>BTCW01000008.1:11265000-12515000 GCA_033239725.1 Echinochloa phyllopogon
TAGCAAAGTAAGTAGTTATTGATCTGTGTAGGAGTGGTTCCTAGACTTGTCAGTAACCTTAGTTTATACCCGTCGCAACGGAGGTGGTAGCCGTGAGGTGGTGACAGCCCTCACGGTCTTTGTAGCCCATCACGTTAGTTCCGGTGTCCTAGGACCCAAGGTTCAGGGTAGTCGGCACCCCTTCTCATCCCTTTCTGCGTGTCGAGGGCCCTGTAGTCCCCAAGGAAGGCAATAGACTTATTCCAGACCTTTTAGTGCTGGCTCTCTAGCCGCTGTATCTCTAACCACTTGGCCTAGATAGATAGAGTACCCAGGAATCCTTTATCTCTTCTCGTTGTCCTCCCAACTATCTATACCTTCTCTCATCTACCCAAGTATCCCTTGAGCTGTGTGTCCGGTATATCCACTCCTATCCAATACCGTTTATTCCCCATCTTGAAAAACCAAGAGCCAAGCTAAAATCCCTCCAAGAGCAGAAGAACTCTTGGTTGAAAAACCTGAAGCGAATCCCCCCATTTTCGGAAACCAGTGTGGAAAGAAACTCGAGCGTGAGTAAGTACGAACCTGGCTCATTGATCTCCCAGAAGTTCTCCCAGCCGATGGCATGGAAGATCTCTGGGAACTCCTCGTCCATCCCCGTCCTTCTCAGTAGGTCCTGATCGAACACACGGGTGTGCTCGAATTCCTTCAGCCTGAGCTCGTTGAAGGTGCTTCTCTCCCGGTCCGTCCGGAGAACAATGTCGTTCTCGCTCAGGAGCTGCCTGGCTTGGGGTACAGCAGAGCCTCCACCCAAGCCAGCTGCTCCAGCCTCATCCTCGTCCATCCGGCTCGAGCCACAGGACGAGGCTGGGGAACTTCCAGCATCGTCCGAACGGCGGTTAAGCCGGGTGGAACGACGGAGTGTGGCGATGAGCTTCAACATGGCTCCTGCAAAATGTTAGCACAGAAACGACTACCCGAAGGACTGAGTATTAAGGGTTAGCACAAGAAATCAAGTCAGTCGTTCGGGAAGGTTAGTCGTTCTTGCGGGGATCAAAACCACCACAAATGGTTAGTCGTTCTTGTGGGTGTTGGAGACCACCACAAAATCGTCCAACAAAATTTCAGCACAAGGATCACACAAAGGCAAATATTTTTGGATTTTCTAGAGATGCAAGTGAACCGAAACTTGAGCTAGAACTTTGGAAGAACTAGAGCAAGAACTTGAGCAAAGAAATGAGAGAGAGAGAGCTCATAACAGAAAGTTTCTGAGTGAATGAGAGTGTGTGAGGTAGCAAGCAAGCAAGGCCAGCATTTATAGGCCGAGGGGGAGGGCCTTGGCCAGTTCGGCCGAATGGCCTGGTTCGGCCGAACCAAGCATGTGTGGCCTGGCCACCTCCCTCTGAGTGGAGCACTCCCCCAAGCTGGCCTTCATCAAAAATTTGTGTGGCCACAATTTTCCAAGGACATGTGAGTGGTTTGTGGTAGGTAAGATGCAAATTTGACATGACCCAAAGTTGGAAATTAGTGGAGTCACCCCCATGCTGCCATGTTTTGTGATAATTGGTGTGAGTACAGCCATTTTAGTGAGGTAGACATGTTTGGTGCTGGTTGGTGGTGATGGTAAATAAATGGAGATGTTCTAGAAGGGATGAAAATGATAAAAGTTACCAATTACATCCACCCAAGGTAAAATTTCAGCATGTGACCATTTATTTAGACCAAGCTTGCAAAAATTTTCTACTCTCTCTCAAATTAATTACTCAGGTGGTTCAATTATTTTGGATAGGGAAACATGCAAATGCAATTTGGAAATTAAAATTTGGAAGGGAAACATGAGATACATACCGGTTATCCACGCGGCGAGCGCTCAGCTTTTAAGTCCGCGAGCGGGACTTCTCCTGTCTTCAGGTGCTCTTGTCATCGTCCGGTCCCGGAGTGGATGACTCGGACGATGCAACTTTCTTCCGCCACATCTTCTTGCTTTTCTTCTTTGTCGGTGGCGGTGGGATCGGTGTCTCTGACGAGCTTTGTGGCTCAGATGCAACTTCATTGACCAGCTCCAGGTTAGTGAAATCTTGAATTTGTTCAGTACATACCTGAGAGCATTTCTCCAACCTGGGTTTGAATGCAAACTCTTCTTCCTTTCCGTTGATGTTCAGAGTGATTTTTCCGGCTCCTACGTCGATGTTTGCGTTGGCGGTGCTCAGGAACGGCCTTCCAAGAATGAGGGGCGTCCTTGTGTCGACTTCCATGTCAAGCACCACGAAATCCACAGGGACGAAGAACTCCCGGATTTTCACTGGAATGTCCTCGGCTATCCCCGCGGGATGGCGGATTGACTGGTCCGCTAGCTGCAAATACATAGTTGTAGGGGACAAGGAAGAATGATCGAGTTTATCGTACACTACCTTGGGCATGACGCTGACACTTGCTCCAAGGTCGCACAGGGCTTGGTTGAAGTGTTGATCACCGATCGAGCATGTGATGGTAGGACATCCTGGGTCCTTCTTCTTTTCTGGGAGATTATTTAAAATAGCTGCGCTGCAAGCTTCTGTTAGCTTTATTACCTCGGTGGTCGGCAGGGCTCGTTTGTGGTTGAGGATGTCCTTCAGGTACTTGGTGTAGGTGGGAACCTGCATAGCCTCAAGTAATGGAATATTGACATATAATTTACGAATTACCTAAACAAACTTGCTGAATTGTTCGTCCACCATTGGTTTGTGGGATCGTCTAGGGAATGGCAGCACAGCGGGATCGTAGAATTCATGAGGGGCCGTCTTCGTCTCTTTCTAAGAGTTGTTCTTCTGTGGTTCGGCTGCGGCCTCCTCTTCGCTATCACTGTCTGAAGTGACTGCCTTTTTACCTGCATCGTTAGGATATGGCGGGTCCCGAGTGGTCTTACCCCCTCTCGTGGTGACCGCTTTAACCTTTTCACGAGGGCAATCCCCCGCTACAAATGACGGTAAAGAAGCAGCTAACTGAGCAACTTGAGTTTCTAATATTTTATTAAAGCTCAGTTGATTTTTCATGGCAGAAGCGAATGATTCCATCCTAGAGTCTATGTTTTCCAGAGTTTTATCATTAGCAGAAAGCTTCTTACTAATATTTTCAGTTATTTTCATCTGGTTAAACACAAGATCTCTAAGAGACGGCTGATTATTGAAAGAGCTGGGATTGTATGAGTTACCTTGAGGCCTCTCGAAGGGGAGGTTTGGGCGCGAGTTCCAGCCTTGGTTGCCGTAGTTGTTCGGTCGGTACCCGTTGTTGGAGTTGTTGACGTAGTGGGCATCTTCTCGCATTTTGGGGCAGTCGTTCCCCGAGTGGCCAGTGTTACCACAGACTTCGCAGGTCATGCGAGCGTCCATGGCATGCACCGTTTCTTGAGCAGGGGCCTCTAGCTTCTTCATCAGGAGGTCCATCTTGGCAGCGAGCATGTCCAGAGCTTCAACTTGGTGAACTCCTCGGGTCTTTGGTTGAGTCCGGTCATCAGACCAGCCTTGGTTCTCAACCATCTTCTCTATGAGGGCCTTCGCACGACTCTCCTCAAGAGAGAAGAATGAGCCTCCATCAGCAGCGTCCAAATACTCACCGGTAGAGGTTCTCAGCCCGTGATAGAAAGTTTGAATGATAAACCAGCTCTGCATACCATGGTGAGGATAGGCAGATATATAGTCCTGGAGGCGATCCCATGCCTCCGGGACTGTTTCATCTTTTAACTGCTGGAAACTAGCAATTTTGTTCCGGAGGGCGTTGGTTTTCCAACCGGAAAGAATTTTAGCAGAAAAGCGCTAGTGCATTTGTCCCAGGAATCTATAGCCTCGCGGTTAGCATAAAACCATTGCTTCGCCTTGCCTAATAGTGAGAATGGGAATAAACGAAGGCGAATGGCATCGGTACTTACTCCACGGATGGTGAAGGTGTTGCAGATCTCCAGGAAGTGCTGGAGATGGGCATTGGCATCTTCGTGTGGCTTGCCGCAGAACGGACTAGCCTGAACCATGTTGATGAGGGCTGGCTTGAGCTCGAAGTTGCCATCTCCGACTGGCAGAGCTGGTCCGACTCGTACGTTCTCGCTCGATGGAGCGGAGAACTCACGGATCGTCTTGCTGGCCATCCTCGATGTAGCCTGGTCGACGACGGGAAAGACTGGGTTCGTCGGAAGGAGTTGCTTCTGAGGAGGCACAACACGGGGTCGTACTTTCCTCACAAGTGACTCCGGATTTTCTTGGAAGTTTCACGGTAGTTGGAAACCAGTCATGCACTGCTCTGTTCCACAAAGACCAACGAACAGAGCAAGGATAAACCCGCTTGAGTAGCGGTACTCAACTAAGATAGCTCAAGATAAAAGTTCAAAAGTAATCTAGCCAAATGCTTCCCCGGCAACGGCGCCAGAAATGCTTGTTGGCACTTCTTACGATCCAATATCAGAATTGGGGAATCCTGGTACTGGATGCAAGAAGTGTTCAGTGGTTTTCCTTATGGCTTAGTAAAATATATAAATATTCTGCAAGCGCACAGAATCACCGCTGTAGCACTTCACCTGGGAGTATCCCGAGGTATCGTAATTTATATTTCCGCATGGAAGCTTTGGCAAGACTACTAGTGAACATATATTCGAGACTATCCGAGAGGGGTACTGTTGGCGGTCGTTACAACCCAAATCCGACCACCAATACTCGGGAATAAATGAGAGACTATGCAACATTCCATGTACTTAGGTTTTATTTCTAATAAAGTTCCACGAGTTTTGGTGAGTGTCACTTGTGCAGGTACAACTATGCCAAATACGTGCTATTGGGGCCGAAAGTGACCGAATCGGCCGAACGTCTCCGTTCGGCCGGTTACCCCCCTTAGCCGTACAGGCCGGCGGATGAATATCTGTTCACTAGTAGTCTTGCCAAAGCTTCCCTGCGGAAATATAAATTACGATACCTCGGGATACTCCCAGGTGAAGTGCTACAGCGGTGATTCTGTGCGCTTGCAGAATATTTATATATTTTACTAAGCCATAAGGAAAACCACTGAACACTTCTTGCATCCAGTACCGGGATTCCCCAATTCTGATATTGGATCGTAAGAAGTGCCAACAAGCATTTCTGGCGCCGTTGCCGGGGAAGCATTTGGCTAGATTACTTTTGAACTTTTATCTTGAGCTATCTTAGTTGAGTACCGCTACTCAAGCGGGTTTATCCTTGCTCTGTTCGTTGGTCTTTGTGGAACAGAACAGTGCATGACTGGTTTCCAACTACCGTGAAACTTCCAACAAAATCCGGAGTCACTTGTGAGGAAAGTACGACCCCGTGTTGTGCCTCCTCAGAAGAAACTCCTTCCGACGAACCCAGTCTTTCCCGTCATCGACCAGGCTACATCGAGGATGGCCAGCAAGACGATCCGTGAGTTCTCCGCTCCATCGAGCGAGAACGTACGAGTCGGACCAGCTCCGCCAGTCGGAGATGGCAACTTCGAGCTCAAGCCAGCCCTCATCAACATGGTTCAGGCTAGCCCGTTCTGCGGCAAGCCACACGAAGATGACAATGCCCATCTCCAGCATTTCCTGGAGATCTGCAACACCTTCACCATCCGCGGAGTAAGTACCGATGCCATTCGCCTTCGTTTATTCCCATTCTAACTATTAGACAAGGCGAAGCAATGGTTTTATGCTAACCGCGAGGCTATAGATTCCTGGGATAAATGCACTAGCGCTTTCTTGCTAAAATTCTTTCCGGTTGGGAAAACCGACGCCCTCCGGAACAAAATTGCTAGTTTCCAGCAGTTAAAAGATGAAACAGTCCCGGAGGCATGGGATCGCCTCCAGGACTATATATCTGCCTGTCCTCACCATGGTATGCAGAGCTGGTTTATCATTCAAACTTTCTATCATGGGCTGAGAGCCTCTGCCGGTGAGTACCTGGATGCTGCTGCTGCAGGCTCGTTCTTCTCTCTTGAGGAGAGTCGTGCGAAGGCCCTCATAGAGAAGATGGTTGAGAACCAAGGCTGGTCCGATGACCGGACTCAACCAAAGACCCGAGGAGTTCACCAAGTTGAAGCTATGGACATGCTCGCTGTCAAGATGGACCTCCTGATGAAGAAGCTGGAGGCCCCTGCTCAAGAAATGGTGCAAGCCATGGACGCTCGCATGACCTGCGAAGTCTGTGGTAACACTGGCCATTCGGGGAATGACTGCCCCGAAATGCGAGAAGATGCCCACTACGTCAACAACTCCAACAACAACGGGTACCGACCGAACAACTACGGCGACCAAGGCTGGAATTCGCGCCCAACCCTCCCCTTCGAGAGGCCTCAAGGTAACAATTTCAATTCCAGCTCTTTCAATAATCAGCCGTCTCTTAGAGATCTTGTGTTTAACCAGATGAAAATCACTGAAAATATTAGTAAGAAGCTTTCTGTTAATGATAAAACTCTGGAAAACATAGACTCTAGGATGGAATCATTCGCTTCTGCCATGAAAAATCAACTGAGCTTTAATAAAATGAAAGAAACTCAAGTTGCTCAGTTAGCTGCTGCTGTTCCTGTCACTGAGTCAGGGAAGATCCCGGGGCAACCCGAACCTCCCCTCGAAACAGTGAATGCTATTACTATGAGACAGGGTAAGATGTCTCGTAGTATTCTCCGTACTAACCATGCAGGGAAGGTCTCAAATATCCAAGTGCTAACACCAAGATGGACCTACCTGCCGAGAGCTGCAAAGAAGGCGATCATCAAGACCTCTCCGGACAGGAAGGAAGATCCCGGAGTACCCGTCATTCAGTGCACGATCTGGAATCATCGCATTGATGATGCACTCTGCGATCTGGGGGCCAGCGTCAACATCATGTCTAAGGTATTCTTTCAAAAGTTACGCTACCCTACTCTATCCTACTACTGCCCAGGTTCAGCTTGCGGATTCAACCGTCCGCTACCCCGAGGGGGTGATCAAGAATGTACCGGTCCGCATCTGGGGATGTTACGTTCCTGTGGACTTCGTTGTCCTCGACACGGGAAACGACCACTCGTTTTCCCTTGTCCTGGGCCGACCATTCTTGAACACCGCCCGGGCTAGAATCGATATGGATGCGAGAGAGGTCTCGTTCCGTATCGACGGAAGGTTGACGTACTTCAAGTTCCAACCACGGGAAGAGAAGAAGGTAGAACCACTCACACCGGAGCAGAAGAGCGCCGAGTGTTTCCTCAAGGCTCTCATCAGTGGAGAGCTGGAGATACTCGGTGGAGAGCAGCCCGAGTGGTACGGACCGACGGAACAAGTGAGCGCAGAAGAAATGGACCACCTCGTGAAGAAATACGAGGAAGAGCAAGCCCTCTGGAATTCTCCAGAGACTCCGATCCCACCGCCACCGACAAAGAAGAAAAGCAAGAAGATGTGGCGGAAGAAGGTTGCATCGTCCGAGTCATCCACTCCGGGACCGGACGATGACAAGAGCACCTGAAGACAGGAGAAGTCCCGCTCGCGGACTTAAAAGCTGAGCGCTCGCCGCGAGGATAACCGGTATGTATCTCATATTTCCCTTCCAAATTTTTAATTTCCAAATCGCATTTGCATGTTTCCCTTTCAAAAATAATTGAACCACTTGAATAAAAATATGAGAGAGAGTAGAAAATTTTGCAAGCTTGGTTTAAATAAATGGTCACATGCTGAAATTTTACCTAGGGTGGATGTAATTGGTAATTTCTATCATTTTCATCCCTTCTAGAACATCTCCATTTACTTACCATCACCACCAACCAGCAACAAACATGTCTACCCCACTAAAATGGCTGCACTCACACCAATAATCACAAAACATGGCAGCATGGGGGTGACTCCACTAAAATCAACTTTGGGTCATGTCAAAATTCCATCTCACCTAACACAACCCACCAAATTTTCATGATCTAGTGCTGCACCCATCAAAGATTCATGTGCTGGTAGGGGAGCATGAGTGGGCAGCACCCACATGGCCGTTCGGCCGAGTGCTCTGGTTCGGCCGAACCAGGCAGTTCGGCCGAACCAGGCCTGCTGCCCCCTCGCGCCTATAAATGCCTCCCCCATTGCTTGCTTGCTCTCACACACTCATACACTCAGAAATTTTCGATCAGAAGCTCTCTCTCTCTCATTTCTTTGCTCAAGTGCTTGCTTTAGTTCCTCCAAAGTTCTAGCTCAAGTTTTGGTTCACTTGCATCTCTAGAAAATCCAAAAATATTTGCCTTTGTGTGATCCTTGTGCTGAAATTTTGTTGGACGATTTTGTGGTGGTCTCCGACACCCACAAGAACGACTAACCATTTGTGGTGGTTTGATCCCCGCAAGAACGACTAACTTTCTCGAACGACTGACTTGATTTCTTGTGCTAACCTTTGATACTCAGTCCTTCGGGTAGTCGTTTATGTGCTAACATTTTGCAGGAGCCATGTCGAAGCTCATCGCCGCACTCCGTCGTTCCACCCGGCTTAGTCGCCGCTCGGACGATGCTGGGAGTTCCCCAGCCCCGTCCTGTGGCTCGAGCCGGATGGACGAGGATGAGGCTGGAACAGCTGGCTTGGGTGGAGGCTCTGCTATACCCCAAGCCAGGCAGCTCCTGAGCAAGAACGACATCATTCTCCGGACGGACCGGGAGAGAAGCACCTTCAACGAGCTCAGTCTGAAGGAATTCGAGCACACCCGTGTGTTCAATCAGGACCTACTGAGAAGGACGGGGATGGACGAGGAGTTCCCAGAGATCTTCCATGCCATCGGCTGGGAGAACTTCTGTGAGATCAACGAGCCAGGTTCGTACTTACTCACGCTCGAGTTTCTCTCCACACTGGTTTCCGAAAATGGGGGGATTCGCTTCAGATTTTTCAACCAAGAGTTCTTCTGCTCTTGGAGGGATTTTAGCTTGGCTCTTGGTTTTTCAAGTCGTTGCTCTTTAGAGCCAAGCAGAGCTTTGAAAAGGTTTGATCGGGTCGTATTCTGGAAGAGGATTTCCGGAAATACCAACTGCCATGCACCCCGTATGAACAGTATCCATAACCCCACTCTGCGCTTTATGCACAAGTGGGTGGCTATGACTGTATTTACGAGAGCCGATATCCGACCCGTGAACACAGTTGAGTTGCGGATTCTGTATGCTATGTTCAAGAAAATTCCGGTTTCTCCAGTGAAAGACATGGTCGATCACTGGCTATCTCATATTTCTCGTGTGGGTAGCATGGCGATGACTTCTCTAGTCACTCGCCTCGCAAACCACCTGGGAGTCCTCCAGGGCGCCCAGTGCACGTACATAGAGACAGCGCGCTCTGTTGTAGATGCTGAGCAGTTCGTACAGGCTCACATTTTACGAAAGTTGCCTGATGCTTCACTTGTGATGATTTATCGCGGTTATACAGCCGAAGTGCGTCTGCCTTGTGCGGCACTAAAGCTGTATACCGCTAAGAAATTAACGCTTCATTTGAGTGCCGAGTCAGATGAATCTCCTCCACCGAGAGAGCCCGCTCGGCACAGTGTAGCAGATGAAGGGCCGTTCACAAGGGGACGAGCCAAGCGTGATGCCGGGCTCGCCACCCCACTGGAGCCGGAAGACGAACCAGAAGCACCGCACCGACACACGTCCACGTTTGAGGCTACTTACGACATATACACCGGGGCTGGTACATCTAGAGCAGGAGGCTCTGGACAGTACCAGGACCCAAACCATCAAGCCTCGGGACGCTGGGACTACGGTCAGAGCACGGACTCTGAGTGGTCCGGAAGCTGGTATGCTGGGGGATATGACAATGCCTCCCAGCCATACTACCCCGGATACTCACAGTCCGCCAGTTTCGACTACGGTCGGGAGTTGTCATACATCTCCGACCGGGTCGACGTCATCGACGACCGGACACGGGGCATTCAAGACACACTAGCTCGTCATTCTCAGTACCTCCAAGAGAATGACGGGATGGTGTCATCCATCCAGCATGATGTCCGGGAGCAGTCCGAGCAGCTGGCTGCGTACCTCGCAAGACTCAGTCCCTACCAGTGAAGCGTTCTAGCTTGGGGGAGGACCCCACCAGGTATGTCTGAACCACCCAGCACTTTGTTCATGCATTCGCATTTTCCCTTTCCTTAGGTTGCATATAAAAAAAATATTTCCCTTGAATAAAATTAACTCCCAACTATACATGGAATGAACCATATGTCTCTCACCTTGGAAATGATGAATAGTTGCTCTGTCATTAATCTTGCTAGTACTTTGTCGCAACTAGTGCTTGACTATGCTTGAGTTATTCGGCATGAGTAAAAACGAACCTGAACCTTGTGGGAGCACATGCTTTATTCCAAGTCTAGGTTGTTGTGGGAATTGATATAGTGAGACTTTGGTTGAATTCTATTTCTGCTCTTAGTATGGTGAAAATCTCGGATGATTATGCTTTCAAAAATAAAGTTCCTCATTGGTCATAATACCTACCAGAGCCATATGATAGGATTAGTTCCAAAACTTTCTACCATATGCTGCTCGTCATCTTAGTGAGCTTTGTCAAATTGTTGTGACCTTAGTGAGGAATCTTTCATGCCTCTAAGATCGAGATTCACATACACTCCATCTCTCACTTGCAATTCCTACTTTGGGAGTTAGCAAAAATCATGCCATCATCCATTCCATAAAATAAAGTTTCATGTTCTTTGATTCCCTCTCTCAAAATCTGTGAAGTAGAGGCATGGGCTATGCAAAAGAAAAAGAAAAGCATGCCAAGTGGCATGGCAAAAATATGAAAAAAAGAAAAGCATGTCAAAAGACATGGCAAAAATATGATCAAAAGAAAAGCATGCCAAAAAGGCATGGCAAAAATATGAATAAAAGATAGCCCATGCTCTCGAAAAATAAATCAAGGAGAGGAAGAATCAATCCATGAAATTCCGCCAAATTCCACTCCACATATTCCACTCCATAAATTCCACACAGTTGCACTTCTCGATCCAGAGTGTGATTTGATTTTCCTAAGATCCGGTCTTTGACTTCGCAAAATATAAGATGCTTGTATGCCTTCATCCTTTGTCCCTGAACCACACAAAAGCCAAATTAGATGTTAGGATGAAAAGAAGGCAAAGTCTTTGGTGAGGATTCAAATACACTTGAGCGATTGAGTGAACCAATGAGGAACTACTTATCTTTCGCAAAAGGGTGAAAACTCCGAGATAGGATCCTGAAAAGAGTAGGGTGGAATAAAACTAAGTTAGTCTGTTCATTTCTTCAACCGCCCAAGATAAGGAGATTGCTATAAGCCCCATAGGTAAAATGGTGAATTAATACCTTGCTAGTGATTCAAGTATTTGTTTGAGTACTTGTTGTCATAAAGTTACCTGCAAGAAAAATGACATTGTAGCAACTCCTGATCCACCGAGCCTAAGTTTGTAACTTTGCTCGAGGACGAGCAAAGAGGCTAGCTTGGGGGAGCTTGTTGGCGGTCGTTACAACCCAAATCCGACCACCAATACTCGGGATAAAATGAGAGACTATGCAACATTCCTTGCACTTAGGTTTTATTTCTAATAAAGTTCCACGAGTTTTGGTGAGTGTCATGTTTGCAGGTACAATATCACGAAACACGTGCTATAGGGGTCGGAAATGACAGAAACGGCCGAACGACATGTTCGGCCGGTTATCCCCCTTAGCCGTACAGGCCGGCGAGAGCCATCCACGTCAGCGACAACTCAACGGACACACCAAACGACTTGTGGACGACCGCCAACTCAATCAGACCCGCACCACATCACTCCTGGGCCCACAGAACACGTTCCACATCAACAGAGGCCGGCCCAGGGGGTCTATGGAGGAAAGGCGGTGCAGGGGGGCAGGCCTGGGCCTCCAGGCCCGTTCGGCCGAACAGAGGCGGTTCGGCCGAACCGCCCCCAACTGCCAACCGCCTCCCCAAGGCTAATCTCAGGCGTCCAAGCTAAAGACGGTGGATCCAAGGGGGTACCCCGAATCACCAGGGGGTACCCCTCTGGTCCCTTGGCGGCTACTTCAGCTCCACCCGACCCTGGACACTATAAATAGAGGCCTACACTTCACTTGTAACACACACACTCAAAGCCAAGGAGCTTCCACTTCATTTCTAGTAGAGTAGGTTAGTTTAGTTGGGAGTTAGAGTCGAGTCGAGCTGTGCCTCGGAGGTTCCGGAGTCGTCTTCAGAAGCTCTGGTATTAGCTCTTGTATCTTTTACCTTTCTTTTGTATGACATTCAAGTTATCAATATAGTATCTACTTTATTCTACTTGTGCCTTATATAGTTGCTTCTACTTTAGTCTAGTTGCTTCTATATTGTGTTTAGACTATAGTTGGCTCTAGTTCCTAGTGCTCTTAGTTCTTGCTTAAGTATCTGCCTTAATTGGTTCTTCGATTCTGCTCACACTAGCGGTGACTTGTCATTGGGGTGTGAGTTCGAGTTGCTTGCTTCTGCTAGCAAAGTAAGTAGTGTTTGATCTGTGTAGGAGTGGTTCCTAGACTTGTCAGTAACCTTAGTTTCTGCCCGTCGCAACGGAGGTGGTAGCTGTGAGGTGGTGACAACCCTCACGGTCTTTGTAGCCCATCACGTTAGTTTCGGTGTCCTAGGACCCAAGGTTCAGGGTAGTCGGCACCCCTTCTCATCCCTTTCTGCGTGTCGAGGGCCCTGTAGTCCCCAAGGAAGGCAATAGACTTATTCCGGACCTTTTAGTGCTGGCTCTCTAGCCGCTGTATCTCTAACCACTTGGCCTAGATAGATAGAGTACCCAGGAATCCTTTATCTCTTCTCGTTGTCCTCCCAACTATCTATACCTTCTCTCATCTACCCAAGTATCCCTTGAGCTGTGTGTCCGGTATATCCACTCCTATCCAATACCGTTTATTCCCCGTCTTGTTTAGTCGTGTACCCCTCTCGGATAGTCTCGAATATCTGTTCACTAGTAGTCTTGCCAAAGCTTCCCTGCGGAAATATAAATTACGATACCTCGGGATACTCCTAGGTGAAGTCCTACAACGGTGATTCTGTGCGCTTGCAGAATATTTATATATTTTACTAAGCCATAAGGAAAACCACTGAGCACTTCTTGCATCCAGTACCGGGATTCCCCAATTCTGATATTGGATCGTAAGAAGTGCCAACACTTGTGCAGGTACAACTACGACAAATACGCGCTATTGGGGCCGAAAATGACCGAATCGGCCGAACGGCTCCGTTCGGCCAGTTACCCCCCTTAGCCGCGCACGCCACCGGGAGTCGTCTACATCAACGAGCACCAAACAAACACGACAAAGCCACATGGACGACCGCCAACTCAACCCAAAGCCATTGCCACCTCATCCTGGGCCCACACAGCAAGAAGATCACCTGAACCAGGACACGTACGAAGCCTAGGAGTTAGAGGCGGTGCACGGGGGCAGGCCTGGGCCTCCAGGCCCGTTCGGCCGAACAGGACGGTTCAGCCGAACCACCCCCAGTGCACAACTGCCTCCCCAAGGCTGCATCTGGACCCTTGGTGCAAAGGGCGGTGGATCGGGCGTTCGGCCGAACGCCATGGTTCGGCCGAACCGACCCCGTCGGCCGAAACGGCCGCAACCGAGTTCGAGTTGCTTGCTTCTGCTAGCAAAGTAAGTAGTGTTTGATCTGTGTAGGAGTGGTTCCTAGACTTGTCAGTAACCTTAGTTTCTGCCCGTCGCAACGGAGGTGGTAGCTGTGAGGTGGTGACAACCCTCACGGTCTTTGTAGCCCATCACGTTAGTTCCGGTGTCCTAGGACCCAAGGTTCAGGGTAGTCGGCACCCCTTCTCATCCCTTTCTGCGTGTCGGAGGCCCTGTAGTCCCTAAGGAAGGCAATAGACTTATTCAGACCCACCAGTGCTGGCTCTTTAGCCGCTGTATCTCTAACCACTTGGCTTAGGTAGATAGAGTCCCCAGGAATCCTTTATCTCTTCTCGTTGTCCTCCCAACTATCTATACCTTCTCTTATCTATCCGAGCCCCCCTTGAGCTGTGTGTCCGGTATATCCATTCCTATCCAATACCGTTACCCCCTGTCTTGTTTAGTTGTGTACCCTTCTCTGATAGTCTCGAATATTTGTTCACTTGTAGTCTTGCCAAAGCTTCCCTGCGGAAATATAAATTACGATACCTCGGGATACTCCCAGGTGAAGTGCTACAGCGGTAATTCTGTGCGCTTGCAGAATATTCACATATTTTAGTAGCCATAAGGAAAACCAATGAAACACTCCTTACCCCAGTACCAGGATTCTCAATTCTGATGTTGGATCGTAAGAAGTGCCAACAGAGGGCTTCTACTATACTCTGATGATGATTTGCTTGCAACAGATTTGAGGCAATGTGACCATCTCTTGTGGACTCAAAATTCGACAAGACATTATACTAGCCATGACATGTTTCAGGAGTAAACTCTCAAGTATAAGTGTAATGTAGTATTTGTGGACAGGATGAAGGGATAGAGCAAGATATTCATATTTTCAAAAATGAAATTCTCCCAAATGTTGGTATGAACAAGTGGTTCATTTTATCGAGTCATATCACAAACATCAACAACCTAGATCAGGGGGGTCCTATCATGATGAATGTTTCACAAGGGCTAGATTCTGGGTTTGGAATCAACAGCAGGCAGCAATCATGATATAAAAGAGAGACCGAGTTCGTTTCGTTTTATGTGAGGCATGCATTTTCAATTTTTCGAAACGAGACAACACAGGAAAGTAAACAGGGGGGAAGAAGGTGCAAACCCGCGTGCAGGTGTGCGAGAGGGGGCAGCCGGGCTGGTTCGGCCGAACCGGTCAGTTCGCCCGAACTGGCCAGTTCGCCCGAACTGCCTGGTTCGGCCGAACTGGCCCCTGGGGCTCGGTCCATCGTGCCATGCGTTCCTGTGTCATTCATGTACTCGTGCACCTCTCTGTTAATTGAGGCATACCCCGGGTGGCTCAAATGCACCAGCTGGAGCGTGGATTTTATTCAATTCTAACTTTATTTATTCTTCGAACTAAAATTTGGAACAAATGATTGGAAGGGAAATAAATTCAGAGCACCCTAAACATAGATCTAAAAGAATTAAATGAACTAACCAAACAACTAGCAAACCAAACTAACTAACGGTGCTCTATCTAAAACGAGACGACCGCGGGACACTACTCTGGTCCATAGAGATTCTCGTGTCCCGTGGCCTTGAAAAGCCTCTTGAGCTTCGCACACAAGGCCTTGTGGAGGACTTCCATTTTGTCCTCCGACTCCATGTGGCGAGCTTGGCCTCCGCCACCTTCTCATCTAGGTGGTTGATCTTTTGCTGCGCCAGCGCCAGCTCCTCCTTCAGGCTCTCCATGGTTGGCGGCTTTTCCTCCTCTTCTTCGCCCTCCTCCTCCTCCGTGAACTCCATGTCCCCGGGCAGCCCTTTGATCGGCCGGGGATGCCTGTGGCGCCGGACCTTGGGATGGCGCCGTGGAGGAGAGGACTGGGACGATTCAGCTAGCCCCAGCTCGTCCCGGTTCATCTGCGGGACGAGGACCTTGTCGTACCCCATAGCGGTGCGCTCACCCTTAATGGTGAACCACAGCGGGATGTTCGGCTTGAACTCCGGCGCCTTCCCATCCTCCTCCTTGGGCACCATCGCACCGAAGTTCGACACCCTCGAAGAAGATGATGATCTTAGGCGCAGCTGCCCCGTGCTAGGTCTTGGCGATGGCGAGCGCGGTGGCTTCTTGGTTCCTTTTAGAGGAGCAAGGAGGTCCTATATGGCAGCACGGCGCGGGGAGTCGGCGCGTGGTGTGGTTGTGCGAGTGGGCGTCCTCCCGCGCCTCCCCTCGTCGAGCGAGTCGACGTCGGAGATGCGGTAGGCTTGCTCGGGCCATGAAGACTCGCCGTTCCGGCTAGCGGGGCTTGAGCCCCTAGCTGAGGATGCAGCCTTGGAGGAAGAGGAAGGCATGGTGGCTGTGTTCTATGGGATGGAGTTGGCTTGGATGAGATGGGAAAGTCAACAAAAAGTCTCTGTTTTTATCGGGGAGTTTCCCGATCGAAAAACGACTCTCCCGACGTTTTCCTCGCGTGGATCGGGATATTTTTACTTAGGGATAGACTTGGAGGCGCAAATCTGCACGAGGGGGCCAGGGGGCAAGTTCGGCCGAACCCTCCGGTTCGGCCGAACTGGGCTGTTCGCCCGAACCAACCTGGTTCGGCTGAACAGGCCCCAGGCCACCCTGGTGCACAGTCCACACGGTGTTTTGCTGGTCTGGTCGTGGGAGATTTGGATCAAGGTAGTTTGTGGCCCAGAAGGATTTGAAGATGATGGATTCGGGCCAGGGTTCTACGGACGGGGTTCAGAGTTCTATGAATTCGATGACATCTAATTTGTCGAGTGGCGGAGGTTCTGGTTCTAGGAAAATCTTCAACCGCTGTCCGTTAACCTTGAAGGTGTTTCCGTCCTCGCTTTGCAAAGTGACGGCCCCGTGAGAAGTAGCATTGATTACTGTGAATGGGCCGTCCACCTTGCTCCTCAACTTCCCGTGACCGAAAAGTTTGACACGGGAGTTGAAGACGAGAACCTTGTCTCCCGGCTCGAACGTTTTGACCTTGATTCTCTTATCATGCCATCTCTTGGTCTGTTCTTTGTATAGCCGGGAGCTGTGGTATGCTCTCTCCCTCATCTCATCTAGCTCGGCCAGCTGGATCTTCCGTTTGAGGCCGGCAGCTGGAAGGTCCATACCCCACTTCCTAATGGCCCAGTGAGCTCTAAACTCCATTTCTACAGGTAAATGGCAGGTCTTGCCATAGACTAGTTGATATGGGGTCATGCCTATGGGCGTCTTATAGGCCGTGCGGTAAGCCCAGAGTGCATCTAGAAGTTTATCCATCCATTGCTTGCCCATCTCATTCACGGTCTTTTGCATAATGTTTTTGATTTGTTTATTGGAAGTTTCTGCTAGTTTGGGGGTGATAGGGTGTGGCTACGTTATGCTGCACCCCCAAACTTGATCTCATGAAGTGGGAGCCGCCATCACTAATGACTATTCTAGGAACGCCAAAATGAGGGAAGATAACCTCATGAAACATTCGTCTCGCGCTCCTAGAGTCAGAAGCTATACAAGGCAAGGCTTCTACCCACTTAGAGACGTAGTCTACTGCCACTAGGATGAATTGACAACCCTCAGATTTGGGAAAGGACCCATGAAGTCTACTCCCCAGACATCGAAGATTTCTACTTGAAGATTTCTAGTGAGTGGCATTGCGTCTCTAGTGTTGATGTTCCCATGTTTCTGGCAGCGGGGCACCGCATGACAAATGCTCTCGCATCCTCATACATGTTGGGCCAGTAAAAACCACACTGCCAGACTTTAGCATTGGTCCGGAATGCACCGTAGTGTCCTCCGTACGAGGCTGCATGGCACCTCTCTAGAATTTTATAGGCCTCATATGCGGGTATGCACCTTCTGAGGAGTCCGTCGCTACATATCCTGGAGAGGTACGGGTCGTCTCAGAGGTGGAGTCGGCTCTCGTAGGCTAGCCGTTTCCTATTCTCTCCAGGGGGAACATACCCCGTTACCATGTAGTTTACTATGTTGGCATACCACGGATCGCAAGTGGTGACCTTAAGGAGGGTGTCATCCCGCAAGTAGTCGTCGATTGGGAGATCGGACGGGACTTGCATCCAGGACAGATGGTCTGCCACTGAGTTCTCTACTCCTTTCTTATCCTTTATCTCAATGTCGAACTCTTGGAGTAGAAGAATCCAGCGGATTAGTCTTGGTTTTGCATCCTTTTTGGTCAGAAGGTACTTCAGAGCAGCGTGATCTGAATAGACTATGACCTTGGCCCCGACTAGATAGGACCGGAATTTGTCTATAGCAAACACAACTGCTAAGAGTTCCTTCTCCGTGGTTGCGTAGTTGAGCTGGGGGCCGGTGAGCGTTTTGCTAGAATAAGAGATAGTATAATGCTTTTTGTCCTTAGTTTGGCTCAACACAGCTCCTACAGCGTAGTCGCTCGCATGACACATGATTTCAAATGGGATGCTCCAGTCGGGACGCTGGATGATGAGAGCGGAGATGAGTGCCCTTTTGAGGGTGTGAAATGCGGCATAGCACTCCTCATCAAAAACGAAGGGGGCATCTTTGGCTAAGAGATTGGTCAAGGGCCGAGATATCTGGGAGAAGTTTTTGATAAAACGCCTATAGAATCCAGCATGGCCAAGGAAGCTACGGATCCCCTTAACGTTTGTGGGAGGTGGAAGTTGCTCGATCACTTCTATCTTTGCTCTATCTACCTCGATCCCACGTTCTGACACCCTATGTCCTAGGATAATCCCCTCTCGCACCATAAAATGGCACTTTTCCCAGTTCAAAACAAGGTGTTTCTCTTCACACCTCTGGATGACCTTGTCCAGATTTTTCAGGCATTCGGTAAAGGTCCTTCCGTAAACTGAGAAATCGTCCATGAACACTTCCATAATCTCCTCAATCATATCGGAGAAGATGGACATCATGCAACGTTGGAAAGAGGCAGGTGCGTTGCACAACCCGAAGGACATCCGCCGATAGGCGTACATCCCATAGGGGCATGTGAACGTGGTTTTACTCTGGTCTTCTGCATGGATAGGAATTTGGTGATACCCAGAGTAACCATCAAGGAAGCAGAAAAAGGAGTGTTTGGCTAACCGCTCAAGCATTTCGTCTATGAATGGAAGGGGGAAATGGTCTTTCTTGGTGGCCTTATTGAGTCGACGATAGTCGATACACATACGCCAACCAGTGACGGTGCGCTGAGGATGAGCTCATTTTTGTCATTGCGCACTATCGTCATTCCTCCCTTCTTAGGAACGACTTGAACGGGGCTAACCCATTCACTATTGGGAACAGGGTAGATGATCCCTGCGTGAAGGAGTTTGAGAACTTCCTTTTTCACGACTCTCGCATGGCATTGTTTAACCGTCGTTGAGGTTCCCGAGATGGTGTTGCTTCAGAATCGATCGGGATGCGATGAGTGCAGAGATTTGGGCTAATCCCTTTCAGGTCTTGGAGAGAGTATCCTAAGACCGATCGATTCTTCTCCAGGATAGTGATGAGTTGCTGGGTTTCTACTTCGGAGAGCTTATCACTAATGATCACTGGAGTCTGCTTATCCCCAAAAAGGAAAGCATACCTAAGTCCAGGTGGAAGAGGTTTGAGCTCGATTGGACATGGTTTTGGGGTTTCGTTTGTATCAAGCTCAATCGGAGGATGAGTTTCCTCCTCTTCCGTAAAGAACGGAAGATCCTCCTCTGGGATATGTTGTTCGAGGTTTAGCAAGGAAGCTGACCTGATTTCCTCTAAAGGGTCAGGATCGGGATCTGCCTCTATCGGGGTATTCAAAGATTGGGCATAGGAGACAGGTATGAGTTCGTTGCCGATCCTAAGCTCCACTAGCTGGTTCATTGGTGCCTTTTCCAGAATCTTCAAGATTGGCCTGCCTATGAAGATGGGATGTGTGGTAGTGCTAGGTAGGTCGAAGATGTGAAAATCCATGAAGAGTTCAGGGTCGTTGACCTTAAGGGGTGTGACCCGTAAGATCCCCAAACAATCCAGGATTCTTCCTGAAGTAAACTTAAGTTGTTTTTGAGAAAACGACCACGATTTATTAGGGAATTCAGATTGCACCAAAGAGCTAGAGATTATATTGATTTCGAGGTTCGGGTCATACCCAATTTCTCGGTCAAGGCCCATGATCTCACAAAATATCCTTTTGGTTTTTCTAGGCATCTTGACTACCTCGGTCTAGCCATTCCCGACTCATGATAGCAGAGAGACGTCCTAGGTACTCCCACTGGTATTCTAATTCTTCTTTGTCGGGGGCCTAATCCTTTTGCTCTACACATCATTCCCGTGGGAAACTTGTTGCACTCCCGATGTCTTCGAATAGATCATCGTCAAAATCATAGAGAGTGGTGTAGAGTGAATCATAATGGTTCGGGATGGAATATGGTTGTGGTTCGAAATGAGCTTCAGGTTCTAATGGACTGGAAGAGCTAATGGATTTGGATTGGATTGGTGTTGGCTCTTTAGGTTCTGGTTGAGGCTGTTTCTCTTCTTCATCGGGAAGTTCATCATAGATTCCAGTGTAGGGAGTGTTATCTAGGATACGGTCCAGGACTATTCTCGCTTCACTAGGAACCAAATGAAAGAACGACCCTCCAGAAGCAGAGTCCAAGAAAGTAGTGGCTACGGGACAGAGGCCAAGGCTGAAGTGTTGTAAAACAATAGGTTCGGGTAGACTTAGGTCCAGTCCTGAGTCCAGAATTTGCTTGAAACTAGCCCAGGCAGCTCCTAACGATTCTCCCTTTAATTGCTTAAAGTTAATGATTTCCGCTCGGAGACTGGCTACCTTGGAGACTGGGAAAAAGTTTAGGCAGAATTTTTCCTTGAGGACTTCCCAGCTCCCGTCCATAGTACCGACAGCCAGAGAGTACCATTTCTTTGCTCCTCCCGTTAGTGAGAACGGGAATAGCTTCCATTTTAGTGTCTCTTGTGTCATCCCTCAATGGTCAGGCACGAGCAGAGTTGCTCAAACTTGCGCAAATGCGCATATGGACTCTCGGCCTTCGTTCCTGAGAACGATTGCTCACGAACCATGGCTATGAAGCCGGGACGTAGCTCATAGCCAGGTGTGGATATGGGATGTGATGATGGTGGTGGCTCCAAACAATCGCCCGTTGGAGCCGAGTGTTGACGTAAGGTGAGGGTGGAATCCATGTGGTGGATGGTGGGATACACGGACAACTTGGGTTCGGAATCAGAACAGCTACCGTTCCCCGGCAACGGAGCCAGAAAGCTTGTTGGCACTTCTTACGGCCTCCAGATAAATCCGCAAGCAGACGGATACCGATGTAGCTTTCACCCGGGAGTATTCCAAGGTATCGATTTCCACGGAGAACGAGAAGTGAACTAATTCTAAACTAAGTTGTCCTAGGTAGATGGAATGGAGTGAATGGCATGGATGAGGTGGATGACAACAACAAAGAGAGAAGAGGAGTGATAGGAGGGTAGAGAGGGTACGAGTATGATAGAGGTATTCTACTGATTGATCGAGCAGATCAGAGGATACAGATAGATACTTGCTTCGGGACAAGGGAACCGGTGGACACATAGAAAGGGATGAGAAGGGGTGCCACTATTTCCCCATTGGGGGATCCTACGGACCGGAACTAACGTGATGGGCTACGAAGACCGGAAGGGTTGTCACCACCTTACGGCTACCACCTCCATTGCGACGGGAATAAACTAAGTTAGTCTCAATTATATGCACCACGCCTACACTAGTCAACTAATACTTATCTCCTATAGAAAGATAAGCACCCAAGCTAAGCAACCAGTATACAATTATACCGATCAACTAAGCATTGAACGAAGAACCAGCAAGCATATAAAAGTAAGAACTGAATGCTCAATTAATCAGAGAGAGATACAAGAGTTACCAGACACGACCTGGATGTTACTCGAAGTGAAGCCACATCCGTAGAGGTACAGCGGGAAGAGAGGGGCCGACACTCCGGCTCCACTCTGGGATGCTCACCTCTCTTCTCTCCCTATTCTACTGATACAAGTGGCGGAACTTGGCAACGCTCACTCTACTCTTGTGTTGTGTGTTTGCAGGTGTTGGAGCTCTGTATTTATAGCTGGAGAAGTCGGTATGGAGGTTGAGCACCGGCCAAGCAACTGGGAGGCGGTTCCTGGCCGTTCGGGCGAAATTCCCGGTTCGGCCGAACTCCCTGGTTCGGTCGAACCGAGGGATGCACCGACTTGGCAGCCTACGGCAAGGATCAAGCCCTGGAGGCGGTTCCTCCCTTCGGCCGAACTGGCCACTTCGGCCGAAGTGGGCCCGGCCTGCTGCTGCACCGCCTTGAGCTTGCACACGTGCTGGGCCAGCTCCTGGGGTCGGTTGGCAGGTCGGTTCACGCCCTGGGCTGGGTTGGAAAGCCTCTGGTGGACTTCGGGTCTTTTGTCGGGTTGAGTTCGGGCCCAGGGTGATGTGGCGGAAGCCCGGGATGAGTTGGCGCTGACGTGGACGGCTCCCAGTGACTTGCATGGCTAAGGGGGGTAACCGGCCGAATAGTGTTGTTCGGCCGAATCGGTCATTTCTGACCCCCTATAGCTCCTGTTTCTCCATTTTGTGCCTGCATACGGGACAATCACCAAAACTTGTGGAAATAGTTAGTAGTAAGCCCTATAGCTATGGTGTGTGTCTCCGTTGTGTTTATTTTACACTTGGTTGGAGGTCGGAAATCGGTCAGTAACGACCGCCAATAGCGCGCTATGCGCTCGGCGGGATTCAAACCCGCGACCTATCTCTCGCGAATGACCTCCTCTACCACTGCACCACACTCTCAACAATGACTAGATAGCGTTGTGGCTCCTATCATATTATACTAAACCGAGTGTAACTTGCTTGTTTGAGGCCTTAAATGATTTCAAATTTTGCCAACTACTAAGTTTCATATCCTTTTGAAATCTACAAGTATTATTTTGATAGTTTCTCTCTCCGAGGTCATTTATAAAATTTGAATTTCAAATTTGAGAACATTCAAACTTAGTTTTCTTTGACTAGACGATTTCAAATGAAAAAGTTGTCAACTATAAAGTTTCATAAATTATTGTGATCTACAACTCTTATTTTGGTTGTTCTTCGTCCGAGGTCATTTGAAAAAACTCAAATTTCAAATTTTGAGAACTGCAAACTTACTTTTCATTAGTAAAACAAATTCAAATTAAAAAGTTTTAAACTACAAAGTTGTATATCTTCTGAAGATCTACAACTTTTCTATATGTCATTTCTTTATCTGATATAGTGAGAGTAACATTGTTCACAAATCTTATAGATCTCTCTTATAGTTTTAGGAAAACTCTATGAGAGATATAAATTTTATGAACAATATTCATATGAATTTGTCGAATTAAGAAATGACCAAACTAAAAGTTCAACATCTTGAGAAGTTATACAACTTTATAGTTCAACACTTTTTGAATTAGTTTACTACACCCTCTTTTTTATATATGACGCTGATTAGTTCAAAAGGTGGGGGTATTTAACTACTGAAGTTTCTTCTTCCAGACACCTTATTACAAGGAACACCATGGTGCCCTTTAGAGCATGACCTGACAGGAGAAAACATAATCGATATATTTGTTGTCATCATAAATATTTTCTAGCAGTGTGTACTGTGTAGCAACAATATGAAAAGGATACGAAACTAACTATTTAGTTTTACCTTGTGAGTATGGCGAGGAGGAGAAGGATATTTACAACATTGGCCAAGATGCTGGATCTTTGTGGCATCATATTTCTGTAGATCTTCAGAATCTAGGAAGTCCAGGACACATTTCGTGATTTGCTCGTTTCTCCTCTGCAGAAATCTCAATACGTCTTACAACAGGGACCAGGTAGCTAAACGATGTCTCTCCAATCATTATGTACAATTTACATACGTTCAGGATCGGGTTTGTTTACTATTGCATGGCTTCCGGCCAATCATAGGATTCGTAGAAATTATTGTGAACAACACAAGGAGTAAAACTGCTACTACTTTCGCCAATTTAGCATGTGGTTACCAACTTTGTGAAGGAATTGAAAAATGGCCAAAGAATATTGTAAGACTCATGCATATGTGCTACTATATATAGGAAGTATATACCAGAATTTAATGCCTGGGACATTTGAATAATTTAATTGGACAATGGAGAAGGATATATACTTCAATATATGTATAGTGCAAGATATGTTATTATTCATGAATAACAGAATTTCATATATTTATCTACCTATTTATTTGTCGATCTGTCTATCAATTTACATCTGTATCTTTGTTTGTCTATATGTCCATCTATCTATATCCAACTATTTATGTGTCTATCTATATGTCCATCTATGTGTCTGTCTATCTATCTGTCAATATCAATTTCCATAAAAGTGAACTCCTTTGGTATAGGGAGGCAAAGATCTTTGAATCTCAATATTCATAGATCTTTGGTTATGATATGGGGAAATTTCCCTTTAGATATTTAGGCATTCCCATGAATCATAGAAAGCTTACAATTAAGGACTGAAAAAATGTGGAAGATCATTTCTAAAAGAATTTAAGAAGTTGGAAGGAAATCCTATTAAATTCAGTTTTGTATAGCCCGACGATGTACATGATGTATTTCTTTGAAGTACTAAAAGGTATCTTAAGGAAGCTAGATTTTTTTTTAGACCTAGGCTCTTTTGGCATTGTGATGACCATAAGAAAAAGTATAGATTAACAAAGTGGAGGATCCTTTGTACACCTAAAGATAAGGGTGAACTAGGAATCGTGAACTTAAAATTAAAAAATGAGTGCTTACTTAGCAACTGTATGTACGAACTTAGGAAAGGGCCTGCCAACAGCTTCTTAGGAAGAAGTACTTGAGAAATAAAGGAATTAGTGTGGTATATTGGAAGCCAGGCAGTTCACATTTCTGGTCAAGCCTCATGACTGCTAAAGATCAATTGTTAAGTGTAGGTAGTTTGAGTTTTTACATAATGAGGCTCAAATAAGTTTTTGGGAAGATAAGTGGCTAATTAACTTATCTTAAAAAATTAGTAGCCTTCGTTGTACAACACTGCAAGGAAGCAACATGCAATTGCGTGATACACCTTTAGTTCTATACCTCCAAATGACTCTTTTCACAGGACACTGGTAGGGGATAAATTATGCAAATGGAATGAGTTGGTTGCAAGATTTGTGTTTGTGCATCTTAACAATCAACAAGATAGTTTTGATTGTAGTCTAACAAAAATGTCTTTTTTCACGTTTCAATCTCTATACCGGCACATCATGAATCAAAATTGTTCACCTTCAAATAAATCATTAAGAAAACTCAAGATACCACTCAAGATTAACATTTTGTCGGGTTCGGGTGTAGTTTTAACAAAGGAAAATTTTGTTAGATTTTGATTTGAAAGGTGATGACAGATGTTTTTTTTTGCAACAACAAATAAACCATCCAACATATATTTTTTGATTGTCATGTAATACAAGTTGCTTGTGGCCTAGAACCACCAATTAGTGTAGCTAATTTATTCGGAAATTGGTTACATTGAATAGATCCTAATATACGTCTCTAGATTTAGGTGGGAACAACTGCAATTTGCTGGGCTATATGGCTAAGTAGAACCACTTTGCTTTTTTAACAAAAGACGGATACATTCATATATGCAGGCAGTCTTCAGGGTGACAAATTGGATTCGGCGCGCTTTGGATGCATCTGGCGTCATTTGCCCCTTAGGACCGACAAAGTGGTCGATGAACTCGCATACATAGTATCCACATAATTTGGTTCCTTGCGCCTGTCTCATGCACTATATATAAAGCAGAAATTACTAGAAAATATTTGGAATAACTAAAAAATACCAGAAATTACTAGAAAATCCTAGAAAATTATAGGGATTAATAAAAAATTGCAGAAATTACTAGAAAATCCTAGAAAATTTAAGGAATTACTATTTATACAGCAGAAATTCCTACAAAATAGTATGAATTACTTGAAAATGAAACTAGATCGAAGTGGGGATTATATTCTTACCAGATTACTAGTATTAATATAAAGATCGCTGGCGTGGTCGGTTACTCCTATGTGTTTTTTCAGGAAGCGAGCTCATGCTTGGTTAAGTAGGTCTATGAGGTTTTGGTAATGTGTGTCTGTCACTCTATCTGTCTATCTATTTGTCCCTCTATATGTATTTCTATCTATCTGTCTATCTACCCATCTATCTGTCTGTCTATCTGTCTACGCCTATCCATCCAGCTGACATCCACCTAACGTGACCTTCTCTGCTAGCCGTTGCACAGTACCTCGTCGATCAGATCTGCAATCATCGCCCCAGCGCTTTCCCGGCCGGCAACAACTTTATTTTGCACAAAGACGCCAACTTTTTCTTAGGAGTTCCAGAACAAATTTGATGTGTCAATGCTTTCCAAAACCAATCAGTGTAGCCTTTTAACTTGAGTTCCAACTACTAGTTAATGTATGGTCAAATGAATCGGTGTCACTATACAGCACAACACCGAATCAATCCATGTTTCCAGAACCGTTTTTCAACTCATGGACCTACACTGACCCATTCGGTGTAGCCCATGGTCAGCACCGAAACATACTATGATCATGTACACTTTCTCTGTACATGATCACATCACCGATTCATTGGGTGAACACCGAACCAATCGGTACTCATATGCATTACACAGTAAGTGCAAATCAACACCGAATATGATTCGGTGCTCCCATAGCAGGCACCAAATCTACTGGTGGACCTGGGCACATACTGTGTAAATTCACAGTAGCACCGATTGACTTGGTGCTGCCCATATAGGGCACCGAATCATTTGGTGTGACTGAAAGATTTGAAACTTGTCCAATTCAATCTCTTTGAGATTCAAACTTTCCTTGACATCTCCAGGGCTTCATCTTAGCTACCTAGTGCTAGAAATTTCACAAGTGTGCATGACACTTACCTCTAGGCCCACATAAGTCAAGCTACTAAACTTTGCCCTCCTTTATAGTACGGCCAAAGGGAAAATAAAGACCTAAACTAATCCTTGTGTCTCTCAACTCCAAATGACACAAGTAACTAGCTCATCCTCGGTCTTCGCGTATATCCTTTGATCCAATACAATGAAAATCAATGATTCAACTTTCTAGTGCCATTGCAAAATAGACGTTAGTCACAATGGTAATGTCATCATTAACCACCGAAACCAAATTAGGGGCCTAGATGCCCTTTCATCAACGTTTCAGGTTCATAATGATTACTTGTCCACTCATCTCTCCAACGCTAGAGGAGGATAGAACAAATTGAGACATGCCAAAATTGACAGTATACATAATAACAAGTAATATTCAGATTTTCCAAGTATCAACAGACAAGATGTAATATTAACCCTCAATTTTGCATTAGCATTGCCGGTTCCCTTCCATCCATCTTTTCTTCACCATGCTTCCTTTTTTTTAGATAAAGTTCACTATGCTTCCTAAATCTATACTGTTAAAAACAATGGAAGGTAATTGAACTGATCCATGTTTGCCTGCCCCACCCCTCTCGCTCCGCCCTCTTTCATTCGACCCATGTGACTCCCCACCTCTTCTAAAATCTTGATTCTTTAAGTAGATACTACAAATTAATACACAACAATTCTACAAATTAATAAACATGGATAGCAACTATAGATTTAAAGTGACCATTATTCATAGAAAGCTATATTGGAGTTATCACCAAGATTGTTCATAAAATGGTTTGAAAAAATGTTGAAACCTTGTAAGCAAATGAAATAAAGCAGTAGGGATCATTTAGATTGGGTATAGTATAATTCCAATTGAAGATTTCAAATAAAAAATTACTCAAAAAACCCATATTTGAGATTTTAGCAAAGTTGTTTATTACCCTCTAGATGGTTTTTAAAAATCAAGTAAAAATCACCAAAATCCATGGTCTCAAAATAGTATTTTAATAAATTAAATTAGCTCCCAACATAAGTGCTATGGTCAAAATTTAAGTCATTCACAAAACACATGGTAAAATTAAGTTTGAATTCACGATACGTTGTCATTCTGTGTTTCCTTCAGAATGAGATCAATTTCGAGGTGGAACTGTGGTCCTTAACGACACCCCTCACTCGGGGCAATCAAATTCAAAAGCCTGCCGATGCTTTATTTTATTTGTTGGGATCGGCCAACACCGAGTGCAACAACTGGAAATACAGATCGTCAGCGACATATTACTGTATATGGCACATGCTTAAAATAAAGTACTTTTCGATAGCAAGCTTTGGAGTACGTACAACCCCGAATTCTGTGACATCAGATTGCATAACGAATCATGATAATGTTGAAATGATCCAAGTCAAATCGGTGGCTTGTTCGCCATGATATGGATATAATTAAAATATAGTTAGTAGCTAGTTACTAGTACTTTCCTAGCGCGTTCAGAATTAAGATGATGCCATATGTGCGGCTGATAACATTCCGAATGCCTTTGTTTTATGTTAATCAGGAAAGGATATACGTGGTGGCTAACCGATGGAACTAAATAGATCGAAGTCGTGCAGAAAAAGGACATGTTGTGAAGTCAAATCGTTGTGCGTTTAAAGGCGTGCACCATACACAGTTGACCCAAAATTTAAATGAAGTCTCCAATCAATCATAGTTCGCCAACAGATCGATTGATTATTGTGCAATAAAAACAGCTCAACTAGAATCGATCGGATGGACAAATGATGACATTATTTTACGAGTCCATCATCATCATATCGCGCACGCAAGTAGATCGACAAATGCATGGTCTTGTCTATATAAGAAGCATAAAAAGCTAGTCACCAGCCATCGACAATATGGCGTCTTCTTCCCAAACGAAGCTTGTCGATGTGAGGAAGAGGGAAGGGGTCCTTAGGGCAGTGCCTGTTGAGATCGGTATAATCAATGCACATTCTCCATTCACCGGTTTTCTTCTTTACAAGTACAGGATTTGCAAGCCATTCGGGGTGCATGCACTCCCGAATAAAACCAGCTGCTAGGAGTTTATTCAATTCTACCCTAATGGCCTCCTTGCGATCTTGCGCGAACCGACGAAGCTTCTGCTTGACTGGCTTGGCGGTCTTCACCAAATGCAAGGAGTGCTCAGCCCTCTCCCTTGGGACTCCGTGCATATCCGAGGGTTTCCACGCGAATGGGTCCGTGCTTCCACATGCAGCTCGGACCGCCGTGATGTAGGTCTGGATCCAGAGTTTGGGGTCGGAGCGGCCGTCGAACTTCTCGACCAAGGCTGGCTTGAAGGTGTCCGGAGTTTGGGGACCTGATGAAGTCGCTTGGTGAAGGCTTGGAAACCTTCGATTGCGAAGTCATCTTCTCCGAAGCTGTCGTTGCCACCATCTTGACGGTGGTTGCGGGCTCTGGGCGAGCCATATCGGCGATCGTAGCGGTCGCGTTCGTCGAGCTCGCGGCGTGCGCGGTGATCATCGACGTCGGAGTACTCGAAGTAGTTAGCTCGGCGATCGGGCCGACCGTAATCTCGGTCGTACCATTCGCGTTGTTCTAGCTCGGCTTCGTCACGCTCGCGATGTCGGTTATTGAGCTCTGCTCGCACGTCGTGGTGTGGCCTGTGGAGTCGATCGCGAAGGTCTTCGTCTCGGCGGTGATGGTTGCGTCGTCTGTCGCCTCCACCTCGGCGGTTCCGAGGATTTCTGCCCTCGGACTCGTCTGGTTGGTGGTCCGCCGTGCGTTCTTGATCTACTTCTTTTAGGATGGGCTCCAGAGTTGGAGATCTGCGTCGGCGCCTGTCACGGTCGGATCTGCTGTACCCGGACCTGCGAGAGCTCGATCTGCTTGATCGTGAACGGCTAGATCTTGATCTGGCCTGTTTTTCTTGCCGGTGGAGGTTTAGCAATACGGCCAGCCGGGCTCGGACTCGGGCCGCCCCCGGGGTGGCCACCATATGATCCAGCTCAGCGACGCATGCGGCGATTGCCGCAGATGGGGTAAGGAAGTCTGCCTGTGCCTGCTCAAACTCACGTGTCAGGTTACGTGGGTCCAAGGGTTCCAGCTCCTCATCGCGTGGGCCG
This sequence comes from Echinochloa phyllopogon, assembly GCA_033239725.1. NCBI lineage: Eukaryota > Viridiplantae > Streptophyta > Magnoliopsida > Poales > Poaceae > Echinochloa > Echinochloa phyllopogon. Next base: position 11,294,558 of record BTCW01000008.1, read on the forward strand.
CCACCTGCTCCCCTGTTAGCCGCCTCGGCTTGGCGGCGCTGGGCTCTATTGTTGTTTGCATCTATACGACGCTGCCATTCGGATGCAGTCTCGTCGTCTTGGGTGTGTTGATCCTTAGATACAAGCACCTCGCGATCATGTCGCGCGGTGTGGCTTGATGCTTCGCCTTCCGAGTTCTCGGGGGACGAGAGTACGGTCGTGGCGACCTGGAACTCGCCGCAGTCCAGAAACTGGGTGGGCTCAGGCGGGTTCCCAGATGGGATCTGGGTTTCGCGGTGCGGAAGCCGGCCAGAGTAGTCGACGGCCGCGTTCTTTAGTCCGTGGGGGAACGTGTTCCCGGAGCGGCCTAGTGCCCGCTCGGACATGGCAATGCACTCAGCGAGCGTGTCGTTGATGCGGTTCAGCCCATCGACGATCTCGTCAGGATAAGGGACCCGGCGTCGGGGAAGCAGATCTGGGATCCGATCCCGGATGCTGAGCTGCTCGATCCGCTGCATGAGCTGATCTGGCACATCGGGGGGAGTCCCCGGGGTTGTCGAGGTCGAGTCCGCTGGCGTCAAGTCGACGTTGGTGGAGCTCGAGCTGCTGGAGTCGGTGAAGAAGCTGCATCCCGGAAGGTGCTTGGGGCTGCCGCTCACGTCCGCCGGGAAGATGATGTCGGATGGATCTGCCATCAAGCCAACGGTGTTTTCGAATTGAAAAAGCTCACCAATCTACCCCTACCTGGTGCGCCAACTGCCGGACCTTAGGACCGGCAATCCACCTGGGGGTACCCGAGCAGTTGATTTGTAGAAGGGGCGATCGATGAGCTAGTAGCTTGATGGTACATAGGAGGCACTGATTTAGACAGGTTCGGGCTACCCTAAGGTATAATACCCTACGTCCTGTGTCAGTGGTGTTGCTTGTATTGCTGGGTACTCGGCCGAGCTTCAGGAAGCTAGGGTGAGCGTATGGTTTACAGGATGTGATGCGATGATCCTCATGAGGGTGCCCCAGGCCACTTTATATAGGGTAGCGGACTAGGGTTTACAAGTCGGTTTCCATTTAAAACTACTTGGTTTTCAATCAGGACTCTTGTCCGGGTCTGTTGCAACCGAATATCCCTGGATATATCTGGACGAGCCACCCGTCGGGTCTTCATCAAACTTGTCCGCCAAGTCAGGGTGCCCGCATGGGCCACGTGGGGGTCGGCCCATGAGCCTGTCAGATGTGGGCCCTGGCCGCCGTAGTCTGGTCTGACAATGGGCGCAGGGGTACCCATATCCCACATTCACCGAAATTGTTCATAAGATGGTTTCAGAAAATGTTGAAACCTTTTAAGCAAATGAAATAAAGCAACAGGGATCCATTTTGCTTGGGTACAGTATCATGCCAATTCAAGATTTGAAATAAAAACTTTCGCAAAAAAAAAAGATTTGAAATAAAAAATTACTGAAAAAACCATATTTGAGATTTTAGCAATGTTGTTTATTAAATTACACGCTATATTGTTTTTAAAAATCAAGTAAAAATCACCTAAATCCATGGTCTCAAAATAGTATTTTAATAAATTATATTAGCTCCCATTATAAGTGCAATGGTCAAAATTTAGTCATTTCACAAAACACATGGTAAAATTAAGTTTGAACTCACGGTACGTTGTCACTCTGTGTGTTTCCTTCAGAATGAGATCAATTTCGAGGTGGAACTGTGGCCCTTGACGACACCCTCACTCGGGCAATCAAATTTAAAAGCCTGCCGATGCTTTATTTTATTTGTTGGGACCGGCCAACACGGAAATACAGATCGTCATCGAGATATTACTATATATGGCACATGCACATGCTTAAAATAATGTACTTTTGGATAACAAGCTTTGGAGTATGTACAAGCCCGAATTCTGTGACATCAGACTGCCTCACGAATCATGATGATGTTGAAATGATCCAAGTCAAATCGGTGGCTTGTTCGCCATGATATGGATATAGTTAAATTATAGCAGCTAGTTACTACCTTCCTAGTGCGTTCAGAATTAAGATGCCATATGTGCGGCTGATAACATTCAGAATGCCTTTTTTTTCCTGTTAATCAGGAAAGGATATACGTGGTGGCTAACCGATGGAACTAAATAGATCGAAGTCGTGCATCCGTTACACAGTACGTTTTTCAAATGAATGAACCCAAAAAAAAAGGACAAGTTGTCAAAGTCAAATCGCTGTGCGTTTAAAGACGCGTGCACGATACACAGAACACAGTTGACCTAAAATTTAAATGAAGTCCCAATCAATCATAGTTCGCCAACAGACTGATGGTTGCTGAATAAAAACTGGTCAACTAGCTAGAGTCGATCGACAAATGACATTATTTTACGAGTCCATCATCATCGCTCACGCAAGTAGATGGCCTAGATATCACCTATATGCGGTGCATGGTCTTGTCTATATAACAAGCTTAACAGGCTAGTCAGCAGGCATCGACGATATGGCGTCTTCTTCCTCCGTAACGAAGCTTGTCCTTCCGTTCTTCTTCCTCCTCGCCCTCTGCGCGTACGCCGGCGTGTCGGCCGGTGAAGCTCCATGCTGCTATAAGCGTCTGTTCAGCCTTGGCGACTCCATCACCGATGCCGGCAACCTCGCCAAGGTCTCCCCCAACGTCCCTGCCCTCTCGTTCCCCTACGGCGAGACCTTCTTCCACCACCCCAACGGCCGCTTCTGCGACGGCAGGCTCATCGTCGACTTCATTGGTAAATTTAACACGGACTAGCAGCAGTTGGTTCAACGCTCCTGCACTAGTACTGCACATGTATATGTTAATCATCATGTACATATATATACATTTATATATATATGCTTAATTGTGCTTGCATTGCAGCGGAGGCGTTGAAGCTGCCGTTCCTGACACCGTTCCTGGCCGGGAAGACGGCGGAGGACTTCCGGCAGGGGGTGAACTTCGCGGTGGCCGGCGCGACGGCGCTGAGCCAGCAGTTCTTCAAGGACATGGGGCTGGACCTGAGCATCATCCCGCCCTTCTCGCTGGACGTGCAGCTGGAGTGGTTCAAGAGCGTGCTCCACATGCTCGGCCCAACGGAAAAAGGTACTAGTAATCGACTGATGACATGCATTTGGCAATTAGGCAATAATAAAGCTCGATCAGCAGAGCCTGACGACGACATGCATATATGTAATCTCTGCTGCAGAGCGCAAGGACATAATGTCAAGCTCTCTGTTCCTGCTTGGGGAGGTTGGGGGCAACGACTACAACCACCCTTTCTTCCAGAACCGGTCCTTCAGCGCCGAGATCAAGCCCCTGGTCCCAAAAGTTACAGCAAAGATCGAAAACGCCACCATGGTAATAACCTATATAATTAAGCAGCACAGTGCCTCTTTTATATATATCTTTTTCCACGGCGATGAACTCAAACATGTCAACATTATAAATCGTATTTTCTACACCTAAATAGGTAGCTGAACATTGGCATGCTATAATTCTAATCTGGTGCCCTTCAGATCGATGAACCCTAGAAAACAAAGCTCATCATATATGAATATCGTTGTCAGGTGTTGATCGGCCTTGGAGCCAAGACGATCGTCGTCCCCGGGAACTTCCCCGTCGGCTGCATCCCGAGGTTCCTCTCCATGTTCCCGAGCAACAACTCCGGCGACTACGACTCCGCCGGGTGCCTCAGGTGGCTCAATGACTTCGCCGAGGAGCAAAACCGCGCGCTCAAGCTCATGCTGAAGCGCGTCCGCCGCCGCCATCCGTCAGTCACCCTCATCTACGGCGACTACTACGGCGCCGTCCTTGAGATCACCTGTAACCCTAAGAAACACGGTAAATTAAGTTTATTAATTAACCTGGCCGGTTTCATTATTCCTTCGTGCCAACTACTGTCTCTAGAGAGTGACGAACTACATACCTAATGCCGCAGGGTTCAGGAAGGACGTTGCTCTGACCGCGTGCTGCGGCGACGGCGGGCCCCACAACTCCGGCACGCTCTTCTCTTGCAACCCCACGTCGATTCTGTGCCCTGACCCGTCCAAGCACATTTCATGGGATGGCCTTCATCTCACTGAAGCTACGTACAGATTCGTGGCGCGTGGCATGCTGGATGGACCGTACGCTACACCGTCGTCTATTCTGTCCAAATGCAGACACTATAGTAATTATTAAAAATCTTGCATATCCTGAACATGCATGTATCAGTTGATCTGCTCGACAAGGGGGTTGCATTGCGTGCTCTACTTCATTTTGCCTGGTTATTTTTACAATCCCTCTGCCTGCTGCTAGACGACTAGATTTATTTGGTGATGTCGGGCCATCCCGTGGCTACTATATGTAATTTTGTATGTATTTAATCATGCAAGCCCCATAATTCGCATACATACTAGTGTTGATGGAAGCACTCAAACTGCCATGCACACCATCTAATGTACTAGTGTTAGTGTTGATGCAAACTTGGAACGCTGACCACTGTACCACAAGCGTACGGATCAGTCGTTGTCCCCACACTAGGGTAATGAATCTTTGAACGACATGCCACTACCAGAATCATGCACATTGGCACCGGGTGGGAAACCCCCTTTAGCACCGGGTTTCCCACCCGGTGCCAATCTTCCGGTGCTAAAGGGTGCCACCTTTAGCACCGGGTAAAATAACCGGTGCTAAAGGTGGGGGCACTAGCAAAAAATATTTGCATATTTGCGTGTTGCGGGATTCGAACTCAAGACCTCTTGGCTCGCACGCGTACACCCACCTAACCATCTCACCTACGCTGCACATGTGATGAGATAAAAGATGCTTTCCTTTTGTAGTATTATATGACACCCCCTTTAGCACCGGGTCGTAACACGACCCGGTGCGAAAGGGTCTTTAGCACCGGGTCGTAACACGACCCGGTGCTAAAGGGTAGCCCTTTTGCACCGGGTGGTGTTACGACCCGGTGCTAAAGTGTGAGGGCCTTTAGCACCGGTTGCTAACACCAACCGGTGCTAAATGTCACCCTTTAGCACCGGTTGATGTTAGCAACCGGTGCTAAAGTGTTTCCGGGGGCACCCTAATTTCGCACCCGGTGCTAACGTCACATTAGCACCGGATCTTGAGTGCACCGAGGCATATGAGGGGTGCGGATGTGAGTTATTCTTGTAGTGTGCACACCATAATGATATTCAAAAGAATGGTCACGCCCTCAAGGTAAAGCTCGTCGAGTCGTCATCAACATATAAGCTAGATCTGAATCATAACATTGATAGCATAAAAATCTCTACCTCTCTACCTAGTTATAAAGCAAGGATTGTTTCCGCGGTACGTCAAGAATTGTTTCTGCGGTACGTCGTTAATTTGCATAAAACCCCCTAACTTTACCATAATTATCTATCTCCCTGTTTCCCTGACTCTTCGGTACAACCCCGTGCGCTGGCCGCGCCGAGTCCGCCTCGGCCACGAACCGCGTGCGCTGACAGGACGGGACGGACGCAGCATGGCCTCCTCTTCCACCGCCAATGCTGCCGGCCGTTGTGGAGCTCGGCGCCTCCATGCTCCATGTCCACCATCAAACGAACAACTTCCTTTTTCATGAACTTCAAGTAGTAGTAGTTCCCATCGATTCTTCCTTCTCTGCTATTTCTTCTTCTCCATGAGCCCAACAAAGCAAGCAACGCCCGGCTCCTCTTCTCTCACCTAGAAACAGCACACAAGCATCACTATCAAATCCGATCGAGCTACCAAATCATGCAAGCCGATTCTTCCTTCACTCTCATCCATGCCTCCGTTCGTTTTTCGCTCGAGCAAGCCCCCAATCCATCAGCAGGTCAACCAGCGTCTGTAGTAGTTGCTGTCCCGCCGTAACGAAGGCATGGAAGGCCGGCAGTCGTACACATCGTGCAAGCACGGCATCACGGCCTTGGAGATGAAGGCGTGCGTGTGGTAGTGGGAGGGCAGGGGGCGCCGGCCAGACAAGGCAAGTGAGCTTATATAAAGAAATTTAGATTATATACCAGTTACATTCATGTCTATGGATATTAATCAAATCGCAATACCTCATGCTCTTTTCGTTGTTCCGTACCATCACACACAGCTCTTCATCTTCTCGCATCACTCGCATCATCGTTATCGACCCGTCGTCGTTCCTAGACGCAACGCCTATTTTTTGTCGTGCTTCTCATCGGATGCAAAATCGACGGCTCCTACGGCTCCTGCACGCTTTCGTTCATAAAGTCTCGTCCACCCGTAGCAACGCACGGGCACATTTGCTAGTCAAATACATAAGCGTGTAGCAATTACATCTAGATATCACTCCTTGATCTTAGGAATAATTTAGATAGACATTTTGCCCCATGACCTTACTTATGTTGCCCCGTGATGCTCGTGCTTAGCTTCAACACATACCACTTGGAAGCACGTCTCCATTCTCCTCTTTCAAGATATAGAGTTAGTCTAGTCTAGTTGGGAGTTAGTGTCAGGGTGGAGCTTCACTCGGGGTTCCGGAGTCGTCTTCTGGAGTTTTGGTATTTTATCCTTTTCTTTATGCCAGACTCATGACTATTCAATATATTATCTTCCGCATTTATTTAAGTTATTTGTTTTGCATTTATTTCACGAATAATTATGGAATGTTTAACATAGGTCATAGCTATTGTAGTCTGGTTGTAGAAGTTCTCTCCCTATTTCTTTATTTCAACTGGTTCCTCAATTCTGCTGAATACTTATCGTGAATTGTCACTGGGGTATTGATATGGTTAGCTTGCTCTTACTAGTAGAGTAAGTAGTTATTATCTAGTATAGGCGTGAAACCCAGACTATATGGTAACCTTGGAGTGCTCCCGAGTTCGCGCGGAGGTGGTAGCCGTTAGGTGGTGACAGCCCTATACGGCCTACATAGTCCATCACGCCTAGGTTGTCCCATATGATCCCCCAGTGCAAAGTTGGTGACACCCCCTCTCATCCCCCAGCTTGGAGGTTGGGCGCCCCGCTTGGACTCGGCGCGTCCATGAGACCATGCCAGCCCTTCGCATGCTCGGGGGCTGGACCCCCCACTTGGATTTGGCGTGTCCAGGAGACCATGCCAGCCCTCATGCTCGGGGGCTAGGTGCTCCACAAGGACTTGGCGCGTCCATGAGACCATGCCAGCCCTCCTCGTGCTCGGGGGCTGGACGCTCCACACGGACTCTCGGCGTGTCAATGAGATCATGCCAGCCCTCCGCATGATCGGGGGCTGGGCGTCACAAAGTGTACTCGGCTTGTCTATGAGACCATGCTTGTTTTCGCATTTGCCCGCCGCCCGTGCTCTTCTTGATGTCACCCTATGTTGTCTTGAGCATGCTGCAGAGCTCATTCAAGCCCTTTTCAGCCCCGCGCATATGGTAGTTCGAGATGAAGTTCCCATAGCTCGGCGGTAAAGAAGCAAGAATGAAATCAGTGGCCAACTCTTGGCCAAGTGGGAAGCCCAGCTTCTCCAACCTCTGCGTGTAACCAACCACCTTGATCACATGCGGTCCAACCGCTGCACCCTCTGCAAGCTTAGTCTTTTGGAATGCCTTGGCGACATTGAACCTTTCAGTTCTGGCCTGTGTTTGAAACATGTCCTGAAGCGCCACGATCATATCGTACGCCTCATGGCTAGTCTCAAACTGCATATGCAGTTCAGGTTCCATGCAAGCAAGCATAAGGCAACTGACTTCAAGATTAGCGTCACACGCCTTCTTGTAAGCAGCCCTTTCAGCAACAGGTGCTCCCTCAGCAGGTTCTGGTGGTACGAGGTTATCCAGAACATCTTCCTTTTTCTCAGCCCTGAGAACAATTCTCAGGTTACGGATCCAATCCGTATAGTTGTTCCCATTCAACTTGTCCTTCTCAAGGACCGAACGCAAAGTAAACGATGTAGTGGTGCTGGGTGCCATTGATCTACAACAAAAAAATAACGCAAAAATACTAAGACAAACATATCCATGAAAGAGTAAATCACATTAAACTATTAACAGAATCTACTCCCAATAAAATCAATATCCCTCGATTGATACTTAGTGATTCAAGACCCACAACTATCAAGTCGACTAGTGAGCTTTTGCATCACCGCTAGAAGATAGGTAGATCGGTAAGCAACTCTTTGCTAATCATATCTCATATGACTCTTGTTGTTGGTTGACATCTCTATGTCTCGGCTCCAACCTTTATGCCCCAGGGTCCTTAACCGTTAAGATAACCTTGTCTAAGTTAACTAACCTTTATGCGTGTAAGTATCCGATACAAACTCATCTAGTCAAGGAAAACTAGTGGCACTCTAATTTCATAGACCCACCACTAATCGTACAGGACACATGATGAAGCAAGGTTTAGTTGGGAGGGCATGTAATCTTAAACATTTCAAGGGATCCATCGTTCTACTTGTACCGTATGGATAAAGGCTATCACACGTAGAAGCAGAATGATAGCGATAAACGTTCACACGAATACACGGTATGGCCCATACGCACATGTTGATCTCCATCGCCATGCTTCTGTCCATCATGATGATCTCCATCTCCATGTACTGTGTGTGTCATCCTCCAAGTGATGAAGCATCCATGAGCAACTACAAACCGCTACACCTCACAGCTAGTAGTTAAAAATTACAGAATTGATCTTGGATCATCACAAGTTGGCACGCAGGCCATTACATCAAATGTGGTAATACACATGGCTCCTGTCGTATTACCTTACACACGACACGCAGGTCATGGATCTGTTACACACATGCATCACATACACATATAGGCCATACCGATCACATGAAACTGCAAAACAGAGTTAGACGTTCAACCGTCGACAAAACTAAATCTGCCGAAAACTCTATCTTCCCGGCCTTATTTCGCAAATCTGAGATCACCGAACCTGGCGAAGCCGGGGAATCGTATATGTAACTTTTTCTGTAGAAGAATTTTCATATAAACATCGCATCAATCCGAGTTCGTATGCAAAATTTATGGCTGTTTTACTGAACACCACGTTTTTCACATCTCACTCAACCCGATAGTAGATCCAATCTACTATCCCCGCATCATATGCATCTGTTGGTTCATCCTAGGTTTCGATTCGATCAATCTCATTGATCTTCGCCTGCCTTGATTGGGTTTATGCGCATCACTTAACTCAGGTGGAGGAAATCCGACCGGTATGAGTATGTCGTTGCACAACCATCGCAGCGAGGATACGAAGCAGGATTAGGATTTCATCTACACCTCGCATATCACCATATGCGCACATCCGAATCTATAACGAAGCAGCTACGGCTCTGATACCACTGTAGGAATATGGGAAGGCTACGCTGTTGGCGCTCCTTAAGTACTCATTTTACCCCTTATTTATCTTTGATAATGGCTTGAATTCGATATCAAAATTACTAACTATCCTAACCCAGGGCCGATTATTGGCCATTTTCACATATGCACGAATATTTTCGAGGTATTGCAATATGCAGGTTTTTGACCTATTTTGGAGCATAAAACGACGAAGTTTACGATCGCGGATTTTCACGAAGAATGACGCGGGTCAAGGCCCGTATCAAGGAGCAAAGGATACGGCGATCAAGGGCCCGTCTATTCAAGTTCATCCTCCAAATCAAGTCCAAAGGACCAATCCCACAAGATGAAGATAGGATACTTCGAGTCCAAGCAAAGCAATTCAAGATTTTAGGCAGGAATTCAAGTTTCATACATAGACACGAAGATATCCCGAAGATAACGACGTCCAATGGGCTGCAATTGTACACAAACTATGCCTTAAATATTGCAAGGAGTCCGCACGAGAAAGATGAGCCCGAGACAAGCCAAAAAGGGGGTGGGCCGGCCGGCCCAATGGGCCCTAGGGCAGCCGGCCTAGGGTATTTTTAGGTCGGTTTGACCTCCCCTTCGACTGGCGGCTTCCTCGGACTATTTAAAGGGGACTTTCTGTTCAACCCGAGGCGTCAATCCAACCAGAACTCGACGAAAACCTAGGGCAAAGACTGAAGGGAGACGACGGCCGCCGCAAGTTGGAGGACAGCAAGGGATCCGTCCCTCGCCGGAGATTTCGTCATCATGATCGACTACGCTTCGCTTAGCTTCATGGGGTAAAATCCTCGTTTGTCCATGGGATTGTAAGGAGATCTTGATTTGTAATTGCCGAACCTTTATTTTGGATCTTTTGCTATCGTATTCATGTTGATGGTGCTTTCATCTATAGTCGGTTGACTTTGCTTTTAGGATGCATCGCTTGAAATTTTGCATGCCTAGAATTCATCAACACCTTGTGCTCTTTTGCTCGATCACGGATTACCGTCGTGTAGTGACAGTACGCGGGAGGGAAAGGGTCGAGCTTGGCACACCTTACTTTTGATAGATTAGATCGGTTCTTCCTTGCTCGGTGATTACATCTTAAAGTGATCCTAAATCCCTTGGACAAGCATTCTACATATCTTGCTCTTTTCATATCTTTGATCTTACATCGTTCTCTTTAACTTAGATTAGGTTAGATTAATTTCTTTACTCATATACATCATCACTTGAAAAGAACTTTCAACCAACATTATTAGTGCTTAGTTAAGCATAGCGATCCACTTGTTCCACGGATTGATAAAACCTTGGGGGATACTCTAAGGGAAAAGCTACAACTGATCCGTGCGCTTGCGGTTCATAATTGACGCGCTTAACGAGCGTCAACAAGCTTTTCTGGCGCCGTTGCTGGGGAACAGGCTAGTTCGCTACGTTTAACTTTGTATTAATTTTGTCGGTCACCAACACGGCAACACCTAACCTTTTATCAAAAAAATCTTTGTTTTTGTTTTTTTTGTTTTGTTGTCTAGATGGCTCTTGTCGCTCAACCGATGGACGAAGAAGAAAAAACACTAAGGGATTATGCAAGCCCGCGACCGGAGGACTTTGAGATGCAAAAATCAAATTCGGTACTCGAAGCCATAGAGTACGAGATCAAGCCCGTAATCATCAAGATGGCGGCAGCAAATTCATTTAGAGGGGCGGAGACGGACAACCTATATAGACACATAGAGTGCTTCACGATGCTATGCAACACGGTACAACAAGAGTGAGTTCCACTAGCTTGGTTCAAGTGGAATCTTTTCCCATATTCACTTGCGGATAAAGCAAAAAGATGGCATGCATTCGCTTCCTTTGAATCCAAAGGGAATTGGGATGAGTTGATGAGAAGATTTTGTGAACAATTCTTTCCGATAAGCAAAATTCAACATATTCGGAGACAAGTGATCACTTTTGCGCAAGGGAAGAATGACGGCATAGATCAAGCTGGGAGAGATTCAATGGATTGACGAAACAAGGACCCAAGCTAGGATTCTCTGGTGATGTGCTCTTGCATACTTTTTATTTTTCTCTAACCCCCAAATGCATGCAATTTGTTCGAATGTGTGCAGGAGGAGATTTCATGGAGAAAACACTCACGGAAGCTACCCAATTATTACAAAAAATAAGCAAGGGGGCGGCCATGCAAAGAGATTGGGAAGAACATCTTTCGGGAAGAATTGAGCAAGAAAAGCAAGTGGAAACGCTTGCTGGAATTTTCGGAAAAGAAGCCCCGGAAGAAAAGAAAGAGGAACCAAAGCATGAAAAGATTGAAGATGCAACACACGATGAAGTAGGACCAACCCAAAGCATAAAAAATTGCAAGAAAATGGATTACGGGCCGCTAAAAGAATTTGAGAAAATGGATTGGATCCCGGTCGATTTTGGAGGAATTTTCAGCAAAAGAAGACCGTACCCAAATCAAAAGAGGCCGGTGAAGGCCATAGAATCAATCTTTCCACTGGAGAAGCACTCGGGGTACGAATTGGACAAACAATCGGCCAGAGATATTATTCAAAAACTTTTCAATGAAGAAAAAGAGATAGACCGGGATCATGTTGCCGAAGTGAAGAGAATTATGGGAGTGAATCTGGAGGCATCTCCATTCGCACACCTAGCCAAGGTGTGTGCAATAGAAGCCGATCATGTTGAAGGTACACCGCTACCCACGCCTCACATAAGATTTACGATCAATGGAAAAATATTTCACAAAGCTTTATGCGACATCGGAGCCCATGTAAGTGTCATGTCTTCTAAGATTTATGATGGGTTTTATAAAGAAACTTTGAATCTAATTTCTACACCAATAAATTTGATCATGGGAGATGGTAGAACAACTAAACCTTTGGGTGTGCTTAGAGATTTAGATGTTGCTATCTCGGGTAAAGCTATTCCAACCGATTTTTTTGTAATTGATGCTTGCCATGATGAACAAGATGATTTAATTCTTGGTAGGCCTTTTCTTAAGTTGGTTAACGCTGTTCTTGATGCCGAAAAGGGTAGAGTTACTATTGATCTTGATGGAATTAAACACACATATGATTTCCTACCCGCTTCTCGAATTGCTCTACCTCTACCTCTTGACGACGAAGAGGTAGAGAGCCTTCATTTTGTTGAAAATTTTAGGGACCCCCTCCAACGCGTGATGGAGAATGATGATATTCATAATGATCAAGATGAAGAACTTGTGGAAGCAATAGAGGGATTGACGGCACAATATGGAAGTTTGAAGGAAGAGAGATTCGAAGATATCGGAGACTTGCAACAAGAAGAACCTGAAGCACCCGAAGTTGAGCTAAAGCCATTACCCAAGGGGTTAAAGTATGAATTTTTGGGAGCAAACAAGACGTACCCCATCATCGTGAGCGATGAATTGAGCACGGAAGAGATGGACAAGTTGCTGAATTTATTGAGGAAACATAAGAAGGTGATTGGGTACACGATAAATGATTTGAAAGGAATTAGTCTGGCCCTTTGTACTCATCGCATACAACTCGAAGAGCAACACAAGCTGGTTGTGGAGCATCAAAGAAACTTGAGCCATGCCATGCGCGATGTGGTGAAGAAGGAGGTGATCAAATTGTTGAATGCCGGAATAATATACCCCGTACCTCATAGTGAATGGGTGAGCCCGGTGGATTGTGTGCCAAAGAAAGGAGGATTGACGGTTGTGAAGAATGAGAAGGATCAATTAATACCGCAACAGATCGTCACGGGATGGAGGATGTGCATTGACTATCAAAAATTGAATAAGGTTACAAAGAAGGATCAATTTCCATTACCGTTCATCAACGAGATGCTTGAAAGGTTAGCAAAGCATTCACACTTTTGTTACCTTGATGGGTACTCAGGATTCTTTCAAATACCTATTCATCCGGATGATCAACACAAGACCACATTCACTTGCCCGTACGGTACCTTCGCCTATAGACGAATGCCCTTTGGATTGTGTAATGCACCGGTGTCTTTTCAACGATGCATGATGGCTATATTCTCAGATTTCATTGAAGATATTATGGAGGCATTCATGGATGATTTCTTGGTGCATGGGACAAGTTTTGAAAGTTGCTTGACGAACTTAGACAAAGTTCTCAAAAGATGTGGGGAAGTCGACCTAGTGCTTAATTGGGAGAAGTGTCACTTCATGGTGAAGCAAGGGATAGTCTTGGGACATGTAATCTCCGAGAGAGGGATAGAAGTGGATAAAGCAAAAATTGAAACCGTTGAAAAGTTGCCACCTCCAACAGATATCAAATCATTGAGAAGTTTTCTCGGACATGCCGGATTTTATAGAAGGTTTATAAAGGATTTCTCAAAGATCACCAAGCTGTTGACACAACTTCTCCAAAAAGATGTGGCATACGACTTTGACGAAAGTTGCTTGCACGCATTCCGGAAATTGAAGCAATCTCTCATTAGTGCACCAATTATCCAACCACCCGATTGGAGCTTGCCATTTGAGATCATGTGCGATGCAAGTGATTATGCCGTTGGAGCCGTCCTTGGGCAAAGAAAAGAAGGGAAGGTATACGCGATTTACTATGCAAGTAAGACTCTTAATGAAGCCCAAGTAAATTATGCAACTACGGAGAAGGAATTGCTCGCCGTAGTATTTGCTTTTGAAAAATTCAGACCCTATATCGTGAACTCAAAGGTGATTGTGTATACCGACCATGCTGCAATCAAGTACCTTTTGTCCAAAAAAGATGCCAAGCCACGTTTGATTCGATGGATTTTATTATTACAAGAGTTTGATGTGGAAATTCGGGACAAGAAAGGGTCGGAAAATGTTGTAGCCGACCACCTATCGAGGATGCATCATGGAGATGATGGGATGGAGCCTATTGACGATAAAATGAGAGATGATCACCTATATCGGGTACTTGATAAGGAAGGATGGATGAATGATATTATAAGATGCATACGAAGGATGCCATTGGATCACTTGGATAAAAATGCAAAAAGAAGGGTGATCTCCGAGAGTAAAAAATTCGATTGGCAGGCGCCATACCTTTTTAGATATGGAGATGATGGAGTGCTAAGAAGATGCATACCACGAGAAGAAAGAGAAGACATTCTAAGGAAGTGCCACTCATCGGAATATGGAGGCCATTATGGGCACTTTAGAACAAACGCAAAGGTATGGGGAAGTGGATTTTATTGGCCAGAGATGCACGAGGATGCGAAGAGATATGTTGCAACTTGTCCAGAGTGCCAAAAGATGGGAAACATATCCCAAAGGAATTCCATGCCGCTGAATTATAATTTGCAAATTGATATGTTTGATGTTTGGGGCATCGACTTCATGGGAACGTTTGTGAACTCACATGGATATGAACACATCTTGGTCATGGTTGATTATATATCAAAATGGGTTGAAGCGACTCCATGTCGGAAAGCCTCTACGGAAGTGTCAGGGACATCCCAAGGGGGTCCCCTGACCACCGGGGTAAACACCCTCAAAAACGCCAAACCCAAAGAGGTTAGGATAACAGCGGCCCAAATGAAACCTGGGCAACACGGCCCGTCACTGCTCATTACGGCCCAAGTACCGCTACAACTCAGCTGCCGAAGGATCCGAAGCAAACCGAACCCCGCCTCGCTCAAGGGCTGCGATCCCCTCGAGCGGGCTCGGCCCCGATCACCGCCTCGCACGAGGGTCTACGACCCCCTCGAGCGAACTCGACTCCAAACTCCAACTCGCTCGAGGTCACCCCTCCATTCGCTGTGGCAACACCCCGCCGCTTCCCCCGGCGAACGCATTTAATGCCGCAACCTACCGGGAGCCCCAGTCAAGGGGACGGGGATGGGACTCCACCCTGCTCCACGTCGCTGACACGATCAGGTCCACTGTGCCGCCTGGCCCCGTACCGTGCTGACGCTTCGACACTATGCGGGCAGGCACGGGTCACTCCGTCGCACTGTGCCAACCGCTCCCGTCCTTCCCCCACTGCAAACCCCTCGAGCGGGCAGGTGGGCACCCTCGAATGGCGTACGGACGACGACCAGAGGCGGACTCCGGTCAGGTCCACCACGCCCCGTCAATCCCAGTGACTCCGACCACAGGGCCGCCCGTCCCCATCGCCCAGCAGGCGTGGCGAGCCCTGTGGTGACGTACGGCTGTCATTTACCGCCACTATTCCTCCTACTCTCGTCCTCCCTCGAACGGCCAAGGGAGACCCTCGAACGGGAGTACGAGCCAATGAGGGAGCGCTGACTCCAGCCCCGCGCGGCCCTGCGACGACGTACGCCAGGTCACATCCACCAACTCTCTGCCATTCCCCCGACTCTCTGCGACCCTGGCTTGCTTGGCCGTTACCCAGCCTGAACCGACCATGGAAGCTATAAAAGGAAGGCCAAGCTGCTCATTTGAACACACACTCAAAGCCAAGGAGCTTCCACTTCATTTCTAGTAGAGTAGGTTAGTTTAGTTGGGAGTTAGAGTCGAGTCGAGCTGTGCCTCGGAGGTTCTGGAGTCGTCTTCAGAAGCTCTGGTATTAGCTCTTGTATCTTTTACCTTTCTTTTGTATGACATTCAAGTTATCAATATAGTATCTACTTTATTCTACTTGTGCCTTATATAGTTGCTTCTACTTTTGTCTAGTTGCTTCTATATCGTGTTTAGACTATAGTTGGCTCTAGTTCCTAATGCTCTTAGTTCTTGCTTAAGTCTCTGCCTTAATTGGTTCTTCGATTCTGCTCACACTAGCGGTGAATTGTCATTGGGGTGTGAGTTCGAGTTGCTTGCTTCTGCTAGCGAAGTAAGTAGTTATTGATCTGTGTAGGAGTGGTTCCTAGACTTGTCAGTAACCTTAGTTTCTGCCCGTCGCAACGGAGGTGGTAGCCGTGAGGTGGTGACAGCCCTCTCGGTCGTTGTAGCCCATCACGTTAGTTCCGGTGTCCTAGGACCCAAGGTTCAGTGTAGTCGACACCCCTTCTCATCCCTTTCTGCGTGTCGAGGGCTCTGTAGTCCCCAAGAGAGGCAATAGACTTATTCCGGACCTTTTAGTGCTGGCTCTTTAGCCGCTGTATCTCTAACCACTTGGCCTAGATAGATAGAGTACCCAGGAAACCTTTATCTCTTCTCATTGTCCTCCCAACTATCTATACCTTCTCTCATCTATCCAAGTATCCCTTGAGCTGTGTGTCCGGTATATCCACTCCTATCCAATACCGTTTATCCCCCGTCTTGTTTAGTCGTGTACCCCTCACGGATAGTCTCGAATATCTGTTCACTAGTAGTCTTGCCAAAGCTTCCCTGCGGAAATATAAATTACGATACCTCGGGATACTCCCAGGTGAAGTGCTACAGCGGTGATTCTGTGCGCTTGCAGAATATTTATATATTTTACTAAGCCATAAGGAAAACCGCTGAACACTTCTTGCATCCAGTACCGGGATTACCCAATTCTGATATTGGATCGTAAGAAGTGCCAACAAGCATTTCTGGCGCCGTTGCCGGGGAAGCATTTGGCTAGATTACTTTTGAATTTTTATCTCGAGCTATCTTAGTTGAGTACCGCTACTCAAGCGGGTTTATCCTTGCTCTGTTCGTTGGTCTTTGTGGAACAGAGCAGTGCATGACTGGTTTCCAACTACCGTCAAACTTCCAAGAAAATCCGGAGTCACTTGTGAGGAAAGTACGACCTCGTGTTGTGCCTCCTCAGAAGCAACTCCTTCCGACGAACCCAGTCCTCCCCGTCGTCGACCAGGCTACATCGAGGATGGCCAGCAAGACGATCCGTGAGTTCTCCGCTCCATCGAGCGAGAACGTACGTGTCGGACCAACTCCGCCAGTCGGAGATGGAAACTTCGAGCTCAAGCTAGCCCTCATCAACATGGTTCAGGCTAGTCCGTTCTGCGGCAAGCCACATGAAGATGCCAATGCTCATCTCCAGCATTTCCTGGAGATCTGCAACACCTTCACCATCCGCGGAGTAAGTATCGATGCTATTCGCCTTCGTTTATTCCCATTCTCATTATTAGGCAAGGCGAAGCAATGGTTTTATGCTAGCCGCGAGGCTATAGATTCCTGGGACAAATGCACTAGCGCTTTTCTGCTAAAATTCTTTCCGGTTGGGAAAACCAACGCCCTCCGGAACAAAATTGCTAGTTTCCAGCAGTTAAAAGATGAAACAGTCCCGGAGGCATGGGATCGCCTCCAGGACTATATTTCTGCTTGTCCTCACCATGGTATGCAGAGTTGGTTCATAATCCAAACTTTCTATCACGGGCTGAGAACCTCTGCCCGTGAGTACCTGGATGCGGCTGCTGGAGGCTCGTTCTTCTCTCTTGAGGAGAGTCGTGCGAAGGCCCTCATAGAGAAGATGGTTGAGAACCAAGGCTGGTCTGATGACCGGACTCAACCAAAGACCCGAGGAGTTCACCAAGTTGAAGCTCTGGACATGCTCGCTACCAAGATGGACCTCCTGATGAAGAAGCTAGAGGCCCCTGCTCAAGAAATGGTGAAAGCCATGGACGCTCGCATGACCTGCGAAGTCTGTGGTAACACTGGCCACTCGGGGAACGACTGCCCCGAAACGCGAGAAGATGCCCACTACGTCAACAACTCCAACAACAACGGGTACCGACCGAACAACTACGGCAACCAAGGCTGGAATTTGCGCCCAAACCTCCCCTTCGAGAGGCCTCAAGGTAACAATTTCAATTCCAGCAATTTCAATAATCAGCCGTCTCTTAGAGATCTTGTGTTTAACCAGATGAAAATCACTGAAAATATTAGTAAGAAGCTTTCTGCTAATGACAAAACTCTGGAAAACATAGACTCTAGGTTGGAATCATTTGCTTCTGCCATGAAGAATCAACTGAGATTTAATAAAATGATAGAAACTCAAGTTGCTCAGTTAGCTGCTTCTTTACCGTCATTCGTAGTGGAGGATTGCCCTCGTGAAAAGGTTAATGCGGTCACCACGAGAGGGGGTAAGACCACTCGGGACCCGCCATATCCTAACGATGCAGGTAAAAAGGAAGTCACTTCAGACAGTGATAGCGAAGAGGAGGAGACCGCAGCCGAACCATAGAAGAACAATCCTCAGAAAGAGACGAAGACGACCCCTCACGAATTCTACGATCCCGCTGTGCTGCCGTTCCCCAGACGATCCCACAAACCAACGGTGGACGAACAATTCAGCAAGTTTGTTGAGGTAATTCATAAATTATATGTCAATATTCCATTACTTGAGGCTATGCAGGTTCCCACCTACGCCAAGTACCTGAAGGACATCCTCAACCACAAACGAGCCCTGCCGACCACCGAGGTAATAAAGCTAACAGAAGCTTGCAGCGCAGCTATTTTAAATAACCTCCCAGAAAAGAAGAAGGACCCAGGATGTCCTACCATCACATGCTCGATCGGTGATCAACACTTCAACCAAGCCCTGTGCGACCTTGGAGCAAGTGTCAGCGTCATGCCCAAGGTAGTGTACGATAAACTCGATCATTCTTCCTTGTCCCCTACAACTATGTATTTGCAGCTAGCGGACCAGTCAATCCGCCACCCCGCGGGGATAGCCGAGGACATTCCGGTGAAAATCCGGGAGTTCTTTGTCCCTGTTGATTTCGTGGTACTTGACATGGAAGTCGACACAAGGACGCCCCTCATTCTTGGAAGGCCGTTCCTGAGCACCGCCAACGCAAACATCGACGTAGGAGCCGGAAAAATCACTCTGAGAAAATTTTGCATTCAAACCCAGGCTGGAGAAATGCTCTCAGGTATGTACTGAACAAATTCAAGATTTCACTAACCTGGAGCAGGTCAATGAAGTTGCATCCGAGCCACAAAGCTCGTCAGAGACACCGATCCCACCGCCACCAACACCGAAGAAGAAGAACAAGAAGATGTGGCGGAAGAAAGTTGCATCGTCCGAGTCATCCACTCCGGGACCGGACGATGACAAGAGCACCTGAAGACAGGAGAAGTCCCGCTCGCGGACTTAAAAGCTGAGCGCTCGCCGCGGGGAAAACCGGTATGTATCTCATGTTTCCCTTCCAAATTTTAATTTCCAAATTGCATTTGCATGTTTCCCTTTCCAAAATAATTGAACCACCTGAGTAATAAATTTGAGAGAGAGTAGAAAATTTTGCAAGCTTGGTTTAAATAAATGGTCACATGCTGAAATTTTACCTAGGGTGGATGTAATTGGTAATTTTTATCATTTTCATCCCTTCTAGAACATCTCCATTTATTTACCATCACCACCAACCAGCAACAAACATGTCTACCCCACTAAAAATGGCTGCACTCACACCAATTATCACAAAACATGGCAGCATGGGGGTGACTCCACTAATTTCCAACTTTGGGTCATGTCAAATTTGCATCTTACCTACCACAAACCATTCACATGACCTTGGAAATTTGTGGCCACACAAAATTTTGGTGGATCCTAGCTTGGGGGAGTGTACCACTCAGAGGGAAGTGGCCAGGCCACCAGGGCCTGGTTCGCCCGAACAGCTCTGTTCGGCCGAACCAGAGCACCCTCTCCCCCTTGGCCTATAAATGCTGGGCAAGCTTGCTTGCTTCTCACACACTTGCTCACTCAGAAAATTTTCGACCAGAAGCTCTCTCTCTCTCTCTCTCTCATTTCTTTGCTCTAGTGCTTGCTCAAGTTCTTGCTCAAAGTTCTTGCTCAAGTTTTAGTTCACTTGCATACTTAGAAAATCCCAAAAAAAAAATATTTGCCTTTGTGTGACCCTTGTGCTGAAATTTTGTTGGACGATTTTGTGGTGGTCTCCGACACCCACAAGAACGACTAACCATTTGTGGTGGTTTGATCCCGGCAAGAACGACTAACCTTCTCGAACGACTGACTTGATTTCTTGTGCTAACCTTTGATACTCAGTCCTTCGGGTAGTCGTTTCTGTGCTAACATTTTGCAGGAGCCATGTTGAAGCTCATCGCCGCACTCCGTCGTTCCACCCGGCTTAGTCGCCGCTCGGACGATGCTGGGAGTTCCCCAGCCCCGTCCCGTGGTTCGAGCCGGATGGACGAGGATGAGGCTGGAGCAGCTGGCTTGGGTGTAGGCTCTGTCGTACCCCAGGCCAGGCAGCTCCTGAGCGAGAACGACATCGTTCTCCGGACGGACCGGGAGAGAAGCACCTTCAACGAGCTCAGGCTGAAGGAATTCGAGCACTCCCGTGTGTTCGATCAGGACCTACTGAGAAGAACGGGGATGGACGAGGAATTCCTGGAGATCTTCCATGCCGTCGGCTGGGAGAACTTCTGGGAAGTCAACGAGCCAGGTTCGTACTTACTCACGCTCGAGTTTCTTTCCACACTGGTTTCCGAAAATGAGGGGATTCGCTTCAGATTTTTCAACCAAGAGTTCTTCTGCTCTTGGAGGGATTTTAGCTTGGCTCTTGGTTTTTCAAGTCGTTGCTCTTTAGAGCCAAGCAGAGCTTTGAAAAGGTTTGATCGGGTCGTATTCTGGAAGAGGATTTCCGGAAATACCAACTGCCATGCACCGCGCATTAACAGTATCCATAACCCCACTCTGCGCTTTATGCACAAGTGGGTGGCTATGACGGTATTTCCGAGAGCCGATATCCGACCCGTGAACACAGTTGAGTTGCGGATTCTGTATGCTATGTTCAAGAAAATTCCGGTTTCTCCAGTGAAAGACATGGCCGATCACTGGCTGGCTCATATTTCTTGTGTGGGTAGCATGGCGATGACTTCTCTAGTCACTCGCCTCTTAAACCACCTGGGAGTCCTCCAGGGCGCCCAGTGCACGTACATAGAGACAGCGCGCTCTGTCGTAGATGCTGAGCACTTCGTACAAGCTCACATCTTACGAAAGCTGCCTGATGCTTCACTTGTGATGATTTATCGCGGTTATACAGCCGAGGTGCGTCTGCCTTGTGCGGCACTAAAGCTGTATACCGCTAAGAAATTAACGCTTCATTTGAGCGCCGAGTCGGACGAATCTCCTCCACCGAGAGAGCCCGCTCGGCACAGTGTAGCAGGTGAAGGACCGTTCACAAGGGGACGAGCCAGGCGTGATGCCGGGCTCGCCACCCCACTGGAGCCGGAAGACGAACCAGAAGCACCACACCGACACACGTCCGCGTTTGAGGCCACCTACGACATGTACACCGGGGCTGGTACATCTAGAGCAGGAGGCTCTGGACAATACCAGGACCCGAACTATCAAGCCTCGGGACGCTGGGACTACGGTCAGAGCACAGACTCTGAGTGGTCCGGAAGCTGGTATGCTGGGGGATATGACAATGCCTCCCAGCCATACTACCCCGGATACTCACAGTCTGCCCGCTTCGACTACGGTCGGGAGTTGTCATACTTCTCCGACCGGGTCGACGTCATCGACGACCGGACACGGGGCATTCAAGACACACTAGCCCGTCATTCGCAGTACCTCCAAGAGAATGACGGGATGGTGTCATCCATCCAGCATGATGTCCGGGAGCAGTCCGAGCAGCTGGCCGCGTACCTCGCAAGACTCAATCCCTACCAGTGAAGCGTTCTAGCTTGGGGGAGGACCCCCACCAGGTATGTCTGAACCACCCAGCACTTTGTTCATGCATTCGCATTTTCCCTTTCCTCAGGTTGCATCTAAAAAAAATTATTTCCCTTGAATAAAATTAACTCCCAACTATGCATGGAATGAACCATATGTCTCTCACCTTGGAAATGATGAATAGTTGCTCTGTCATTAATCCTGCTAGTACTTTGTTGCAACTAGTTGCTTGACTATGCTTGGGTTATTTGGCATGAGTAAAAATGAACCTGAACCTTGTGGGAGCACATGCTTTATTCCAAGTCTAGGTTGTTGTGGGAATTGATATAGTGAGACTTTGGTTGAATTCTATTTCTGCTCTTAGTATGGTGAAAATCTCGGATGATTATGCTCTCAAAAATAAAAACAAAGTTTCTCATTGGTCACAATACCTACCAGAGCCATATGATAGGATTAGTTCCAAAACTTTCTACCATATGCTACTTGTCATCTTAGTGAGCTTTGTCAAATTATTGTGACCTTAGTGAGGAATCTTTCATGCTTCTAAGATCGAGATTCACATGCACTCCACCTCTCACTTGCAATTCCTACTTTGGGAGTTAGCAAAAATCATACCATCATCCATTCCATAAAATAAAGTTTCATGTTCTTTTATTCCCTCTCTCAAAATCTGTGAAGTAGAGGCATGGGCTATGCAAAAGGAAAAGAAAAGCATGCCAAGTGGCATGGCAAAAATATGAGAAAAAGAAAAGCATGTCAAAAGACATGGCAAAAATATGATCAAAAGAAAAGCATGCCAAAAGGCATGGCAAAAATATGAATAAAAGATAGCCCATGCTCTCGAAAAATAAATCAAGGAGAGGAAGAATCAAGCCATGAAATTCCGCCAAATTCCACTCCACATACTCCACTCCATAAGTTCCACACACTTGCACTTCTCGATCTAGAGTGTGATTTGATTTTCCTAAGATCCAGTCTTTGACTTAGCAAAATATAAGATGCTTGTATGTCTTCATCCTTTGTCCCTGAACCACACAAAAGCCAAATTAGATGTTAGGATGAAAAGAAGGCAAAGCCTTTGGTGAGGATTCAAATACACTTGAGCGATTGAGTGAACCAATGAGGAACTACTTATCTTTCACAAAAGGGTGAAAACTCCGAGATAGGATCCTGAAAAGAGTAGGGTGGAATAAAACTAAGTTAATCTGTTCATTTCTTCAACCGCCCAAGATAAGGAGATTTCTATAAGCCCCATAGGTAAAATGGTGATTTAATACCTTGCTAGTGATTCAAGTATTTGTTTAAGTACTTGATGTCATAAAGTTACCTGCAAGAAAAAGAGAATGACATTGTAGCAACTCCTGATCCACCGAGCCTAAGATCGCAACTTTGCTCGAGGACGAGCAAAGAGGCTAGCTTGGGGGAGCTTGTTGGCGGTCGTTACAACCCAAATCCGACCACCAATACTCGGGATAAAATGAGAGACTATGGATCATTTTATGTACTTAGGTTTATTTCTAATAAAGTTCCACGAGTTTTGGTGAGTGTCGTGTCTGCAGGTACAACATTCCAAAATACGTGCTATAGGGGTCGGAAATGACAGAAATGGCCGAACGACATGTTCGGCCGGTTATCCCCCTTAGCCGTACAGGCAACCGGGAGTCGTCCACATCACCGCCAAGTCATCCGATGACCGTGCAAGCCACGCAGGACTCCCGCCAACTCAACCCAGAGCACCGACACATCATCCTGGGCCCACAGAACAAGTTCCACCTCACCAGAAGCCGGCCCAGGAGCACCACAGGGCAGAGGCGGTGCTGGGGGGTGGGCCTGGGCTCCCAGCCCAGTTCGGCCAAACTGGGGGTTCGCCCGAACCGCCCCCAGCTGCCAAACCGCCTCCAGAAGCTGCCCTGCACCGTTGGATGCAAGGTCGGTGGGATGGTCGGTTCGGCCGAACCGTCCTGTTCGGCCGAACCGACGTCTCCTGCCCGGGGGATCAGGGGGTACCCCCCCTGGCTTGCTTGGCCGTTACCCAGCCTGAACCGACCATGGAAGCTATAAAAGGAAGGCCAAGCTGCTCATTTGAACACACACTCAAAGCCAAGGAGCTTCCACTTCATTTCTAGTAGAGTAGGTTAGTTTAGTTGGGAGTTAGAGTCGAGTCGAGCTGTGCCTCGGAGGTTCTGGAGTCGTCTTCAGAAGCTCTGGTATTAGCTCTTGTATCTTTTACCTTTCTTTTGTATGACATTCAAGTTATCAATATAGTATCTACTTTATTCTACTTGTGCCTCATATAGTTGCTTCTACTTTTGTCTAGTTGCTTCTATATCGTGTTTAGACTATAGTTGGCTCTAGTTCCTAATGCTCTTAGTTCTTGCTTAAGTCTCTGCCTTAATTGGTTCTTCGATTCTGCTCACACTAGCGGTGAATTGTCATTGGGGTGTGAGTTCGAGTTGCTTGCTTCTGCTAGCGAAGTAAGTAGTTATTGATCTGTGTAGGAGTGGTTCCTAGACTTGTCAGTAACCTTAGTTTCTGCCCGTCGCAACGGAGGTGGTAGCCGTGAGGTGGTGACAGCCCTCTCGGTCGTTGTAGCCCATCACGTTAATTCCGGTGTCCTAGGACCCAAGGTTCAGGGTAGTCGACACCCCGTCTCATCCCTTTCTGCGTGTCGAGGGCTCTGTAGTCCCCAAGAGAGGCAATAGACTTATTCCGGACCTTTTAGTGCTGGCTCTTTAGCCGCTGTATCTCTAACCACTTGGCCTAGATAGATAGAGTACCCAAGAAACCTTTATCTCTTCTCGTTGTCCTCCCAACTATCTATACCTTCTCTCATCTATCCAAGTATCCCTTGAGCTGTGTGTCCGGTATATCCACTCCTATCCAATACTGTTTATCCCCCGTCTTGTTTAGTCGTGTACTCCTCTCGGATAGTCTCGAATATCTGTTCACTAGTAGTCTTGCCAAAGCTTCCCTGCGGAAATATAAATTACAATACCTCGGGATACTCCCAGGTGAAGTGCTACAGCGGTGATTCTGTGCGCTTGCAGAATATTTATATATTTTACTAAGCCATAAGGAAAACCACTGAACACTTCTTGCATCCAGTACCGGGATTCCCCAATTCTGATATTGGATCGTAAGAAGTGCCAACAGCGAGCACGTCGTGCACTGTGACCAGCAGAGGCCATCATTCTGCCACTGTGCTGCCAACTCCCGTCCTCCCCAAACTGGGCAAGCATGGCAGACCCTCGAGCAGGCGTACGGGCGACGACCAAGACCCCGCTGGAGGACCTGCTACCCCTCGAAGCCGCTCCAGGACAAGACCAAGGACGGCCACGACGCCCGAAGAAGCCGGAGCCCGCCATGATCACCGTTCAGAGCCAAGGACGATGGCACGCCTGGTGCCATACTCCTCTAGTACACCCCCCTGTAGCATGTACTGTGCTTGTACTTATACCCCCTCAGGGTCGCCTTCCTTCCTCCTTGGGCTATAAAAGGGAGAAGAAAGCGCCGGCCAAGGGGAGGACACAACAACGACCACAGAAAAACACACACACACACACCCATCACGATATTGGCACCTTGCCTCAATCATCCACTCGCTCAGGGACTTGGAGGCCTCGCCTCCTCTCCCGCTAAGCTTGTAGCCCCCTACTACAACCACCCCGGTGCAAGATAGTATAGTGCCAAGAGCACACCTTGCTGGACGTACGGCCCCGAGGCCGGAACCAGGATAAAATCCCTTGAGTCATTGTGCTAGCTCTTGCATCAACCGGTGAGGGACGGGACACAGCGCATTCTGTTAGGCGTTGAGGTTGGTCGGCTAATCTCAGCACCGACAGTGGCGCGCCAGGTAGGGGAGCGCTTTGATCGATCACTTTCCCAAGCAGTTTCTTCACCGGCAGCCCGCGTTCTCGCCATGCCAACGCAATCTGCCGCGGGGTCTCCCGACCCGCTTCCGCACGGGTATCGGGTCATGTTCGGGAGCCTGGAGTTCGAAGCGACCGGTGAGGGTTTCCTCATGCGGCTCGCCTCCGTGGCACCTGGCATGATAACCGCACCCCCGGCATCGCCTACGCCATCGCCGGTCAGGGGCCGGCGAGCACTGCACGAGCTCCAGGTTCTCGTGGAACGACGTGTCATCCCGCGCGTAATACTCCCTGACTGGGACGCGCACCTGCTGCTCCGGCCTGCTGTCACGATGCAGCGGGACGCACCCCCGCCGGTAGCTCCCGCGGAGGGAGCACGCCGGGGGGATGCGGCCGGGACGACGCAATTGTCCTACGGGCTGACCAATACGGCCGCGAGATATTCTGCAGCAAGCAGCGCCAGCCGAGGCGCATGCACGGACTCGGCAGGCCACCAGCTGGATTTGATCCGCGACCTCCACCTCTCCTCGCCAGACGGGTCCATAGTTGACTCCGATGGCGAGGAGAGCGTGTGTGGCCAGGAACGCCCAGACCTAGACTACTCCGAGCTGTGCGACCGCGAAGGTTTCACCTCCTTTCAGGCCGCCGCAGACTCTTGCCTCACTTGCTCCGACGATTCCAGGCGAAGGGGAGTACGACCCCACGCGGGAATGCTTCGTCTTGGAAGGCGAGGTAGAATCCGCGGACGAGGATGACGAGACGACGGACGGCGCCGCATGCTACGAGCAGCCGCCAGCGCTCGCCGCGCGCAGTGAGCAGCCACTGGCGCCTGCCGCGCGCGACGAGCAACTACCAGCACCAGCCGAACCACGGGGTGATCCAGCGCTCGCGCAAGCGCAACTGGCGCAAGTGCGAGAGCTGGCGGCGAAGCTCCAGCAGGAGCGCCAGCAGGTTCAGGAGCTACGCGCGACCCTGGAAGGCCGGCAGCCCGAGCGCGGCGAACGCGCGCAGGCCGCTGGACGTATAGCCAGGGCGCGCATCCTGAACGATGCCCGCGATGCTGGTCCGGTCATGCCGCCGCGAGCGAGCCAAAAGCTCGTAGCCGCGGTGACTCTGATGCGGGCTATGCCCGAACCATCGACACCCGAAGCGCGCGATATGCGACGCAAGGTACAGGCCCTCGTCGAAGAGGCAGCCGTACAACAAGTGGAGAGCTCCGCGTCCCGCATACGCCACCAGGCCAGCTCAAGGGCCGAGGGGGGCAGGCAGGACAAGGAGCAGTCCGTCCACACCCCACCCAGGGGCGCGCGAGTTCCTCATCGTCAGACGAGCGACGGAAAGGCGCTTGTGGTCGACAACCACGAGGCGAGAAGGTCCGCGAAGGACCGACTCGTCGATGCGCGAGGTGCTCTCGACGACGGCGATGCGCGCAATATCCTGAACAAGAAAAGGCAGGGCGCGACGCCCCCTCGTCCCAGGCACCCCCGACGCGGGGGTCGCTACGACAGGGAGGAGGACAAAAGTCCGACGCCCGAGCCCCCTGGGACTCCGGTGTTCAGCCGGAAGATCTGCTCGGCGCCCATTCCGGCGCGCTTTCGGCAACCAACTACCATCGCCAAATACGCGGGCGAGACAAACCCCGAGACGTGGCTTAACGATTACCGCCTGGCCTGCGAGCTGGGCGGGGCCGCGGACGAGGCCGTCATCATCCGCAACCTTCCGCTCCACCTCGCGGACTCTGCGCGGACGTGGCTCGAGCACCTGCCCGCGAACCAGATCCACGACTGGGATGACCTGGTTAGGATGTTTGTGGGCAACTTCCAGGGCACGTACGTGCGCCCCGGAAACTCATGGGACCTGCGCGGGTGCCGGCAGACGGCCGGCAAGCCGCTGAGGGACTTCATCCGGCGCTTCTCCAAACGCTGCACCGAGCTCCCGAGCGTGGGTGATTCCGAAATCATCCACGCCTTCCTCGAAGGCACCACCTGTCGGGAGCTGGTGCGCGAGCTGGGGCGAAACCACCCCACCAGCGTCAACGCGCTGTTCGATATCGCCACCAACTTTGCCTCTGGCGAGGAGGCTGTTGGTGCGATCTTCGACGGCAAGACGAAGGGGAAGCGCGTGGAGGAGCAGCCCGTGGAGGGCGGCAAATCCAAGGGAAAAGCAAAAAAGCAGAAACGGGGCGGCAAAGGCAAGAAGGCCCGACAACCCAAGCAGCAGCATCGAGACGACGACTCCGACGAGGCCCTCGCAGCCGATCGAGGCCGCAGGGGTCCTCGAGGCCCTCCCCAGGGCGGGGGTCTGTTCGACGAGATGCTGAAGAAGCCATGCCCGTACCACAAGGGCCGTGTCACCCACACCCTCGAGCAGTGTGAGATGATCAAGGGTCACTTCAGGCGCACCTCCGCGAAGGAGGATGGCCCGAAGAAAGATGCGGGAGGAGGAGGCGACGACACGTTCCCCCACGTGGAGAATGTTTTCTTCATTGCTGGGGGCCCCACCTCGAACATGACGTCCAGGGAGCAGAGGCGTGAGCGCCGGGAGGTTTTCTCCATTCGCCCTGCGATGCTCGCTTACCTCGCCTGGTCAGACGAGACCATCTCCTTCGGCCGCGAGGACCACCCGGACTATGTTCTGAATCCGGGGCGCTATCCGCTTGTTGTCGACCCCGTGATCGGCAACACGCGGTTCTCCAAGGTACTGATGGACGGAGGCAGCAGCCTCAATATCCTCTACGTCCACGCCCTGGAGCTCATGGGCATCGGGGTGAATCAGCTGAGGCCGAGCAAAGCGCCGTTCCATGGTATCGCACCAGGGAAGCGGGTCCAGCCCCTCGGGCAGATCGACCTGCCCGTCTGCTTTGGCACCCCCGATAACTTTCGAAGGGAGACCCTCACCTTCGAGGTGGTGGGGTTCCCAGGAGCATATCACGCCATCCTCGGGCGACCGTGCTACGCCAAGTTCATGGCGGTCCCCAATTACACCTACCTCAAGATGAAGATGCCAGGGCCGAAAGGCATCATCACCGTGGGGTCGTCATACGAACACGCTTACACGTGTGACGTCGAGTGTGTCGAGGGCGCGGAAGCGCTCGCGTACAGCGAAACCTTGGTGGCCGACCTGGAAAGGATGGCCAACGAGGCCGCAGACTCCGCCAAGAGGCATGCGGGCGCCTTCGAGCCCACAGAGCACACCAAGGCGGTGCCCCTCGACCCCGAGGCTCCCGAGGGCAAGACGTTGAGGGTCAGCACCACCCTCGACCCCAAATAGGAAGTGGTGCTCGTCGACTTTCTCCGCGCCAACGCAGACATCTTCGCCCAACGTGGGTTCATCAAAGGAGGTATTTCACCCAAGCTTTTGGAGGTGCACAAGCTTTTGGAGGCTGGGTTCATCAAGGAGGTATTTCACCCAACGTGGCTCGCTAATCCTGTTCTAGTTAGGAAAAAGAATGGAAAATGGCGTATGTGTGTAGATTACACTAGTCTAAATAAAGCATGCCCCAAGGTTCCATTTCCTTTGCCTAGAATAGATCAGATAGTAGATTCTACTGCTGGGTGTGAATTACTTTGCTTTCTTGATGCTTATTCCGGCGATCACCAAATCAAGATGAAAGAGTCCGACCAGCTCGTGACTTCTTTTATCACCCCAATTGGCATGTCCTGCTACGTCACTATGTCATTTGGCCTCCGAAACGCTGGGGCAACATACCAACGATGTATGCAACACGTTTTCGGAGACCACATCGGGCGGACCGTTGAGGCATATGTGGACGATATCGTTGTGAAAACCAGAAAGGCGGACGATCTGGTTAACGATTTGCGAACAGCCCTCGATTGCCTCCGGGCGAACGGGGTAAAATTGAACCCCGAGAAATGCGTTTTCGGGGTGCCGCGAGGCATGCTGTTAAGCTTCATAGTCTCTCAGCGGGGCATCGAACCCAACCCCGAAAAGGTATCGGCCCTAGAACCGGCCCTAGAACGAATGGGGCCAATTCGGGACCTCAAGGGGGTACAAAGGGTGCTGGGCTGCCTCGCCGCCCTCAGTCGCTTCATTTCTCGCTTGGGCGAGAAAGGCCTACCTTTGTACCGGCTCCTGAAAAAGCACGAACGCTTTTCATGGACTCCTGAGGCTCATAAGGCCCTCGACGGGCTCAAAGCAGCGCTCGCACGCGCACCAATCCTCACACCGCTGCAGGAAGGCGAGCCCCTCTACCTGTACGTGGCAGCAACGATGCAAGTCGTTAGTGCCGTCATCGTCATGGAAAGGGCAGAGGAAGGGCATGCCCTACCGGTGCAGAGGCCGGTATACTACGTCAGCGAGGTGCTGAGCGAAACCAAGACACGGTATCCACAGATCCAGAAGCTGATCTACGCCGTAGTGCTCGCGCGACGAAAGCTGCGACACTACTTCGAGGCTCACCCGGTTACTGTGGTCTCATCGTTCCCTCTGGGGGAGATAGTCCGCAATCTGGACGTCTCGGGCAGGATCGCAAAGTGGTCGATGGAGCTCGTAGGGGAAACTCTCTCCTACGCACCACGAAAGGTGATAAAATCGCAAACTCTGGCTGATTTCGTCGCGGAATGGACCGACGTCCAGCTCCCGCCGCCGCAGATCCAGTCCGAATGCTGGACCATGTACTTCGATGGGTCGGTAATGAAGGCGGGAGCCGGCGCTGGCCTCCTCTTCGTTTCGCCCCTCGGAGAACACATTCGGTACATGGTTCGCCTGCACTTCCCGGCGTCGAACAACATGGCTGAGTACGAGGCCCTCCTCGCCGGGCTCCGCATCGCCATCGAACTTGGCGTCAAACGCCTCGACGTTCGCGGGGACTCTCAATTGGTCGTAGACCAAGTGATGAAGAACGCAAGCTGCCACGACGAAAGGATGGAAGCGTATAAAAACGAGGTTCGACGCGTCGAGGACAAGTTCCATGGGCTCGAGCTGAACCACATTGTACGCAAGTACAACGGGGAGGCGGACGAGCTGGCTCAGATCGCGTCCGAGCGGATCACCGTCCCTCCGAACGTCTTCGCGCGCGACCTCGACAAGCCGTCCGTCCACCTCGAGGCACCCGTGCCCCCCTCTGAGAAGGCCTCGAAAGCCTCGGGGGTTGGAGACCTCGACCCCATGGAAGAGGACCCCTCAACGGAAACCCACGAGGGCCACGACCTCGAGACCTCCTCGATCGAGGCCATGGAAATCGACGTGGACACGCGGCCGCGAGACTGGCGCAGCCCGTATCTCGCATGGATTGACGGCGGAGAATTGCCTGCGGATCGAACCGAGGCGCGCCGCATCGCCAGGAGGGCCAAGGCCTTTGTCTCGATCGGCGGCGAGCTGTACAAGCGCAGCGCCTCGGGGATCCTGCAGTGTTGTATCCCCACCCAAGAGGGGAAGCAGCTGATCCGCGACATCCACGCCGGGGTATGCAGGCACCACGCCGCGCCGCGAACCCTCGTAGGCAACGCGTTTCGGCAGGGCTTCTACTGGCCCACCGCCGTCGCCGATGCGAACGAAATCGTGCGCACCTGCGAAGGGTGCCAGTTCTACGCACGAAAAAACCACCTCCCGGCGCAAGCCCTACAGACCATCCCCGTGATGTGGCCGTTCGCGGTCTGGGGGTTGGACCTTGTGGGGCCCTTTCGCCAGACGCCCGGGGGCTTCACCCACATACTGGTGGCCATCGATAAGTTCTCGAAGTGGATCGAGGTGCGGGCCATCACCAACACCAGGTCTGAGCAAGCCGTGCTGTTCTTCACGGATATCATCCATCATTTCGGGGTACCCAACTCGATAATCACCGACAACGGTACCCAATTCACCGGCAAGAAGTTCTTGGAATTCTGCGACGACCACCACATTCGCGTGGATTGGTCAGCTGTGGCGCATCCACAGACCAATGGCCAAGTGGAACGTGCCAACGGCATGATACTGCAAGGCCTCAAGGCAAGAATCTTCAACAAGCTGAACCAGTTCGGCCGAAGGTGGATGGCGGAGCTACCGTCGGTAATCTGGAGTCTTAGGACCACCCCGAGCAGGGCCACAGGCTTCAGCCCGTTCTTCCTCGTTTACGGCGCTGAGGCGGTCCTCCCGACAGACCTGGAGTACGGGTCTCCGAGGCTCACGGCCTACCAAGAAGAACAGAACAAGCGAAACCGAGAGGACTCGCTGGACCAGGCGGATGAGGCTCGAGACGTAGCGCTGCTCCATTCGGCACGCTACCAGCAATCGCTTCGAAGGTACCAGGCCCGGAAGGTGCGGCGTCGAGACCTCCGCGAGGGAGACCTGGTGTTGAGGCTGCGCCAGGACAACAGAGAACGCCACAAGCTCATGCCACCATGGGAAGGACCATACATCATCGCCAAAGTCCTCAGGCCAGGAACCTACAAGCTGGCAAACGAGAAAGGCGAGGTCTTCCCCAACGCCAGGAACATCCAACAGCTACGTCGCTTCTACCCATGAATCTTTTTGTACTTCTCCGCAGTTTCGGTTTGCTGTTTGGTGATAATAAAAAGATTCGCAATTGCATGAAAACATTGTTACGAACAACATAGAGAAAAAGTGACTTCCCGTCCCGACAAGGGAGGACCTTTGCACCTGCACGGTCGCCCCTGGCGCCGTGGGGCGCGTGGTGCCCCGGCTCATCCCCACAACCTGCGCTCCACCTCTCGCCGGCTTTCCTACTGGCGACTCTACTGGCGAACCTATCAGGAGGGCGGAATTTGTGGATCTGCATGCTTGCAAAAACTACCAAGGGTCCTAGCAATGGCTCTCCCCTTCACCGGGAGGCCTGCTTTTATAGGCACCCAGGGGGTGCGGCTGTTACCCCCGTGAGGGGATAACGGCGGATCTGAGCGCGGGTGCGAATCGCCGCCCGTACCGAGCGGGCAGCCTTAAATGCTCCCCCGCGACTCGGTCCAACTGATCCCCGATCCCCGCGCCCATTTACTCCACCCAGCTCACGGGCGAAACTGACGCGGGCAACCAGGCGCGGCCACGTGGAAAGCCGACCCGGCGCGGCCAGGCGTACCTGCCCACCCGGACGTGACCGGACGGTTCGGCTCGTCTGGTACTCTGACCATCGCGTCGCATCGGCTCTCGCCTGCACGCTTCGCCATGGTCAGGGGGGACGCGCTTGCGTCGCGTCGGCTCCCGTCTGCACGCTTCGCTGTGGCCGGGAAAGGCGTGCCCGCCGGACGTGACCCTGAGCAGAAAATCCGCGCGCTGAACAGAACGGCAAAATGAGCCGCTGGCGCATGGGTCCCAGCGGGAGCGGACAGAACAAGGAGGGCTTGGTTCTATCTTTGACTCAGTCTCGATAGAAGCCAAGTCCCCCTAGGGGCTAGAGGGGGTTTACCCCCTAATTCGTCCCAAACTTTTTTTCGCAAAAATTGCGCTTAAGGCTGGAGCCTTCTTGAGCCAAAAAGATGCGCAACAAAGCAACATCACGAACAGAAAAAACACGATCAAAGTCCAAAGTACTTTATGTATAAAACAAGCCCTAAAAAGCTAAAAATACAAGCAGGGCCACTTCATCAAGCGTCGCCTGCGGGCGGCATCACGGTGGTGGCGTCAACGTCTCCTGGAGCGGCGGCCTCGGCGGCAGCGGTCGAGGGGACTGATGCAAGGGCCCCCAAGCCATCTTCGTCCTGACGCGCTGCGGCGATGTCCTCCTCCAGCGACCTCATGGCATCGGCCTCAGGGTCGGCCTCAGCATCGCGAGTGGGCACGGCCTCGGGCTCCACGTCGGCGGGCTCGTCGTCGTCCTCGTCCTCGTCAGGGAAGAGGTGGCGCTTGAACTTGGCCGTGAGCGCGTTGGCGGCGTCCTCGGCGCTGTCGTCGGCCTCGTCGAGGACTGCAAGGGCGGCCTCGTCGTCCAAGTCCCCGTCGAGGAAGTAACCGCGCGCCACCACCGTGAGGTCGATGGCGTAGTAGGTCGACACCACGGCGAGCGCCTTCTTCAGGCCAAGGTGGAGAGCGTTCTCAAGACGCTCCGCCACGCAGCCCTTCAGGGACCTCAGGCGGCTGGACAGCGCTGACCCCGACTGCGACCCCGACGGGACGTCGACATCCTGGATGTCGCGGCACGCGGCGTCGGCGGCGTCAATCAGGGCCTCGAGCTCCCTTTGGGCCCCGGAGTAGGCGACTTGAATGGCGGCCACCTCGTCCGCCTTGTCGTCCATGGCCTTCCGCAGCCCTGAACGAGGAACCGAGCACATCAGCGCGAACTCTAGCAAAGGAAAACGGCGAAAAGAATTCAAAGAACGAGGAATCATACCCTCCACCAAGGTCTTCGCCTCGGCGAGCGCCGCGCGCTCCTGCTGAAGCAGGCCTTCGGCGCTGGCCAGCGCGTCCTCCTTCTGCCGGAGCGAGCGGCCCGCTTGCTCGGCCTCCTGGGTCTTCAGCCCCACCTGGGCCGTCGACTCTGCGAGCCGGGAGCGCGTGGCCTCGTGCGCCTTGCGCTCCTGCTTGAGCAGCGCCCGCTCTGCGGCAAGCGCCTCACGCTCCTGCCGGAGCTGCTCCCGAGCCTCCCGCAGCCCAGCCTCCACCTCCTCTCGCGCCTTCCTCTCGACGTCGCGCTCCCGCTCCGCGCGGACCCCGGCCGCCTCCGCCTCCCTCGCTTGCGCGCCAAGTCGGGCCACTTCGGTGTCCAGACGAAGGCCGGCGTACAGCTCCGTAACGCATGAGGTCTTGCCCGCCGCGTCCGCCCGCAATTGCTACACAAGGAACCGCCGAAGATAAGGGGCGAGCAAGAAAGACGGAGAAACGGCAAACAAAGATAAGGAGCTGTGTGAAGTTACCTCGAACAGCTCCCGCGCGTGCCGGGAGTGAAGGTCAGCGGTGGTGGCAATGGACCGCTCCAAGTCCTGCCCGACCCGCTCCGCGCGAGCCCATAGGTTCCTCTTCTCCGCGATGTCCCGCCAAATCTGGTCAGGCACGCCGGACTCCTCCGGCCACGCATCCGGCCCTGGGCAACCCCCGCGCATCGCGGCTTCCGCCATGTCCCATGCTGGCGCTCCTACGGTCGACGACCCCGAAGGCGGCCCCTGGACCGCAGGGAAGATGGACGGCGTCACGATCACGATCGCCTCTGGGGGAGCGCGCCCATCACCGCCGTCTGGGGACGCGCCTCGCGCACAGCCCGGGGTCGGCTGGGCCGCCGCATCTCCGGCTGGCGCGGCCTCCTCACGCCCTCTCGTAGGGGAGGGCATGGCCATGTCGCGGTCCTCCTGCCCCGACTCCATGGTTACCACCGGGGGATCCTGCCCCGGCCTTGGGGTCACCTGCGGGGGCGTCGGCCTCGGCTCGACCTCGGAGGGCGGAGGCTCCCGCGTCGTCGGCATGGTGTCCTCGAACGCGGCGGCGGGAGGCGCCGCGAGGAGCGGAGTCTCGCCCGAACGCGATGCCCCTACGTGAGGGGAGTCCAGCGCCCCAGCCCTCAGGGTCTTCCTCGGCGCAAGGTTGGGGTTGACCTTGGAGGCGCCCGGCACGCTGGAATTAGGAAGGGGATAGGTTGGAAATCACAAAGAAGACATTGACGAAACGAGACGAGCTAAGCAGAGGCAGAACGTACCGAACGCAGTCCTGCAAGTTGTCCAGCTTACGCTTGGAGCCGGACCTCGCCGAGCTCGAGGACCTCCTCGAACCGCTCGGGGGCTGCGAGCCCCTCGAGCCCTCGGCGCTCGATCTGCGGCGACTCGGCGCACTCGCGGCCGAAGTGGTGGTCGCCCGTGCCCGCGACGCCGCGGCCCGAACGGGCACGGCCGGCGCCGGCGCCACCGTCGGCGCAGCATCGTCCAGATCCACCACGCTCGGCTGCGACGCGGCTGCCACCTCACCCCCGCCGGCGGGCGGCACCCCGCCGGCATCAATCTCTTCACCTCCGGCGGGCAGCACTCCGCCGAAGTCGATCTCCTCCTCCTCGTCCTCCTCGCTGGGGGAGTCCAAGGAATCCTCCGGTGTCGACAGCGGCGACCTGCCGTCCCTCCGACATCGGCGAACCGCCGCCTCGTGCCGATTCCGCCGGTCCAGCCTCCTCTGCTTACTGGCCTTCTTCGCCTCCTTCCGGGCCTTCTCAAGGTCACGGCGGGCGCAGTTCGAGGCATGAATCTCCGGGGTCGGCGCGAGCGAGCAGTAGAGGCTGCAGTCCACGCCCTGAAACTCACAGCAAGTCAGAAAAGCGAAAATTTACCCCAACGGCTCAAAGGGGGGAGACCGACGAACTCACCGACAAAATGTGCCCCTCGGTGGGGCGCAGCCGGAAGGACCAGATGTCGCTCTGGTTGCTCGGCATGGTGTCAGGGTGCACGGCGACCCGCACCCTCGTGGTGATGTTCCCCTCGACGGGCAGGCCTGGCAGCATCTGCGACGCCGCCACCTCCGCGGGATTGGCATCCGCGGTCAGCCGGAACAGGGGAAGTCGCCTCTCCATGAGAGGCACCACCCGGAGGCGGTGGCAGTGCGCCAGCACGTGCGCCACGGTAAGGCCCTCCTTCACCACGGTGTGGAGGATGTCGAGGACCGGGCGAATCTTCTTGCGGCGGCCCTCGTCGCCGACGCCGCGGCCCCAGTCGTCGGTCTTCTCCGTCAGAGCCTTCCCGGTGTACGGCGGCAGCCCCGGCTCGTCATTGCGCAGGTAAAACCACCCCTTAGCCCAGCCGCTGTTGTTGGTGATCATCTTGCAGGGCGGGTACGAGCGCCTCCGGGAGTCGACGGTGGAGAAGGTGAGGCCGCCGGCGCACAAGGCCCGGCGCACCCCTTTCCCCGCGCCGAACGTGCTGAGCTCGGCGCGGAACAGATGGACCCACAGGTCGAAGTGCGCCTCGATCCCCAGCACGGCTTCGCAGACGCCGACGAAGGCCGCCGCCTGGGAGATGGCGTTTTGGGAAAAGTTGTGGAGCTCCACGCCGTAGTAGTGGCAGAGCCCCCGCATGAACTGGCTCGCCGGCGCGTTGAAGCCCCGCTCGTGGAAGCGGATGAAGCTCACTACGTACCCCTCCGGCGGGTGCGGCACCTTGGCCGCCACCGGCGGGACGATCCACGCCGGCTTCGCCAGATTGCCGCGAGGCGACAGCTGACCGCCGTCCACCAAGCCCTCCAGGAGGTGCAGGTTGGCGTTGGATGGGGTCCACTCGGTGACTCCCTCAACGATCGCCATGGCGGGCGGCGGTGCGGGGACGAGCGTGGCGAGAGCGAACAAGGAGCGGCAAGCGAAGCGTGAGGGCAAGGGGAAGACGAAGGCGCGAGCGAGAAATGGCCAAGGTAAAAAATCCCCGCCCCCCGCTTTTCATTTTATAGGAGGCCGCGGCGAGCCTATCCTCCCAGTCGCCATCGGCCCCACCAACGGCTCACCCGGCGTACGACGAGCCGATGACAGCTGGGCTCTCCCCTTCTCTCTCCGTTTCCCGGGGCAGCGCGCGTGCATGGCGGCATTAACTGCGGCACAGTAAAACGAAACGGCGGGGCAGGCCGCGCCTGACCGCACGTCGCCTCAGCTTCTCCCTGCGCACGCCAACTCCTCCTAAAAAGGCGCGCCCGCTACACCCACGTCGCCCACTCCACGCCACGTCAGCCACGACCACGCCCGCAGACGGTCCTGCAGGCGGTCGCGCATGGGCCCACGGGCCTGAGCAACGGGCGAACGGGCAAGGGGACTCCTCCCGAGGTAAGGCAGCGACGCCTCCCATTCCACCCCTTGAAACGTAAGGCGTCACCGG
Source organism: Echinochloa phyllopogon (assembly GCA_033239725.1). Classification (NCBI taxonomy): domain Eukaryota; kingdom Viridiplantae; phylum Streptophyta; class Magnoliopsida; order Poales; family Poaceae; genus Echinochloa; species Echinochloa phyllopogon. Next base: position 11,331,943 of record BTCW01000008.1, read on the forward strand.
CCGGGTGCTCGAAACCCAGGCCTCGAAAAGGGTCAGCGGCTCGGGAGCAGCAAACACCTTTCGCCAGGCCTTACTGATCAGGAGTACGAAGCCTGGCCCTCGAAAGGGTTCGACAGGCACTCCAGATCAACAGAGTCAGGGACAATTCGGGCGTGCTCAATGGACTTTACCCCGGACACGATGTCTGGGGACGCCCCTGTTGTGTTCGAGGCCAGACGAAGGCAGTTAGTAGAGGGATCCCACCGAGGGAGAGCTTTCGCGCCCTTGGCCCCAGTCGAACGGGACCAAGCCCTGCCTAACAAACCTTCGCAAGTGCTCGCTGATGGACGTGTCTCCGGACCACGAGCCGACCCCCAACGAACGGGGCACGGATGCCCACTCGAACCACCCGTTAAAAGCTCAAACGAGACAGCCGCGTCCGCGAACCCGGTCGAGGGTGGCGCAGGGCATCTCACCCCCCATCCCTCCGAAAGGGACGCGAGGGTCGTATAAAGACGGGGAGCATGACCCGATCGACCCTTCCAGGACAAAGGGCTCAGGGGCTCCCTGCACAGGTAACACAACACCCCTCGAGCGTGGAGCTCGAGCCTGGGTATGGTGCCACCTCGAAGCCCAAAATCCAACCCGCAAGGATCAAAAGCCTTTGCACGAGTGTGAAACACTCCTGCTAAGGCTCGGGGGCTACACCCGCGGGTGCGCTCGCGCGCCCCCACGGAAGAATCTACGAAGCCAAAAAAGGGACTAATCCCCGCAGAAAGCCCGGGACCAACCCCACGAACCGTCAGCATCTGCCCGACCGACCTCTGGTCAGGCAGACGCTCGGGGGCTACTGTCGGGGACATCCCAAGGGGGTCCCCTAACCACCGGGGTTAACACCCTAAAAAACGCCAAACCCAAAGAGGTTAGGATAACAGCGGCCCAAATGAAACCTGGGCAACACGGCCCGTCACTGCTCATTACAGCCCAAGTACCGCTACAACTCAGCTGCCGAAGGATCCGAAGCAAACAACCCGATCCCCGCCTCGCTCGAGGGCTGCGATCCCCTCGAGCGGGCTCGGCCCCGATCACCGCCTCGCTCGAGGGGGTCGTCCCCTCCATTCGCTGTGGCAACACCCCGCCGCTTCGCCCGGCGAACGCATTTAATGCCGCAACCTACCGGGAGCCCCAGTCAAGGGGACGGGGATGGGACTCCACCCTGCTCCACGTCGCTGACACGATCAGGTCCACTATGCCGCCTGCCCCCGTACCGTGCTGACGCTTCGACACTATGCGGGCAGGCACGGGTCACTCCGTCGCACTGTGCCAACCGCTCCCGTCCTTCCCCCACTGCAAACCCCTCGAGCGGGCAGGTGGGCACCCTCGAATGGCGTACGGACGACGACCAGAGGCGGACTCCGGTCAGGTCCACCACGCCCCGTCAATCCCAGTGACTCCGACCACAAGGCCGCCCGTCCCCATCGCCCAGCAGGCGTGGCGAGCCCTGTGGTGACGTACGGCTGTCATTTACCGCCACTATTCCTCCTACTCTCGTCCTCCCTCGAACGGCCAAGGGAGACCCTCGAACGGGAGTACGAGCCAATGAGGGAGCGCTGACTCCAGCCCCGCGCGGCCCTGCGACGACGTACGCCAGGTCACATCCACCAACTCTCTGCCATTCCCCCGACGGGGCGAGCACGCCGTGCACTGTGACCAGCAGAGGCCATCATTCTGCCACTGTGCTGCCAACTCCCGTCCTCCCCAAACTGGGCAAGCATGGCAGACCCTCGAGCAGGCGTACGGGCGACGACCAAGACCCCGCTGGAGGACCTGCTACCCCTCGAAGCCGCTCCAGGACAAGACCAAGGACGGCCACGACGCCCAAAGAAGTCGGAGCCCGCCATGATCACCGTTCAGAGCCAAGGACGACGGCACGCCTGGTGCCATACTCCTCTAGTACACCCCCCTGTAGCATGTATTGTGCTTGTACTTATACCCCCTCAGGGTCGCCTTCCTTCCTCCTTGGGCTATAAAAGGGAGAAGAAAGCGCCGGCCAAGGGGAGGACACAACAACGACCACAGAAAAACACACACACACACACACACCCATCACGATATTGGCACCTTGCCTCAATCATCCACTCGCTCAGGGACTTGGAGGCCTCGCCTCCTCTCCCGCTAAGCTTGTAGCCCCCTACTACAAGCACCCCGGTGCAAGATAGTATAGTGCCAAGAGCACACCTTGCTGGACGTACGGCCCCGAGGCCGGAACCAGGATAAAATCCCTTGAGTCATTGTGCTAGCTCTTGCATCAACCGGTGAGGGACGGGACACAGCGCATTCTGTTAGGCGTTGAGGTTGGTCGGCCAATCTCAGCACCGACAGGAAGAATCTATTCAAATAATCAAGACGGTAATATTCCCTCGTTATGGTGTCCCTAGAATTTTAATAAGTGATGGAGGATTACATATGGTGTCCCTAGAATTTTAGTAAGTGATGGAGGATCACATTTTACGGGCAAGAACTTTAGCAAATGCTTGTCGAAATTGGGAATTGAGCATAGAGTGTCTACAGCTTATCATCCACAAACAAATGGTCAAGCGGAGACTTCGAACAAGCAACTTAAAGGCATCCTCATGAAGACGGTGTTCAAGGGAGGAAAGGATTGGTCAAAGAAGCTAGACGATGCATTATGGGCGTACCGTACTGCGCATAAAACACCAATAGGTATGACTCCGTATCAATTTGTCTATAGAAAACTGTGTCACTTGCCGGTAGAGCTAGAGCACAAGGCTTATTGGGCAATAAAAGAGATGAATCTTGATGTTGATGCATCGCAATGAAAGCGGAGAATTCAAATAAGTGAACTTGATGAGCCAAGATTGAAGGCATATCATAGTGCGAGCATTTACAAAGAAAGGATGAAGAGATGGTACGACAAAAGATTGCATAAAAAGGAATTCAAGAAAGGAGACAAGGTCCTACTATACAACTCTAGGTACAAAGTCTTTGGCAAAGGGAAATTGCAAAGCAACTGGGATGGACCATACATCGTACACTCGGTGTCACCATCCGGAGCAATAACAATCATGGACGTCAGGGGGGATCAATTTGTGGTGAATGGACAACGACTTAAGGTGTTCTTGGAACCCAATGTCATTCCCATTAAATACATCGACGTCTACGTCTTAGACGGTGACCCGGATCCAACAAGGTAAGTAGTCACCACTCACATTCTTTTGCTTGGTTTGAGAGTCTTAGTCTAGTGTTTGAGTCTTAAATTAGTGTTCAGTCATGAAAACAAAATAAAAAGAGTCTTTATTTTTGAGTCCATCACCATGATAAATAAATGCATCACCCACGCTTTCATGCCATGGTTAGTAATGATGATGGAAAGTTTGTGCCATGATAAAACATGATGATCGTTGCCGCTTTCTCTATTTTCTTGTGCTTGGTTTATGCTTGATTGCACTAATGCTCTCCCTCACATGATCTGAAATTTATTTAATACCGGCTTATTCTTTTATGGAGGTTATGATAATTAAAGACCCATACCATTTACTCTTGCTCTCTTTGTTAAGCTTGTCATGGATACATTAAATTGAATTTAGTTGGAAGCTAGCCTTGTCAATAATACCTTTTGCAAGTTGCTCTACCCATCCAGTGCCTATATATTATATCATGACAACCATAGAATAAGATATATTTTCAGGTGCATTGATTCAAGATTTATTTTCTTTCGTACGTGACTAAGGGCAGTCCCAACCCTCTAACTAGGATGATGTCCATAGCATTAAATTGGTGACACATAGACTATTAGCTTATGTGGCGCTGTATTAAATAGGAGAGAGAGGGAAAAGAACAAGACACCGGGTCTTGCATGAGACCCAGTTTCTACACGAGAACCTATGCATAGGACACTACCAAGTTTGGGTTGGGAGATGATAGTGTCTTCATTATAGATAAAAAACAAATACGATTGGTGGAGAAGAGAGATGATGAATTTATTGAAGACCCTCACTAAGAAATCATGGGTTGAAGAATACAATGTCTAAAGTAGTGTCTTGCTAACATGGCATCATGGACACTACCTATGGACATCATGGGTTGGGACTGCCCTAAGAAGCTGACCATTCCATATTTTGCGTACCTATATTTTTGCTAGCCATTCTATCCATGCATTGTGAATTTCCACGTCAGAAATTTCGCAAACCTCGCTGGATATCCACCCCAAACCCAAACTATCTTTTTGTGAATCACCACCTTGACCACAACCTATATACATTGAGTATGGATTATTTCAAAGGCGAGCTACAAAGGAGAAATTCACAAAAGCCTGAAGATAAGAGATAAATTCTATGCACTCACCCCATTTGATTATCACTTCTTTGCTTGAGGACAAGCAAAAATTCAAGCATGGGGGGATGAGGAGTGCATCATGTTGCAAAGGTTCAGAGGAGCAAAAATAAGAAAAAAAAGAGGATATAAAAAAAATTTATGAAGCATATGAAAATATATATATATATATATATATATATGTTGATAAAAGGCTCCTCGGTTCCTTTGCTTCATTGAAACTCAAGTACTTCAAAATAATTATTCCATACTCAATTTTTCCAACCATGTGCAATCCGATAACAAGGACTTCATTTGTGCCTTGGGATCAATCGTTGCCACTTGCACATGTCCACCTTTCTAAAAGTGTGTGTTCCATTCTCTCCCGCTCCACAAAAATATTATTTTTCTATGGTCTTTTTGACGAGTTACGGTAAATCTATGGAAAGTACTTCTTGTTTTGATTATATCTTGATTATTATATCTTCTAGGACTAACTTCAAACCCCAGATAGGCTCCACACATATTTATGAGAGAAAGAAAGGAGAAGTTCTAGCAAGGTGAGAGACAAGATGAGCCGAGTGTTTCCATGAGCAATTTGCAATGAGGTTTAAATTGTGATCTTGGTTTAGCGTTACTTATGGAACTTTCTTGCTTAACATATCCGAGACTTGTTTAACCTTGAGAGCATGTGTTTTAATTGTGGGGAGACTTTTAAAATTTTATACATCTATCTTCCATATTGAAAAAAGCTGGATACAACTTGAACATGTTAATGCAAAATATTTTTGGGAAGCATGGTGTTTTCTTGTGTATGATCAAGTGCAGGGAATGGACAACGAAAGGCAGCGCTGATTTTTATCAAAAACTTACTCGAGGACGAGCAAGGTTTAAGCATGGGGGGATTGTTGGCGCTCCTTAAGTACCAATTTTACCCCTTGTTTATCTTTGATAATGGCATGAATTCGATATCAAAATTACTAACTATCCTAACCCAGGGTCGATTATTGGCCATTTTCACATATGCACGAATATTTTGGAGGTATTGCAATATGCAGGTTTTTGACCTATTTTGGAGCATAAAACGACGAAGTTTACGATCGTGGATTTTCACGAAGAATGACGCGGGTCAAGGCCCGTATCAAGGAGCAAAGGATACGGCGATCAAGGGCCCGTCTATGCAAGTCCACCCTCCAAATCAAGCCCAAAGGACCAATCCCACAAGATGAAGATAGGATACTTCGAGTCCAAGCAAAGCAATTCAAGATTTCAGGCAGGAATTCAAGTTCCATACATAGACACGAAGATATCCCGAAGATAACGACGTCCAACGGGGTGCAATTGTACACAAACTATGCCTTAAATATTGCAAGGGGTCCGCACGAGAAAGATGAGCCCGAGATGAGCCAAAAAGGGGGTGGGCCGGCCGGCCTAGGGCATTTTTAGGTCGGTTTGACCTCCCCTTCGACTGGCGGCTTCCTCGGACTATTTAGTGGGGACTTTCTGTTCAACCCGAGGCGTCAATCCAACCAAAACTCGACGAAAACCTAGGCAAAGACCGAAGGGAGACGACGGCCGCCGCAAGTTGGAGGACAGCAAGGGATCCGTCCCTCGCCGGAGATTTCGTCGCCATGATCGACTACACTTCGCTTAGCTTAATGGGGTAAAATCCTCGTTTGTCCATGGGATTATAAGGAGATCTTGATTTGTAATTGCCGAACCTTTATTTTGGATCTTTTGCTATCGTATTCATGTTGATGGTGCTTTCATCTATAGTCGGTTGACTTTGCTTTTGGGATGCATCGCTTGAAGTTTTGCATGCCTAGAATTCATCAACACCTTGTGCTCTTTTGCTCGATCACGGATTACCGTCGTGTAGTGACAGTACGCGGGAGCTCTTTTGCTCGATCACGGATTACCGTCGTGTAGTGACAGTACGTGGGAGGGAAAGGGTCGAGCTTGGCACACCTTACTTTTGATAGATTAGATCGGTTCTTCTTGCTCGGTGATTACATCTTAAAGTGATCCTAGATCCCTTGGACAAGCATTCTACATATATTGCTCTCTTCATATCTTTGATCTTACATCGTTCTCTTTAACTTAGATTAGGTTAGATTAATTTCTTTACTCATATACATCATCACTTGAAAAGAACTTTCAACCAACATTATTAGTGCTTAGTTAAGCATAGCGATCCACTTGTTCCACGGATAGATAAAACCTTGGGGGATACTCTAAGGGAAAAGCTACAACTGATCCGTCCGCTTGCGGTTCAAAATTGACGCGCTTAACGAGCGTCAACATATGCTAGCGCAAAACAAAATTTTCTACCCCATAACCAGGAACTACTGCAGTTATAGATCATGGAATTACCACTAGACACGCGGGTGCGCAACTTCTGAAGCGCGTCGGGGAAAATGGTTCGGAAGCCGGCGGTGCAGTTGCGTGACCACCTCACGAACAACTCCTCCTCACGAGCAGCTCGTCGTCGTGCAGCAGATGCAGCACCTCCAAGGTATCCACACGTACGGCGGCAGAAGCGTCGCGATCCGGACTGCTAGGTTCGCGAGGGCGACGAGGGTGAAGGCGCGAGCAGGCGGCAGGAGGCGTGCGTGGAGAATTGGGGTTTGCCATGCACCCGTGCCCCTGTTTATATAGGCACCCCAGGCGCCACCCTAATGGGCTCACGAGTTCGAGGCCTATTAGTGCGCCCTAGGCCCAGTCCAACTCAGATCAAATCCGAATTGGGCTTCCAGCCCCTTAAGTGTGTGACCCTATGGGCTCGTGCGCGAATAGACATGGCCCGAGTACTCTTACTCGCCTAATAGTAGACAACGGCCTCTAGCAAGACGTATCAACTCCTATACGCACACAATAATCATGTCAGACGAGCCATCACAATGTCCTGTACATATTGTTCCCTTTGCCTCACGATATTTGGTCTAGCTACAAGCTGACCTCTCTTTCTCGATACTGTGATTCGGAATCCTTGGTTAACACTTAACCCTAGCACGGCCATGCATTTCTTGATTCGATCACTCGAGGGGCCCAGAGATATCTCTCTCAAACAGAGAGGGGCAAATTCCATCTTAACTAACCATGTCTCACAACAGGCTTCTTGACAAACCCGACAACCACCTTTATAACTACCCAGTTACGGTGTAGCGTTTGATGACTCCTAAGTAGGTCGGTTCACATCTTAAGTACATGCGACAGTCTCAGGTCTAAAGACACAACATACACATTATGCATTTGAGTTATCACCATTTCATGAGTTGGGTCAGTTCAGTCACATGTCATACATGTACCCACATTATTAGTTTGACATCTCTATGTCTATGACTTATGAAATATAGTCATAAACTAATACATGTGCTAGTCTAATATTCATGTGTGTCCATACAAGAACTCCGACTAGTAACCTCTTTTAGAATAACCATACAAGTAAAGAGTCTCACAAACAATTCACATAACTGTTAATCAATACAAGTTGCCTTTCATAGATATTCAATGAACACATAAAACATAATACATCATGGATACAACAAAATATGATCATCTCTATGATTACCTCTAGGGCATATTTCTAACAGTAAGTCAAAGCTTCACCCATCAATTCTACCGAGCACTTGGCTATCCTACCCAAGACGCCTGGGTTGCGGACTATCTCTCCCAAAGGGAAGGATGAGACCACGGTTACCGGATGTGCCTCGAAGTAGTGGCGCACTTGCGTCGCGCCAATACCACAGCATACAGTAGCTTCTGGATGTGCGGGTATCGTATCTTGGTGTCAGACAGCACCTCGCTGATGTAATATACCGGCCTCTGGACTGATAGAGCGTGTCCCTCCTCCGTTATTTCTACTACGATGACCGCGCTGACAACCTGAGTCGTCGCGGCCACGTAGAGATAGAGGGGCTCGCCTTCCGTAGGCGGCGTAAGCACTGGTGCATGAGTAAGCGACGTCTTCAGCCTTTTGTGTAAAATATTTATATATGTATAATATGTCTTCAAATGGGAGCCCCCACAAAGGATTTCAAGAGGTATCTACTATCCGGTAAGTGACAAAGCTTTCTTTGTGCAAGTAGATTTAGAAAATATAGGTCTTGCTCTGATTCTGTTCTATGGACTGAATGGACAGGTTATGAGGAGAAGCCATTTCAAGAATTTGGGTACCTTTGGGTTCTGATCCGAGTTGGTATGCATAGTTGTTTCTGCTGGAGTCTATGCGAGATCTGGGAGTGAGGGAGGTGCAGAAGCTCTTTAGACAAACCAGTGCCTTAAAAGTCTTTTTTTTTCTTTTGATCCGTGACTGAGGGACTATGTAGAAGTTTCATCAGACTTATGTATTAGCACTGAATTATGCACAGATTCATCAGACTTGTATCACTGAATTTAGTATGGTACTGAATTGTCCCACTTAATTTGCACTGAATTGTGCCACAGGTTCTTCAGACTTGTGTATTAGCACTGAATTTATTTAGTATGTCTTAATTTGCACTGCTGGTCAGACTTTACATTGCCCCCTGCACTATTGGCGTGAATATTTCAGCACCATTTGGTTTTGCAAAAAAAAAAAGAAGATATATACCACCACACTATCAAACCGTTTTGCAACTCTAGTCCACAATATTTATTTTGACTTATGGTCAATATAGCCAGAAGGTCCCAGCCACTTGTACCCTAAACCCTGCGCCTACCTCCCGCATCTCACCCGCCGCCACCTCGCCCTCCACAGGCGGAACGTCGGGATCTCTCCCCTCCGCCGCCGCACCCTCTGCGGGCAAGACGCCTGGATCAGTCGCCGGCCCCGGCGCGTCCTCCACGGGAGAGACGCCAGGATCCATCCCCTCCGTGGGCGAGACGCCGGGATCCGTGCCCTCCGCGGGCGAGACGCTGGGATCCCACCCCGCCGCCGCCCCGACACACCCACGCCGCCAACGCCACCACCGCTGCCAACGCCGCCCTCCGTAGGGGTGGCGAGGGTCTGCGGCGTGTCCACGCCGAGGAGCCGCCGGTGCACCCTCCAGGCCCCGTACGTCGCGCGCCGGCTCTCCGAGGCGGGCTTTCCACGGCACGCCGCGCCAGGGGCGACGGGGCTGGGCATCTCCGGGCGGATTATCGAGAAGCTCGCCGCGCGGTTTTGGTACTTGCCCTGAGATGTTATCCTTCACTGAATCAAACTTCTTGCCCTGGGATGTTATCCTTCACTGAATCAAACTTCTTGCTGTCTTTAGAAACCAATTGCTGGCTAAATGAGTTCTTAAGGTTCTGTTAGGTAGTGTCTAGAGCATGCGTCCTGTAGACAATTTATTTAGCCCTGCATTTTCTTTGTGTATGACAGTTTATGGAACTGCTGTATATGTAGAGCTTGAATGCCTGCTCTGCACCTAGCTGAGCCAATTGGTAGTTCATCTTTCTCATCTGATAATTGAGTTGGCAAGACAGTGATGTATCAATAAACAGTGAAATTTGCTAATTTTCAGTTATCCAAGTCAAGTTTTTGCATAATTTAATTTTTAAGATGACTACATGAATATTGACAGTTTCAAATGAATTAATGGTGTTTTAGCTCGAGAGAATGGACGATTCGTGCTTGCTATGTTTTGGAGCAGTTCACATCTCTAGGCTTTAGGGATTTACATAAACTAAGTTTATAGTTTCTGAATATTTATGCTATCAGTTGATGGAAAACTAATTCTCCATTACATCCTGAATATTTATCCTATCAGTTGATGGAAAACTAATTGTTTTAGGGTGTTGTATTGTTATAATACCTTTTGTTTACCAATGTTCATCCTGCTAAAATACCATTTGTTTGCTTTTTTTTTTCTTCCTTGTGTAGGTCTGTAGCAGAGTTCTCAAGAATTCTCATCTTGTTGCCGCACTACGGATTTATATACTACTGAGATTTTCAAAATGGTAAGCTACCACTGAGATTTGGATAGTACTGATTTCAGATTTATTGTTTGAATAGTCTATTGGACAGCATGCTGTTTGCCTAGTAGTTAAGCTAGAAGGATCTGTTGCAAGTTATAACAAGTATATATTATTGTTTATTATAGGTTTCAGTATAGAAGGATTTGTTGTAAGTTATAACCAGTATGTATTATTGCAATCTTGTAGCTTCTATTTTCTTTTGTTAAATATAAGTTTTCTTCTTTTCCTGTTCTGTTCTGATTTAGTCTGCTCATAGGTTTTTTTTTGTTGTTATGAGTCTCAGCTCCACATGGTTTATATTTATTCTATTGCCTAGATGAATTCATCTCTTTCTTGTTCACTTTTTTTTTCTTTTTGCAATATGATTGCTAGGTGCCCTGCAATGAAACTTCATCAGATAGCAAAGACCAAGAATTTCAAGAGCATTCTGAAGAAGAAGACAAAGAAGACGAACAACAACAACAACAACAACAACTAAGGTGACAGCTAAGGCTTGGAGAACTCACAAGAGCAGTCTTGTACGGAATTTTATTGCAAAAGGGCTTGAGCCATTTAAGCAGCATCCATATATTGAACAAGAAGAATGGAATGAATTTGTGCAGCTGAAGGAAACTGAGGAGGCCAAAGCAGAAAGTGAAAAATTCAAGGAACTTCGGAAATAGAACGTACATGACCACAACTTGGGCACAGCTGGGTATGATGGAAAAATACCAAGATGGGAGGCAGAGGACGCAGATTTATCTGCTCAAGGCATCTATAATCCATGGAATGACTTCCTAGAAGGGCGGCCTGTGTGGTGGCTGCGAGGTAGGAGCTATATGGCTAAGCGAGAAGGTGTTGCTGAGATTAAGTGGAGGAAAGAAGCAACTCAGAAAGTCTCTGAAGACATTAAAGGGAAGCATGCACTAGCAGATTCTTCAGGCATTACTTTTGTTAGGGAGAAAGATTTACTAAGTTCTTGCTTGGGGCCTGAACAACCAGGACGCGTTCGTGGTATATCTAGTTATATGGGTTGGAAGCATGCATGGCCTGAATGGTCTGAAATTTACAGAAAGAGGAAAAGGGCTGATGCGGTGGATGTGCAAGCGATACCAGCTCAAGTCACAGAACAAGGGCTCAAGTTACAGAACAAGTAAGGGCTCGAGTTGTAGAACAAGTAAGGGCTGAGGTGACGCAAGATATCATGGCAATGCTTGCATCACAAGGATTGCAGCTGCAACCTTCTTCTAGGACCCCAAAACCATTCATTTTCTAGGACCCCCAGCCCTGCACCAGGACGAAGGAGCAGTTGTGCATCAGCTACAGAGACTGGCTGTGGAGCTGAGCAGGTTGAGCTGGAAGTCCAACATCATGTAGATCCAAAGCAGATTGAAGATTCTATAGATCGTTTGGCTGGGACAACATCGTGTTCACTACTAGCCAACCTTGGAGGGTATCAAATTGAGGTTGCAAGGGGTCGGGTCTTTCCACAACAAACTGTACTACAACAGTACCCGTGCTCGATGGGCATGATGTGGTTCAAGTTGATTGTGTTCACCCTGATTTTGAAGATCATGTGTTGCCACTACCTCCTAATGATGAGACAACAGTGCTTGGACAGGCTATCTTGCAGAGGGTGCAATGGGAGAGGGGTTATATTGTAGTCAATCCTGCAGCAATGGATTCTTCTTCTTTGAGTGCTTCATTGAAATTGTCTAAGCCACCACAGCCTACTAAAATGGACAACAACTCCATATCCGCTGCAGAAAAAACATCAAAGAAGATTGTGGCTGAGAGTGGGCAGCCTATTAAAAAGGATAGCAACTCCATATCCACTGCAGAAAAATCATCAAAGAAGATTGTGGCTGAGAGTGGACAGCCTACTAAAAAGGACAGCAACTCCATATCTACTGCAGAAAAAACAACAAAGAAGGTTGTGGCTAAGAGTGGACAGCCTACTAAAAGGGGTAGCAACTCCATATCCGCTGCAGAAAAAACATCAAAGAAGATTGTGGTTGAGAGTGGACAGCCTACTAAAAAGGACATCAACTCCATATCTACTGCAGAAAAAACGACAAAGAAGGTTGTGGCTGAGAGTGGACAGACTACTAAAAAGGAGATTGCAGCAAAGAAGGTTGCCACAAACTCTAAGGTTGTTGTTGCCAGCAAACAGAAGAAGCAACCTAGTACCATTGTCGCAACAGAATGGACAACACCAAACTCAAAATTCAAATATGGACAGCCAATGCTATCAGCTGCCGAACTTGAGAGCGCTGGACATGCATATGCTTCTCTCCATACCTACTACATGCAAGGTTGTGTGGCGAAGAAACAGAATGGGATAGTGGTCAAGTACAAGCGCAGCCATTTTCTACGTTCTTTGGACTCGGAGTGTTTCATTATGGGGTTCGATGATTTATATGATCTCTTCAACCTTGATGCATTGCATATGTCAATTATGCGCTGCATGACATTGTAAGTTGTAATACCTCTTTTCTTAAGAAGGACCAGTTGCAATTTGGCATGTTGTTTATGTTAATTTGTTTGTTTTTTATTCTTAGATCAATGGTTGTGGAAACTAAGGCAAGGACCTTACCTATGGGCTTCCTTGATCCAGAAATGATGTCGTTGTCTACCATAGGCACTGATCCAACTTATGTAGTTGAATATGTGACAAAGGCCTTCAAACACTTTCCTAAGAAGGACTACATCATGTTTGCCCACAACCCAGGTGGTCATTGGATTTTAGTGGTAGTCATTCTAAAATTGAACAAGGTCCTGTATCTAGATTCCGAGAGGTCCAAACAGCGGGATCATAGCATGTTGAAAGGCGTGATTGACGAGTGAGTTCTTTACTAATTTATTATTGCAAGTTCTGAAATAAACTTTCCACTGTTAAACTAGTCATAACAATTGCTTATTCTGCATGTTTGTAGTGCTTATTCAGACTACTGTATAAGCAAGAGGATAGCCTATAAAAAGTTGGTACATTCTACAAAGTTCCCAGTAAGTGCATGTCTGAAATAAATTTTGGTGTGTTTAAATGTGTTGGCTGCCACTGAACTACATGTTTCTTCCTGTATCTCATTTTTGCAGTGCCACCAGCAACCTCCTGGCAACACCTGTGGCTTTTACACAGCCTATCACATGATGATAATTATGGGTTTTACAAATCTGCAAGATCCTAAGGTACGTCTGTTAATTTGCAAGGGTTTTACATCAAAGCTTGTACTGTGTGTATATATAGCCTCAAACAACTCATCCTGTATATATTGGCTGTCACAAATGAGCTACCTAACCTGCACCATGTCTGTACAAATATTACTCTCACAGATTTATTGCCTCAATCCAAATTTATTGCTAACCACTTAGTAGGGGTCTGCCCCTCTGTCTTCAAAAGAAACTGAACATTAAATTGCTGTCTTCATACACATCTCCAATTACAATAGCAATGGAACTGAACTTTGAGATCATAGTTTCCTGCCTTCTAGTTAACGTGATGAATTTATTGGACAATTACAGCTGTCTTCCCAGTGTTCCTACATGCTTATTGATAACTGGTGATAGTTCATTTCTTAGGGCCTTGCTAATTCTTTTGTTCATTTTAATCTTCCATCAGTGGGATAACTCGCGTGCATTTAGCCAAATCTTGCATCAAATAGAAGGATTTTGATGTTTAGTGTTTCCCTGTGCAAAGTGGACTGACGTCTGTGCAATTTGACTGGCCTAGGCAGCCACCTGACGTCTTTTGCTGTTTTGTTGGCAATAACCTAACAGTGTGAGCAATTCTTTTCAGATTGATCCATCCTTTTATTTTGATGTAGTTGCCAAAACTTTTAGCTTGTTCGATGCATCTTAAGATGCCAAAAGCTCCAGCCTGTAGCGCACTAGCTGTTCTAATTACAGTCACAAATAGGGTCAGGCTACCTCTGCATCCTCAGGCTTTCAGTTCATTTTACCTTTCAGTTCAGTTTACCTTAGAGAGCATGTGTCCCATGCAGCCACACATGCTTAATTTATTTGTAGCCATCTTTTTAGACGCTAGTGTCCCTCTTGCTTTACTGTGTTGTAGCTTGTATTCTAAATAAATTCAGGAGATATGTGAATACTAAAGATCTTTTACGTACCTCTTATTCATGCAGATTACTTAAGCAATGCGCTAACAAAGATACATTTCTTCAATTTCACAGGAATTTGATGTGCTGACATCGCCACCCGTCGATGGAGATGTGCTCAATACCATTCGAGACAAGATTGCGTCATTCATAGTGGACCAGGTGATCCGTAGGGAAGGGGAGTTCCACTGTTCCAATCCAGGGATCCCAAGTTTCTGAATGTGATGTGATGTTGCTGCTGTTTTTTTAATGTAACCTTTGTCGGCATCAATTCTGTGATGGAACTTGTGATGGAATGTTTACCCTATTTTAAATATTCACTCTGCTATGGAACCTGTGATGGAATTGCTGGTTGTGATCTTGGTGAATGAAATTGTTGCCTGCCTCTTATGCATTGTATCCTGCTGTGTATCTGTGGTTATATGTTGTTGAGTATCTGTATATAAGACCTATATCATACCTATTTATATTTTTTTATTTTTTAATTCATCATCACAGACGTGGTATGTTAAAGACACGTCTCTATTGTTGTACATCACAGACGCGTTTTGTGTAACCGCGTCTCTGATATCCATCATCACAGACACTTCTTATTGATCTGCGTCTCTGATTTTGAACATCTCAGACGTATTTTTCCGCGTCTCTGATGTGATCATATCAGAGACGCGGAAAAACGCGTCTGTGATGTGTTGTCATCACAGACACAAATTTACAGACGCTTGAGTTCCGCGTCTCTGATGAAGCTTTAGACGCGTCTCTATTGAAGTGTTCTGACATAGCATTCACTTAAATCCAGCACTTGAAGGGACTTCCGGAAGAAAATGTATCACTATGTAGCATAATCTGGCCACATTTCACAAAACTTAGTGCGCTTATCTTGTCAGGAAAGCTCGTAAATGTTTCCAATGGCTTGCTACAATCATCGAGCAATGCATATGGGCATCCGGGTTTTTCACTGATGACTTGTTTGCTAGCACCTAGTAGAAGTTCATCGACAATGAGTGATCTTGCCAAGTCATGCACCAAATCATGCGTGATGAATGATGTGGCACAAGATCCCATGGTCTGCAATAAATTACATACAAGTTTTTCACGTTAAAATCTGTATCCCCTTTACTTTCTGTTACTATTTCAATCTTCGTTATTGCCGTCATCGTGTGTAGCATAGGATTTACACCAGCTGGAATAAACTAAACTACTGTGTCCGTCCTACATGTCTTGAGTCATGAACCAGTCATAGGTAGCTATCGAGCAAGGGCTGCTGCACCATTATCATCAGTAGGCTGACGTAGTCACCAGTGACATATATGCCATGGATTGGTATTCATAGTCAAACAAATGCACGATAAATCAAGCCTGGCCTGCCTGTTCAAACTTATAACAATGCTTAATTAACTAATTGGCGAGTCGATGGCAGCCTTGAAATATGTTATTAACAATGTACTTATTATATACCGGATTCATGCATCAATCGATGTCATGCATCTATCGATGTAACCAGTTATAGTTATTATTTCCTGAATACCCATCAAACTAAAAGGAAAGGAGTAAACGAGGCTGGCCAGCGGCTAGTGATGCCAAAACGATAGTGAAAGATACTCCTGGATGGGTAGAATGCACCCATCGACCAGCAAATTAAGGCCAGTCTCAATTAAAGTTTTATGGAGGATTTCATAGCATTAAATATCATCATGGCAAGGAAAGAGAAGGATGAAGTTTCATAAGATGTGAGGAGAGTTTCATCACCATGAAATTCATCTAGCACAGTTACCTAGTTCTTAATCTAGATAACTGTGTCCATAAAACTTCCACTAAGACTGGTCTAATAGTCCGCACCACGCGAGAGAGACGTGTCAGGAGCCATCCCTGAGCCCTCGCTCTGACTTGCCGTGCCTAATTAATTCAGGAGGCAAGTGGTGCTAGATCAAATGAGGACATGCAAACCTCTCGTTAGACTACACAGAGGTTTGATTACGCAATAAGTTAGGTTGTGGCCAGGTAGGAAAGTTCTGTTAGGGATTATGAATAGTATGTTAGAGTGGCAACTATACAGAGAGGAGAACATGGGTGTCCGCCCTAACGTCGTACTCTCTCCGATTCATAAAAATTGCCGTTCACTTATTATAAATTTATAGTACTAATTTAGCACAAAATAAGCGACACTTTTTATGGATCGGAAGGAGTAGTACAATAGTCTCATGTGTACAATACGAGGTGCTGCTTGCCAGGAATTAATTCCATTTAAAAAAGGTTGCAACTCCTCCTACTACATCGTGCCTGTTCCGCTTCGTCGTGCCATCCCATGACCGGTTCAAAACTACGACCGTGCCAGGTGCTAATTGAAACTGAAGAAAATCTAGGTGTTGCCGACAACAGGCTCACAGCAACAACTGAATCGTCAAACTCTCCACACAAGTACATACAATGACACAACAGTACACCTATCTAAAAAAAACAATAATGACACAGCAGTACACAAGTAGATAATCTCCAGTTAGTTTACCTGGTCATATATGGATCAAACTCGTGCGGACCAATTTCTTTCAGGCCATCTTCAAGCAAGTCGTACTTCCAGCTATCGTATCCGTCCACGCTGTCCTGGCACTCCCGACCCTCGACGGCGGCGCGGCGACGGTTTGCCACCCGGTCGATGACCCGTTCGACGGCAATGTCGAACGCGTCCTTGAGCTCCATGCCCTTTGCCGCCGGCTCCCTGTACATCACTGTGGGTATGAGCCGGATGACCTCCTCCCGCATCCGCGCCACCTTCGCCGGCGGTATCTTCCTCAGCGCCTCCTCTATGCTCACGTTCTGGCCGATCACGTCGCCTTCGGGGATGAACACCGAGTAGGTCCTGTAGTCCCTGGGCAGGTACCACGTGTACTGGACGTAGGCCGAAATGGGGTGGAGGAAGACCGGGATGCAGCCGGCGAGGATGGAGTCGAAGGTGGACTTGCGCGTGTACGAGTCCCCGCGTGGCTGTACGCAGAACTCGGCGCTCTCGAGCAGTCGCATGGCATGGCTCGGCAAGGTCGCCGCTGCTGCTTTGCCGAGCAAGGCGCAGCGGCTCGACCTACCGCACTGCTCGATGATCTGGTTGCGCCCGGTCTTCCTGAAGTCAGGACGGGACCTGCCGGCGAAGCACCAGAGCCAGTGACGCTGCAGCCCGCGCATGCGGCTCTGCCAGGCGACGACTTGGGAGTCCGAGGAAGGGTGGAAGTGCGACGGGAACGGCACGGCGAAGTCGTTGCCGTGCCACGGGCTGGCCTCCCAAGCGAGCACCGTCATGTTGCGGATGGCCGGGAAGGTCATGAGGGCGTTGCCATATCCGTCGCCGTTGGGGTTGCGGAGGAAGTCCCAGGTGCACCGTCCGACCAGCATGAAGTGGTCGCGGCCCCCCATGGCGCGCCACTCAGGCCGCCGCACCAGCCAGTCCACCATGTCCCGCGGCAGCGCGTCCCGCACCGATATGCTGCTGTTGTCAATGTTGATCGCTACATCGAAATCGGCGTAGAACGGGACGTAGACCGCGGCGGCGGCGGCTGGGTCGGCCGTGAGGCACTCGTACTGTCTCATCCGTGCGTGGAAGATCAATTCCAGCATGTACTGGTCGGTGGCGTAGGCTCCGCTCTCGGGGAGCGAGCCGTCGCCGTCGGTGATCCTCGGGCCGAACCCGTCGTTGACGAGGTGTCTGCACATGTCGGTGGAGGTCGAGAGCCTGCGGCAGTCGTGGGCGAGGTCGGCGTTGAACCGGGGCGGCAGGTCGTACATGTACACGTACCGCCCGGCGCACCAGTCCGGAGGACTACGGGAGGAGAAGAAGGCCGGCGGCTTGAGAGATTGCAAGCTGGGGGAGCTGGTGGAGTAGAATATGAGGGCCGAAAGGACGACGACGGAGAGGAGCACCGCGACGTAGATTATTGTGCGGACACATCTCCCGCGGGTGCTCGATGAGAAGGATTTCATCTCAAATGCTGGTGCTGCTGAGGCGGGCGATCTCGAAACTGACGAGAAGAAGAGGAAGTAGACTTTATATTGGGAAAATGATATGGTGTACAGCTGGGGCATGGAACGTTTCGTCCCCCGTTCCAACACGCGACCCGTGTACTCTTTCGGGCAGAAAAAAATTTATGGGACCCACACCACCTATCCTGTTTACCTTTCCCCATGCATAGAAGGTACTTGTTTGGTGGGTCGTTCCTGTCCATGCACGCGTTCGCGTCACGGCCCGACTTGCATAACTATTCGAGGCCAATCGTATAGTACTGCACCAACGCACGCAGGAGTAGTAGCACGTCGTCCTACGTCAACCCTCGACGAACGTGTCAAAGTGCAGCTGAAAACGACACGGTGGTTGGTGTGTCCGTCCGTCCGAACCGAACTCAATCGCCGGTGGTTGCCATGCCAGCGTCTCGAATAATCGCCGGTGGCAAGGCACAACGATATTTCCATAAGTAAAGCTAGGTAGTAGCTAGCTGATGCATTATGAGCGATGCTTGATTGAGTGGGTTGGAAGCCGGCCGGGCCTGCTTTGCAGCTCGCTCTAGCTCGTCCAGCATCAATTCCCGCATCTCGATCCAGCGCTGAGACTTGGACCATAGAGTCACATGACACCATGTGCTATGGCCGGCCGGGCTACCGCTCTAGCTCGTCTCAGATGACTAGACCAGGAGAATCAAATCATGTGTAATTGTGCGTGCAATTAAATGGAAAATGGTTGGCCCGTCGGCACCAAACATGCATGGCACCATGTTCCTCGCATCGATGGAGCGGCATAAAAAATTGGAACCTCTCGCACCAAGCCTGAGTAAATATGTTAATGTAAACCCTAGCTGGCATCGCGAGGTAACGGTGCCAGCCTCACATCGCTCCACACTTCACGCGCGCGCAGTTGACTTTCCGCAATTAGCGCTGAGCACATGGGTGCCCACACCCAGACTGCTTGTTGACAATCAAAATTGGCAGGACTGGCTGTAATTCGAGTAGGTTTATGATTTCAGATTTTATCCCATATTGTAACTACTCAGAAGGGGTACGACTTCCCCGGCCTATATAATAAAGGCTAAGGCCGATTGAGAAATCAACCAATCGAATCTATCATATTTACCTTTTATCGTTTTGTCTTTACTTTTATCTTATTTTTCCTTCTCTTCCAACCCTATAATGTTGTTCTTCTTTCATCGCCGCGATGTCTGAGGACGCCTTAGCTGGCCTGCCGAGCCTAAGGCAAACCAAGGTGCGCCTGCCCCGACGGGGTCCCTCCTGGGCGGGCGTTCGTTGGTCTCTCGCCGGGCGCCGCCGACGAGACCGGTCTGACCGGTTACCAATACCGGTCTGACCGACCTGCGTGGAGGAGCAGCAAGGAGCCCTCCATGCGCCGCACGTTCAAGTGCGATTCGTGTGTTGGCCCGAATTGACGTCAACACTGCTATTATTACTTGCACGTAGAAAGCTCCATTATTCGTTAACACTACTGTAAAGGGCAATTTTTCTTCGGTGGCTCCAATAAATTCTCCATTGTATTTGTTTCAAAGATATTGATCAGTTATCCTAGATCAACTGACGGAAATTTTTGAACTTACCCGAAGGAGTGAGTGGAGCTTTTAGTGACGATGGTCGTACCATTAGAAG
Source organism: Echinochloa phyllopogon (assembly GCA_033239725.1). Lineage (NCBI taxonomy): Eukaryota > Viridiplantae > Streptophyta > Magnoliopsida > Poales > Poaceae > Echinochloa > Echinochloa phyllopogon. Next base: position 11,351,919 of record BTCW01000008.1, read on the forward strand.
ATGCGCTTATAGTTTGAAATTAAAATTAGATGCTAGCAAGCGCGTTCGGAAATGCCCACACTTCACAAGCAGTTGAGTTTGCACAATTAACGGTACTACAAGCATATGACTACTACACCCGAACACCATTAGCCAAAAGAGACCATGAACCTGCAATGTTTTTTTTTCCTCTACAGAAATTTAACTTATTGCAACCTGCTGCGCTCCTGTCTTGGACACCATCCATCAATTGGAGCGAGTGATCGATCTTACCATGAAGGCGTGAGATGTGCTTGTAGTACGTGATGATGTATCTACAATTAAATGCGGTTTGCTTGTCACAGATGGAACTTAATTAATTGGCAACGTATGAGGTGCAAACTCGGTTCCTATGCAAACCATGCAAACTTCAATCTCGACCGCATGATGTCAATCTCCACCCCTCCTGCATGTCCCCGTGCATGTTGATTTACAAATCCCCCCTCCCACCTTTCCTTGTTATTTTACAAATCCCCCCTCCCACCTTTCCTTGTTATTATATATATGACTGCCGTGTGCCCGTGCGTTGCTACGAACCTCTAAAATTAATATCAATGTTTTAAAGCCAAAATGTTCTATGAATCAAGATTCACATGTTTCTAATGCCATGAGATCACAAAAGAATATACAAAGTTAGCTGCAAAGATCATCCTACATATGCACACACAATACATACAAAAATAGAGCCCTTTTACAATGCTTGGAAACGCCTAGCAACGTCTCGCAACGCCTACTCAAAAAAGCTATTTTGGTTGATTTTGTTCGTCCAAGGGTATTATAGTCATTGCGCAGCAGACAACCGCCCCCCCCTCCTCCGCCCGCCCGCCCTCGCACGGCGCGGCCGTCACCCTTGCGTCGCCTCCTCCTCCCTGCGCTCGCCCATGCGCTGACAACTCCCTTTCTCGCGCCGCCGCCTCCTCCCTACCGTCGTCCTTGCGCCGCCGCGTCCTCCCTCCGTCGACGCCGTTCCTCTGCCGTGGCGGTCTCCCTGCCCTCCGCCGCCAGTACCTGCGCCGCCGCGCGCCTCCCCTCCCTCCCCTCCATTGCGCTGCTCACCGGCATCCTCTCGCCGCCGCCGCCATAGATCCGTGAGTGCCTTCGGTTTGTGCTTACATTCATTTTAAATTGATTGGTTGTTCGATTGCATAGTTGAATGAGGTTTAGTGTGCTTTATCCATCTTAATTGCAAGGGAAAATACTGAATTAATTCATGTTCTAGATACATTGACAAAGTTGAGTCAAGACATTTCAATTGCACAGGATTCAATATCTTGAACTCATATGTAGAAGAATTGTGTTATATACTATCAACAATACTGAATTACTGGTGATACATATATTCTTAGTAGAACATGCAACTAATTTTAGAGGTAGGCATGGTACTCGGGTACTCAATCGTTTAGAGACTGCAAGCACTCATGTAGCATGTTTCACATAGAAACCTATTGCTTTTCATACAATTAATTTGCAAGTTGTTAATCTTTTCTTAGGGTAACTCCAATCTTATATATGTTTTTTGTACAATTGCAATAAATGAAATTAATGTCTTGATAGGTTATGTCCATTTTAGCATGCCATATATTTTTAAATAGGACTTCTTAGAAAGGACTTCTAGAGTACTTTGTACTGTGGTGGCTTCTCAAGTATATGCCTGCATGTTTGTTAAAACAGTAATAGTCCATATGCAACTATTTGGCCCTAGCATTCTAATGTCTTTATTTTTTATTGATGCAGGAGGGAATGTCGGCTCCTGAGTACAATGAAATTTATAGGAAAGTGTTTGATGACGAAGAACATGGATATGAGTTTTATAACAACTACGCTAAGGGGAAAGGATTTAGTGTCAGAAAAGGCTATTGTGAGTGGGACATTGGCCACAATGAGAGGACTCTTCGGCATTTTGTTTGCAGTTGTCAAGGGTTCCGCGAAGAGAAGGAGCTGAAGAGGGAGAATAAGAAGCGGAAGCCGCGGAACATTACTCAGTTTGGATGCCTTGCTAAGCTTGTGATTGCATGGGATCAGAACACAGGGCAGTGGCATGTGAAGGATTTCATCTGCGAACACAACCATCCGATGGTGGAACAAGGTCTTGCTTGTCTTCTGCGTTCACATAGAAGTATCAGAGATGACCGGAAAGCTGATACTGTGGCGATGCAGATTTCTGGAATTCGTAAACACCAGATAATGGATATTATGGAAAGAGTAAAATTCACGGCGGATCCCTAAACTTGCTCTGTTGTGTCATCGCGGTTCCCGTACTCCTAAAATGCATTTTTAGATCCACAAACTTGTCCGGATGTGTCATTCGGGTCCCTAAGCTCTCAAGATACAAGAAAAAAACCTAACTTTCCTAACTACCCGGGATTCCCCTAACAGGTGCGGGATTCCCGGGAGCCCTGTCCTGGTTGGCGCCGAGACTCCAGGAGTCCCTGTATTGGGCGCCAAGTCTTCTGTCCCGCCCAAACCATTGAGAGGTTTGGTCGGGGTTCTTCTGCCCCGCCTGGGCCATTAGGAGGATCAGTCGGGGCTCTTCTGGATGTTGCAGGAGTACTCCGATCGGGGTTCCTCAGTCCGACCCCGGGGTACCACGGTCTGGGTTCCTCGCATGTACTCCTGACAAGCCCCCGAGCACGTCACTGCCTGATGGGCAGCTATTTGCTGGCGAAGTTCTTCTGGTTCAGTCAGTCTTCAAACCCCAGGACATTTTGAGCCCAGGAGTCAGTTGCACGAAGGCCTTGATGTGTTCCTGAATTTGGAGAACAAGTCCTATTGGTGCGCACTGAACAAGTGCGCCCAATTGGGCAGCCCCCGAGCCTTGAATTGCTTTTGACAAAAAAGAAACTCGAGGTTCAGAATCGGAGTTGTTTTGTTTGGTGATGTAGTTTTGCCGTTGTCGGAGTTCTCTTGGAGTAGGAACGCCGTCTGTACTGCGAGCGGAGTTCTTTTGGAACTTCGAAACGCAGCCCCCAAGATTCGTTTTGGGAATCCCATATATGACCAAATTTTTTTTTGAATTTTTAAGGCATATTCCTGCAGCCCCCAAGCCAAGATCGATTTTGAAATTCGAAATCGTAGAGGGTCCTAAAAAGATGGTAAGTAGATCCAAAAATAACGGAAAAACGAACCTGCGTCCCCTGAACTTCGGAAGTATTTACAGGAGTGCCACCGCCTGGTACTGTTGGGCGCGCGAAACTCGGGAAAAGAGCCGTTGGCGCGAATGGATAAAAGGAGGAGGTCAGGGATCGGTTCGCCTTCCATTCAATCGAGCAAACCCTAGATCCCCTTTGCTACAGTGCTTTCCTTCCCCAAATCTCAGTGATTCCGCGAGCGCTTGAGCCCCCGAGCCATATCCGCCGCCACCAAAGCCTAATCCCCGCTCGGAAGAAGCGATGGCGCCTGGAGGAGAATCGATCCGCGGCGGGTCCATCAAGGGAAAGGAGAAAGTGGCGACATTGTCTGCGCCGCCGCCGGAGGAGTCCTGGTCGCCATCGACCATCAAGGAGAAGGAGATCGAGGAACTGGTCTCGAAGGGTTTCCTCAGGGAGCGGGAGGTGAGTTTGTGGAAAAAACCCCCCTCCGGCGCTGAGTTCCCCTCGGAGGACACTGGAGAGGCTGTCGTCTTCAGGCGCCTTTACGAGGTTGGATTCGGTCTGCCCTCCTGCGCCTTTTTCCGCGGTCTTCTTAGTTTCTGGGGGATTCAGGCCGCGCATCTCAGCCTGAACTCGTATCTTCACATCGCCATTTTTATCCATCTCTGTGAGGCTTTCTTGGGCATCGACCCACATTTTGCCCTTTTCTGTCATTATTTCCGTCTGAAAATTGTTGGGAGTGTGGCGAAGTACATTGGTGGCGCTGCTCTCCAGTTCAAGCAAGGGATGCAGGCCAAGTACATTGAGTACGAGGTCAAGGACACCCACAGGAACTGGGAGCAAGAGTGGTTCTATGTTGGTAATCATGCTCCTGCCTTGCCTCCCCGAACCCCTGACTTTCCTGAGACCCAGGAGAACTGGAGCAAACCCAAGGTTGAACTGGGGCACGATGAAATTGACACCTTGGTGATCATGATTGCAGAGTTGAGGGAGGACGGGTTGACCGGAGCTCGGGTCTTCATGAGTTTCCTTCAGAGGGGAATTCAGCCACTGCAGATCCGAACCAACCCAGGCTACAGGTTTGAAGGCAAGACGGACCCCGACCACCACAAAAAGATGGACTTCACTGATGATGAAGCCTTGGTTCATGTCCAAAAATATTTGAAGAAGGTGGTCGGAGTTTCTGCCAAGATAAGGGAGCTCAACGTAGAGAATTCGCCTGACGAGGTTAATTTTGATAACCTTTTTCCGGGGTATTCCGACTTGTTTTTGTGTGATTTTGACACAATGTTGTATTCTCTTGCAGCTTTGGACTGCCTCGTACTACAGCCCTGCCCCGCTGGATAAGCACGATCCAGAGGTCCGACCCTTTCTGAGGGAGACCACAAAGGTGGGAGGTGACACCCGGGAGTACCGAGTCATTGATCACCCGAGGTCACCTGTCTCTGACGTTGAAATTGATTCATCTGATACATCCTCTTTTGGTGGTAATGACGTTGACCAGAAGACTAAGAAGGCCGGCGTCGCTGTGAAAGGAGCCCCGGCATCAAAGGAGGCTACTGCTTCGTCGCGCCGAGTCCCCCATACCAGAAGCCAGAATGTAAAGAAGTCTGTCCCAAGAAAGCCCACGCAGCAGCGTGGCCAGTCCTCCGGGACTGTTGAAGTTACTTCTGATGATGATGAGTCCGAAGATGACGTCCCGCTCATCCGGTGCAAGACCGCAATGAGGTCTGCGCCAGTGCCGGCCCGCCAGGAAGAGGTGCCGAAGAAGTCCTCTCCCACTCGGTCTTCAGCCCAAGGAAGTTCGGGCAAGAAGTCCGACGAAGGAGTAGGCTGCAAGAGGGCCGCAGGCGCGCCGGATGGCGGAGTTCCTTTTTTGAAGAAACCCCGTCTGCGCAAAGCCCCCGTGCCCAGGTGAGTTCTTTTCTCAGCTTTATTCCTTTGCGTTTGTGATCGTTTTTTTGGAGAGATCGGTGGAGTTTTTGACTCCTTTAGAGTTGTAGCTCGCCGAAGAAGGAGGCCGATGTTCCCCCAGCCCCCGCGGAAGAAAAATCCAACGAGGGGGAGAAACAGGCCGAGGCGGTGAAGAAGTCGTCGGCGGCTGCGAGTACTGCGGAGCACCGTCCCACATCAGAAGATGTGAGGCGTGGAGCCGCACCTCAAACGACGGCAGCCCCAGAGCCTCACCGCCCCGCTCCCTTTTCCAACGAGTCTCTTGGGCGGGGAACCTCACGCAGCGCCGGACGATCCGTGGACGATGAGACCGGGGAGGTGACCGGGAGGCTGGAGAAGGTGGAGGAGATCTCGCGCGCACTGAGGCGGGAGGAGGAGCCAGAAATTGACAACAGGTCTTACTGTATTGTGTACGGCCTGACCTACAAGGACCCGACGCCGGAGTTCGGGCTCGACAGCCGGGAGGACGAGGAGGCGCTCCAGAAGTGCCAAGAACAATTTGCTGAGTTCTCCAAAACGGTCCAGGTACGCCTTCATTTTGATCGGGCTTGTGTTGTTCCTGGGGGCCGGTGACGGAGTTCTTTTGCTCTGGCAGGGAGTCATCGAGCGGTCTTTGAAGAAGTCCGCTATGATGGAGATCTGGACCAGCTACCAGACGCGGGCAATATATGCGGAGACCAAGCTGAAGGAGGAAAAGGAGCGTTTGACTCGACACCGCGAGAGGAGTTGGAGTCACGCACTGTGCTCTGGAGGCGAAGGTTGAGGCAGCGGAGAAGTCCGAAACCCGTGTTAAGGGGCACCTGTAGAAATCTCGCGAGGAGAAAAATGGTAAGTCATAACCGAAGTTATTGAAATTGCTGACCTTTTCCTGTTCTTTTCTGATTGAGTAGCTTGTTCTCTGTGTTACAGAATTGCTTCAGAAAGTTGAACGGTTGGAGGGCGACGTCTCAGGCTGGAAGAACGCCGCCAGCCGCTACCAGAATGAGGCCGAAGTCGAGAAGAAACTGGCCAGGGAGTGGCAGGGAAAGCACAACCAGGAGCGCAAATGCCGTAAAGAGGTGGAGGCGCAACTGGCGGTGCTTCGCGAGGCGCAGAAAGCCTGGGAAGAGCAGCAGAGGTATGTCTTGTTTGACTTCTCTGGTGCCGTGTATGTGAACTCCCCGTTTTTGACAGGGGTTAACTGTCGTGTTGTGACAGCAAAAATGAAAAAGAAAAGAAGAACTCCCTTCGTGAATTCCCTCGTGCCGCCGGAGGAGGACAGCGATGTTCCTTTTTTGGCGAGGCTGCAGCGCGCTTCTGGAGAACTGAGGAGTTATATCCAGGATGCTGCTAGCGCTTGTGTGCTGCAGATCCTGGGTATCGTAAAGGCGCTGCACCCTGGCCAGGACATGGAGCCCTTCAAGTCAGGCAATGTTCCGGGGAAGTCCGAGGAGGAGATTGCAGCACTGGAGGAAGAAGCCCGACCAATCGCCGAAGCTGTTGTACGGCGATTGGAGTTCTAAAACATTGGTGGCTCATGTGTGGAGCCTTTAAACATTTGGTCCTGTAATATTCCGTTGCAGCAATACTTTTGGAGTACTTTGATGCTACTTTGGATTGGACGTTTTAAGTAGGGTTCTTTTTAGAAGAACAAGTCCCTTTTGACGTATGAGTCTTTCCGCTTATTTCATTTTGAGAAATTTGCTTTGCGGTGTTCTTAGTAGCGTTCTACTTTAAAAAGTAGTCCTACTTCGCGTTTCTCGGACTTGTTTGAGTTTGAGAGAAAAATTCAGCACTTGTTTTGCAAGGACTTAGATATAGGATTTTGACCTGACCAATTTAGATGGTCTTTTTATTCATTATGAGAATAAGTACAGCAATCATTATGAGAAAGCAGTAAAGGAGATACACGCTAAGTATGATAGTCTTCTACGGGTAGAATTTCTGTAGGTGTTCGATGTGCCAGGCGTTTGGGACGTCCTGGCCATCTTCTGTCTGGAGCCTGTAGGTGCCCGGTCCCATGACCTTGGAGACGAGGAAGGGGCCTTCCCATGGAGACTTCAGCTTTCGCAGCCCTGTCGGATGCTGGATCCGTCGCAGGACTAGGTCGCCAATCTGGAAGGAGCGTTCCTGGACGCTCTTGTCGTGGAAACGGCGGATGCTCTGGAGGTAGACGAAGTTGTGCAGTAGGGCGGCTAGGCGCCGTTCTTCTGCCGTGTCGATGTCAACCCGGCGGTGTTGCTCAATCTCTCCTTTGTCGTAGTGCTGTAGGCGAGGAGCTCCATAGAGTTTGTCAACCGGGAGGACAGCTTCAGAGCCGTAGACCATGAAGAATGGAGACTGGCCCGTTGCCTTGCTGGGCTGGGTGCGCAGCCCCCATATGACTGGTTGGAGTTCTTTCATCCATCGGCCTTCAGCTTTGGAGAGGGGTTCCTGGACGCGGGCTCGAAGTCCGTCCAGGATCATCCCGTTGGCTCGCTCCACCTGACCGTTGGCTCTGGGGTGTGCCACTGACGCATAGCAGACCTCGATGCCTTCCTTCTCGCAGTGGTCCCAGAATTCATCGCCGGTGAAGGTTGAACTCAAGTCGGTGATGATGCGGTTCATGACGCCGAACCGATAGGTGATGTCTTTGATGAACAGTAAGGCCTTGGCCGCACTGTGCTTGACCATTGGGAACACCTCGATCCACTTGGCGAACTTGTCGATTGTGACGAAGATGTACTCGAAGCCTTCGGGCGCCCTGGGGAGAGGTCCGACCATGTCAAGCCCCCAGCAAGCGAAGGGCCATGATGGAGGGATGAACTTGATCTTGTGCGCCGGAGTGTGTGAGTGGTGGGCGAAGTACTGGCATGGCTTGCTGGACCGCACCAGCTGCTCTGCGTCGGCCAAAGCAGTCGGCCAGTAGAAGCCCGACCGGAAGGCCTTTCCCACTAGAGTTCTGGAGGCAGCGTGGTTGCCATATTCACCAGAGTGGATTTCTTCTAGGATGTTGATGCCCTGGGCTCGGGGGACACACTTCATGAGGATTCTCGAGTGGGCACTCCGCTTGTAGAGGTTGTCGCCGATGATGGTGTAGGTCTTGCTGCGCTGGATGATCCGCTCGGCCTCGTGCTTCTCCTCTGGTAGGACTTCATCTTTGATGTAATTGATTAGGGGTGTGGCCCAATCAATGTCGATGACCATGACCTCCGGAAGGCTGCCGGAGCCGTCGGGCTCGTCGGCGGTCTTGATGGATGGCTTGGAGAGTTCGTTGACGAAAACGCCGCTGGGGACTTCTGCTCTGGAAGAACCCAGCTTGGAGAGGACGTCCGCACCGATGTTGAGGTCCCGCTCGACGTGGTGATACTCGATGCCGAGGAAGTGCTTCTCCAGCTTGCGTACTTTGGCGCAGTATGCATCCATGGACTCCTTGTTGCGGTTCCACTCCTTGTTGACCTGCTGGATCACCAGGAGGGAGTCGCCGTAGACGAGGACGTACTTGATGCTGAGTGAGACCGCGAGGCGTAGCCCGTGGAGTAGGGCTTCGTACTCGGCCTCGTTGGAGACGGCAAACTTCATCTGGAGATCGTACTTGAGCTGCTCGCCGCTGGGAGATATCAGGAGGACGCCGGCGCCGCCACCTTCGAGCTTCAGGGAGCCGTCGGAAGTAAATGGTCCAGTGCACCGGCTTGGAGAAGTCGCGGTCGCGACGTTGTTCGTACCACTCGGAGATGAAGTCCGCCAGGGCCTGGGACTTGATTGCCAGGCGAGGGCGAAATTCGATGGTGAAGGCTGCGAGCTCCACAACCCATTTGGCGATGCGTCCCGTGGCGTCCCTGTTTCGGAGGATGTCGGAGAGGGGGTAGTCCGTGACGATCACCATCTTGTAGTTCTGGAAGTAATGGCGAAGCTTTCTTGAAGTGATGAGTACCCCGTACAAGATTTTTTGAACCTGGGGGTACCGAGTTTTTGACTCGGATAGGACTTCGCTGATGAAATAAACAGGCCTTTGAACCATTTGGAGGTGGCCTTCTTCCTTGTGCTCCACCACAATGGCCGTGCTTACCACGTTTGTTGTTGCAGAGATGTACAGTAGGAGTTCTTCGTCGGGGAGGGGAGCGGTGAGAACCGGCGGGGTTGTGAGGAACTTTTTGAGGTCCTCGAAGGCCGCCCGCGCTTGATCCGTCCAGACGAACTTGTCTTGCTTCTTGAGGAGTTTGAAGAAATCCATCCCCCACTCGCCAAGCCTTGAGATGAACCTGTTCAGGGCCGCCATGCATCCCGTGAGCTTCTGGATGTCCTTGATGGACGCTGGGGATGGCATGTCGAGGATGGCGGAGATTTTGACGGGGTTGGCCTCAATCCCGCGGGTGCTCACAATGAACCCCAGGAGTTTGCCAGAAGGAACGCCGAAGACGCACTTGGTGGGGTTAAACTTCCACCGCCACCTGCGGAGGCTGTCAAAGGTCTCCGTGAGGTCGGCGATCAGGTCGTCGGGCTCCTTGGTCTTCACCACCACGTCATCTAGATAGGCTTCGATGTTGCGGTGGAGTTGATCAGAGAGGCAATTTTGGATTGCCCTCTGATACGTCGCTCCGGCATTTTGGATTGCGGTGTAGCAGTAGGCGCCATATGGAGTAATGAGGCTTGTTTTGATTTGATCGTCCTCTTTTAGAGAGATCTGGTGGTAGCCAGAGTAACAATCAAGAAAACAAAGGAGAGAGCAGCCGGCGGTGCTGTCGACTACTTCATCAATGCGAGGAAGACCAAAGGGGTCTTGCTTGCAGTGCTTGTTGAGATCGGTGTAATCAACGCACATCCTCCATTCATTATTATTCTTTTTGCGTACAAGGACTGGATTTGCCAGCCATTCGGGGTAGTATACTTCTTTTATGAACCCTGCAGCTAGGAGCTTTTGGAGCTCTTTCTTGATGGCCTCCTTCCGGTCCTGGGTGAAGCGGCGGAGTCGTTGCTTGCGGGGCTTGGCGTTGGGGTCGACGTTGAGTTCGTGCTCGATCAGCTCCCTTGGGACACCTGACATGTCAGCAGGTTTCCATGCGAAGATGTCGCAGTTGGCCCGAAGGAAGCTGACGAGCGTGTCTTCCTATTTTGAAGGAAGATCTGCGCCGATGGTGACCGTCTTGGAGGAGTCGCCCATGAGGAGGTCGACTTCTTTGGTGGCGACCTCGTCGGGGGAAGTGATCTTGTCCTTCGCGGCCTTCTTGGAGGGGACTTTGGAGTCGCCAGGAGGCGCGGTGACGCTGAGGAAGAGGAGTTCCATCTGGGCGGCTTCGGCGGCGGACTTCATGGCGCAGTCGATAGCCTCGTTGTCACACTGGTGGGACTTCTTGAGGTTCCCCTTGATGGTCATCACCCCGTTTGGACCTGGCATTTTGAGCATTAGGTACACGTAATGGGGGATGGCCATGAATTTGGCCAATGCGGGTCACCCGATGATGGCGTTGTAGGAGGTGGAGAAGTCCGCCACATCGAATTTTATGAATTCGGTGCTGTAGTTCTCCCTGGTGCCGAAGGTGACGGGCAGGGTGATCTGCTCGATCGGTACGGCGGCGTTCCCTGGAACGATGCCGTAGAAGGCGGAATCTCCGGGAGAGAGGTCCGAGGAGAGGTCGAGGCCCATCATGCGGAGGGTCTTGGCGAAGATGACGTTGAGGCCACTCCCCCCGTCGATCAGGGTCCTGGAGACGCGAGAGCCTCCCATGATGGGTTCCAGGACGAGCGGGTAGCGTCCTGGGTTGGAGTAGTCGTGCCACTGGTCTTCCTTGGAGAAGGTGATTGGGGTATCTGACCAATGAGGGGCCGTGAGTACGGTGGGCTCGAGGGCGCAGATCTCCCGCTCGGCGACCTTGTGGACACGTCTGGAGTCGGTGCCATGGTGTCCTCCAAAGAGGACGTTGACCTGGTTCTGGACGTCGGGGAAGTTGTCCTCAGGCTACTTCCCTTACCGTCATCTTCTCGGTCGTCGGGCTTCTTGCGCTTCTCCAGCTGCGGAGCTCTGAGGTTTTCCCGCAGCCAGAAACACTCATAGATGGAGTGCTTGCCTTCTGGGTGTAGGGGACACTTCTTTTGGAGAAGCTTGTCGAACTCCTCCTTCTTCTGCTGGGGGTTGCCTTTCTTCTTGGAGCCCTTTTGGAGGGCTGCAACCGTGTCAGCAGGCTGCCTTTTGCGGGAGTTCCCCTGGTTGCGACTGTATGAGTCGCGGTGGGGTTGCTTGTCCTCCGGAGGCTTGGAGTTGTTGTTGCCGTTTCCTCCGCGATTGCGCTTGCCAAATCGCTCTCTCTCCCGGTCCTCTGCGTCGGACCACTTGGCGATGAGGTTGTGGAGTTGCTCGAAGTCTACCGGTCGGTTCTGGGCGAACTGCCGGTAGAGGTCGCGATCATGGAGGCCTTCCTGGAAGATGTCGATCACCTCGCGCTCGGAGAGTTGAACGCAGGTGGACTTCTTCTCCCAGAATCTGCGGTTGTACTCCCGCAGGGACTCGTCGGACTTCTGCTTGCAGCTGGGGAGGGCGTACTTGCTCTCGAGGCGGTTGGAGGTGCCCTGGAAATTGTTGACAAAAGCCCTTTTGAGGCTATGCCAACTGTCGATGGAGCGCTCAGGGACGGCCTCGAGCCAGGTGAGGGGAGCTGGATCCATGGCGAAGGCGAAGTAGAGGATCTTGGCGTACTCGTCGCCGCCGGCAGCCTCGATGGCAGAGGAGTAACGACGGAGCCAGAGGTTGGGGTCAACCTTGACGTCGTACTTGTCGATGTCGGGCGGTTGAAGCTGGAGGGGTACTTGCGGCGGCGGATGTTGTCGTCGAACGCGGCAATTCCATCGTACGCCGCGTCGTGCTCGCCGCGGAGCGTGGTGATGCGAGTGCGGGCGTCTCTTGGACCAAGCCTGTCGCGGAGATCGATGGAGTGAGCCTGGGAGTGGCTGTTGACTTTATGTTCGTCCCTGCGGCCACGCCTGACGTTGGAGCTGCTGTAGGCGCTCCGTTCCTTGGTCATGGAGGCCAGAGGGTCGATGCAGTCGACCTGCAGCGCAGCCGCGGCGAACATCTTCTTGGCCTTCTCGAGCTCCGGGGATTCTTCAAGGCGGTCGAGGATGTTCCTGGCGGTGACGATGTTGGCTGTGGACGAATCGAAGATGCCTCCATTGTTCTGGAAGGCTTCCTCGAGGTCGCGGGCGCAGCCTGCTGGATGGCAGCGTGGAGGAGTTCCGTTGCCGTCGCCGTTGCCGCTCCCTCTGGAGCCGGCGAAGAGTTGTCGCTCGGGGTTGCGGCTGTCAGAGCTGTCATCGTCGGAGATTAACTTGGTGAAGGTAGCCTCTGGAGTCAGGTCCCGCCCCTGTTGGAAGGGGTGCTGCAGGACTTCTTCCAGGATGGCGGAGACCAAATGCGAAGGCCCCGCCTCGGCTAGGAGGGAGGAGAGGTCCGAGTCTGGCCAGTGGATGATGACCCCAGAAGGGGTTCTGGTCATGACAAGGCCTTCCTGGGCGCCGTGGAGAGGGATGGATCTCGCCGGCACTGGTGGAGTTGGTGAAGGTGGCTTCGGCAGGCGAGATGATTTTGACATCTCGCGCTAGAAGGCCGCCGCGGAGTTCTCCAGTCCGAGTGGAAATCGGACTAGATTGGATCTACTCCAGGCTCGTGGAGGAGAGGCCACGCGTTGCCTGCTGACTTCGCGGTACTCCTGGCGCGAACGTCCGGGCTTGACGAGAGTCCCGGATCTTGGGTGGGAGGGTGCGGATCTGTTCGGCCTGGGGGTCGGATGGACTTCGACGATGGTTGCGCCGACGGTCCCTCTCTTGGGGTTCCAGGTGCTCCTCCGTGTGGGATACGATCCAGAGATCGTGTCGGAGTTGCGCCTGGACTCGCGCGGTGGAGCCCGCACGACTGCTGGTGGAGAAGGTGGTGCCGTCGGAGTTACAGATTCGTCGGGGGTGTGCTCCAAGGTGACGTCGTTGGCCAGGTACCAGTGGAGTTGGCCGTCCCAGTCGGCGACGGCGACCCAGGAGCCGAAGGTGATGGTGGTGCCCTCGACGAAGCTGTTCATCCCGGAGGCGTTGCAGATGGTCACCATCAAGTTCAGCAGGGGAGCCTTGGCGATGAGCCCCACGGTGGGCGCCAGATGTCGGTGTTTGGGACCGGCGATCCTGCTAGGGGATGTCCCAAGCAGTAGATCTATGAGGCAGATCGTCAAGACTCAAGAACGAGATGGCCACAAGACACACGATGTAGACAGGTTCGGGTCTCGATATGAGAAACTCTATGTCCTGTATGCGAGCCTTGTATTATGTTTGTGGTTGGAGATGAGATGAGTCGTTTTTGAGGGGGGTCCCTGCCTCCCCTTATATAGTCCGGGGGGCAGGGTTACAGATAAGGAAACCCCAGATCTTTAATTGTGTTACAAGAAAAAACCTAACTTTCCTAACTACCCGGGATTCCCCTAACAGGTGCGGGATTCCCGGGAGCCCTGTCCTGGTTGGCGCCGAGACTCCAGGAGTCCCTGTCTTGGGCGCCAAGTCTTCTGTCCCGCCCAAACCATTGAGAGGTTTGGTCGGGGTTCTTCTGCCCCGCCTGGGCCATTAGGAGGATCAGTCGGGGCTCTTCTGGATGTCGCAGGAGTACTCCGATCGGGGTTCCTCAGTCCGACCCCGTGGTACCACGGTCGGGGTTCCTCGCATGTACTCCTGACAGGGGCGAAGAGTGCATTTCCTCCAATACGGAAGAGCAGCATGTATGACTATACGGACAGCCTGCAGAAGTACCGTGAGCTATGCAATATCAGTCACACTGCATCATTCGTAGCTTCTAGTTCACCCGAAGCATATGAGCGGCTCAAACGCGTTATGGAAGTCGTTATGATGGAGCCAAATGGAGTACAGAACGGAGGCAAGAGGTACGGTCCGGTGTTGTTGCAAGCAGTAGATGTTGATTCTACAGAGTTCAGAGATGTGTTGGATCCCATGTATGTTCCTGGCAGAGGGGCCCCGAAGAAAAATTGAAGTAAAATAAGAATAAATCTAAGATGAAATGTACCCTGTGTAAGGGTGAGGGTCACAATCGCCGCAAATGCCCCATGAGAGAAGAGGTAGTTGAGAGTAATGTTCATCTTACCTAAAAACTGTCTGTCTGTGAGGATTGCCTAATTACGACTAATAATTCTCTTATTTTATAGGAAACAAAGCTTCCTAAAGATGTGATGGATTTATGAGAGCGCCAAGGATCTGTAATGGAGTTGCAGTTTTGCTAAGATGATGGCTGGCTATGTTTTTTTGATCATCACTAATAATTGATGTAAGTTTAGTTGAGTAAGAAAAGAATCATATAGCAATGATAAAATTGGTGCAATTCATTGAGTATGTACCGTGTGAAATCTTTGCTATTGTATTTTTAAAGTTAGTGCTCGTTTGCAAGAGAAACTACATGATCAAACCAATTCTGCAGAGAAGACCGTTTCATTCGGTCACGGACAATACGTTGACCCAATCAGTCGGTCAACCTAGTTCTGCAATCGATCAACCTGAAACAAGGGTCACTGAGCCATAACGGATTGATTCGATCGCGCATATCTTGGTACTCTCCGTATCCATCCGTCATTCCAGAGATTCTTGGAAGTTCTAACCAGACGGACCGACTGATTCGGCCGGTTCTTTTTTACCAACACCGAATCGATCGGTCATTCCAGTACGTTACCAATTGCTCCGGTCCCTCATAGCTCCCTAGGCACCGTATCAATATGTCAATCCAGAGACTTCTGGGCTGCTCTGGCATGCCAGACAGACTGGTTCGGTCATATTTTATGGCTGACACCGAATCGACCTGTCATTCCAGAAGGTTTGGTGCTTCTGGAGACAAAGACCGACTGATTCGGTCGTTAGCAAGGTGTAGCGCCATATAAATCTGTGAAACCAGTATGTCCATATCATTTGTTTCCAAGGATCACAAAATCAATCGGTGATCTCTAACATCATGACCGCATCAGTCGGTCCAATGATATTACCCATGCTGAGTTCTGCTAAATCGTACAATTCAATTTTATTTTAGTTGTAACTTGTATTTTTGCTTAGAATGGTTTCTACCGAGGCTTTTGTTTCAACAGTGTGCATAACACACATCTCTATGCCAAGGAAAAATTACGGCATTGAACCATTGACAAGGAAATAAGTAATAATGTGGAACAAAAGTTGGCATCACATGTTTCGTTCATCACCTTACAATTTGATGATTGGAAGGCCAAAAATAAACTACTTCAAGACCTATAGATGCATATAAACTACTACCATAGAAACTACTAATCATCAGCGTGGTCATCATCCTCGGACTCCCATGGACGGCCTTCATCATCATTGGGCCATGGACGGCCATACTCATCATAAAATTCTGCTCCATTCACTATGTATAGATGACAAATCTTTGTCCTTTCTTGAGCATGCGCCTCGACCATTTTGTCTACATATTGTTGTGTATCGATATGTATCAATGCAGTTGATGGCTGGCTCCCAAGAGCAGGATTGAGGTAGCACAACTGTGCTTCTCCATTGTATCCAAAAGATTTTGACAAAAGATCTACAATGTCATAAAACTTAATGGTGCATGGCTCTCTAATTTGAAACATGCTAGTTTCTTCTCGGCTATCATAGTACTTCTGTAGATCCGAATAAATTTCTTTCACCCCGTGAAGCTTAAACCGAATTACAATATCCTGCATGTAAAGATCATATGAATAAGAATCATTTTGGCGCAAGAAGTAACCAAAATTGTACAATTATTTCACATACCGAGTCACATTCCTCACTCATTATCGCCTTTCGTTAAAAAAGGACTCAATCATGGTCTTCAACTTTAAGCGCTTATTGTCTACCTTATCGAATTGTGCACTTGCCTGCTCAATCATGGAATCAAACTTTTGTCGCTCCTTCTTTAGGTTGTCCTCATTTTCTTGACGGGCAGGCATCATTTGAAAGAGCACGCTCTTGCTCTATCTTCTGTTCATAGGTGGCCCGCAAATCATTTAAGGCTTTGTTCAGCACAGCACTCTGTTCTGTCCGGACTCTTTTGGCCAATTCAGAATGCTTAGTCTGTGCTGCTTTGTCAAACTGTGCACACTGAAGTGATATGTAGTTGTCATATTCACCTCGTTGTTCTCTCCTACTAATGTCAGCTTCAACACGTTCATGCTGCATATCTAATTCCATTTCGTGTCGGTGTTGGCGATCATTATCTCCATAATCGACGCCAATTTCTCGAGTTAAAACGGAGTTTATAGCAAGAATCATGAATATTTCATATGACTAATATGGTTCCACAAGTTTTCCATAAAGTATTCGATGCAGAGAACGAGGTGGCCAAGTTTCACTGAAAAATGGCTCAGCCCTGGTTCAGCCACACCAAGGTGGTTCGGCCGCATCAGGTCTGGCCCCAAATCGAGCCAGCTTCGCCCACATGCAAGGAAACACACACTACATCAAAAACTGATAAAGAAGACACACGATTTAGCGACACGAATTCGTCACGCGTCTCCAATATAACATCAGTGACGCGCCTCAACAAAACGCGTCACTAATGAGTTTACCAGGTCGTATACCAACCCGGGAGGAGGCATATCAGAGACGCGTCTCAACAAAACGCGTCACTCGAATTGCGTTGGTGACGGTTCTTGTTGAGACGCGTCTCTGATTTCTGGGTCTTCAGAGATGCGCCTATACAATACGCGTCACTGGAATGACGAAGTGACGGTTATCGTTAAAACACGTCTCTGATTTTTGGGTCTTTCAGAGACATGTTTCTATAAAACGCGTCACTAGCATACGATATAGTGACGGTTATTGTTAACACGCGTCTCTGATTCTTGGTCTACCAGAGACGGGTATTATAACATTTTCAGAGTCACGGTTTAGGAATCAGTGTCACTGTTATATAAAATACTGTAACGAGTTTTAAGAATCAGTGTCACCTCCTGTCCTTGGGCAAAATCGACTAGCAACGTGGGCCTGGGCCGCAACGGCCTTTGAACCAGCCCAGAAAGCACCCCTTCGCGCACAGCTCCCTTCTCTTCGGTGCACGGTCTCTTCCCCTCCATCTCCCTCTAACCCTAGATCCCATTCTCTTCGATGCGCCGCCGCCCCTCGTCTCCGCCCCTCCCTCTCCCCTCACCGATCTCCCTCCCTTCTTCTACACGTCGGTGCCCTCACACTGGATGAACTCAGGCGCATCGGCAGCGCCGGGCGACTGCCGCGCGATCCAGTGGCCGGGAACTTCCTCCAACGAGCACTCCCCTGCCCCATTTTCCTTCTCGGAGGAGGACTGTAGGATATAGAGAAGAGGATGCGCACGCCATGTCAGGTTCGTCTGCTCATCGATTCCGCTTCACGCCCTCTAACCCAAGATCCCCTCTATGCCAGATTTCTCGATTGGACCGCTGGATTCGGCGAAATCGATCGCTCCTCAAGGGTCCGAGCGATTGGTGTTGCCGGTTTCTCGATTCGGGTCGGATTGGTGCCACGAGCTGCTGGGGAACGCTAGATTTTCTTCCATGTCCACTTTGGAGGGGTGGGATTTTGCATAGTCTCAGATTGTTCTTAATTTATTAGGCTAGGTTGTGGTGGGCGAAGGGATTAGGTGCTGCTTTGTGTGCCAAGCATACGTGGATCCTGACTTGCTGTGTTGCTGTGTTGGATTTAGCTTCAGGTGGTTGTCTGATTTGGGTTCCTGTGGGATAGGATTAACCCTTGGGAAATTTTGGTAGCTCCGGGTTTGTACTCTTCCACTTTTCATGATTTGGTGTTTGGTACTTTTGATTTCTAGTTCAAGTTCAGTACCCAATAACCTGTTGTTTGCTCCACAAAGTAAATAATAATGATAAGACTACTGCTCGTTATTCCTTATGCAGTATTGCATGATCTTTCTTTACATTTTTTGCAGTGTAAAAAATCCAGTCTCATACATTACCATAGTCAGTGTACTGGATCTCACGTTTTTTTTCAACCTATTTGCAGTGTAAAACCTTTAGAAAATGGAAGACTGAGGATATCCACCCTATTATCTCAGAGAATAGAACTGCAATGATCAAAGTCAGGAGCTGCATCTAGTAGCCTTCTTTTCTCCTATCACACTGCTTGTGAATATGAAGGTCAAAAATCATAGTGCACGTGGACAAAATTTTTGGCCCTGTTACTTTTGTACTTGGTTCAGTGTAATTTCAATCTGTAGATTGCATTTCATTGTTTCTTTTGAGTTAATTACTTCTGACTGTCTGCTGCCCCCTTCAAATTGTCCAACTTGCTCTAGGCGCTACTTCTGCTCGAGTATCAGACTATTTTTGGTGCCATGGAATGCCCTGCTCAAAACCCTGGATGCCATCAGTGGCAAATGCATCATTGGTAATGAGTTTGAGGAGCATCAACTATCCGGATAGAAGTTACGATGCAGTCTAAAGGTTCAGGTATAAGCCTAGTGCAATCTGACATGCTGTCTTTTTTAAAATATATACTAACGGGGGCACTTGTCTTGTGATGTCACTGGCTGTACATGTAGAGAGTGGCTTTTTGTGTAGGTAGCAGTTTCTTCGTAGTGTTGTTAGAAGCAGATTCTTGTTAGATCCATAACCAGCAGTTTATGCCCCTGAAATTGGTCTGCTTTTACAGAGCTAGCACATATCATGAGATCAATGTACAACTTGCATGGTTCTTAATTTTTTTTATGTTTCTGCTTTCATCCATCTGCTGGTCACCTTGCATGAACCAGTCAAACTGATTGTGCTGGACACAATATTGCTAGTGCTAACTTCCGGCTCACTACTGTTCTGCTTGTATATTGTTTATTCAGGTCAGCCCTGAACTGTATGGACATAACAACCCAAGATTCTTCATGAACTGCATGGTAAGTTCCTGGAATCTACACTAAACCAACCTTGGAGTACCATGCATTGAGACTTACTTTTTTGGCGATTTACCTTGCACTGAAACTATATTCAAAGCGTAACACCAAAGTTAAAGTGCATTTAATAATATCTTGTATCGTCTCCCAGGTCCTGATCCATGTCGCTATGGATACGAAGTTGTACTGGTCCCGATTCCGGAGGTCAGGCATGCTTATGCCTCTGCTTTTTAGGCACTCAAAGTTCTACAGAGGAAAATTCCTAAGTACCTTCTGTCGTCGTGTCCGAGACTCACTGTTGGTCGAGTTTTTTTGCAAACCATGCTCTCTCTGAATTGTACTTCAAAATTCCAGATTCAGTCAATCTCAGTTGCTGTCAGTTGTTACTTTGCTGTAATTGATGTATCGAACTATGAATAAACTAAGGGAACTGGTGTCCTTTTGAATCTGTGACTTTATGTGCATATGGTGTTGCATGTTACATCTGTATGCCTTGTGGTGGATGGATTCTTGTACCAGACGAATGCCTATCGTGTATGTAATCCAGGAAACTAGCTCTTCTTTTTGTGGCTACAGCCACAGCGGCTATATGTTTTTTTGGATTTTGATGAAAATTAGTGACGGTTCTTGCATATTCGTGTCTCTGTGAATGCCTCATTGGTGGCGTGTTTTCATAATTTTCCGTCTCTATTCAACACAATTAGAGACGTTGGCTATCAATGTGCGTCACTTGTATCGGTTAGCAGTGACGGTCCAACAAATTCGCGTCTCCCATAACCCATATCAGAGACGGAGATTGTTAAATTCGCGTCTCTGAAATCTCATATCAGAGACGGGGATTGTTAAATCCGCGTCTCTGATATCCGATATCAGAGACGGGGATTGTTAAATCCGCGTCTCTGATATCCGATATCAGAGACGGGGATTTTCGCGTCTCCAATCTTATCCTAATTAGAGACGCAAATTTGAGACGTAAATTTTTACCGTCACTGATTTCTATGTAGACCCGTCTCTGATATCAAATTTTGAGGTAGTGACACATGGAACACATCCTATCCAGTAGTTTTGGTGTCGGTTCAATCCGAGGGCAGCTGTGTACCTCTCAAGGATTCATGGGCCCACAAATAGCAGCAAACGACGTTTTTCACCGCGGATCACCACCCTGGAAGATCAACCACCGTCCAGACTCCGAGTCGGTGGAACGGAGAGCCGTGGAGGCCAGGGTGCTGGTTCGGCCGAAGCAACCTGGTTCGGCCGCACCACCCCAACCGCCAACCGACCTTCAACCGCCTCAGACAGGGAGCTACCGACCTCAGGGATGCATCTAGACCGTGGATGGGTGAAGGCGGCGTATCAGAGGGGTGCGGCCGAACCCCCCTGGTTCGGCCGCACCGACCTCGCCACCACCTCTGCTCAGCTTCGCCTACAAGTACCCCCCTGCTGTCCTAGTGCTATAAATAGGGTGTTTTGGGCAGAAGCAAAACAACACATCAAGGAGGAATCAAGATACTTTCACTCTTTTAGTTGAGTTAGGCTAGTAGTAGTCGCGACTTAGAGTCGAGTCGAGCTTCGCCTTGGGTTCCGGAGTTGTCTTCTGGAGTTCTAGTATAAGCTCTTGTATCTTTCACTTTACTCTTTTGTAAGACTTTAAGCTTTCAATATAAAGTTATCTTCTATCTATCTTGAGTTGATTCCCCTTAGCACTTACTTTATTATTAGTGCAAGTATCTAGTACTAGACCAGGTCGGGATTAGACTGGCACTAGAGTTAATTGCTGTAGTCCCTTGTATGCGGGTTTCACGTTCTTTCTCTTAGGCTCTTATACCTTAGAGCCTCGGGGAGAGGGTGCTCTCTTGTTTGGAATCCCAGGAGAGTATTAAGTTATATTCCTTGGCGTGGTGCCTAGATTATCGCTTAACTTGATTTGCACCCAACCCCATGGATAGTCGTGGTAGCCGGCAGGTGGTGACAGCCCTGTCCGGCCTACGTATTCCACCACGTGAGAGCGGTTGGTGCTGTAGGACTTAAGAGTAGACCGCACAAGTTCCCCTTCTCATCCCTTTCTGGTGCTTGTCCCGTCCGGGGGCCCGAAGCATACTTGGATCAACTACAATAGTTTCTCTTCACTGACTTTACTTCCACCTTTGAATCTTTACTAGAGTTGGCTCAAGTACATACGAAATATTTAGGAATCTATCTCGTCTCGTTGTCCTCCCACTACTCGGTCGCTCACTTATTTATCTATTTATCCTTTACCTTGGTTTCCTTGTGTGTCACTGCTATCATTTATCTATCATTACCTTACCCCTGCTGAGTTGTTGCTCACGAAGTACTGATAATATTCTTAAGAATTATTTACCGATCGTCTTAGCCATAAGTGCTTCCCTGAGGAAAATATAAATTACGATACTTGGAATACTCCCAGGTGAAGTGCTACAGCGGTGATTCTGTGCGATTGCAGAATTAATCTTGAATTATATCTTGAATCAAAACTGCCTTGCTCTTTGACAACACATCAGCAGGTTGTGTGCTTGCTGCGCACCACACGGGCTCCCACTACTTGCTAGTTGTCATCTGTCCGAAGTGGGACGTAGTGTGGTACTTGGACTCCTTAAGACTGCGCCAAGAGGACGGTACTTTGGGACAGCGAGACTAGAGCAGCATCAAGGCAGTTATCGATAGGTATATCTCTGAGTTACCACATTTCTAATTTTCTCATTTGCGATCCGGCACATCTTTTGCACCTAACAACATCCATAACGCCCAATGCAGTGCTTTCTCCGCCTATCGAGCCGAGGTTGGTCTTCCGCCAACCAGATTGACACACATCACCAATTTTGAGGTATATCTCTTATAGCCCACATTCTTTCTTTCGATAACTTCACCAAATATATTTGACATTACAGTATATATATCAACTTGTGATTCTTGTGCAGTGCAAGCAACAAGGAACCGGAAATCAATGCGGGTTTTATGTTGCGTACCACATGATTCGGCTTACCAGATATTTCCAAACCTTTAAATCACAAAAAGTAAGAGGTGGTCATATGTAAATTTATATATCTATATATATATATAGGACGCGTTTTATCTATACGCGCGTGTAGTTACTCCTGCCTACCTGGTTCACCGGCTTCCTTGTGGCGTGCGCCCGTGAATGCTTATCGGATCCCAGGCGCGGTACTAGGTAACCCTGTATGGACTAATTAACTAACTAATGACGAATGACGTGATTTGCGGCCCCGGATGATTTCTTCGCGTTTTGAAAACTGACTGAACGTACGCACGTATGATATTTTTTTCTGGTGCATGCATGCGCGTATGCTGTCTTCTTGCCAACCGATGCATATGCCATATACTTACCGAATGTATTTCCACTAAAGTAGTATGCGAACATACACGTACCAAAATTTATGATTGGACACTTTAAATAAATAAATAATAAAGGTGTATATATATGCATACTTTAATTTTTAGATCGTATATTTAAAGGGAGTATATGTACATACATGTTAGGAGAGTATGTACGCATACATGACTAGGAGAGTATGTCTACATACTCATCGAAGAAAGTATATTC
The DNA here is from genome assembly GCA_033239725.1 of Echinochloa phyllopogon. NCBI lineage: Eukaryota > Viridiplantae > Streptophyta > Magnoliopsida > Poales > Poaceae > Echinochloa > Echinochloa phyllopogon. Next base: position 11,374,405 of record BTCW01000008.1, read on the forward strand.
ATAGGAGTACATAATGTCAGAACGTACTGTAGTTTTATTAATTCTCCGCTTGATAAACATACGTGCATATTAGACAAGCTTGTGAGCCATTCTTCATGCATGTAATAAACTTTGGCAATAAGTATATTTTAAGTATACATATACATCTGCCATAAGCATACAGACAAATCGATCTTCATATGGAGAGTTGTATATGTTTGAGTACATACATGTCCATGTGGAGTATGTATACAGAAGGAGTAGAGTTTATATATACATTAAAAAAATAGGAGTACATGGATTTGACATTAGTAACTATGATGATCTAATCTCCAATCACGGCTAAGCTTTTGGTGGTACGTAGTATACGGTGGTCGGAGATCACACCTTCCCGGCTTTAATTAATTTTCATCCTCCAGTCCTGATGGCTGCACCGTCTTCATAATTCACGAAGGGAACAAATTAAAGCACAACAAATCCAGAGCGTTGTGGCCAGACGCACAATGCCCAAGGCGATAACAAAAAAATCATATGAGATCGATTCAAAGAACCAGCTAAAATAATGCGGATCAATAAATGTACTCAAGCCATTCATGAGGTATCTATAATTATTCTATCATACCTGGAATTTCAGGAGACGATCCAGCCTACGCCGCCAGTTCTACCAGATCTTGGCGACGGGATCAAATAAGGCAACTGACGTGGCGAGGATGCTCTCATCCAAGAAAAGTGTCGTCTCATCTGAGAAAAGTATCAAGTGATACTCTCGTCAAATACAGCTTGGTGTATCAGCCTAGAAGGTAATTCAATCTGCAGCTGTATTTGACGTCGGTGAGTAGGAAACAATTAATTACCAATTCTAAAAGTAAGTACAGATCCATCGCATACCTCATTGGATTCAGAGAATAGCGGTGCGCGGCCGCCACCATCGAGCCTGTTCACTGCTGCCGGAGGTCACGGATCAGGACGGAAATTAAAATTAGGGAGTTATCGGAGCAGATATCATCGGGAGGAGCGAAATATATACGCCTGGACAGGGTAGAGATCTGCATCACTATCGGGTCTCTTCGTTTGGGACCCGGTAATGCAACGGAACAACTCGCGCCCAGGGTAATCTGACGGAGGAGTAACTACACGCGCGTGTAGAATACATTTTTCCTATATATATATGTATATATATATGTCTACTATTTGACTTCCTGAGTGCTAAATAATATTTAGCACCAAAATTATTGCATGTAGTAATTTCCACCAGAACAATCGTATGTTTAAAACAAAGACAATTACTGCCGGCTGGCTCTAATAGGAAAGCACGATACCTCGGTAATCACGCCATATTGATTGCATCAACCAGAAGGAAAGTCCAAGATTTCCTCTCTAATCTGTTTCCCCTCCACCACCGTCACACCCTCCCTTCCCCGGCCGCCGCGTCTGCCCCCGCCACCGGCCCGTTCCTGGTTGCGGGCTCTCTACGACCCGGCGCTCTCGCGCTCCCACCGCGCCGTCGCTGGCATCGACCGCGCGCCCCCCGTCCCCGCCGCCCGTCCCGCCGCCGACGGCGGGTGCGCCTTTGACGTCGCGGCGACGGCGCAAGGCTCCCTCACGAGGGAGACCATCACCCTGGGGCCTCGCCGGGCCATGCCGCCGTCATCCCCGACTTCATCTTCGGCTGCGCGACCACGACCGATTGCAGACGTGGTGTCTGGCTTAGTGTTAGCTAGAAAGTGTGTTCCACCCCACGGAACTGCTAGTGGTAGGCGGCAGGTGGTGACAGCCCTGTCCGTCCTTTGTAGTCCACCATGTTCGGGTGCTTTCATAGCAGTAGCTCGCTGGAGCCGTTGGACCCCCCTCTCATCCCTTTCCGAGGTCCTTCTGCAATCCGGCCGCCGAAGTAGGTTCAGGTTTCCTGATAGCTAAGGTTTAGGCATAGTTGAGTCTAGGGAGGTTAGCTCGTCAGGTAGAAGTGTCTTAGGAGTCTTTCTCGCTCGTTGTCTTCCCAGCTGCTCTCCGCTCCAAGGATAGAGGGTCCTGTGTGTGTCACGGTCATTTGCCTAACCTTTATCTTATCTATCTATCTGGCTTACTACTGTTAACTAGTTGGTGATTATATTCAGTAAAGTCTACCATTCGTTCATTCAATACTCTATATACCATAACGCTTCCCTGTAGAAATTCGATACCCTGGAATACTCCAAGGTGAAGTGCTACAACGGTGTATTCTGTGCGCTTGCGGAATAACAATCCTATTGGGCATAAGAAATGCCAACAAGCACCCTCTCCCCAAGGCTCTAAGGTACAAGAGCCTAGAACAATTAACTTTAGTGAAACCCGCATAAAAGGGACTAGAACAATTAACTTTAGTGCCAATCTAACCCGACCCTTGCACTAATGATGAAGTAAGTGCTAAGGGGAATCAACTCAAGATAGATAGAAGATAACTTTACAATGAAAGGGTAAAGTCTTACAAAAGAGTAAAGGAAAAGATACAAGAGCTTATACTAGAACTCCAGAAGACGACTCCGGAACCCAAGGCGAAGCTCGACTCGACTCTAACTCCCAACTACTACTAGCCTAACTCAACTAAGTGGGTGTAAGTAACTTGATTCTCCTTGATGTGTGCCCTTATTTTTGCCCAAAACACCCTATTTATAGCATCCTTGAGGCAGGGGGGTTCTTGTAGGCGAAGCTAAGGAAGGTCGGTGGCAGAGGCGGTGCGTGTAACATCCCGGATTTTTTCGGAATGTTATGAAAGGCAAAATTCGTAAATTTCAAAAAAAAATTGTGTTAGTACTATGGAGTGACCCACTTAAGTAAGGCTCTGACCCTCTAAATCCTTAGTAACTAAAGTCTTGAGCCGATTTAAGGTGACATAAACGTTAGTGTGAGAATGTTTGGTTTTTGCCAAGCTTACATGTTTGTTCATGTTCATGATTGGGTCTGATGCATTCAAAATGTTGTGTGGGACTTACATTCAAATCGACCATTTGAATTTAAACCAAAAGCCTAACTAACCTAACCTAAAACTGCGGTTGGGCCACAACCTACCTGAGGCCCAACCCAACCGACGCAGGACCAGCCCAAGGAGGCCCAGACGCCATCCAGCCCAAGCCAGCCCAGGTGGCCAACTCGACCTGCCCCAGCCGGCCCACCAGCACACACACACACACGCTGGCCCAAATGGACGAACCGGCCCGCTGACACGCGTCCCACCCAGCCACTGACAGGCGGGCCCCACACGTCAGCCAGTTGGCCGTTGACCGCGGGGACCCACCTGGAAGCCACCAAACGCGCACCCGCCAGCCTGACCCGCACACCCGTCGAGCCACTGACAGCCCGGACCCGCTCGTCAGCCGCCGCGCCCCTTCTCCCTCAGCTCGATCGCTGACCGCTGGGACCCACGCGCCAGCCCGCGCCCCTTCGCCTGGCGCTGACCGGTGGACCCCGCCCGTCAGACGCCCCCTTTCCCCTTCCTCCGTCTGTTCCTATCCGCTCCCCTCCGCCCGTGCGACGCCGCCTCCCACCGCGCCAATCTGCCCGCGTTGTGACAAGGACGCGGAGCGTCCACGGCCGCGGCCGCGGCCCTATGCCTGACCAGATGGTCGGCCACCATCCGCGCCGCTCCCGCGCCCCCATCCGCTCCGCGCGCTCCCCGCAACTCTAGCCGCTCCACGCGTCCGTATCCGGACGCCGGGGATCTCTGCCATCCCCATCCGTGCCGTCCCCGCAAACCCTAGACAGCCGCCTACATAAACCCCCGGCCGCCGCCTCCTAAACCCTAGCTCCCGTTCTTCCTCTTTGCCGCCACCGCCAGCCGAGGGAGAGAGGGAGAGAGTCGAGGAGGGAGGGGAATCAGAGGAAGGTGAAGGAGGGAAGGACAGGATGAGTAGGAGGACCCGTCGCCTCGCCGGAGCTCCACCAGGCCGGCGATCTGCACGTCCGGAGTAGTAGGACGACTACACCGGCGCTACCGCGCGTCCTGCACGGCACCGACCTCGTCCGGCCTCGACCCACCACGGCTGCACGCCCGACGACCCCGAGCCACGAGGTAGGGCCCCGCCGCCGCTCCTTTTCTCCGCCTGTGCCCTGCTACCGGCGAGACGCCGAGGAGACCTCCGTAGCGACCTAGGCCCCTACATTTACCAACCAGTAAGCCCTTTACATTTTTCTTTTTCCTTTTTCCTTTTGACCACCCGACACGTGGGCCCCACCTGTCAGCCTCTGGCTGAGGCTGACCAGGGGTCCACTGGCCCGTGGACCCCGCACAGACCCGTCGACCGTTGACCGGTCAGCGTTGACCAATCAACGCTGACGTGAGCAGGGCCCACTGCTGACGTCAGCGCTACTGACATACCGGGATGACATGACGTCAGCATGACACGTGGCACGCTCTGGTGCTGCCACGTGTCACCCTCTTACTTTCCTGCTCTTTTAGGTTTTTGATAATCATTTAATAATTCCAAAAAATGCTTTAACCTTAGAAAAATCACAATAATTCTACCGGACCTCCGGAAATTATGAAACCAGTTTCATAATTCTCCTAAAATCATGGTCTACCCGTTAGAACAGGTCTTGTCATGATTTGGCTTCTTCTCTAGAATGTTTTGTACACTTTTGCACTCTAGTCCCTGTGCTTATGCGTAAATTACGAATAGGTCCCTGCGCGAAGCTAGAAGACGACCAAAAGACCCCGGTGGAATCCGTAGAGCGCCAGAAGACCCAGAAGAACTCCCCCCACAACCTGAAGACTCAGAAGCGTACAAGATACGCCAGGTTCACGCCCATCTACAAATTGAACGCCCATTAGACATGGCTTGCTAGATTGCTATGCCTCGCTTTGCTATTTGATTGAGATAGAACCTGCATAGCCCTTTTTACCTTGATCCCTTGCACCCTATCATTTCTTGCATACAGATGTGTGAAGTGCACGATGCTTGTATGATGGGTTTTGACAGGGATAGTCTTGGCGTGTGTGGAGTACCATCACACCGAGGAGCTGATGAGTAGGATTTATAGCAGGGAGCGGGTCGCGTAACTCGATCCCGGATCGAGAGCTAGGAGTGCGGATCTATGCGCACTCGGTGTAGCACCTGTGGCGGGTGCAAGTGTGTGGGTAATACGACATAGGTGTTGTAGCACCCGTAATAGGTGCAACCGCGGACCACTGCGGGGGATACGCGAGAGACGGAGATGCCCGCCTCGGCATATGTGGACTTGTTGAGAGTAACCATGATTGGTGGAACTATGTCAAACGTGCACGCCACTTATCCATTATGAGGGTGGATCCAGTCCGGGGCTAACAGACGCGGCACCAAGCCTGTAGGAGGATAGAGTATCAGTGTAGGGGGAGTGGGTGCTGACCCTTTTGCCCCTGAGTCGTAGAACCAGTATGGTTCATTAGGGAGAGCTTCACAGTCCCGGGGCGACCTTCTGCGGGAGGATGCGCCCAAGACCCGGGAAAGCAGGGTGGTGCCGTAGTTACTAGTTTCCGTGACAGTAGACCGGTGTTTCGTGATCTTGTGGGTCGTTCCCGACTCGACCATGATTCGAGTGGGTCTAGGTGTACAACCCCTGCAGGGTGAAAACTATACGTATAGCCGCGTACTCGGTCATGTACAACCCTACCTTTCTGTTACATTCATTAGTTAGCCACATATTTTCTACCTTCCTCTAGAATGGATATCCTGCCCGAGGGCAGCTGAGACGTGAGGAGTGGGAGTCCTCTCGTCGACACAGTGGGTTTCGTGATGGAGGTGTGTGTGAACCGGGAGTCTGGGATGCTGGAACGGCCCATGTTCGGAGATATGGAGGATGAGGATACTTCTTATACTGATGCTGCATAGGAAACCTCAGCCTTCCCTTGACTATGCTTTTACCTTACTTGCATCCATCTAAAGCTTGCATGCAGTTGGTGACGTGGACCTATCCCATTCCTTGGGGATAGCTGGTAGATGCAGGTGTAGACCCGACGAACGGCCAGATGGAAGATGAACAACCTAAGGACAACTCACGTTACGCCAAGTCTGCCTGTTGAGAAGAAGGAGCCCAAGCTCGTCGACGGCCCTGAAGACTCAGAAACCGTTCCGCTTTACTCTGATTGTACCCCCCTTTAGCCTAGTGTGGCTTGTAAATTCATTCGTACCAGAACCCTCCAGGTTATGTATTATGTAACTCCATGAGTGAATAAAACGATGTATGACTATGATGTTGTCTGAAATGAGTTCTGTATGTGATAGCTACTGATCCAGGGACTATCACGACGATACAGGGAGTCGGGTTCTTCTAACAAAAACCCAGTTCGTTTCAGTGCGGCCGAACCAGGAGGGTTCGGCCGCACCCCTTGGATGCTCCGCCTTCGCCCATCCATGGTCCATATGCTCTCCTGAGGTCGGCAACTTGCTGTCAGAGGCGGTTGGCGTTGTTTGGTGGTTGGGGTGGTTTGGACTAACCACATTGGTTCGGCCGCACCGGCACCCGCAATGTTTCGGCCCTCCGTTCCACTGACGCGGAGTCTGGACGGTGGGTGATGTTCCAGGGTGGCGGTTCGCGGTGAAAAACATCATTGGCTTGCTGTTTGTGGGCCCATAGATCCTTGAGAGGTACACAACCGCCCTTGGATTGAACCGACACCATACCACTAGATAGGATGTGTTCTACGTGTGTTTCCCTGCATTTGGGGCCAGACCTGGTGCGGTCGAACCACCTTGGTGTAGCCGAACCAGGACTGAGCCATTTTTCAGTGAAACTTGGCCAGCTCATTCCCTGCATCGAATAGTTCATGGAAAACTTGTGGAACCATATTAGTCATATGAAATAATCATGATTCTTGCTATAAACTCCATTTTATCCCGAGAAATTGGCGTTGATTATGGAGATAATGATCGCCAACACCGGTCTTCCGCGATTCACTCCCTTTTGGCCATAGTGCTTGAAATGGATCTTCCTTGGCCGATGAGGAACTCCTGCGTAGATCCATCCTTAGTTGGATGTGTCTTTAGGATCATCGTCTTGGGCCTAATCAAACCTAAAATTGGCCATCTTTAAGAGTTCTCCTTCCCATACTTCGCCAGAGATGCACACTACCCCGTTGGAGTTCTGCACTGGCTCGGCCGACGCCACGCTTTGTAACAAATTTGCCATCACTACCTCCACTGTGTTGTCTTCAAGCCACTAACAAGGCATTGATGCATTGTAAACGGTACACAACAGTTGGCATGAATCCAGTCGCGCCTCAGTGTTGGCGCTCGATACGGACCAAAAACGTGGGTCAATATAACCACAAAACAAGGACGAACTTGCATTTCATATACAAATTCAACTAATAAATGGAGAATTTCATGATTGCAGGAATTAAGCTGAAAACACAAGGAAAAAAACACCTCGTTGATCGAAGGTAAAAGGCTCCAACCAATCACATGCCGCCATGCGTACATCTGATGGATTGAAGGGCCCACAACCGAGGCAAACCGACGTCATTCCACGCCAATCAACTACCAGGGAAGCAAGGGCCCATAGGACATGGACTCAAAAGAGGGCCCAACGGTGCCAGAATTAGTTTTTGATTAGTGGCATGCAGCTTTTTTATCCTGATCAGTGCAAACCTCTCTTTTTGGCATAAGAGGGAAGGTGGAACTGTGGGAACCGTTACCTTTCCAAAAATAGAGCGGCCGTATGGTTGGCCTAACTTACGGCCGGCCGTAAATTAGCCAGGTCCTATTATTTAATCTAAGAAATTGAGTTACTGTGCTTTCCGAACATAAACATGCTAGCTCAAAGTCCAAAACATCAGGGATTTGCTTCTTTTGCAAAAGAAATATATTTTCCGAACATAAACATGCTAGCTCAAAGTCCAAAACATCAGTGGATTTGCTTCTTTTGCAAAAGAAATATATATATTTCTGTGTGAAGGTGGTGTTATTTTTATGTCAAAAAATATTTTTCAGATGACTTTTTCAGACATAATGAAAATTGCCAAGGTATTCAATAAAAACCACACCATGAATCAACGACCAGAGCTGTGTTCTATAAGTCTGATTTATTTTTAATCATTTACTCCACGTTGATGTTTTATCTCTGTCTCTCAAAATAAATTTTTGATCTATTTATTCTCTCTTAACAGGTACAAATCTAATCTCAATTGTGTAGGCATAATTTTCTCTGAAACGGAATAAATATCTAAGTTGTTTCTGGTCATCATACACAGGCTTGATGAGCACAGGTTAGAATATCCCATCTTTTACACTCGCTAACTTGTTGATGTATAATCCTTTTGTATTACAAGTTTTTGCGATGAGAACAATGACAAATATTAAGTAGCACATTTCTACTGTATTTATCAGGTGGATGAGATTGACAGATTTTTTTTATGTGAATCGAATATCAATATAATTATTTGGAGTAGTTTTTATAGAAGAGTTATATGCCTTTCACAATTTCAGGTGGTAACTGTGTTTGCTAACAGACCATTGAGATTTCATAATGCACGGATATAACCTTTTTTTTATTTAATGGTTGTCAATACTTGACCTCGAAAGCAGTTTTGCAGTATTTCAACATGGGCACCCACATTGAATTTCAAAGATTTACCTATGCTCATCAGCTCATATGTTTCCTTAGATATTTTCTTTGTATCAACTGTGAGATTGGATGCAAGTTGAAGGAAGCTATTGATCATGAACATGTATGAACATAATTCATTGGTTGCTTGATTTTGATAAGAAAAAGTTCATTTTTGACCTTCTAACTCTTACCTCAGTTTGGTTTTGGCCATCGAACTCCAAAATCGGGTATCTTTGGCTATCTAACTATCAAAACCGTTCAAATTTGGCCATCAGGCGGTTTTAATGTGTGGTTTTAATTTTTGTATTTACAATTTAGTTCTTAGATCTTAAATGATTATTATTTTTTGTCTGTAACTCCGATTTAGGTGATTTTTGCGGCCACGCGTTCATAACGGTGAGCATCTTTTCTTATATTGTTGTGTGAAAACAACAATATAAGAAAAGTAAAATAAACAGTTCCAAAATATTATAAATAATATTTTAAAAGATAATGATCATCTTACGAACACGTGACGGCAAGAATCACTTAAATTAGATATATGAGAAAAAGATAGTAATCACTTTAAGATCCAAGAACTATTTTATCATTTTATTTAGGAAAAAGTCCTTAGATCTTAAAATGATTACTACTTTTTTCTCGTATATCCGATTTAAGTGATTCTTACGATCACGCGTTGTTCATATTATATCATAACTATTTGTTTTACTTTTTTTATATTCTTATTTTGACACAACAATATAAGAATAATATAGAAAATAGTACAAAAATATTTTAAAAGATGCTCACCGTTATGAACGTGTGACCCAAGAATCACCTAAATTGCTCCGGTTTGTCAATTATATTGTTTTACATGTACACAGTTTAGAGTACATATTTACATCTGTGTAGTGTAACTCAAGTTAAAAGGGCCAATTTATTGTTGGCGCGTATAACTACATTAAAACTGTTGGCAGCCAAAGGCACCCCAGCTTTTTTTGACATCATCTGCCTACGTTGTGTACCCAGATGCTTTTTAATTATGGAAATTACAAGTAGCAAAATCGCTATGTCATTGTACACAAGATTAAAATAAGTAAACGGAATACGCCAACTGGCAAAACGGCAAAACTAAAAACTGAGCAGGAGGCGGTGACCCGTGCTCGTCTCAAATACACAAGAGTTAAATACTTTATTTTATCCATTACTACAAGGAGAAATGCAGTTATACGCGCCAAAAAGAAATTGTCCTTTTTAACTTTAGTTATACTACACAGATGTAAATATGTACTCTAAATTGTGTACGTGTAAAATATTATAACTGATAAACCGGAGTGAAAAAGCAGATAGTGAATTATGCAGTTGATGTTTCACAATATTGGATTCTTCACTTCATCAATGCAGAAAAGAGTCCTTGCAATTTGGTATTTTTCTTTAAAATGCAATGTTTTAATGTGAGTCTAATTACTAAAAATGATATATATTAGATGGTCAATCAATAGTCCTGTGACAATACAAAATCAACCCTGCTGGTTTTTTAGTTATAAATCAACCATGTAGTTGTTGAAAACAAACAAGCACTTTTCATCTTCAAAATAAATAGCCTCCTAAGATAACACAATAGTACATACTCCCTTAATCGTCATGGGAAAACAACATAACACAGTAACATACACTCTTGAATATCAAATGCAACGCACCAGAAAAAACAGAATTCCAGAACAAGTATGCTGGTGCAAACATGCATAGTGCCTTCTTCACTACAAGTCGGATTTAGTTCAAGAAATTAGCATGGATTTTAAATCACGAACATAATGCAGTGTTTTGGAATTCAAATCCATCTATCACTTCAAAAAACAACAGCCTGCACAAACTTGGTACTAAAGTGCACATCACAGCAAAATATTATCAGTAAACCAAGCCAACAGAAAGGCATAATATCATGAACTGCTAAGAAGCCTGAGAATAATGATAGTAGAACAGGGAAAGCCTGAACTGTTTAAAAAACATAGTAAACCCCAACTTGAACAGGTAATATCGTCCACAGCGTGCATACCCATTGTATTTTGTTTGTCCCGTAAGACAGTACATGTAATGTAGCTCTAGAATTCTAAAACTTCCTTGTTTAGATGCTTGAGGAAATAACACAAAACTATTGCTCTCGAACTCTAAAACTCCGCTGCGGAGATAATCTATAGTATAAAGATCCAAAACTTTCGAGGACGACGGACCTACAAATCATCCACAGTAGAATTTATTTAGACCCACGATTTTTGTCGGACTCTTTAATCACACTTTTGAAGAAATAATAAACCACCATGACTCATTATGGTTTAAATTCCACATGCCTCACGGTCTAAACGCCCAGGACTCCACGCCCAAGAATAAATACCAGGACTCCTGCCGCACGGGCATAACGAAAGTAGCGCGACACGCTCGCGCGGGCATATTTGCTAGTTGAGGAAACAAAACTAATTAATCAACGTATCAAACAGTGCTCACTCTAGTCAACTATAGGTGCCGCCCCAGATAGCATCCAGCAGAAAGCATAAAGCACGTGTTAAATGTACTACTGAATTAGTAAACCACCAAGCACATTTGAAAATCTATCAATTATTCTCTATCATTGCGCCAATGCAAATATCCACCTTTCTGAGTTTAATTTTATGTCTAAAATTCCAGATTGTTGCAAGCAAACCAGCATTTTTCTTTTTGCAAGAAAATAGACTCCCTTCTAAGTTAACACAGTATTATACTCCCTTTGGTCGACATGGGAAAACAATAAACACTAAGCAGTAACATACAAACTTAACACTAAAGAATACTAAATACAGTGCAACCAGAAAAACATAATTAAAGAACAAAAGTATGCTTATGCAAACATGCAATGGCAAGGATGAAACGTTAATAGCTTGCTTGATATTATATAGAGTACGTACCAGATTCAGAAACGAACATAAGTTCACACACGAATCTCTAATAACCGACATAAGTTGTCACGCGAATCTCTAATCTTTATCTTTACCTAATATATATAATTATAAAGCGAGTAACGAATCTTCGCGCGTTCTGCCTTTGCTTTTTGTTTCGTACGTCAATCTGCTTGTTTCGTACGTCCGTAGTCTCCTAGCCAAAACCGTCACCACGTACTCTGTCTCTATTTGACAACGAACTCTCGAGTCTAGACCGAGCCGGACTCAAACTCCGTAGCCTCGCTCGGAACTCCGCCGCGGACTTCACCAAGTAGCTGATCGAGGCAACTCCAGGTTCTGGATTGACTTGCTGCCCGACACCTCAGCACGCTGCAGGATCAGTCTGGCACATGAGGCAAGGCGCGGCGGCGCAAGGACAATATAATACACACGTACTGCCCTGGTGGTGCTCCGATCCCGTCGACAAATCTTTCGCTAGGTGGTGGCACACAACCCAGATACCCGCTCATGTCCACGTACAGGGTTCTGCTTCTGCAGCAACCGTCCATTGTTCAATGATGGAAAGGAATGAACCAAGGGCTGCGGCAAGCCGGCAACTAGCTAGCATGGAGTATATATACGGATGAGGAATATGGAAGTTCACATCGTCGGCATAGAGTTTCGATTGTTTACGGTTGGCAGGGGCTCGCGCTGTGTGCTCGTACCCGTGCCAGAACAAAAGACTTTGATCGCAACTCTTGACCGTCATCACCGCCGTAGTGCCGTCCCAATCCACGACCCGTCCTCCTTGTCCTGATCAGCCCCGTCATTGATGCCGTCTCCTTGAATCCCGATCTCCTCCTCGCCGTTGCTACACTCTGCTTCCAAGGCGCGCGCGTGTTCACTGTAGTTTGCCTCTGGGGTCGCTGCGATCAGATTCGAGAAGCATGTAGGTGCCGGAGCCGGAGAGGGACGGCTACGTTTTCGTCCAGCACCTGAGCATTCCACGTTCCTTTCTGATCCATGTGGTTCTGCAAACTGCAACTCACAGGAAATAACTCCATTTCCTTCTTGCTCAGCATTTCATACTTACGTTGGGTTTGATTTCAATTGGAATAGAACATCTAGGAATTGACAAGGGTTAGTATTGCCGTCTATTTTCTGGATGAGTACGTCTCTGCCTCTCTGGTTTTCCCTCTTTGTATACTTTGATCGCATAATAATCAAGTTAATTATCACATGTATGTTGGATTGTTCGTTTGTAGAATGAATGCAAATGAGGGAGCACTTGATCTGTATCAATATCGACTGTGAACCTGACTTCTGGCGACGCAGGGGCAAGCAACACCGGTGGCGACACACATAAGAGGAAGAGGTACAAGTGCTCGTGGAAGGAAGAACTGAGAGGTGGGAGGCGGGACAAGTCCATGAAGCACTAGCCACGGTGGATGCCAGATCCTCCCAGCGCAGCCCCGGTATGGCGTCTTCCTCGACCTCCACAAAGAACACCGGTTGGGAGGCGGCGGCGGCGGCGGCGGACGAGGTCAGGAGTCAGGACTCAGGAACGGACAACAGCTTGAGGAAAAGAAGAGAGCCGGCACCCGTTCGCTTGGAGCCGAGCCACACAAGCTGCTCCCAGATGGAGCAGAAAGGGGCACACGTCCAATCCGCTCTATGTCCACATGGCACAAATCGGAGGCAGGGCTGCACGGAGGGTGCTGTGCAGCCCTCCACCCAATTTTTTTCCACTCCAAGTAATTACAATCAAATTTACTAAACACATGAATCTTTTTTTACAGTGTCGAGGACCAGACAAAACCCCCAGTCTCTTATGCATTCACACCGCCGTTTTAGGCAAAGACTTTTCACTCGCACTGGGTGTGTTTAGTTCCTGCAAAAAGATGGTGAAAAAATCACATCGGACACTGTAGCGTACTGTAGCACTTTTTGTTTGTTTATGGTAAACATTATCCTATCATGACCTAACTAGGTTCAAAAGATTCGTCTCGTCGTGTACATCAAAACTGTGCAGTTAGTTTTTTATTTACCCACGTTTAGTGTTCCATGCATGAGGAGAGAGTTTTCATGTGATTTGTTGTGATAGGTGAATAGTGATGTTTGGAGATAAATTTTGGAACTAAACTAGGGCCGGACAAAATACTCGTGGCTCGATAGCTCGCTCACCTCGGCTCATTAGTTGCTCGGCTCGGCTCTCGGCTCGTTTTTAATTGTTCACGAGCTGAGCCAAGGTTTTAGCTCGGTGTGTTAACGAGCCAGCTAACAAGCTATAACAAGCCAGAATCTATAGCTCAATATGTATTTTGTTTGTCTGATTTACTTATATCTAATTGGTGAATGGTGGTTGCCATATATAATTTATGCTGCCGTGATATACTGTTGTGAACTACTATTGCTTCTATCATATTTTTTTAGCATGAAATATGTGCAAGAATAGCTGTTTTTTTATTTTAGTGTGGCATAAATATTTTTGTATGAGAAATACAGGTGTGCTGATGATAAACGAGCTGGGTTGCGAGCTAATCCAGCCAGGTCGAGCTAGCAAACGAGCCGAGCCGAGCAGCTTCTTTGGCTCATTTCGTTAACCAGCCAAGCCGATCTGGCTCCTTATGTTAACGAGCCAGCTCGAGCTGAACCGAGCCGAGCCAAGCCAGCTCGATATCCACCCCTAAACTAAACACACCCACTATACGATATTCCAACGGGTAGAATAAGGACCCTTTCCTCTCACACAGTGTAAGCACAGTTTCCCTAAAAAAAAAGGAAAGCTCCAGCGACTCCAAGTAACTTGAGAGGTCAAACCTCCTGATGATGATGTTCAGTCGAACACATATATCTAAATGTTGCAACAATTCCGCAAAGGTCGCTGATGTGTTAGGGCCTCCACAATGTGTGCCCGGAAAATTTTGGGCCCCACAGTCAAAATGGATTCACTCCATCTCTCGTTGTTGGTTGCGCCTATCTAAGAAGTGGGGCCCACACAAAGTAAAAAAAGAAAAATATCCATTTGGCATCCCTCAACTATTGTCTAAGTTCGATTCTCGTCCCTCATCTCTAAAGCTGGATATTTGTGGTCCCTGAACTCTAAAAACCGGTTGTTTTTTATTCTCGATATTTTCGAGACTAGTTTCAGAGGGTTAAATTTGAATCTAGTTGAGACTTCGAGGATATAAAATGATCTTTTTTGAAAAAACAAGGTTTGCAAATTTTATTTCTTAAAAATCTGATTAAAAAATCCTAGAATCTGGTTTAATCTTAAAAATATAGAAAAAATATTTTATATCAAAAAGTATGAAAATGGTTTCACATTTTTTGAAAAATCATGTTTTTGATGACTACTTTGGAGCCATACTAGTTTCGAGGCATATCAGACTAATTATAGTAAATAATGGAAGCAACTCCTCATAAAAAGTTATCAAATTGAATTAAAAGAAAATTAATAATAAACCATTAAAACAAGTTTTTAGGAAATTAATAAAATTATTTTAGATCAAAGTTGCTCCCGTTATTTTATTATTATTTGTCTGATATGACTGGAAGCTAGTATGGCTCCGAACTAGGCAGCAAAGAAAAACATGTTTTTAAGGAAATTGTGAAGGTAGTCTTGTGTTTTCCCAATCTAAAACAAATTTTATATGAAGTTTTAAGATTAAAATAGATTTTATGATATTTTATAATTTTTCTGTGAAAAAAATATTTGCAAACTATTATTTTCAAAAGGACCATTTTAAATCCTCGAAATGGCAACCAAAATCCAATTTACCCCCTGTGAAACCACCCTTAGAATAACCGTGGATGAAAAACAACCGGTTTTTAAAGTTCAGGGGCCACAAACATTCGGTTTTGGAGATGAGAAACGAGAATAAAAAACTAGGACAATAGTTGAGGGAGCGCTATGGGCTTCTCTCCTTCGAGGTCCTAACTCTCAATTTGGTCTACTCTGCAAAATTGCTTCTCTCCTCCGAGGTCCTAACTCCCAATCTGGTCTACTCCTTAGATCTGGTGGCATTGGAAGTGGCTGAAGCAGGGCGGGCCACGCCATGCAGAGGACGGCAACACCATGGGGCGGGCAGTCGCACGGGACAAGGGCGGGTCAATGGAGCAGGCGGTTGCCTCCTCCACAGCGACAGCAGCGTAGGGTAACGGCGGCCCCGTGCCATGGGCATGTGTTCCCGGAGGGCTGCCACCAGGAGGGCGGCAACAGGAGATGGCGGTGCCAGGTCGAAGCCAGCCCATCACAGCATCATGGTCCGCTCTATCAATAGAACAGGGTCAAATAATATAGGAGCAGTATTTTTGCATGGGGTTTTGCAAATTTCGTCGGGGTCAGCAGACCTCGACAATTTTGTCCGCGGCGTCGAAGGGATCTTGCTACTTGCCCTAGAAGTGGATGGCGCTGGTGAGGAGGAGACTCGTGTCTGGTCGTACCGACACCGGATGAAGGATCGAGCTGAGATGAGGCTGTTCGTAGTTGCGGCTACCCACCTGTTGATCTTGCCAACTGCTTTATCCGGCTACACATCAGAAAAATCTCAATGAATCCATTAGCAAACACGAACGTACAATACATACAGAGAAAAAAAATTATACATATACATATATATACTAGCAAATATGGTTGCAACAGGACATGTGGCAACATAACATGTGGATGATGATGGGCACTGACCACAAGCTGCCAAGCCATGGCTCTCAATGTTTTGGTGTGTCTGACGGATTAAGCTCTCCTCATGCCTTGCTGCTTAGCCCTATCCTCTGCACTCTGCGCTTGAGCTCCAAGCTCTCTGCTCCATCCGGCTGGTACTCCCCACGGCTTGCCCAAATCACTCTCCACTCTTCGCTGCTTAGCTCTGTTACCCTCTTATCCTCTGCTCTCCGTTACACTTCCTTCGCCCAGAGCTCTTTCCATCGAGTTGGTGTTGTCTGAGCACCCAGCCTTAGATCCATGTGTGACATGTGTTGTATCTCTCCTTGACCTTCCTATATTTCTCTTCTTGATTTTCCCAATTATTTCCGGTGATCTACATAATAATCACTACCAGAATACTCGACATCCGCCCGCCCCCTGCGCCCCGGCCATTTTTGCACCCGGTGCTGATGGGGCTTCAGCACCGGGTCCAACGGCTAGGAGCGGGGGCGGCGCTGCGGTGCGACGGGGTGAGCACATTAGCACCGGGTCGTGGCGAGACCCGGTGCTAATGCGCCCCCTTTAGCACCGGTTGCAGCCAGGAACCGGTGCTAAATGTCCTCGGGCACATTAGCACCGGTTGCTGGCTGCACCCGGTGCTAAAGGGTGCGCATTAGCACCGGGTCTCGCCACGACCCGGTGCTAGTGCGTTTGAATATAGGGGCTTCTTCCCCCCCCTCCCCCCCCCCCGCCCGAGCCAGCTGGACACTTCGCTGTTCTTGCTGCTCGGGCGCCGGGAGGGACGAAGAAAGAGGGGAGGTGCAGCCCATTTTTTTTTCAAAATTTGTGAAGATTCTACTCATCTAAGGAGCACTACAAGGTACACTCTTTCATTTTCTAATGTTTCATTTAGCTTGTAATCCTTCTATGCTTTAGAAATAGAGGGATTTGTGAATCAAATAAAGCTAGCTAGCTAGAGAGCTTGTGTTCATGGAGGAGAGAGGGGGGGAGCTTGAGTTCATGGTGGAGAGAGTGTTCATGGTGGAGAGAGAAGACAAGCTAGATAGTATTTTACTTTTTAGAAAATGAATATAGTAATTCAATGGACTATATTTTATTAGTTATTTATTAAACGTTGGAATAGTTATTTATTAATTTAATGAATATAAAATTAATATAGTAATTCCATGGAATATATATTAGTAGTTAATTATTAAAAGGTAGAATACTTATTTATTTATTTAATGGAATTTATAGTTATTTATTTAATGAATATAGTAATGTAGTTTTAGAAGTTTGTTTATATAATGGATTATTTATATATTAATTTTTTTATCTTTAAATTGTATTGTATATTTGTTATTTGTTAATAATGCAGATGAATAGACAATGGATGTACGGGGACAACCACGCTCCGGAGTTCCGTGATGGCGTCAGGGCGTTTCTCGATGCCGCCGAGGCTAACAGGACGCCGGAGGGAAGGATGTTCTGCCCATGCACCAAATGTGAAAATAATCAATCGCACCAAAGAAGAGGAGTTCTTCAGGTGCATTTGATGAGGCACGGTTTCATGAGGAAATATTATGTGTGGACGAAGCACGGTGAAAGAGGAATTCTAATGGATGAAGATGAAGAAGACGGGGTCGATGACGACATTCCGGTATTGGCTCAACACTACAGTTCCTTTGCAGATGCTGCGATGGGTGATGCCGATGAGGAAGATGTTGCTCAAGACAATGACCCTAATGATGGACTCGGGCAAATGTTGCGTGATGCTGAGAAAGAATGCGGCAATGATAAGGAAATGAAAAAGATACAGCGCATGTTGCAGGACCACAAGACTGACCTGTACCCAGATTGCAAAGAGGGGCTTAAGAAGTTGGGTAGCACACTTGAACTTCTGCAGTGGAAGGCAGCAAATGGCGTTACTGATAAGGGTTTCGATGAGCTAGTGAAACTCATGAAGAAGATTCTGCCAGAGAAAAACGAATTGCCATCGACGACGTATGAAGCAAAACGTGTTGTTTGCCCTCTCGGTTTGGAGGTGCAGAAGATACATGCTTGTCCTAATGACTGTATCCTCTATCGCGGGCAGTATGAACACTTGGATCGTTGTCCGGTTTGCACCTGCGCACGATACAAGATCAGGCGGGACGACCCTGGTGAGGTTGGTGGGGAGCGTTCTAAGAAACAAATCCCCGCGAAGGTGATGTGGTATTTCCCTCTGATACCCCATCTGAAGCGTTTGTTCAGGAACAAGGACCATGCCAAACTGATGCGCTGGCACAAAGAAGAATGTAAGCAGGATGGCATGTTGAGACACCCCGCCGATGGATCCCAGTGGAGGAACATCGACAGAGCATTCCCAGATTTTGATGCTGATGCGAGGAATGTTAGGCTTGGTTTAAGTACCTATGGCATGAACCCTTTTGGTGAAATGAGCAGTAGTCATAGCACTTGGCCCGTGACTGTTTGTATCTACAACCTACCCCCCTGGCTCTGCATGAAGCGGAAGTTCATTATGATGCCTGTGCTCATTGCAGGCCCAAAGCAACCTGGCAACGACATTGATGTGTACCTAAGACCGTTGATTGATGAACTTTTGCAGCTGTGGAAGAATGAAGGTGTTAGCATGTGGGATGAGGACAAGCAGGAGCAGTTTAACATTCGAGCACTGCTTTTCATAAGCATCAACGACTGGCCTGCACTAAGTAACCTATCAGGACAATCAAACAAAGGATATAAAGCATGCACTCACTGTTTAGAGGATACCGAAAGCATGTATTTGAAACATTGTCGTAAAGTTGTGTACATGGGTCACCGTCGATTCCTTCCGGCAAATCATGAGCTACGAAAGGAATGTGCGCATTTTGGCGGGAATGCTGACCGCCGTACAAAGCCGAGACACCGGAGTGGAGAAGAGCTATTTGATATGGTGAAGGACTTACATGTGGTGTTTGGCAAGGGAGACGGAAGCCAGACTGCTCCGACGGGCGAGGATGGTCGTGCCGCGATGTGGAAGAAGAAGTCTATCTTTTGGGAGCTACCTTATTGGCAACTTTTAGAGGTCCGTAATGCGATTGATGTGATGCATCTGACGAAGAATCTTTGCGTGAACTTGGTAAGCTTCCTGGGTACTTATGGGAAGCCAAAAGATACACTGGAAGCACGTCAGGAGCTGAAACGGTTGAAGCAACGGACTGATCTACATCCAGAAAAGAGAGACAAAGGACGCCAGTACTTGCGTCCTGCCAGCTTCACTCTCAGCAAAGAGGAGAAGGCAAGCATGTTTGAATGCTTGAACAGTATCAAGGTTCCGTCTGGGTACTCCTCCAATATTAAGGGAATAATAAATATGAAAGAGAAGAAGTTCACAAACCTGAAGTCTCACGACTGCCATGTGTTGATGACACAGCTGCTTCCCGTCATACTCAGGGGTGTGCTACCAGTTAACGTGCGGAAAGCCATTGTGAAGCTATGTGCATTCCTCAATGCAATTTCTCAGAAGGTGATCAATCCAGACCATTTAGATCAGCTACAGAACGACGTGGTGCAATGTCTTGTCAGCTTTGAGATGATATTTCCACCATCCTTCTTCAATATCATGACACATCTTTTGGTTCACCTCGTCAAAGAGATTCGTATACTGGGCCCAGTATTTCTACACAACATGTTCCCATTTGAGAGGTTCTTCGCTGTCCTAAAGAAGTATGTCCGTAATCGTTCTCGTCCAGAAGGATGCATTGCTAAGGGATACGAAAATGAGGAGGTCATTGAATTCTGTGTTGACTTTGTCGACGATCTTATGCCCATTGGTGTGCCCGAATCACATCACGAGGGGAGACTTGGTGGAAAGGGCACACTAGGGAGAAGATCGATGGTGATCAAGGACGTTGAGACATTTCGTAAAGCGCACCTCACAGTTTTGCAACAATCAACCTTAGTTGCTCCGTACATCGAGGAGCACATGCAGACTCTCAGGGACGAAAACTCAACAAAGTCTGCGGCCTTCATTCAGCGTCTGCACAATAGTACTTTCGCTGATTGGTTGCGAAGATGTCTTATGGGTGTCTCAGGCATTGATGAGCAGCTAGCTTTTGTAGCTAGGGGTCCATCGAGCACGATCATGACATTCTAAGGATACGACATCAATGGGTATACATTTTACACAAGAGCCCAGGACAAGAAAAGCACCAACCAGAACAGTGGTGTCCGGATCGACGCGACAGACACCAATGGCAATACAAACTCATACTATGGAGTCATTGAGGAGATATGGGAACTAGAGTACGGACCTTTGAAGATCCCACTGTTCAAGTGCCAATGGGTGAAGCTGACTGGAGGAGGTGTTAAAGTTGAAGCGGACTATGGAATGACGTCAGTGGACCTAAACAAGATTGGCTTTCTAGACGAACCGTTCGTCCTGGCCAATGCTGTCACACAAGTTTTTTATGTGAAGGACATGGCTAGCAGACCGAAGAAAGGGGCGGATAAGAAAGGTGGGGGTAAGCAATTGGGCCCATCACAAGACGAGCCAAAGCGTCATATAGTTCTTCCTGGAAAGAGAAAAATCGTAGGCGTTGAGGACAAGACGGATGAAGATTATGATATGCTCGATGGCCGGGCTCCATTCTCAGTGGCTGATGACCCAAGCATCCTGTTAGCGGTGAAGGAGGCACCGTATCTACGGCGTGATCACAATCAAGGAACATTTGTAAAGAGGAAGTTTATTAGTGTCCAAGTAAACGATGATGCCATGTAATTTAATTGCACTATGTCCCACCCAATTTGTAATGACTATATTTGCATTTATATTGATTTTCTATTAATTTATAAGATTTTCTATTAATTATTTCGGATTTTTCATTAATTCTAGCATTTTCTATAGATTTTCTATTAATTTATATGATTTTCTACTAATTTATATGATTTTCTGTTAGTTTATATGATTTTCTGTTAATTTAATAGGTAGAAAAGAATATGATAAATAGAAATGAAAAAAAAACGTAAATAGTAAGCACCGGTGCCAAAGGCCGGTTTGGAAACTGGCGCCAAACGAAAAATGGGGGCCTTTAGCACCGGGTTGATCTAAAATCCGGTGCTAAAGGCCCCCATTTTTCGTTTGGCGCCAGTTAATGGCCTTTAGCACCGGGTGTAAGCGACCCGGTGCTAAAGGCCCTTTAGCACCGGTTTGTAGTACCACCCGGTGCTAAAGGGGAGGCCTTTAGCACCGGGTGCTGCGCAAACCCGGTGCTAAAGGCCCTTTAGCACCGGGTCGTGGGTGCACCCGGTGCTAAAGGCCTCGAATCTATATACCTCGCCCTCCCCCTCCCCCTCCCTCACTTCGCCAGATCCACCAGCGCCCTCTCGTCTCCTCCGCTGCCGCCCCGCCGCCGCCCGACGTCCCCGCCGCCGCCCGTCGCCGCGCCGCCGCCCATCGTCGTCCCCGCGCGCCGTGTCGTCCCCGCCGCCGCCGTCGTCGTCGTCCCCGCCGCCGCCGCCGTCGTCCCCGCCGTCGTCGTCTCCGCGCCGCCCCCTCGTCGTCTCCGGCGCCGCCCCCTCGTCGTCTCCGGCGCCGCCCCCTCGTCCCCGCGCCGACCGCGCCGCCCCCTCCTCCCCGCGCCGACCGCTCCGCCCCCTCGTCCCCGACCGCGCCGTCGTCCCCGCGCCGGCGCCGCCCTCGTCCCCGCGCCCGGGCCGCCTTCGTCCCCGCGCCCGGGCCGCCGTCGTCCCCGGGCCGCCGTCGTCCCCGTGCTGGCGCCGCGGTCGTCCCCGGCCACACGCCCTGCGCCGCCGTCCCTGCGCCTCCGTCGCGGTGAGATGTCAGTGAAGCCGGCCTTCGTGCCGTGCGTGCATGCTTGTGAGCCGGCCTTCGTGCCGTGTGTACGTGCTGTGCTGTTTGTGTGTGCAGGTACCCGTTGCATGGCCGAACAGCACGTTTCCTTAGCGAACGTGTTTGGCCATGCGTATTCGCTAACCGAACACGTGCGCTAAGCAAACATTGAAAATTTTAGAGAAATTTTAGCTTAGAGAAATTTTAGAAATATGCATAAATGTTCAAAATTGTTGGAAATCTATATTGGAAATTGTATTTGAAATGTATATGCATATATGTTGAAAATTGTTGGAAATTGTTGGAAATCTATATTGGAGATGTATTTTATTGGTTATATAGTTAGAAATTTTAGAAATATGCATACATGTTCAAATGTATATTGGAGATGTATTTATTTCAAATGTATATGAATATATGTTGGAAATGGTTGGAAATCTATATTGGAATTTTTTTATTGGTTATATTGGAGATGTACCCGAACCCTTCGCAAACCCCTTAGCGAATCCGAACCCGAACCCCAAACGATCGAAACCCAAAAAAATATCTATTCTTTGTATATATTGCTTATCAATTATTTTTAATGCTATAGATGGCGGACAACAACAAGCCTGTCCCGCCCATGTAAGAGGCGGACAACAACAAGCCTGTCCCGTCCATGCAAGAGGACAACGACACGTTCTTAACGAATCAACTTTTTGATATTGTAACCCAACCAATGACCATGGATGAAGTGTTGGGGATCATTGGAAGGGACGACAATATACAGGGCGACAACGTTGCAAGGCCCGAAAATGTTGAAGGGGCCGCCAATGTCCAGGGCGACAACGTTGCAAGGCCCGAAAATGTTGAAGGCGCCGCCAATGTCCAGGGCGAACGTGTCCAGGGCGAGCCCTCATCTAGTCAGGTGTGTATATATAACATAGATTTGTACTGTATATGTCAATTATCTATATCATCTCTATATCTAACATAACTATGTATCGTATATATGTAATTTGTGTAGGCCGCCTCTGCTTCTACAAGTCGAGCTAAGAAAACAAAACGATCGACCACGAAGAAGCTGAAGGATGTCAAGTTTCACATCACTCGAGTGGAGGATGACGGGGAGCCAGTTGAGCCCCCAAGAGTGGCTAAGAAATTTGTAAGTCAGTGCGGGGTAATTGTACGGGACAATGTGCCCATTAGCATCAGAAAATGGAAGTCCACGGACTTCTCTGAGGAGTACGTGCTCCCCGATACAGAGAAGGAGATGCTATGGAGGAAGTTAAAGGAAATATTCGACTGGCCTAGCACTCAAGAAGCGGAACTGAGGGATTGGACAACGAAGAAGATGGCAGTTCTGTTTCAGGATTTCAAGAAGAAGTTGTACTCGCATTTTCTCAAAACCGGAGAGGCCCCGGACCCTGAGAAGTATCAGAAGATCACTGCTGACGAGTGGGAAGCATTCCTCGAGTACAAAAAATCCGAAGAGGGTGCAACGGCTAGCGCTAGAAACGCTGGAAACGCTGCAAATAAGAAGTACTCCCATAAGATGGGTTCGGGAGGTTACAAGGCAAGCATCCCTAAATGGGAGAAGATGGAAGAAGATCTATATGCTAGAGGCGTCACTCCAGCGACACATGACTGCCCCACAAGGACCAAGCATTGGTACTATGGTCATGGAGGCACCCTAAGCCCAATCGACGGCTCCTTAGTTTTTCCCGAGGACTTGCGAGAACTAGCTCAGCGTCTCCTCGATATCCTCAGGGCATCTGAGAGGGGAGAATTTGTTGCTGATAGAGACAGAGATGAGCTAACCTATGCCTTAGGGAACAAGGAGCATCCTGGACGGACGCGCGGTGTAGGCACAAGCATCTCATGGAAGAAAGGTTTCCAAGAGAACGCCGCCACCTATAGGAGCCATTCGAGGAAGAAGGCCGAATATGAGCAGAGGGTGAGGGACCTAGAGCAAACGGTTGCTGCCCAGGGCTCAAAGCTCCAAGAAATGGAGTCAGAGATGGAGCGGCGGATGAAGGTAGCATGGCTGCAGATACAACAAGCCACTGGCGGGACCGGTTCCACAGAGCGTGCACCTCTCGAACAAGCCACAGGCGGGACCGGTTCCTTTGCAGATGATGCCCCTCTCCAAGATGCGGCACTTATTAGCCCTCCACAACAATATCAAAGCAGTCACGCTTCCACACAGGCCGCCGAACTGGTCCGTTACCCCGTGGATGAAATAACTCAATGGACCGCGTGCGAGCTTGTCGTCAGGCAGAAGAACTTAGCTTTGGTGGTACGTATGCGACCTTATTTCGTATTGCATACATTTCACCGTAAATACCATTCATTTACTAACTTTCTTTGTGACTACTAAATTATCAGGTCGCATACGGTATGACTAAACGTGTGGAAGAAGGGCAGAAATGGCATTGCAATGACATTCCACATGGTTACGTACCGGTTGAGGTGGAGCAAGTCGTTGCCAAGTGGGAAGACTTGGAACTTGACATCCCCGGAGGTGACGGAGAAACAAAACTCGGTCAGTGTTCTCACTGCATCATTCTATGGAGCAAGGCAGATGTCGTCATACCCGGTACACCTGCGGCTACCAACAAGCCTCCGTCACCTCCCCCGTCTCCAAGAGATCCACCGGATCATGACGATTCTCCGGGAGCTCCTGATGCAAGCCCGTCCCCTCCGCCGCGGAGGTCTCCGTCCCCTCCGCCGAAGAGGCAGCGCCGCACTAAAGCCTCCGCCCCCACTCCACCAGGGAAGAAGGTGCGGAAACCCAAAGAGAAGCCCGCACCACAGAAAAAAGCGGCTGAGAAGACCCCAGAAGAGCTCGAAGCCTGGGTGAAAGCAAACACATAGAGGCAAATGGCCGAGTGGAGGAAAAAACCGGAGCCGGAGCCGAAGCTTGATCCCACTATCGTCAAGTCATTCCTCGGTAATTTGAGCAAGGGTCAACAGAAGGAAGTACTAATAACAGACTATGACCGCTCATTACTCAAATCTCGCCGGAAGCGGAAGGCTGCAGATAAGGAGGTGGGCACATCCAAAAAGGTTCCTCAGCTCGGCCAGCAACCTCAGCAGCCCTTGGCTCCATTGCCAACTCCGCACGAGCTACACCTAGCAGAATTTCAGGCCGAGACTGGACTATCCAGAGAACAACTCCTGGGGGAAGCAGACGTGCCTGTAATCACAACGTTGAAGTGGCCGTTTAAGCTTGGCGAGCCTATGGTCCCTCCTGAAATGGAGACCACGCTACAGACGAAGATGCGCCGATTCCATGACTGGTACTTGGAAGAATCAAGAAGTAATAAATCGCGCATGATCAAAGTAGGCGTGAAGGACCAGGATTTCTACAATGGCGACGTGGATTCGGTCTGGCTGAGGTTTAAGGATATATATGAGCTGTACCACCACGACGCCATGGACGTGGATTTGATCACCTGTTGGACACTGTAAGTACTTTGTTGTTGTTTACAATTCACAGTTTGAAAACAATAATTCCAATCTATGCTGACGTGGGCTTTATTTATTGCTTAACATATGCAGAATGGAGATTCAAAAATGTCGAAGAGACAGTATATATGACGTTGGATTCGTGGATCCTCGAAGGATAAGTGAAGCAATGATACTGCACAATCCTGAGGAAACATATCAGAACCTATACAAGTATATTCACAAACAACATTATTGCAAGTCCATACTAATACCGTACAACATCGAGTGAGTACATACACACGCTTCTTCTTATACTGTCTGTGTACTATTTCATTTCTGATTATAATGTATACATGTACACAGATTCCACTGGCTCCTACTCATATTGTGCCCTGACCGGGGTGTCGTCAACGTCTTTGATTCGTTGCACACTCCAAAATGGAAACTACAGAACATCATTGACATGATGACAAGGTGATGTATATTTTCCCTTAATTAATTCACCCCTTACACTACCAATGGCTTAACTCAATTTTTCTGTTCGCAGGGTGTGGGTTCAATTTCGTAAAGATCACCCTGGTATTGACCATGAAACACTGAAATGGAACATTGGCTTTCCGGTAAGCAAGTAATTTGTACATGTAGACCTCGGCTAATATATTATATGAATTCCACTTAATTTTTTTTGTCGACAGTGTGCCAAACAGGGGCCGGGAAACAATTTATGTGCATACTATGTTTGCGATTACATGTGGAATTGGGGGCATAAAAAGATTACACAGCATGATATCATGGTATGCACACATTTCCATTATTATTAAGTGCACAATTATTGTCTCCAATTCGGCGGTGCCAATATCTTTCAGTTATTTGTAAATTATAGATGGTGAACCTGAAGGAAGAGTGTCTAGAGAAAGAAAGAATCGACGCAATTTCAGAACAGCTCGTCGGATGGCTCTGGGACGAGGTCGTCAATCCCCGAGGAGAATACCACGTCGCAAGATTGGAGGATGTGCCGGACAGCTCAAAAAGTCATGCAACATCCTAAGTTGTAAATACAGTTTAAACAATAACTTGAGTGCGATATATATTTTGTAATATATATGTCTTATATTTGTAACATATATGTCTTATATTTGATAACTATTATGAATATAGAGTCGGCCGAATACGTATTAGAATACACGTATTAGAATATGTATATATATATATATATAAAAGCAAAAAAAACAAAACCCGGGGCCTTTAGCACCGGGCGTAGACAGCAACCGGTGCTAAAGGCCCTGCTAAAGGCGCTGCGGGGGCAGGCCCTTTAGCACCGGTTGCTGGCTGCAACCGGTGCTAAAGGTACTCTTTAGCACCGGTTATTGAACCCGGTGCTAAAGGGGTACCCCTTTAGCCTCGGATTAGTTGCACCGGGTGGGAAACCCGGTGCTAAAGGCCTTTCCCACCCGGTGCAGATGTTGATCATTCTGGTAGTGAATGGGCTAGCTGGGGTACTTCACCTTGCGTCAGTTCTTGATTCAATAAGTTTTACGCGCTTGCCACCTAGTGTTTCCTTCAATGCCCATGATGACCGGTTATGAGTAGGCATTTCTGAGGTTCCACTGCACCTCCATACGTGGTGGTGGAGTTTTGGTGTCTCGTAGGGTAAAAGTGTGGTCCATCTATGAGCTCTTGGTTAATTTTCAATGACTTATGGAGATTTTGGCTGGCGTGTGTGGAATGGTGGGAGAAGATTGCACAGAGAAATTTTCCTTTGTGGTTGATTTTAGGGTTGTGGTTTAATTCCATGAAATTCCAGGGTTTTTTTTGCAAAAGTTACTATATAAGGACGATAATGGACGGTGAGTTGATTTGAAGAAATAAGAGGTATTTTTATAATAAAATATGTCGTACCGCTAATTTCATCCTGTAACGTGATGGCATAATATTCATTCTTATCATCTAGTTCATTGCCTCCATTACATTTAGCTATTGTTTGACCCAATAATCTAATTTTTTACCCAAAATCCCATGTCTACCCCCTTCTCCCATACGAGTCCTCTTTTTTGAAGTAAGCCATAGAAATCACAATTATATTGTAGATGCACTATGCAATCTTCACATGATTTTCACATGATTTGTAATTTATGGAAATCAAAGAAGAGACGGTCTCAAAATTTATGAAAATCATCATGGAAGAGAGATTCTTCGATATATTTCTACATATGTGTATCTCCACATTTAGGACTAAAGATATCTCAATTATATCGCACATTTTGACTATTGATACAACTTGTATTTACATGTCTTGGTGTTGTGTGTATGTGTATCTAACTGGTGCTTTATAAAGCCATACAATACAAGCCATTGTTTGAGGTCATCAGCTTTTTCATATTCTAGAGCCTCATACATTTTAGCCATTGTAGCAGTCCAATATGACAGATAGGTGCTGCAATAGTCTGGTGCATGTAATGGCAGTATTCTTGCTTGTGATCTTCTTTGCATCAAACGCACAATGTAAGTGTAATACAATCTTTTTATAGTCATTAAATTCATGACTGATACATACATATATTGCATTGCATTGTATTCCTGATGAACACAAAGATGGTTGTTGCAGCAAGTCGTCCTCAACTACTCCAAGATGGAAGAAAAAGGAGCTATCTAACTAGCCATAGCAACACAAGGGGCGATGCTACATCGGCTGACTCCAGAATATTAGTTGATAACAAGATCACACTAGTGTTTTGTATCTTGAGGGGTTGTAATGGGGTGAATTGCTATTGCTGTTGGAATCAAAAACCGGTTGGACTATGTTACCCAACAAGGCAGGAGTGCAGGAGAGTATGTCTCGTTTGTAATCCCAAGTGCCCACCACAACCATCCCTCTAGTTAGCAATAAAAGTATACTTGAGAACTCAGAGCGTCATACAAATAAGAGACCGCCATGTTCAACCAGTTAGTATCGATCCAAATAATATATTGATGTTATTGACGTCAATGATTTATAAGATAGGAACATTTAATTTGATACTTCAATTTTGCTTAAGATATGTAATATTTTTTTTATTTTTGCTTAACTCGGGTCATCACCGATACATGTAGATCCGAAGGAATGAGTTAGGATGGGTCAAATGCATAGAGAAAAAGAGCAAGGAGAGAGGAAATAGAAGGAACATGCACGAGGAGGTGGATGATCAAGAAATGAGCCCAACCCCCCCCCCCCCCCCCCCCCAACAACCCATATTAACTTTTGAATTTCATAGAATGAACCCACGGCCCTGACACCAGTCACAAAGGTAAATTTCTTTCTGCAATCTTGTTCCACCATTCCACGCACGCAACCAAATTTCCATATGTCGTTAACAATTAACCAAGCACTGATAGATAGATGGATCATGCTTTTACTCGGCGATACATCAAAGGCTCCACCAACACGTATGGTAGTAGGTGAAGCCACAGATATGTGTGCTCATAATATATACTAGAACATTTAGCGCGCTTTGCGCTCACTATCATCGCAGCTAACATAATCTATATGATTTTGTGTGCACCTTCATAGCACAGCTAAGGAGAAAAAGACTACATGAAAACCCACGCATTGGGTGTGCCCAACAAACTCAAAACTTAATATTAATTTGCTCATAAAACAGCGCAATGCATTAAACTTGAATGGGAGGGACATGTAATAATCAGCAACAAGTTGTTAACTGTGCGAAACATCTATTCACAGCATAGCAGAAGGCAACAAACAGAACAGGCTTCAACTTCAAATGAACTTAATGATTGATGTGTCCATAAGCACCGCAGGCCCTGCTCTGCTTCTTAGCATGGTTCACCTGAATGAGCCATACATAGAGGATATCAACATCAAGAACTTTGTCCTGCACACAAATTATCATAATTAACATGACGTTAAGAAAACAAAGATATCTCTGATAGTGCACAGTAATAATTTTAGACGTCAGAAAAGCATGGCTCTATGTATTCTTAAGGTCTAGAATGAACATAGCAAGCAAGGCAAAAAGCACATGCCATACAAAAACTACACAACTACATGGACGCAGCAACGAAGAATTCATCCAATAAGCTACTTTGCACATATATGATCAGTACATGGTAGATCATTGCATTCAGCTATTTTTGAGCTGAAGTACGTACAAATATTTCCTAGGGCAGTAGGTTTCCAAAAGATTTAATTCTGTTCTGACATAGGCACCCCTCACTGTGTTAATAGAGTTACTAACATGCAGGGGGTGGGGGGTGGGGGGGTGTTAAAAGACCGTGTTTGCTATTGGGAATCACATAATGAAAGAGGCAATCCTGACTTAATGTCTGTCTGATTATAACTATTTTCACAGCAGTTCCAACTTAATATACCAAGTCAGATAAATTTCTAGACCTGATGTAAATAACCATCACGAGAATACACTGTACCATTTAGAAATTGCTCCGGCGGCAGAGAGTAGCGCGGCAGAGCCCCCGCGGCCGGATTTGATGGCAGGATGGAGGGGAGGGCATGGGGCGGCGGCGGCGGCTAGGGTTTCGGGCGCCTGAGTCACAGCGTTGGAGCGAGAGAAGACAGAGAGGGAGACGGTGGAAGAGGAGCGAGAGGGACAAAGGACCGCGGGTTCATTTCATCAATGTGTAGGGTTTATTTGTAAAATAACCGTGCCCGTACCCGTGAAACCCGGCAGTGCGAGTATGGATGTACGGGGCACTTCTCGTGCGTGCAGGAGGCAATGGGTTTTAAGCTCCGATATAGGACCTACCTTGTTGCAGAAGTCGACTGTGCGCGTCTAGGTGTTGAAGGCCTCGGTGGCGGTGTCAGAGAAGCCAGGATGGATCGCGACCGTCGGGTCGTGCTTGATGCCGAACGAGCGTGATGAAGCTTGACTAGTCCGTGTGCACCCGCTGCACCACGGTATGGACGGTCACGGCGAGCTCATCTAGATAGTGTGCGCCGAGGATGGTCAGGAGCTCCTGGAGCGTATGGCTTGGCGGCGAGAAGATGATAAGGTTCGTATGTCGAGGCCCTTCATGAGGCTGAGCGCGAACGGCGTTAGGCCGGCGCCGGCGGGCCGCTGCTCTTTCCGAATCATGTTTCGAGCCGTAGCGGCACTACCGGAAAACGGCTATATGCCGTTTGTCTGGCAGTTTGCCGTGTGCAATTAATGGCCACGTGGCACACGGCAACCAAATGGCACATGGCTTTGACAAGCTTTGCCGTGTGCCTTGACGCCTGTGCCGTGTGTCACCTGTTTGCCGTGTGCCTAACGTTCGGCGCATGACAAAGGTCCACGACGTTGGCCGTTGTTGCCTGCCGTGGACCTTTGTCGTGTGCCTGTCCAGGCTGGGCGACGGCAACAAAATGCACACGACAAAGTTTTTGTTTGTCGTGTGCCGTAGAGGCTAGCACACGGCAAACCTAAACTTTGCCGTGTGTTTTGTTATGACACACGACAAATTTATTTAAAAAAATATTTTTTCCCTTCCCAAATTTTTCTGCTATATACGTACTTAATGGTCAACTCTATGTTTGAATTTGGTGTATTTTTGGATTCTTTTGCTATACTTAGTTATTTTATTTCATTAGATGGAATTCTTAAAAATAATTCAAATTTGAACTACAAGTGCCTCGAATCTTGGAATATAATGGAACCAAAAATGATATTCGTGTTCTTCATCTCGATGTGAAGCCGTATCTAGGGAATGCGAAGACATTTCGAGCAATGTGGCTACGAACCATAGTCGCGAACGTGCGGACGCACTGTTTTAAAACTATATAAAAAGCAAACGGAGTCCGTAAATCTCAAGATTTGTAGTCAACCCATGATTTCATTCATACTGGCTGTGGTAAAAAGTTGAGAAGCGTTGGTGAATGTTTTCTTGTATGCTGCATAGAAATCCAAACATCTACAGAGACATTCAGAGAGTTGACAAGGAATCTTCACATTTCGAAGAAAATGTAAGTTTGAATTTGGATTTGACTTCAACATTTTTTGTGCATGCAGTAGACATGTTAGATTGGCTCGTGCCAAATTTTGGCTATTTTTCGGATCCGTTTGATATTTTTTAATTTTTTTGGTGAAAAAGAATTTCGTGTTATAATCATTGAAACACATGAAATAATAGTGCTTTTTGCATAAATTTCTAAAGCATGATATGTTGACCCACTTTGGGAAGGTAATCAATTAGACAAAGTTATTGAAACATGAAACAGTGGAGTAGTTTAGGTAAAAATTTGAAAATATTAAATTTTGAACTTTGCCGTGGGTCGGCACACGGCAAACATCCTGGGACTTTGCCGTGTGCCAGATCTGGCCCATGGCGAAGTTTTGCCACCCACACCCGCGCCCCACCGTCGCCCCACTGCCTCCGCCACCCCCGCGCCCCGATGCGCCACCGCCAACCGCGCCGCCGCCAGATGCATCGTGTGAGCGACCAGTTGCAAGAGTGGGAGAAACGTCGCCTCAGTACCCTTCGATCCAGCCTTGTACGTGGCCTTCGCCGCCTACGTGGGTGCCTGGGGCGCCGGGGCCGTGGGCGCAGCCTACGTGGGTACAGTCGCCTGGGGCGCTGGGACACCGGTGCAGTCACCACCGCCTAGGGGCCAGGGACAGTCGTCGCAGCCGCCACCGCCACCGACGGCCGAGTGAGTTGTTTGTGCATTTGGATGTATCAGCTACACTAGTTTGTGGACGACTCTTGCATTTGGACTTGTATGGACTCGTACGACGTTGTTTATGCACTTTCTATGCATTTGTGGATTATAACTGCCTGTGATGTGTATGGTGATGGTTCTGTATGATATTATATATGCCTGTGATAGTTATTGTGATATATAAATGCCTATGATGATTTTGTGCTATTTGGGTGTCCATTTACGTCGAAATGTAAAAAACAGGGCCCTGTATGGTCACTTTGCCATGTGCCAGAGCCCCGGCACACGGCAAAGTGACCACACGTGGCACCTGGAATAGGGGCTTTGCCGTGTGCTAGGGTCTGGCACACGGCAAAGTGACCAAGCTTTGCCGTGTGCCAGGCCCAGAGCACACGGCAAAGCCGTGGGCCTTTCCGTCACGGCCCACGGCAAAGCCCATCGTCCCCGGTAACGGCCGTGCCGCTGGGCTGGGCTTTGCCGTGGGCCATCGTGGCACACGGCAAAGGCTTTGCCGTGCGCGCGACATTTGGCCCACGACAAAGCCCGCTTTTACCGGCCGCTGTTTGCCGTGTGCGACACACGGCAAGGCCTTTGCCATGTGTAAGCGGTTTCTGGTAGTGCGGGATGTCAAGTACAAACCTCGATCCTTGAAATTTATGATACCCGACATATCGATCCTCGAGGTGCCGCTAGTATCCACGAGCTACAAGTCAATTTGAGCAAGTGTCGTATTAGAGGTGGTAAATGACTCTAGATTTTGTATTAAAAATCTGAAGGATCCGGCTTAATCAGGGTTGGGCTAAAATGCTACTAATTTTTGAGCTAAAATTAGCTAGGGTCAAGTTGGATTAAGAAAGACAACGTAAGGGCCCATTGTGTTTGTGGTCGATCTTGCGTACGTACTGGCAGCGGCCAGCCCATCGCCGGTAGCCGGAGACAGATTCCATGGAACAGGTAGTATACGAGGAAGAGAGATGACAAATAATTGTGTGAAGCGTACTATAGATGAGCCGGAAAGCGTTGTGATGCTGTTGCCCTGTCACTAATAAGAACTTGAGATCGAATTGTACATGACTCCTGTACGTGAGACAGGTCTGGCGCGCTAGTGACGTTGCCACTTTGTCAGCCTCGAGATGGGTCGGTCACCTGCCCAGCGAACACGACGGCACCTGAGCTCTCCTCCACGATGAAGAAGGCGAACGGGTGGTCGGCGACGAAATCGACCTTGGGTTGCTCCTCGTCTAGGTCCAAGTCGTCTTCTTCCTCCAGCCACGTGACGGCCGCGGCCTCGGTGCCCTCCTCGTTCACCTCCACGACGGCCTTGTGGAAGACGCCGCGCACGTACATGTCCTCGCCCGTGTCACTGTCCTCGACCATGCCGGTCAGGTCCGCCTCCCCTTGAATAAAGGGGAGCCGTAGCCCGAGCTCGGCGAGGGCGGAGCTGACGCAGCATAGGAAGGACAGCTTGAACGTTGGCAGCCGGAACTTACCGACGGCGACGTACTGCTTCGGCAGGTTCTCCAACAGGAACCCCTTGTCCGATGTTATCCTGCTGACGAGGTCTCCCAGGCCGTCGCGCTTGTCCGGGAGGAAGAAGCACATGGAGAACCTCGGGGGCTCGAGCTCGAGCTCATGGCTGCAGACATCGGCCTTCTCCTTCTCTGGCGAGGCAGGCTTCTGTTTCTTGCATGGGGGCTCCGAGCTGTCTGGCGAGCCGTGTTCTTCGTCTTCCGAGCTGTCGTCTTCCTTGTCGTCCATCATCTTGTAGGGCAGCTTGAGCACCTTAAATCCGTCATGGCAGGCGATGATCTGGCCTTTGGAGCTCCCCATGAATGGCACCTCGACGGCGCTGCCGTCGAGGAGGTGGAACTCGCCGTCGGTGGTGTCTGCCACGTCGAAGGCCTCCGCCCATTTGCCCTTGAAGTAGATGGCGTTGGCGAGCATGACGACGGTGTCCTCCACGGAGTCCGAGTCCACGACGGAGGTGATGAGATTCCTCGTCACCTCGGCCACCCATTTGTTTATCTTATCGCTTGCTTCCACTGGCTGCGTGCAAAATTTGTGCAAAATATACATAGATAAGTTATATATAAATCGGAAACCTCAATCTAACAAGATGAGAAAAATCTAGGCAAGAAGATACAAAGAGAAGAATCCGATCGATCAGAGATTCTGACATTGTTGAGGAAGTCGAGGGACGCCGGGGTGGCCTTGAACGACTTGACGACGGCGTCGCGGTAGGCCGGCCGGAGCGGCCGCGACGCGTCGGACCAGGCGCCGGACGCGAACGCGACGCACGGACCGCCGGACGCGGACCGATCGGCGAGAGCGTGCGCCGCCGTGGCGCCGGCGTGCGCCGCGAGGGCGTCGAGCGACGGGGCGCCGAGCACGGCGAGGAACTCGCCGAGGGTCTCGCCGCGGGCGCCCGCCGCCGCCAGGGACAGTGCGGCGTGGATGGAGAGCGGCGAGAAGATGAGGTTTCTGGTGCCGACGCTGTCGGTGGAGGAGGGTGAGGTGAGGTGCTTGAGCAGGTTGATGGCTAGGGTTGCCTGGCCGTCCTGGCAAGCGCGCATGACCATGCCCGCCGCCGTGGCGATCTTGCTCTGGTCGACCTCGACGACGGCAGGTGTGGACGTCGTTGTATTTATGGGCTACAACGACACCAAGTGGGCCGTACTCGGCCCAGAAATAGCGTTACTAGGGCTTTCTTTTTTTCGTGTTCTTGTTTTTTCATATTTCAATAAAAAGTCCAAATTACTGCCCTCTAGTATGGACAAAGTTCGCATAACCCCTAAAATATATTTTGGTCCGTTTACACCCCCAACTATCTCAATTGATCCAATTTACCCCTTTGTAAGATTTCTCTTTTTTGTTTCTCCATGCATACTGTCACACCCGGTTTTAGAAAACAAACCGAGTGTACACTGTATGTATGCCAGGATCAAGTTTCATACATACAGTAAACCAGTAGTGAATAAAAGATGCAGTATCACGTATAATAAACGATATAAATGACTTACGAGTCTATCAGAGTATACAGCGTATCCTGGAAACGAAGGCTCCAAACTTCACAGGCAGTCGACTGGGGGTTGCGTACGCCTAGAACTGAGCACCATCTTCAAACAGCTTCATACAAGTTCTTCTTCTGAGCAGCGGTTAGCAAGGATGAGTACACTTATGGTTGGTACTCAGCAAGGCCACAAGAAATAACCAGAGATCAATTTAATATCATGTTTAAGTATATTACTCATGTAAGGGTCCAGGCCGCTCTTGACCGTGAGCACGGCTGTTATAACAGTTTTACACTCTGCAGAGGTTGTACACTTTCACCATAAGCCGCGTAAAAGTTCAAAAGAACTTTAAACCCAACCATGCCGAGGGGGCCAATCCTCTTAAATCACACTACCGAGGTGTGACCGCATAGGGATGCTACGAGGCCTTTACAAAGATTCCTTAGTAAATAGTAACCCGCTAAGGTTTCCGGTTCCGAAGCAAAGTATAACCCTCCCTAATGAGGTCTGTCTCTTACCAAAGCCCACAGCTCAAGAGGACCGAGCTATACCTCGTCAACTCGCCGCCCCCCATGCCCCTTTCGGGTAAGGTTACCATCCACTAAAGTCTCTAATTAATTAGCCAAGACCAGAGCCATATAGTACTTATGGTTGCACTGTTTTCCTGGGTGGTTCTCCATATTCCGATTAAAACATCTTGATATTATAAATAAAGCATAGGTAGAAGGATGGTTAGGGACACTTGCCTTTCTCCAAAGTGTAGCTGCTCAAAATATCTTCAAAAGTCTTCTTCAGTTGAACAACGTTCCGTCTACTCGCAGCAATCATCGAACACAAACATGCAAGCATAAAACTATACAAGCAAACAAACAAGTACAACTAAGAACAATACACCAATCAAAAGAGAAGCTTTTAAAAGAGCGCACTAACGGATAGGGCTCGTTACTATGGTTACGAGAACCTAAGGACCACGAAGATCAGAGAGAGAAAGAAAGATACGAAGGTTCCAAGGCAGAGCTTTAATTGGCACAAGGAATATCACACGTACAGAGGATTTATGAATACGAGGATCTCAAAATATATTACTTTAATAATTTAATTTTATATTACAATACAATGACATAGTAACTCACACCATATCATTGAAGCAATATAAAGTTAAAAATTAAAATAATATTAATTTGCAGAGAAACCACCACATAAGAAAAGATCTATACTCAAACTTAGTGATATGGCTCAGAAAAGATGGACTATCGTCAGGATTGCAGAAAAGAGTGCTGCGGACATTGGAACACTGGCCGATGAATTTATAGGATGCGATAAACATTGGAGACAGTTGATTGGCAAAACAGAATAGGGACTAAGTGAGAAACGTAGGGTGCACTAATAGGATTGGGTTTAGAGGCGTAGAAAAGGCTGAGAACAGAACTACGATTGAAAACTTAAAACTAGCGGAAGACTTTAGATTATAAAAGGAAACACTATACGCTTTATAAATTTTAATTTGATAAAATCATATATAAGAGACTATTTCCTGGAAATTGATTGAATTATATTTAAATATGTGAAACCAAGAATGTATTTTATTTATAACTATTCTTTTTGTAGACATTATGTAATTAAACAAATAACTTTAGTATTAAAAACAGATGCGAGCATCTAATTGATTAACTTTTATTGACCATGTTGAACTAGTCAATATTATTGATAAAACACATTTATGTTGACATTCACACAAATTAATACTCATTTAAGAAAGCATTGAGTTTGACGCTACTCACCTTTTAGTTTGAAAACTAGTTTAATGCTCATTAATCAATTTTACATAAGCTTATTAAAATCCGAAATATTACTTAATCATATTTTATAGAGAAAACTTAATAGATAGATAATTAATAAACAAAACGAGAACACTAGAACAAAGTCACATTGAAGGTTTATTAATCAAATTACTTGGAAGTGAAACTTCTAAGTTGGCTTTAATTAGAAACACTAGTTAGTAACCATTTAAACCAAGTAACAGTGATCTATGAAACATATGAAATCTAAATATAACCTTAATCCAAGTTACATCAAAGTTATACCTAGGTTTCCAATATTATTACTTGTTCAACTATCACTTTTAAAACTTATAATATATTAACCATATTAATATTAATAAGAAAACCAAAATATAATTCTTAATTGGCTTTTAATTAAAGGAACATGTTTATCAAATCAAATAACTTTATATCTCTAGTTAAACTAGTCATATTTTTAATTGTAAATATTCAAGTACAAATTATTTTAATGAAAGTATTAACTTAAAATAGATTAGATGGAAACGTCTAACCGAATAATTTTATGAACGGTGTTGAATTAGTCAGTATTATAACTGTAACACATTTAAGTCAATAATTATCAAAGTTAACATTTATTTATGAAAAGCCGGAGTTTAATCTCAATTAGAAAGAGCTATTTAAGTAATTATTAATCAAATTAATATCACTTTACAAAAGTCAAGATGGAACTTATTTACATTTTATTCAGAAAACTAATGAATGATAATTATGTTAACATTAATCAAGATTGACAATTATTTATGAAAACTCAAATTTTAACTCTAATTAGCTTTTAATTAGAGAACTAGTGATCATAAACATTAATCAAGTTAACATAATTTTATGGAGCAACAAGATAGAGCCTATTTAAATCTTAGTTAGAAAGATTATAAAATTAATATAAATCATGTTAATATTATTTAAAGAAACCAAGATATTATCTACTTCAATTTTATTTAGAACGCTCAAGAAATAAGTATTAATCAAGTTAATATTATTTATGAAAATCGAGATATAACCTTAGTCAACTTTTATTTACAAAACACATGGAATAAATATTAATCAATTTTATATTTAACAAGAAAAACCGATGTGTCAAACTTAATTAGATTTTATTTAAGAAAGCACATGTAATTAGCCTTTAATTGAATTAATAATAAATAAATTTCAGAAATAAAATATGGTGTAAATAACAGTACTAACGCGTAGTTTAAGTTGATATGAATCTAACGCAACGAAAACGGATTAAAACGGAGTTAAAACGCAAAAGATATGATTTTTCTAAGGTTCAGGGACTTGTTTGCAACGTTTTAAAACTTCCAGGGGCTAAAACAAAAGAAAAAGGACCTATTTGTAATTATTTTCGAATAAAATTGGACTGCGGGTTGATTTCCGGAAAACTCAGGGGCTTCTTTGTAAAACTGGCACGCTGACCGGTACCGATTTAATTGACTCGGGCTCGGGTTGATCTTGCTCGTTGGATGAAGATCGGACGGTCCACGACAAACGGCCGAGGGGCTCGCCGGCGAGGATGAAGTCCGCGGCGGCGCTACGGCGGCGCATCGCCGGAGTAAACCCGATCGGAGTCTACGGAGCTCGGTTAGCCACGGGACCAAGTCCCAGGGACTCACCGGACCAAGACGAGTACACCTAAGGGGTTCTGGACGACGGACGCGCGATGGAGACGACGACCGACGGCGGCGGAGCGACTGCCGCGGCGGAGCATCGCCGGAAAAACTCGAACAGGAGCTACGGTGCGCGAAACTCGACGAGAGTTGGACCTAGAGCATCGTGAGGAGATGGGAAACTTACTGAGCTAGGTCTTGACGAGGAAAAGACGGCGATGGCGGCCGGCGACGATCAATGGCGGCGACGGTGTTCGGCTACACACGAAACAGAGAGTTCGTCGGCCGAAACCCGGCGAGAAGTGGTGGAATCGAAGTGCGAGGATGAAACGAAGCTCCTGGCGGCTTTGGTCTCACCCCCCGAGCAACGACGACGACGAATCGACGACAGCGGATCGGCTCGGCGAAAGCGGCGGCGCGGGCGGCTCGGGCTCAATGGTTCGCGGCTTCAACTTGATGGAAGGATTGCGGGCGGTGGGCGCTTATATAGATGCGGAGCAGGGGCTCGGCCAAGCGTACGACGGCGGGAATCGGAGTCGGAAGCGGCGCGGCGTCGGGAGGGACTCGGCCGGCGGGTCCGAGTCGAAGACGACGAGCCTGACGCGCGGGGTCCACCAGTCAGTGACCAACAGAGAGAGAGAGAGCGGCGGAGCGAAGCGATACGGGCCGATGTTGGGCCGAAACAAGAAATAGGCCGGAAGAGAGAAAGGATTCGGCCGGCTCGGGTGAAGAAAAGAAATAAAGGAGAAGAGGGGGAAATCTTGGACTGGGCCGAGACTTCAAGGGGCGAAATTGAACTCGTCTAATTTTTAACTTTTATAAAACTCAAACAAATGCAAATCAAATTCGAATTTAAACAGAATTTAAATTCCAATTTGATTTACTAGCAACCAAAAATATATGCAACAGCATGAATGCAACAAAAACTTATTTTGAATAAAATAATTATTTAATGTGATATTTAAATTGATAAAAGGCTAGAAATTCCAATTAATTCCTAGAAAATTTATTTAAGCCTTAATAAATCCTAGAAAATTCAAGGATTGCTAAAATTTAATTTGGGATGAATTTTAGGGAGTTATAAACATATGTTGTTTTGAAATTAGAATACGTATATTTATATTATATATATATTACATTCCCTGTTAATTATTTAAACCTTGGAAAATTTTATAAATTAAATAGAATCATTCCAAATTTTATGAAATTTTATAAACTTTATAAATTATATATATATATATTATATATGTTGTTTTAATCAATGTATTTATTTATATTGTTTATTCACATCCCAAATTTTCAAAATTTGGGGTGTGACACATACATCTTATTTTGAATTGAAATTTTGTGGTATAATAGAGAGATAAAAAAATTATATTTTAAAATATATTTTGATTTTTTCATCATTATTTTAAAAGGCTATGGTATGGAATAATAAATTAACTATATATATGAAACAAAATTTTATGAGTAATAATGATGAAAAATTCATATTATATTTTTGAAATACTACGTGTGGGTATCGATCACCCTACAAAATTTTAACTTAAAACACCACTTATGTATAGAAAAATAAAAAGAACAAATCTTATAAAGGCCCGATTGAGATATATATGTAAAACGGAAACATCCATCTAAGAACAAGATGAGAAAAACTTAGGGAAGAAGAAAGAGAAGAATCCGACTAGTTCGATCGATCTGAGATTCTGAGATTGTTCAGGAAGTCGAGGGACGTAGTTGCGGCCTTGAACCACTTGATTGCGACGTCGCGGTAGGCCGGCTGGAGCGGCCGCGACGCGTCGGACCAAGCGCCGCACGGGTCGCCGGATGCGGACCCGTCGGCGAGAGGGCGGGGGCGCTGAGCACGGCGAGGAACTCTAGAATATTTTTCAGACATTTTGTTTTTATGTGTTTGTTTAGTAGCCTCCGGGTTTGGGAAAATCTGAGGTGTTACACTAGTTCTTCCCTCTCATATCCCCAACCTACCGACAAAGATGATGCCATTGCATCAGTGGTACAAATCTCAAAGCGGTGAAATGTTTGGGGCGAGATACCTAACTAAAGATTTGGGCGAGAAGGACAAAAACCCTTACACCATAATATGCATTGAATTCAAGTGTCCACATGAGTTGTACTAATAGGATGCCCTCGACGTCAAAATCCTATTTTTGTGGTGTCTCTACGTATCGTCACTAATTGTCACGCACATGTAATTCTCTTCCCAATTACCAAGAGCTTTTAGTACTTGCTCCTTTTGTAGGTTGGAGACAAAAATGTTGGGCAGGAGAGATTGAAGATGTTGGCTTCTTGGAACCTACTTCTGTAAATGGAAAGGTGCTTGCAAACATTGAAACGAGCCATTATTTGTACAATACTTTGTGTATGCTGAGAGAGAAACAAAGAATTCTTCTACCATACAACCACGCGTGTGTTCCTAGGTACATGCATGTTCCACTATTCAAGCTAGCTTTTTTCTAATTTTTTTACATGTTTCTAATGTTTACGGGGATCATTATGTTCTCTAGGATATTTGTCTTCTAAATAGTAGCATCAAGGTGTATGACTCGAAGCAATGGAGTCAAGAAATAATCGAGCTAGTCATTGACACGCTAAATAAGTAAGATGCATATCAATGTGTTACTTATATTGTTTTGGTTTGTTCTATCTGGTCGTATTATATTTGATTCCATCTATTCGACCATATTTACTATTTAATGTTGTATAGAGTTTCACATTTACTATTTAATGAAGTGGCACAGCGGGAGGAGTCGGGCATCGCTGCAGTGCATTGCGCGGTGGCTGTGGTTCACAAAGCTTTGGCTCAGGTGGGTTCACGTGCAAGGAAAGAAAGCATGGTCAAAGCTTAACAACTGACTCAACGAATAATTTATGTAATGACTTAGTGTAGTGTTCCTAAATGTTGCAAAGACAGTTTTATAATGACTAATTATGGCTGAATCTGACATTTCGGCTCAATTTATTAAATGACAAGTACTAGTATTCTTAAATGGTATATGTTGTAATTTTAACTGCTAAAAAAGCATAAAGATTAAAAAAGGGCAGCCCGGTGCACGTAGCTCCCTCTTGCGTAGGGTCCGGGAAAAAAAGCATAAAGATTATTAATGTAAAAATAGTGTTGCAAGATTCATCCTGAAACAAACTACATATAAAAAGAATTGTTCTTTCTAACTAAAATAAATTATTTTCATAGACATTATATTTGTCAAAGTAGCATATTGAATACAATGTCAATATCCTAAAATGCATTTATTTGTGGCAGAGAGACTATGATATTTACAATAGAGTAAATTGCATCCACCATACTACAACTTGTTCCGTTGTATCACTTTGATCTAAAAAGTAGCAAAACATGCGAACACATGCAAAAACTTATCAAATGTGTGCATATACGGTCATATGTACGCCACATAGATGTAGTTCGCCACCGGACCAGGTGACGTGGATGGTTATATGCATATAACTCCTCATCTTTATCACTCTTCTCATCCAAGTCTTAAAATTGTGCCCTCCGCTTCTGTTTTTTAACACTGTTGGGGGAAAATGACCCTTTTGTGTAACAGTGCACAATGTAGAGCTGGTTACCTGATTAGTCAGGTAGTAGTTAACTTAATCACTTATACACGATAGCAACAAATCGAATTGGATACTCAGCAAAATAAACAATCGGCATGTATGCAACTTTAATAATCCAGACTAAATGATTAACATATGACAAATGATCTGAGCTGAGATAAAATGTTCTAACACAAACATATATCAATTTAGTTAATATGCGGACAAATGTGAAGTGGTTAAGAATGAACTAAACAGGAATGAGATAATCCAGACCGTGAAAAGAAGCTCATGTGTAGCTTATCAAAATTACAAAATATACATGGAATTATTCTTGAGCTTCATGTTGGCTGAAGTTAGCCGGTGCATTATGTGTCAGGTCCACCTTCTCCACTGTCGATTCTTCTATAATATCATCTCTTCTACCTCTTTTTCGACTAGACCATGTCGACGCCGCGGATTTGTGATCAATTGAGCCGCAGCTTGTCTTCCTGAGAAACGGAATCCATCGAAATCGCAGACCATCCTGGACCGCGCCCATCAAAGCTGCAGTACACTCGTTGAAGAAATCCACCAGAGAGGCACCAAAGGAAGGCTGCTCCGGCAGGATTAGCGGGTGGCACAGCCCTCACAGCAAGGTTTGGTGAGCGGCCAGGGAGGCGTCGGTGGCAGGCTTGGCCGGCCGCAGACCCGTCCATGAACACGGTATGAAGAAATTTTTTGTCAAAGTTCTACAGGCCGGATGAAAAATTGGCCGGGAGCAGCATGAATAAAAAATGGATTGAGCGGTGGGAGCTTATCCAGAAACATAAAGGAAAGGAGAGAGAAGGGCTCAATCAAATGAAATAAATGATACAGGGTGTTATTTGCAAAATAGTAATTGGTTTGTTGAAAAAAAATGACAACCAGTCCACGCATGCTGGTTAAATCATCGATCTATCCACGTCATCATGCCATCATGACAAAATACGTCGGTGTGGTATACATAAGACCGTAGATGCACACAACGAACTATTTGCAGCATGTAATTGCACATTTTGCAACTCGATAGAAAATAGAGAGCAGCTGCTTGACGACACCCCCGGTGGCGACGATCGCCTTCTTGCCACCGTGGTCCAGAGCTAGCCCCATCAACACGTCGGAGGAGAGCTTCTGCATATCCCTGTGCTGCTGTCCGTATCTGAGGATGTCACAGAGGTTGCTGGCCGTGAACACGTTCTCTGCAAAGTGTCGGGCCATCGAAGAAGCATGAGAAAAAAAAATCAGAGGGTAAAAGTGTCCTTTTATGTACAATATACATGTATTTTTATTAAAAAATAGTAGAAATACATCTAATGGTATGGAAAGTAAGAGGACAACGTTTCGAGGCCCATTATTACGAAAACGGTGTTATGAATGACAAAACTGCGAAACGCAATGTTTTGAGTACCGAAATCACAATGTTCTCTGACCTAATTGCTTGAAATCTTCGCTTTCGAAATTTGGAAGTTCTCCTTGGGCTCTCGACAGGGTACACCTCCGGATGTCGTCGATGTTTTTGATCCTCAGTCTGCTCTCGCTTGTGCAGTCGATACTGCACATTTTCGTCAAGCGACTCAAGCACATGTGCATCAAGCCGATCATGAATAGGTATATTTTTCAGATCATACCTGCGTGCTTTTATGAGTTTCGGCTGACAACCTCCATCTTCATAGCTTGTTTCATGCTTGATTCCTTTATTTTTCTCGGCCCATGGTATTCTTTTGACTAGGACCATGTCGGCCTCTGGATCTTCTATTAATTTCCCAGTATGTATCATGTTTATTTGGAAAACATTACTTCAGGAACCAACATCACAAACGGTTCCCAAAGTCCATCACAAACGGTTTTAGGCGTCGTTTGTGATATACCGTTTATGATGCTCACGGCATCACAATGTGATACACGAACCGTTTGTGATTTTCTGCGTCCGCGCCCAAAGTCCATCACAAATGGTTTTAGACGTCATTTGTGATATACCGTTTGTGATGCTCGCGGCATCACAATGTGATACACGAACCGTTTGTGATTTTCTGCGTCCGCGAAAAACCCTAAAAAATAGGAAAACAATAGCAAGTCGCGCCATTTTTCGCATATAATTCATGAGCTACGCGGTCGGCCATGTTAGAACTCATCACCTCTCCCTCGCGCGAGACCTCCTCTACCGTTGCACCACTACGTCACATGTGATTGGATGTTGTTCCAATTCCTATCATATTATACCAAACCGAGTTTAAATTGCTTGTTTGAGACCCTAAACGACTTCAAATCAAAAAGGGTTGAACTACAAAGTTTCATAACTTCTGAAGATCTACAACTTTTATGTTGGTTGTTTTTTTATCCGAGACCGTTTACAAAATTGAATTTTAAATTTGAGAACGTTCAAACTTAGATCTAGCTAACTAGATGACTTCAAATGACAAAGTTGTCAACTACAAAGTTTCATGACTTGTTGAAATCTACAACTTTTATTTTGACTGTTTCTCCATCCGAGATCGTTTGAAAAAAACACAGATTTCAAATTTTGAGTAGAAATTTACATTTCATTACTAAAACAAATTCAAATTAAAAAGTTATAAACTACAAATATGTATGACTTCTGTAGATCTATAATTTTTCTATATGTCATTTTTCATCCGATGTAGTGACAGTAACATTGTTCACAAATCTTATAGGTCTCTCTTGTAGTTT
This sequence comes from Echinochloa phyllopogon, assembly GCA_033239725.1. Lineage (NCBI taxonomy): Eukaryota > Viridiplantae > Streptophyta > Magnoliopsida > Poales > Poaceae > Echinochloa > Echinochloa phyllopogon. The sequence goes on from BTCW01000008.1 coordinate 11,419,128, forward strand.
TAAGAAACTCTATGAGAGAGATGAATTTTATGAACAATATTCATATGAATTTGTCGAATGAAGAAATGACAAAACAAAAGTTCTACATATTGATAAGGCATACAACTTTGTAGTTCAACACTTTTTAATTTGAATTGATTTACTACTTTAAAATATGATTTTGACGTATACCATACACATCATCACAAATAGTTTTTGCTATCAACCGTTTGTGATGTGGCCGTCACAAACGGTTTGTATTGCAAGAAAAACTGTTTGTGATGATGTGCCATCACTCCACCGGTTCTTTTTACGAACCGTCTGTGATGCCCCCACATGGGCTCCGGTGTGGGGCGGCTTCGGGTTCTGTGGACATGGATGCGGCCATGCGCTCCTGCCGATCGGAGTCGGTACGGTAGGCTTCGACCACCGCCGGCGTGTTGGTGAGCGCGGGCGGCTCCGATGGATGAGCATGGGTATGAGTGGCGCCGGCTGCTGCGGCTGTGGGCGGCTCCGGCTGGTGGCCGGCTCCAACACGGGCGAGAGTAGGTCCCTCCAGCGCAGGGGGCGTGCAGAGATCCGGCTGCTCGCAGTGGCGGGGGCTGCTGGTGAGGGGCCGTAGCAGTTTTCTTTTTATTTTTGGAAATTGACATCAATGCCAGTCTGACACCGACGGTGATAGCTAATATTTTCACATCCGACTATTTACTGCCGCCCCCTCGAGACCGGCGGTGATGAGGGTTCTAAATCATGGGGTGAGTGGTAGTATTTTCTCTTTTTTTCTCGGGTTAACATGGAAATTTCTCGTGAGTATGTGATTGGTATAGAATATAGTTAGATATGAGTGAAACCAAAGTTACCCTCGGGATGTAGTCGAGCCCTTATGGTTTGTGAGCTTCAAAATAGCCTGGCCGCAGGGCCTGCCCTAGATTTAACACTTGTCAAGTGTAAATGTTGTAGTGAAAAATAGATGAAATGTACAACGGTATCATGTACGACGGACACAGAATGATACGTGAATGTAATTCACTGTACACATATTAGTTTTCTCGGTTTTAGGTTCATGTAATTCGTCTGCGAGTCCCTAAATTAATGTCACAATCCGAATAAATTGCCATGCCCAACAGCAAAGTAAATGTTTGTGAGTCCTTGAGATCACACGTTTTTCCTCGATAAAAGATTCATGTCACACACTTAATTGACATTTTGAACTAGTTTATTACACCCTCCTTTTTATATATGACGCTGCTTAGTTCAAAAGGGAGTATTTAACTAGTGAAGTCTTCTTCCAAACAACTTATTATTAGGAACACCATGGTGTCCTTTAGAGCAAGACCTGACAGGAGAAAACATAATCAATATATTTATTATCAGTAAATATATTTTCTTGCAGTGTGTACTGTGTAGCAGTAATATGAAAAGGATATGAAACTAACTATTAGTTTTACCTCGACAGTACGCCGAGGAGGAGAAGGATATTTGCATGATTGGCCAAGATGCTGGATCTTTGTGGCATCATATTTCTGTAGATCTTCAGAATCTAGGAAGTCCAGGACACATTTTGTGATTTCCTCGTTTCTCCTCTGCAGGTATCTCACAGTGTTACAACAGAAACCAATTAGGGGAGGTAGCTGAACGAGGTCTCCAATCTTTATGTACGATTTACATGCATTCAGGATCTTATTCTTCTGTCTACTATTGCATGGCTTCCCGCCAATCACAGGGTTCATAGAAATCACTGTAAATAACACGAGTAACACTGCTACTTTCTCAGTTGACATCTATTTAGCATGTGGTTACAAACTTAGTGAAGGAATTGAAAAATGGCCAAAGAATATTGTATGACTCATGCATATGTGCTCGTATATATAGGAAGAACTCACTAGTATATACCAGAATTTGTCTATCTATCTATCTTTTGTCTCTCTTCTCTCGGTCTAAGTATCTATCTATCTATCTATCTATCTATCTATCTATCTATCTATCTATCTATCTATATCTACCTTTTTGTTTTGTCTATCCATCCATCTAACATTCACCTAACGTGACCTTCTCCGCTAGCCGTTGCACAACACCTCGGCAATCATCGCCCCCGCGTTTTCACGGCCGGCAGCAACTTTACAATCGGTGCAGCCTTTTAACTTGAATTCCAACGGCAAGTTACTATACGGTCAAATGAATCGGTGCTATTATTCAGCACAGCACCAAATCAATCCATGTTAATTTTCAGAATCTTTTTTCAACTCATGGACCTACACTGACTTATTCAGTGTGGCCCATGGTCAGCACCGAAACATACCGGTGCAAATCTGGGTGAGTGTCGAAGATTTGTCTTGAGCGTATCTATTAAGGGTATCCAAGAGAGTAGATTTGTGGGTCTGATGCACACACAACATAAAGATTTAGACAGGTTCGGGCCGCAAATTGCATAATACCCTACATCCTATGTGCTTGATTGTATTGCATGTGTGATTGTCTTGTTTTGGAGGGATCCCTGCTCCACCTTATATATCCGAGGAGCAGAGTTACAAGTCGGTTACATGAGTCTAGCCGTATACACCAAGGAGTACACTACAACAGGGTACTTTGGGGAGTCTCCTAATAGGACATGACAAGTTCTCCCAATCAACTACGCCGTCTTCCACCATAGCCGACTAGTTTGGAGTAGTCGAGTCAAACTTCCGTAGCCGAGTAGTTTATTCCCGCAAATGAGTGGCCTTAGGGATCCTGGTCCCACAAGCCCCCGAACATCTTGCGCCTTCGCTTCAAATCTTGAATCAGCTTTAACATCTCCAAGGCTTCATCTCTTGATGATTTTAGCAGTTGGAGCTAAGCCCAAGACACTCAAATCTTCTCTAACAAGTAGTTTCCATTCGAGTGCATCTTTGATGCACCCAATGGGTGTAGCCCAGTTGACACTTCTTACGATCAATATTAGGATTGTGAATCCTGGTACTGGGGTAAGGGGTGTTTCAGGGGTTTTTCTTATGGCTCAGTAAAATATATAAATATTCTGCAAGCGCACAGAATCACCGTTGTAGCACTTCACCAGGGAGTACTCTGAGGTGTCGTAATTTATATTTCTGCGGGAAAGCTTATGGGAAGAATACTAGCAAATAGATATTCGAGACTATCAGAGAAGGGATACACAACTATCAAGGAAGGGGATAACGGTATTGGATAAGAGTGGATATACCATGACACATAGCTCAAGAGTGGCTCGGATAGGAAAGAGAAGGATTAGTTAGCTGTGAGGACAACGAGAAGAGATAGAGGACTCCTAGGTACTTCATCTATGTGTCACTCGGGTTGAGAGATATAGCAGGTGAAGAACCAGCTCTTCGAGGTCAAGGGTAACTCTATTGTCTTAGTATCAGGACGAGACACCAGCAGCTCCAGAAAGGGGTGAGACGGGGAGCTGCCACCACCTCAGGGGGGTTTCCTATAGGGCGGGACTAGCATGATGGGCTACGAAGACTGTATAGGGTTGTCACTACCTAACGGCTACCACCTCTGTTGCAACGGGGGTAAACCAAGGTCACCGTCTAGTCTAGGAACCACCCTACACTAATCATCAACTACTTACCCTAATAGCAAGAGCAAGAAACCCCGTCAATACTTCCAATGACAACTCCCGACTGATCTTCTAGCCGGTTGGCATGGTGATGCGCGCGGACTGAGAATGCCCAGGGTAGTAAGGCTGGTTTGTACAAGGTAGGACTACTTCGGTTTTATGAACTCGCATACATAGTATCCACATAATTCGGTTCCTTGCACCTGTCTCATGCACTATATATATAGCAAAAGTTACTAGAAAATATTTGGGATTACTAAAAATAGCAGAAATTACTAGAAAATCCTGTCCATCCATTTGACATCCACCTAATGTGACCTTCTCCGCTAGCCGTTGCACCACACCTCGACGATCAGATTGGCAATCATCGCCCCCCGCGCTTTCCCGGCCGGCAGCAACTTTATTTTTCCCAAAGACGCCAACTTTTTCTTACGTGTTCCATAACAAATTTGATGTGTGAATGCTTTCCGGAACCAATCGGTGTAGCCTTTTAACTTGAATTCCAACTGCTAGTTAATTTATGGTTAAATGAATCGGTGTCACTATACAGCAGAACACTAAATCAATCCATGTTTCCATAACTGTTTTTCAACTCATGGACCTACACTAACTCATCCGGTGTAACCCATGATCAGCACCAAAACATACTATGCTCATGTAAACTTTCCCTGTCCATGAGCACATCACCGATTCATTCAGTGCATATCTGGGAGAGCATCGAACCAATCGGTGCTCATATGCATTTACTCAGTAAGTGCAAAGAAACACCGAATGATTCGGTGCTCTCGTGAGCAGGCACCAAACCAACTGGTGCACCTGGGCATAATTAACCGAGACTGAAAAACCGAACCGAAATGACCGATACCGAAACCGAAAAGACCGAAACTGAAAACTCCGGTCACAAATTCGGTCTTGGCTTTCAACTAACCGAATTTTACTCGGTTAATTCGGTTTCTACCCTCGGTTAACCGAATAGACCCAAATAAACTAAAGAGGCCCATAAACTAATTTCAGCCCAGGCCCAAGTAAGGACCCCTTCCAATACCGAGCAACCCTTGCTATATAAAAAATCTCATTCCCACCCCCACCACCGTAAGCCACCCCACCTTTCCGCCGCCGCACTTGCCCAACTGCCATCTGCGTCGCCAGCTGAAGCGCAGCAGCAACTCCCTCCCACCCTCCATCAGCACGCACTCCTCTCGCTCACTCGCGCATGCTGGCGCAACTCCGGTGCTCAAGGCTTGCGCCTCCTCCCCCGTGCCTTCACCCGGCATCTTTCCTCCCCGGTTCCCCAACCGCTGGAGCTGCAGGATCGATCTGACGAAGTGGCGACCCCAACAAATGGGATGATAGAGCTATTTTATTGTTTTGTGTTATGATTTTTGTTGATCTGTGTAGCCGCTGCACCAACAACGTTGATCTGTGTTTTGATTTTTTTTTATGATTTCCATGGAGAAGCTCGGATCTTTCACCGAGTCATGGTGATTTGTTTTGTTCATGCAGTATCTCGGTTGGTTCGGTCATGACCGAGACCGAACCGAACTAACCGAGACCAATTTTGTTCGGTCTCTATAAATTTTAGTAACCGATCGATTAGTATTTTTGGATAACCGAATTTTGTAAAAAATTGAGGAACCGATCGGTTCAGTTCGGTCTAACCGAACGCCCAGGCTGACTGGGCACATACTGTGTAAATTCACAGTAGCACCGATTGATTCGGTGCTGCCCATATAGGGCACCGAATCATTCGGTGTGACTGAAAGCTTAGAAACTTGTCCAATTCAATCTCTTCCAGGGCTTCATCTTAGCTACCTAGTGCTAGAAATTTCACAAGTGTGCATCACACTTAACTCTAGGCTCACATAAGTCAAGCTACTAAACTATGACCCCCCTTTATAGTACGACCAAAGGGAAAACAAAGACCTAAACTAATCCTTGTGTCTCTCAACTCCAAACGACCCAAGTAACTAGCTCATCCTTGGTCTTCGCGCATATCCTTTGATCCAATACACTGAAAATCAATGACGGAAGCCCATCATTGTGACTCAACTTTCTATTGCCATTGCAAAACATACGTTAGTCACAATGATTATGTCGTCATTAACCACGCCGAAACCAAATTAGCGGCCTAGATGCCCTTTCATCAACGTTAGTCAAGATGGGCGTGGTTCAACCACGGAGCGAACCGCAACCGATCCATTGATCCATATGGCGTATAAAGGAGCACCGGACTATCCATTTGCACTAGCTGCTGATCCGTGGTGTCCCAATGGTTATTATGGGTCAACCCAATTTAGCTGCGGCCTCGCCGGCCGGTTGCGATTGCTGCCGCTGGAGCGTTCCAAATATATCTATTTTGTGCTGCTGAATACTGACTTGGAAGGTGTACGTTGATAGAAGGCGTGCAACAGCGAACTACTGCAGGCAGCAGGAGCATGACGGCGCGGCCGCCTGTGTGGGAAAAGTTGGAGCGCCGTTCACGGAGGCAGCAAGGCCAACAAGCAACAGCCAACACGACGGTGTCTCTGCGCGTACGCCACCGCTGCTCGGAAGGGCAGGCGCAGATGGTACTTGGGATCGCTTGGATCCAAGTTTGGAGAGGACGTCGACGGCCACGTTTTCCTCTCGGGGTACGTGGCGGCATTCTAGCCCGTAGATGTGAGCTTCCAGCTTGCGGACCTCCGCGCAGTAAGCGTCCATGGTTTCCTTGGAGCACTCCCAATTTTTGTTGACCTGCTTGACTACGACCTTGGAATCCCCATAGCATAGTAGGCGCTTGATGCCTAAGGTAGCGGCTATCCTGAGTCCATGGATGAGCGCTTCGTACTCGATGCCATTATTGGTCGCTTTGTAATGAATCTGCAGCACGTACTTGAGGTGTTTTCCTTCCAGTGAGATGAATAGCACTCCTGCGCCAGCTCCTTCGAGGTTTAGAGCGTCATCGAAGTACATTGTCTAGTGCTCGGGTGGTTCTGCTGGTGTGGGTGCTTGGATTTCTGTCCACTCAGCTAGGAAGTCGACCAACACCTAGGATTTGATAGCTTGCCTTGACTTGAAGGTGATGTCGAAGCTGCCGAGCTCAACCGCCCATTTGACGACTCGGCCATTGATGTCGCGGTTGTGGAGGATCTCGCCGAGTGGAAAATTGGACACCACGTGTATTGGGTGCACTTGGAAGTAGTTGCGAAGTTTCCTTGAGCAGATCAAGAGGGTGTAAAGTAGTTTCTGGGGGTGCTGGTACTGGATTTTTGAGTCGGCCAGAACTTCGCTGATGTAGTATACCGGCCTTTGAACCGGGTAGAAATGTCCGTCTTCTTGGCGTTCCACGACTAGGGCTGCGCTCACCACGTTGGTGGTTGCTGCTATGTATAGCAGGAGGGGTTCTTCTTTACGCGGCCCGGTGAGCACTGGCGGGGTAACTAGAAAGGCTTTTAGGTCGGCCAACGCTTGGTCGGCTTCGGGCGTCCATTCGAACTTGTCGGCCTTCTTCAAGAGCTTGAAGAAGGGAGCTCCGCGTTCACCTAGCTTGCTGATGAACCGGTTTAGGGCTGCCATCATGCCTGTTAGTTTCATTACTTCCTTTTTATTTTTGGGTGGCGACAGATTCTGGATCGCCGCGATCTTCGTGGGGTTAGCCTCAATGCCCCGCTGGCTTACCAGGAACCCCAGGAGCTTGCCTGAGGGTACCCCGAAGACGCATTTGGTCGGGTTGAGCTTCCATCTGAAGCGCCGAAGATTGTTAAACGTCTCTTGGAGGTCAGAGATCAGGGTATCTAGGTCGTAGGCATTGACCACGACATCGTCGACGTAAGCCTCGGCGTTGCGCCTGATTTGCCTGTCCAAGCAACTCTGAATTGCCTTCTGGTACGTCGCTCCAGCGTTCTTGAGGCCGAAGGTCATTGTTTTGTAGCAATATATGCCATGGGGCGCGATGAACGCCGTCTTGTCTTGATCGGTCGGGTTGAGGGTATCTGATGGTAGCCGGAGTAGCAATCGAGGAAAGAGAGGAGTAAACATCCAGATGTTGAGTCGACTACTTGGTCGATGTGAGGAAGAGGGAAGGGGTCCTTAGGGCAGTGCCTGTTGAGATCGGTATAATCAATGCACATTCTCCATTCACCGGTTTTCTTCTTTACAAGTACAGGATTTGCAAGCCATTCGGGGTGCATGCACTCCCGAATAAAACCAGCTGCTAGGAGTTTATTCAATTCTACCCTAATGGCCTCCTTGCGATCTTGCGCGAACCGACGAAGCTTCTGCTTGACTGGCTTGGCGGTCTTCACCAAATGCAAGGAGTGCTCAGCCCTCTCCCTTGGGACTCCGTGCATATCCGAGGGTTTCCACGCGAATGGGTCCGTGCTTCCACATGCAGCTCGGACCGCCGTGATGTAGGTCTGGATCCATAGTTTGGGGTCGGAGCGGCCGTCGAACTTCTCGACCAAGGCTGGCTTGAAGGTGTCCGGAGTTTGGGGACCTGATGAAGTCGCTTGGTGAAGGCTTGGAAACCTTCGATTGCGAAGTCATCTTCTCCGAAGCTGTCGTTGCCACCATCTTGACGGTGGTTGCGGGCTCTGGGCGAGCCATATCGGCGATCGTAGCGGTCGCGTTCGTCGAGCTCGCGGCGTGCGCGGTGATCATCGACGTCGGAGTACTCGAAGTAGTTAGCTCGGCGATCGGGCCGACCGTAATCTCGGTCGTACCATTCGCGTTGTTCTAGCTCGGCTTCGTCACGCTCGCGATGTCGGTTATTGAGCTCTGCTCGCACGTCGTGGTGTGGCCTGTGGAGTCGATCGCGAAGGTCTTCGTCTCGGCGGTGATGGTTGCGTCGTCTGTCGCCTCCACCTCGGCGGTTCCGAGGATTTCTGCCCTCGGACTCGTCTGGTTGGTGGTCCGCCGTGCGTTCTTGATCTACTTCTTTTAGGATGGGCTCCAGAGTTGGAGATCTGCGTCGGCGCCTGTCACGGTCGGATCTGCTGTACCCGGACCTGCGAGAGCTCGATCTGCTTGATCGTGAACGGCTAGATCTTGATCTGGCCTGTTTTTCTTGCCGGTGGAGGTTTAGCAATACGGCCAGCCGGGCTCGGACTCGGGCCGCCCCCGGGGTGGCCACCATAGGATCCAGCTCAGCGACGCATGCGGCGATTGCCGCAGATGGGGTAAGGAAGTCTGCCTGTGCCTGCTCGAACTCACGTGTCAGGTTACGTGGGTCCAAGGGTTCCAGCTCTTCATCGCGTGGGCCGCCACCTGCTCCCCTGTTAGCCGCCTCGGCTTGGCGGCGCTGGGCTCTATTGTTGTTTGCATCTAAACGACGCTGCCATTCGGATGCAGTCTCGTCGTCTTGGGTGTGTTGATCCTTAGATACAAGCACCTCGCGATCATGTCGCGCGGTGTGGCTTGATGCTTCGCCTTCCGAGTTCTCGGGGGACGAGAGTACGGTCGTGGCGACCTGGAACTCGCCGCAGTCCAGAAACTGGGTGGGCTCAGGCGGGTTTCCAGATGGGATCTGGGTTTCGCGGTGCGGAAGCCGGCCAGAGTAGTCGGCGGCCGCGTTCTTTAGTCCGTGGGGGAACGTGTTCCCGGAGCGGCCTAGTGCCCGCTCGGACATGGCAATGCACTCAGCGAGCGTGTCGTTGATGCGGTTCAGCCCATCGACGATCTCGTCAGGATAAGGGACCCGGCGTCGGGGAAGCAGATCTGGGATCCGATCCCGGATGCTGAGCTGCTCGATCCGCTGCATGAGCTGATCTGGCACATCGGGGGGAGTCCCCGGGGTTGTCGAGGTCGAGTCCGCTGGCGTCAAGTCGACGTTGGTGGAGCTCGAGCTGCTGGAGTCGGTGAAGAAGCTGCATCCCGGAAGGTGCTTGGGGCTGCCGCTCACGTCCGCCGGGAAGATGATGTCGGATGGATCTGCCATCAAGCCAACGGTGTTTTCGAATTGAAAAAGCTCACCAATCTACCCCTACCTGGTGCGCCAACTGCCGGACCTTAGGACCGGCAATCCACCTGGGGGTACCCGAGCAGTTGATTTGTAGAAGGGGCGATCGATGAGCTAGTAGCTTGATGGTACATAGGAGGCACTGATTTAGACAGGTTCGGGCTACCCTAAGGTATAATACCCTACGTCCTGTGTCAGTGGTGTTGCTTGTATTGCTGGGTACTCGGCCGAGCTTCAGGAAGCTAGGGTGAGCGTATGGTTTACAGGATGTGATGCGATGATCCTCATGAGGGTGCCCCAGGCCACTTTATATAGGGTAGCGGACTAGGGTTTACAAGTCGGTTTCCATTTAAAACTACTTGGTTTTCAATCAGGACTCTTGTCCGGGTCTGTTGCAACCGAATATCCCTGGATATATCTGGACGAGCCACCCGTCGGGTCTTCATCAAACTTGTCCGCCAAGTCAGGGTGCCCGCATGGGCCACGTGGGGGTCGGCCCATGAGCCTGTCAGATGTGGGCCCTGGCCGCCGTAGTCTGGTCTGACAATGGGCGCAGGGGTACCCATATCCCACATTCACCGAAATTGTTCATAAGATGGTTTCAGAAAATGTTGAAACCTTTTAAGCAAATGAAATAAAGCAACAGGGATCCATTTTGCTTGGGTACAGTATCATGCCAATTCAAGATTTGAAATAAAAACTTTCGCAAAAAAAAAAGATTTGAAATAAAAAATTACTGAAAAAACCATATTTGAGATTTTAGCAATGTTGTTTATTAAATTACACGCTATATTGTTTTTAAAAATCAAGTAAAAATCACCTAAATCCATGGTCTCAAAATAGTATTTTAATAAATTATATTAGCTCCCATTATAAGTGCAATGGTCAAAATTTAGTCATTTCACAAAACACATGGTAAAATTAAGTTTGAACTCACGGTACGTTGTCACTCTGTGTGTTTCCTTCAGAATGAGATCAATTTCGAGGTGGAACTGTGGCCCTTGACGACACCCTCACTCGGGCAATCAAATTTAAAAGCCTGCCGATGCTTTATTTTATTTGTTGGGACCGGCCAACACGGAAATACAGATCGTCATCGAGATATTACTATATATGGCACATGCACATGCTTAAAATAATGTACTTTTGGATAACAAGCTTTGGAGTATGTACAAGCCCGAATTCTGTGACATCAGACTGCCTCACGAATCATGATGATGTTGAAATGATCCAAGTCAAATCGGTGGCTTGTTCGCCATGATATGGATATAGTTAAATTATAGCAGCTAGTTACTACCTTCCTAGTGCGTTCAGAATTAAGATGCCATATGTGCGGCTGATAACATTCAGAATGCCTTTTTTTTCCTGTTAATCAGGAAAGGATATACGTGGTGGCTAACCGATGGAACTAAATAGATCGAAGTCGTGCATCCGTTACACAGTACGTTTTTCAAATGAATGAACCCAAAAAAAAAGGACAAGTTGTCAAAGTCAAATCGCTGTGCGTTTAAAGACGCGTGCACGATACACAGAACACAGTTGACCTAAAATTTAAATGAAGTCCCAATCAATCATAGTTCGCCAACAGACTGATGGTTGCTGAATAAAAACTGGTCAACTAGCTAGAGTCGATCGACAAATGACATTATTTTACGAGTCCATCATCATCGCTCACGCAAGTAGATGGCCTAGATATCACCTATATGCGGTGCATGGTCTTGTCTATATAACAAGCTTAACAGGCTAGTCAGCAGGCATCGACGATATGGCGTCTTCTTCCTCCGTAACGAAGCTTGTCCTTCCGTTCTTCTTCCTCCTCGCCCTCTGCGCGTACGCCGGCGTGTCGGCCGGTGAAGCTCCATGCTGCTATAAGCGTCTGTTCAGCCTTGGCGACTCCATCACCGATGCCGGCAACCTCGCCAAGGTCTCCCCCAACGTCCCTGCCCTCTCGTTCCCCTACGGCGAGACCTTCTTCCACCACCCCAACGGCCGCTTCTGCGACGGCAGGCTCATCGTCGACTTCATTGGTAAATTTAACACGGACTAGCAGCAGTTGGTTCAACGCTCCTGCACTAGTACTGCACATGTATATGTTAATCATCATGTACATATATATACATTTATATATATATGCTTAATTGTGCTTGCATTGCAGCGGAGGCGTTGAAGCTGCCGTTCCTGACACCGTTCCTGGCCGGGAAGACGGCGGAGGACTTCCGGCAGGGGGTGAACTTCGCGGTGGCCGGCGCGACGGCGCTGAGCCAGCAGTTCTTCAAGGACATGGGGCTGGACCTGAGCATCATCCCGCCCTTCTCGCTGGACGTGCAGCTGGAGTGGTTCAAGAGCGTGCTCCACATGCTCGGCCCAACGGAAAAAGGTACTAGTAATCGACTGATGACATGCATTTGGCAATTAGGCAATAATAAAGCTCGATCAGCAGAGCCTGACGACGACATGCATATATGTAATCTCTGCTGCAGAGCGCAAGGACATAATGTCAAGCTCTCTGTTCCTGCTTGGGGAGGTTGGGGGCAACGACTACAACCACCCTTTCTTCCAGAACCGGTCCTTCAGCGCCGAGATCAAGCCCCTGGTCCCAAAAGTTACAGCAAAGATCGAAAACGCCACCATGGTAATAACCTATATAATTAAGCAGCACAGTGCCTCTTTTATATATATCTTTTTCCACGGCGATGAACTCAAACATGTCAACATTATAAATCGTATTTTCTACACCTAAATAGGTAGCTGAACATTGGCATGCTATAATTCTAATCTGGTGCCCTTCAGATCGATGAACCCTAGAAAACAAAGCTCATCATATATGAATATCGTTGTCAGGTGTTGATCGGCCTTGGAGCCAAGACGATCGTCGTCCCCGGGAACTTCCCCGTCGGCTGCATCCCGAGGTTCCTCTCCATGTTCCCGAGCAACAACTCCGGCGACTACGACTCCGCCGGGTGCCTCAGGTGGCTCAATGACTTCGCCGAGGAGCAAAACCGCGCGCTCAAGCTCATGCTGAAGCGCGTCCGCCGCCGCCATCCGTCAGTCACCCTCATCTACGGCGACTACTACGGCGCCGTCCTTGAGATCACCTGTAACCCTAAGAAACACGGTAAATTAAGTTTATTAATTAACCTGGCCGGTTTCATTATTCCTTCGTGCCAACTACTGTCTCTAGAGAGTGACGAACTACATACCTAATGCCGCAGGGTTCAGGAAGGACGTTGCTCTGACCGCGTGCTGCGGCGACGGCGGGCCCCACAACTCCGGCACGCTCTTCTCTTGCAACCCCACGTCGATTCTGTGCCCTGACCCGTCCAAGCACATTTCATGGGATGGCCTTCATCTCACTGAAGCTACGTACAGATTCGTGGCGCGTGGCATGCTGGATGGACCGTACGCTACACCGTCGTCTATTCTGTCCAAATGCAGACACTATAGTAATTATTAAAAATCTTGCATATCCTGAACATGCATGTATCAGTTGATCTGCTCGACAAGGGGGTTGCATTGCGTGCTCTACTTCATTTTGCCTGGTTATTTTTACAATCCCTCTGCCTGCTGCTAGACGACTAGATTTATTTGGTGATGTCGGGCCATCCCGTGGCTACTATATGTAATTTTGTATGTATTTAATCATGCAAGCCCCATAATTCGCATACATACTAGTGTTGATGGAAGCACTCAAACTGCAATGCACACCATCTAATGTACTAGTGTTGATGGAAATTAGGACACCACAAGCGCATGGGTCAGTCGTTCTCTAGACATGCACACCATATTGATATTCAAAAGAATGGTCACCCTAAAGGTAAAGCTCGTCGGTACTGATAAGATCTTAATCATAACATTAATCATGCAAAACTATTTTAGCGCTCCCCACTAAAAAATTCTCTCAATTCTCAACATGCCACGTTATCCTCCACTAAGCACCCTACCAACGTGCCACGTCATCCTCCACTAAGCACCATACCGAGATGCATTGACTGTTGATTCTTGCAGCGCACCACGTCATCCTCCACTAAGCATCCCACCAAGATGCGTTGATTGCTAATTCTATATCTATATTAAACTATATACTTCTCGCATGCGGTGCAGCCACATCATCTTAATTGTTTGCACTGTCCAATTCTATATCTATATTAAACTATACACTTCTGGCATGCGGTGCAGTCACATCATCTTAATTGTTTGCACCATCCAATCTAAAAAAAACCTATCGCCCTGTTTGTTTGGCTGGTGGCTGGCGTTGGTTTTTACTGAGAGAAAAACACTGCTGGCTGGTGCTGGTTTCTGCTGAGAGAAAAATACTTTTCGCTGGCTGGAAACCATCCAGGCGAACAGGTCGTATATATCTATATTAAATTATATATGAGCACCCAGCTATAAAATATTGATTTCTATTTCTCTCAACATACAAGAATTATTTTTATTTTCAAATTTCACCAAAAGATCCCGCAACAACGCGCGGGTATCACCTAGTAACATAAAAATACTAGTGTTGATGGAAGCACTCAAACTGCCATGCACACCATCTAATGTACTAGTGTTGATGCAAATTAGGACACCACAAGCGCATGGATCAGTCGTTGTCTAGACATGGACACCATAATGATTTTCAAAAGAATGGTCGCCCTAAAGGTAAAGCTCGCTGATACTGATAAGATCTAAATCATAACATTAATCTATACTATAAAGAGAATTAGATTTGAAACTATTTCTCACCAACAAAAGCCCCACCTGCAAGTAAAACATCACAACAAAACACAACAAAAGGAGAGGGAGAGGGACATTCCCAAATGTTTTTCTTCCAAAACATCAAAACTTTTTTCGCCAGATGAACCCACCAGTACCCATACCCGCTTCGCCGTCCCACGTACCTACGATTCCACCGCGTGGGCCTTTTCCTGGGAACCTAAACCCTAAACCCAGGCCTTCTCCCTCGCGAGTGAGAAATTTTATTATTTGGGCCCGGGATCTTGGCCGCCGCCACACTTTCCCTCACCAGCAGCCGGCGCCCGCGATCTTCACCGCCGCCGCGCGGCCAGAGCGCCGCGCGGGATCTTCGTCGCCGCCTCGCCCATCAGCCGCCTCCTCGGCCACCATCATTCCCACCCGTCCTCCTCGGCCGCTATCGCCTGTCAGCAGGAGTAGCCGCCCCCGCTTCCGCCCGCGAGGTTGTGCCGCTGCCGCCCGCGAGGTCTGCGCCGCCACCGCCCTGGGCCCAAAGCAGGAGCAGCCGCCATCGCCACTGCGCGGGATCGTCGTCGCCGCCGCGCCGCCGCCGTCCACACCTGTCCGAGATCGCGGGGTCCAGAGCAATCATCCGTCCGCCATTGATGTTGGCGCCGACAGGTGCGGATGCTGCCCCTATTTTTTTCCTCCATTCCTTTCTCCTGCACGGCCTCCTCTCCCCGCACTGCCACTGCCTGTTCGTCGAAATGGCGCAGTGGAACGCTCTGGTGGACGCCGCGCTCACCAGGCTGGAGGCCAGGAGCCTGCTGCATGCCACGCGCCCATTGCGCTCGCGCCGCCGCCCGCGGCACCGGGGACCTTCGCCAGCCCAGAGCCCTGGGAGCCGCCGTCAAGATCCGGCTCGACCGCAACACCCTTCCAATGGCTCGCTGAAGGTTGGTGCCTTTCTCCCTATGCGGCACTTGCGACAATTGTAGTCATTGTTTGTTCCTCTCTGTTATTTTCCGCCAGACCGCCACTAATTATGGACATTCAATTTGATTCTTTTCTCCGGTAATGACTACATGGGCCTCAGCTCCCGTCCAGCAGTCTGTGAGTCTGCAGTGAAGGTGTGCCAATTCTTTGCTGGGTCCATTGATATCCTATAAATTATTTTGATTTAGTGACTCAGTGTGTGTTTTCTAGGCAGCTCAAAACTATGGCATGGGGCCAAGAGGCTCGGCGTTGATATGTGGCTATAATACTCATCACAGATTGGTGGAGGAATCATTTGCATAATTGAAGAAAAAAGAGGTATCCTATCATGTTTTGATTTGAAAATTTTGCATACGGACCACCATTTATTCTTCTTTGAATCCTTAATGTGTAGTGATTTTGCAGGAGGCAAGTAGTCCTTCCCCACAGGGTTCTTTGGAGTTCCAAGAAGATATGTTCATAAAGTAATTCCAATTTCCTAAACTAAAGTCAGGTGATTTTTTTTTAATCTGAAAGGAGGGACAGCTGGGATGTGCTTGACTGCTTGTGTTCTATCATAGCTTTATGATAGGTGACCAATGTACCAGAAGCTGTAGGTGATATATATTCCATATGTTTACCATGTCAGTGTTCATAAATTGCCTTGATATGCAAGAGATAATTGTTCTCCTTATTTAGTATAGATATGTCCATAGTAAATGTATGGTTTATAATATAGATAAAAAAGGCCTACAATATCTCAAAAGGAATACATGCGGAGATTTAGTGAAGCCTCCTCTACTCCTGTCCACATTTCACATAAACCTACAGGTACTTTCAGTTCCTCCCTATCCATGGTTCTTTTTTCTTTAATCTATTTGGGTTCAGTATGTCCATGTCTACAATCTAATTTACTATTTTACACGAAAGTAGATAGGCGACATTGTGGTATGTGGTCACAGGTTGTGATTCACAACCCATTGGAAGAATACAGAATATTTTTCCTGTAAGGTTGACTACTTGGTATAATGGGGCGGACCAGGCTTTGGCTTGTTGTTGTGTTTGATTAGAGTTGTTGAGCTGTCTGCTTTTCTTCTCACTAAAATGGCAAGACTGAAGTTTAATTACTATGCGGGACAAAGTAGTGGCCAGACTTTTTTCTAAACTGCTTTCTCTCCACATGACATAGATGGTCTTGGATGTGTTGGATACCCATTACTTGAAGGTTCTCAGAATCTGGTTATTGTCTGCTGATATCCAATATGTTGAATGTACACTGCAAGCTTAAACTCGGGATCGGGTATAACATGTACAGTATACTTTCTGCATTTATCATGTCCTCTTTGCAGGTTACCAGCTATTACGGATAGGGTACTGCTAGAACAGGGAGGAGGGAGAGATCGATGGAAGCAAGATTTAGGTAAGAAACAAATCTTATATTTTTCTTCATCCGAGACTTAGGTAAGTGGGAAAATGTGTCATGGGGGAGAAACACACCCTATATTTTTGCAGGCATTATCAGGCACAATCTTTAGATGTTATACAATTCTATTTTTGTTCATCAGAGACTTAGGAAAGGGGGAAAATGTCAGGGGGGAGAAACAATATTAATAGTGCACTAACGGTGCTAGCATTAGTGCTAAGTTCCTTCATCCTTTTCACGATTCTATTGCTTAGACCTTTTGATCTGAATGCATAACTGTTGAAAACTTTGCTGATTGGTGCATAGGTTTTGTGCTTATATAGTGACCTTTTTTCTAGAAATTCTTCTGCGTAATAGTTACCTTTACCATGGATGTGGCTAAACTTGGATGGTGAATATGGCCAGTGACTATGATATGCCTCAAGGTAAGTTGAACCTATGTTTTTTGTATTTTCACTTCGTTCAGTTAAAATTTTCCCGCATTACTAAATCTTTAGCTGTGAGAATAACACGAGTTCCTGCTTATAAATGTTATGTTTATATCTATACTAAAAGGAACCTAGAGAATTGAAAACACTTTTTACCCAAAAAAACACCCCCACCCTCTCACAGAGGACCCACGTGTCGGGCTTTGGTGGGAGGGAAAAACTAGAAAGCATCAAAATTTTTGCATGTTCCAGACGCTTTTAGTTCATTCTCCGTAAAACTTTTTTCACCCAACGTTTTGTACCCGCCCGCGCGTACCCACCTTCGGCCAGGTGGGCCCCTACCTCCCCACACGTGCACACAATTATCCCGTATTGCTAATAGACAATAGATTGAAGAGTTTTTCTCCATATAAATAAAGACCAACTAACTTGAAAAATGATGTGCCTCTAGATTTGAGAATACCTAAAGCTTTATATACACACGTGCGTGCACACGTGCAACCAAGGTCCACTAAAGTTACACTGTTTTAGTGAATTATTTTATACATGTGGATGCGCACATGTGCCTTTGCTAGTAAAAATGAAACAATCTCAGATATTGTTGAGGGATATTTACTAAAAGTAAACCTGGTTCTTCACTATAGTGCTTGGCATTGTTTTCATTGGCAAATTTCTCTACTTACCGTTCATTCTCAGGTATAAGCCACATTTTATGTTAGATATGGTTGGAAGACAAGTACATTTCTGTATTGCTCTTCTTTCCTTTACGGAATACTAGAGCTCGATGTATGCTACAAAAGTTTGCTTGGAAAGACTATAATGAAATATAAAAAAGTATATATTTTCCTTATATTTGTTGATGTATATATACTGGTTTATCCATCAAATTCGAAAGCACAAAGTCATGGTCATGAATGCTAATTGATGTTTTAATGAATTTTCAGAGATCGTGGTTGCATTTGATGGGGTACCAGAGAGGTACTATGGCTTACTTTTGTGAATGGGTAGAGGAGGTTAATTTTGACTGGGCAATGACCATGGTAAGTAAATTTCAAATTCTTCATCATCTCAAATTCGAGGTCTGTAGAACTCGGATTGTTCCTCTTTGCTTGCTTTCCATAAGTGTGACCCCTCAGTTCTGCAGACATGTAATACAGAGACTCGTTGAACATGTACATATATATACCTTAATTGAATTGACCAAGCATAGAATAGCAAGAATTTTGAATTTCAGAGATGTTGTGGGTTAGTCAGTAGTGAGTTGAGTCAGTGATAGTTTAATTCAGGATAAATTAGGAGCTTGTTCTGAATCTATTATAGCATGAAGCAGGTTGTTGCTCATGCCTGATTCTTAGGTGGTCAGAGAGGCTGTTGATAATGCGCTTGTGGGACTCTTGGCTCCTTATGCAAGATTTAGTAAGTCATCTGCTTCAACAAGATTCTTTTGAAGGTTCAACAGGATGGATGTTGTTTGACTTGTCAATCTTTTGTCAATTATGAATTACATGTTAGTTTGTACTAAGTACATATTAAATTACTT
Organism: Echinochloa phyllopogon; assembly: GCA_033239725.1. Lineage (NCBI taxonomy): Eukaryota > Viridiplantae > Streptophyta > Magnoliopsida > Poales > Poaceae > Echinochloa > Echinochloa phyllopogon. The sequence goes on from BTCW01000008.1 coordinate 11,437,659, forward strand.
GCAGGTGGTATGATCATCTAGCATATTCATTGATGGTTTAGGCACTCATTGTTCTTATCATTTATTGTGGCTCTCAGAAATATTTCTAACCCACAGTATTTTACTGATTCAAGAGTTTACCAGCTTTAGGTGAAATTCAGTTCACCACAATTCAACCTCAAATGGTTTGTTCCTCTGTTCACTATTATTTCAACACTTGCATATTCTTTATTTTTTTCGAGGGAAATAGTTCTTTTCCAATCCTTTGAATCCTCTAGCATCCCATTTTGAATTGATACTGTCATGCATGTCATGCAGGATATGCCTCCCAACTGTGTCCCCTTGGATGTTTCTTTTTCATCGATTATCATAATAACTATGAGATGATTGTTGCGCTCTCCCAATATGAATACAGTAGTCCTTGTGCACCCCTTTTGATATTGTTTAGGCAATTAAAAGTTTTCACTCAGGAATAATCATGGATGGTAGACTGAACCGGTTTCGTGCTCCTATTAACATATTTTCATGGTCCGCCTGCCTTTCAATATCACAATTTGACTTTATAGTTTTTTTTCTAGAATAGATTTGGTGTTTCCCCTGAGTTACTCTTCTTACAATGGAAAACTGATATGGCATAAACTCACATAGGAGCCAGGGAAAAATGTTGTCTATGTAGAATTATGGTTGGGTCATTTGGGGCCAGGTACTCTCATGGACTGCATTGATGCAATTGTATTTTTTGAGCAACTATTGATCAATCTTTTTATGGGCTCAACAGTAAAAATAAAAATGTCTGAAGGTTCTTCCCTTTGTTATGAGTACCATCATAACACTAACAGTAAAATGTTGCGTTTACAAAAATGTAATATGATCTCTTACTATGTCAGATATTGATGACTGGAAGGGTGGTATCAATCCTGAAGTTAAAGCTTCTTGGGCCTGGCTACTGCTTAATTTGGGGATCCTGTTGACATGCTTGTCTGAATTATAACATTTGCTTTTGTTATTTTACCTTTCATAATTTTTTGCATTTGGAGAAATATCTAACCCATAGAACTTTATCATGGTCTTGCTGTTCAGTATCCCAACATGCTATCAGTAGCTTGATAATGTTAATACTAAACCTCAATGCCTTGTGCGGGCCTTCGAACTTTTAATGCTCCGGTGACAGTACCATGAAGGTTTTTGTCTTTGCGAGATGCCAAGATGAAGGATGAGTCCCACCTTTGGCAGATGGCTAGAGCCAAAGGGACATCAGTGCTGGACCTGGGTAGGTTGACTGGTTAGAGTTTGAAGGTCTTTTTCTTTGGTCAGGTTTTTAGTCTTTCTTTGTAAGAATCTACTGGTGTAAACCCAACATTCCCTACTATGCCGAATGTCGGGTGATGTTGTGTTTTGGGCTTTTACATTTTTACCATAAATATTAATTTCTTGATCAGTATTTTTTTTATAAATATATGAATTTAAAGTCTCTGAATGTCTGGTGATGTCTTCAACGTTATTTAAGGATCACTGGTAGCTTGATGTGTTTCAAATTGCGTATTTTTCTCTGACCTTCACGAGAGATCAGTTGCAATTATCATTTCTATGTCATATTATGATACAATTCTGAAGTCTTACCAAACTGTCCAAAGTATCTCAACTTTGCCTTTCAAATTCTAATCCCATTGTTCATAATATCTATCTCAACTTTGCCTTTCAATTCTAGTTCCATTGTTCATAATTGTCAGATATGTTGGTTGTTGATAGCTTGAGGCTTTACTCAGAAAGACGTTTACATCATCCATCGATCAAGCTGCTTTCGAATTTAGGACATGTGTTGTAGAGGCATTATAAATGTATCATTTGCTTTGCTAATGTCTAACTTATAGTGAAGGATGTTGTTTTTTTTCTTTTTTATTTACCTATGCACTCAGCAATACTGATGTATGGTCTAGATTTATTTGTATTGGATCTATCAATTACAAGTAGTTTGTTTAGTTTCTCATGTTTCGTTTTTTAAGAAACTATAAAATTTGTATAATTTAACTCATTTAAAATACTTAGAATACTTTGTTTTTAAAATTTTCTAATATAAATTCAATCCAATTTCAAAATATAAAATTCTTATTTATCATATTTTCTAATACACGCGCGTGTTGCGCGTGCACTCTACTAGTAACATTAAAATCAAATACATAAGCGTGTAGCAATTACATCTAGATATCACTCGTTGCAAACTGAAGATGACGAGTTGTCGCAAGAACACCCCATGCTGACCGGCTTGGATACCCTAGGCTGGTCGGCTTTGGGTGTTTCTCCCTGATTTGTGTCGTAAAATATGAATTCCGAATATAACAAGTATAATGTAACAAGTATACTACTCAAACGGCAACCATATTTAAAAATAATAATCATGAACGCGAGCACTATTCATGTTCATCTCAATATTTAATATGCAAATAGATGAAGAAGGCAGATTAAAACCACAAACATGTTTCTTTATTTATATTTGCTCTCAAAACAGTGGGTCACTGGCAGCCTTCAAACACAAATGTGGTGATCACTGATCTTGACTAACATATATAGCAACCCTAATTTAGCAATACAGAGTTCAGATCAAATATTAACTGCCAAGAACAAGCTACTGTAATATTGTAGCAATATTAGCAAGCAGGGATCAAATTACTTCGGGACTGAACAGTATGGAACAGAATGAATACAGTTTATGTACGAACAAGGTAAAAGACAGTACTCGACAAGTAACATAACAAACTTGTGATAGATCATGAACAATTTGTTAAAAGACAGTCACGTTGTCTCACCTAGCCCACTTTCATCATCGAGTAATTTAATCAGCGCAAAAAATGAATATCCTATACCTATAGAGGATATGCTTACTAATGATGCTCCTAGACATAGATTTACCAGTTTCGTCGAGGTAATGCTTGTTATAAACGAGCAGCGGATTCGGCCCGGGCCGGCGCAACATTCAGCCCAGGTCCAACGGAGCAACAACCAATCAAAGCTCAGACCTAACTCAACCCAAAAGACTAGTCTGATAGGTGAGACTGCCCTCGCCTTATATGTTGTGCTCTCCCATCATTAATTTCCGATGTGGGACTAAACCTAACAATGCTGGCTATATAATCAATACATTATGGCTGAGGAAGATACATGCAATACTTTTTTTATATGTCGTGGTTCTGTTGTTTTATTTTTTTTAATTATTCTGTTGTTTTATTTGAGTGGGTTTTTATGACTTTTGGTTAAATGGGCCATCTGGGATCAGGGTTATTGGGTTGGCTCAGTTTTGCGTGCAGGCCGGCAAACAAGTGGTCTTGGCTGCTGGTGGGCTTCCGACCCAAAGCACGGGGGAAGGCGGAGTGGACTGGGTTCATCACAGACCGTGAGTGCGGTCCACCTGCACCAAGTGCATGGGATCTAGGTGCGGCTCAGCGGGATCCTGTGTGGTGCTCATGTGGCAGGGCTCCGTTTGTGACGTCTGCAGTGGAGCAGCTTTTTCTATGAAGCTGAAACTGTTTTGAAAAACCTTTGGTAAAACAGCTTCTTCTATTTTTTATGAGTGTATACAAGAAGCCAAATGAAGAGTAGTGGGGTGGAGCTACTTTTTTTGGCTCCATCTGCCTAGTTTATTTGCATGACCGGCTTCTTTGGTGCTCCAACCTCGAAGCCGTTTTCTACTTAGGTGTTTTGTAGGGATCCTGTGGAAGCCGGTGGTAGAGCTGTTGAAAAAAAACCCTACCTAATGGGGGCCTATGTTGGTGTGGGCTTCCTTGTGGCCTCTCGTGGGGATTGTTTGGGACGCTGAGAGGGTGTCTGGCAAAAATCCACAAGGTTGTTTGGGAAATGGAGTTTTGGACTGGATTGAAGCGGTTACGAGTGGAGCAATTTCTCCTGAAAGTCAAAATCTTCCTCGATCTGTCCCTCTCAATCCCCCTCAATCAACTTCAAAATTCCATTTGCCAAACAAAGCCCAATGCGGTTTCTCACCCATGGACCCAGTGGGCATGGGTGACCGACGCCCCCGAATGGTCGGTCGACACCAAGTTGGCAAAGCTGGTCGAATGTCAATGGGCCGTGGCGAATGGCGTGGCTTGGGTTGGAGCGAAGGTCTGGCCTTGGGGTTCCCATTATGTGCATGCGCAGGGCGTAGGTAAGTATCTGGCTTAGCACTGAAGGACTCTGTGGTCTTTAAACGGAGGTCAAGTTCCGGGTCAGACTGCTGGGCCACATGGCCGCGCCACCGCCCGGGCGGTAAATGGTCTTGCCATACTAGCTGGAGCATGCGTGTGTGCTCCGTAGTGGTCTGGTCCTCCGGAGCCACGAAGCGTGTTGGGTGATCACCCGCCGTGGGTGTAGGTGGCGCGGTGTCCTACGGGGGACAAGCGGGTGGCTCGATGCTCGGCATCAGGCTGTTCGCACTGGTCCCTCTCTACTCTACCCTTTAAAAGAAAATATTCTATCTTGGTTATCGAGATTCTATACTCCATATCACTTTCTTCCACACTCATCATACTCTATATTCACTCTCTATACCAACTACCAGTTCGTGGGACCCACACATCACAATTTTTTTATCTTTCCCCCTCTCTCTCCCATCTTCCAGACCCCCCGCGGCCTTCACTCCCCTCTCCGCGCAAGCCCGCCGATGGCCCCTCCCCCCTCCTCGCCAGCCCGCCGACGCCTCCCCCTCCCTCTCCAACCTCCACCTCCCCTCGCGTGCTCCCCACCCTCCACCTCCCGCTCCGCCTCCGGCCAGATCCCGGAGGCCATGGACGTCAACTTTGTGGAAGAGGGCGAGGTGGCGATGCTCGCCAACGACACCCACCAAATCAATAAGCACAACTTCCGTGTCCCTTTCGTGTGCGGCTGCCACAACATCGGGGAGGCACTGCGCCACATCATGCGGCGGTGGACGGGATGGTGCCCAGCTCCCTTGCCGGCTAAGGACAGCGGCCTCGCGGCGGTTCCCTCCAGCAGTGGGGGCTCCCCATCCTCGTCTTCTACGCCATGGGCCCAAGCACGGGAGGCGGCGCATTGGGCCCATGAGTGGGGCGTCGCAGGTTGGGCACAGCGGGTGGCGACGGCGGCATGTTGTTTCCTCACGATGGATCCTCACAGCGGCGCATCCCTCCTCGCGGTCGGCGGTGGTGGAGCCGAGCTGGGCGGCCAGGTGGTCACGGAGCCCAGCGGGGCTGCCAGACAAGCCCACGGGCAGGAGGGAGGGAGGCGACGGGCGAAGCCGGGCAGCGACGGGATCAGGAACGAGGCATCTAGGCAGGCACAGAGCTGAGTGGGGCGGCCAGGCAAGCCCAGGTGCGGCACGAAGGCGACGAGCGAAGCCGGGCGACGAGGGGATCGGGAACGGTGAGGCGGATGCGGCTTCTCAAGGAGCTGGTTGGGGTTAGCGGCACCGGCGATGACATCGAGCGGGCCCATGCTTTGCCCCTGCGTCCTTGGCTGCACCATCGCCTTCACCACGGGCACGGGTGGGACCGCGGCCTCCACACGCTTGGGCTACGGCTGCTTGGTGGTGCGGTGGTGGTGGAGCCACGAGGAGAAGCTCCAGGATCTCCGCCATGATGTGGTCGATCTCCGCCACGACGTCGGCGTCCACGGTCTCAGGCTCTAGGCGTGGACCTGGGGCATGCGCGGCCTTGTCGACGCCCTCCTCCCTCCCATTTCCTCACCGGCGCCCTCCTCCCTCGCGGACGGCAGCGGCTTCGATGGCGCAGGTGGGTGTGGTGACATGCGGACGGCGGGCACCCAGTGCGGCGGCATGGGGAGCGTAGTGGCGGCGGGGGCGAGCGTGTGGCGGCGGACGACGCATGGCCAGCAGGCGGCCGCGGGCGGCAGCGAGCGGCGTCGAGTGGTTGGGAGGGCGCGCGGGCCCCACTCCGACGTGACGCATAGCGTACCGCCGCGCCGCCCTCTATGCATGCCATGCGGGGACTCCGACCGGTATTCTACCAGGCCTTTGGCGTGCCCTTCTGCAGGCCTAAAAACGGGATCCCGCACGGTATACACGCGAGGCGTGTAGCGTGCGGGATCCCGTCCCCACTGCGAGGAGCCTCAAGGCGAGCAAGGTGGTGAAGGCTATAGGCCACAAGGCGGCAACGGATGAGCGATCGTGACTAGATGTTGGGGCACGAAGTCCGAGCAAGCAAAGCGGCGGAGCCGGCGCGTTAGGTACGCGCATGTCCGCGGGAGCCGGCATCCCGTTCCGCGTCGCGGCGCAGGCAACAGCTGGCCTCAAAGGGCACGTCAGTGCAGGCAGGCAAACACGATAGGGAGGTTGACATGGCGGTGCTCATATATGGGCTCGGGGGTGGCAAGGTGAGGCATATGGGCTCGGGGGTGGCAAGGTGAGGCATATAGGGAGGTTGACATGGCGGTGCTCACCTCTACATAGGAGACCGTACTCGGCTTATTGCTTGCATGGGAGTCAAGCACTCTTCTCTCTCCTCTTTTCTCTCATCCACATCAGTAAAAATGCTGACTAACTTGGCTATAAGGTATGTACTTGCTCTTAGGAGTTCAATAATTAGGTTAGTTAGTTTAGGCCCAAGGCAGGATAGGTTATTAGTAATTAGCTTTAGATTTATATTTGAATTAAATCACACTATTGTCCTTAAATTAAATTAAACTTCAATTTATTTCGCTACCCGGCTGGTCCGACACACTGGTGGTTATGGAGCAGCTTTCAACTAGAATTTCGCTTGCCAGTCGAGATGGCTGCTGAAGAAGAAAACCGAAACTTCGCTGAAGATGAGTTCGTGGCCCATAATTCCTTGCCCCAGTCGTTGATAGCGCACCAGTGCAGAAATCATCTGCAGGCAATAATTGTTTAACTTAGCACTTGGGCCGCCCTTCAAATCCTCTCTCAAGTCTCAAACCACGCCAGGCAAGTTGTGTTTATTTGTGCCTCTCTGTTGAGCTGTCTTCCTTTCCTTATGTACAAGTTGTGCTGTGCTTCCAGCTGCTGTTATAATCTGTGGATTTGCCACATTATATAATGAAGAGTTCAGGTCAGCCTTGCGCGTACCATAGTTTCCTTAAAAAAGAAAAAAGAAAACACCAGGCAAGGAAGCGAGGTAGTAGCATCATTTCAGCTAGAGGGAGTGGACATGGCGGAAATGATGGCGAGCGCAGCCGCCACGAGCGTGATCGGCTCCGTCATCGGCAAGCTGGCTGCCATGCTCGGCGAGAAGTACCAGCTCGCCGGAGACGTTGAGGACGGGATCCGCTTCTTGCAGGAGGAGCTAAGCACCATGGACACCGTGCTGTGGAATCTCGACAAGAAGGACGACGACCAGATCAATCCACTGGCCAAAGATTGGAGGAGCAAGGTGCGTGAGCTATCCTATGATACCGAGGATTTTATCGACAGGTTCATGCTCAATCACAGCCATGGAGCCGGTTCCAAGCCCAACTTTGTGCGTGAGGCTGTCCGTAAGGTGAAGAAGTTGTGGAAAGAGCCGGGGATAGCAGAGGAGATCCAACGACTCAGAAGGCTCGTGACCGAACAGAGCGAGCGGGCCAAACGATACGACATCTATCAGAATCTCGCTGCCCCACCTCAGACAGTGAGCTTGGACCCTCGAGTACCTACACTCTTTCAAGAGGCGAGAGATCTCGTGGGAATTGATGCTCCTCGCAAGGAGATCATGCAGCTATTAAAACTTGAAGAGAAGCACCACCGTGTGGTGGTGTCCATCTATGGAACTGCTGGTCAGGGGAAGACCACTTTGGCCATGGAGGTGTATCGCAAAATCACAGAAGAATTTTATTGCCGGGCTTTCGTGTCTGTATCTCAAACTCCAGATATGAAGAGGGTTCTTAGAGATATATTGTCTCAAATAAACAAGAGCGAGTTTAACCAGTCACAAAGCTGGGAGGCGGAATTAGTATTAGTACTAGTAGCAAATTACACGTGCATTGCTATGATCAAATCATTAATCTTATTGTTTTTTATTTAAAACTAACATAGATTTTTTATCCCTTATTATATTTTTCATTGCTTTAATGAATCTCTGCATGTTTTCTTGAAGCCTACAAAATTGTAATGCAATATATTTATTTATACTTAAGTACGCATTTTGCATCTTTACCTTCTTTTTTTTGAACTTCAATTTACCTTCTTTTTTTTAAAACGAGTTTCCAGAGACAAATATATACACATTATCTCTAATTTTTAATATTTGAGCTGAGTTGATGAGGATATAGCAATATGCTCGTATGTTGCTAGGGGCAAAACCATGTGTGTGTGTGTGTATATATATATATGATATACACTTTAGTTTTTTTTTTGTTTGATACTTTTGGACAACAGAAAGAATAACAAATGTAGTCTTATATTACTATGATCACTTCAGCACAAGAGTCATTAGAATATGCGATAGATTACAATGATCGTATGGGCTTAAACATAGATAAAAGTATGCATAAGAGAGATAACATTGTGGCTGGTTCGTAGAAAATTTAGGGGCATTTCTACAGATCTACAAATAATAAAATAGTTATAATTCAACACCTTATATTCCACAGTATTAACATAAGTAAAAGCATGCATATGACATTGATCAATTGTAGGCTAGTATGCCTCTATTAATTCCACAATCACTATAGTCTAATTAATCTTCCAGGAGTCAGCCGGCAGCGTGAGGTGTTCTTGGTCGTCGAATGAAGATATGATATCTTCATGATCAAAATACCATTTCATTTTCCATTTCCTCCTGCCTCTCCTTTGTACGAGAGAGAACCACAAATGCAAAGCCTCTAGAAATATCAGCAATTTGGTGAGAGCATATATATATTAATGGATTCAGATATTCTTGTGAAGAATTATTTAAAAAGTAAAATGACATGTTGGATGCATGCGGCAAGGTGATAGCGATATAACTAGCTTTTGGGTGCATGTGCATGTGTGTCAGGTTGGGGTGCCCGTGTGTGAGAAGAGAGGAGAAAGAGAGCACATGAGGATAGGGCCGAGCCGTGGTGGTACACGCAAGTTTTTTTTTTACCGCAGCTCCATGTTTTCCGAGTCCAGATGGAACTCGAGGTAGGATGACGGACCAAAATTTATTCAACCGCTGATGGACAAGAGCAGCGACGGACCAAAGACACAACACGTGAAGAATTGCTTCCTTGCTTTATTATTAGATAAAGAAAAGATAAAGATTAGATGGTATAATCTGTAGCCGGCCATATAATAAGTAATTCAGTGGCCAGGCCACCTGATCCGTCACCGGACAAACCAGAACTGGCGCTTCCACCTCCCGACCTCGGCTTCCTCGTAGTAATTGCACGTGAGCCGGTGCAATTCCCATTGGCTACAGTGATTACTGTAATTAATGTAGCCAGTTAATTTACATTGACTAGGTGACAAAGTCATTTCAGGGATTCGAATTCATGTTGCGGCGTGCATATGCTAGAAGTTAGAGCAACTCCAACACATCCCCTTTTGCTTTATTTTTGTTATAGGAAAATCCCCTTTCAGATTTTCAGCATATCGAGGAGAAGTGCTCCAACAGATCCCATTTCCTATTCCCTTTCCCTTTATTTCTTTTTTCTTCCTTTCCTCTTATCTTTGCATATACATTCTATTCTAAATATTATTCAACAATACAATAATTTAAATTTTTTTGATTCCAACTACACACAATTCAACAACATTTCAAATCCATAATTCAAATTCAAAATTCAAAGACAATATATGTCCAAATGCACCAAATAGTCCACATAAACATGACAAAACATAGAGATGTCTACCACCGATGGATTTGCCACAAATGCTCAATAAGGTCATCACGAAGTTGGTTATGTCCCTCATGGTCTTCGATGTTATGATGCATTTCAAAGAATTTGTAAATTCATTCTTCGTTTAGCTCGGGCTCCACCAGTGTTCCCACATGGTCATACACGAAGTCTTCGGGTTGACCCCTCTCATCCTCTATTATCATATTGTGCGTAATGATGCATGCTTTCATGATATGCCCCCAAGGTCTCTTGGTCCCAAATCGAGCAACACCCCAAATGCTCTCTCGACATCCTTCCTTGCAGCTTCGTGAGCCTTAGCAAAGTGTCCTTCCTTGTTACTTTTTGGGTTTCCTATTGTCTTGACAAAGGTGGACCATGCAGGATATATGCCATCTACAAGAAAGTAGCCCATTGTGTACTCATGGCCATTGACTTCAAACAGAGGAGATCTGTGAAATACGCATGGCCAGATTTACAATATAGTTAAATATGGTATAGTAACCGGGTTTAGTATACACGTATGAGTTACGAGAACTAGTGCATGCAAATTACCGCAAAATGTTGATGCACCCGATATAGTTCCTGATTTATGGGCACAAAAATCACCACAAGGATTCATTGTAGGCGACTCAGCGAGTCTAAATATCGTAGCTTTGGCCATATTGGAACAGGGAGTTACCATAATTTCATGGCAACGTATACTACAGTGAGGAGACCAATTTATAATTACGATAATTAGGATAGGATCAATAGTTACAACCAGGGACGGAGCCAGTAAAATTTTTAGGGGGTCTAAACTATAAAGCTATATCGACATAACACCACTATGAGCTCTTAAAATAGACAAATATAACAATTGAGCCTCTTCTATTATACGTATTTGAGTACAAATTTCAAAGTGAGGTCCGGTGGGGTTCTACATATCTACGAACAGTAGGGAGGGGGGGGGGGGGGCTCGTTGCCTCGGCCGCTGGTTACAACAATTTATCATCTATATTCCGCAATCAACTTTAGCCGAACACAAATATTTGACGTGAAGCTACTATTATGACTGGACAAAATTACCAGGAAGTAGTTACTAGAATTCAAATGGCTCGACCAATGAGTTCATTTAGAGTTACAATAATTTGGTGCCAAACTGTTTCGGAAAAACAATTACTATAACAAGGAGAGAAATTTACGATGTAGATACAAAAGTATGACTGTTGATTGAATCAACCAAATCAAACATACATCAAAATAAAAAATGGGCCACTATTTTTGACACCGAATATGAGCCCTGAAGGTCAAGATTGAGGTTAGTGTGCCTCGAGTACAGGAACCTCCTTGATCGTGTTTAGTCAGATGTACACAGCATGTAGAAAGAGCAGCTCGGATGACCTAAAACTGTGGCACATTTGGATATATTCATCCTCACTGGAGTTGGGCTTCTTCTACACTGTTGCAGACGTATAACGAATCTGAAAAAAAAAACGAATTTAAGGCTCAGCAGCAGCAAGTGCCACTTTCTGAAATTGAGAATTTACCAAGGGAAAAATATGAAGAGTAAATTGCACCCACCATACAACAACTTGGCAAGTGGGTGCAGATTGGTCCAACAACTTGGCAAGTGGGTGCAGATTGGTCCAACAACTTGTAAAATGCTCAATTTAGTACAACAACTTGTAAAGTGCTCATTTTAGTGCAATAACTCGGAAAATTGATGCATCTGTGGTACAAACACTACAACCGTAACGTATTCTTTTTAGACACAACCGTGGCATATCTGCTAACGATGAGTCGTAATAGAACGTATATTCACACTGGAACAAATTATTACGTATTATTTAGCCATTATTATTTGCATCACGATGGCAATGTATTTGGCAAAGATAAGAACATTCAACGTTTATGGAAGTAATGTTATGTCTTCAAATTAAGAATATTTAATTTTATATTCAATATTTATAACTTTATCCTCAGACATATTTGATTATGTGCATTTTTCAGCTTAAAAAAAGAAACCAATATTCTGAATGTTATGGTTTAGTAGCTTGGCATAAATATTTTTAGAAATGTATCAAATACTTGTTTATAGAGAGGTAAAAGAGCTAAAAGGACATAAACAATCTTGTTTATAGAGAGGGAAAAGAGCTAAAAGGACATAGACAATGTTGCTTTCTATTCAATTGTTGACTACATGAGAAGAACAGACCAATCCCAATGTTCCAAAATCTATCTTATGGACTTCAATTTTTCGATAATGCTAATGGTTTTATTCTAGAACTTGTTAAATTTGGACTAATGAACAAATAAGTTATGTATATCTAATAGACCAAAAATAAGAATTATTTATAGTTCCATCTACTATGCTTAATATATTATCATTATAAAGTTGGGATTATAGATGCACCTATTTGGCAATTTCTTGCACTAAATTGAGTATTTTACAAGTTGTTATACCAATTTACACCCACCTGACAAAGTTACTATACCAACTTGAGCATTTTATAACTTGTTGGACTAATTTGCACGCACCTGTCACGTTGTTGTACTAAATTGAGCATTTTACAAGTTGTTGGACCAATTTGCACGCACCTGCCAAGTTGTTGTATGTAGGGTGCAATTTACTCAAATATGAAATTATAGTACTTGGTATCAAAGTGCATGCAGCAAGACAATATGGATGGCAGCCCAAGAAATTAGTAAATTATATGAGTTATTACTACAATATCTGTGAACAAATACCACAATTTAGCTATCACAATGGCATATTCGATTTACTACAATATATGTGAACAAATACCATTATTGAGTACCATTATTGAGTTATCACAATGGCATATTCAATTTACTATAATAGCAGGGTGTCACTTTCAGAAGAAATACCCATGTCCGGCAAGAAGCTTCCTAATGATCATGTTCAGTGGGTTGTAAAGCACATAGAAGCACATCTCTGACATATTTTGTAGTGAAATAAATTAGAAGGAATAATGAACTAGACAGAGATAGGTCCTAGGCAAAATGGAAGCTAACAAAGAAATTAATTTAGCTTGCTAATAACGCAATGGTCAGATATGTTTTTGTGTACTAGAAGGAAACTATCTCACAGGCACTAATACAAGGTTCAAGGATCTACAGAGGCCAATTATAAGTGACCGATTTATCAGACGATTTACCGGAGGGCAACCATGATTTCATATAGTCCTGAAGAAAAATAGTAGTAGACAAATTACCAAGGTTTTCATATAGCATTGTGTCTGATTTATATGAATAGTGTTTTTTCATATAATGTTGTGTATGATTTATGGAAGACAAAATATATGATAATTAACAAATATGATAGGCATTTACTAAGTATTCCTATTAGAAAATGCAGACACATAACAAAACAAGAAATGATGCCTGGTTGCAATCTGCATGCCAGTACCTGAAATAGATAGAATCAAACAAACTTTCCAATTCCTCGCGGGTAATCAGATCAAAAGAGAAATAGTAAACAAATGGATGTACGATAAAGCAGTAAATCTAATCTAACAACAAGGGATTTGACTCCTAATCCATAGAAAATCTTTGTGTAAGGTGAATTTTTGCTGCTGCTCATATCCGGATCTTCTCTTTTCTAAAAAAAATCCGGATCTTTTTCTTTTCTCAAAAAAAAATACGGATCTTATTCTCTCGCTGGACTCGATGTGGTTGGCTGAGTGACCCAAGCAGCAAGAACTACCACAGCTGCTACAATGATGCGCACGATGGGTGACAACACCTGGTCAAGGGGATGGATGGCACCCGGAAATTGCCATGAAGGGGATAGCGGCATCAACGCGGACAGGAGATGTGGGCCGATTTGAAGCTGCAGCATAATCATCTCAAGCGGCACTCCTATGTGTTCTTGAGGACAGGGGAGTAGTCATAATTTCCAACTCAGATCGTTGGCACTAAAACAATAGGGGATTTTAGACCTGACGAACTGCTCTGCATTGAGAGTGGGAATTTTAACTCTGTGTAATCGTAAATCTGACCTTAGCTTTCCTACTACACAACCAAATCGGATGAAATAAACACGATATAGATTAGGCTTACCAGAACAACTTTAGAGCCTAATTGGTTGGGACGGCTTGACCTGTCTTCCGTGCATACACCGCGGCCACCGGGCACCAGCAGCGCCTGTGCCGCCGCTCTTTCAAGTTTCAACCTCCGCTTCCCCTCCTCCGTGCCTGTGCACAAGGCTCCAAGCCGCACAGGATGGCCAGAGGACGCGGGCTACCGCGATTCCGCTTGCCTGAACATCGGCTCGACCGTGGCGCGCGGGGTTGACCTGCCCACATAATTACTTAGTATTCTTTAGCCAGCCATAGAGAATTAGTTTTTTATATTATTACAATCTAAAGTTTTTAACGACTCACAAACTCACCGGTCATTCAAACACCACTCCTCTTGTCGACTCCACCTGTTAAGTCTTTTTTTTAAACTCTTTGGCTCCCTCGTTCGTCTCTATAATATGGAATTGTCGAGATCGTAACCAACACGGTCACCAGCCAACTATCTGTCCCACAATCTTATTTTCTGTTAAACGTGCGACATCTTACTAGTATAAATAAACATGGATAAGTTATATGGTCAATTAATTAGAGCATAAATGATATGGTATTGGGACTGGGTCTAAGAGGATCTCCAAAGTAAATTGCATCCACCATACAATAACCTGCATGGTTGTATCATTTTGGTTTAACAAGTTGCAAAACGTACAAACGGATACACGAATTTGTCAATTTTGAGCATATATAGCCATATGTATACCATGAGTGTATTTTGTTATTGTGGCAGACCGTAAGGGCTGTAACTTGAGTCACAAGTATTAATTTTGAGGAGGTGAAAGGCCAAAATGCAAAATTATGTCCAGTGACCTTTCCTAACGCATCTAGCCCCTCTCTGTGTTGTTCCATTATGTATCAAATTGATAGATTAGGCTATAATGTTTATATAATATTTATACACAATGAAATATGGAACCAATGCAGTAAGACTTTTCTATATTACTTGTTCCGTGAGACATGCAGCCAAAGATAGGGTATATGTGTGACTTTGCACAAAAGGTCTTCCAAAGTCAACAAAAGTGTACAACTCTTCATGCATAATTATTTAAATAATCAAATTCCCCACATAAACATTTAGAATATTTTTATTGAACGTGTATTTCTAAAATTACAAAAGTTTAAGAAATATTATTTCGGCATAGAGGTGCCATCTATGCAGCACATAAATAATATCATTGTCCATAGATATATATATATAATTTGCTCAATCAATTTTGTATTTTGTCCTTCACCAACTCAAAATTAATATTTGCAACCCAAACAATACTCCATGTGGCGTGCCACCATAGAAAAATAGGCTCTATGGCATACATTTAACCATGATGCGCATACTTGACAAGTGCATGTATGTGTTTATATATTTTGCAACTTATTGGACCAAAGTGATACAACCATATCAGTTGTTGTATGGTGGGTGCTATTTACTCAAAAAAAATAAAAGATAGAAAAAATTGCATCCAACAAACTAGCTAACTGGATAGCTATTTTTCACGCTAGCTATCTCATCCCCTTCACTAGGTATCTTTGCCTAGCCTATCGCGCTCTCCATCCACGCTCGCCAGTTTTAAGAGTCTGTTGGTTTATCCCTGCTTTTGCGAAGCTTTTTATTTTTTAGCTAACCTCTTAATGTTTAAATTTAGTTGGGATTATTGCTAGTCTCTTGGAGATGCACTAAGTCCAAGCCCACTAATCCAGCACAGTGCAGGGATAGAGATAGTTAGATTAGTTGGTTAGGATATTTGCTTATGGGAGTTAGTCATCTCATTAAAAGAGACACACTTGTATCAATTGAAGGCAAGTAAGAGCCTCTAGAGAGAGGGAGTCGAATAGGGTTTTCAGGCTATCCCAAAATTTACCATATCATTTGGTATTCAGAGCCTTTGTTCTTGCGACCTTCCCATCACCATTTTCTTTTCCTACGCAGAGATTAGATTGATCCCTGTTCTCCAATAAAAAGAAGCATCAATCAATTTCCACGTGATTCAGATTGCACCCGCAGCAAATCCCACCCAACTCCCACCCCTGGTCCCAATTCAACACCACGTCGAGATTGCATATACAATAATCATCACCAATGGCTCCCATAACAAAGACGCAAGCCTTATTCCGTGACATATATGCCATGCTGGATACGGTGAAGATGAAGCTCGACGAGATTGGCTCATCGGCGAAGTGACAATCGCCTCCTTCAACAACATCGCTCACAACTCCACCGGCAGCCGATGCAGTACACCTGCTGGCCAACTCAACGACAGTGGTGTCGCCTGCAAGTGCATCTCCCGCCGTCACCAATATGTATGTCTGTCCGACGGTGCCGCTGGCCTCTGCAACACCCGCACTACACCTCCAGCCAGGACATCACCTGCTCCGGCCACTACGACAGCACCACCTCCATCTGCAGCACTTCCATCTTCGCTACCAGTTGCCTTAACGCCACCAGAATATCCGCTGGAAGAGGAGCGGGTAACAGCGACACCCACCATCATTTAGATTCTCGTCAAGATCGACTCCCTCTTCGCATCTCCGCCAAGTGTAGCCAATACACAGCACCAGCATCATGGAAGATCAAGTTGGTCACACCAGCAACCTTGACGTCGAGAGCATCATTTTCACTGGCGGCCTCTTCAGCGGCACTATTGGCGGGAACGACAATGGTGTCATATGTGACTCCATCAATGGGCACAACAGATGGGGCACAATCGCCATCACCAGAGACCTCGCCAACAGCACCATTGCCACCGCTGCCATCATCCATAATATCAGCAACCCCACTGACAGCGGCAACTGCAACTGCAACTGCGCCCCTTCCATCGTCACCATAGATTTTAAACCAGTCCCAGAGGCCTTGGTGGCGTCCCTTGGCGACACGCAGGCTGCTGCATCATCAACGGCTGTGTCACCAGCAGCAACAATGACTTTACCTGCTGGAGCAACAACCGTGGTGAAGCCCCCTTTGCTTGTGGCATTCCCTCTGTCTTCGCAAACACCGGACGGGCCGAACATATTGCCTCAGCCTTGATAGTTGATACTGCCACCACCAGATTTGTCACGACCCCCAAAGTCGCTGCCATCCTCATTTGTTGATACAACGCATGGCCCACCAGCAGCTACATCAGCACCTCTACGGGCTGAGATAACAGTGGCGCCGTCTGAGACTCCATCGTCATCTGTGGAAATAGTGCGTGCTGCTGTGATGCCACCGGATACAGATGCTCCTTCAGCATGGGCGTTATCATCAGTCACCTCCCGCGTCGCCCAAGGCCATTGCAACGAAGCAACCCTTGATGGCATATGATCCTTAGACGGTAGACCATGGACAGCACAAGCAACATGATCCAACCACTGGCGTACCAGGGCAAGAACACGAAGTTCGTGCATGACAACATCATCTAGAACAACCAAGTGACCATCGACCTGGGCTGTAGCCATTTGGTCAAGGCCGGGTAATACAATTATCCATTATCTAAAAAAACCAAGTGACCATCGACCAGAGGAGATATTGGTTGTGTGTGCTGCTGCAAGTCCGACCATGTCTGCCTGGGAGCCTGGCAGATCCAGGTATCTTACTTGCTACAGGTTCCACAGCTGCACAAACTGCTCCTGATCTTTGGGCTACCAACACCTGCATTTACGGCCACATGCAAGGTTTTGCCACTCACTTTGTGCTGGCTGCCTGCAATTGTTTGGGGAGCTTAGCATCGTCCGTTGCCATGCAGCATCTATTGCCATCATGCGAAACTACAAAGACCTTCTATTGTGGCCTCCACCGCTGCCATCCTCGGGAGCACTGAACTGCATCAACATTGTTCAGCAACCGATGACCCAGGGTCTGGACTCTGGACTACAGCTATGATCACCATCACAGCTTGAAGGGGTGGTGTAGTGTTATGGTAGTGGGACCGAGTCTAAGCATGGGCCCACTAATCTAGCACGGCACAGGGGTAGCGCATGAACAGTACCTCGGATTTGTTATGATAGAGATAAAGTTAGATGAGTTAATTAGGATATTTGCTTAGGGTTCAAGTTAGTCATCTCTATAAAAGACACACCCCTGTATCAGTTGAAGGCAAGCAAGATAATCCCTAAAACTAGGCAGAGCTCCAGACGGAGGGTGACTAATAGGTTCTTCGGGCTATCCCTAGATTTCCTACAGATATGTATTTCTCATAGTTAAATCCTTGATTTCAACTGTTCAACATATCTAACAATATTATTACTAAGGATTTTACAGCATTCTCCAGTCAACTGTGCAAGCCTGATATTTCATTAGAAAATTTTATTTTATGCCGTTGAATAAATCCAGACCATGGTTCACAATTCCGGAAATTCACCCGAAATTCCCGGAATCCCCGGAATTTCGATTTTTCGCTGGGTCCCGGAATTTTTTTTCTACCGGAATTTAAAACCTTGATCCAGACTCAGTAAACTTATTTCTTGACAAATACAATCCTATGTATATTTTGTATGGCCATTCTAAATGTACATAAAAACATTAAAATATTTGAACAGAAGGCCACTATATTTGAACCTTCTTTTGGTCCAAGTGCCGTTTCCTCGTTGGAGGCGTTGTCTCGGGAGCCTACGTGATAGTCCAAGTGCTGCTTTGGTTAGTGAAGAGGATGAAGGTGAAGTCGCTTGTGGTAGTTTGCTGCGACATGATCTTTTGGTCATGGTGTTCTCAAATTTTTTTCTTTTTATGGGCTGTGTGCATCTTAGTTATGCAGAGGTCGGGTTGGATTTTATATGATTGTATCATCTTGATGCAATTGTCTAAGATCAATAAAGCTTCCTTTTTCCAAAAAAAAATATTTGAACCTTCTTCAATATATGCTAAAAACTTGTGGGGACTTTACTAACGTGACTCATGCAACACTCAGGTACTTCATCTTGATTGATGATATCTGGAGTGTATCAGCATGGGAGATTGTACGATCTGCCTTACCTCTCAATGACAATGGAAGCAAAATAATTACTACAACACGCAGTAAAACAGTAGCCAGATCATGCTGTACTGGTATTGCTGAACAAATGTACGAAGCAAGACCACTTAGTGATGAACACTCTCAGATATTATTCTTCAAAAGACTATCTTGCTCAAGTGAGGATATTCCTCAAGATTTAACGGAAGTATACCATGATATCTTGAAGAAATGCGGTGGCTTACCATTAGCCATAATCAGTATAGCTGGTTTATTGGCAAGCAGAAGCCAAACGAAGGAAGTCTGGGTCAGTACATTGAAATCCATTTCTGCTGCAGTTGAGAAAGACATTGATAAAATGAAAAGAATTTTGCTGCTTAGTTACTTTGACCTTCATCAGCATCTAAAGAGCTGTTTGTTATATCTAAGTGTATTTCCGGAGGATTATTTGATTAATTGCGAACGGTTGATATTGTTATGGGTAGCCGAAGGACTGATTCCTGGTCAAGACAGAGAAAGTATGGAACATCTAGGGAGAAGTTACTTGAATGAGCTGATCAATAGAAGCTTGGTCCAGCCAACTAAGATTAATGCAGATGGCGCAACAGTGAGAGGGTGCAGAGTTCATGATGTCATACTTGACTTTATTGTATCAAAAGCTGTGGAGGACAACTTTGTTACTATATGGAATAGTAATGATGTGTTTTCTGAAAAATACTCTTCCAACAAGATTCGTCGTTTATCCATACAGGAAGACATTTCTAGCCGGGCTGAAGAGATGGCCAAGACAATAAAAAACGCAGCTCATATTCGATCAATAAATATTTTTGTCTCTAATTCAGTGCTGCTTAATAAGCACGCCTCTGAGTTATTAAGCAGCAAAGTCTTGCGAGTGCTAAATATAGAAGGTTATGTTGATGAATTCTCTCTTGGACTTGTCAAAAGTTTCGGTCAAATGAAGTACTTGAGGACACGCAGCAAATTCTATGGTTGCAACTGCAAGCTCCCAGAAAATATAGAAAAGCTGCAACATCTAGAGATTCTAGATGTTAGAGGCACCGACATTGTCAAACTACCGGAAAGCATTATCCAATTGGAGAAATTAATGCGGCTTGTTGTTGATCGTTCTGTGCAACTACCTGATGGGATCGGAAATCTTCAGGCGTTGGAAGAGCTATACACTATCAGTTTGGCTTTTCAATCTGTAAAGTTTATCCAAGGACTAGGCAATCTGATCAATCTGAGGGTACTTGAAGTTAGCTGGAACTACGACGATCCAAGAAAAAATTATAGGCCTAAAGTACATGATGTGGAAGGCCACAAGAAAGCATGTATCTCGTCCCTCTCCAAGCTGTTCATGATCCTGCGAGAACTGATTGTATGGAATACTCCTGATGCCACACTTCCATTCATGGCTTCATGTGTCCGTACTCCACCTCCACTTCGGAGGCTTTGTTTTGGCGTCACTCGTAAATTAAGGATCGTGCCCCATCAAATCAGTTCCCTAGTCAACCTGACCCGTCTCCGCATTGGACTTTGTGGTGAATTAAGCAAGGAAGGGTTAAATATCCTAGCAAGTTTACCCATGCTCCTCTCTCTTACTGTTTGCTTATTAGATGATTCAGGCATAGGTGGTGTTTAGATGTTGAATTTGGGAGGGTGAATTTGGGAGTATAATGTCACATCGTAATCATTGCGTCACTGTAGCATTTCGTTTGTATTTGTAAAAAATTGTCCAAAAATTGATTAATTACGCTCAAAATGTTCGTCTCGCAGAGCACAACAAAACTGTGCAATTAGTTTTTGATTTCATCTACATTTAATACTCCATGCATGTTATGACATTTTGATGTGATGGAGAATCTTCTTTTTGCATAGTAAATTTGGGAGTGAAATTTTGGAACTAAACGAGGCCATAGTGGAAGATTCAGGCATCCTCTACCCAAGACATTCAATCAGTCAGGGATTCCATCGTTTGGTCAAGTTTAATTTCCACTGTTGGCTTCAGACGGCGTTGGAGTTTGAACCTGGAGCCACGCCAAAGCTCCAAAGGCTCAAGCTGGAACTGCTGGCGCGGTGCCAGTTCAAGTACGGGCACGGTGGCCTGGTCCTTGGGCTGCAGAATCTGGCAGGCCTGAAACAGGTCGCTCTCCGTATTAACTGCTATGCTGCTACTGTTGACGAGGTGCAGGCTTTCGAGGATGACATCAAGGGTGCAGCACGCACCCATCCCAACGATCCCGTAGCCCAGATCGAAAGAGTTCTGCAAAATGGCATGGCTCAGGGGTGCAGCAGGCCGCCATCCGATCATCCCATACAAGAAGCCCCATGACCATGTGAATGCATGATATGGAGAATACATATCACTATCACGGTGATCTGTTTTTCTGTTCTAGCGGTTCGTTGGAATTGGACAGGGTTAATTTGATTTGTTTTCCTCCTGGGATGCTTGTAATATACAGCACCACTGATTCATAATACTCCTATCTCAGTCCCTCGGGGAACATAAACTGGTTGTACCAAATTACCAATTGGTATTGTAGTTTTCAGTTTTTTATATATAATGAAAGAGGTCAAAGTCTCTGTATTCTCCTGTACAGCTGGGTTTTCTGTGACGCGGCTCACTTCTTTGTAAATTCCATATACTAGGATGCTTTGTAAATTCATATGGATGTCCGACTATAATCTAATCCAATAGTTTCCGAGAAAATAATACGCATTGTAGAATACGTTAGCATAACATAAAAGTTACATGCCTCCAAATTGCTTCCCAACACATTAACTGCAGCCCACTGAGACGGGCCTCGTCTTGTTGGCCCAGTTAAATAAAGCTGGGTGAAGCCTCTACGGGCCCAGCCCATATGGTCTGCAGGTCTTCTCCCTTTGTCATGAGAATCCTGCCGCTGCTTCGGCGCGGCGCCGGCGATGGCATGGCAAGGCCGCTCGAGGCCTCCACCCCTTGAGTCTTCAGCTGCGCGGCTGCCGTTCAATGACTGGTGCCAGGCCCTCGTAACCTAGTTTGGTAATTTCTATCGGGCATTTCTTTCTAGGTAATGCATTTCTATTGGACATTTCTTTCTATGTAATGCATTTTTAGATCTTAGCTAGGGATTCAGTTTGAACTTTCAACTGCAGGTGTGCAAATTTCCTTTTTGACATGTTAACTAGCTGTTCGACTCTGGACAGAACTTTGAGCACTCGAGATGGTGTTACAGAGCACGATGATGCATTGGCACCGCATTTAGATTTCGTCCCCAGGCTCTGTCATTTGAACATCTTTTCCCTTTTCATCTTGTACGTTCAGGTGGAACACACTCGACAACTAGGATGCTGATTATGAAGACAGGAAGGCACCAACTGTGGGTTCTTTCAAGGAAAGGTGTATGGACATGTATCATGGGATCATCTTACATTAACACTGAATTCTGCATTGCTTGGTACAAATGAAATGATACAACATTAAACATTTTTGGCAAATGTAGTTCATCAATGAAAGGTCCAAATCCTTGGATGGGAATCAAACTGAATCAATAAGAAAATACCGCATCTGCAAGCAGGCTGCGAATGTCCTAATCGCTGATAAAACCAAGGGTTCATCAAAAGGAAAATTCTAAAACATACATAACTGCAAATGTCAATGCATCAAGGATGTCAAGATCCGATGACTTATTTGGAAAAGATTAGATGTCTGATGTAGTGATGTTGCTTCCAGCAGAAGTGGAGTGGATTTGCACTCCAAAGGAACCCAGGCGCCACTTCAGATGCGGAGCTCAGGAACATACTGCATCCTCTGCTGCATTTCGTTGCTATACCACTGACCTCTAAAGTCTCTGTGTAAATCCAGCAGCCACAGTTTCTTCAGAGATCGAAGGTATTCTATGCCTTGCGGGACCTTGTTGAGATTCTGAAGTGACGTAACATATAAACCCTCGATCTGTGGAAGGGCACCAACTTTGATCTCCACCTTGACAACACTGGGCATGCGCTGCAAGACAAGCGTCTTCAGCTGTGGGAAGCGCCCTGAAGAAAGAACCAAAGTGTTTGCACTACTCACCCTGTTAAGTTTAAGATAGGTGAGATTCGGTACACATGGCGCAAGAAGCTGCAGCGGATCTTCCCTAACTTGACACCAGCTCATAGCTAGGTACCTCAGATTTTTGCCATGGTTATGGAATATCGGACACTTCAATGTGTTATCTGCCCAGCACCCTCTGATTATCAACCTGTGGAGATTGTCAGATGCTGGCTTGAGAGCCTCCAAGTGAAGTACCTCGTTCTTATCACAAGCAGAGAGAAGCAAGCTAGAAAGAAGTGGCATTCTGGACAGTACAGAAAAAAGATTTGCACAATCAACTCCACTTATGTTGTCAATCCACACACTCCGTAGTTTTGTAAGTTTTATCAGCTGCTCAGCCAGGTCTTTGTTAGATACCACAGTTTCTAGAGTCTGAAGTTCTTCAAAGTTGGATAACTCTTTTGGTGCTTCCACTCCAATGAAATACCGGAACTCTGCCTGCTTCTCATCTGCATATCTGTCTGCTAGAAGGTGCCGCAGCTTCTTGATTTTAACAATGCCTCGTGGTAGCTTCTCTATTTTTGTTTGCTTTATGTCCAGCGTTTGGAGGTTGGATAGCTTCCCAATCGATTCTGGGAGTGATTTGACTCTTGTGCGCCGCAGACCAATGTAGCGTAGATTAAACATATTTCCTATGGATGCCGGCACCTCAACTATTTCAGAATCTTGCAGCTCGAGAACTGTGAGGTACATGGATTGAGACAGAACTGGAGATAACAACTGAGGGGAGGATTCAATTATAACTATTGCAATTAGAGTTCGAAGGCGTGGGAGTAGAATTTTAACTTTCAGTGAAGTTTTGTCCTTCCATCCACAGGAAGACAGGCGACGAACACCCTTGTCCATCTTCACCAATGTACCAAAATCATATGCAAAACCAAACATCTCCTCTTTTGCAACAGAGAGTGCCAGGTCCCGTACAAGGTCATGCATCTTACAGGTGCTGACCCTGCCTAGCTCATCATTCTCGACAGCTTCCAGCATATTCCTTTGGATCAGTTCCCTTAGGCATTTGTCAGCCACTTCTTCTGGTGTGCTATGTTCATTTTGAACTGCAAAACCTTCTGCAACCCAGAGCCGAACAAGGCTCTCTCGTGACATTAGGTGATCCTCAGGGAACAAGCTACAATAAAAGAAGCAGTTTCTAAGATTTCCAGGTAAGTCATTGTAGCTCAGGTTTAGAATTGCACGGACATGATCATTGTTCTTCAGCTCATCCTGAAATCGCTTGTATCTTTCGTTCCAAACTTGTTTAATTGGTGGCAATGCAGATAACAGGCCACCCATGGTTACAATTGCAAGTGGAAGTCCTTGACACCTCTTCACTACATCGTTGGCCAGGTTCTTAAGATCATCAGGGCAGCTGCAATTCTTGAAGTTATAGAAAGTCTTTCTGCAAAACAGCACAAATGCATCACTATGCTCCAATGGCTTGAGTTTGAGTTGACGTGTGGGGTGAGCAAGGGCTGCCACCTGTTCCTGTCGCGTCGTGATGATAACACAACTTTCTTGGAGGTTCTGGAATGCATCCCTTATCTGAGTGTATGCTTCTTGATTCCAAACATCATCCAATACAATCAAACACTTCCTACCAGCTAGTTTTTCCCTTATTTTTCCTTTCAAGTCATAGGCATCCAAATCCACTAGCTGTGAGAGTTCGGGCTCCCCAGTATTCCTCAGCAGTTTCCTTAGCAGTTTCCTCAGCACTTCTACCACATCGTAAGTCTGAGACACAACGATCCAAGCATGAGTGATGAAATTGTTCTTCTCCCGCTCGAACACATTTGTGACAAGGGTGGTTTTTCCCAATCCACCCATACCAGATACTGTTATTAATTTGGTACTTTGATCGTTTGAATTCAACCATCTGGTCAGCAATCTCCTATTTTCTTCAATACCCACAAGATCATCTTGAACAACATCCAGGAGGCAGTCCTGCGACCTCTTTCTTTCAATATCAGCAAGTAAATTCGGACTCAGCTGGGACTGAGGTAGCCACCGTTCTTTTCGCTTCCCAACATTTTCAATTGTCTTCTCTATTTCAGCGATCTCCTCAGCAATCTCACTGAAAACTGCGATGTAGTGAGCTTTGGTAAAAATCTTTTTCACTCTATTTTCTTCCTCCAGTTTAAGAGCATGGTATGAATATTTGTCAATGACATCCTCAGCATGGTGGGCAAGGTCCCGCACTTCTGCAATCCAACCCTTCACAAGGTCATTGGTGAGGCATGGAGTACCTATCTGTTTTATTACCTTATCCATCATGTTTAATTCTTTCCCTATTTCCTCAACCTTCCTTGGTAATCCCTTATGATTCGCAGCTTTCTCTAATAGCTTAGCTACGACGGCCTTCGTGGCTTCCTCTGCTAAAATGGTTCCAATCTTTGAAACAACAAGGAGTACAGCTTCTGCCATTTGTGCTGAACATCATAAACGCAGATCATGTCATATAACGCAGTTAATAAATTTAAAAAACTAATAGACATTTAAAGCAGTTGCATGATGGTCATGACGATAGATTCTGGGAATCATAAGAAACAATAAAAAGATGGGAAAGAGTTCTTTCTAAACAATTGGACTCTACGGTTTCAGTCAATTTCCATGTAACAATGAAACTGATACAAAACATGTGCTGTAAATTTCAATGCTACATTTTGACAGTAAAATAATCGTATTTCATTAAATTAAATGATATAATATGGATTTTACATTATTCACTTTTACTCAAATATGTATTACATTTCATATTTCAAAAATCAAAACATTTCAGTGAGCATTAATCCAGAAAAGACATAGCTGACTGAAATTGTAAGCATAAATAGTATTGTATGAGATGCCATCTATTATTTGTAAAGCATCTAGTACACATATTTTCTGTTCATCGAGGAATTCTTTCAAATAATTTATTGTACCTGTTATTCAGTTCTTACAATCCCAAATGTTCCAAAGTTTCTATTTTCTTAATTGTTTAGGTAGGTAGGCGTAGTGCTCAGTGCGGTTAAAATGCAGCTCCAGAAATTGTGAATTTTGGATCTCTTGGTTGAGAATCGCTGGCTGATTGCTGAGTTTCATGATAAATGTTCAAGTTGTGTTAGACATACATGCCTAATTTTAATTAATATAAATGGCATGCAGCACTCTTGCGTGTTTCAGAAAACATGCCTGATTTATTTCTATGGATTTATGAAACAATATTTTTGCGCAAGTGAACCTAGCTCACCTAGTTACGGCGAGAGGTGTGGTCATGCACCCTAACCACCTAGGTTTATGTCCTCTCCAAATATGGGTGTCTTATCTTCTTAATAGCCTAATTCGGTTGAGTCCTTTTTTTATTGCAATAACAGTTTCTGTGTCCATTATGCATCAAGAGGTTTTTACTTATGAGATGGCGTTTGCAAGGTTTATTTTCAGAAGTGCTTCCAGTATAATGCAAGATGGAACTTTTAATTCACTAAACTTTTGCAGCAATGTCTGAGCACGCAGATGTCCTTCAAGGTTGGTTCAATGGTTGATTTGCCCCTGCCTTTGGGGCAGATATTGTAGGGCATCATGTTGTAATTATTAAGGCCAAACTCAGTGGGAGTTTCATGACTTTAAATGTGCTGATGTAGCATAGGAGAGAGAAGCAAGAGTTTCATGGGAGGTGAGAGGAGTTTCATCACCATGACACTCCTTTGGCACAGTTACCTAATTTCTGGTCGTGTAGTGAAATTGTGCACTGAGACTGGCTACACAATAGTTTGATATTCTTTAATTTAGTGATAAAAGCTGCAATATATGGACATACTTTGGCTATTAGAACTTGGGGTAGTTTTTTACACTAGGATGTATTCAGATGATTTGGCAGGAACCGATAATGTTTCAATACAGAGGAGCTGTATAATAGTTTCGGCAAGTCTTTAGTTGTGTCTTCTTGAAATGATGGGCTTATATAAGGTTGTATGCAGCATCCTGGTTGTGTTATTAAATCTTCGTTTTGCTTGCGGGGTTTTTCTAATTCTTAATCATGATCCTGTCTACAAGGAAGAAGGCCTTATACTGTTGTACAACAACCTTGCAAATAGGGAGAGATTGCTGCAAGAACTACGATCGATTTTCAGCAAATAGATTTGTCTTGATCAAATCGTATCCATGAAAAACTGCATACCAAGACCAAGAGCACAGAATCATATGGCTGCAAACATTTGGGAGTGAGAATTCACCAGATGGGTACTGAGACTAGTAGAAGCCCGGCAAATCAGATTTCCAGATCAAGCAGTCTAGTCAGAACCCTGCACCAAAGAAAACGTAACGCTAATGAGATGTTTTTATACTGTATACTGCTAGTGCACAATATTCAAAGGTTATACAGAGAGCATACAGGAAAGTTTTTGAAACAAATTGCCAAAAAAGCGATCTAGACAAGCATTTCTGTTCCAAATGAAGTCGTAAGCAGGACAGGAAAGAGCTTGCAAGATATGCTCAAGTACATTCGAATCCAATCTAAATCGGGAATGTAGAAAACGCAAAGCTGTGGCTAATAAGGAGTGATTTAGAGCAACTTCAAGAGTCGGGCTAAATGTATAATTCTCGCTAAAAAAAGAAAGTACGAGAAAAATGCCAATCCATTTGCCTCTTCTTCTCTCTCGCTAGTCTATCCCACTCGTCATCCCCTACTCTTCCGCCGCACGCCCTAATGTTCCGCACGCGGATTTGTTGCGGCGGCAGCGTCCAGAATACAAAACGATCGGTACACATCCAATTTAAATTAATATGGACAGTTTTTTTAGTCTATTGGTTACGCATAGTTTTAAAAGGTTTTCTATTTATTTAGAGTTCTCCAAAATTATAGATTTAGCTAGGAATATACCTAGGCTTTTGGATTTGATCTTACTCTCAACATATAAAGAAACACCGCTGATTTCTTCTTTCCAAATCTCTAAAAGCAAAGTACCCTGGTGATGAGGACATCCTTAGGCACTATTTGGTCAGGCGCACAATAGTGTAGGGGGCAGTCGTGGCCCAGCGGGACCACGATTTTACCAGACGCACGATAGTGTAGGCGGCAGCCGTGCACGTGGTTTGGCTAGGCGCACAACCGTGTAGGCGGCAGCCATGCACGTCTAAATTATTCCACTTTGCTTACCAGAGGAGGAGAAAGCCACCTTAAAAGGGAGAGCCAACCTTCCCATATCAGACTAGTCTTTTAGGGAGATTGAGCCTTTCCTTGAGTGGGTGTGCCTAAAAACTTCTGGGCCGGGCAACCTTAATTTGTTGGGCCTCGGCAAACCCCACGTCTGGACCGGATGCATCATTTGGTATCAGAGCTAGGACTCGTTTAAGGGGTGGGAATGATGAGGACATCATTGGGCACGATTTGGACAGGCGCACGACAGTGTAGGCGGCAGCCGTGTAAGCGGTTTGACCAGACGCACAACAGTGTAGGCGGTAGTCGTGGCCCAACAGGAGCACGATTTGGCCAAGTACACGACAGTGTAGGCGGCAGCCGTGCACGTCTGAATTATCCCACTTTGTTTAGCGGAGGAGGAGAAAGTCACCTTAAAAGGGAGAGCCACCATTCCTATATCGGATTAGTCTTATAGGGAGATTGGATCTTTCCTTAGGTGCGTGTGCCTAAAAAGTGTTGGGAACCGGGCAATTTTAATTTATTGGACCTCGGCTAATCCCACACCTGGACGGAAAGCATCACCTGAACTGGCATGCGGACGTTTGATGACCAGAACAGGGAGGTAATCTGACCTCAACAACCTTACGGGACCTGTTCTACCCCATGGGAAGCGAGTCCTGGGACAAAAAGTTCCATAAGGCGTAGATAAATATTCCAATGCAAATTGATTGCCATCAGAGAAGACCATGTTCTCGATCATCATGAATCAAGGTGATTCATCCAGTGGCCCAACAGCCTTATTTTGTGCGCTCTAAGTCACTGTTTGACCCTGTCTGATCTCTCGTGGATAAAACTTTCGTAACTATTCCTCGTGTTGTATATTGTTTGCAGCCAAGGATATTGACTTCTCGATTAGATAAAGTACGTGAAAAAAAGAATATGCGTATTAATGAACAATTCATTATTAGTTAAAAGCAGGGTTGAATAATTCAGCAAAATTTCATAGACTTCGAGTTTTTAGCTAGTGAGTGAAAAAATGAAATCCGGCCAAATATTCCGTTGGCTTTTTCTTATTATTCTATATAGTTTCCAGAACAGGGAAGTAACTGACCTCAACAACCCTAGGGGACCTGCTTTACCCATGTCAAGCAATCCCATGAAAGGAGTAAATAAAGATTCCAATGTAAATGGATTGCCACCAAAGAAGACCATGTTCTAGATCATCATGAATCAAGATCATTAATCCAGTGGTCCAACAGCCTTATTTTGTGCATTCTAGCCACTGTTTATAACTATTCCTCATGTTATGTATTGTTTGTAGCAAAGGATGTTGACTTCTCTGTTTTTTTTTTGACATGGGATGTTGACTTCTCGATTACATAAAGTATGTGAAAAAATGAATCTATAGACTAATGAAAAAATCATTATTAGTTACAAACAGGGTTCAAAATCTTGGCGAAATTTAATGGATTTTGAGTTTTTAGCTGGTGAGCAAAAAAAATGTCCAAAAGTTTCGTTGGCTTTTATGTTATTTATTATTACACTATGTAGTTTCCAAAAGCGTCAGGTTTCGATTTGCACAAAAAAAATATATCACTGCCACATGGGGTCAACACACTGTCACACTCCTTGGGTATAGAAATTAAAAGGGCACCCTTTGAGATTCAATCTGAGAACCTCTCAAACTTCCTATATGGAACCCAAACCATTGGAATATGAGGTCAGTTGTGAATACAATGTGTGTGGTATGGTAAGCTTAATAAGCCACTTAGGCACTTAACATTTCAAGTTTGATCAAACTTTTGACTAGAACTTTAAAAGGATCCGAAAATAAAATAAGAAACCCTAGTTTAAAAGGATGGTCATTTTGTTACCATCAAGAACCGTACCAGACAGCCAACACCTTGTCAACTCCTACAATGAGCAGGAGTCATCAAAGCAATATACTGCCTTGGATTTTTTATATATTTTAGCCCAAAATAAACTAATATTTGAAAAAATAGCCCATCATGAACAATAACAAAACTAGTCTTTCTTAGTCGCGTCGAATACTTTAGCATGACAAATTATAAGTGCTCGTCATGACTTTTTTTTTTTGTGAAAAATGTCATGTGCGCTGCACACGACGTCTTGAGCAGCCCGCGTGCAACAACGCACCACTAGTCTTTCGAGCTTGCTAAAGTCCGCCAACGACCGAATCCGACCAAGACGAGTCATTCCAACTGGTTCATCGCCCCTAGAGCCGGCCAACTACCGTCATGTCTTGCCGCAAAGAAGAGATGCAATGCAGGCCATGCACACAAACTCTCTTGAAAACCAGGCAGAATGCGAGGATGTGTCGGCGGCGGCAGCCTCGCCACGACGCCCACGCTTGCCACCCATCCAAACTCCTCTTGAGGTGATAGATCAGACAGGAGAACAGTGGACCTGAGCCCAGAAAAACCAGATCCAGCCACCATGGTCATAGATCTCAGCGGTGCAAGAAAAGATGAGGGATGCTGAAAAAGAGCCCTGCCACCACCATCCTTGCAGCGGGACAGACTTCCGTTGAGCTGCTCTGGCGGCGGCGAGGGAGAGGAGCAAAAGGAGGAGAGGGCCGCGGCGCGTGGGGCGGCCGTCCGCGCGAGGGCCTCTGCGAGGCGAACGGCCTAACAGGTTTTTTTTTAACACTCACGACCTCCCCCTTCCGTTGGTAATGCACTATACTCCTAAAGAACGGCATAGCTGAATCAGAACTAAGATCCTTTTATTTCTGAAAGATGAACAGAGAATTTCGATTTCGTGCCAAAGGATGTACGCAGGATGAAGGAAGTGAGACAGCTTTTCCCTTGGATTGGAAAAGGTCTCACAGAAGAACTCAGAAGCTGATTCCACCCGAAAGACATGATTGCACAAGCCCGTATATGAATCAAACGGCAGCAACAAAATAGCTATGAGCCTTTTTTTTTTTGAAAGACCTGAACTTGCTTGTGAATTGAATTATGCGCTATGATGCTTAGAAAAAAGAAGAGAAAATCTGACCTCAATGACTCCGGGAGAGTCAGTTGCCTAGCGGGAGCTAATCCGTCGATGAACAGCAGCCGCCATGGTTCTTGATTGAGCTGCTGTGCCGGCTGGTAAGCGAAGATGCATGGTTTGCAACGGAAGTTCAGAGGTTCAAGCAACGAGGCAAAAACTCTCTCTCTCTCTCTCTCTGTCTCTCTCCGCGCCGACTGTTCTTACGCGCCTCTCATCCGATCTGATAAGCTTGAGCATGAGAAGACTTTGGCCAGGTCAAGGTCCACTCTGACAGGAGGGCCTGCTGTCCTGGCAAACGAATCCGGTAGGAAGCGAGGCCAAAATATCCTGAATGCATTGGTACTCTTGATGGATCACCACCATGGGAAAAGAGAGAGCATGTTCTGACGTTGAATGATAATAATAAAAGGCGAAAAGAGAGGAAACTAATGTCATTTTCCGATGAACTTTTGTGTACACCATCGATCCTAGTCATCTCATACAGTGACTCAACGCGGAAATTACCCTTTCTGCATTTGTATGCTTCTTTGTTGGAATCATTGTTGCGCCAAATGCAAGTCTTTCAAGTAAGATTTCTATCTTAGGGCGCACCTAAAACTGCCAGGTAATCCAGTAACCTGCATCATTTGGTCGCCTCACAGTTCATATCTTATTTCTGTACAGTCATATGTCTGGATCTCAATGACGATACAGTGCCGTGACTAAATCCTTCGACGTTTTGCATATGACCCTGTGAGGCTAAACTTGAACTTATCATCAATACCAACTGATTGAGAAAAAATGTTTTCTTGAAAGCATGAGTTGATCGTATATCAGTTGGTAAGTTTCGCATTTTTCTGTATTTATTACAGTATTTAACCGTCGCTATTTTTATCAGTACTGTGTTTTTAAAAAAAATAGAAAGCAATATAAGCCGAGCAATAATAATAGTTGACATCAAAATGATTGCAAATTCAAATACTTCGGAAACCCACATGCTCAAGCCACCATGTGACTTTTCAAGTCTCCTTAGTCAATGTCCCCTTATTGCCAGCTTGGAGAAAGCTGTCCAAAGGTTTAGATTCTTTTTTCTCTGTTTTATTGAAACAGAAGGGGTTGCCCCCTAATAGTTATATTATATATTAAAATATGAACAAACAGTAGATGTTACAACCAAGCAAAACAAAGAAACAAAGAAAATTGAAAAAAAATTACACAAGTGCTTGTAGCCTGTAGCCATAAGCGCATATAAGAGAAATAGATGTTTCCCCCTCTTATTCAGTAATCCAACATACGGAAGCCGTCAACCTTGCCATTCTCTTTCCAACCCACGGATACAAGTGCTGCTTGCTTTGGATGATTTTCGACTTATTCAATTAACTAATTCGGATTTCAGAGCAAGAAAAAAGTACGATATACATTGGTGTCACCCTTACAGTGCGTGCGTTAGCTAATCATTCACGACACGTCGGCACATGTACTCATTTGTGAAGCAACACTTCGTCACTAGCTAGTACCAAATGAGATAGGAAAAAATAATTTTAGGTTGCCCACAAAAAAAATGATTTTCTTATCTCAGTAGTGACAGGGGGTCCCGCGTGTGAGAAACAATCGGCTGGGACGCGATGCCAGCATACCCGGTAATACACAAACACCCATGATCAAAAGTACCATCAAAGCACTAACATTCTATCAATCGCCATCAGGAAAACAGAGCTCATGACCTTGTGTTCAAGTACGGAGGAGAGAAGAAAATAGGAGACATATATTCTCAATGGCGTAAGCACCATATTGGGTGATCCTATAGGTCCCTTTGCTAACTTAATTTGCCCTGTTGTCTCTGGTACAGCCCACAAACCATGGCCTAATCAGAGTTCATTTAAATATATATCCTATTATCATATAATCATGTATGTGTGTCAATGATAACGTACAGTGCCGTAACCAATCATTTGATACACGCATACAGTATGGACTCGTGCAGCCAGACTTCTACTGTCACTTATACCAACTGATCGACAAAGAGAAAAGTTCTCCTGAATAGAAGTCATCACAGCAGTAAAAGAAAAATATTCAACTGACACAAAAAAAAATTGCAACTTCAACCACTTGCAGCAACCAACAGGCTGAAGCCACCATGTGAGATGTGATGGGCATGATAAATCTAGTTAATTTTTCGTTTGTTCCAATTCTAGTTGCCATCTGGGTAAAATTTATATGCTCAAGCCGGTCAGTCAATGCCCCTCGTAGGCTTTAGCCAGATCAGAGGAAACTGCCTAAAGGAATATACTAGAAATTTCCCTCTTGCCCAATAATCCAACACACGAGACGGAGACCCGCGCAAGGAGGGGCGTCAACCCTGCCGTTCTCATCAGTTGACCTCGCCGGAGAAGGAGAACCCCACGCCGGCCCGGTGATCCGCCATGGCAGCCTCCGATCCCCCTGGTACGCCCTGCACAGCTACCCTTCACCATCGTCTCCCCCTTGCCCATTTCTCAAGCTGAACAGCAAGCTCCAAAACAAGCTGTTCGATTAGACGATTACGAAGCAGAGTATTTCTCTTTATCCCGTGCCGGATCTGATTAGCTTGTCCCCCGATATCATTTCCTGCCAATAATCATCTTTTGTTCCGATCATATCTCTCCGTGGAATCTATGCACAGGCTACTTCGTCGGCCGGCCGCTGCAATTTCAGGAGCAGGAACCACAGGAGGCGGTGACGCCGCCGCCGGCACCGGCAGCTGCCGTCGACGAGCACAACGCCGCGAACGCCCATGTCCCGGGTGCGTTCTTGCAGTTCTTGATTCCCACCATCCAACAGCTCCCTTCCTGCCCTGATTTCCCTTCTCTCTTTTCCATCACATTTCGTGCCGATTACTTATGAATCTGGTTTGTTTTTTTTTTTGTTCTTTTTGGATGGCACGAGCAGGTTACTATGCTGGGCCTGTGCAAGGGAGACGAGACCCTGCCACGGAGCATAACAACAACCCTGGTGACACTGCAGTCACTCAGAGGCAAGAACCGGGCTTCCTTGCCAAATGGTAACTACTAGCGAGTCTGAAGCTTAATTTGGAGCTCAAATCTGCTCATTCATTGCTGCCTGATTCGATGCATGTTCTGATGAAACTTCGTTTTCTGTCAACAGGTTCGGGTGCTTCTCCGGCAGCAGCGGCAATTAGAATAGACCCGGGACATCGCTTCTGACGCTGAGAACGCAATGGAGGACTGGTCATCCTGAAGTCCTCAATTTAATTCGGGTGATTTTGTTGGGAGATGTTCTTCGATATGTACACGATTAACTTGTACGATCTTGCGCAGAGTCAATGAGGCTGTTCTATTTGTTACCGTAGTTTTCTTCTCGCTGTGCTTGCTGCTTATGAAACCCGAGGGAATTCAATTTCTTCCTAAAATACTGTCTACTCGATCTGTGGCACCAAGATTAGCAATGCCGATGGAATTGTTCCCCCTTCATTGAGCATGCTCTGTCCCAATAGTTTCATCATCCAATTTCGACGTCTTTCCAACGCAATGATGAATCTATATACAAATAATGAAACAGTTGGGCTCAAAATTGGGTACAAACGTAGAACCCCATGTGAGACAAGGGAAGAACAGGTTAAGAGCTAACTATGGCGATAATCAAACTAAGAAAAGAACAGGCAATTGCACAGCAGAAAACAGAGGGACCGGACTACTGATTGCTGAAGACCAAGTCAGTTGCTTGTGAGTTGTGTGACTGCAGCATTTCCTTTCCTTTTCAGCCACTAGAGTAGACACTGATTGCTGATGACCAAGTCTGAAAGCTAATCATGGAAACTCCACAGACTTGCAGAAACCTCGTAGCTACCCACCCAGCCTACCTCAAATTACCATTGTTGATCGATGATATCAAGTGGTAGGTGCTGTCTCCAGTGAAGTCTCGCAAAGTCAATTCCCTCTGCCAGCTCGGACGAAGCGTCCTCTCTAAAGCCAATTCCTCCACTCCTCTTCCCACCCATTCCAAGCCAAGAACCGGAGACCGACTTGTAGAGCGAAGAAGGCGTCCAACTCTAGCTTCGCTCTCGCCGGGGAGAGAAGTCGCCGCCGCCTCGGCCGCCGGAGCTCCGCCATGGCCGAAGATGCACCTGCCGGTGTGCATGTCTGCTCAACCTTCGCCATCTCTGGCTCTCTGTTTCTTGAAACAAAAACGCAGCAGCTACTCACTCTGTTCCTCTTCTGCGAATTCACTCTCTTGTTCTTCTTTTTTTTCCCCCTTCTTGGATTCCCTTGGATGTATAGGCTACTACGTCGGCCGTCCCATGAACAACAACGACGGCAACCCACCGCCGGCGGCGGCGTCCCAGCAGGGAGCTGACGAGCAGGTCAACGTTCAAGTTCCCGGTGCGTTCATCGCAGATCCAAGCGTCTCTTCTCTTGTCCTGATTGTTCGTCTCGTTCCTTCTAATCATGCGTGTCTGTTTGAATCTGATCCCTTTTGGCAAGAGCAGGCTACTACGCCGGCCGTGTGAATAACAATAGACCCGCCGCCGGCGACCAGACCTCCGCCGCCGCTGCTCAGCCGAACAAAGAACCACCCTCCTGGTCCAACTGGTAACTATTCAACCGTACTATACTTCAATAACTGATCTCGAAATTACTACTACTAGTAGCATTCAGAGCTCAAAAAGATCTGCTCGCTCGCTGCTGCCTGTGATTCCTCTGCTGATGGTTTTCCGTTTGTTATCTCAAGCTTTGGGTGCTTCACCGGCGGCAAAACTGGAAGTTAGTTTCCGTGGACGACACAAGATGATGGATGGCAACGATTGTTTGGGACGATGGTGAACTGTTCTGTTTTTTTTTATTTACTTTGAAGCAGTGGCGTTGTCAGTTTGTACAATTGTATGCAGATGCAGAGTCAATGAAAATTATTCAGTATGTTGATTCATCAACAAAACTCCCTGATTTTGTTGCACGACTTGCACCTAGCCATCTAGGACAGTTTAAATATGTAATCTCTTGAGAAGTTCCCCTTCTACTTAAGCTCAATATCCCTCATGCCTTTGATTCAGTAGTCATGGATTACCAATCAGAAATTCAGAACACAAAGCTATGATTAAGGACAGTGGGGACAAGGAACCAAATACAATCATTCGTCATCTAATGTGTCATTTTCCCAGAAGTGGGACTGCCCAGAATTTATGTACAAGCAGATAAACTTAACAACTTTGAGTTTTAGCTTCCACGGAGAACACTGTGCTCTCTTTGTTTGGAATACAAGACATTCAATGGTTGAAAATTTATATCTAAACCATTGTTCATTTAATTTTTCTCTGAGCTAGTAGAATTAGTTTAGGCGTTTGCGGATAACTCAAGTAGAAACAATCATGAAATAGAATTCCACATGTTATAACATAAGGATATATTCATCTTTTGCTACTAGTCCTGCTATCTCTTGAAATTTCTAGAATGCCTTGTATTTCAAGGACAAAAGGTGCATGTTGTATTATTATATTTATAAACTGATATTTGGTTTTGGGATGATCTTTTATATATATCACCAGACACTAGTTAAAAAAACTTTTCGATAAAGAAATAATTTCTACCTGCAAAATATCTGGCTATTATCATTACATGAAGGTACCAGGTATGGTCAATATTATAGATGATTAAAGTAAACAGGTTATAAACAAAAGCTTGTTATACATCCATTCTTTGCAAAGATTTCCATGGGCATGGTCTTCAAAACTTTACAAGTCTTTGGTATAGCATGCATGTCCTCCTAGTTCTAGCATGGGCATGGTCTTCAAAACTTTACAAGTCTTTGGGCACGTCAGCTCGCACCTCGCAGTTGGGTGGAGCTCTGTACATGTTTTGGCAGCTGGTCTCCGGCGAAAATTTTAACTAGTAGTTCTCTACAGAGAGATTATCTTAAGCAGCCGCATTGCCAATTCGTACGGGCTTATTACGCAGAGCCATTGAGTTGATTAGTCTTCGTGTGAGTGTGGTTCTTCACTGTGCTTAAATACTACTCGTTGTAGCCTAAACCGTGTGGAACTTGGCTGTCACGAATAATATATGCTAAGAAAGGATATATTGTCCTAGGAGTCGTCTCAGTCACAGTCAGACAGTAGTCACAAGCTCAAACCGTCCTGAAAATATACTAGGCGCAAGCAGACTGACTGTCAAGTCCTTTGACAGCACTGTACTGGATGATGATGAATTTCTAGGTGGCTTCTGTTAACGCGTAGTACAACAGATCTCTCCGCAGTCGTCAATGCCGACGGAAAAAGTTGCCGGAGCGGAACGGAAGCCATCTTTCCCGTTCCCGCTCGCGTCCAAATAAACAGAGACAGTCTTCTTCTTCCCTGTCTTGCGACGCGTTCGTTTGCCTTCCTCCGCCTCGCTTGGTGCATGTATTTCAGAACCTTGTGTGTGCTATGCTTTTCATTTTTAACAATGAACTTCTGTTCGGTACGTTCCATGGACCATAACTGTGCTTACTAGTTGAAATCATGTTCAACCTTGGTCGCCTGGACTTCCACAAATACCATCTGAGTTCTGAGCAAGGTTTTAAATAGCCGGCTATAGCCCGCTATAGCCTTTTAAAACAAAAATTCAATATTTAAAATCATGTACGATTTAGTCGCTATAGCCTCATTTAGTCCGCTATTAGCTGTTTTTTTGACCCCATCCGCTAAATCTATTAGCCCGCTATTTAAAACCATGGTTCTGAGCCCACTCACACATGACAAGAACCAAGATGAAGCCATACATTGTATCTAGGCCTCTAGGGCCGGTACAATTTCTTAATATATTTCGCATAAGAAATTTGAGTTGAGTGTCCCTTAGGTCGTTGTGGGTCCCCCCTAATTGCATTTCGTCCTTGTTCACAGTTGCAAGAACACACACAAGCTCAAGCCACCGTGTGTTGAAAATACCTTATTTCTTTTTTTTTTGCTTTCGGAGGTACTTGGATAGGATAGGATAGGATGATGAATTTCGGAGTGGCTTCTCGTTACGGACTACTCCAAAGCAAGTCTTGGTCGATTGCTTAACGCGGACTCGGAGGAAGCCGTCTCCGAAGCGTGTCTTCAGCTACGATACAAAGAAACAGAGACCCGCCGACGACGCAGTGTGCCTGCTCTCCCTCCGCGTCGATCTCCGCCCCACCAGCTCTCGCCCGGAAGAGGCGCCGCCGCCCGCCGGAGACACCAGCGCGCCATGGCCGACGCCGCCGCCGATCCTTTCGGTACGTCGCTCAGCCTTCACATCTCTACCTCCCCATTTCTGATAAACCAAAAGAACCCAAGCTCGAAACAGAGCAACAAGTCAACCCAAAACATCTGCAGATTAATTGTTTCCTTTCCTCTCCTCCGGATCTACTCCGATTTCTATTCAGCGAATCACATTCTTGTTTGTGTCTGGTTTTCTGTGGTTGCAGCTGGCTACTACAGTGGCCGTCCCCTGGGCTACGACCCCTCGCAGCAAGCGCCGACGACGGCTCCACAGGCACCGCCGCCGCAGCCGGTCGCCGGCGGCGAACAGGCCAACGGTCTGGCGCCGCCGCAGCCGCAGGACGCCGGCGAACAGGCCAACCACACCCATGTCCATGGAGTTCCTGGTAAGTTTTCCTGTCCCAATTTCTCACTTTGCTGTTTCCAGTCATGTTTGATGCTCGTAGCAATTTGCCAATTAGGAACTTTTGGTTTCTGTACGAGCAGGATACTATGTTACAAGCTTGAGCAACGGAAACAATGCTGCAAGTACCCAGAGCTCTGCTCCAGCTCCAGCTCCGGCTGCGGCAAGTGCCCGGAGCTACTCTGCCCCTGCTGCAGCAGCTCCTCCTTCTGCAGTTGAAGCTGAACAGCAAAAGGAACGGAGTTTCATTGGCAAACTGTAAGCAGCACATTACCTTGAATTGATCTGTTGAAAATACTTGCTTCTAGAGCTGAATTGTACTGCATGTTTCATGAATTATTTTGCATGATGCTCCGGTTGCTGCCTCAAGTCTCATGTGCCTCAAGGCCGGCAACAACGCGAAATAGGTCGAGACGGGACGCGTGTGGTCGACATTCTGGCCGGGCAGGAGGCATATGGTTGAATGGCAGTGGTTTTTTTAGATCGATAGGAAATGTTGAGATCTTTGTTTGCTAGATATTCGTTTGTACAAGTTCATGAACATGCAGAGTCGATCTTTCAAAAAAAATAATGAACATGCAGAGTCAATGAATCTGTTCCTTGTATATGATGCATGAATGCATCAGTGGTATTGTGGTCAACAGTTTAAGCGAGAGAGTTTCTTACCTGGTTGGCTGGTTTACATAATGGGCAAAGGCTTTTGATGTAAAGTTGTAGTATCTCATACAGGACAGCGTATAAACCTACAATCTCTTATGAACGCTGCCTTCTCCTCATGCTCAACTTCTCTGGAGCGTTTTGATTCACAATGGATAATTTGCACTAGGAACCAGCTATGATAAATTTGGTGCACAATGTTATCATTTTCCCCGTACTTTTGAACTAGCACGATTGTATATGTAGGAGGAGTTGCCTTACAAAATTTGTCCAAATATAACGACGTACGTGTTAGAAAATTAGGCAATTTCAGGTTTAATTTAATCCATAAATATGATGCAAACAAGAAAATTATGAACATATAATTCTCTGTGGAATTCATAATCAGGAACATGACGCCAGTGCTAACCAGGAAAATGTGACATGTCAAATATCTCAAATAAAGCATGTCTATCCAAGTATTTATGCTAATCACCAAGATTGCAGCTTTGAGAATGAAATTAGCGTACCCAGCGACAGAGCCGGAAGCACTCGACATGGTGCTTTGTTGATGTAGTCGTCCCGCTCGATGCCATGCAGATTTGTTGCAGTGCAGATCGCCCTCTCGATGTCGTCACCAATGCCGTGAATAGGAAGCGAGTAGTCGTGCCGCCACCGACACTCCCCAAAAACGTGATTGCCGGCCTTCACCCGAGCAGGTGAACTCACGAACAGCAGCGTTTCGGAGGCCTACTCTTCCAGTACTCGTGCGCGCAAGAACCGGAACGGAGAAGCCCAGAATACAGCAGAAGTGTGGAGACTCATGTGTGTTTAGTACTAGCCAGACCTTGCTATTTATCAGTGGCTCGAAAAAATGAAAAGACCAGCCAGGAGCGGAAGAGTCTCAAGACTATGGAGTTAAAACAATTCCAGTAACCTTCCTCATAAGTTTGCATGCAAAACTTCTGAAACTCCCATTACTTGCCTCATTAACCAGCCACGTTAGGGACAAAGCACCCGTACGTTGCTCCCACCCATAACCAGCTAGTGGTAAAATCAATATATACATGTGTACGTTGCTCCTCCCCATAACTAGCACCAATACATGCATGCATACGTTGCTCCTCCCCATAATTAGCACCAATACATGCATGCACCAAATATTTAATACGAATCTTAGAATTTATTTGATTTAATTAAATAAAATATGGGCCAAGCCCACATTAAATCTAACAATCCCCACCAAATTCTAAAACTCATGTTAAGTTATCTCAAATCCACAATTCTTTGATATACCAGACTTTTGACGGAGACTGTTAAGTTGAACATCCATCTAAAACAGGGGTTACACTCATTCACAACTGAACAATGGACTATGCCTTGAATTGACAGTTTTGTGCGAAGTGAGTTTCACCCAAGTTCTTTTCTGGTACTAGGCTGCTATAAGCATCCCATCTGATTGAAGCATATAAGTCACACTTCGAAGCCTTTCATGAGTATCTAGAAATTACCCACATCTCATAGACTGTAACTAGCAGTTGAACTCATATAGGTGTGTTCTTTCTAGGATGTTCTATAGGACAACAACCCTGCTTAAACAAGCCACTCGGATCACATTAAGAACTTAATCAACCTCCCTAACAGTATTGGAGAGACGGTGCATCTCAAATGAGCTGGACTTTTATTCTAAGGAGTCTCTCCCTCAGCCATCCACTAGCTTGTTTCGCCATCCTAATTCACGGGATCTCCGATCACAAAGGACAAGTTACTACTATGGAATGACTTCAAGTGGGTCTCAAGCCCAACTCCCTCGATGCACCTTCTATCACATTGCGTGATAGACCCTTAGTAAATTGATCTGGCAGATTATTAGATGTATGGACATAGTCCAATGATATTACTCCGGAGTTTCTCAATTTTCTGACAGTCTTCAGGCGCCTTTTCACATGCATTAGAACTGTTTACCTTTGTTATCACAGTTTGGTTGTCACAGTTCATGGATATAGCCGGTATAGGTTTCTCTACAATCGGCAAATCCAAAAGGAGCTCACGTAGCCACTCGGCTTCAGCGCCAGCAGTATCCAATGCTGCCAGTTCTGCTTCCATTGTAGACTTCGTTAAGATAGTCTGCTTGCAAGACTTCCAGGAAACAGCGCCACCTCCAAGCAAGAACGCATATCCGCTTGTGGCATACAGCTCATCAGCATCAGATATCCAATTAGCATCACAATATCCTTCCAGTACCCTAGGATACCCGGTAAAGTGAATGCCATAACTCAATGTGCCTTTTAAATAGCGTAGTACCCTTTCAAGAGCAGCCCAGTGAATATCTCCCGGATTTGACACAAACCGGCTTAGCTTACTCACAGCAAACGAGATATCAGGCCTGGTCGCACTAGCCAAATACATGAGAGAACCAATTATTTGCGAATATCTCAGTTGGTCTCTTGCAATTTTTCGATTTTTTCTCAAAATCACGCTTGGGTCATAAGGAGTTGGAGCTGGTACACAGTCATCGTACCCAAAACGATTTAGTATCTTTTCCACATAGTGAGATTGCACAAGAGTAACCCCACCATTTCCTTCTTCTCTTAAAAGCTTAATATTAAGAATAACATCAGCTTCACCCAAGTCTTTCATCTCAAAGTTGTTAGACGGAAAATTCTTCACTTCATTGACTACTTCAATATTATTCCCGAATATTAAAATGTCATCCACATATAAGCACAAAATGACACCATTGCCTCCACCGAAACGATAATATACACATCTATCAGCTTCATTCACCACAAAGCCGGCTGAAGTTAAAGTTTTATCAAATTTTTCATGCCACTGCTTTGGTGCTTGTTTTAGGCCGTACAAGGATTTTAGCAGCTTGCACACCTTACCCTCTTGACCTTTTGCCACAAATCCATCAGGCTGATCCATATAGATCTCTTCCTCAAGCTCTCTATTCAAGAAAGCTGTCTTAACATCCATTTGATGAATGAGAAGACCATGTGAGGCAGCTAAGGATATTAGCACACGTATGGTGGTCAGTCGGGCAACTGGTGAATAAGTGTCAAAATAATCCTCTCCTTCCTTTTGTGTATAGCCTTTAGCAACTAGCCATGCCTTGTACTTCTCAACAGTACCATCAGGCCTCATTTTCTTTTTGAACACCCATTTATAACCCACAGATTTACATCCATAAGGACAATCAACCACTTCCCAAGTTCCATTAGACATAATAGAATTCATCTCACTTTGCACTGCTTCCTTCCATAAGTTAGCATCAATGGATGAATATGCCTCAGCAATAGTTGTGGGGGTATCTTCCGTGAGGTATATAATAAAGTCCTCACCAAAGGATTTTGCAACCCTTTGTCTCTTGCTTTTTCGAGTGACTATATTATTATCCTCCTCACGAGATAGATGAGTTTCAAAATCATCATTATTTATCGGTTCATGGACATCCTCAGAAGAAATAGAATCATGACTAGAAATGCTAGGTGTAATTTTCATGGGAAATTCATCTTCAAAGAATGTTGCGTCTCTTGATTCCATGATAGTACCCTCATACATATCCGGTACTTTGGAATTTACTATCAAAAATCTATAACCCACACTATGTATAGCATAACCAAGAAAAACATAGTCAACGGTTTTGGGTCCAAGCTTTCGCTTCTTGTTAATTGGCACATGCACTTTTGCCAAACAACCCCATGTTCGCAGGTAGGAGAGATTTAATCTCTTTTTCTCCCATTCATCGAATGGTGTAATTTCTTTGTTCTTTGTGGGCACTCTATTCAGGACATGACACGTTGTCAAAATCGCCTCACCCCACCATTCCTTAGGTAGTCCCGCAGTTTCTAACATGGCGTTAACCAAATCAGTTAGAGTACGGTTCTTCCTCTCAGCAACCCCATTGGATTGAGGTGAGTATGGCGGTGTCCTCTCTTGAATAATTCAATGCTCCGCACAAAACTCAGAAAACTCATTTGAGAAATATTCTCCACCGTGATCAGAACGCACCCGTTTAATTTTCTTTTCAAGTTGGTTTTCAACCTCAGCCTTATAGATTTTAAAATAATGCAATGCTTCATCCTTTGTTTTTAACAGATAGACGTAGCAAAATCTAGTACAATCATCTATAAGGGTCATGAAATATTTCTTGCCACCTTTGGTCAATATTCCATTCATCTCACAAATATCTGAATGAATTAAATCAAGCTGTGCCAACTCTCTCGCCGCAGCAGCCTTGTGAGGCTTGCGAGGTTGTTTTGCTTCCACACACACATGGCACTTTGAATTTTTGACCACATCAAATTTAGGAATTAAATTCAAACTAGCTAAGCGAGACATGCAACCAACATTAACATGACATAACCTCGAATGCCAAATATTAGTCTCAACATTATTAACCACATTGTTCACAGACTTAAAGCAAGTATCAACCAAAGACAAGCGGAACAAGCCTCTGCTCTCATAGCCTTTTCCAACAAAAGTTCCATACTTAGAGACAACACATTTATTGGATTCAAATACTAGCTTATAACCTTCACGACAAAGTAAGGAGCCACTAATCAAGTTCTTCTTTATTGAGGGGACATGATGCACGTTCTTGAGTTGCACGGTCTTTCCCG
The DNA here is from genome assembly GCA_033239725.1 of Echinochloa phyllopogon. Taxonomy (NCBI): domain Eukaryota; kingdom Viridiplantae; phylum Streptophyta; class Magnoliopsida; order Poales; family Poaceae; genus Echinochloa; species Echinochloa phyllopogon. The sequence continues at coordinate 11,481,451 of BTCW01000008.1, forward strand.
AAGTAAGCTTCAGATCGACCGTACCAACACCATGAACAGCTGCACGCGCTCCATTCCCCATCAGCAAGGAGGCAGCCCGACCGGCCTGATAAGAGGAAAATAAGGAAAAATCAGCACACACATGAATATTTGCACCGGTATCAACCCACCAATCAGGTGAATAAAAAACTGAAAATGCAGAAGGTAAAAATTTACCATACCCAGAAGTTGCAGCTTCAGTCTCAACGGTGTTGACTGTTTTCTGTGCAGAAGGCTTCCACTTAGCCTGAGGACACTCTCTCGCAAAGTGCCCAAGGTTGCCACAGGTGAAACAGTTCATCTTTTCCTTATCTTTTTCCTTTTCCTTCTTTTTTCCCTTCTTGAAAGAAGTGGTTGACTTCTGCTTAAGCTCTTGCTGAAATTTCTTTTTATATGGTTTGGGACGACCCTTTTGCACCATATGTGCACTAGAGCTCCCCTCAATGACTTTCTTGCCTTTAACATCCTTTGCTCTAGCCTTGTCCTCAACATCAAGAGTCCCAACAAGCTCAGCAGTGCTAAACTCTTGCCTCTTATGTTTGAGTAAAGTTGCAAAGTCAGTACAAGATTGTGGCACCTTTGCAATCATGCAGCCTGCCACAAACTTATCAGGAAGCACACATCCAAACAGCTCAAGTTCCTTTACCAGCGCCTATATCTCATGAGCCTGTTCGACCACCGGACGATTCTCAACCATCCGATAGTCATGAAACTGCTCCATGACGTACAGCTCAGAACCGGTATCAGAAACACCGTAACGGGCCTTAAGAGCATCCCAAATAGCCATGCCATTCGGGAGCTGATGTATGCATCAATGAGAGAGTCTCCAATGACACTCAACAAGCCACCCCTACAATTGGTGTCATCGTGATCAAACTGACGTTGCTCATCAACGGTTCGAACAGTGGCAGGCAAATCAGTCACCACATAAAAACAACGCATAGAGGTCAACCATAAAATAGTTTTCTGGCGCCATCTCTTGTAATGAGTGCCCTCAAATGGCGGTGGTTTTAACATACTCGCAAAGCCAACAGTTGAAAATTGCCTACAATCACGTTTTTGGATTGTTAGAAAATTAGGCCATTTCAGGTTTAATTTAATCCATAAATATGATGCAAACAAGAAAATTATGAACATATAATTCTCTGTGGAATTCATAATCAGGAACATGATGCCAGTGCTAACCAGGAAAATGTGACATGTCAAATATCTCAAATAAAACATGTCTATCCAAGTGTTTATGCTAATCACCAAGATTGCAGCTTTGAGAATGAAATTAGCGTACCCAGCGACAGAGCCGGAAGCACTCAACATGGTGCTTTGTTGATGTAGTCGTCCCGCTCGATGCCGTGCAGATTTGTTGCAGTGCAGATCGCCGTCTCGATGTCGTCACCAAGGCCGTGAATAGGAAGCGAGTAGTCATGCCGCCACCGACACTCCCCAAAAACGTGATTGCCGGCCTTCACCCGAGCAGGTGAACTCACTGACATCAGCGTTTCAGAGGCCTACTCTTCCAGTACTCGTGCGCGCAAGAACCGGAATGGAGAAGCCCAAAATACAGCAGAAGTGTGGAGACTCATGTGTGTTTAGTACTAGCCAGACCTTGCTATTTATCAGTAGCTCGAGAAAATGAAAAGACCAGCCAGGAGCGGAAGAGTCTCAAGACTATGGAGTTAAAACAATTCCAGTAACCTTCCTCATAAGTTTGCATGCAAAACTTCTGAAACTCCCATTACTTGCCTCATTAACCAGCCACGTTAGGGACAAAGCACCCGTACGTTGCTCCCACCCATAACCACCTAGTGGTAAAATCAATATATACATGCGTACGTTGCTCCTCCCCATAACTAGCACCAATACATGCATGCATACGTTACTCCTCCCCATAATTAGCACCAATACATGCATGCACCAAATATTTAATACTAATCTTAGAATTTATTTGATTTAATTAAATAAAATATGGGCCAAGCCCACATTAAATCTAACAGTACGTCAGAAAAAATAGAAGTTGATCTTTGCAAAAAATAATGCCCACTTCGAGTCCTTTTGTGGCTTAAGCACAATGAAAGAACTCAAAGTTGATAATATATTTGCCTGTATAGGGGAGACAAGAGGTATGTTGTCGTTGTTGCAATTGATTTGAATCTGAGCTAATAAATCCTACCAGAAAGCAAAGCCAGATTTTTTTTTCAACAGAAGAAAGCAAAGCCAGCAATGCAATGATCCATCTCTCCCATTGATCGATGGGTCCTCGTTCGGATGAACAAATATGGAAGGGAAAAAGCTTTCCCTCTCCGGGGCGGCGCGCGATGAGGTTGCCCATTGCCACGCATTATCGAGCGACAAAACCCTTCCTAAACCCCTCCCGTTTCCACACGGCCGGGCCCCACCGTACGCGAGCGACACAATGCCGTTCGTCTCCGACGCCGACGGGCCCCGCGACCGAGATGACGAAGCCGCCGCCTCCACCTCAGCACGATGCTCCCGGAGCAGCCGCCGCGGCGGATGGCCTGGCGACGTGTTCGGCGGCTTCCTAACGTGGATCTCCCACGCCGGCGCCGCGCGCGCGGACGGAGGGAAGAAGAAGCCGGCGTCGGCACACAGCGCGCCGCCGCCGCCGGTCTCCGGGCGCGACGGCGCGGCGAGGCCCAAACACAAGGCCATCCCCGCCGACCGGTTCAAGTGCGTCAACGTGGGCGTGGGGCGCCCGGCGGCGGCGGCGCGTCCCCATCCCCACGGCGGCAGCGACGAAGGCGGCGTGTCGGAGTGGGAGAGGATGGAGCGGCGCCTGCGGGAGGAGCGCGTGGGCGGCGCGCGGCCGTGCATCCTGCCGGAGGCGGTGCGGGAGGAGGTGGAGGGGATGGTGAGGGGCCACGGCGCGGTCACCGACAGCTTGCTGCGGAGGGTCACAGACCGCGTCGAGCGGTGGTACCACGGCGAGGGCTTCGCGTGCGCGCAAGTAGTGGGGCTGACCTTCGGGAGCCCCGGCGCCGGCGCCGGCGAGCTCGCGTGCGAGGTGCTCGAGGGGGACATCACCAGGGTGGAGTACAAGTTCCTGGATAAGCTCGGCAATGTCGTGGATGGGAACACTCAAATCCCAGTCATCGAGAGGGAGCTGCCCCAACAGGTATTATAATTTTATATATCTGTGATCAGTGATCTTGATGCCATCATGTAGCAAGCTGCTTAATTTGTGGTTAATTTGTTACAAGCTCCACTGGGCATGACTCTGATATGTTTTTTTAGGAAAATGACACAGATATGTTCGTGTTCAATGTGCAATGAAGAACTTGTAACACTGATATGTTCTTGTTCTAGGCATTAAAATCATACGTTGTTTTTAATGTGCAATGAACTGCTTGTCCGTGATGCTACTCTCATTTAGGGGTAGATGTACTCTGTTCTGATATGATTATGTACTCTGTTCTGATATGATTATGTACTCTGTTATGATATGATTGTCTTGTAACTTTTACCTCTCTTAATCTGCTGCAGCTTCGACCTGGGCAAATCTATAACATTGGGGCAGGGAAGCAAGCTCTGAAGCAAATCAATTCGCTTGGATTATTCTCCAGATCAGAACTGAATCTTCGTCCTGATGAAACAAAACAAGGCGGCGTGGTTGTCGAAATTAAGCTCAGGGAGGAAGAACCAAGGTCGGCGGAAGTAACTACGGATTGGAGCATAGTGCCTGGGGATCAAGGGCGACCAACTCTTGTATGCACCACCGATTTGAATCCTTGTGTTCTCAACAGGATCTGTACTTGGGATGCAAGGGAACAATAATGATAACATGGTCTCACTGTAATTTTTTCTTCAGGCATCCATTGCTCTTGGAGGAACTGTGTCGCTTGCGCACCGCAATATCTCTAGTTTAAACAGGTCTCTTGCTGGCTCTCTTACATCCAGAAACCTACTCAACCCTAAGGTGAGTTTTGTAGTGGACTTTGTTTTTCTTATCGTTCATGTGCGTTGTTTTCCGTTACATCTACCAGTAATGTCACCTGAAATGAAAATTTATAGCTGTTTATGTCTACAGTTCCATTGTAACTTGCCTAATGTTCGAACTTTTTATTTTGATTAACCTTCATGATATGCCTGAAGTGTAGAATTATTGTTGTCACTGTCTTCCACATGGAAAATATAGAACAGTATGGAGATTAGTTGCCATTTCACTGCAGAAGTGTCTTGTTTTTTGAATAAACGAAGATTTGCAGGGCAAATGTACTAATATGATTTACATGGCATTGCTAAATGCTTGGTACCACAATACATCAAATTATTTCCTTCTTACTGATTAATTCGTTTTGTTTCTAATATATGTAACACAACTAACTCCATTCTTAGAAGGTTCTCAAGTTTTGGAGCAGTTACAGCACCTGTGATCCTAGTAATCCAAATATGCATGCACTTACCCATGTCTTTTTTGGGGGATTTTAGGATGATCTCTCATTCAATTTTGAGTATGAGCATCCTTATCTAGATGGTGTGAAGAACCATAGTAGAAACCGTGCTTTCAAAACTAGCTTCTTCAACACCAGGAAATTAAGTCCCGTCTTTGTTGCTGGTCCCAGCATGGAAGCAGCTCCACCAATATGGATTGACAGAGTCGGATTTAAAGCCAATATAACAGAGGTTTGCACAGATTGACATTAAATTTTGTATCTTTTGATTCTCTTAACAGATGTCTCAAAATACACTAGTAACATGTGAAAACTGCACCCTTTTTATGTTCTTTCAGAAATTCACACAGCACAGCAAATTCACATATGGCCTAGTGTTGGAAGAGATCACTGCACGCGATGAAAATAACAATATATGTACACATGGTTCTCGAGTATTGCCTGGTGGTGCGTTGAGCATGGATGGGCCTCCCACAACCTTCAGTGGTACTGGTGTAGATCGGATGGCATTTCTACAAGCTAATATGACTAGAGATAATACAGAGTTTGTAAATGGTGCAACAATTGGTGACAGATGTATATTCCAGGTATGCTGTTTTGTGCCTACCTTGTTCCAATAATTTGTCAGGTGGCTTTCAACCAAATAGGATTCAGTACCCCCTTCAGTACCACTTTGTGTGAAGATGACCATGGCTGTCTTTAATATGATTGATTCTGTTTGTTTTACTGTTTTAGTATCGTTCAGCTTTCACGCAACGCATAAAACCAGAAGTTTGAGCACATTTTAACATATTTTGTTATAGCACATAACTTTACATGAGAGTTTAGAAAATTGTTCGTGAAGGAGAGGAAATTGTGCTTTACCCTTATGTCTTCTGTTTTGAATTAGGTTACTGAATACTGACAGCATGGGTTATAGAATGATTTCCATAGTATCCTCTCCATGAAGTTTTCTTATGTGTGCAGGTTGACCAAGGTCTGGGCATTGGGAGCAAAAACCCATTCTTCAACCGTCATCAGCTTTCAGCCACAAAGTTCATCAATTTGAATAACCAGAAGAAAGGTGCTGGCAAGCCACCTCCAGCTGTTTTGGCCCTCCATTGTCGTTATGCAGGTTGTGTAGGAGATCTGCCAAGCTATGATGCATTTGCGCTTGGAGGTCCTTATTCGGTTAGGGGCTATAATATGGGGGAACTAGGTGCTGCCAGGAATCTTCTTGAGGTGAGCCTTAATCTACAGGAGATTGCATTTTCGTCTGAATTGTGATGCATCGTGCCATCGTCATCATCTCGTATTTGTGTTATATGTAAAGCAATATAGTTAATTTTGCACCCCTCATGATTTGTCTTTGTTTTGATCCATGCAGGTTGCCACCGAGCTGCGTGTCCCTGTCACTGTGATGGATAAGCACGCACAGGTGTATGCCTTTGCTGAGCATGGCAATGACCTTGGGAGCTCCAAGGATGTGGAAGGAAACCCAACAGGGTTCTTCCAGCGTGCCGGCAGTGGGTCCTCCTATGGCGTTGGCGTCAAGTTAGGAGCGGTGAGGGCAGAGTTCACCATGGATCACAATGCTGGCACGGGAGCCTTCTCTGTTAGATTTGGCGAGAGATTCTAAACTCTGCATATGCTAGGGAAAGTCTTTCTGAAAACAAAATGGCATTGAATCTTGTAGGTGCAATGCATGTGCTGAATATTTCATAGTGTACTCGAATTCATCTGGAGTGTTTTTTTGGTTTCGTTTTTTTTTTTGAACGGAACCGCAAGAGCTTTGCCGTAATTTTTATTAGAAGAGAGCAGAAAAAGTACAGCAACAAAAAACAAAAAACCCATTGAAGAGAAAACGACTGGCTAAACAACTAGCTCCCAGAGAAACGACCAGGTGCAAGGACCACTAGGGGGAGCAAAAAGATAAAGCAAGGAACGCAAAACGACCAAACAGCTAAACAAAGATAAAAAGCGGGAGCAACTGAACCGGGCCAAGTCAGGGTGCCACCGCTGTCTTGGCTCTTCGATATTGTTGGACATCTTCCTTGATCAAGAAGGCCACTTCCTCCTCCGTCCTCTCCTTGTGGTCGAAGGTACGTCGATTCCTCTCCTTTCACATGTTCCACCAAAAGTATATTATTAGGCCATCAAACTCCCTCCGATGTTCTTTCGCGAGGCATCGCCTAGCCTTTTTCCACCAAGCATTGAGTGAAATAACTGAGGTGGGGCTTGGCAAGTGTTGCAATTGTAGCCAGCTTGATAGTTTCCTCCAAACCTCCCCGGTGTATGCACAGTTCTTGCAAAGGTGAGCCGGTGTTTCCTGTTCCTGCTTGCATAATCGGCAACACGGATCATGTGGCCAACCTCTCTTATCCAGATTATTGTCTGTTAGAATTTTCCTATGTAACAGGAGCCATGCAAAGAAGCGACATTTGGGTTCAGCTTTAGCCTTCCAGATCGGTGTGAAAGAGGGTTTGGGGACTTTTCCGGTGAACTGGATTGTGTATGCGCTTTTAGTCGTGTATTCCCCATCCGGTGTCCATCTCCATGTGATGGTATCCTCCTCCTCTGGGTCTCTCTGCAAGAGGTGGATCTGCTCCCACAGCTCAGTGTATTCTGTTATTTCCGCAGCAGTGTCTAATTGGTTTAGTTGATGAATCCAAAAATGATCATGTAGGGCTTTTTGGACGGTAAAGTTTTTCCATTTTGATCTGTTAAAAACATTGGGTGCTAAGTTTTTCGGCGCCTGTCCATTGAGCCAACTGTCGTGCCAGAATTTCGCTTTGTTCCCTTTTCCAACCGTGACGATTGTTGAGGCATGGAAAAGCTCTTTGTCCGTTTTGTCACACGGGATCTCCATATCAATCCAGGGGCTGGTTTCATGCTTCCAGCGGAACCAACACCATCTTAGCCGTAATGCCCTTGCGAGGCGCTCAAGATCGAGGATTCCTAAGCCTCCAAGTTCTTTTGGTGTACAGACAGTAGGCCAATTTACAAGACAGTGGCCTCCATTCACCTTCTCTGGTTCCTCTCCTTTCCAAAGGAAGCTTCGACGAAGCCTGTCAATTTGCTTGATTAGCCACTTATGGATGGGGAAGACAGTGAGATGATAGATCGGTTGGGAAGACAGGACGGACTTGACAAGCGTCTCTCTCCCTGCCGTTGAGAGTAATCTCCCTTTCCAGCCTGAAAGTCGTGCACCAATCTTATCGATGAGAGGCATAACCTCTATTTTCCTTATCTTGCGGAAGTGGAGTGGTAGGCCGAGGTATTTGCCCGGGAACCCACAAACTTTTCCTGGGAAGTCCACTAGTAAATCGGCTAGGTCATTATCATTACACCTGATAGGGAAGATCTCGGTTTTGTTTAGGTTGACTTTTAGCCCCGAGCAATCACCAAAGAAACTCAGCAAACGTGTCATATGTTGGAGCTCTGGTCTATCTGGATTGGCGAATAACGCAGCATCGTCTGCATAAAGTGAGCATCTTAGTTTTGCTGCTCTTGGCAGAATTGGTTTGATAACCCCTTGTTGCGCAGCCATCTCAACTAACTTGTGAAGTGGATCAATTGCTAAGATGAATAACATTGGTGAGAGTGGATCTCCCTGCCGGAGACCTCGCGCATGTTTGAATTTCTTGGTGTGGGTTCCATTGAGTAGGACCCGGGATGATGATGTGGCCAATAATGTTGTTATCCAATCTCTCCATCTTTGGCCAAAGCCCAAAGCTTCTAAGACTTCGAGGAGGAAGACCCAGCTCAAAGAATCAAATGCCTTTGATATATCCAATTTGATAAACAGGGCTGGTCGTTTAGCCTTGTGCAATGCCCGTATCACACTTTGGACATAGATAAAATTGTCATGGATGCATCTTTTTTTAATAAAAGCGTTCTGGCAGCACGATACCAAGGTGTTCAGTTTAGGCGCTAGTCTGTCCGCCAGGATTTTTGTTATGATTTTGGCCATGCTGTTGATGAGGCTGATAGGCCTATAGTCGGAGACTAGGGTGGCAGTTTCCTTTTTTGGGATTAGGACAATGTTTGCTTCATTTACCAACTCTAGGCGCCGGGTGCGTAGCTGATGGAAGGCACCAAGAGCTTCGATTAAATCTTTACTAATTATTTCCCAACATCTTTTATAGAAGAGTCCAATAAAACCATCAGGACCGGGTGATTTTTCCGCTGGTAGGAGCATCACCACTTTTTTAATCTCCGCTTCCTCAAATGAAACTTCGAGGTCTTCTAATTCATGTGATTGGTAGCCCAAGTTGCTCCAGTTCAGCCTCGCATGCCGTTCTTGGGGTGTTCCCAGCAGCTTTACGAAATGGTCATATATAGCTTCTTCTTTTTCTTGGTGGTTGGTCGTGGGACCTCTGGTCGTGTGTAATGTTGGTATGTATAATTTGTGTCTCCTCATACTTGCGTGGAGCATGAAGAACTTGGTACACGCATCTCCTTTGTGTATCCATGTCAACCTTGAGTGCTGCCTTACCCTTGATCTTTTTATTGCTGCTAAGCCCACCGCTTTGGCCTTTAGATACTTCCTGAATTCCAACTCATCATCAGTGAGCAACCGGTGTTCTTGTGCAGCATCTAGTAGGAGAAGTGCTTCATTTGTTATTGCAAGCTGGAGGTCTAGATTTCCCAAATTTTGTCTTCTCCATATTTTGAGGGCTTTGGCCGTGCGGATGAGCTTGACATGCAGCCATAGTATGGCATCTTGAGTGTTTACCTGTTGGGCCCATGCTTCTTGGACTGTATCCATGAAGCCCGGCATATCCACCCAGAATGATTCGAACCGAAAGCCCGAATAATTTTGTCTTGTGACATCCCCCGTCAGAAACAAAGGACAATGGTCAGATCCTTTGGTTGAGAGGGCTTGGAGGTCCACGTTGGGAAAGAGAAGATGCCAGTCTGTTGATGCGAAAAATCTATCAATTCTTGTGAAAGTTGGATTGCTTTGCTCATTACTCCACGTGAAACGCCGTCCTCTGAAGTCGAGCTCCATGACCTGAATGTCATCCACGGTTTGCTTGAAGCTGCTCATCATTCTTCTGTTTATTCGACCGTTGCTCTTGTCTTCTGTCTTGTATATGAGGTTGAAATCCCCTATGAGCAGCCAGCAGGGTAGCACTATTGCTTTTAGCGATTTAAGCTCTTCGAGGAAGGCTAACTTAGCTTGATCCTCCTGTGGCCCATAAACTCCGGTTAGAGTCCACGTTGAGTTATCTGATCTCATAATTATATTCACCGAAAGAGTATTCGAGGTTGCATAAGTGGAGCCCAAACTGAAGAAAGATTCCGAAACAGCTATTAGAATACCCCCCCTAGAACCCTGAGCTGGAAGTGTCACGAAAGTGTTTGCGAAATTCCGACCTAAAGTTTCTTGCACTAGTCGAGTAGTCCAGGTTTCAATTTTGGTCTCCTGGAGACAAATGATTGTTGCGCCTGTAGCTGTCACCGATTGTCTAACACTAGCGCGCTTGGCCGGAGCGTTAAGTCTTCGCACATTCCAACAGAGAATATTGCAGTTTTTTTGCGACATTAATTAACACAGAAAGCACAACTTGAGTTGGAGCCTTGCTCTATTAGAACTGGGTAGGATCTCGGCTTGGCGCTGGGGCCGGATACAAAGCTTGTCCTTGATGAAAAGGACGAACCGAGAGCAGGGGGCGGTGCGGTGGTGAGGTTGGCGCGCTTCGTGGACGTCGGTACAAGGCCCCCCAAAGGCCATGTGCCGCTGAAGCCGCAGGACCAAATTGCCGGCCCATTAGTACGAATTACAGTCATCACAGAGTGCTGCATTGTGTAACGCCCGCGTTTTTAATCTCTGAAAATCACCATTTAATACACCCGGTAAAAATATTTTCAAAATCTTTTACCGCCAAGCTCCGTTTCTACCACCGACACTGCCCGTGTCGTTTCCGCCACCGCTGTCCCCCCTTCCTGTTTTACCTCGTCATCACCACCCGCTTCGGTCTTTTCCCGCGTCACCCGCTCTTGGGTCGACCGCCGGACCCAACTCTCGTGGCCGACCACCGACGACCGCCTGTCGTCTACCCGCCGCGAATCCCGCCGGTCTCCCCCTCTCTTTCTCCCCTTTTCTTTCTTTTCCTCCCTTTCTCTCTTTCTCCCTCTCCTCTGCTCTCTCCGGGCCCAACGCCGAGCGCCTCGGCTGCACGCCGCCGGCCGGCCCCCACTGCGCCTGGCGCTGCCGTGCCGACCACCAAGTCGCGTCGTGGTGTTGCCGCTGCCATCGCTGCGCCGGCCAGCCCTCTCCGCACCGCACGCCATCGCCGCTGCACCGCCCCACGCCCCTGCTGTGCCGACCACCCTGCTGCCGTGCCGTCCGCCTCCGGCCCCCGCCGCCGCGCCCTCGCCGTGCGCACCGCCACTGCGCCACCGCCGGCCGCACGGCCCTCGCGCACACCACCGCCGCCGTGCCGCCCCTCGTTGCGACCCCACCACAGTACAGCACAGCGTCGCACTGCTCCGCCACAGCGCCGCCGTACCACCGACCACGCCGACCGCCATTACTCCCCGCCACCAGCCCGCCAAGCGGCCTCTCGTCGGCCCGCCTCCTCGGACCCCCTCTACTCCTATAAAAGGGCCCAAGAGCACCCCCTCCGTCACCACCAGCTCACCGGCCAACCAATTTCACTCCCCGCGCACCACAACACCACCGCCGCGACGCCATTGCCGCCGCCGCCGCTAGCAACCGTAGGCAGCTCTCCTCACTTCACCATTGCCCGTGGTAAGCACATGGGTAGACTTGCCTTGTCTTCCTCTCTCTTTTCCCCCTACTCTCGGCCGTCGCCGTCGCCCCACTCGCCGGCGAGCCCACCGCCGCCGCCGCCGATCCCCTCCCCCTGCCTCTGCTCTGTTCGGGGGAGAAGAAAGGACACTTTGCGCATAACCCCCTACGTTTCCTCCCAATCTAACCCGCGGTCCACAACTCATAAACCTCTCTCTCTCTGGTCTTTTACCCGTAACCCCCTGAGCTTTGCTCTATTCCAACCCGCCGTCCACACTCCTATTCCCTCTCTCTCTGTCTGATTCGCCAGGAACCCCTGCCTTTTAGAGTATCTACAGAAAGGTCCTTAGCCCATAAAACAGCCCCTAAACCCCACTAAACCCGTCATTTCATGCGCCAAGTTAATCCCGTTTGACCCCAAACTCCACCACAATGTTTACCAGTACACTTCCTGCTAAGCCATCCAGTCCAACTCCATAAACGACATTTTCTCCATCGTTTTCTATCCACCCTCTGTTCTCTCTTTCTGAGCTCGGCAAAACTTTATTCCTGTTATTTATTGTATGCTTGTGTATGTGTGCTCTAGACGCTGCTGTGAACAAGGAAGGGTTCGAGCAAGAGCCGGGCTACGAGCAGGAGCTTGGAGACCAAGACCCCGGGCAGGAATCCCCCGAGGGTTGGGAGAACGGCAAGTGCAATCCCATCCTTTGATGCATGCTTTTGTCCTAGTTTTGATAAACACAACCTATGGCCTGTTTTACAAAACTTGCATGTTTTACTGCTAAACCCGGTTGGATAGCCATACCTTGATTGTTATGCCTGATTCCTTGTCCACCTAGATTAATGTTTGAATATGACTATGCTCTGTTTAAATGTTAGTCACTGTTAGAAATGCTTAGGACTGGTTATTACTACACTCTACTCCAATAACATTTTATGAGTTTATGAAAACAACCGCGTGCGTGTTTAAAATAAGGAAAATGGTTCATGTTGAGAAAATGTGTATTGATGGGATGAGACAGACGGTGCTTCCTGTGTGAAACACCGAGGTGAGCTCGGGTCCGTGTGACTGAGCATGGTGGGAGCTGTCTATCCTGTCACTGTTTTGGATGATGTTGATGTGTCGTCTTGCCTAACCCACTTTACCATACCACCACTCGACCGTTGTATGTGGCAACGGCCTAGCATAAACCCCACTAGTTAAGCTGTTGGTTATGTGGTGTGCTGGTGAGCAACAGTGGGCCATGGAGCCGGGGATACGATCTATGTGAGTTATGCCCCTGGGTAGAACCTCGCTGGTAGGTTGCTGACCCCCCAGGTCGTGTCTGTGGTAACTTGTCAGTTTAGCTATGGTGGGTAATGGCTTTGATAGGAGCTGCACTGACACTAAGGTGATCATGTTGTGGTAGCCTTCTTGTGGTTGTGTACACCTCTGCAGAGTTAAAACCTATCCGGATAGCCGTGTCCACGGCATTGGGCGAGTTATGGCTTGGTCACTTCACTAGTCCCCTGTTTTGGCGGAAATGTTGGTATTAAGTAAAGATTTTGGTTTTAGGCTACGACAGACGGGGAGTCTGGTAGCAGCAGTTTAGTGTTGAGAAAGGACAATCAGTTATACAATGTTACTACTAAAACCGTTGAGAAAACCCTTTATAAAACAAACCCTTGCATGTGTAAAACTAGCTTTGCTGCAAAATAAACCATAAACCTACCCTTGATTAATATCCTTGCATACTCTGTTATATACCTTCCGTGGATGTGTTTGTGCTTGCTGAGTACGTAAGTACTCACCCTTGCTTAATTTGTTACAGAAGTGGATCCAGACTTTGTCCCTGAGGACGTCGAGTAGGAGGGTTCGTTCTGCACCCAACCTTTGCCTGTGTGTTAGGGTCACCCGCTTGAAGCCGCATGGATATCCACTCTGATGAAGACCTCTATGTTATCAACCTTGTTATCTGGAGTCTAGTTTTAGTTCTGTTCTTAGTCGCACTTCAGTGCTATCGTCTACCGTAATGTTGTTTAAGTACTGGACTATCTGTTGTACTAATGTGAACCAGCATCCTGGGACTGGTATTTGTATCACATTAAGTTCTCTCTTTCGAGGGGACGCTTCACATTGTCATAACTAACATAATGGACTAAAATCAAACTGCTAAAGTTTGCAGTCGGCCAAGTGACAGGCCGCTGCCCGGGGCTCCAATCTTCTAGCCAGCCTTGACCGTTGCTTCAGTAGCCTGCTGTAACGGCGCGACCTTGGTCTTCTTCTTGCCCTTGGGATGATTGCCCTGCTCCACGAGCATCTTGATGGCCTCCATCTTGTGCTTGGTGATGGGATGCTGCACATGCTGCGCGTATGAGTCAAATTTAGTGTTAGATGTGAGTGGTCTCAAGGGATTTGGTGGTGATTCCCCAAGTTTGCTTGTGAGCAGTTCTTGAGCCAACTGTGTGCAATCTTTACCCGGGTTTAGTCTGGCTTTGATGGCTAATCTAGTGCTCTTGCGATGGATGGTGCTTTCCCCGAGCATGGATTGGTGCAAATCATTTGAACAACCCAGTGATTGGGTTTCATTGACTGGTGGTGGGGTGAGCAAGATTGGGGGGGAGCTGCGCCTGAAATATACTCTATGAAAGCATCTATATCTCTTGTTCTGGTTCCAGCATTAGAGGCACTAGGCCTTGTATTTGGTGAACTGGCCTCATGATTATCAGTCTCAATAACTTGCTTACTGGAAAAGGGTGTTTCTTCGCTGGCGCTAGGGGGTGTGTCATGTGTATGGTTTTCCCCACTCAAGGGGAGATCTCGTCTCTCAGGGATGCAATCACGGTCTATCTCACTAGCGAGATGAGTGCTGGAAATGGGTGTTTCATTGCTACAGTGGTGGTGTGATTTTTGTAGGTGAGTTTTCCCTCCCAAGGGGGTCCTTGGACCCTCAGAGACAGTATCACACCACCCTCAGAGTTCCTCACTAGAGAGGGTAGAGCCAACATTTGGTATCCTGACCTGTTGTGTTGCTCCATCAGGTGATGGTGTGAGTGTTGCTGCGCCAGGGTCCCCCCCTTCTTCCTGCTCTTCAGGTGCTGCTGAGCCCGATGTTGGCTGGATCGGGTCCCCTCCTGTTGCTGCCTCCAGCATGTTCATGATGCAAGCCTCCAAGGAGGGGGGACCTACAGCATGCTGATTGGTGAACTCAAGAAGCATGGGGTCATCCCGAACAGGATCATCAAAGCCAAGGTTCAGAGGGATCGAAACAAGATCCAGGGGGGATGGCGGCTCACCCGTTGTCTTCATGGGGGCATTTTTGGCGTGCATTGCAGTGGAGCAGTACTGGAACACCGGTGTGGCGAAGGTGACGCGCTTCTTCAGAGGTTTCTTGCTATGTTCGGCCGCTGTAGGCTTGACTTCTGGGACTGTCTTGGGCTTCTTGCAGTTGTCGTTGTACATGTCGCGCCCCCAACCACGCCAGGAAGGCGGGGTTGCGTCCCTGCTGCGGTGCGGGGTGTGGCCAGAGTCCCTCCCCCTGAACCGCTGCGTGGAGCTGTAGCAGTCGTCCACCATGCCCCGGCAGCGTGTGGCACGCCCCCAGGCCGACTGGCTGCGCTGACGTCTTGTGCCCCTTCGATGGTCCTCATCATCCCTGTCCCTCCTGGGAGGGGGGTCACCTCCCCCCTGCCGACCAGGAGAGTGCTCGCGCCTCCTCCCCAGCGTATCCTCGACACCGTAGTGCCAGAGGAAGTCGATGCTTCTGCCTCTGCTGCCGTGGGGGAGGGACAGGTCTTCCAGCACGTCCAAGTGGATGAACAGCTTGTAGGTGAGACCGTACTTGACGCCCACCGGTCGATCATGCTGAATGTGCACCAGCGGCCTCGGGATGTCGGTGGAAGGCAGCTCCTTGTCAGGATCAGCAACGGTTAACCATACCTTCTTCGCAATGGCCGAGGGGTCGGTGCACCACGCCCACAGGTCGTGGGTCCTGGTTCGCTGCTTGCGCCTTGAGTGCTCCTCGACGAAGTGGATCGCACAGTGGCGACCAATGATCTGGGCCGCCACGTCTTCACGCCAAGTGTGGACGGGAACCCCCTCGATGCGGAGCCTAACATGGAACCTCAGAACTGACCATGTGGCGTGGTTCTGCTCGGTCCACGGAGCAAAGTAGAAGGTCCTGCCCCTGCTCTGCAAGGAGGGCAGACTGAGCAGTCGCTGCGCATCGCGACGATGCTCCAGGATGACAAGGTACTGCTCCGGGTGGTGCTTGACCACCTGCATGTCGTCGATGGGGATGTCCATCTGGCTGGTGAGTGCATCGGTGAGGTGGTAGGGCTGGGATTCGTGGCTGTTGCCGTTGAGGGAGCAAACCACCGTTTTGCCAATCAGCTCATCCCTCTCTCTCTTGGCCGCACCCGTGGCCGTGATAGCGCACAGCTCCTCGGCCGGCCTCGCTCTTGGGTCCCCCGGGTAAGCATCCATTGGAGACTTGCTTCCAGTCACCGCTTGGAGGTAGGACTTTGGCTTGCTATGGTGAGCTTTCTGGGTGGGGATGGTTCTGTTGGTGTGCGGGGGGGTGCTAGCTGGATATGGCTTGGTGGTATTTGAGAGCTTCAGGTGAGGGGTTGCTGCCAATGGTTGGGCCAACGGGCAGTTTTTGGCTTGGTGCTTGTCCTTGAGGCACTTCCAGCACTTCGTTGGGTTGGTACAGGAATTAACTTTGTGGGTTGGGGAGAAGCAATTGAAGCAAAGTCCCCTTGTATGCTGCATGAATTTCCTCTTCCCTGTTGTGACTGTGGTTGGGTGGTGGGGCATTGTAGTACGGCCTAGCTGCCTCTCAATTCTCCACCAGTAGCGGGGCTTAACTTCAGAGAAGCCCTGATCCAATTCATTGAATGCAAAGGATTTGCTTGGATCCTGGCTAGAAGACTCACCATTCCTGTTGAGTATCAATGCCGCCGAATTGGTCAGCGCAACCTTGGGGTCTGCCGCCACCAGAGTAGGATGCTTTGCTGAGAGTTGAATGCTTTTCCCTCACTGTCCATTTCATCTTCTCTGCTGCAGTAAACCTTCGCTTGGAGTTTGGTGTGGCCTCAATGCTTGTTGTTGCCGCATTGACTCTGGGGGTGGCGCTCTTCTCTTTGGTCTGAGGCTGGTGTGCAGCAGTAAATTGGTCCGAGTTGGGGCAGTCCGGAGCTGGTGCTGGTGTTGAAGACTCATCTGCATCCTGCAGCTCATCGTGTAGGACCGTAGGGTAGCTCTCCTCCGTAGCTTGTCGGTCGAGGAGATCTTGAAGGACCGGGTCTTGGATGGTCGGCCTGGCTTGCCTCTCAGCATTGAAATCCTCTGAGCTCTCATTGATGTTGGAGGATTTGTGCAAGTCTTGGATAGCTTGTGCAAGATCTGGGAGGACGGGGGTATGGGCTGGTTCCGCAAGGGCGCAGGGGGTGACCGCCGATGTGACCTGACCTTGAGCTTCAGCCTGGGTAGACGCCGCTGGAGTACTTGGCGTGACCGTCGATGTGGCCGGTGACTTCAATGCCTGGGCCGCCTTCGCCGGCGGTGACTTCAAGACCGGGGTCGCTTCCTCCGGCGGAGGCTCCGGTAAAGGCAGGGAGGGTGGAAATCCCTCGATGGACCCATGGATTTGTAGATCGTGGCGGGGGAAGCTGGATCTGTGGTCGGAGGGGTTGGATTAGTGGAGTTTTGGGCTGGATTTGGTGGATTGGGGCTATTTTTTCCGGGGTGCGGTCGGGGGCTCGGGGGAGCGCCCATGGCTCGGGGGTTTTCGTTTTGGTTTCGTTTTACGGAACAATGTTCTAGGTTGATGTTCTAGCAGTGATGTTCTAGAAGTTACTAAATATTTTCCTCAGAGGGAGAAACTCGGATTGGTAAAAAAGTGTATCTAACCAGTATCCAGCGCTTGGCTTGGCCGGTGCTTGTTGTCGCCGGCTCGTCGTTGCCTACTACCGGCTGGTGCAAACTGCCGCCAGCTTGCGATTGATTGAACAGCTATTTTGTTTCGCTCGCTCATTGAAGCTACTGCTGATTGATGATCAAACTAGCACATCTTTTAACTAATCGATGGATTTATATAATTCAGGTGCCTGTTTCCTTTCCCTCATGGTGGCAAGTCAGCCCGGTGGTGTGTCGTTACTGTACTTGCGAGATTCAGACAAAATATATAATTTCGACCTGGGAACTGGGAAGAAGCCCCGTCTATCTGAATTGTTGTCTTGTTTTTCCCTCGGATTTGAAACCTCTAGCAGGGATTCGACTAGAGAATGCCCGTGATCGATCTAATCAGTTTATGTAAGTGATCCTTTCTCTGTATGTAACGATGACGTGGCGTTGATCTGATTTGAGCTCTTGCATTGATATTGTGTGATGTCCTAGTGTCAGTATATATAAAAAGGAATCCTAATTTGGATACACGTTTACTATTGTTGGTTGGTAGAGATGAGCTGATGTTATTGGGATCCACTTTGTTGCAGCCAATCTTTACTTTACAGGGCATTATCTTTAAAAACGGAACCTTTAGTTTATTAAAGGGAGCGCATAGCTTACCACAATGGTTTTCCGACTACAGCCACAAAAGCATTTTTTTCCAAAAACAAATCCTAAAAACTAAACGAAATTCAAAGACCTACGTTGCTACACGTCAAGTCTCGTAACCACGTATCATGCAGTACTACATAGAATTTTTGTTGTTGTGGAGAGGAGAAAGTAAGGTGAGAGAAGAAAGTCATCGTTTCGCAAATAACGACCATCTTCTCTCACCTCACTATCTCTCCTCGACATCACTAAAAATCATATACAACACTACATGAGACGGTCTATTAGACCAGAATGTACCTGTCCTTAGACTTGGGGAAACTCCTAAGGCTCCGTTTGGATGTAGATATTGGAGAGCTTGGCATTGAATTGGTTTCAATACCAAATCGGAGTAGTATTGGTATTAGATTACAATACCAAATCCATTGTTTGGATGTAGATGAATTAACGAGATGGAATCGAAGGAACAAGTGAATATCGATTTCAGTGTTTGGATGTTCATAGCTATGGAATCGAGTGGGGTGAGGGGCAGGGGACCGGGCGGGGACGGACCTTGCGTCCGGAGGAGGAGATCCCAACGGAGGCGGAGGGGGAGGAGGCCCTGCCCCCGTCCCCGTCGCTGGTCAACCTTCTCGGCTCGGGTCACCCACATCTCGCCGCCTCGGGGCGGAGCTCCCCCATACCGCCGGCGAGCAGTCCAGGGCGAAGCTCCCCCACGCCGCCCACGTCTCGCCGGCGGAGGAAGGACGGGGCCGGCGTCGCTCAGTGGCAGACGACGGGACCGGCGGGGAGGAAGGAGGCCGGCAGGGAGGAAGAAGACTGGCAGGGAGGAGGGGGAATGGCGGAGAGGAGACGGGTAGGAGAGAACCTGCGGTGGCGGTGGCCTTCCCTCGGCGTCGACCTCCCTTTGTTGTGCGTCGCCCTTCCGTCGTCTACCTCGGCGGCGGCGGCCGGGCCTTTTTTTCACGAAGCGAGAGATAGAACGGGGGAGGGTGGAGGGGAAGCGCCAATCCCCAATGCGGAGCAAAACCAAGCAGGAGGGCTCTGAATTGTTTGTGGGCTCCCGCAGGCAAGGGCAAATGCCGCAGGGTATTGGCCCAAAATTCCATCAACGAATGCCCAGCGCGCCAAACAGCTGTATTCATGACCCTTCAATTCTAATGCCAAAGTTTAGGCCCCAATACATACATCCAAACGCAGCCTAAACCTTTAATAAATGGCAAACTGTCCTAGACGGCTAAACCCTCTAGCCACTCTAGCCATGAAGGTTAAGCCCGAGATGACATAACCAAATCCCACAAAAGCAAAGAACATTTCTTGAGTTTTTTTCAAATACAGGAATCCATAACTTTCACGATGCAAATGTCTTAAATGTCAAATTGCCACATAACAATATACACGCATTAGATTTTGAAAACGGACTGGTATGTTCGTTTGGCTGGTCGCTAGTGCTGATTTGTGCTGAGAGAAAAATACTGCTGGCTGGTGGCTCGTTTTAACTCTATTGTATTAATATAATAGATAGATGTTGTGATATATATTTCCTAAAAACTGAGGTTCGAATTCTTCTATTTTTAAGTTCAAAAAAAATTCTTCTAGTTTTTTTTTCAAACGAAAATGCCAAATTGGCTTACAAGCATTGCTATTAGCATGAATCCACTGGCTTGATATTCGCAGGACGTGCAGGGTCAATGTTAACTAATACGAGTAGGAATTACGCGAGCAAGATGTCTTTTACAATGTGAAGGCTGTTTTTCAGATGTTTGAAAGCCTAGTGTAGCAATAGATCGTCTGTAGGTAAGGTCAAGAACTTGAACATCTCCAAAGTTAACCTGTATACTAACTTTTATCTATCTACAAACTTTCTGATGCTACGAAACATGAACTAGATTACTAGATGCTTTTGAATATTCAGTCACGGAAGCACAAAACTTGGCCCGTGCCGGTCGTCGTCGTTTTTTCTACTAGTATCTCGCTGAACCACTGACAGCCTGGGAGTGAGGCGCGGAGGCTGCGTGCCAATAAAACGTGGCCACGGCTGCTTCTCTGTCTCCTCGGTCTCCGTCGTCGTCGTTGTCGTTCTCGCCTCGCCGGCAGAGGAAGAGCAGCGAGGGCAGCATCCTCCTGACCAGCCACAGGTCCACCCCCAGCGCCATGGCCGACGCCCAGGCTCCCGGAGGTACGCAGCACAAGCTGCATCTCGCTCTGTCGCAGGTCAACGCCTGCATCTCGCTCTCAAGATTATTCTTTCTCCAACTCCGTGTCAGATCTACCCATCTACAACAACCAACTCTGCCTTGGGTTCTTCTGCTAAATAAACAGCTCTGAATTCTGATACACGGCGCAGGGTACTTCATCGGCCGTCCGGCGAACTTTGAGGACAAACAGCAAGGAGGCGCCGATGGGCAGAACACGGGGAACACAACTGATGGTAGGTGACACTAACTTCTCCAATAATCCACGTTGTTTATCACTGTTTATCACTGTTTGAGATTGTTTTTTCTTTCTTTTCTTACCCTGTTTTTGGTTGAACACCGTTCGTCCTTTCTGAATGGCTGCTGTACGTATTTCGTTGGGCCTGCAGGGAGCCATGGGCAGCAGCAATCCTCGACGTCTGGAGAACAGAAGAAAACTGGCCTCTTCGGCAACCTGTACGCAGTCCTTTTCTGGAACATGATCAGCTAATTTTAATGTATGTTTGGCTTGTTGGTTAATAATCTGCTGCCCCTCTGTTTTGTTTCGTCAGGTTTTCATGCTTCTCCGGCGGCCGAGCGGAGAGCTAGCTGAGCGACATGCCCGGGTTGGGTGTGATCATTCACTCTTCAAGATTCTTGCATGGAGGAAGAAGCTGGAATCTGTGCCTCAGTGGCAAGTATTGGTGCTATTCCGAAGCTGTTCTGTTTTTTTCCGTCTGGTATTTGATACCACTTGCTCATTGCTACCAGAAGTGTGATTAATAAATGTAACTATTCATTCTAACATCCAAAGTTCCATGGTTCAAATCAACATTCTACCGCATTGCTGTTAATTTGGCAATAATTCAGTCCACGATCCAAGTACTGTTTTCTTTTCTTGAAATTAGTAGAGGTTCCCAATGCAAGCGATTTCAAAGATAAGTTAATAATGCTACAAAAGAAAGGAGTCTCAATCTGTGCTTGAATTGTAGTTCATTCATTTTCATATCTGGGAGCTGTTTGTGCCCCTGGCCCCTGCTATTGGTGCCATCTGAGTCTTGTTCATTCCTACTGTAAGGTCGAAGGTGTGAATTAATATGATGACAATGACATTGCCCATTGTAATCCACATTTTTTCATTTTTGCGGATTTCTTATATCGATACTCTAATCCGCGTGGAGTAGGAATGAACAAGTTATTTTGGCAGCCAATGTAAGCTGTTTCTCTGAACTAGAATGCCTTTTTTTTATGCAAAAAAAAAGAAGAGAAAAGATGCTAACGTGTGATGGAGGGTGATGGAGCGATTTGTTTCTTCATTCCCCGCCTTTCATAATTTCGTACTTGAGAGTTGAGACCCACATTACATAGTGAAAATTGACCATAGTTATATGGGTACAAACTTCATTCTAGGAACCGCATATACCATAATATTTACTTATAAGTTATAACCCTAGAAAACAGGAATACTACTGTAAGTATTTTGAAACTGAAAATAGGAAATTGTAGCCACCAATGACCTTGCTCGGGTACATTTTACATGCATTTGGCTGGAGCTGCACATCGCTGGCTGATGCCATGTTATGTGATGGCCGATTGGTGGGGGGAGCTGGCGAATCCTGTGGACGGACGGGCCATCAGTTTTTTTTACGCCCCGGGGTCCATGCCGGATATTTGTTTCGTATGATTGCATTGCCGTATGATTGTCTCGGGTCATACAGAAGGTTGGATAATCATTGCGCTCCTGCCCAAATCATCTCTCTCCACTACTCGTCTTTGGTACAGTACAATTTTGAGAGGGGATAAACTGAATGCGAGAAAAAGAAATGGGGACAAGTGGAGTCAACCTTGGTTTCATTGCTGCGTCCAGACGGCGGCCTGTTTGTTTACACTGGCGAGATCCGAGCTGGAAGAAGCTTCCGTGCGGACGCTCATCCTGACCTCCGGGTCAACGCAGACGATGGCATAATCATATCATTTCGTTTTCTACACCTCCTGTAATGGTAGCCCAGATTTCCCCACAGCGCTTCCCCTCCTGCTCCTCCTACAAAAATTAAATTCAGACCTCTCCTGGTGGTCGTCTCCTCGGCTCGTCGCCGCCGGCGAACTGCGGCGGCACGGCTCGCCGCCCGGAGATCCACCATGAACAACGGTTAGCGACCTCTCTCTCCCCCGCCTCCATCCATCGGTCAGCTCATCTCAGTCATCTATGATCTTTCCACCTCCGTCCTATGTAGGTGAACTAGATCGCGCCTGTCATCTCTACTCCTAATAATCCAGTACTGAAGAATCTCGTGGTGCGGAACCAATGGTTCTGTCTCATCTTTTCATCCGCTGCGACCCCCACCAGTCCGCCCGCGTCGTTCGTCCGCGCATCGCTCATCCGTCCGCCCCTCCGTCCGCAGGCCCGCCCGTGCATCCGTCCACCTGCCGCGCACCGCTCCAAACCCTAAACCCTTCAGCGGCGGCCGTCCCTCCCTGGCTCCCTCCCATCCGCGCCGCTCCTCGCCCCCAACTGAGTCGCTCCTCCCCTCCCTCCCCCGCGCCGCCCCTCCCCTCCTCCCCGACGCCACACCTCCGGCTCCCCTCCCAGCGCCGCCTCCCGCCACCGCCTCGCCGTCCCGTCCCGTGGAATCTCCGCGCGGGGGCGAGGAGGAGTAGGCGGAGCAAGTCCGGCGAGAAGGCGGAGCGCACTGTGCGGAGCAAGATTGGCGCTCGGCCTTGCCGCGGTGGCCCGAGGAGGCCGTCGGCCAGCGAGGTGGAGGAGCAGGCAGAGCCAAACCTAGCCCGCCGCCGCCGAGCCATCCCCGGTGAGTGCTTCATCTTGGACTTCATCCCTTCTTCTACATGGATCCTGTCGGACCCTCCCGAACTCCTCCGCGCCGTCGAAGTCCGGCGCCGGCGCTGCCTCCTCCGCGGCCGTGTCGCCGGATGAGATGAGGCACCGGGAAATCGAGGGCCCCACGCGAACTTAAGATTTAATCTCCGCTACAGATTTGCTTACGGTAAAGAATGATGAAACTTCTCTGTCTTCTGTGATCGACCAGATTGGCTTCAAGTTTGGGCATTGATTGAGAGACGAGACTCTCGATAAACTGAAATCAGCAACGGAGTCAGAGAAAAATTGGAGTACAAGGATTGAAGGTACAAGGATTGAAGGAACACTACTTGAGTATGGATCAGGTGATTACAGTTCTCCAGTAATTAATACTGTCGTTCAGCAGAGCTTGTCTTTGCTAATTGATCATGCTCGTCCTATCCCAAGCATTACACTCGGGGCAGAATTCATTAGGATGTCTGGTTCTCCCATTATATCTGAATTCCTTGGTTATATGCTTAGCAGGTGTCAAGAAGCAGAGGGACTTACTGCTCTGGCAGATAATATTGCTTAGCTCAAGATATCTTAATCCATCAATGCTACTCGACACTTTGAATCCACATTAACAGAATGGTGTGAGGATGTTTTCTTTCTTGAGATGGAAAATTTATCTGCAATGATCAATAACACATTACTTTAATAATTTATGTTCAATGATCGTTGTAAGTAGTTTACTAGGATAGAATTGCTTAGGTGCACCACGCATTACTTTAATAGTATAGTTTGTGCAGTTATTAACCATTCCTCTGCAAGTCATGATTTAGATTTGGGATCTGTAGCTGTTAAACTGACTGATACATGTGAGTACAACCCAGATTGGATATAAAATTATCACGAAATGGTGGACTCTATCATCACCAAGACCAGTATTACTATTTTTCACCATTTCGGAACCAAATCAGTTTTGGCTATCAATATGTTTTTGTTCATTCCAGATGTTTTAGTGTTTTCTGATTGATTTTTCAATTGTTTCTAAGCATATGATGCTTGCAGGTGTTAATTCACCAGTCTGTGCCTTCAAATCTATTGGTGGGTTCTCGTATGTGGAATGTGGATGGAAATGACTATATTGAATCATTGATTATGTTGGTTCCTGAGGTCCTGCAATCATTGGTCATGCAGATTTTGAGGTATGGCACTGATAATACGTGTGACTTAGTTATATGAAATCTATGTTCTTGGGCTGGCTGTTCAGCTGCTTACAAATCTGTTTTAATGCCCTAGGGAGAGAAACAACAGATTAGGATCAAAGAACTATTTTGACGAGTCTTCTTACATGTAAATGTATACTTAAAAGTAAAGTAGAGCATAAAGGGTTCCAGGGAGTGTTACTTTCTTCATGTTCTACTGATGTGATGCTGCACTTGTTTCTATGTTGAATCCTTTAATGTATTTGCTTGCTGATTGGATGGATAATAATTCTTTCCTTTTTTTCCTTAGATAAATCTAGATCACAGGGTGGATCAAACTCTAAGAAGGATATAATTATCTAGGGATGGGAACAGTCAAAATATTGCAGCACAGGCTTTCACTTTTCGTGAACTTGCTGCTGCCACAAAGAACTTCAGGCAAGATTGCCTGTTAGGGGAGGGAGGTTTTGGCCGTGTATATTAAGGACGTTTGGAGAATGGACAGGTAAGTCTCTCTTGAACCATCTTGACGCATTGGCATTTCCTCTGTAATGCTAAGTCCTCTCAATTTCGGGTTTTGAGTGGATTGATTGAAATTTTAGTAAAATGCTGATAGATTTACCGTGTTTTCTCTTTAATGTACACTTGCAGTAGTCCTGGATGCCAACCAAATAATTCTACTTATGTACTTGGATTAGTCCTGGATACTAACATAATTCTACTTCCCAGGCTGTTGCTGTGAAGCAACTTGATCGTAATGGTCTCCAAGGAAATAGGGAATTTCTGGTTGAGGTTATTCTCAGTCTCTTACATCACACTAACCTGGTCAATCTAATTGTCTATTATGCTGACGGTGACCAACGCCTTCTTGTTTATGAGTTTATGCCATTGGGGTCACTAGAAGATCATCTGCATGGCGACGATAGAGGGCGATGACGGGGCGTGATATGTCGTAAATATTAAAATTAACGGTGGGTAACGTCTTGTGGCAGACCGCTGAAAAGGTAACCCTTTGCAGGATCAATCGTATGTCGCGGGGAAGGTTTGCGATGTATCGGATGGCTCTGATAAAAAAATTAGACCCGGGTCTGACGCAGTCGACCCTTTGGGTCAGGCGAGGACGCCGGCGTCCGACCCCGGCGGGATGGATGGATGCGCCGACCCTTGAGGTCGGGCAAGGTGGACGTGCTGGGCCTCGGAGACGAGGGGGCAGCGCGAGATGGGCTTCGGAGATGAGGGAACAACTCGAGATGGGCTTCTGCCACAATCGACTGAGTGGGCCGCGGAGGTTCCTATCCGATGGTGAGTAAAGCTTTGTGCGGGCCTGCATAACAATCGCTTATAAGATGTTCGATGGCATGTTTTATGAGATCAAATTATGTATTAATCTAATATTTATTAGAATGGAAACCAATTTGATAAGGTTACCTATAATATTCCAACCTGTTGAAAAGTAAAAATTGAGTGGCTGGAGATATGAAGGCTCATTTTCCAGAATAATTTGGTAAATAAGCAATAGTCATTTTTGTTGCAAAGTTGACGAGAACTACTAAAAGCCGAGAGGTGTACAGAAAATTTTCACTCTGATTGCAAAATAGGTAAATGTTGCCTCTACAATACTACAAGTAAGATTGGCGGCAACATTTTGTTACCTATTTTGAGCATTCATTGAAATATTGCAAAAAAATTGCTACTAGATCTTAATCGCATTAGCCTGTGATGTTGCTTTCTCCGTGAATTTTATAAACTTGCCTTTTTGGATTAAATGTCAGTTTAAAGTATGTTTTAATTTGCATGTTTTTAGTATAAAAGTTTTGTTGTCCAGTAGCATCGAATGAGCACATGCTGGCATGACTGTCATGAAGGCCTCTATGAAGAATCCTATAGTATGACTATACCTCGATGGTAAGATGAATGCCTTCTCTGTTTCCTCGGATATTTCAATCATTTGTAGCAAAATTACCATTTATTAATATGTATAACGGGCACAAAACCGTTGTCTGGATTAAAACTCGTAGAGAAATCATTGGACTAAAACTTTGTGCTGATTGGGCCATAAAATTAACAAGCCCAATTTGGAAGCTACATTGTCTGCATGTGTCGAGGTTGAGTTGAGGCCTTTTTGGGCCTGGTAACTCGAAGGCCCAAGCGCCTCGGCTTCTTCGGCGTCTCATACATAAATGGCAAATGTACTTTTAGTTCAAAGTTTTGATGTCCCGTATCTGGTTTCGTTTCTTTTTTATATGTAGTATGTGAATTTATTGTTCAATTTAAATATATTATGATTTTTACTGTTTAGTTGTGGGACATAAATATTGATAAAATATTACTTCAATGGTGTTTAATTCTATAGTATTTTTTATTTTTGATATCTTATTTTGCGATCAATGTACTTTTTAGTTCAAAGTTTTTGATATTCCGTAGCAACGCAGGGCACTTATACCTAGTAGAAGTATAGAAAACACAATTCATTTCACTTGCTTTCCTTTCCACGCTGCAGATGCCTACTTCGTTGGCCACCCAACGACCGACACGGCGGCGGAAGCGGCGCCGCCGGTGACGAAGCAGGAGCCGCAGGTCGCCGTCGGCGAGCGGAACCCAGTGAGCACGCAAGCTCCTGGTCCGTACGTGCTTGCTTTGCCTGCTCAACTATTAATTCGTCAGAGAGATCGATGAGCACAACGCTGCTGATCGAGTCCTCTCAATTTGCCCGGGCCCCTGTTGTTAAGTCGATCGACATGGTTGTTTTGCAGCGCACGATTACTACTTCGTCGGCCACCCGGTGAGCCCCGAGAAGCAGCCAGCACCATCACAGCCGCCGCCGCCGCCGCCTGCTGCTGATGCGAAGAGCGGATCAAGCTTCCTGGCGAAATGGTACTCCGACTCTGTTCTTATTAGTACTGAATTGATTGGTGAAAAAAATTCAAAACCCCCTTCTTCCTTCTCGAATTCATCTTCTTGATGCAGCTTTCCATGCCTCTTCGGCGGTGGAGCTTCAGAGAGATGAGATTCAGAGCTGTAGCAACGGTTGATCATAGTGCTTGGATGAGATTCTTGGATGGAGGAGCTTCGGTCTGTACCTCAATTACTGCCACTAGCTAATGAAGGAAGCTGCAGTTTTCCCTTCTACGCATGATGATTGATAGTCCTTGATTGCAGATTCAATGGAACTACTACCCATTCTAATAAGCCGGTGCCATTTTTTTGTGCAAGAGCTTGTCAGTGACTTCTTTTAGAACAATGTTTTCATTTATCATTATCAAATATGAATACACACATTGGTTGATGAGTTTTGTGATTTGAGTGTGGGTTTTCCCTAATCTTGTGTGATATACAGCTGCGAAAATCTGGGCAGCCAGCCATATGGAAAAAAATAGGAATGTTGGCTGGGGTGATATACAGCTGCGAAAATCTTGGCAGCCATGGTGGAAAAAAAAGGAAAGTTGGCTGGGGTAAAATGATCTTATATATTGAAATTATTCATGAAAGAGATCTTCATGTTGATTTTCCTTGAATTATTTAGCTTAAAGATGATAGTTTGTATAGGAAAAGTAGAACGGTAATAATGCGGCAGCGGCGTGACTAAAAACTTCTTACAAGGTTTTTTACTGGTTTTGAGAGGAGACCACTAGGTTAAACTACTATTTCCTC
Organism: Echinochloa phyllopogon; assembly: GCA_033239725.1. NCBI lineage: Eukaryota > Viridiplantae > Streptophyta > Magnoliopsida > Poales > Poaceae > Echinochloa > Echinochloa phyllopogon. The sequence continues at coordinate 11,508,982 of BTCW01000008.1, forward strand.
TGATTCCACATATTTGTTATTACCATTGACTTCTAGAAACTTTTGATTATCCGTCTTACTTAAAAAATTGAAGGCAACTATATAAGCCATGCTCAAAGCACTTTTGCAATGATGAAACAAGTCACAACAAAATAAATTATGCTTATTTAGTTTTTTCTAAGTAATGCAAATGGAATGGCCAGACGTCTTGATAAAAAGCAATGTTACAAAATAACTAAGAATGGAAAGAGTAAAAGAAAACTTTTAATCTTCGTATTCTGGATGTAAGGCTTTTATAAAGCCACACTTTTTATGCCACAAAAATTGTTAGCCTAATAAATTAACAACAACGATGGAATTATAACCACACGGCTAGTAGTGTCGTTATCGCTGATACAGATGAAATTGACTGTGATCTATAATATTTTTCAATTTTTTACCAAAATTTTCCAAATCATGTATATGATTTAGCAGTAAAATGTTAGTTTTTTTAATCATACCAGTATCTGGTTTCCAACTTACGGGGAAAATCTAGAGTTGTTTACATACATTTTAAATCTGATGAATATGTAGAAGTAAACGAATAAAAGGTTTTGACAATTGTTTTTTTTTCTGACGGTGCAGATGGCTGTCCTAGGAACCTTTCAGTGTTCCCTATTCTGACCGAAGTACTTTCGAACCAACTGCTTTACCTTTCCGGCAACTTTTACTCTTCATATTATGAATGTTCGCGAAAATTAATACTGCCAAAGTTATAGGTACTAGTCTATCAACCCGTGCAGCAGCACGGGCTACTGGTTTTTTTCGGTCAAACATCCTTGATTAATATGCCATCTACAAATAAGAGTTTAAGAATATGTTTTGGAGTATAATTTCAAATGATGTGATTAAGTGTAGAAATTACACAATTGGAATATCCAAATGCGTGTCTGAGTGCTCACAAATTTGCCAGAATGAATAGATTCAGTATACCTTTTTATTATATGGTAAAAGTATAGCAATCTTAATAAGACTACAATACAAAGAAAATTATTTTGTTTAATAATTAAAATCAAATAACCAATTGTTCCACACAGTGAATCCTTTTTAAATTGTTTTATTCTCACATTAGACATGTTTGTACAAACCATGTAAGTGAACACAATTGATTGATCTAAATGGAAAACCAAATTTTTACTCATATAGTCATATCTAATGGACATGTTTCAGTCCGGAAAACTCCAATACCAATAGGATTTTGTTACTTGCACTTGGGTTGATGATTTTAATTGTAGTAGAAATATATATATATATTCTACCAATTTATAAATATATAACATCCTAGTGATCGTTAATAGTTTTGTAACCTTGACTATATTTATGACCAACTATTTATATTGGTCACACGTACATATAGTAATATACCATCATTGGACATGTTTTAACATTCTCTGCTTTTTTTTCGAACGGTCTGACATTCTTTTACTTGTACAGTAAAATTGCAATTTACTATTACATGTCATAAAAAGTGGTGATCCATCTTATGCAATACCAATTCAGAATCTCGCGCACCAAATTGTTTGACAAAATCATACTTCATGTGAAATTTCTGGAAGTCAAATTGTTGTAGTTTCAACCTACTGAAATATTGATTTCATCCTTGCATGTCTTCCTTTTATCTCCATTTAATACGTTAACATTGGATATAATATAAACATTCTGAAGTAAAATCAATTGTACATGTATTTTTTTCCATCACTGGCCATATTGTTGATATTGCAACAGGGAAAGGGGTTTCTTCCAATGCCATTTAAGGTATTTAATAGCTTATGATGAATAATGACTCGTCGTCACAGCATTTTTCCTTCTATGTACCCCATCAGTAAGTAAGTGGGAAATTAATATTTAGTAACAATGTTTAAATAGACATAGATGGAACTTTTACCTTTATGATAGGGCTCTCAGAACCATCATTGTAGGGCAAGCATGATGTTCAAGCACTTGAGCACTGCCTACATTCATGCAGTCCTCGTGTATTCCTACAGGTGGACAAAGTACATGTTACCTGGATAATAAACATAGTCATAAGATCATCCCGGAGTATATTTATTATTTAATAATACATATCTTGCATATACAGAGGCCACCAGAGAGTTTGGGCATGGTCCTTATTTCTCACACCTTGATTGGATTTCTTGTTCTAATATATAAATAAATTCTCTTGATTATGAAGACGAAACCTTGATATCAAGCATATCAAATTAGGCACAGGTCCAATGGCTTTGGTCAGAGATATATATGAGAAAAAATTACTTGCACACAGGATCAACCGGAAAGTTGCATGAATGAAATCGTGAATGACTGTGACCTAATCTGGTTCTTGCTTGTCTAGGCGAACATGCAAATCAAGATATGACGCAAAACTGAATGCTTCTGAGATGCCACCACGTAGTCGAAGTGTACGCATCATTGCATCAACACATAGATACAAGATCACCGGCCACGCGTCCCCCAATGGCCCTGACATCCATGATGTCTGGCGTTGGCCTCCCGTATGGCGGCCTCCATCAGCATGGAAAACTCTAGCGGCAGGATGGATACAATTCTCAGGTCTCTCCCACAGTATCCACAACACCACGTTGATAGTGTAGTCATCGTGATCCTACAGATCGAACAGCACCACCGCTTGGAATTAGAACAGGAGGACAGATACCCGCAAAAAAAAAAGGAACAGGCGGACAGGAAGAGTAGAGATGTAACAATGGCGACGCATTGGGATTTCACCACTTGGTTAGATGAGTTCGGGCGATAGACGCGAAGGAGGAAATGCGAAGCAGATTTTTGAGATCGGGTATGAGCAAAGATTTCGTGAGAAGGATCACTGGATCGGCTCCAGAAGGAGGCCTTCGTGGATTGTGAGATGTTAAAGATTTGTCTTGTTCTTTAGTGCGGGACTAAGGCCCTGTTTGGATACCCTCTACTTTTTTAGTCATCTAAACTTTAGTCCCTTTTAGTCCTAAAATGCTAAACAGGGTGACTAAAAGGGACTAAACTCTAGTCCCTAATCCATAAGTCCATAAGTCCCATTTTGGTGACTTCTTGAGACTTCTACTGACTTTTTCCCACCCCTACCCCCCATCCGCCGGTCCCACCCGCACCCGACGCGCACCGCATCGCCTCCTCCTCCCGCAGCCCTCCTCCTCCCGCGTCGCCTTCTCCTCCCCGCGCCGCCGCCGCCACCGCCGCCTGTGCAGCTCCGCCTCCCCCGCCAACGCAGCCGCCACCGCCACCGTCGGATCCGGTCCTCCCCTCCGCTCCCCGCAGTGCTCCCCGTTCGCCGGTCTCTCTCTTGGCGCCACCGCTCTGCCCTCAGATCTGCAAGCTCGGCACCCACAATGGCCGGCCGCGGTCATGCCTACCGCGACTTCATGTCTCCCGGCGCTTCTTCCTCCTCAAGCCAGGCGGGTGGTCGTTGTGACTGGATGACACAGGCGCTGGCGGATCTAGATGAGCCCGTCCCCACCCTATCAGCTGGAAGAGCTCATCTGGAGAGCTTGGACCTCAACCATGACGGCTTCCCCTACCTGGATCAGTACTCTGGCTACCTGCAACAAGGAGAAGGAGCCTTACCTCCTATTGGTAGGGCCGCCGCCGCCGCGTTCCAGCCTCCTCGCCCGAAGGGAAACCGGTCCGGAACTGGCCGTGGCAGAGCTCCACCTGGGCGTGGCTTGGGTCGCCGGCCTATCTCACGCCCGCTGGCGGATCCCCCAGTGCCCGCCCGTAGACCCATTGGCCAGCCATTGTCAGAGGATTTGGTCGGCGACGATGACGATGACGAGCAATATGGCAACACGGAGGTAAGAACTTGCCATTGCCAGCCCTGAGTAGTTGATTATGTGCTTGTCAATTGCCTCTGTGATGATGTATGGTGATGTAGTGCAGTTGTTGCATCTGATTTTCGTTGAAATGTCTCTGTTGTATTGTAGTGCAGTTGTTGCCTTTGTTCTGTTCAGTTCAATCGCTTTTGTTCTGTGTTGGCGCCAAAGCAAGCAGCGTTTCAATCGGTTCTGTTCAGTTCAATCGATTCTGTTCTGTGTTGGCGCCAAAGCAAGCAGCGTTCTGTTCCTTCTGTTGGCGGCAAAAGCAAGCAGCAGGTTCTGTTTGGCGCGAAAGGGGTGCGAGGGGTAGTATGGTCTTTGTTCAATCACTTTAATTACATTTAGTCACTTTAAGTCCCTACAACCAAACAGGACTAGTGACTAAAGTTTAGTCCCTAGAAGTCACCTAAAAAAGTCAGGGGTATCTAAACAGGGCCTAATAGTTAGATGAGGATTAAATCGTTCTGGTGGCAGAGGTGGGTAATTTAAATATAAATTTAAGGGGTTACTTTAAACTATTTTTATAATGGCAGAGGTGGGTAATTTTTTTGGAAAGTATATCAGATCTAATGGCTATTATTATTAATGATGTTTAGAGTCTATTGATTTGATGGCCGGATGTTTCTGATTTTTGTGAGAATTTCTAGGATTTATCTTTTTTCTAGCGCATCTCGTAAAAATTAACGTGGAGGCTCTAAAAGGAGCCTCCAATTAGTAATAGTAAGATGTAAACTATCAGTTGCAAGATTCTATGGACACTCGCCAGTCGCCACTGGGTGACATGGCTGATAGTAGTCGATCCACGTTAGATTTTACTGAAATCTAGAATTGTTTATGATATACCGGAACAATTACAGTTTATGTGATCTCAACAGTGCGACCAATAATCACCGGATAACTGTCGTCGTTCCGTGCCACGCTTTAGATTTGATTTGTAGAAAATACGTGCAACATTTTAATCTCCGAATAAATTTATTAACAAACTAGATTTAAATATATATCTAATGATATTTATTATATCTATAAATATTAATATATATTTTTTATATTTAATCAAAGTTGTTTCTCGGAAACCATAAACGACAGATAAAAAGAAACGGATGGAGTACTTAATGGCATTGATGTCTTTGTAAGCATGTACTACGTAGGCCCCTGACGTTACGATTACAGTCACCTCGTAAGACAAGTCGAGCCCATGTCTTGTTCGGCGGCTGGTGGCTGACTAGCTGATGGCTGGTGCTGGTTTTATTGAGAAAAAATACTGTTGACTGGTTGGTGGCTAGTGTTATTTTTTACTGAGAGAAAAACGCTTCTACAAGCCAAACAACAAAGGGCGGCCAGTGGTAGCTGCCATTGTGAGGATGTGATGGGTGCTGACAAATCCCTATGCCGACATGGAAAATGGACCCTATTGGTTGGGGTCCTTGCTGGATAATTATCTTTTGGGGCGGTGTTTAGTTCATGTGAAAAGAGAAAAAGTGAAGTGAAAATGTCACATCGGACACTGTAGCACTTTTCGTTTGTTTGTGGTAAACATTGTCCTACCATGACCTAACTGTTATGAATAAACGCGTCGTTGTGTTTGTGTCGTGCTGTAACGCGCCGGTTGTGTCCGCGCGTGTGTGCTGCAAGCAACGATCGTGGAGTCGAGTCCATGGATTCTGTACGGCGTTGGTGTCGCGTAGAGTGTCCAGGGTCTGTACGTGTGTGTGTCACGTACAGATAGGAGTCTAGCTAGTTGTGTACGTGTGTGTCACGTAGAGTCTTAGGAGTCGGAGTCTGTTGGAGGAGCTGTGTGCGTGGTGTTGATCCGAGATGAGGAGGCCGCGTCGTCCGGCAGAGCTGTGGCTCACGGAGGAAGCTGAGCGGGTCTTTCGGATCATGGGATCGTGGCCGGGATGCTGAACGTGGAGGATAAGCTCCGGTCGTCAGCTGGCCTATATGTATGCCCAGGGCTCCATTGTACTCCCGGCCGAGTTCGTTTCCATCACAGAAAGCCAAGATACAGGAGCAGTGGCTCCGCGGCGTTCGTCGCCGGCAAAAATCTCGTGCGTGTCTCCCTTGCTGATTGTGTTCGGAAGTGTGAGAGTGAGTGAGAGCTAGGGGCTCGGCCAACACTAACTAGGCTTAAAAAGATTCGTCGCGTCGTGTACATCAAAACCATCCAACTAGTTTTTTTTTATTTATCCACGTTTAATACTACATGCATGAGGAGAGAGATTTAACGTGATAGGTGAATAGTGAAGTTTGGAGAGAGAATTTTTGAAAGTTTGGTGATGGGACGGGGAACTAAACAGGGCGTTGTTTCGGATAATTGTCTCGGGCTCCCGGAGCTGAATGATTGCCAGTCTGGCCAGAGCATCTCTCTCTCTCCTCTTGACTTGCCTTCTTGGTCGTCTCCATCCTCCTCCCTCTGTTCTTCACGTCTTGCTATCGACGGGTGAGGCTGCGAAGAAGAGGTGCCAGCTAGCTGATCGATCGGCCGCCGGCAGATCCGCCATGAGCAACGGCGATGTTCCTGGTAAGTGCGTCATGAATCTTGCTCTGTTCCCTTTTGCCAGAGATGAATAGGTGATGGTTAGTCAAAGCTTCTTCTTGTTTTCCATGGCGGTGAATCTTTGTCAGTTCTTAGCGCCCCTGGCCTGTGTTCATGTGGAGAAACTGCAGAGATTTCTTTTCTTTGTAATAATTTCTTTCTGTCGGTACAGGAGGCTACTTCGTTGGCCGTCCGACGAACCACACGCCGGAGAGGAAGGAAGAACCAGTGGCCGCCGGCGGGCACACCCCTGGCGGTGCGTTCATTTTTTTTTGATTCAATGCTCTCAATTCAAACGGGATCGAGGAGCACAAAGCTGTTGAATTTCCTCAATTCATATAGATTCTTGTTGAATTAATTGAACCTATATTTCGTTGTTGTTTTTGTCTGAATGTATGGATAAAGGTTACTTCGTGGGTCGGCCGGAGAACCACAAGCAGGAACAAGAATCAGCACCGAAGCCTACCACAAAACAGAGCACACCAAGCTTTTTGGCCAAATGGTACTTCAAATCTCAGATTAGCTTCTTTTTTTTATATCTGAGGAATCCCATATTAGTAGTAATTCACACAAGGAACTTGTTAAGGAGTCAATCACTATTCGAGCTCGACGTTTTGATTGATTAAGAACTGATCAACTTAATGGCATTGATCTGTTTACTTCTTCTCCTCTGTTTCTTCCTGTCTGCATGTAGCTGTCCGTGCCTCGCCGGCGGTGGAGCTGCGGAATAGATCAAGAATTCCTGCGTCCTGCATCCCAGATTGCCGAACTGCCGATATCTGATGAATTGCATTTTTGGTGCTGTGGAAGTTGCTCTTATTTCTTGTCCTATGTTCCACATTGGATAATTTACACGTCCTTGTGCATCCATACCACTACCATGAAGTGCGAATTTGATCCAATTTACCAATCAAACCACTGCTGTATTTTTCTATTTTTTTATGAAAGGACACTTTTATTTTAAAAATTTCGATCGTTTATTATTTGTTTTAATTTCCGTCATGGTGAACATTTTTGTCATCAAATGTATTTTGGGTGTAAAAAATTGTATATGTAACTCAACTTTGAAGTTCGTTAAGGTAACTCCATTATGCACCTCTGTTGTGTGGGAACAACTGGATTCCATTCACAGAACATGTAACTTAATTAATAAACATAAATAAACCATGAGTTCGAAAAATATGTTGACATTATCTCTATGTAGCAAAAGTGCAAATCAAGCTGAGTCTTGACAAGGAAAATACATTTTATACTTACTGAAGTTTTAAGAGTTTATAGGCATGGTAAAACAACTGTTTGTATAAGTGAAAAGAAAATAGTTTCAACTTGTTAAGATGTTATTGGTGCTACAAAACTGAAGAAAACTTCAGCACAATGTAAAGCATGAGGTAATCATAGAAAATATTGATTTGTTCTCATCATATTTTAAGAAAAAACATCTTATGTATCAAGTAAAAATCATTGAATGACTATTGGACATCTGAATCTGTTCTCAAATTCAATCAAGGTATATAAGCTGCATGTTAAATAGCCTACGTTGCATCATAGGACCATTGACCTGTTCCTTTGCTGATGTGTTTTACAGCTACGTATGAACGTGATGCGGTAGTTCCTTATTCAGTTTGCCGGTTCCTCAATATTTTATAAAGCGAAACTTGCCAATGTATCCATAGATAAAATTATCAGCTTTTTTTTTCCCAAGGCGTGTGTCCAGTTGGAATGAAGAACCTAGCAAGTGACAAATTGTTCACATATTATATGACTGGTTGGTACCAAGTGTTCATTTTCTTTTTGCGATGACCAACGACAAGTGACCCTTTTTTATTGGCTTATTCAAGGTTATACGCCCATTGACTTGTACCTCAAGCTCAAGGACTAGAGTTTCATAGGGCAAGCAGTGTAAGTTGGGTGCAGTGGGGGTGGGGATCAGAAGTAAAGCTTGTAATAGGTGTCGGCCACAATTATCCTTGTGTTGGACGTAGAAGCCAGAATAAGGTTTGCAACATTTTTGTTGTTTCTGAAACTATCCAAATAAAATTTAGAAACAAATCTTACAGTTATAATCTCTTAATTTACTACCTTTTGTAACATTGTGCATAACTTCACAAGTGGTTTTATAAGCTACTTTGTTGTTTTAGATCCATGCATGCCAGTAGTATGCAGTCAGCTGCTTTTATGTCGATGTAATCAACTCCTTTCACGGGGAGAAAGAAGTTCCTTTCTTTTTTTTTCTAAACTATCTGTACTTTTAAACTCTCATCGATCCATGGTAAACACATGATAAACGATGCTGTTGGGACAATTCATATTTCTGCAGGAATCCAAATATTTACTATTACCTGTGAAATTTTAAATATCTTTGCATTCCCATAGAGGTACATGTCTACATGATAGCATATCTCTCGGTGCTTAAGACATTACATGAAAGTGGAAACACAACATTTTTATGCAGCACTGAGTGTTATGCGATAATAACTTTGTATGCATGTTTTCTGGATTAGTTTGCAAACCATGAAAGTCGATTCAAAGATAAATACATCTATGTTTTTTTTCACTGATCCAATAGGTCCAAAGCGTGTACATAGTACTACCTCCGTTCCAAATTACTATTTGTTGTTGACTTTTTCTCGTAACGTTTGACTATTCATCTTATTCAAATTTTTTGTCCAAATATGCAAAAAAATAAGTCATAAGTATATGTGATGATAAAGTAAGCTACAAATAAAAGAAATGACACTTACAAATTTTTTTTAATAAGACGAATGGTCAAACGTTGTGAGAAAAAATCAACAACGAATAGTAATTTGGAACTGAGGTAGTAATTAAGAACTTTTGGTTGATGCATATACGAGGTAAGTACGGATTCAAGTGGTCAACGCATCATCTCATTGATGTCAATTAAATTTTTCCTATATATACAAAATGAAATCATATAAGCAAAAGATCCCTTTAGTTGAGTGAGTGGGCTTTATAATCAAGCTTCCTCCCTTGTAATTATGTGGAATACACGCACTCACACAAAAGCACAACAGACACAGACATCATATTCACATCACAAAAGTGTAAGTGTCCACCCATTCACAAACTTAAGGGACACGCACAATTTTGCGATATGCAGACACACTGAATGTACTCGTGTGTACGTGTAAACAGGTGGGCATGCATTTGCATATCGGTAATGGAGTTATGTCTCGATGACTTGACCACCCTAGAAAAGATTATTCCGTTTCCGTTTGTCGACCAATTTTAAAATTCTTTTAAAGAATAATATGATATGCGCCCACACCAAGAAAAATTAAACCAACAAGGAAGCAAGTATGAAAATTAGAAAGAGGATGCCCAAGAATTTCATGATTTGAAACATCAATATGTCCACGAGAGACAACCCAATTTGTACAAACTTCACATAAATGTTGGCAGCAAAACACTTCAATGGTGAAGTATGATTCATTTTGCAAAGGAGGGATAAGAACAGCCAAATCACTTTTAGACTGATCGAGCACTAAGCACTATCCCAATCAAGGGTTGTTCTTCAAAGCAACCCATCCTAAAGCAAGTGGGAGTGGTTGGCTAGGGCCAGTGCTGCCCACAAGGCAGAATATTATTTCTCCACGAGTGAGAACGTGCTGATGGCGACTGAATCACACCGGTTGTTGGTCTGGGCCGCAGACTTTGCCGAGTCTTCTTAAACAATGCAGTATTTTTTAAGCCAATAATATGGAAGTTGGCGCAAAGACTTAGCCAAAAACAATAAAGAAAAGCAAAAAAAGCAAGATTCTGTTGCTGGCTGGCTCATATATGCACCACCCATCTCCAAGACTCCATGTCCTGGTCATCTTCACTTAGGTTGCCCCTCACCAGTCGCCAGTGAGCAGTGAGCTGATGATCGAGCTCCAAGTCTGAGAGGACGTACTCCCACTGCGACCAAGGGTAGGTGCGTATCTTGTTCTTGCTACTCACGAAGCTACGGCTAATATAAACATCATACGCAGTTCATCTTGGGTAAATCAGCGTTAAAATCAACAGTTTAGTTTGCTCCAAGTTAAAATCAATGGCTGGCATTTTTTCCCATCTCTTTACGATTTGAAGAGACGAGATCATGTTTTGGTTGACTTAACAGAAGAGGTCACGATTTGTTGGTGCTAACTTTTATTTGTATTGATACTAGTATCCTTATGGATGAATCCAATTAACGAGTTAATTCCCTTCTTCCTATATTCTCCTCCTATTAGTATGAGAAATTGTTAACTAGAGATTTTGTAGTGCTTGAATAAATCCACAAAGTTCGATGTATATGAGCGCATCTGTCAATGCTTTTTTTTTATAAAAGAAACCAAGCATTTAACAAATATGCTTATAGTTATAAACTTATAACAGAACCACCTAACAAATATGGTCATATCTATAATTTTTTATTTTTTTTGCCATGTGTGTTCTTGGGAGAGAGAGAGAAAGAGGGGGTTACTTAGGTCCTATCTGGATAATACTTTTGAGTTTCGGAAAATAGTAATAGAAAAAATAATAGGAGTACAGTTTTATGTAATATTTTGGTCTTGAACAAGAGTTTTGAAAAAGAATAATAGAAACAAAATACTAGAAGTACAGTTTCATGTAATATATTTTGGTCTTAAACAAATCTTCCATCTTTGAAAAGTATGTTTGTTAAAAACTGTAAATTTTTGTTGGGATTATTTTTGTTTTAATTATGCGTTTGCAAACAGTTTTTTTCTAAAAAAAATGGAAAATGCAAACATGCGGCAGAGACTGTTGTGTTGAGCGTCATGCCGTATGGTGAAGCTTGTGCGGGCCATTTCTGGGCCGTATCAGCCTCTTGGCTGGCCCATGACATGATCATCTTCCCACAATCACTAACAAGCTCCCCACCAGGATTCCTATATAGCTTCCATAATTTTTTTGGCATGCTAGCTTCCACATTGCCAGCCGTCCGATCTCCACCCTCATCCATTCGATTTCTTCTTCCTCGAGCCCGCGTCGTCTTCTTCACTCCATCCGCGTCTTCTTCTTCTTCGAGCCACGGGCGGAGGGGCGCGGGCCGGCCGGCGGAGGGGCGGGAGGCGGGCGGGGGCGGACGGCGGCGAGGGCGCCGCTGGCCGTGGGTGGTGGGCGAGGCCGGCGGCGGCGGCGAGGCGGCGAGGGTTCGGGGTTGCCGCGACGTTGGAGCTCGGGCAGTCCTCCAATGGCCTCCGGCCATGGAAAGAAGAAGGTGGGGGCGGAGGAATCGACCGGCGGTGGTGGCGGTGCGGCCGGCGGCGAAGGCGAGGCGGCGCGGGAGCGCTGCCGGCCGGGCGGGGCTGGATGGCCGGTGGGAGGGGACCGGCGGCGCGGGGGCGGCGAGCCCACCGGGTTAGGAAGGGCGGGGGCGTGCGGCGGGGGTCGGCGGTGGGCGGGCGGCGCGGCAGCCGCCGCCGGCCGGGGCGGAGGACGAAGACGGCGGGGGCGGCGGTCGTGCGGTGCGTGAGAAAGAAGACGACGTCGGCGGGGTCGGCGCAGCTTGGACGGACGGTGGGCAGGAGGCGCGGCGGCGGGAGCCGCCGGCCTGGGCGGCGGAGGCGGCGGAGGCGGCGGCGGGCGGAGGAAGAAGAGGGCGGAGGAAGATGGAGAAGATGGGCCTTATTGGGCCCTAAGCTAGATTGGTTAAAAAGTAAAGGGAAGCCACGTAGGGACCCCCGCTCCCCACTCCATTCGTTCATCATCCCTCCCACCTCACGGCACCAAGCGGCCGCAACCTGCTCGACGGAATGCGCGGGCGAGATCCACGGGCTGCGGCTGCGAGAATTGAGACTGAAATCTCTCGGCTGGGCGCCGGCACGGCCAAGCCCAAGCGCGGCGGCAGCACGCGAGCAGAAGGGCAGCATTAATGATAGCGGAGATCCCTTTCCCATGCCTTACCTCGGTGATTTACCTGCATTCTCATATCTTCTTCTTTAATGCTGCAGGCTTCGTCCCTCCGCAGGTTTCGTCCACCCCCGTCCTGTTCTGGACTAGCCTCCAGCAGGTGCGTAAGCGTAATGGCCCATTTATTCTTCCGGTGATAGCCCTGTTCCTTATAGATGCAGATGAGATGGATTTGACCAACACTAGGAACCGTATTCTGAACAGTTCTCTGTCAGTCTGTCACACAACTTGACCGTTCATTCCCTGATTGCATATTTAGGAAATGTTGCTCTCAAACTAGTACAGGCATTGGTTGATAGTCCGTCCTTGGATGCCCAGATTTGTTTAGCCTCCAGAAAATCTGCAAGCAAATAATCAAATATGTTACGGCTACCGGTATCTAGAAAATGGGAGAGCAACTAGATCTTCTGTCCAAGTGTCCAACCAAGCGGCTCTGTGTAGTTTTTCCTTCTTCTGGTTCTTTTTTTAGAGCAGTCCAGTTACACAAATTTTCATTTCTTGATGCTGATAGCCTGATACTTGATACATGTTCCTAGATCAACTAAAAAGTATGACTTGGATTATATTTGCATTACCTCTTCAAGAAATATGAGTCAAACTCATCTCTTCTTTGCAACTTCGATCATATGAAGTCCATTTAACCTGATGGAAATTACCTATGGTACATGATACTTACTTATGTAAAATAGGGGTCTGTGTGTGCGTGAGTGCACATCTTGTGTGAGCACGGTGATGCTCCTGTTGTTGGGCTGTTCTGGATGGCAGTCCTGTAAGCTCTTTATAATATTGTTCTTAATAAAATGACGCACGATCATCCTGTGTATTTGGAGAAAAAAACATTTTATAGTTTGATCATAATGCTGTAAGTTTTATATTGAGAAAAAACCCAATCGATAAGAAATAAATGAGGCTGAATAGAACCATGGGGACTGAGGGGAGGGATGGCACTCTACCTATGACTGCATGAGTTCAGCTTTTAGCTTTCGATTGAATTATTTTTCCTACAATGTAACATGCTATGTCTTTGTTGTTCATCACAGATTTATGGCAGAAGCAGTGCTCCTTGCTGTCACTAAGATTGGCTCCATTTTAGGAGATGAACCTGCCAAGGCCATTATAGCTAAGCTATCTGAAAAAGTTCAAGCTCTGAAGGAATTGCCACGGAAAGTGGACCAAATAAGGATGAAACTGACATTCATGAGCAAAGTTATCCAACAGGTTGGCACAGTCTACCTCACAGATGAGCTTGTCAAGAGTTGGATTGGGGAGGTCCGGAAGGTTGCTTACCGTGTTGAGGATGTACTAGACAAATACTCATACCATCTTCTTCAACTAGAGGAAGAAGGGTTCCTGAAGAAGTACTTCGTCAAGGGTACACATTATGCCATTGTTTTCAGTGAAATTGCTGATGAGGTAGCTGAGATAGAAGATGAGATCCAGCAAGTTATTCAGATGAAGGATCAGTGGTTGCAGCCATCCCAGCTTGTCCCTCACCATGAACAACTCGCTGAGATTGAGAGACAGCGTTCTCAAGATAGCTTCCCAGAATTTGTCAAAGATGATGACCTAGTAGGAATTCAAGAAAATAGAAAATTGCTGACTGGATGGCTTTATTCAAATGAGCAGGATAGCACCGTAATAACAATTTCTGGTATGGGTGGCCTTGGGAAATCTACACTGGTCACAAATGTTTATGAGCGTGAAAAGGTTAACTTTCCTCTGCATGCTTGGATTGTAGTGTCACAGATCTACACGGTCGAGGCTCTGTTGAGAAAGCTGCTCTGGAAGATTGGGCATATGGAGCCACCAGTTCCAACAGAGATTGATAAAATGGATGTACATGACTTTAAGGAAGAAATAAAGAAAAAACTCCAAAATAGAAAATGTTTGATAGTGTTGGATGATGTTTGGGAGCAAGAGGTATACTTCAAAATACATGATGCTTTTCAGAATCTCCAGGAAAATCGCATTATCATTACGACCCGAAAGGACCATGTTGGCGCTATTGCTTCCTCTGACCACCACCTTGAGCTCCAACCATTGGGCGGGCCTGATGCATTTGAACTTTTCTGCAGAAGGGCTTTTCACAACAAGAAGGACCACAAATGCCCCAGTGATCTTCAGGAAATTGCCACTAAAATAGTGGCTAGGTGTCAGGGCCTGCCGCTAGCAATTGTTACAATGGGCAGTATGTTGTCATCAAGACCACAAATAAACATTTGGAATCAAACATACAATCAGCTTCGGAGTGAGTTGTCAACCAATGATCATGTCCGAGCAATCTTAAATCTAAGCTACCATGACCTATCTGGAGACCTCAGAAATTGCTTCTTGTATTGCAGCTTGTTTCCTGAAGATTACCCCATGTCACGGGAAAGCCTTGTGCGGCTGTGGGTTGCAGAAGGATTTGTTCTGAGAAAAGAAAAGAATACACCGGAGGAGGTGGCTGAGGGAAATCTCATGGAACTGATCCACCGGAATATGCTTGAAGTTGTGGACTATGATGAGCTCGGCAGGGTTAGCACTTGCAAGATGCATGATATTATGCGGGATTTGGCACTCTGTGTTGCCAAAGAAGAGAAGTTTGATCGTGCAAAGGATTATGGTGGACTAGTACAGATGGACAAGAATGTCCGTCGCATGTCATTATGTGGGTGGAATGCTAATGCGACACCTAAGATTATATTTCCATGTCTTCGAACTCTTGTGGCTCATGGAATAATTTCATCCTCCCATGGCATGGTATCCTCAATTTTGTCTCAATCAAGCTATTTGACTGTTCTTGAGCTGCAAGATTCTGAGATCACTGAGGTACCAGCATTTGTAGGAAATCTCTTTAATCTTCAGTATATTGGGTTAAGGCGCACCAAAGTCAAGTCACTTCCAGAGTCCATTGAGAAGCTCTTCAACCTCCACACCATCGACATCAAACAAACCCAAATACAGAAGCTGCCTCGAGGCATTGTTAAGGTCAAGAAGCTACGTCACCTTTTGACCGACAGATTTGCTGACGAGAAGCAGTCAGAGTTCAGATATTTCATTGGAGTGGAAACACCTAAAGGGCTGTCAAACCTGGAAGAACTACAGACTCTTGAGACAGTGCAAGCAAGCAAAGACTTGGCTGAGCAGCTGACGAAACTAATGCAGCTCCGAAGCATATGGATCGACAATGTCAGTGCTGCTGATTGTGCAAACCTGTTTGCAGCCCTGTCGACCCTGCCACTTCTTTCAAGCCTGCTTATCTCAGCAAGAGATGTGAATGAGACACTTTGCCTCCAAGAGCTTGATCCGATTCCAACTTCCACAAAGCTTCACAGGCTAATTGTAAGGGGACAGTGGGCTGCTGGGACACTGAAGTATCCAATATTTCACAATCATGGGCAACATCTCAAATATTTAGCACTAAGCTGGTGTCAGCTTGGAGAAGATCCGTTGGGGGTGCTCGCTCCACACGTGCCAAACCTCACCTATTTAAGTCTGAACAGGGTAAATAGTGCAAACACTTTGGTTCTTTCCGCAGGGTGCTTTCCTCACCTGAAGACCCTCGTTTTGAAGCGAATGCCAGATGTCGAGCAGCTGGAGATCGGAGTTGGTGCTCTTCCATGCATCCAAGGTCTTTACATTATGTCACTAGCACAGCTGGATAAGGTTCCTCAAGGCATTGAGTCTCTTCTCTCCCTGAAGAGGCTTTGGTTACTGGGACTGCACAAGGAGTTTAGAACACAATGGCGAACGAGTGGAATGCACCAGAAGATGGGGCATGTTCCAGAGATTCGTGTCTAGGATAAGGATAAACAGATGGTTATATCTCCCTTGATATGCTCCTATGACGTGTCTGTTCAGATCTATGCTGTGGTTTTTATCCTTTTTTTCTTGTGATCGTTCGTGGCTTTACATTTATATCTGAATTGTACTTGAAGACTATAAAGAGCTGGTTGAGAAACATTGGCCTAAGGCTTCACTAGGCTCATGCATTTGCCATATTGCCGGTGTTGGTCCAGTTGCTTTAAGAAAACTGATTTCCTTCAAGAACATTTCCTTCACTATTGAACTTCTGTTGCAAATGATGTTAACATTTTCCGAGGCAGCATCCTGTCTCCTTTTCTTAGTCGTCTTGTCGTCCCTCGGCTGCTGGTAAGTCTTGTTATCGCTGGAAGAGGTCAAGAGGTGACTGAGTACTTGGGCAAAGGCGCAGGCTCTCTGGAAATTGTGCATCTGAATCTGTTCCTAAACTCAATCAAGGAAGACATGTTAAAGGTTAAATAGCACCCCGTGCATCATCAGACCATTGACTTGTTCCGTTGCTGATGGGTTTTGCAGATCCGTATGAATGTGATGTGTGGAAGTAACTTATTCAGTCTTCCAATTCCTTAATACTTCATAAAACAAATTAAAATATGCCAATATGTCCCGAGATGAGATGTCAGTTAATCCAAGCAAACCCAACGTCTAGAATTTGATATGGCAAGCGGCATAAATTAAGAAAATATCATCAACAAAAAGTTTGCAGTTATAATTTGTTGCTCAAAACATGGATATACCAGAACCATGCATGTTAATAAAATCTGGCCAACTACTTTTGTGGAGAGTAATCAGCACCTGTCAGGGAAGAAAGGACTCATTAGATTTTTGTATATACTTTTTGAAGTTCTACATTTCTCAGCTCAGCTGTCACAAACAATGGTGTTGAGAATACGGCAACAATTCATTTCCTGCAGTAATCCAACTGTTTACTATTAAATTTGAAATATACATTCCTAAGAGGCCCCGCTGTTTATTGGTGTACAGTGTACACGACGACTCAGCACAGATATGATGTCGCATTTTTATGGACTTATTCTAGGATTTAACCGTAAGTGATAGGTGACATTCCCGTCGACGGCAAGGTGTCTGTGGTGACTTCGTCAATTTCGACATCTATCGGTCCGGTCTCTCGGAGGTGTTCATCATAGATAGGTTTTGCGTGCTTATACTCAGACATTTTTACAGAGTGCCTGAATGCCTGTGTTTACAACTTTATATGCATCCTTTTCAGGATTTATTTCTAAATTATCAAAGCCAACGCAATTATAGTTGTCTTTTAGGTGCTACGTGTGAATAGCCAGATCTTTTGATCGATGCAAATGGCATGATTGTCTAGGCACTAAATGCAAGTGGGTAAAACCATGGATATCAACGAACATGTTCTACTCCCACGGTTCAAAATTATATAGGTCGTTACCTAGAAAAGAAAAAAATGATTAATTGAGAACGGAAAAAGTAGTCTAATTTTTGTTCTATAAGAAAACAACAATAATCAAATAAGTAAAGAAAACAACACGTGCGCGTGCGCATATATATTGTGCGCGCACACATGGGTGTGTTTTGTTCCAAAAAGAGTAAGAAAAAGTTTGGCGAAAATGTCACATCGGACACTGTAGCGCACTGCAGCACTTTTCGTTTGTTTGTGGTAAACATTGTCCTACCATGACCTAACTAGGCTCAAAAGATTCGTCTCGTTGTGTACATCTAAACCATATAACTAGTTTTTTATTTACCCACGTTTAGTGCTCCATACACGAGGAGAGAGATTTTATGTGATTTGATGTGATAGGTGAATAGTGAAGTTTAGAGAGAGAATTTTGGGAAGTTTTTGGGAACTAAACAATATGTATGCGCACACTGAACTCACACAAATATATGGAGGTCCCAATTTGTGTACCGGTTGTGGGATATGGGTACCCCTGGGCCCACTGTCAGGCTAGACCACGGCGTCCAGGGCCCACCTCTGAGAAGCCCATGGTCCGACCCCTAGACGGCCCATGCGGGCTCCCTGACTTGACGGACAAGTTGATGAAGACCCGGCGGGCGGCTCGTCCGGATATCCAGGGATATTCCAGTTGTAACCGACCCGGACTAGAGTCCCGGTCGGAGTCAAGTAGGTTTAGATGGAAACCGACTTGTAAACCCTAGCCTGCTACCCTATATAAAGTGGCCTAGGGCACCCCCATGAGGGACAACGCATCTCAACACCAACACATCCTATAAACCATACGCTCGTGCTAGCTTCCTGAAGCTTAGCCGGGTTCCAGCAATACAAACGACGCCACCGACACAGGACGTAGGGTATTATACCTCCGGGTAGCCCGAACCTGTCTAAATCAGTGCCTCCTGTGTACCATCAAGTCGCTAGTTCATCAATCACCCCTCCTACAAATCAACCACTCGGGTACCCCAGGTGGATTGCCGGTCCTAAGGTCCGACAGTTGGCGCGCCAGGTAGGGGTAGATTGGTGAGCTTTTTCGATCCGAAAACACCGTTGGCTTGATGGCAGATCGATCCGACGTCGTCTACCCAGCGAGCATGAGCAGCAGCCCCAAGCACTTTCCGCGATGCAGCTTCTTCGCCGACTCCAGCGACTCCAGCTCCACCAACGTCGACTTGACGCCGGTGGACTCAACCTCAACAACCCCGGGGACTCCCCCCGACGTGCCCGATCAACTCATGCAGCAGATCGAGCAGCTCAGCGTCCACGATCGGATCCCGGAAGGTGCCAAATCGCGTCAACGACATGCTCGCCGAATGTGTCGCCATGTCCGAGCGAGTCCTGCATCGCTCGGGGAACACGTTCCCCCATGGACTGAAAAACGCGGCCGCCGACTACTCTGGTCGGCTCCCGCGAGGCGAAACCCAGATCCAATCTGGAAACCCGCCCGAACCCACCCAGTCTCCAGATTGCGGCGAGTTCCAGGTCGACCAAGACAAGACGGTGTTCATCACACCCCATGGCATATATTGCTACAAGACAATGACCTTCGACCTCAAGAATGCTGGAGCGACGTACCAGAAGGCGATTCAGGGCTGCCTGGATACCCAGATCGGACGGAACGCTGAAGCCTATGTCGACGACGTCGTAGTCAAGACCTACGACCCAGACACCCTCATCACCGACCTCCAAGAAACATTCAACAATCTTCGCCGCTATAGATGGAAATTGAACCTGACCAAGTGCGTCTTTGGGGTACCATCAGGCAAGCTCCTGGGGTTTCTCGTAAGCTAGCGGGGCATAGAAGCTAATCCAACCAAGATTACGGCAATCCAGGATTTGCCGCCTCCTAAGAACAAGAAGGAAGTAATGAAGCTGACAGGAATGATGGCGGCCCTCAGCCGGTTTATCAGCAAGCTAGGTGAACGCGGCGCTCCTTTCTTCAAGCTCTTGAAGAAAGCCGACAAGTTCGAATGGACGCCAGAAGCCGACCAAGCGTTGGCCAACCTGAAAGCATTCCTCGCCTCTCCACCAGTCCTCGCCGGGCCGAAGCAAAACGAGCCCCTCCTGCTATATATAGCAGTAACTACAAACGTGGTCAGCACGGCCCTAGTCGTGTAGCGCCAAGAAGACGGACACTCCTATCCGGTTCAGAGACCAGTATACTACGTCAGCGAGGTGCTAGCCGAGTCAAAGATCCGGTACCAGCATCCGCAAAAGCTACTCTACGCGCTCTTGATCTGTTCAAGAAAGCTGCGCCACTACTTCCAAGCTCACCCTATTCATGTCGTGTCCAATTTCCCACTCGGCGAAATTCTCCATAACCGCGACGTCAACGGCCGGGTCGTCAAATGGGCGGTAGAACTCGGCAGCTTCGACATCACCTTCAGGTCAAGGCAGTCTATCAAGTCACAGGTGTTGGTAGACTTTTTGGCCGAGTGGACGGAATTGCAAGCACCGACACCTGCCGAACCACCCGAGCACTGGACCCTGTACATCGATGGCGCCCTCAACCTGGAGGGAGCCGGCGCGGGAGTGCTATTTATATCACCAGAAGGCAAGCACCTCAAATATGTGTTACAGATACACTACCAGGCGACCAACAACGGTGCCGAGTACGAAGCGCTAATCCACGGCTTGAAAATAGCTATCACCCTCGGCATCAAGCGCTTGCTATGTTTCGGAGACTCAAAGGTGGTGGTCGAGCAGGTCAACAAGAATTGGGAATGCTCCAAAGAAACGATGGATGCCTATTGCGCAGAAGTCTGAAAGCTGGAAGCCCACTTCTACGGGCTAGAATGCCGCCACGTGCCGTGCGAAGAAAATGTCGCCGCGGATGTCCTGTCCAAACTCGGATCCAAGCGATCCCAGGTACCCGCCGGCGTGTTTGTACAAGACTTACGGAAGCCGTCCATCAAGTTAATGGACGTAAGCGAACCTACAGCCACTGCCGACCAAGTTGTCGCAACAGTCACAACTGTTTCAGAAGCAGGAAAAGAATAAGATTGGCGCGAGCCACTCATCGCGTTCAAAAAAAACGACCGCATGACCATCGAAGGCAAGCTCAAGGAAGACAAGGTCGCCCTCGAACAGCTCAGTAGGCGAAGCGCCAACTACGCGGTCATCGGCTCTGAGCTCTACAGAAAATCAGCGTCCTCGAGAGTACTCATGAAGTGCATCCTGCGCAGCGAAGGTCTGGCACTACTGCATGAGGTCCATTCCGGCACATGCAGCAATCACGCGACAGCTAGAACGCTGGTTGGCAAGGTCTATCGATCCGGTTTCTTTTGGCCCACTGCGGCCTCCGACGCAAAGGAACTCGTCCAGCGTTGCACCGGGTGCCAGTTCTTCCAAAAACAGAAGCACCTGCCGGCTCAGGCGCTACGCACCATCCCACCATCCTGGCCCTTCGCAGTATGGGGGCTCGATAACGTGGGACCGTTCAAGCCAGCCCAGGGCGGAGTCAAACATCTACTCATCGCGGTGGACAAGTTCACCAAATGGATCGAGTATAAGGCCGTCACCGACACCAAGTCGGCCACTGCAGCAGCCTTCATCGAGGAGATAACGCACCGATTCGGCGTCCCAAATCGCATCATCACCGACCTCGGGTCGCAGTTCACAGGACACGAGTTCTGGGATTTCTGCCAAGACAGCCAGATTGATGTTTACTACTCGTCGTCAGCACATCCGCGGTGCAACGGGCAGGTGGAACGGGCAAACGGCATGGTCCTTGATGCCCTCAAGAAAGAAATCTACGATGCACTAAACCCACGCGCAGGCCGCTGGGCTAAAGAAGTACCACACGTGGTATGGGGACTCCGTACCCAACGGAGCCGTGCAACTGGCTACTCGCCGTTTTTCATGGTTTATGGGTCCGAAGCCGTGCTGCCAGCCGACCTCGCTTTCACCGCGCCACGCATCAAGAATTACGAAGAAGGAGAAGCCGAGTCCAGTCGTCAGGTTGACGTGGACGCGTTAGAATAACACAGGCTATGGGCCTTAACACGGCATGCGCGCCACGAGCAGCAAATACGCCGATATCACGACAGAAACGTCAAGAACGATCTTTGAACGTGGGCGACCTCGCCTTGCGCCGAGTCATGAGCTCGACAGGACAACACAAGCTATCTGCGTCGTGGGAAGGGCCTTTCATCGTCAAAGAAGTAATCTGTCCAGGAACCTACCGCTTAGAATGGGCTGATGGCAACCCAGTTCCTAATGTTTGGAACATCCAGCACCTTGCTAAGTTCTATCCTTAGTCCAAAACACAGCTATGTATCTTTACCCCGCAATTTTATCCTTCAATAAAGTTCTTCTTACAACAATTTTGTGTCTGCCAACCAATGCGTTCACAATAACTCTTCTATGACGGCCATGTGCTCGTCCTCCAGATAAGTTACCTACAAGGTAACCAAACAAACACGGCAAGTCCGACTCACTATATCCAAAATCTAAACATACGCGAAAGTACTCGGCCGAGACCCTGCCTACGACTAAGCCTCCATGGAGAGCATCGTAGCATGTAGGAGTGCTGCCTCCATGAGAGCTCCAGCCAGATCTTCGCCCGAGTCCCTAGCGCTTGTCATGATCGCGGTGAAGTGATAGGGGTTGATAAAATCGACTCAACGCCAAAAAATTGCAAATCTAAAAAGCAGAAATTATTACAATTGTATGTCAAATACTACATGTTTTGTCTGCTTATCCTTCCCAAGCAGGTCACTCATCAGTCACATCAACGATACTACAGACTACATCAACTGCCAAGCCGGCGAAGGACTCGGCCAGATCCTCGAATTGCTGCTCTGAAAAGTCAGGGTGGTATCCATCTCGAATGTCGCCAAGCTCGAGGTCGGGGTGGTACGAACGGACGAGCGCTAAGGTATACCTCACAGCATACTTGGCAGTCTCCGCGGCCACACCCCTGCTGTACTCTGGTAAGTGCTGCAGCCGCTCTACCACCGACACCTCGGGCCGATCTCCAGGAGCTTGGATCTTGTCACAGGCGGACCTGGCTGCCTGCGCCAGTTCTTCGTAGCGGCCAGCAGCCTCTGCACACGTGCATGAGACAGATGAAACACACTTGTATCACGCATACCAAAGGAAGAATGGAACTGGGAAGCAACTCTTACCAGGCATGGCGATGTCGTGAGCACCTAAAGCCCGGCTATGCGCGCTGACGAGCTCCTGCGTCTCCTTCTCTGCTGCCGCGACCTTCTCCTCCAGGATCCTCTTCTCGCGGGCATGACCTACGCAGCAAAACCACCCATAACCAAGCGTTATGGTCTCATGATCGGTGCACGCAGGAAACTCGAGCCGACGCCACGGGCCTCCGCTCACTTTCTAGGGAGCGCTTCAACTCGGCATCCCTCTCCCGCAGCGTAGCCATCACGTCCTTGAACTTTTGATCCACAGTCGCAAGACGACTCTGGATGCGCTCCATCTCCTTGGTATGACCTAGGGGCACGAAATAAGAGCGGTTAGGTGAAAATCGGCAAGCTCCGCATACTCTCTAAGAGTAATGCCTACCAGCATTGATCCCCTCCAGCTGCTCAACGAGGTCCTGGTTGAGCTTCGCCAAGCCTTCCGCGTCCGTGTCCTTTTGAATAACTACACCTCGAGCCTCATTGGCAATGGTGAGGACCCGGGTCCTGAGCTCCTGCAACTCCAGGTACTCGTCCTCTGCCACGCGCATCAAACGCGTGCTCTCCATGGTCCCGGACATCAGCAGCTGCGCCATCCAAGGGTCAAACGACAAGTCCAACAATACACCAGCTCCAGATTCAGAAATGATTACCTCCATGTCCTCCAACATTGAACCCGACGACCTACGGATTCGCTCGAGCGCCGACTTGTTTGCCTCGGCGATGCGCTTGAAGCGCTCCTGGCGACTCAGCTCCTCCACCTCCGCGCCTTCCGGCCCGCCATGCGGCACTGGGAGCACGTCATCTTCGAGCTCAGGCATGACCGGATCCTCCCCGACAGGCTCTGCGGCGGGCTCGACCCCTGCAGCGGCGATCTCCACGGCTTCCGAGTCCGTCCCAGCAACGGCGCTTCTAATCGCCGCCTCTGACGACTCGGCAGGAGCAGCTGCCGGCTCGGAGGCTGGCAAGTCCTAGGACACAGCGTCCCCCAGGTCACCTCCACTGTCTGACCGTGTGCGCGATGTATCCGACAGCACGGTCACCCTCCTGGAAATATCATAGCAAAAACAAGCAAGCATCAGGATTCAAGATAAAAGGCGGCTGAGCACGACCAACATAACCAAGCTATGGCTCTAACCTGTTACTCCTGCTTGGCCGCTTAAAGACCAAACCTGCCGGGCGTGGTTGCCGACCGTCACCCGGAGAGAGCACGGGTGTGGGGGATCGCGTCGTAGCAACCTCCGCCGCATCATCCGGAGCACGATCTTCATCATCCACGCCCAGAGAGGCCCCGGTGCCTTCCGCGGTGGATGGCGCAGGATCTGACCTGTGCTTCTTTGCGCGCAACGCATCCGATGATTGTGCCTGCGCCTGCGCCGACTTCTTCCGCGACTCGGCCGCCGCGGTCTGCGCCTGCGAGGAGTAGTACTTCCGCGTCGCAGCTCGGGTGCGAGTAGCGGCCGCCGCAGACTCAACAACGGCAGCTTCACCCAAGCTCGGCGGGCTTCCGAGCTCCTCGGAAACCCAGTCCTCCAAGTCCTTCATGACCGGAAGTCGGTCATCCCTCGCCTCCTCCGGCCTCATCACCTTCTGCCTCAACGTCGGGTTCCCCTCAGGCAGGGGCGCCGGGCAGAAGAAACATTTGGTCACCTCCTAGCACGAAGAATGCAGCAAAAAGTTCAGTCAATAGGCAACGAAAACGTCAACAGCAAACAAAACGAAGGACTCGGACCCGAAGCCTTACCGCAAGGGGAGGATTTTTCAGCGTGAACGGGCGCGGCGCACCAAGGTTGCTCACAGGGCCGGTCCTGGGATATTTGGGGCCCTGGGCGAAAAATTAAACCGATGCCCCTTCAATAATAGTAAAAATAGTAGTAATAAAAAGAATAATATTACATATACTATAAGTATATCCATAACTTCTCAGTGCAGCTAAAATAATTGTTCATGTCAAGCAATTTATAAGTATCACTTTAAAAGTTTCTTCTAACCACTACCAGAAAATTATTGCTGGTTGTATTGGTATCGGTATCAATTTATTTTCAATGCATAAAACCATTCTCTCCTGATAATGCTAGTCTTTGCTAGTCTGGACCTATATACTAGTTTAGACGTCAATCAATAGTTCAATACCTGGCCGTGGTCGCTGTGGTCTGCTATACTGATCCCTGCACAAGAGATTTAATTGGCTACATGCACATTCCATCCTGATACTGCTAGTCTCAGCTTAGGCCAAACGTATGCCAGGTCTTCCTTGAGCGTAATCACAATTTAGAGTTTCCTACTAACGTTAACAAAGAGAAACATAGAGTCGGAGTCTCAGACATCCATATGCGATCATGGGGTTTGACAAAGGCTTGAAAGGGTGATCGGTGGTCACATTCCAGATTTTCAAATTAACATGAACTCACGTGGCGGCCAGCGTGTTGCCTGTTGCCGTGGCGTCAGACGTCCGCGGTCGCCGACGGCCCGTCGCGGCGGCGGCGCTAAATCTTGATCGCGTCTTCCTTCCCATATGATGATATGCATAACGAGAACAGCCGAGGGAGGAGTCATGGACAGGATATAGATGAGATTGGAAGTTGCCAAAAGGCCCAAAAGGAGGCGTGGACTCGCGGAGCTAATCGATGATACGTTCCTGCACCGTATACATCCCTGAGGGGCCCTGGGAATCGGGGGCCCTGTGCGGCTGCACCGCTCGCCCTCCTCAGGACCGGGCCTAGTTGCTCACCTCACCCTTCATCATGGTACCCACACGCCTGATGACCTCGTCCGAGTCAAATCCCCGGGACGTCTCCCGGGTCGGGTCCATGCGACCAGAGAACTCATACGCCGGGTGTACCCGGTCCTTGATCGGCTGGATGGTCCGGGATACGAACGACACCGTTACCGCCATGGCGGTCAACCCCTTCTGCTTCAATTCAGAAATCATCGCCATAAGCTCGGGGATGTTATCGCACTCACCTCCGACCGGAAGTGCGCGCCAGGACTCCTGCTCCTTTGGTGCTTTGCCAGTCCTACTCGGCAGCAAAGGCGGCTGGTCAACCATCGCAATCTCAGCCCCACCAGTAATCCGAGTAGGGCCATCTCCTTTATTCCCAGACCCAATGCGCTTGACGCGGTCCAAGTACCGCCAGAGATGGAAATGGGGAGCGATTCCAAGAAACGCCTCACAAAAGTAGATAAAGAACGAAATATCAAATATCCCATTGGGGTTGAGATGGGAAAGCTCCAGACCATAGTAATGAAGCAGTCCGTGGAAGAAATCGCCGGATGGCATGCTGAACCCACGCTCAACGAAGTGTACGAAGACGGCCACCTCGCCGGTGTTCTCGAACGGCCTCCTCTCCTTCCCGGGGAGCCTCCGTGACAAAGTATCCGCCGCGGGGAGCACACCGCGGTTCGCCTTGTCCTCTAGGCGCTCCTTCGTCATCTTCGTCTTCCCCCAGGCCGCCTCTTGCTCGCCCTCCGACGGCATCCCGGTCGCCGCCAGAGCCTCCAATGTAGCACGCTCTGCAGCTTCCTCGGCCATGGCTTCGCTCGGTGGAAAAGGCGAGGAAAGGATGAAGGCTAGGATGGGAAACGCTCGGCAAGGGAAATCGATCTACTACCTCGGGAACTACGCTTGAAGAAATGGCGGGCTGACAAAGGCAAGAAATGGGAAGGCGAAGGGTGCGGCGCAATGGTGGGATGACGAAGACGGCGTCCCCGGTCGCGTATTTATAACGCGGTGCCGCCCTGACCTATCGGCTCCGAAACTAACGGACGGAATCCGCGGGATTGGTGATGCGGTATCCGCTGGATCCGAAATTGACGGATCGGATACGCTTCCATTCCAAACGACTCGGCGCGTTCCAAGAGAACCAGGCCAAGTCCCTCGCATGCTCGGGGGCTGGGCGCCGCATTACGACTCGGCGCGTTCCATGAGAACCAGGCCAAGTCCCTCGCACGCTCGGGGGCTGGGCGCCGCACTACGACTCGGCGCGTTCCAAGTGAACCAGGCCAAGTCCCTCGCATGCTCGGGGGCTGGGCGCCGCATTACGACTCGGCGCGTTCCATGAGAACCAGGCCAAGTCCCTCGCACGCTCGGGGGCTGGGCGCCGCACTACGACTCGGCGCGTTCCAAGTGAACCAGGCCAAGTCCCTCGCACGCTCGGGGGCTGGGCGCCGCACTACGACTCGGCCCGTTCCAAGTGAACCAGGCCAAGTCCCTCGCATGCTCGGGGGCTGGGCTCCGCACTATGACTCGGCGTGTTCCAAGAGAACCAGGCCAAGTCCCTCGCATGCTCGGGGGCTGGGCGCCGCACTACGACTCGGCGCGTTCCAAGTGAACCAGGCCAAGTCCCTCGCATGCTCGGGGGCTGGGCGCCGCACTACGACTCGGCGCGTTCCAAGTGAACCAGGCCAAGTCCCTCGCATGCTCGGGGGCTGGGCGCCGCACTACGACTCGGCGCGTTCCAAGTGAACCAGGCCAAGTCCCTCGCATGCTCGGGGGCTGGGCGCCGCACTACGACTCGGCGCGTTCCAAGTGAACCAGGCCAAGTCCCTCGCATGCTCGGGGGCTGGGCGCCGCACTACGACTCGGCGTGTTCCAAGAGAACCAGGCCAAGTCCCTCGCATGCTCGGGGGCGGGGCGCCGCACTACGACTCGGCGCGTTCCAAGTGAACCAGGCCAAGTCCCTCGCATGCTCGGGGGCTGGGCGCCGCATTACGACTCGGCGCGTTCCAAGAGAACGAGGCCAAGTCCCTCGCATGCTCGGGGGCTGGGCGCTGGGTAGGTTTCAGTACGTCTAAAAGACATCTATTGACCCACTCGAGTGGTCGGACGCAGTTCACCGCCACAAAGACGAACAGTTTCATATCAACACTTTGCGACTCGCAAAGTTTAGAAAGATAAAGTACATCTGGCCAAAGGCCATTTCAAGTTACAAAGATATGAGCTCCTCACCACAGGGCTCCTAGACCACTTCAGTTAGCTTGTCAGCACATAATCACCGGAACCAGTCTCCACATCTTTCTCGGCGATTTTCTTGTGGCATCACAATAACTGAAGGACCTCGTGGCTGCATTGCTGAAAGAGGGTGAGGACTAAACACCGCCAATGGCACCAAGAAGTGACTCGGCGGGCTGTCCTCGATGGGTGCCCTGACGAAATCAGCCGTCAATTCGGCGTCATTCGCAAGCTTCCTGACGAAGAGTACACTTACCACAGCCTCCTCGCCCGGATCCACTGAGAAGTGGACACCTCCCACCCCTATGAGGAGCGCGATGCCCAGCTCCTTTCCCGCAGCATTTGCACCACTCTTCGATGATTTTCCTCTGGCATCAATGGCGAACGCCAAAGTAGATACCTTGGCCTACTATACCCTTACTCATTCCCTATCAGGTGGTAGGATTCTCAAGACCAACATGTTGGCTATCGTCCCCAATACACCGCGATGGCGAGCAAAACGCCGGTGCGTCTATTTATAGGCAGCCGGGGTCGCGGTACTGGTGGCCCGTGAACCACTTACGCCCGGCTATGGATACGCATGCGTTTTGCTTTTTCCCTGGGCAGGTGGCCATCAATGCCCTTGACTGAGCATGCTCAGCAGCGGGATTTCCGCGTGGCTAGTAACAACAGGCTTTTTGACCGGGCAGGCTCAGTCCATCGTTATCAACACACTGTTGAGTCACGGGTGCTAATAAATTTGGCCCCTTCCTTGGTGACAACATACTTTCACCCATCTAGAACTCAGCCAAATTTGGCTGAGCAAGCCCCACAACTCGGAAAGCTCCCTTGGTGGTAGCATGCCTTCACCAACTCCTGGGCAACATGTTGTCTAGATAATTTTTTGAGCCTTGGCTCGCTTATACTAACCAACCCAACGCTCGGGGGCTACTGTACGTACAGTGCTCCTAATCGTCGCCCTTTACTCGGCCCTCATGAGGACCGATCGACCACCTCGAAGGACTCGGCGTCAAAGTTGGGTGTTCCCTTTTTGAGCACCGCCCACCCTTGTGCCGACTACATGTTGAAGCACCTTCAGCCGACCTAATTGGCCTCGTTTCTTCATCAAGCAGTTCGACACGCGCTGCATGTTGCTCGGGGGCTTGTGGGATATGGGTACCCCTGGGCCCACTGTCAGGCTAGACCACGGCGTCCAGGGCCCACCTCTGACAGGCCCATGGGACGACCCCTAGGCGGCCCATGCGGGCTCCCTGACTTGACGGACAAGTTGATGAAGACCCGACGGGCGGCTCGTCCGAATATCCAGGGATATTCCAGTTGTAACCGACCCGGACTAGAGTCCCGGTCGAAGTCAAGTAGGTTTAGATGGAAACCGACTTGTAACCCTAGCCCACTACCCTATATAAAGCGGCCTAGGGCACCCCCATGAGGGACAACGCATCTCAACACCAACACATCCTGTAAACCATACGCTCGTGCTAGCTTCCTGAAGCTTAGCCGGGTTCCAGCAATACAATACAAACGACGCCACCGACACAGGACGTAGGGTATTATATCTCCGGGTAGCCCGAAGCTGTCTAAATCAGTGCCTCCTGTGTACCATCAAGTCGCTAGTTCATCAATCGCCCCTCCTACAAATCAACCACTCGGGTACCCCCAGTTGGATTGCCGGTCCTAAGGTCCAATACCGGTAATGACATATTTTCATGAACTCGACACCTCAGAAAAGCTGATTCCGTTTGTCGATCAATTTTGGAAAATACGACAGGGACACTCGACTTAATTAAGGAAAAAATAATCCACCTCTGAATCTGAAATGGCATGTCGAAATAATTGCGGCCCTGGATAACCAAACTAAATACTATGTGCAACCTCTATCATGGATCCATAGTAGCGAACATTGCAGCCATATAAATCCTACCCACGCAGAACTCCGGAGAACATTAATTTCCATGCCTCAAACGAGGCCTGATTTTTTTTCTCAATGGAATATGCTCAAGTTTTGCAAATAAAGGATGGACGAGAACAAACAAACGATGTTTCCCGATCAAACACTGTTCTCACTGCGTGAAAAACCGAGATTTGTAACGGGCGTAGATGGCCATAGGTAACGGGCAATGCGTCCGTTACCCTTACTCCATTACTAATAGTCGGTCAAAGGTAACGGACAATTTACCCATCACGAACGACCAAAACCTGTAACCCGCACTTCACAACGTTTGGCAGGACCGTAGGAGTGGTTGGCAAGGATCAGATTCGAGAAGGCATGGGGCTGGAGCTGCTGGGCCATCACCGGTTGGCCTGAATCGTAGATTTTGCAAGTCTTCCTAAGCAATTCAGGGTCATTATTAACCAACAAAAAAAGAATGGGAATTCGGTGTAAGGAAGAAGAAGGCAAAGACTCTGGGCCTCTCCCATCTCCAAGTCAGCTATAGGCACTACCAGAATGAGAGATATCTGCACCGGGTGGGAAAGCCCTTTAGCACCGAGTTTCCCACCCGGTGCCACTGTTCCGAGGCTAAAGGGTACGCCCTTTAGCACCGGGTGGCATAACCGGTGCTAAAGGGTCCCCTTCTTCTCCCGGCCGAGCCAGCATGAACACAGCGCCAAGTGTTCAGCTGGCTCGGCCGGGGGAGGAAGAAGCCACTTTATACAAAAGACATTAGCACCGGGTCGTGGCAAGACCCGGTGCTAATGCGCACCCTTTAGCACCGGGTGCAGCCAGCAACCGGTGCTAAATGGCCTCGGGCACATTAGCACCGGTTGCTGGCTGCACCCGGTGCTAAAGGGTGCGCATTAGCACCGGGTCTTGCCACGACCCGGTGCTAATGTGCTGCCCCCGCCGCCCCCGTGCGCCGCCCCCGCTCCTAGCCGTTGGACCCGGTGCTGAAGCTTCATCAGCACCGGGTCCAAAAATGGCCGAGGCGGAGGGGGCGGGCGGATGTTGAAGTTTCTGGTAGTGAGGTCTTCCCATCCCCCGCCAGTGGAGCTCCAAACCCGGCCACGCCAAGTCTGCAAACTACGGCAGGTGCGTTCGTGTTCTTGCCTGCAACCCATGAAGATTAAGCATCATGGATGAATAGAATCTGCCGTGTTAGGATCGAGGTCTTTTTTTTTGCGAAAGTTTTTTTTTTTGCGAAAGAGGATCGAGGTCTTTGCTTTGTTGTTCTTCGTTAGTAACTGAACGTGTCGCGTCTGCAGATACTACTAGCACTGTCCTCTACTGCAAGTCTGCAACTAACACCTCCGCATCTCAGTTCAACGCTTCAGTGTCCCTTCGACCTTGATTGCAAACGGCCCTGTAGTTTTTTTTGTTTTCTGAGGCAAATCGGCCCTGTAGCTGTGATCGTACGTGTAGGTTAATTTACTTAGCATAATTAAGACTGTTACCGGCCATGGCCAGAGCAACTTTCAAGTTTCAACAATAGTCGGTAGTGTTCGGGAACAGACCCAACATTTTCTGGGAATTTTCATTTGACATATGACGGTGTGCAGAGATGGTAGTCTCACGAGCTCAGAACCGCCAGCTTGAAAAGTACTGAACTAGGGCTGGGGTTCTTACTTGTTCCTGCTCCCTCTATCCACAAATGAAAGGACTTCTAGTAATTTTAGAACAAAGTAAATAACAAAAAGAGGATGAATTCTACCGCTAAACAAGCAGAGCACTTCTAATTGCCTTAATTATAGCTAGCTTTTGGGCTTTTCCATAACACCGACAATAATTACTGCTTGAGAGGGTCGAAAGTGCTTAGTCCCTCGGTCATGAAACAAAGACATCATAAAGATTTTAGTAAAATGTACAGGGACTCGTCAAACACGTAGGTACCTTTGAGTTATAGTGTGAGAAGTTGTGTTATTCAGTTATTTCAAAGACAATTGTAGATAATAAGAAGCCAATAACCAGCTAAAGTTATCAGGGTGCATTTGTTTTTGAAAAGGCCATGTAGACGTCAATGTACGCATGTACACTTACTCCTATGAATACATACATAAACCTTAACCATATAAGCAGTTACTAGAGATTAGGCCGGCAGATGTACGTCAAGATCGATGAAGACACCAGAGCACATTGGCTACCACTAAAAAAGTTAGTGGCCGCTAAATCCTAGAATAAATCTAAAAAAATAGGATACTCATGATGAGTCAAGAATTTAAATGCAGGTGGACAGGTTACACCACAAGTAACTTTACCAAATGACTTATGATAAGTTGGCAACCGAAGTGGATCTAGCTACGTACTAACTATATTAGTATAATTAACTAGGTGGAGGCTACTAAAAGGTGCAAATAGTTCAAACTAGGTGGAGACTAGCTAGGTGAAGTTCTGTCTTATATTTAGGTACAAAAATTTGAGTTCTATAGTGTCTGTGGTTATGGTTATAAAGTATCATTATTTTTTGTCATCATCTTGTTTTTGGAAAAAATAGAGGGATTTGTTTAGATATAAAAAAATCAGCGTTTGTAAAAAAGTACTATATGGTTACAAGATATTTTGATTTTGGGAAGTTATTAGAAATTTGGAAAAATGCTGTACTTCTACAAAGTAATCAAACATTAAGGAAGTTTATAGGCTTTGAATTATATTTTCTTAAAATTGTTTTAAATGGATTTGCATACTCTGCCTTTCTCAAAACATACATGACTACTTTTTCTTTTTGAAACTTACATGTGTTAGTTTTTTGTTTTTTGAAACTTACATGAGTTTACTTAAAACAACCTAACACAAACGAAACCGTTTAGGCTAAGTATATTGGTGTCGTGTAATAGACGGTCTCATGTAGCAACACGTCCTGAGACGACTTATCAGACAACCTATATAATAGGTTGTTGTTTTAGTTGTATCGTAGCAATACAAAATCCCTTAATTTATGGAAAAATAAAAAAAATATTATTCCTTGGATGACAACAAAATTCGTACAATAGTGACGAAGTTGTTTCTTAGTCCTAAAATTTAGCTCATGAGGCGGTTGTTTCGCGAAACAACGACCTCATTCTCTCGCCTCGTTTTCTCTCCTTCACATCAAGAAAAATCCTTCGTGGCACTGTACGAGGCGACCTAGACTGTTGACGTGTAGCAATATACTTTTTTTAGCACAATGTGTAGCAATGTTGATGCGGGGGCTTGCCCGATCTTCTCGTGTAGGATCGTGGGGATAACTTGACCCGTGCAACCTGACGAAATGATGACACCAACAGCAGCTCGAACAGCCACCTGTGACAAATGATTTCGCCCAACCACACGATTTGGTCGATGCCTTACCTGAACCACGCAAAGGTAGAGGTGATGCTCTTGCAAATCACAAGGAAACACAAGAACATAGTAAAGAAAACTCTCAATCCTCACGGAGCAACAATGTCACAACCCTAAGGATAAGAACACTTGGCTTCTCTATTTTTCTGAGTTCAATCCGTGATTAGGGTTTCCACCAGGAGTACCAAGGTTATTTATACTAGGAACAACACTCCTAGTTGGGCTGAGTCCCACAAAGGCCTAGTACGAAATAGTCCAGTTCGGACCAGGAGAAACTAAACACAACCAGTTCGGACCCGTCCGAACTGAACACTCAGAACAGTCTTCAATAAATTTGTCATAACTCTTCATACAAAGCTCCAAATCACCATCCGTCAGTTGCGTTGGAAAGTAGACTTCAAGACGCTTCCAATGGTGTAATATACACATGGTGAATCATCGTGGATTGATATAGAATTAACCATGAATCTTAAAGTCCGAATCTGTAACAACAACACCCCCTCTTCTAGTTGCTTTTCTTTGTTTGCTGAGGGGCCAACTCATACCTTGCATAATTTTTAAACCTGAGAACAAGTAACATGCCACTATTAGGTAGTAGATAATTCTTAGAGGTTGCATGTTCGTAATCAGTAAGGAATGAGTTCACCTTATGTTGAAGTTGTTGCGCTCTTGCCCGAGTCAATGGCTGTTCGTAGGTGTAGTGATGTTATTGATGATCTTGTTCGTTATGAGAGAGTTCCTCATCAAATGTACCTGTCTTTAGAATTTTTATGAGCCCAAGCTTGCGCAGGCCATTCATGGGCCGGGATATCCCTACATCATGGCCCACGAGATGACCACTTCTTTTGTTCCACGCCGCCGCTTCATCCCCAACCGGCCACCACCATCCATGACCCCCTCCTGCGCCACCAAGTGCCCGTGACGTGCTCGACAGAATGCGCCGCCGAGAACGACGTACTACACCTGCGCGCCGGGACGGCTAAGAACAGCGGCTGCGCGAGCGCGAAGAAGGGCAACTGATTCATGATAGCGGAGATGCCTTTCTCGTCCAACACGTCTTACCTCCGCAACTTTGGTTACATTCTCATCTCCTCTTTTTTAATGCCGCAGGTTTGGTCTCACTTCAGGATTCATCCTCCGATTCCGCTATGGTTTAGCCTCCAGCAGGTGCGCATCGAGCAAACACTCCCTAATAGGATAGCAAGGGGATAATTTTAATGGAAATAATATATATTCTAAAAAATATTTTTTATGAATTATATTCGGAGCGATAACTCTAATTAGGTGATACCCCGCGCGGTACTGCGGGGTTTTTTAAATAAAATTTTAAGGTGAAATTTGAAAAACAAAAACATTAAGGTGATTGATGTATTATACATGATTTTAAGGTATCCGGCAAAAGTTGCATACCAACCAAAGAAATATCTTAGAGATGAAAAATTATTTTACCTGACATCCATTAATCTCTTAGAAGAAAGCAGGATATTCATTGGTTCTGCAAGCAGCAACGATGACCCCTTGAGTTTCCTGTCATGCAGTCACCTGATTGAACAGAAGCAAGCACCACTAATCGTTATAACATCATCTATTATTAGATCAAAGCTAATCCCATGCGTATGACATAGTGCGGAGCTGTCTCACGCATGCACGCGCGCGCTATATGTCAAAAAACTCGGCCTCTCCTCACTCTCTGAATCTTCCAGCAAGCAGCAAGACCAGTAGAAGCGATAGTCCAACAAATCCTGCCACTGGGCCCCACAACCAAGCCCCCGACCTTATCTCCTCGCGCTGCTGCTTTCTGTCAACCAGGCCCCCAACCTTATCGCTGAAGGAAAACGAGAAGGCTACGCTAGCACATACAAAAAAAACTCGTTTACCCGAAAAACAGGAACAGCAACAGTTATAGATCACGGATCGTTACCACTAGACGCGCAGTTGCAGCGGAAGCCGTCTCGATGTAGACGAACGCGTCGAAGTGGTAGTGCAGTTGCTTACGTCCGTCTGGTCCTGCACGTGTGGTTCGTCCTTGTGCTCCAAGCGCAGCACTTCCGAGGTATCCACACGTACGAGGATGGAAACGTCGCGCGCCGGACTGCTAGGTCCGCGAGCACGATGAGGAGAGGGTGTAGGCAGCGCGGCTGTTGCTTGAAAGTCGTGTCCTTTTCAGGAGGGGTTTGGTCTATATTTATTGGGAGAAAATTTCACACACCATCTTTCATTAACAATATGGGATTAATAGATAGTGTACCCCTTCCCTTGGTAATGGGCTTTACAACATTTGTGTCCCATTATGACTTTAATGCCTGAGCCCACTAGTGGATCGAATCCAGTTGGCTCTAGGGCATATTTCCAACAATCGCCTCGCGCTGCTCCTCACTTGTTCATCAATGGTTCTTGCTGCCTCCATTCCTCTCCCCATCAATCAACGGACATCCCACGCAGCCTCAATGGACTTGCCGCCGACATCCCAAACCACACGACGACTTGCTACACGCACGGCGGCCTCCGCGGCCTCGAGGCCCTCCTCGTCGTCCTCCTTCTGCGCCCTCTGAGGCGTCGTGGCCGTGGTGAGGCGAGGCTGGGCCGACTTGGTGCATGGTCTCGCACAGCCGTCACCGCTGCCGCCGCGAGATCTCCGGCTGCCCGCGCCATGGTCGCCTCCACTACCTGGTTGTCCGAGTGTCAGGTCAACGACACTCGGCAAACATCACCTTTGCCGAGTGTCAGGTCAGAGACACTCGGCAAAGGTGCGGCACATGTCCAGCACGTGCCGCGCGCGCACACGACCGTTGGCGGCTGTTTGGACGGTCACATCTTTGCCGAGTGTCAGGTCAACGATACTCGGCAAACAACACCTTTGCCGAGTGTCAGGTAAGGGACACTCGGCAAAAAGGTGGCACGTGCACCGCACATGTTCAGCCAGGCCCGGGATTGAACTTTTGCCGAGTGTCAACCTAGACACTCGGCAAAAAAAATTGGAAATTTGAAAATATTCTTAAAAAACTTAGAATTCAAACATAAAAGTTTGAAAATTTAAAAATATTTTTGTAAACTTGGTGGGTTTGCCGAGTGTATTGGCCTTTACACTCGGCAAACAGGCTGTTTCTGTCATTTATGGAACAGCCTGTGCCGAGTGCTAGGCCTTTGCCGAGTGTTTGAACCTTAACACTCGGCAAAGAGGCCGCCTTTGCCGAGTGTTAAAGCCCACACACTCGGCAAAGGCCTGTCCAGGGCCTGCCCCTAACCAGCCTTTGTCAAGTGCATGGGCCCAACACTCGGCAAAGACTTGTGTCTTTGCCGAGTGTCACACTCGGCAAAGACACAGCAAAGACTTGTGTCTTTGCCGAGTGTCACACTCGGCAAAGGCGTGTTAGGGGTGGGCCCCTGGACAGGCCTTTGCCGAGGGCGACACTCGGCAAAGACTCTGTTACCACTAACAGACGGCCGCGAACGTTGTCGCGCCGTCCGCGGCCGTCTGTTAGTGCTTTATTTTGCCGAGTGTCGGCTTTTGCTCTCGGCAAAACCTTTGCCGAGCGCCCGACAGAAGACACTCGGCAAAGGGCCTGTTTGCCGTCACGAGCTATGCCGTAACCTCTTTGCCGCGTGTTACACTCGGCAAAGGCTTTGCCGAGTGCCCCAGGCACTCGGCAAACGGGGGGTTTCCCGTAGTGTCGGCTGGCGGTGCTATGGGCCAAGCACATCCGGGGGCAAATTTATGAAGTCAGGTGGGGAGGTGAGATGGTAGGGAGGCTAGGGGGCTGCGGCGCACTTCAAGGCGCGGTGGTTGGGTGGGGAGGTTAGACGGAAGGGAGGCCACGGGATGGCGGTGCACTTCAATGCGCGGGGGGCGCGGGACCCGGAGGGGTGTGACGGTTGGATGGTATGGGGACGGCGGCGCGGGGTGGGATCCGAGGGTATTGAGTGCAGGTGACGTCAGCACATGACATGACACCACGAGAGTTGAGAGAAATCAGTACTGGGGAGCTAAAATATAGTTTTGTATGATGATAGGATAGCTTTATGTTCCCTGTCATTAAAGATTACAAGTTGACGGTTCATTTTCCTCATTGCATATCATCTGAGTCTAGGCCTGGCGCAGCTTTGAGAAATGTTGCCTTGAATCTAGTTTGTGTAGGGAAATGAGGAGGCTACGCTAGCACATACAAAAACTTGTTTACCCGAAAACAGGAACAGCAGCAGTTATAGATCACGGATCGTTACCACTAGACGCGCAGTTGTAGCGGAAGCCGTCTCGATGTAGACAAACGCGTCGAAGTGGCAGTGCAGTGCAGTTGCTTACGTCCGTCTGGTCCTGCACGTGCGGTTCGTCCTTGTGCTCCAAGCGCAGCACCTCCGAGGTATCCACACGTACGAGGATGGAAACGTCGCGCGCCGGACTGCTAGGACCGCGAGCACAATGAGGAGAGGGCGTAGGCAGCGCAGCTGTTGCTTGAAAGTCGTGTCCTTTTCAGGAGGGGTTTGGTCTATATTTATTGGGAGAAAATTTCCCACACCATCTTCTATTAGCAATATGGGATTAATAGATAGTGTACCCCTTCCCTCGGTAATGGGCTTTACAACATTTGTGGCCCATTATGACTTTAACGCCTGAGCCCACTAGTGGATCAAATCCAGTTGGCTCTAGGGCATATTTCCAACAATCTCCCACTTGCACTAGAGACAATCACATAGGCATGTTTTCAGTGTTCCAAACCTCTTAAGTGTGTGACCCTATGGGTTCACGTACACATAGACATGGTTCGAGTACTCCTACTCGGACCAATCGTTGATAGCGGCCTCTAGCAAGACGTGTCAACTTCCCATGCGTACGTAAAGATCATATCAGACGAACCACCACAACATCACGTACAAGCTATTCCCTTTGCCTCACGATATTTGGTCTAACTCCAAGTCAGACCTCTCTTTCTCGAATCTGTGAATCGGATCCTTCAAGAGGTTAACACTTAACCTAGCATGGCCATGCATTTCTTGATCTGATCACTCGAGGGGCCCAGAGATATCTCTCTCATATAGAGAGGGGCAAATGCCATCTTGATTGACCACGCCTCATAGCATGCTTCCTGACAAACCCGAAAACTACCTTTATAACTACCCAGTTACGGAGTAGCGTTTGACAGTCCCTAAGTAGGTCAATTCACATCTTGAGTACATGCGACAATCTCAGGTCTTAGGACAAAGCATACGCGTTGTGAAAAGAGATAAACATATAACAAAATCTCAAGTTGGGTCAGTCCAGCCCCATGTCATACATGTGCCTACATTATTAGTTTGACATCTCCATGTCCATGACTTGTGAAACATAGTCATCAACTAATACATGTGCTAATCAGATTAGGGACAACTTTTGAATAACCATACAAGTAAAGAGTTTCACAAACAATTCACATAATTGCCAATCATATACAAGTTGCCTTTCATGGTTATTCAATAAACAATATGTCATAGATATAATACAATCATCCACTCACACTAGAGCTAATCTAGATGATATCTAATACCCATAGCTCTCATGTGCGACTCATGCTTAGGCTGTGGAAGAGCCTTTGTCAATGGATCAGCAACATTCAAATCCGTATGTATTTTGCATATCTTTATCTCACCCCGTCTAACGAACTCTCGAATGAGGTGAAATTTCCGCAGTACATGTTTGTTCTTTTGGTGATTCCTAGGCTCCTTAGCCTGCGCAATAGCCCCATTGTTGTCGCGGTAGAGTTCCAATGGGCTAGATGCATTGGGAAACACACCAAGCTCAATGAGGAACTTCCTCATCCAAACACCTTCCTTCGCCGCTTCAGAAGCTGCGATGTACTCGGCTTCTGTTGTAGAATCAGCTACCGTATCTTGCTTAGAACTTTTCCAACTTACAGCACCACCGTTTATTGTGAACACGAACCCTGATTGCGACTTTGAATCATCTGGATCAGTTTGGAAACTAGCATCAGTGTAACCCGTTACAATGAGCTCTTCCTCACCTCCATAGACTAGGAACACTTCTTTAGTCCTTCTAAAGTACTTAAGAATGCTTTTCACCGTTGTCCAGTGACTTTCACCTGGATTAGACTGGTGTCTGCTTGTAACACTTAGAGCATATGAGACATCTGGGCGAGTACTTATCATGGCGTACATGATAGATCCAATTGCTGAAGCATAAGGGACTTTACTCATGCGCTCCCGCTCATCAGTCGTCGAAGGACACTAAGTTTTGCTGAGGTGTACGCCATGTGACATAGGCAAGAACCCTTTCTTGGACTGTTCCATGCTGAACCGATTCAGCACCTTGTCAATATAAGTATCTTGGCTTAATCCTATAAGCCTCCTCGATCTATCTCTATAGATTCTTATGCCCAGAATGTATGCAGCTTCCCCTAAGTCCTTCATCGAAAAACTATTTTTCAGCGAAGTCTTAACGGATTCTAGCATAGGAATATCATTCCCAATCAGCAGTATATCATCCACATACAAGATTAGAAATGCAACAGAGCTCCCACTTTCCTTCTTGTAAACACAAGCCTCTTCTTCATTCTGTCGGAAGCCAAACCCTTTGACTACCTCATCAAAACGAAGGTTCCAACTCCGAGATGCTTGCTTTAATCCATAGATGGATTTTTGAAGCTTGCATATTTTTCCAGCATTAGTTGGATCGACAAAACCTTCAGGCTGTCTCATGTATACATCCTCCTCTAGATTCCCATTTAGGAAAGCTGTTTTGACATCCATCTGCCATATCTCTTAATCGAAATACGCAGCTATTGCTAGAATGATCCGGATAGATTTAAGCATCGCTACTGGAGAGAATGTCTCGACGTAGTCAACTCCTTGAACTTGTCGAAAACCTTTTGCAACAAGTCATGCTTTGTAGACGTTAACATTACCGTCCACATCCCTCTTTCTCTTAAAGATCCATTTGCACTCGATGGGTCTCACACCATCAGGCGGGTCAACCAAATTCCAAACTTGGTTGTGTCCCATGGAATCTATCTCGGATCTCATGGCACTTTGTCATTTCTCGGAATCTGGGTCCATCATTGCTTCCGCATAGGTCCTAGGCTCATCGTTGTCCATCAACAATATATCGCGCTCTCCCGTAACTAGGAGATTCATCTTGTTAGTTGCGCGACGTGGCCTTGCTGACCTTCGTGGTTGTGGCGGTTCTTCTCTTGCCACAGGTGCCTCAACTCGTTCTGCTACATTAGCATCACTCGTAAAGTCTTGCCTCGTAGGCTCAACTCGAACTTCTTCAAGATACACCGTCTGTCCACTTTTCTCGCTTTTGAGAAACTCTTTCTCCAAGAAAACACCGTTCCTAGCGACAAACACTTTGCCCTCTGATCGGTTGTAGAAATAATATCCAATGGTTTCTTCTGGATATCCCACAAATCTGAACTTGTCCGATTTGGGTGTAAGCTTGTCTGACTGAAGTCGCTTGACATATACCTCACAACCCCAAATTTTTAGAAAAGACAAACTGGGAGTCTTGCCAGTCCATATCTCATATGGTGTCTTCTCCACGGACTTAGATGGTACCCTATTTAGTGTCAAAACTGCTGTTTCTAGAGCGTAACCCCAAAATGATAACGGTAGGTCTGACTGGCTCATCATTGATCGCACCATATCTAACAAGGTTCGATTACGTCTCTCAGACACACCGTTCCTCTGAGGTGTTCCGGGTGGCGTAAGCTGTGGAACAATTCCGCAACTCTTTAGATGAGTGCTAAACTCGTGGCTCAAATACTCGCCTCCACGATCTGATCGCAAGGCTTTAATTTTCTTACCACGCTGATTTTCAACTTCATTCTGAAACTCCTTGAACTTTTCAAAAGTTGCTGACTTGTGCTTCATTAAGTAGACATAGCCATATCTACTAAAGTCATCAGTGAAAGTTATGAAGTACTGAAATCTGCCTGGAGCTGTCGTGCTCATTGGTCCACACACATCAGTATGTACGAGTTCCAACAAGTCTTGCGCCCTCTCAGGAAAACCTGTGAAAGGTGCCTTGGTCATCTTTCCTAGCAAGCAAGCTTCACATGTCTCATATGATTCAAAATCAAACGAAGTTAAAAGTCCATCAGAATGGAGCTTCTTCATGCGCTTCTCACTTATATGACCCAAACGACAATGCCACATATAGGTAGGATTCATATCATCTAGCCGAGGCCTTTTAGCACTTATATTACAGATAGGTGAATCATCAAGATTTAAAATAAACAACCCATTCACAATGGATGCAAGAGCCACAAACATGCCATTCTTAGAGATCACACAACCATTGTCTTCACTCGCAAATGAATAACCATCCTTCATCAAACATGAAGGAGACACAAACTAGGAACAAAATAGCAATTATTCAACTCCATAATAAATCCTGACGGGAGGTGGAGTTGCATCGTCCCGACAGTCAAAGCAGCAACTCTTGCATTATTGCCCACGCGGAAATCAACTTCGCCTCTTCCCACGCTTCTACTTCTTACTAGTCCCTGCATCGAATTGCAGATATGAGCAACCGATCCGGTATCAAATACCCAGGAATTAATACAAGAATCAGCGAGGAAAATGTCTGTAATATGAATGACAAGTGTACCTGATGCGGAAGTACTCTTACTACCGCCATTCTTCAGGGAAGCTAGGTACAGCTTGCAATTCCTTTTCCAGTGACCAAGTTCTTTATAGTGAAAACACTCCTTGCCTGCACCTGGTCCAGACTGAGTCTGGGGCGTTGGGTTTGGCTTAGAGATCACATCTTTAGCCTTGCCCTTCTTCTTCCAAGATTTGCCCTTCTTCTTGAATTCAGGCCTGTTTTGGATCGCCATCACATGGCTGCTGCTAGCGCTTTTCTTAATGTCAGCCTCTGCAGTCTTGAGCATGCCACACAACTCATTCAAGCCCTTCTCCGCCCCATGCATATGGTAGTTCGAGATGAAGTTCCCAAAGCTAGGCGGAAGTGATGCTAGAATAAAATCAGTGGCCAACTCTGGGCCAAGTGGGAAGCCCAGCTTCTCCAACCTCTGGGTGTAACCAACCAACTTGATCACATGCGGCCCTACAGCTGCGCCTTCTGCTAGCTTGGTTTCCACAAAGGCCTTTGAGACATTGAACCTTCCAGTCCTGGCCTGAGTTTGGAACATATCCTTAAGCGCCTCGATCATACCGTGCGCCTCATGGTTTGTCTCAAACTGCATCTGCAGCTCTGGTTCCATGCAAGCAAGCATAAGGCAACTCACTTCAAGATTGGCATCACATGCTTTCTTGTAAGCAAGTTTGTCAGCAACAGTGGCATTTTCATCAGGCTCATCTGGTAATTGGGTGTCTAGAACTTCTTCCTTTTTCTCAGCCCTAAGAACAATTCTCAGGTTGCGGATCCAATCCGCATAGTTTGTTCCATTCAACTTATCCTTCTCAAGGACCGAACGCAAAGAGAACGGTGCATTGCTAGGTGCCATTGATCTACAACGAAAATAATGCAAAAATACTAAGACAACATATCTATGATAGAGTAAAATACATTAAACAATTTAACAGAGTCTACTCCCACTAAAATCAATATCCCTCCATTGATACTTAGTGATTCAGGATCCACAACTAACAAGTCCACTAGTGAGCTTTAGCATCACCGCTAGAAGACATGGTAGATCGGTAAGCAACCTTTGCTAATCATATCACATATGACTCCTGTTGTTGGGTGACATCTCTATGTCTCGGCGTCCAACCTTCACGCCCCAAGGTCCTTAACCGTTAAGATGACCTTGTCTAAGTTAACCAACCCTTTATGCGAGTAAGTATCCGATACGAACCCATCTAGTCAAGGAAAACTAGTGGCACCCTAATTTCATAGACCCACCACTAATTGTACAAGACATGTGACGGTGCAAGGTTTAGTTG
Organism: Echinochloa phyllopogon; assembly: GCA_033239725.1. Taxonomy (NCBI): domain Eukaryota; kingdom Viridiplantae; phylum Streptophyta; class Magnoliopsida; order Poales; family Poaceae; genus Echinochloa; species Echinochloa phyllopogon. Next base: position 11,551,758 of record BTCW01000008.1, read on the forward strand.
GGAGGGAATTCATAACTTAAACATTGCTGAGGGATCATTCTACTTCTACCGTCGCATGCACAAAAATAACCATTATCATCGCATATGTAGAAGTAAAACAATAAGAACGACATTCACATAGTAATGATATGGTATGGCCCATTAACACATGGAGATCTCTATCTCCATTGTACTGTCCATCATGATGATCTCCATCTCCATGATCCATGTGTGCTATCCTCCAGTGATGAGTCCTCCAAGAACTATCTAACGTATGATAGTAAAATAAATTACACATCCGCGCATTAGATCATCACAAGTTGGCACGCAGGCCATTACATCAAATTGACAATACATATGGCTCCAGCCGTATTGCCTTACTCACGACACGCAGGTCATGATTAATTACATACATGCATCACATACACATAGGGCCATACCGATCACATGATTCTGCAAAAACAAGTTAGCCGATTCCGACGTTCAAACTTAAATCGCCGAAAACTCTATCTTCCTGGCCCTTTTTCGCAAATCTAAATTCAGTGAAACTGCCACTGGCAGTCGGAATCATGTGTAAAATTTTCTGTAGATGAATTTTCATATAAAAATCGTCTCAATCCGAGGTCGTATGCAAAAGTTATGGCTGTTTTACGAACAACCTAATTTTCGCGCAAAACCCGGCCCGGTTATGGATCCAATCCACACCGCCGCGCATCGCCATGCGCCTGGCCATTGACCTAAGTTCGATTCGACCAATCCAATTGATCTATATCTCACCATGCCTGGGTTTACGTGTATCACTTAGCTCCGATGGCGGAATTCCGACCGGTAGGAGCAATTCGTTACACGACCATCATAGCAAAGATTACGAACCGATCAGAGACTCATCTACATCAAGCATATCTCCATATGCACACATCCGAACCTATAACGAAACAGCTACGGCTCTGATACCACTGTAGGGAAACGAGGAGGCTACGCTAGCACATACAAAAACTCGTTTACCCGAAAACAGGAACAACAGCAGTTATAGATCACGGATCGTTACCACTAGACGCGCAGTTGCAGCGGAAGCCATCTCGATGTAGACGAACGCGTCGAAGTTGCAGTGCAGTGCAGTTGCTTACGTCCGTCTGGTCCTGCACGTGCGGTTCGTCCTTGTGCTCCAAGCGCAGCACCTCCGAGGTATCCACACGTACGAGGATGAAAACGTCGCGCGCCGGACTGGTAGGTCCGCGAGCACGATGAGGAGAGGGCGTAGGCAGCGCGGCTGTTGCTTGATAGTTGTGTCCTTTTCAGGAGGGGTTTGGTCTATATTTATTGGGAGAAAATTTCCCACACCATCTTCTATTAGCAATATGGAATTAATAGATAGTGTACCCCTTCCCTCGGTAATGGGCTTACAACATTTGTGGCCTATTATGACTTTAACGCCTGAGCCCACTAGTGGATCGAATCCAGTTGGCTCTAGGGCATATTTCCAATAGTATGGGCATCGGTTGATAGTCCTTCCATGGTTGCCCAGATCTGTTTAGCCTCCAAAAAATCTCCAAGCAAATAAACTGTCTTCTGTCCTACGTAGTATACGGTCATGTCGCTCTACAGTTTTTCTATGTTCTTCTACCACTTCTTTAGTGTGATCCAGTTGCACAATTTTTTATTTCTGGATGCTAATAATTGCTACATGTCTATAGATAAACTCTAAAAAATACGGCTTAGATTCTACTATTTTTTCATCATCTTTTTAGGAATATGAGCCAAACTCCTCTCAATGCCAAGTTATATAAATTTGAGGTCCATTTAGCCATCTAGGAATTGCATAATGCATATGGTACGGATACATGATACCTTCACGTATGATTTCTTTTGAAGTTCTCGATCATACATCTATAGTTGAAAGATGTCATGGCCTGCCGCTAGCAATTGTTACAATCGGCAGCTTGTTGTCATCAAGACCACGAATAAACATATGGAATCAGACATACAATCAGCTTCGGAGTGAGTTATCAACCAATGATCATGTCCGTGCTGTCTTAAATCTACCATGACCTATCTGGAGACCTGAGAAATTGCTTCTTGTGCTGCAGTTTGTTCCCTGAAGACTATCACATGTCACGGGAAAGCCTTGTACACTACCAGAATGAGAGACATCTGCACCGGGTGGAAAAGCCCTTTAGCACCAGGTTTCCCACCCGGTGCCACTGTTCCGAGGCTAAAGGGTACGCCCTTTAGCACCGGGTGGCATAACCGGTGCTAAAGGGTCCCTTTAGCACCGGTTCCAGCCACGACCCGGTGCTAAAGGGCCCGCCACCGCAGCGGGGCTGGCAGGGCCTTTAGCACCGGGTCGTGGCTGGAACCGGTGCTAAAGGCCCTGGGATTTTTTTTTTGCCTTTTTCAGTAGCCATGCACGATTATATACGTGTATATATATATATTCTAATACATGTATTCTTATGCGTATTCGGCCGACTCTATATTTTACAAATATAAGACATATATATTACAAAATTTATATCGCACTCGAGTTATTGTTTAAACTGTATTTACAACTTAGGATGTTGCATGACTTTTTGAGCTGTCCGGCACGTCCTCCAATCTTGCGACGTGGTATTCTCCTCGGGGATTGACGACCTCGTCCCAGAGCCATCCGACGAGCTGTTCTGAAATTGCGTCGATTCTTTCTTTCTCTAGACACTCTTCCTTCAGCTTCACCATCTATAATTTACAAATGAGTGAAAGATATTGGCACCGCCAAATTGGAGACAATAATTGTGCACTTAATAATAATGGAAATGTGTACATACCATGATATCATGCTGTGTAATCTTTTTATGCCCCCAATTCCACATGTAATCGCAAACATAGTATGCACATAAATTGTTTCCCGGCCCCTGTTTGGCACACTGTCGACAAAAAGAAATTAAGTAAAATTCATATAATATATTAGCCGAGGTCTACATGTACAAATTACTTGCTTACCGGAAAGCCAATGTTCCATTTCAGTGTTTCATGGTCAATACCAGGGTGATCTTTACGAAATTGAACCCACACCCTGCGAACAAAAAAATTGAGTTAAGTCATTCCGAGTGTAAGGGGTGAATTAATTAGGGGAAAATATACATCACCTTGTCATCATGTCACTAATGTTCTGTAGTTTCCATTTTGGAGTGTGCAACGGATCAAAGACGTTGACGACACCCCGGTCAGGGCACAATATGAGTAGGAGCCAGTGGAATCTGTGTACATGTATACATTATAATCAGAAATGAAATAGTACAAAGACAGTATAAGAAGAAGCGTGTGTATGTACTCACTCGATGTTGTACGGTATTAGTATGGACTCGCAATAATGTTGTTTGTGAATATACTTGTATAGGTTCTGATATGTTTCCTCAGGATTGTGCAGTATCATTGCTTCACTTATCCTTCGAGGATCCACGAATCCAACGTCATATATACTGTCTCTCCGACATTTTTGAATCTCCATTCTGCATATGTTAAGCAATAAATAAAGCCCGCGTCATCATAGATTGAAATTATTGTTTTCAAACTGTGAATTGTAAACAACAACAAAGTACTTACAGTGTCCAACAGGTGATCAAATCCACGTCCATGGCGTCGTGGTGGTACAGCTCATATATATCCTTAAACCTCAGCCAGACCGAATCCATGTCGCCATTGTAGAAATCCTGGTCCTTCACGCCTACTTTGATCATGCGCGCTTTATTCCTTCTTGATTCTTCCAAGTACCAGTCATGGAATCAGCGCATCTTCGTCTGTAGCGTGCTCTCCATTTCAGGAGGGACCATAGGCTCGCCAAGCTTAAACGGCCACTTCAACGTTGTGTTTACAGGCACCTCTACTTCCCCCAGGAGTTGTTCTCTGGATAGTCCAGTCTCGGCCTGAAATTCTGCTAGGCGTAGCTCGTGCGGAGTTGGCAATGGAGCCAAGGGCTGCTGAGGTTGCTGGCCGAGCTGAGGAACCTTTTTGGATGTGCCCGCCTCCTTATCTGCAGCCTTCCGCTTTCGGCGAGATTTGAGTAATGAGCGGTCATAGTCTGTTATTAGTACTTCCTTCTGTTGACCCTTGCTCAAATTACCGAAGAATGACTTGACGACAATGGGATCAAGCTTTGGCTCCGGCTCCGGTTTTTTCCTCCACTCGGCCATTTGCCTCTTTGTGTCTGCTTTCACCCAGGCTTCGAGCTCTTCTGGGGTCTTCTCAGCCGCTTTTTTCTGTGGTGCAGGCTTCTCTTTAGGTTTCCTCACCTTCTTCCCTGGTGGAGTGGGGGCGGAGGCTTTAGTGCGGCGGTGCCTCTTCGGCGGAGGGGACGGAGACCTCCGCGGCGGAGGGGACGGGCTTGCATCAGGAGCTCCCGGAGAATCGTCATGATCCGGTGGATCTCTTGGAGACGGGGAAGGTGACGGAGGCTTGTTGGTAGCCGCAGGTGTATCGGGTATGACGACGTCTGCCTTGCTCCATAGAATGATGCAGTGAGAACACTGACCGAGTTTTGTTTCTCCATCACCTCCGGGTATGTCAAGTTCCAAGTCTTCCTAGTTGGCGACGACTTGCTCCACCTCAACAGGTACGTAACCATGTGGAATGTCATTGCAGTGCCATTTTTGCCCTTCTTCCACACGTTTGGTCATACCGTATGCGACCTGATCATTTAGTAGCCACAAAGAAAGTTAGTAAATGAATGGTATTTACGGTGAAATGTATGCAGTATGAACTAAGGTCGCATACATACCACCACAGTAAGGTTCTTCTGCCTGACGACAAGCTCACACGCGGTCCTTTGAGTTATTTCATCCACGGGGTAACGGACCGGTTCGGCGGCCTGTGTGGAAGCATGACTACTTTGATATTGTTGTGGAGGGCTAATAAGGGTCGCATCTTGGAGAGGTGCAGGCTCTGTGGAACCGGTCCCGCCTACGGCTTGTTGGAGAGGTGCATGCTCTGTGGAACCGGTCCCGCCTGTGGCTTGTTGTATCTGCAGCCATGCTATCTTCATCCGCCGATCCATCTCTGACTCCATTTCTTGGAGCTTTGAGCCCTGGGCGGCAACCGTTTGCTCTAGGTCCCTCACCCTCTGCTCATATTGGGCCTTCTTCCTCGAACGGCTCCTATAGGTGGCGGCGTGCTCTTGGAAACCTTTCTTCCATGAGATGCTTGTGCCTACGCCGTGCGTCCGTCCAGGATGCTCCTTGTTCCCTAAGGCATAGGTTAGCTCATCTCTGTCTCTATCAGCAACAAATTCTCCCCTCTCAGATGCCCTGAGAATATCGAGGAGACGCTGAGCTAGTTCTCGCAAGTCCTCGGGAAAAACTAAGGAGCCGTCGATTGGGCTTAGGGTGCCTCCATGACCATAGTACCAATGCTTGGTCCTTGTGGGCCAGTCATGTGTCGCTGGAGTGACGCCTCTAGCATATAGATCTTCTTCCATCTTCTCCCATTTAGGGATGCTTGCCTTGTAACCTCCCATCTTATGGGAGTACTTCTTATTTGAGGCGTTTCCAGCGTTTCTAGCGCTAGCCGTTGCACCCTCTTCGGAGGTTTTGTACTCAAGGAATGCTTCCCACTCCTCATCATTGATCTTCTTATACTTCTCAGGATCCGGGGCCTCTCCGGTTTTGAGCCAATGCGAGTACAACTTCTTCTTAAAATACTGGAACAGAACTGCCATCTTCTTCATTGTCCAATCCCTCAGTTCTGCTTCACGAGTGCTAGGCCAGTCGAATATTTCCTTTAATTCCGTCCATAGCATCTCTTTCTCTGTATCGGGGAGCACGTACTCCTCAGTGGGGTCCGTGGACTTCCATTTTCTGATACTAATGGGCACATTGTCCCGTACAATTACCCCACACTGAGATACAAATTTCTTGGCCACTTTTGGGGGCTCAACTGGCTCCCCGTCATCCTCCACTCGAGTGATGTGAAACTTGACATCCTTTAGCTTCTTCGTGGTCGATCGTTTTGATTTCTTAGCTCGACTTGTAGAAGCAAAGGCGGCCTACACAAATTACATATATACGAGATGATATTGAGATGGTATACATAATTGACATGTATAGTACAAATTTATGTTATATATATACACACCTGACTAGACGAGGGCTCGTTACCGGCCCCATCATTAGTGCCTTGGACATTGGCGGCCCCTTCAACATTTTCGGGCCTTGCAACATTGTCGCCCTGGATATTGTCGTCCCTTCCAATGATCCCCAACACTTCTTCCATGGACATTTGTTGGGTTACAATATCAAAAAGTTGATTCGTAAAGAACGTGTCGTTGTCCTCTTGCATGGCTGGGACAGGGTTGTTGTTGTCCTCTTGTATGGCTGGGACAGGGTTGTTGTTGTGCTCTTGCATGGGTGGGACAGGGTTGTTGTTGTCCGCCATCTATAGAATTAAAAATAATTGATAACAAATATATACCAAGCATACAAATTCGCTAAGGGTTCGGGTACGCGACGCGAAGTGGTTTGTTAAGGGTTCGGGTGCGTGATGAAAGGGTTCGCTAAGGGGTTCGGGTGCGTGACGAACGGGTTCGCTAAGGGGGTTGCACGACACGAAGTGGTTCGCTAAGGGATTCGGTTCGCAATAGAATTTTCGATATTAAACATTTTCGATATTATACATTATACAAGCATATAACATTTCCAATATACATTTAAATGAAGCTATATATTTCTAATACACATAGACTTTCCAATATAAAATTTCCAATATACATTTAAATGTAAATATTTCAATACATACGAAGCATTTCCAATACACCGCATTTCTAATAAAATAAATATCTAATATTTTCTTCTAATATTTTCTAATATTTCAATACATATGAAGCATTTCCAATACACCTCATTTCTAATAAAATAAATTTCTAATATTTCCTAATATTTTTCAATACATATGAAGCATATATATTTCTAATATTTTCTTCTAATACTTCCAATACATATGAACGGGTTCGGCTTAGCGAACGCGTTCGGCCATGCGCATTTGGTTAGCGCGCGCGTTCGCTAATCAAATGCGCATGGCCGAACGCGTTCGCTAAGCAAATGTGCATGGCCGAACGTGTTCGGCCATGCAAGGGTACCTGCATGCACATCACAAACACGGCACAAAGGCCGGCTCACAAACATCATGGCACGGCACGAAGGCCGGCTTCACAGAGGGCTCACCGCGCGGGCGGTGACGGTGGCGCGGCGACTGGCGGCGGCGGTGGCGCGGCGACGGGGACGGGCTGCGACGCGGCGGCGTCGGGCGGCGACGGGCGGTGTCGGGCGGCGACGGGCGGGCGGCGACGAGCGGGCGCGGCGACGGGCGGGCGGCGACGGGTGGCGGCGACGGGCGGCGACGGGCGGGCGGCGACGGGCGGCGACGGTGGCGCGGCGACGGGCGGCGACAGGCGGTGTCGGGCGGCGATGGGCGGGCGGCGACGGGCGGGCGCGGCGACGGGCGGGCGGCGACGGGCGGCGGCGACGCGCGGCGACGGGCGGCGGCGGCGGCGGCGTGGCTGGGCGCGGGGACGTCGGGCGGCGGCGCAGCTGAGGAGACGAGGCGGCGGTTTCGATCTGGCGAAGTGGGTAGGGGAGAGAAGGGCCCGGGCCTATATAGGTCCAGGACCTTTAGCACCGGGTGCAACCAAGACCCGGTGCTAAAGGACCTTTAGCACCGGGTCTTTCCACCACCCGATGCTAAAGGCCACCACTTTAGCACCGGGTCTTCCCAAGACCCGGTGCTAAATGACCTTTAGCACCGGGTCTCTACCACCCGGTGCTAAAGGCCCAACAGGCGCCAAACGAAATTTTGGGGACCTTTAGCACCGGAGTTTTGATCTACCCGGTGTTAAAGGCCACCATTTTCGTTTGGCGCCAGTTTCCAAACCGGCCTTTAGCACCGGTGGCTACTATTTGGCATATAAATTAATAGAAAATCATATAAATTAATAGAAAATCATATAAATTAATAGAACATCATATTAATTAATAGAAAATCATATAATTTAATAGAAAATCTTATAAATTAATAGAAAATCATATAAATTAATAGAAAATCATATAAATTAATAGAACATCATATTAATTAATAAAAAATCATATAATTTAATAGAAAATCTTATAAATTAATAGAAAATCATATAAATTAATAGAAAATCATATAAATTAATAGAAAATCATATAAATTAATAGAAAATCTTATAAAATTCTAGAAAATTAATATAAAATGCTAGAAAATTAATACAAAATATAGTCATTACAAATTGTGTGGAACATAGTGCAATTAAATTACATGGCATCATCGCGTACTCGTACACTAATAAACTTCCTCTTTACAAATGTTCCTTGATTGTGATCACGCCTTAGATACGGTGTCTCCTCCGCCGCTAAAAGGATGCTTGGGTCATCAGCCACTGAGAATGGAGGCCGGCCATCGAACATATCATAATCTTCATCCGTCTTGTCCTCAACTCCTACGATTTTTCTCTTTCCAGGAAGAACTATATGACGCTTTGGCTCGTCTTGTGATGGGTCCAATTGCTTACCCCCACCTTTCTTATCCGCCCCTTTCTTCGGTCTACTAGCCATGTCCTTCACATAGAAAACTTGTGTGACACCATTGCCCAGGACGAACGGTTCGTCTAGAAAGCCAATCTTGTTTAGGTCCACTAACGTCATTCCATAGTCCGCTTCAACTTTAACACCTCCTCCAATCAGCTTCACCCATTGGCACTTGAACAGTGGGATCTTCAAAGGTCCGTACTCTAGTTCCCATATCTCCTCTATGACTCCATAGTATGAGTTTGTATTGCCATTGGTGTCTGTCGCGTCGATCCGGACACCACTGTTTTGGTTGGTGCTTTTCTTGTCCTGGGCTCTTGTGTAAAATGTATACCCATTGATGTCGTATCCTTGGAATGTCAAGATCGTGCTCGATGGACCCCTAGCTACAAAAGCTAGCTGCGCATCAATGCCCTCGACACCCATAAGACGTCTTCGCAACCAATCGGCGAAAGTACTATTGTGCAGACGCTGGATGAAGGCCGCAGACTTTGTTGAGTTTTTGTCCCTGAGAATCTGCATGTGCTCCTCGATGTACGGAGCAACTAAGGTTGATTGTTGCAAAACTGTGAGGTGCGCTTTACAAAATGTCTCAGCGTCCTTGATCACCATCGATCTTCTCCCTAGTGTGCCCTTTCCACCAAGTCTCCCCTCGTGATGTGATTCGGGCACACCAATCGGCATAAGATCATCGACAAAGTCAACACAGAATTCAATGACCTCTTCTGTTTCATATCCCTTAGCAATGCATCCTTCTGGACGAGAACGATTACGGACATACTTCTTTAGGACAGCGAAGAACCTCTCAAATGGGAACATGTTGTGTAGGAATACTGGGCCCAATATACGAATCTCTTTGACGAGGTGAACCAATAGATGTGTCATGATATTGAAGAAGGATGGTGGAAATATCATCTCAAAGCTGACAAGACATTGCACCACGTCGTTCTGTAGCTGATCTAAATGGTCTGGATTGATCACCTTCTGAGAAATTGCATTGAGGAATGCACATAGCTTCACAATGGCTTTCCGCACGTTAACTGGTAGCACACCCCTGAGTATGACGGGAAGCAGCTGTGTCATCAACACATGGCAGTCGTGAGACTTTAGGTTTGTGAACTTCTTCTCTTTCATATTTATTATTCCCTTAATATTGGAGGAGTAGCCAGATGGAACCTTGATATTGTTCAAGCATTCAAACATGCTTGCCTTCTCTTCTTTGCTGAGAGTGAAGCTGGCAGGACGCAAGTACTGGCGTCCTTTGTCTCTCTTTTCTGGATGTAGATCAGTCCGTTGCTTCAATCGTTTCAGCTCCTGACGTGCTTCCAGTGTATCTTTTGGCTTCCCATAAGTACCTAGTAAGCTTATCAAGTTCACGCAAAGATTCTTCGTCAGATGCATCACATCAATCGCGTTACGGACCTCTAAAAGTTGCCAATAAGGTAGCTCCCAAAAGATAGACTTCTTCTTCCACATCGCGGCACGACCATCCTCGCCCGTCGGAGCAGCCTGGCTTCCGTCTCCCTTGCCAAACACCACGTGTAGGTCCTTCACCATATCAAATAGCTCTTCCCCACTCCGGTGTCTCGGCTTTGTACGGCGGTCAGCATTCCCGCCAAAATGCGCACATTCCTTTCGTAGCTCATGCTTCGCCGGAAGGAATCGACGGTGACCCATGTACACAACTTTACGACAATGTTTCAAATACATGCTTTCGGTTTCCTCTAAACAGTGAGTGCATGCTTTATATCCTTTGTTTGATTGTCCTGATAGGTTACTTAGTGCAGGCCAGTCGTTGATGCTTATGAAAAGCAGTGCTCGAAGGTCAAACTGCTCCTGCTTGTCCTCATCCCACATGCTAACACCTTCATTCTTCCACAGCTGTAAAAGTTCGTCAACCAATGGTCTTAGGTACACATCAATGTCGTTGCCAGGTTGCTTTGGGCCTTCGATGAGCACTGGCATCATAATGAACTTCCGCTTCATGCAGAGCCAGGGGGGTAGGTTGTAGATACAAACAGTCACGGGCCAAGTGCTATGACTACTGCTCATTTCACCAAAAGGGTTCATGCCATCGGTACTTAAACCAAGCCTAACATTCCTCGCATCAGCATCAAACTCTGGGAATGCTCTATCGATGTTCCTCCACTGGGATCCATCGGCGGGGTGTCTCAACATGCCATCCTGCTTACGTTCTTCTTTGTGCCAGCGCATCAGTTTGGCATGGTCTTTGTTCCTGAACAAACGCTTCAGACGGGGTATCAGAGGGAAATACCACATCACCTTTCCAGGGATTTTTTTCTTACAACGCTCTCCCCCAACATCACCAGGGTCGTCCCGCCTGATCTTGTATCGTGCGCAGGTGCAAACCGGACAACGATCCAAGTGTTCGTGCTGTCCGCGATAGAGGATACAGTCATTAGGACACGCATGTATCTTCTGCACCTCCAAACCGAGAGGGCAAACAACACGTTTTGCTTGATACGTCATCGATGGCAATTCGTTACCCTCTGGAAGAATCTTCTTTACGAGTTTCAGTAGCTCCTCGAAACCCTTATCAGTAACACCATTTGCTGCCTTCCACTGCAGAAGTTCAAGTGTGGTACCCAACTTCTTTAGCCCCTCTTTGCAATCTGGGTACAGGTCAGTCTTGTGGTCCTGCAACATGCGCTGTATCTTTTTCAGTTCCTTATCATTGCCGCAGTCTTTCTCAGCATCACGCAACATTTGCCCGAGTCCATCAGTAGGGTCATTTTCCTGAGCAACATCTTCCTGAGCAACATCTTCCTCATCGGCATCACCCATATCAGCATCTGCAAAGGAACCGTAGGATTGAGCCAATACCGGAATGTCGTCATCGGCCTCGTCTTCTTCATCTTCATACATTAGAATTCCTCTTTCACCGTGCTTCGTCCACACAGAATAATTCCCCATGAAACCGTGCCTCATCAAATGCACCTGAAGACAACCTCTTTGTTTGTATGATTGTATATTTTTACAATGGGTGCATGGGCAGAACATGAAACCGGATGACGTCCTGTTAGCCTCGGCGGCATCGAGAAACGTCCTGAGGCCATCACGGAACGCCTGAGCGTGGGGGTCCCCGTACATCCATTGTCTATTCATCTGCATTATTAACCAATAACAAATATACAATACAATTTAAAGATAAAAAATTAAATATATAAATAAATACACATTATAATATATATTCCATTATATAAACAAATTTCTAAAACTACATTACTATATTCATTAAATAAATAAACATACCTTCCGTTAAATAAATAAATAACTATTATACCTTTTAATAAATAACTAATAATATATATTTCATGGAATTATTATATTCATTTCCTAAAAACAAATATACCTTCCATTAAATTACTAAATAAGTATTCCAACTTTTAATAAATAACTAATAAAATATATTCCATTGAATTACTATATTCATTTTCTAAAAACAAATATACATTCCAACTTTTAATAAATAAAACTCTCGAATAAATAAAATACATTGGCCTTATAACTATTCACAAGTCATACATAAGTCATACAAAATAAAATACTATCTAGCTTGCCTTCTCTCTCCATTTAAAGCACAACATGAACACTCTCTCTCCACCATGAACTCAAGCTCCCCCTCTCTCTCCTCCATGAACACAAGCTCTCTAGCTAGCTTTATTTGATTCACAAATTCCTCTATTTCTAAAGCATAGAATGATTACAAGCGAAATAAAACATTAGAGAATGAAAGAGTGTACCTTGTAGTGCTCCTTAGATGAGTAGAATCTTCACAAATTTTGAAAAAATTGGGCAGCACCTCCCCTTCTTCTCCCGGCCGAGCCAGCATGAACACAGCGCCAAGTGTTCAGCTGGCTTGGCCGGGGGAGGAAGAAGCCACTTTATACAAAAGACATTAGCACCGGGTCGTGGCAAGACCCGGTGCTAATGCGCACCCTTTAGCACCGGTTGCAGCCAGCAACCGGTGCTAAATGGCCTCGGGCACATTAGCACCGGTTGCTGGCTGCACCCGGTGCTAAAGGGTGCGCATTAGCACCGGGTCTTGCCACGACCCGGTGCTAATGTGCTGCCCCCGCCGCCCCCGTGCGCCGCCCCCGCTCCTAGCCGTTGGACCCGGTGCTGAAGCTCCATCAGCACCGGGTCCAAAAATGGCCGAGGCGGAGGGGGCGGGCGGATGTTGAAGTTTCTGGTAGTGGTACGACTCTGAGTTGCAGAAGGCTTTGTTCTGATCGAGCAAAGAAGAGAATACTCCTGAGTCCTGAGGACGTCGCTGAAGGCAAACCTCATGGAACTAGCTCATCCACCGCAATATGCTTGAAGTTGTGGACTATGATGAACTAGGTAGGGTTAGCACTTGCAAGATGCATGATATTATGCGGGATCTGGATCTTTCTGTTGCCAAAGAGGAGAAGTTTGGTTCTGCAAACGATTATGGTGCAATGATCCACGTAGACAAGAATGTTCGTCGCTTGTCATTATGTAGGTGCAAACTTAATACTGCACTTAAGGTTAAATTTCCACACGTTCGAAGTCTTGTGGCTAATGAAATGATTGATAGATCTGTTGTATCAGTAGTAGGATTTGGTCTGGTGCGTGTGTGCTCGTGATGAACTGTAAACAAATTACCAGTAGCATTACGCGCGTGAGTGTTAAAATATAATATTAGTTATATTTAACTTCCTTCGTTCCATTAGCAACACTCAGATTCAACGTCTGACTATTACTATCCATGTCTAGCGCTAAAAAAATATCAGACATTTGAAAAAGACCAGATTCAACATTTTCTATAAAGTATATCAACATTTAAAAATAGTAGACTCAATAATTTCTATAAACACATATCAATATTTAAAAAATATAGTATTCAACATTTTTTGCAACATATTTCAACATCTCGGGAGAACAGATTCAACATTCAGCAACACCTGCATCAACATTTTTTTTAAAAAGGAATCTATTGTTTCTTCTTCTCCAGCGATGGCGGCAGCGCACCACAGCAACAATCATGGCGTGTGAATCTAACTGGAAGTACACGCATCAGAGGGGGCAATAGAAGCTCACGGTGGTTCTCACACGAGCAACCATCACAGCTCATGGTGGTGCTCACACGAGCAGCCGCCACGACGGGCACGAGGCGCGGCAGCGGCGACGAGCTGGACGACACCTGCGTTGGATGGGGCATGCGCAAGAAAGAGAAGCTCGCAGCAAGCATGGGAAAAGAGGAAGCGCTGGGCTACGGCGGCGCAGCAAGCGCGCGAGGAAGAGCAGGCGCTCGGCTGCGGCGGCGTAGCAAGCGCGCGAGGAAGAGAAGACGCTTGGCGGCAGTGGCGCGGAGCAGGTGGAGGGGTGGGGATTGAGAAAAATATCCTACAGATCAGAATTCATGCACCAATCTCAAAGACTGGAAGCTAGCCAGGGAAAAAAACTTCCGCAAGCCATATAGGATTGCCGGGGTCCACCAGCCTTACTGGACTGGACATCCCCGATCAGGGCGTGGGTCAAGAGCCCAATGGGCCTTTGGGTCCATTGGTTAAGAGATCAACCTAACAATGATTTCATCCTCCCCTGTCATGTTATCCTCAATTTTGTCTCAATCAAGCAACTTGACTGTGTTAGAGCTGCAAGATTCTGATATTAATGAGTTGCCAGCATGTATAGGAAACCTCTTTAATCTACGGTACATTGGGCTAAGGCGCACCAATGTCAAGTCAATCCCAGATTCTGTTGAGAAGCTCTTCAACCTCCACACTGACATCAAGCAAACTCAAATAGAGAAGCTACCACGAGGTATTGTTAAAGTCAAGAAGCTAAGGCACGCCTTTTGAGTGACAAAATTACTGATGAGAAGCAGTCAGAGTTTAGGTACTTTATCGGAGTGGAAGCACCTAAAGGGCTGTCTAATCTGGAAGAACTTCAGACTCTTGAGACAGTGCAAGCGAGCAAAGATTTGGCGGAGTGCCTGAAGAATCTGATGCAGCTCAGAAGCATATGGATTGACAATGTAAGCAGCGTTGATTGTGCAAACCTTTTTACGACCCTATCAACGATGCCACTTCTTTCCAGCTTGCTTATCACCGCAAGAGATGCAAGTGAAGTACTTTGCCTCAAAACCTTGGAACCAATTTCCAAAAAGCTTCGCAGATTAATTATGAGGGGGCAGTGGACTTCTCGCACTACTACAAAAATGATTTGTAGGAGCGACCTGTTTTTTTAAGTGCGGGTAAGAAACCAGCCCGTTCCTAGAGAACGAGACGAACACTGTAGCTGCCGACCCGTGCTTAATAATATGTTTGCTAAGGCGGGCTATGGGGTCACCCGTTTCTGCTAATATGGGTTCATTTGTAGTAACGGGTGAGAAGGAGACCCGAGCCTGAAAATAGCTCACTTCATTTACTGCAACGGCCGTTGCTACAAAAAAATCAAGCTGTTCATTTGCTGCAACGGCTGAGGGGAACACGCGTGGCAACAAAATTCAAGCTGAGCTTTTATGTTCTTGCGTGCTCTCTCTCTCTCTTCCTTATCTCTTCATGTCTTCAGTGCTCCCCTCCTCATCTTCCTTATCCTCTCACGCGTCGGCGCCTTCCCTCGGCTGGCACCAGAGCCGCCGGACGTGGGGCGGCGGCTGGCCGTAGTGGGGTTGGCCATGGTGCCCAGCGTCCACTTGCCGCGGCTGGCGCCAGCGGCGGCGGGCGGCGGCGGGTGGCCGTGGTGGGGTCGGCCGGCGGGTAGAGGGCGAGCACCATGGCGCCGTCCAGGGAGACCAACGTGCCCAGCAGCTTCGCCATGCCCGTCTTGCACTCGAGGTATGGGCTTCCGAGCTGCAATCGAATCCCATTCTTCAATTGTTTGCTATGCTGTTAATGGAATCCCTGGCCATCGTTGCTGTTAATGGAGTCCGAGGTGGCGGGCTCGCCGGCTGGCGCGGAGGGTGGCTCTACTCTGCTGCATGCCGTGGCTCGCTGGAGAGCCTTCGAGCCTCGCGTGGACCAAAGCCAGCGAGGGCCGCCTCGTCCTGCGCGTGCGCCGCCACGACCGCACCCGTGTGCTGCAGCCCAACGCGAAGCGCTGCGGCGGCGAGTCCGTCGCCGACGAGATGGAGGCGCGCCGCAGCCCAACGCAAAGTGCGGTGGCGAGCGAGCAGGCGGGCGGAACGCGGTGGCGGACGTGCAGACAAGCGGACGGGCAGGCGGGCGAGCGGAGGGGTGGCGGCGCGGACACGCAGCCCCGGCGGCGAGCGGCCGACGTGCCCGAGCGGGGCCTTTTTTTTTTGTTTTTTAATCGATTTCTAGGCGCGGGTGATGCCATGACCCGCTCCTGTAATAGCCACGTGTTAAACGTCCGTGCCCGCAAACGCGCTATTTCTAGCTGCAAAAAGCGAGCGCGGGTGTGGACTGCCCGTTGCTAGAAACATATTTCTAACCGCCCCTGCAAACCCTCTCTAGTAGTGTGGGACACTAGAGTATCAAATATTTTCTAGGCATGGAGAACATCTGAGATATCTTGCTCTAAACTGGTGTCATCCTGGGGAGGATCCATTGGGGGTTCTCGCTCCATACGTGCCAAACCTCACCTATTTAAGTCTTAACAGGGTGAGTAGTGCAAGCACTTTGGTTCTTTCTGCAGGGTGCTTTCCCCGCCTGAAGACCCTCGTTTTGAAGCGAATGCCGGATGTCAAGCAGATGGAGATCAGATATGGTGCCCTCCCATGCATTGAAGGTCTTTACATTATGTCCCTAGCACAGCTGGATATGGTTCCTCAAGGCATCGAGTCACTTTTCTCCCTGAAGAGGCTTTGGCTACTGCATCTGCACAGCCAGTTTATAACTCAGTGGAAAATGGGCGGGGTGCACCAGAAGATGATGCAGCATGTTCCGGAGGTTCGTGTCTAGGGCTATAGGCAACCAGATGGTAATTCCTCTATTTCTATGTTTGTATGACGTGTCTGCTGAGAATTATGTTCATTATGCTTTATATCCCTTTTCTCCTGATAAGACATGAATTATATGTTTACATTGATATATCTATTGTATTTGCAAATACCCATGTATGTGCAGTGCTGTGTTGGTTCGGTTGCTTTAATAATACTGATTTTGTTCGAGAACACTTCGTGTCTCTATTTAACTTATCTTGCAAATGATGTTATGGTCAAACTGATTCTGTACATATGAAGCTGAGGTTATCAGAGATACTGCAGAGTACTGAATGACAGTGGAAAGCCTCGCCTCACTGCCTCAGGGTGTGGCTTATTGAGTTGAGAAAGCCCTAAGTACCAATGGCGCAGTTTTCTAGTCACGTTACTGACTTTTCTTTGAAATTCCAATGGGACTGTACAAAAGAATTTATACAGCTCTGGCCACAGGTACTCCGAATGGAGCTTATAATCTAACAACTTTATAAGAAATAAGAAATAAAAGGTTTGTTGGATTTTCATACCAAATACTTCCTTTGAACATCAAAAGCTCTGTTCCTGGATCATGAAAAGAGGTTGTGTCCTGAATCCTCATGCAAACATATAGCTTAGTTTTACTATCGTTTCCTTCTAGAGCACCAGTCTGTTTCCATTAAAAAAATCTACTATGTTTTACAGTTCTATTTTACAAGGATCTGGTAAATGCTGTAAACGTTGGGCTCTTGTGTTTCAACTGCAGCTACCAACACTGCCCAAAGTAATACACATGATGCTGATGCTATGTTTCAGAACAACAACAGAGCACACAGCGCTCAGTGATCCATCCCATTTTTCTGCCGCGACGTGTTCTACGAAGAATTCACAAGCTCATCAACTTGTAAGCAGTTAGCTGAATGAGATGAGTTGGTAGCACCTACGAGGAACTCCTTTTCTCCAAATTGGCGGTAAGGTGACTGGTGACTTGATGAGCATATAAAGGGATCGTTAGGGATGATTATTCAGAAATATGGACACTATTGGCTTTAAAAACTGGTTTTCTGCTGCAACATAGTGTCACTTGAGTCCTATTTTTCCGTAAAGGCAAATTACAAAGTTTAAATAGCGAAACAATTATGCTCCCTTAAAAAAAACAGTAGAAAGATTACCTACAAGCAGGTTTGCGCATAATGTGCAAACTTACAAACCAGCGGGAAATTCAAAGTTTCAAGGCAAGTAATTTATGCTACTGTCTTGAACAATGTTACACCTTTTGCCTTTTATCGTTGATGCAATTATTCTACGATAATGCTTCCCAAAAGTACAACCGCACGTCCTAATTATTTCAGTCAACCGTCCTTCAACCCAAAAAGTTACTGAAAATTCTTTAGAAAGTCTCCAGAAAAATGCTGAAAATTAGATTGAAATCAGAAAAAGAATTTGGAAGTTACCCCAAAAGTTACTAAAAAGACTTGTTTACGTTGAAAACAATATTTTCTAAAACAATATGCGCCGAAATAAAAACTATCCCGAAAGTTACTCTGGTGAAATGCTTCTAAAGCCTGGGGTTGCACGCGCCGTCCTGTTCTGATCAGATCGCCCTCGCGCGCTCCGATCCGTCGTGGATAGCTGCGGATTCGAGGCCATGGCCGCTCCCCTTGTCCCGATAATGGCCCCGCCGTCGACGCTGGCCGGAACCCCTGCCGCCGTTGTGCGTTGTCTGCCGAACCAGTCGACTGCAGGGGACTCGAGTGGCAAGCGGACAAGCCTACCTCTCGTCGCGCCGCCGCCGGAGTCGATGAACCCCGCCATGGTTGAAGAGCGCGAAGGCGTGGGCGCGGAGGCCCCCACCGCCGCTGAAGTTGGGTTTGGTTCAGATTCAGAACTCAGCTGATCGGCCACTTCTATCTAGGGGTGGTAAAAGGCCTTCACTTTTGTACCGGGCCGGATTAGGGCCGGGCATAAATAATACAGTTTTTGAGCTAAATTTTGTTAGGGCCAAGTTAGATTGTGAAGGAACAAACGGGCCATGATCCATTACCACCCCTACTTCCATCTCCCAAGTGTATTCCTTTCGCGTTTGGTTCAGGATTCAGGTGTCTCCAGAAGTCTTTTGCGTTTGTTCAGTTAGTACAGATTCTAAATGGGGGAAAAACATTCAGACTCACAGCAATGTGCAGGAAAGAGTTCTGGTTTATTACAAGAACATGGTATATACTTGCAAGTGCATATCATTTGACCTGAATACTAAATTCAGATTCGATGCAGAAAGTATTGTAGCAATTTAGACAAAAACAATGTTAAGTAGTAAAGGAGATTTTGCGACGTGGGGCAGGAGCTAGCACAATTTAGCTGAATCTTTGCCTTGAATATTCTTCATGGTTGTCTGCCAAACCAAATTAAGTAGCAACTATACCAACTGATGCGAATCCTGAACTGAATGCTAGCTTCACCTCCTGCTGCAAAACCAAAATGGCATCATGAAACAAGATAGAAATATGATGAACAATTTGTAATTGTTATTTTGTCATGTCTTTTGTTCCCTTGCAGTAATTGAGTTGTCCTAAAAAATCTAGGCAGCAACAAAAGTACTCCAGTGTTCATCCTATAGTGATTTTCTATAGGACTATAACAAGAGTTCTAGCATATAATTGGGATAGGGACAGGATTTAGTTATGGTCTTTTTATGTATTATCCTAGCATATAATTGGCTTATCCTTTTCTAGTTATTTTCTACTGCAACATCTAATCCTTTTTCTGTATTATAGTTATGGTCTTTTTATGTTTCTTGCTGGGAAAGGTGGGCAATTGAAATACATGCTGCCCAAATTTGTCAGTACAGTATATTGGATATGTTTCTGGAAAATAAAATGGCTGGAAACGAGAAGAGAAAGGTAACCACACTGACCTCAATGCTCCCTCAAGGATCAGAATTCTTGTAATGCAAGTAGCAATTAAGAAGACACTGGGTCATTCCCAGAAATGGATAAGCCAGTTAAAGCAGCACAAACCACCGGATGTCCTGTGATTTTATAGGTAGCAGAATTCATTTTGCCAGTTTGCATCTGAGTGTCATTATCTTGTACTAGTTCCTCTGGCAGAACAGGGCATTCAATAATCTCATTTTCAGTTGCTTCTGACGCAGAAGGATCTTCTCCAGGATCACCTTCCTGTGGATCAACCCTTCTGAGCAGAAGAATTTTTGGCCTATTCGGGTGTTCATTAGCCGCCATCATCCAATTTAATTTAGTACAATTGTCGACTCTGTTATCAAGAATTACTTCCTTCAAGTGTTTGAGGCCTTTAATATGAATATCAGATAGGCCATCCATATCCTTACAAAGCAGCTGAAGTGATTCAAGATTTGGCATAGCGCCTTCTTCGATCTTTGGGAATGTTTTTGGACATTCCAACACATAGCATAGCCGGAGTAGAGCTCGTAATTTTTTGTCCTTAATTGTGATCTCATCAATTTCCTTTGCAATCAGCTTCAAGTATCGCAGGTATTTCAGATCACACAAAGCTACGAGAAGATCAGCTGTAAATTTGGTTGAAGATTGAAGGCAAAGTTCAGTTAGTCCACGCAGTTCATTGACAAATCGAGGCAGCTTCAGTAACCTGCCATGTAGTTTTAATGACGCAAGATAGCAGGAACCGTGCAAGCCTTCCAGTAAGTCTTCAGAGCACCCTTCAAAATGGACTGACAGAGAACGCGGGTCATCTGCTGACTTATTTACATCATCAATGAAATTCTGTATGGCGTCCTGTAGATTAGTCAAGTTAGCATATGTTGCAGATGAGCCACACCAGATCTTGACCTTCTGCAATCTCTTCATCTGACTCATCAGTTCTGCAAACCCTTTACTTTTGTCAACGAGAAATCCTGCTAATGTCTGCAACTTACATTGCCCTGAGGCTAGAATGACTTTCTTTTGGAGCATAAACTTTTTTCCAAACAGATGAACTAAATTGGGCAGCTTGACAACTTCTGGACGTAGGATCCTTACAGACGATCTTCGTAAATCGAGTGTCTCCAAAAGTTTCAGTTGTTTCTTAGGAAGGTTGGTAACCCCTGCCCCTAGGCTTAGATACCTTAAAACTAACAGGTTGCACAATTTTTTGAGATTTTCATTTTGCAAGTTGGTACACTGTTCAAGATCCAAGACTCTCAGAAGCTTGTACTTGCTGAGATCCAATATACCATTACCCATGTTCCCTGTGACTATAAGAGACCTAACAAGTGACAGATTACATTTCAAATTGCTGGCATCCGT
The DNA here is from genome assembly GCA_033239725.1 of Echinochloa phyllopogon. Classification (NCBI taxonomy): domain Eukaryota; kingdom Viridiplantae; phylum Streptophyta; class Magnoliopsida; order Poales; family Poaceae; genus Echinochloa; species Echinochloa phyllopogon. The sequence goes on from BTCW01000008.1 coordinate 11,572,490, forward strand.
GATACTGCTGTCACTGATAGAAAGACGACGAACACGTTTGGGTTGGAGGCCTCTGTCACCAAACATAGCAATAATGTTTTCAGAATGAGACTTGAGCGTAATGTACTCGTGCATCATGCCATAAGTTTTGCATGTTTTCACATCCGTGTTGTTGCTAACCTCAATGGGTTCGATGATATTCTGGTCCATGAGAATTTTGAAGTTTTCAGCTGCTGGGTCGCTGCATGAATTTGATGGCTTTAACAATCCCTCTACGAACCATTGCCTCATTAGCCTTTTCGTCCTGATTGGGTGATCACTGGGAAACATAGCAAAATATAGCAAGCAAGCTTTGTGATCATGGGTGGGCAAGCTGGTGTAATCATTGGTCAACAGCTCATGCAACCTTTTCAAGGTATGATCGCTATCCAGACGTCCACGTAGCAGATTGCAAGCCTTTTGACAGACAGGTCCTTTCGGCCAACCTTCTTTTTGCATGAATTCACCAACAGTAGTCAGAGCAAGTGGCTGACCATCACATTTCTTCAAAATAGCTGTTGAATCCGGCTCAGGGTAATCTAACTCTTCCACTGGACAAGCTTTTTTCAGGAACAATTCCTTTGAGTATGTCTTATCAAGTCTTCCAGTTTTGTGGATGTACCCTTTGGTGCTCCTGCTGCAGACAGTAGCCACTGACTGGACTCTTGTTGTCACAACTATTCTGCTACTATCATTAGAAGGGAAAGCAGACTTTATTGTATTCCACAGGTCTGTGCGCATATCATCAATTACAATGAAGTACCTAAAACAACAGCAACAAAAAAGGACGGATATTATCAGAATGCTACTCAACAAACCACAATAATCAATTTATGCTGTCTATACATTGTAGATATCTAATGTCGAATAATCCTATGCAGCATGTATCAGGTGCGAGGACATTCTTGTGAATTCTGATACTTAAATTTTTGTAAAGCTGTTACATGCTAAAATATTTGTTAACCCGACCATGCCACTATAATAGTAAAAGTAGGTGACAAATACCTTCTGCATGTCACTGCTCCCAATGAATTTGTTAAACAATACTTTTTCCATAGCTAATTCTGCTGAACTGCTTCCAAATACTTTTTTTGTAAGCCTTGGAAAAATATTTTACATCTTTTCATTTCTGATTTACACATGCAATTTGGCTCTGCTTAAGTAATTTATCTCTTTATGGTAGTGTATGTACATTCAACTATTACAGAAATGTTTTCCTATGGATAATAGAAGACAGAGTGTTATATATACTCTCTCTGTCCTAAAATAAGTTGATTTCTAGTATAGTTCTAAGTCACATTAAATCAGAGAAATAAGTAGGCAATGATTTCCCTTTTCCAAGAAGAAGGTTGATCTTACTTCTTATTATTCAGATGCTTCCTGAGATCAGTGCTAAGCTGGATGACATCAAAGGTGTCCAGTGGCGGATTGTGCAGTTGCGTGAGTATTGCCCTTAAGAGCTCCAGTGAATCCCTGTGTCCTGCGGAAACCCATGCCCTTTCCTCGAATTCCTTGCCGTCGGGGCTTTCGTCTGATGGGCAAGAAGAGTCTTTCCCGATCCACAAAACCCAACAATGGAGATTACTTTCAGCTGCTTCGACTCCGCTTCTACCAACTGCAGTCGGAGCTGCTCCATGTGCACCTTCATGCCAAACAGTTCTTCTGGAAGAACATGTCGATCCAAGGATGATTCAGGATGGGGGGTACCTAAAGGATTGGACACTGGTCTATCCATCTCTTTATTTATTAGTGCATCTATTATGCGTTGCACCTCCGTTTTGAGTCGATCCATGTCTTTATCTATCTCCTCTATGCTTGTCCTGTTTCCAGAGTTAAACCATATTCCTTGCTCTTTCCATGACATATGGTAGTTGATATGGTCTATACAATCTTCAATGTCATGAGCCAGCCGGCTCAATTCTTGGATCAATGGGCCATTTTGCCTCAAGTCTTGTATGGAAGCAGTGATATAGGGAAGCTTATTCGTCAGGTAAATAACATCGCCTTGAAACCTCTTGTACAGATTGTACTTCTTCTGTGCTAGTGAAAACAAACTCGGCCCGAGATTCTTTAGAAGTGCAACCACAAGGCCTACGGCAGCTTCCATTGTTCTCCTGTGGAGTGTAGGTGGGTTCTAGTGCCCCAGCAGCTGCACCCCGCATCAACTATGGGGCGGTTAACCAGTTAGGAGGCTTAGAGGAATTTAATGAGCATCTTTTGGTGGAGATCAGCACATTTGAAATTTCGTCTGAAAGTAACTTGCGTTTGTCAGTTTAAGCTAAAATTGTTCGCACCAGCTGCAAGTTCCAATGAAACAACAAATTAATGGGAAGTCCATTTCATCTCTAAAAAAACAAACAAATTGCGACTACATGCAAATATGAATGGGAAAATTTGCTACAGGACATGCAAAGTGAAGCGCGTTTGCTGAGACACACCGTTGACCGCGTTATATGCTGGTGGACACTCTCCTTTTGTGCAAATTTGCTGGAAGACACCGCTCCTATTAAAATAATATTTTTCAGCCAAGTAGAAGAGAGAAACGTGATGAATTGTCATTTTTGCCCCTGACCCCACTTGTCATATTCTTCCCCTTCCCCAATGGTTGTGTCAAGCCCCACGCCCGCCGGTGCTCAAGCTCGCACTGGCGTGTCGCGGTGCTCGCGCTCGCGCGCAAGTCACGGAATGACAAGTGGGACCAAGGGCAAAAATGACATTTCCTCACCGTTAACTCTCCTTCCCAGTCAAAAAATGTTATTTTAATCGAAGCGGTGTGTTCCAGCAAATTGGCACAAAACTGCAGTGTGTCTCAGCCTATTAGATGGTCAACGGTGTGTGTCAGCAAATGAGCGCCATTTCGCGTGTCCTGTAGCAAATTTTCCCAAATATGAATACGCTATTTAACTTTCACAGAAAAGATATTAGGACTAACATATATTAGAAAAACATTTGTACAATCGAAATATTAGAGGTTGTTTTTTTAAAGAACCTCTAATCTGTGTGAACAATCAAAATTAATGAAATAGTATATGCACAATTTGCATCAAAGAACATCAGCGTCAAGGCTAAATGATCCAAAATAAGTTTTCCCTGTGAACCTTGCTCCTGATGTAGGTGGTGGTGAGATCAATGATGAAAGCAGCGCCTTGAGGGAGAAAGGTTTGCCGTGGTAGGATCTGAGAATTTGTTGGTTGTGAACTTCTTCTACCTGTGATTGCGTGGAACCTTGATAACCTAAGATACACCAAATTGAGATATCAGAGAGGATATTAGCCATGAATATGATCACAGAACCTAACCCCAGTGGAAAAGTTTCGGCTCTAGATTCGTTTCGAAAGGACAGTGTTTTTCTTGCAAGAAATGCGATAAATTAAACGCATCAAAATTTTCAAGCAAATCTGGGCACCTGAATGGCTGGGAGATGTAGATCCAGCCATCCAGGTGCCCAGATCAAATACAACTAGATGATGTTTATCTTCATCGGTAGCAAGCAGCAGCAGTTACAGTACGCACCTGCCGGTTGTGATGCTGAAGCATATAGAGCTCACTGGTGAGGCCTTGAGGGAAAGACGAGCCTGATTGGTGAAGATGCACTCATTCGTCGTGGTCTCGTGGCGTGAACGGGCTATAGCATAGACATATATAGTTTCTTGTTCTTTCTTCCTTCTTTTATTTTTCTGTCAGTTCCTGCTTCTTTGTCCCTTCTTAAATCACGAAGACCAAAGCAGGCATTGCATATTTGCAGTCAACCACCCCTACCTTTTCTTGTTATCTTTCTTCCTCCCTAATTTTTTATTTTTTATTTTTTGAACTCGTTTAGTAATTGTTTGCCCTTTCAAGTCAAGTCATGCTTTTTTGTCCTTTCTGTCCCTTAAATTGCAAAGACTAAAGTAGGCATAGCAGTGGCCCGAGACTCCCCAGATTCGGCCCCCTTCCTCTCCTCCTCTGGTGCTCGTGCTGGCGGCGAGAGGGAGGTGGGCCGGCCCCCTCCTCTCTTTGCTTTTAGTAGCATAAGTATTTTGTAGTTGCCTGGATGGGTATCCGGCGGCCCATGGAGCTTGGCCGTCACTCCTCGCCGTCGTCGCCGCCGCCGTCATTCTGCTCGCCGTCAGCCTCTACATAGGTGAGGTGTGTATCATCAAAATAAAGCTCCCTCATCCACCGCCCCTAGAAGATCCAATTTCCTCTGTTTTCTCTGCATCCGTCCTCCACCCTGGGTTCTCCCCTAGATTCGGATCTCCTTGGTACGGTTCTAACCGCTCCGGCCATGGATCCGGCCATCCGTTCTACGGATGTTTCAATCCATGTCTGGACTCCGGTCTCCGCCGCCCAAGCCACCACCATCGTTACCTCCGCCACCGCCTCGTCATCACCCTTGCCGCCTTCATCCCGTCCGTCCTCCTTGGTCCTGCTCTCCTCGCTGTTGATCCGGCGCATGGGGAAGTGGTTTCGGCCATCTGCGTGGCAGATCAGGTCGATCCCCTTCTTCCCGCTGTCGCTGCTGCTCGGGGCTGGACTGTGATCGTCTCCGCCTTCTCTGTCGCTGCCTCATTCACTTTCCTGCCGCCCCAACCCTCCTTCGAGTCTTCAGCAACCAAGTACTCCCTCACCACCGATTCCATCACCGCCTCCATCACGTCCAGAACAAGAGAACAACACTTTGCATCCCATTGCTTCGTTCTTCAGTTTGACAACGCACATAGAAGTGGCAAAGCATTTGCTGACATTCGAGGAGACCGCCGACCTCCGTCGACGCCAGTCCTCAGATTTAACGTCAGTACATGTCGAGTCAGTTGCTTGAGTCTGGTGAAGCTTATACGATATATACGGCTCAAGCCATTTAATCCTCGAAGGCACGGCCCAATCAGACAATTAAGAGGTGCGCCAACTCAGAGTGCGATGAGGACCTCTCTTTCGGCCCGGCACCCTTGATGAAGACATCACCTGTGTGTGCTTCAACCGAAGTTCAGATTAATTTTATTAGTTTGTTTTCTTTTTATTGATGATGTTTGTACGAGTCATTGCGTTGCCTCTTCAATAATAGTTACGAAGCTACATTGTTGTTCTTTGGGATGGAAGATCCCAAATCGTTGTAATGTGGTTTGCGTCTCTTAATATATTTGAGTCTAAGTATAAAAAAAGGCAAAATTTGCTGTGGGACACCGTTATTTCCCGAAATTGGCTAGAACACACCGCAATCGGTCTAATTGGCCCAGTACTATTACAAAATCGTGATTCTTTGCTTTAACACACCGCGGCCATTAAAATAAGAATTTATCTGATTTTGGGAGAGAGGAGGTGGAGGAAATATCATCTTTGCCCTTTATCTTCAGCCGAGGCCGAGGCGGCTGAAGATAAAGGACAAAGATGACATTTCCTTCACCTTCTCTCTCCCAAAATCAGATAAATTCTTATTTTAGTGGCTACGGTATGTCAGAGCAAAGAATCACGATTTTGTAATGGTACTGGGTTGATTAGACCGATTGCGGTATGTTCTAGCTAATTTCGCGAAATAACGGTGTCCCACAGCAAATTTTGCCTAAAAAAAATAGGCATAGCAGTCAAGCACCCCTATCATATCTTGTTGTCAGCAAGCCTTTGTTATACTTAGAAAATTAGCTATGGACTAAAACTAATAAATTATCTGTGCAATATAAAATTTTGGCGTGAGGTTGTGGTACCTGCTGCTGTGTTTGGCTCGTGCGACACGTTACTCCAATTCTTAAATACTGGGATGTGACTCTTCAACTACTCGGTAGGTAGTGGATGGCTAGCACGTCAGCTCTCAGCATTTTAAGGCCAGTCTCAGTGTAAGGGTCATCGATACAGTTATCTATACTGAAATCTTAAGAACTGTGCCAGTAGAGGGTCATGGTGGTGACCCTACTCTCACATTTCATGACCCTCCTTTTTTCTCTCTCATAATACTATTGGTATATGTTATCAAATTTAATGTCTATAAAACTCTCATGACCCTCCCACCGAGACTGGTCTAAGATACAGCTTCTTTAATAGTCTAGCTTTTAGCATCTACCAGCTTATAACATATTAACATAAATGACTTCACACGTCATTCTCACATAATCTTGAAATACATATATGAGACTACCACTTAAACAAGAACTGGTTCTTAACTTTTCACGCTATTTATGAATTAAAAAATTTATAAGCTAGTATAAGAGTCAATCATTGAAAGTGCCCTTTTAATTCAAAAAAAAAAGAAAGTGGCCTAAGCTGCAATGACAGCTCTTAGGTGGGGCCATGATTGATTTGTCAGGGTGCAAGACCGGTGTCATGACTTGCCCGGAACTTTGATTAGCAGACCCAGTTTTGTTCAAGCAGCAACTCCTATCTTTTCCCATTCCCTTTTTTTTCAAAAATCCTTCCCACGTCCTTTTTTCAATGTGAGTAACCGGGCGTTTTCTTGATGCTTTCTTTGACTTCTTCTATGTATAGATTCAATGATTTCTTTTACTTGCCAGGAGAGAATAGAGGCCTAAAGATCGAAGATGAGTTCATCACTGGGCTCCATGGGATCCCTTCCAGGCAAGCTGCGTTCGCTGCTAGTCTCTTCCAAGAACCAGATCCCCGATCCACTGAAGGACGAGATCAAACTCCTGATCCAAGATCTCGAAGAAGCATGTACCTTCCTTTTGGATCTGTCAAGGGCGGAAGCTCCTCATACGACGCTCAAGCTATGGAGAAACGAGGTCCGCGAGATGTCCTATGACATGGAGGATTACATTGACAAGACGACGCATCCCTACTCTAACCAATTTGAAGCTGAAGAATTTGGCATCCTTGTTGAGTTGGCAAGGGACGCCTGCAAATCTTACGGCCGGTACAATCTTGGGCGTTTATGGCCATCGAATAATCTTTGCTGCATGGCCGGCGGGCAAGCCCGTGTTCCAGAGCTTATCAGGGAGGCAATATATACTGTTGGCATCGATGAAACAAAGAACAAACTTATCAGCAGGCTTAAGGACAATTCTCAGGAAGGATTGAAATTAGTAGCCATTCATGGACCTGCCGGTGTTGGTAAGACGACTCTTGCCCAAGAATTGTACCGTGAGATTGGAGGGGAGTTCGAGTGTCGCGCATTTGTGCGGGCGTCAAGGATGCCTGATACAAGGAGGCTTTTCCTTAGCATAATCTCTCAAATTCAGCGCCATCGACGACCATATTCTCATTACACCGTGCAAAATCTCGTTGATAGCCTCAGTCAACATCTCCAAGATAAGAGGTACATATATGTATTAACTTGGTATGTCTCCTGTTTCAGTTAAAATTAGTACATATAATGATTGAAAATTTCGAAGTTAGCTCCAGCCTGTTCACTAAATCCAACATGAAGAAAGCCTAAAAAAAAACCTTGATAGCCTTCTAGCACAGTTTACTCTCTATATAAATAATTTCAACTTAATGGTCATTCTGTTTGTGAGTAGCAGAAATGGAGAATCCTCTTTTTTTTCCCAGACAAACAATGCAAGGAGTGAATGAATTCTGTCACGAGGTAAATTGAGTGACGGAGCCAGATTGAAAAATGTTATTATTGACCTGAAATGTAGTTCTTTTATTTTTTCTAAAACACTTTTGGTTCAGATTTATGCAATAATGCAATCGTCCCCCTGATTGGACTTGGCTATCTAATGTTTAGAGCTCACAAACTCCAATGTATCCAGGTAATAAAAACTAATGATGTAGAACTTGCACAGAAACCAGGAAGCCAATCGTAGCTTAAGTACATTATGTCTCCTGTAACATAACTCCTAATATAGACCTTTAATTCACCATTGTATGTATGTCGTTCTTGCTCCTAGCATGGCACAATGTAATTATTCTTATATTTAATATTATTTGGCAGGTATTTCATTGTAATCGATGGTTTGTGGGAAATGACATCCTGGGATATTGTTAACAGTGCTTTTCCAGAGCACACACATTGTAGCAGAGTATTAATAACAACAGATATTGAGGAGGTAGCTCTGAGGTGCGGTGATTATCAATCTGATGCTATTTTCCTGATGGAGCCTCTTAACAGAGATTACACTGCAGAATTGTTGAATATTAGAGTGTCTTGCTATAACCAAGAAATCTTTGAACGATTAATGGAAAATTTAGAAGATATTATCAGAACATGTTGTGGTCTGCCGCTAGCAATCATTAGCATAGCTAACATATTAGCAAGCCAACCAGATAACTCACAGCTGTGGTGCCAAGTCAAAGAATGTTTGTCGTCCAGATTGGGAAATAATCTTACTTCAGAAGGCCTGCTAAGAGAAATAGTATGCTTAAGCTATGATTTTCTTTCACATGATTTGAAGTTATGCCTACTATACCTTAGTATGTATCCTGAGGGGTATACATTCTTGAAGGCTGATTTGTTGAAGCAATGGACGGCCGAAGGTTTCATCAGTGTAGTACAGGAAAATATTAACCAAGTTGCAGAGTCCTACTTTGATGAGCTAGTCTGGAGGGGACTAATACATCCCAATCATATCAATTTTTCTGATGCCGTGGTGACATATACACTGCACTCCACTTTGTTTGAAGTTATTACGCACAAGTCCATAGAAGAGAATTTCACCACTGTGATAGATTACTCCAATACCATCCCAGAGCTTTCAGCAAATATTCGTCGACTGTCTCTCAGATACAGCAATGCTAAGTACGCAACAAAACCAGAGGGCATGACACTGTCTCCTGTGAGATCACTAATCTTTTACGGACATATTCAGTGTCTACCATTACTTACGGAGTTTGAGGTACTTAGAGTTCTAAACATTGAATTTTGGGGTGATCGAGAAGAGTTAGACCTAAGTGTCATCAACCAATTGTTTGAGCTGAAGTACGTGCGAATTACAACGGATATGGTTGTTAGGCTCCCATCAGAAATGAGTGTATTAAAAAATTTGGAGACACTGGAAATTTATGCAAGACTAACTTCTGTTCCATCAGATGTTGTTCGTCTCCCGAGTTTGTTGCACCTCTGTCTCCATGGTGAGATAAATCTATCCAGTGGTATTAGCCACATGAGGTCTCTACGCACACTTAAGTATTTTGACCTCAGCGGTAGCTGTGAAGACAATGTGTGTCGTCTTGGTGAGATGACAGACCTGCATGATCTTCATCTCACCTGTTCTAAAGCAATGCCCGACGCTCTGAAGAGAAACTTGATAGCTCTGGCATCTTCTATGGGTAAATTAGGCAAACTAAATTCTTTTATTCTTGCTCCCGACACTTCATGCTCCAGCTTTTACTCGGACTGCTCAAGCCTCATATCTTCACCACCATTGTTTCTCCAAAGATTTGAGTTGTTGCCACCCATGTGCATCTTTTCTAGACTTCCCAAATGGATTGGACAACTCCAGAGGCTACGCATTCTGAAAATTGCTGTCATTCAATTAAAAAGGGATGATATTTGTAGCATTGCAGGACTAAAGGAACTTATTGTTCTCTCGTTGTTTGTCAGGCAGTCACCTGCAGAGATAATTGTCTTCAACCGTGCTGAGTTCCCAGTTCTAAAGTATTTTAAATTCAAATGTGGTGTTCTACGCCTTGCCTTTAAGGCAGAAACATGCCAAGTCTTCGGAGCCTACATCTAGAATTCAACGCCCACAGTGGCGAGCAGTACGATGATATGCTTATGGGCATTGAAAATTTGTTAAACATACAAGAGGTGGCAGGACGAATTGGGACAATTCCTGGTGCAGAGGAATCTTGTTATGAACGGCGGCGAATAACAAGTAATCAAACACAGCGGGACACAAGATTTAACGTGGAAACCCCTCCAATGCGAAGGGGAAAAACCACGGGCACCAGCCAGCACAATCTCACTATATCTCAAGAGTCGGGTTACAACGCCTATGGCGGCTTACAAGAGAATCAAGTCTCCACGAAACCCTAGCAAGGGTATATATACCGTACCACGGGGGGCTTCGCCCCCCGTACCCCCCTTTACGCGTCAACATGGGGGCGAGTTCCTGATGGGCCGGCTTCAGCCTCCGCTTCGCTCCGGCCCAAGCCTCCGGCGACGGGCCTCCGCTGCGCTTCGGCAGAAGCCCGGCCTATGTCGTGGATGTGGAATTTGGAACATATCCAACAAATCTGACAGGACGGTCGCAAAATCTGCGTTCAAGAATGCCATGGTAAAGCACTTAAAGCAGCTGGCCGTCAACGTACAAATGGTTGACTGGATTGACAAAGAGTAAGGACCTTTGTTTTCCTCAACAATTTGTGTTCAATCCCATTTTAATCAAAATACTCAGAACTCCTAGAGCAATCCCACCTACCCTAATTCCACAGAATTATTCTTTTCATTGTTTTCATTTTATTTTGGCAACACTCTTTGTCCTTACCAGTGCTTTTCTCCAACTTTCGTAAAATAAACAAAGCGAATATACCCCCCTAAAGCTAGTTATTGCTAGAAATGCCACTATATCGGCTAAATAGTTTTGTTTGACTCGGAACATATTTTATCACCTTGCAAACTCAAACCTTATAGGGTGAATAAAGAATGGCTCATTCCTCTGTTACTTAAAAAGGGCCTATCTAATTTAGGTTGATTCCAGAAGATGGTGATAGCCTGGTAGGGGACTAAGGCTTCGTATGATACTAGATATGCATCATGTAAACCAAATAATGTTTTGATTTTAATTTTTCGGCCATCATATATTCATATCCAGATTCCCTCCAATTTGAGTTCTTGCAACGGACAGACAAAGTGTGCTAAATATACAGAGCCTCTGTTCAATTTTAAAAATCCATTATTGGTCAATCATTCTTAAACTTTAATATTCAGAATGCTATCAGATTATGCCGGTTCAAAAAAAATTGCTGTCAGATTATATTCTGGTTCGTTCTCCAAAAATAAGCAAGGTGCATCTAAATATGTCATCCTGCTTAACGAGGGAATTTGTAAGGTTTTCATTTAGGTTTACATTTTATCCTGGAATGTGCTTTGAACCTCCTTTGTTTGTTTTGTGCGTGTTATATTGTAAAACGCGGCTGTCAAAGTCACATCTAAACTTATACCAATGACATTTTAATTAAAATGAATGGAGCAGGGAACAATACAACGGAACATATACTGATCCTAACGTGTCAGTCAGCTTCCGCTGTCACGTTTTTGGAGTTAAATATTACCCAACAAATACCGGTATAGTAGGTTCTTTATGAATTTTCTGACAACTGTTATGAATGTCAGTTATGACATTCATTTGAACTTATATTATAAAGAAAGAAAATGCAAAATGATTCCTGAATATAAATATATGCATATGTATAATCCATTTTTCTTATTTTTTCCAAATTACTGAAACGAAGGTGCACTTTCTTTTATCAGGATTTCCCAAGTTCCTGAGATGCCTGCAAGCTCTTGTTCTCCAGGTAATTCTATTTCAATCCTCATCAAGTTCATGTTTTCTTTCATAGTACGTCGTACACACATCTTTTTTCTAGATATTAGAACAACTTATAAAATCATTACCCGTTACTATTTAGGACTCTCCCTATCTCTCACCAATGTTCAGTTACGTACCGCAGTGAGCAGGCAATGTTGATCTGATCCTCACTCATAAATCAAATACGAAATGTCAATTAATCTAATTATCTAAGACGGTAATGGTATGGGTTAATTAGGGTCTTAGGGAAAGATTGGAAATTACTGAAGCACTACTGGAAAATAGCACTTTGCCGTGCATCCAAAACTTTACCGTGCGCATTTTATCGGGCGCCCGATAAAGAGCTTCTTTACCATGCGTTTTCTATAGGGCGCACGACAAAGAAAATGTGCACGGAAAATTCAATGGCAAAAACAATCTTTGCCGTTCGCTTTTTTGTGACGCCGTGCGCTTCCTTTTTTTTGCGCACGACAAACTTTTTTTTCTCACCGGCCGTTAGCAACCGTTAAAGGCTAGGTTGGACAGGTTTTTTTATCTCCGTTTCTGTGCGTCTTCACTGTACACACGGCAAAGAGGTGTCTTTACTGCGCGTCTTTGTTCTGGTGCACGATAAAGCTCTAAATACGTGTTCAATATATAAAAGGACACTTGTGAAGCATCTCATACTTTTATTTATCTTCTATACTCTAAACTTTTTTTAACTCTCCACATACAACATGTGTTGCTCTATGGATTGTTCAATGCCTCAAAACGTTATTATAAGTTATCTAATTTGAAATTTTTCATATGACCTCGAATGTGAATATGTTCTATACCAAAATTATAGGTATCGAAAAGATGTAAAAGTTTGTAGTTTACAACTCTTTAATTTAAGATTGTTAAATACATTAAAATATTCTTATAATGTATATAATTTGAAATCTTAATTTTTTAAAATTTTCAAATGATGTCGGATGTAAACATGTTTCATATCAAAGTTGTAGGTGTTGAAGAGATATAAAAGTTTGTAGTTATAACATTTTCATTCGAAATCGTTTAACCATCCAAAATTTCGTTACAAACTCATAGAGAAAATACACCTTGACACGTCAGCAATCCATTCCTCCAAAATGGTGGCTTCCTATTGGTCCGAACCTTGTAACCCGGATCCACCCCCGTCCAAATATAAACCTCACCTCTCTCTTCCCTATCTCTCTCTCCCTCTCACCTGCCATCCGGCAGGCGGCAGCGGGCGACCGATGTGGCGCGGCGCGCATCCCGGCCCGGCCGGCGGCCAGGCGGGCGGGGCTCGCGTGACCCCGGCCTGGGCGCGGCACAGCAGGCGCGGAGCGTCGGCCGGCAGGCTGTGCGGGCGCGGTGGCTTGCCCCGGCGCAGGTGGCAGCGACCGGGCGGAGCGTGCCGCGGCGGCAGGGCGGCGGGCAACCGGGCGGCGCAGGCGGCACGGCCTGGCGCGGGCGACCGGCGGGGAGCTGCAAGCGGCGTCTCCCTCCCCGGCGGTGGGGTCGCTCCATTTTTTTATTTCTTTTCAAAATGTTTCCGTGCGTGTGTATTGACGCACGACGAAGCTGCCGTCACTACGTCGTTTGCAATTGCCATCCCTGTCTCTTACTTTTTTTTTGCCTTGGCCGCTGGTAACGCACGACAAAGAGGTTCGCCGTGCGTGCGATAAAAAAGCGCACGGCAAAGCCTCTTTGCGGTGCCAATTGTTGCCGCGCTGGCTTTGACGTGCGTCACGAAGAAAAATGCACGACAAAACCTTCGTCGTGCGTATACAGAGCTTTGCCGTACGTCGGAGGAACACGGCAAATGGGCGGTTTCCCGTAGTGAAGGTAGGTATGGTTGAGAGGATTATTGATTCATTGAATAGACAAGTACAGGGTATGTGTATATATGGGCAAGGAATTCCAAGATGTGGTTTATAGAAGTAGTACCAATCAGAAATTCCTTGTCATATAACTGTCTACTAACCATCCTAGGAGGGTGCGGCTGCACCTGAGCCCATTGGGCTGTCTAATAATAGACATGCTAACATGCCCCCACGGTCTGAACAGTTACCCACATACGCTCAAGCTGGACCTAATCACCTAAACTCCATAAACACTGACATCTGCAGCCCCTTGGTGAAGATGTCGGCGTAGTGGGATGAAGTTGGGATATGCAGAACACGCACAGAACCAGCAGCCACATGCTCGCGGACGAAATGGTGATCAATCTCGATGTGCTTGCTGATGCTGAACGGGGTTGCTGGACGTATAGACTGCGCTAATGTTGTTGCAGTAGAGTGTGAAGCTCTAGCAGAATTTGGCGCAGCCAGGTGGCCTCAGCGATGGTATTGGCGACGGCGCGGTATTTTGCTTCGGTGCTAGACCAGGAGACGGTCGTCGTCCGCTTGGAGGACAAGGAGATGAGGTTGTCACCGAGAAACACCGCATAGCTGGAAGTTGATTTCTGGTGTCTGGACAGCCTGCCCAGTCGGCATCAGAGTAGGCGGTCAGCACCTCCACAGAAGGTGAGCGCAAAATTAAGCCCATGTTGATGGTGCGGCAGACGTAGCGAAGAATGCGCCTCCAGGCGGCGAAGTGGGGCTCCCATGGGTCGTTCATGTGAAGGAAAACTTGTTGGACAGCATAGGCAATAGCTAGGCTGGTGAAAGTAAGATACTGGAGCGCACCAGGGAGGCTGCAAAAATCCAAGGGGTCTTGTACCATAGGGCCTGAATCCAGAGACCTTGGGGTTCGTATCGACAGGAGTGGATCACGGCTTGCACTCAGCCATACGTGCACGATCCAAGATGTCCATTGTATATACTATCGCTGAGACAGGGGGAGGCCACCATCAACACACTGAACATGCATCCCTAGAAAATGATGGAGCTCTCCGAGGTCCTTCATTGAGAAATCCTGCTGTAGGGAGAGAGGATGATGTGCCAAAGGAGTTATGTAGAAGATGCAATGAGCACAATATCATGGACATATAGGAGGAGATAGGCAGTAGGAGCGTCGCAGCGGTAGATGAATAAGCTAGTGTTTGACTTGGATTCTTGAAAGCCAAGAGAGACCAAGTAAGTGGCGAATGTATTGTACCATGCATGGGGGACTGCTTCAAACCATACAACGACTTGTTGAGGCCGCAAACAAAGTTAGGGTGAGCAGGATCCTCAAAACCATAGGGCTGAGAGAAGTAGTCTGTTTCAGACATGGTGCCATGGAGGAAAGCATTCTTGAAATCCAGCTGGTGAATATGCTAAGCGTGGGATAGTGCAAGAGATAGTACTATATGAATAGTTGCGGGCTTCACAATAGGACTAAAGGTCTCATGACAATCCACATCTAGGTGCTGGGTGAAACCCTGGAGAACCCAACGAGCTTTGTAACGCTCGAGACAACCATTGGCCAGAAACTTGTGCTTGTAGATCCACTTTCAGGAGACAACATTTGTGTGAGGCGGATGTGGCACCAAGTTCCAGATGTTGTTTTGTAGTAAGGCGGACTGTTTTTCTTCGGTAGCAGCCCGCCAGTTGCGGTCGACAAGGGCGTTGCGGAAGGTCCATGGGGGATAGGGGACCAACATGGTACACGGCGGGGCTGCCTAAAACCATCCATTACCTGTGTGGCCATAGAGTGCTGATTCACCACAGGTGGGGATCGGGACTACGCCTCGAGGCAGTGCTGCAGGAGTGGCAGCCGCCCCTGGAGTAGGCGGAGGGGGGCCCGCAGCCGCCCGACACGAGTAGACGAAGCGTATAGGCAGACAAGGGAGGTCGTGACGGGCCAATGGGGGCCCACACATTAGTAGTAACATCCTCCAAGAACTCAAAAGCAGTAGGGTTTGGGGCGTGGATCCCTCATAGAAAAGAAAAGTGGACTCGTCCGACTAACAAAATATTTAGACTAACAAAATATTTATATCAAATATTTAGACTAATAAAATATTGCAAATGTAAATATTTTTCACTACAAAGTTTTAGATCTTGTCAAACTCTACAATTTTGATATAAAGTCTGACTTCATCCGATTTTGAAAGGAAACCATTTTCGAGGTTGGGTTGTAACACTAGCTAACTAGCTAACTTAGAGCACACTTGATATCTGGACCGGCCATTGTTACTGCTGCTTATTAGCATCTTGATTGTCTTGCTTCTGCTCCTCTTTTTCCTCTTCGGATGCTCTGGCTGCATGTCGTAGCTGGACCAATATCCGAGCCAGGCTCGGATCACTCGCCATCGTATCCCAAGATAACCATCTTGTTGGGGCAGTACTCGTACTTGCGGAACCTGGCTGCAGCAGGAGGACAAGGTGGGCGAACATCTCGTCGGAGATCGGGTTGAGGAGCTTCTCGATCGATCTCCTCCTTGGCGGTGGCGGGGCTGCTGCCTTCGTCCTTTGCCTTGAGTGTAGCGAGGACCTCGTCGGTGGCGACAGCGAGCACATCGTCGAGCGAGCCAGCGCACGTGCTAGCGCGTTGGGAGGCCAGGTCACCCGCACCAGCCGGAGGCCGCCCATGGGCCTGCCTTCCCGTCGCGACTGAGAGAGCCAGGCGACTTCACAGGGCCGCCTTCCTCCGCGAGGCGCTCGGCTGGCCGCGGGCCCACTTTTAGCCGCTCGGCTGCCCGCCTGCTCGCCTGGGGGACCCACTGCCGCCGCTTAGGGATGTGTTTGGTTGGGGAGCCGGCTAGAATGGAGCCCTTCCATGCTTTGCTTGGTTGACTTATGTAGGAACAGAGCCATCCCCAAGAGAGAATATTCGCTGAAGATTCGAAACGCACCCGCTTGACCAAAACGAGCGAACGCGTCTGCTCCCATCCGACGCCGTCTTTCCCCCGTCTCACGCTTCTTCCCAGCCGGACCAGATGGGCGGAGCAGAGGCCGGCGGGTGAAGGGCGGAGCGGCGGGCGGAGCAGGCGGAGCGGAGGCCGGCGGACGGAGCGGGCGGCGGGCGGAGCGGAGTAGCGGCGGGTCGAGCGGAGGCCAGCGGGCAGAGCCGGCGGCGGGCGGAGCGGCCGCCGGCACGGGCGGCGGGCGGAGCGGCGGCGGGCGGGACAAGCTGCGGCGGCGGCATCGGGGCATGGACGGGGCGAGGAGAGCCGTGCGCCCATGCCGGAGATGCGGGAGGTGAGGGGAGGAAGATGAAGGGTACAATGAATGACAGGTGGGCCCCACAAAACGTGGTCTAACGGGAGAGGAGCCGATTGATGCATATTCCCTCAACCAAACACAAAACTAGAGCTATTCCATCCTTGCTACCAAACGTAAAAATGGAGCCCTTCCATCCTTCTATTCTAGAATGGAACCGTTCCATTCCACCTCGCTCTCCAACCAAACGCACCCTAGGTTTCGCGGCCGCCCGCCTTCCCTTCTCGCGCCGCCGCTTCGAAGACCTGGCGCCGCCACCGCCGCCTGGGAGATCCGCCCGCCGCTGGGGTTCAGCGGAGATCCGTTCTACTGTTTTTTTGTCACACTAGATGAGGTTCTCGTGCAAGTGGTGTTGAGTTGGTGTGGATCAGGGGGACTATTGTCCTTTTCCAATCATGTAAAGATTTTTTTTAATTTGTTTAATATTGCTCTAACTAATGCATTCAAAAAGAGGGGTAAACGGTCGCTTCGGATTAAAAAAGGAGAGGTAAAATCACAAAGTTTAAAAAGTAGGGGTAAAGTCATCATTAGAGTTCAGAGCAGGGGCAAAAACACCATTCTTCCAAACTATTTTTATTGTCGGGCTGCAATGACAACACAGACAACGCATTATCAAACGTGCACTGATAGAGTATCTCAACCGATTTTTTTTAACTGGCACTAAAAGTGCCGACACAAAAAAAATAGGTTGTCTAGTAGTGAGTACTATTTGCTTAACAAATAAAGAAAAAATATATTTGGACTCGTACGTGACATTTTAACCCATGTCTTTAAGATATGAGACAAATTCAATTGCCTTATAGGGACAATTCAAACTTCTTTCTCCAAATTACCACGTAATAATTAAAATAATATCCAAATTTTCTCTAAAAATTCTATAAATTGATATGACAACATACTTTTGGTCCATAAGCTTGCCATAAAAAATTTAGATAACTTTTGTGAAGTAAGACCGTACATTGTTCATAATTTGATACATCTCTCACATAGGTTCTCATAACTCTAGTCTAACTCATATGGAACTCAAACTTAGATAGAAACTTATATTCACCATAACATTATAAAATATGAAGTTAGATGACCAATTATTATAGAAAAATATGGTTTATCAATTCTCTTTCGGTGTAAGAAAAGATGTTATATAAAAATGAGATGAAAATGGAAATAAGTATGCAAACAAACTATATGACATTAAAGATCGTGATTTTAGAAAACATTAGAAAAAACACATCAAATTTGGAGTTTGCATGATCAAGAAATACTAATTAGAAATTTTAACTATGGATTAAAAAGAAAAAATAGGTATGGGAAGCAACCTACGTGCGCCACGTGGCCCACGCGCCCTGCACAGCCTGCTTTGGATCCGTGGGGAAGCAGCTTAACCAACTGGATGCTGCCACGTGGTCGAGATGTAGAATTGTATATATAAATTACCGTCCTTATCTTAGAGTCATAGTAACAGTAGCCGAACCTGTGAAGCGCCAACTTCCCAAGGATGAGGTCGTTGGTTCGAACCCTCGGCACGCACTTTTTTTGTGCCGAATTAAATTCGGCCGACCGGGCACTCGTGTGCCTGCGGAGCGAGCTGGTTGGGCTGGGCTGGAGGTCGGGGCGACTGGCGCTGGGCCGGGGGAGATGGAGCTGTGGGCTGGGTGCTCGTGGGCCTGCGGGAGCGACGGAGCGAGTTGGCTGGGCTGGAGGGTGGGGCGAGTGGGCCGGGGGAGATGGAGCTGGGTCGAGCACTCGTGTGCCTGCGGGAGCGAGCTGGCTAGGCTAGAGCGTCTTGGGCTGGCGCGAAGCTGCGGGCCGTGGATGCGATATTCAAAACGAGAATTTATAGTTTGTTTAACAATTATATGGTCCGCTGCCATCCTTACAATTACAAAACAAGTTAATTAGTAATCACAATAAATAAATTATAAAAGGATATAATGTCATAAGTTGTTGAGTGGTTTAGTGGTAGAGCCAACTACTTTGATTCCCTCCGAGGGAATATTTTTGCCCCTAATTTATTTGTGGGGCCCACTAAGTTTTGTGGTTCAATTTATCCGCTCGGGACCCATCTTACACATGCGCGGTTCTCAGGATGAGAACATGTGTAATTTATGAGTGACGAAAATTGTCCGTCATAATTTTAGACAAAAGCATCATAAAACGAGTTATGTTGATGGAGCGTTGGTCTGTGACGAAATTGGCTGTTGTTCTATGACGTTTTCGTTATTTTTGTCACAAATTCATAGTGCCTAATTCCCATCACTAATGATCAATGACGAAAACCAAATTTTCGTCATAGATATGTAATGTTCAATGACAAAAATAACAAATGTCATGAGAAAAACGTCACAGATATTAACATTTCTAGTAGTGGCGGGACTGCGGGGGTTAGGGTTTGAGAGCAGGGGATGCGGCTAGGCTATTTGTTTGCGGAGGCGCAGGTTACTGGGCCGGGCCTCAAGCTAAGTGTGGCTGCGGACATGTAATATTGGGCTCAATATACACGTGGCCTGAATAGTAAGTTTATGTGGTACAATACGGGAATACCTACGGGAATTTTCCCAGTTAAATACGGTGACTGTGAATACAGTCGGGAAACCCCTCCAACTGATTCCGCTCCTGTTCCTGCCGTATTTTCTTGGTATTTTTCCTATTTCCTGTATTTTTTATTAATACAATATCCCGTCCCGTTTTCATCCATATCTATTTCAAAACTGACTAAGTCCTCAAGCCTATCCGGCCGCTGTCACTGCCACCGCCACTACCACCCTTTGTAAAACGCATCAGTATAAATCTGGGCCGTGGGTGGTCACCATCATCGTGCACGACCTGCTCTTGAATCTTATGCATGGCCGGCTTCGTCGCTAACTACGGCAGCCTTCTCCTCCGAAACTATCGAGAAAAATCCTAGTGATACATTGGAATATAAGAACCCAGATAAAATATTTGGAACTCATGAAAATGTATCTAGAAGATCTAAAAAATTATTTAGCACTTAAAATAGGAAAATATCTATAAAAATATAGAAATTTTTCCAACACATCCTAATGGTCACAACAATAAAAATACAAGATCAAGCTGTTTGCATGTCGTTGTCGTGTTATATTGTGGAAAGTTACCAATATCGATTTAGATATTGATTGCAATTTAGGAATTTTCTACATTTTTCTAAATATTTTCCTATTTTATTAGGGTTAAATCCAATTTTTTGAAGCTTCTAGAGATATTCTCGGGAGCTTCAAATATGTTATTTGGGTTCCTCGTATCAAAATGTATCATTAGAATTTTTCTCGATATTTTTTGGAGGCCAAATATAATTTGGGCATGTTTGCTAGAGATTCTGATTCTCTATAGGAGTTGATTCTCTGAGAGAAGTGATTCTGTGGCTGAAAGTAATTCTCTTTTATTCTCTAGCATAAACTATCAAAATCAGAATGGAGAATCATATCACTTCACAGAATCAGGAGAATCTACTTTTTTAAGCTCCCAACCTCTTAGTTCATTTCAGAGAATCACTTCACAGAATCAGCAGAGAATCACTTCTCTTTGGAAAATCGTTTGGCAGAGCTCCTCCCGAATTCACCCAAGAATTAGCTCTGGGAGCTCTGTCAAATAGGGCCTTTGTATGATTTAAAAACCATTCTTATATTTATCACATTTGTTTTTGAACTAAGAAAGGCCAAAATCACCGTCAAAACCACTTCGAAGAAGTTCAGGGGCTATTTTGTCCCCTTTTTAAAGAGTTAGTGGTGTATGATATTCATTTTTTGAGATCGGGGTGTTTTAGATTTCGTGACAATATTAGGGGTGGGGTTAAATGGACTTTACTCTATTTATAATCAGTTAGGCGTTTTGTTGACATGCATCACTCGTATGTCCAGATTAGGGCCAGGGCCATGGGCCAAGACATTAGTGACTATATCCATCACTAATCTTACACTAGTCATGTATTTTGTTTTCCCGTCACTAATTTAGGTGTCTCCTTTGTCAATTTCTGACAGTGATTAGCGCTAACAAGTGAGCGCATCACCTTTTCCCTTGTACGGACTGAGCTTGAGAAACCAAGAAACAGCTAGCCCAACAGCAGCAGAGCAAGTATTTCTTTCCATTTACATTGGATATGCTCAGGTCGAGCTCCACCTATATTTTCTGCAACCAGAGGAACACATCATGAATTTGCATTATGAAGTACATTTCTGGCTCAAGATCGAGATGGTGAACATTGAACAGTCACTAATGTTTTCCTGCACAACCTCAACCGGAACATAAAGGCCCTCTCGCTTTAGCAGCTACCACTAAACTGAAGAAACAACTGCATTGGCAATAGACATGGTTGCCGCCTACTTGGTTGCCTAAATCCAGGGCTCGCAATGGAGGAGCCCACAAGACAAATTAAAGGAACCAATAGCATAACTGTCATACATGAAACCGCCGCCTGAGACAAAGGCCGACATTTCTTGCAAAAAAAAAAGAAAAGAAAAGAAAGCATACACCACTAGTAACATAGGCAAAAAAGTTTACAACGAACAGAAACACAGTCTCCGAAGAAAAAAGCCGGTCCATGACAGTATCAAGCCTCACAACATGACACCATGTACAGCCAAACCAAATCTTTAGGCACACTGTCCCCCGGTCCCCTTCTTCATCGGTCAAAGCATCTTTTCACACGGCATCAGAGGATTAACTAAGCACGGTAAAGTTTGGAAAATTCAAAATTACAGCTAGTGGTGCTGATCCCGGATCTGGACGATTAATCCTCCCTGACATCCCTGGCTTGCTTTGCTCCAACAGAGAAGAACTCCGTGATGACTTCAAGGGGCATGCCTTTTGTCTCCGGCACCTTCATGTATACAAATACAAGAGCCAGGATACAAACAACTGCATATATCCCGAAGACACCAGCGAGCCCGACGGCATTTAGCATCACAGGGAGTGTGTACGTCACAATGATGTCACCGATCCAGGAGGCGAAGGCACAGATGGCTATGCAGATGCCGCGAACAGTGGTGGGGAAGATCTCTGCACAAAGAATGTTGGGAATAGACCAAAACCCCATGCCGAAGAAGCAGAAATAGGCTATGAGGCTGATCGTAGAGAGTGCAGCATGCACCGTTGTTCCCACATCCACAATGTTAACCACGACCAAGACAACTAGTGCAACTATTAGGATAGGGATTGTCGCAAGAAGAAGAAACCTGAATGAGAAACAAAACAAAGAATTATTACCGTCTTTACCAAGAATGCATTTATGCATAATAAGCAATAGTATATCAAACGCAAAGTCTCACCTCCTTCCAGACATATCCATGAACCTCATTGCAATGCCAATGCTCGGAAGCACCAGTAATGATGTCAAGGCGCTGATAAGAATAGAAGCCAAAGATGAGCTAAGGCCAATGTTAGAAAGAAGAACACCAACACCTGCTTGCTCAAGAATTTGAGGAGTGTAGTACAGAACACCACTTATGCCAGCAAACTGCATAAAAAGGATAAAAGTTAATAATCAACATAGTAACATATTGTATACCACATCTGACAGGGAAAAAGTTAAAAGAAAAACAAAATTATGTCAACAAACATGAAACACAATGGTGAGACTGGAAACCAATCTAGGTTCCTTGCCTATATATGTAACCGTGCTATGCACCTCTATCATTAATCAGGAGGGGTGGCGCACAAGGCCAGAAGGCCTGTGTGCTAGTACACTCGAGGCCAATAGGGCATGCTAATGACTCCCCTAATCCCTTTGCTAACAGAGACTTTAACCTACAATCATGTTTGGCAAATGTATTCATGAATGTCCTTGCAAGTGAATGGGGAGGTGAGATCAACATATTGTTTCCATGCTTCTGACAAAAATACCTGTTAATCAAGCTGTGACCTAAACAAGATTGGGCGGTCCTGAAGCCCACTTACAACAGTTCTCCAGTATCTTATTTAATATAACTAGTCTATCAACATGTGCTACCACATGTGTTAATAATTTCGAGAGGCATAATTATTAGAAATTGATTAAAAATTAGTCTGTTGCAAAAAAAAACACAACTGCCTTCATTACTCTCTCTCTCTCTCTCTATCTCTCCCGTTAAATATTCTAATAGAATAACTAGCTACATAGGTATGTACTTATCTTTATCCTGTTGTAATAGATTTTAGTTAGCAATTACTCTATATACTTTTTCATCTAGTACATTAATAGCTTTTTCACTTCACATTGCATATTCATGTGTCTGACACGTAGATGTGTTCAACTGAACCCTTAGTTGAAGCTATGTATATAAAATCGAAATTGATATTATCATCACTTACTCCACACATGTATACGTGGTCTATATATGGTGACACACAGATCATCCATGTATTACTTAATTAATTTAGTATTTTATATATAAATAATGGAGTAATTCAGAATCATATATTGGTGTACTTTGGGATTATTTTTTTATACTGGCACATATAGCTGATTTCAGTAGCATTTAGGGGTTCCTTCAGGTTATTTTAATACTGACAGTGTAGGTAATTTTGATGCAATTTTGAGAGATCATTTTAGATTATTTATAATAGCATAGGTGGGTTATTTGGATGAATATTAGTGGTTACTTTACAAATAAAGGGTAGAAATGGCTAGTTTAAATAAATATTTAGGGTGTTACTTTAGAGTATTTTCATGACAGCAGATGTGGTAACCTTTTTAGCAAACATAATAGAAGTGGATAAAATGATTAAAGTTTACCTATGATGGCCCGATGTTTCACATATTGTGAGGATTTATATATATTTTTCAAAGTATCTTGCAAGGATTAATGTTGAGACTCCATTTTAAAGCCACCAATTAGTAATAGTAAGATGTGGGATTGATGAATTTTTTATGTGTTTATTTTACAGAACACCACATCGTATTTCTTTTGGGAGCGAATACTGATTAGAATATGTATAGCTATGTGTATGTATGTATCATATATTTCAAGTCATTGCCTATATATAAATGGTCACCCAACCCCAAGGGTAGTGGTGTTGTCCCAGTTCTCTACATGGTATCACGAGTCTAGATTTTGCTGACCAAGGTGTCCTTCCACTTCCCAGTTCCCACGCACGTGGGGTCTTTTTGGCATCATATATTGCCTTTCCTCCTCCTGCGATGCGATCCCCATTTTTGCGTTCAAATCATCATGTCTCTCCCAGACGTTCATCCCACGCATCCTATCCTTCCCACAGCAATGTAAACTTACTCATCTACCACGTTGGTGATGGAATTGCTGCCCCCATCTTCCCCCATCTGGTCAGGCCATGTGCGGCAAATTTGGCCGCCTACCACACATCGACTATGACCCTCCCGTGGAGCGCAATGCTGCCAGAGAACAAGCGGATAGCTATGTGTATGTATGTGTCTTGTATTCCAAGTCATATTGGCTATATATATAAGAGGTCACTCTACCCCTAAGGGTATATGGTGTTTTCCCAATTCTCTACACTACTACCTCTGTTTACATATATGTCACATTAGTTTTGTCGCAAGTCAAAGTGGTCCAACTTTAACCAAGTTTATAGTAAAATATAAAAACATCTACAACACAAAATTTGTATAACTGGTTCCATCATGAACTATATTTTGATAATACACGTGTTCAATATAGTAGATGTTGTTATATTTCTCAATAAACTTGGTCAAAGTTGGAAAACATTGATTTTTAGGACAAAGCTAATGTGACATGTAAATAAAAACAAAGGGAATACAAGATATCAAAGTTGATTCCACTCAATTTAGGATCTAAAGATTTATCGGTACCACTACCACCTCAAGTGTGATCAGTAATTATCCAGATTAGCACCCATCTTGTCATCAGGACTTTTTCCTTCTAGGAAACAAGAAGAAAATACCGCTGAGATGCTCATTATAATTGCTAGGCCTCCTAACATTTTCTGGTATGACCAAAAGTATAAATTATTACAAGAAAGTTATTAGCAGAAGTGCAGCACATAGCAGAAAGATGCTTCAATTTAACTATTTAATTTTATGATAGAGCTTTAATTAAAGCTCCATAAGAAATTCTTTTGACGTCTCTATAGTGCTAAACTAATTACCAGGTGCATTTAGAGACAGAGTGTGTAGGATAGTGGAAAAAATATTCATATACCTGTTGCAGGATCTGTATTCCTATGCCAACAAACAGTGCATGTTTCACTCCAGGTTCAAACAGGTCAGCCCATTTTGGACCTTTAGGAACTGCATCAGATGGATGCGCCATTGCAGGACCAGCATTGCTGTAAAGAGCTGGTTTACTCACAAGAGCAGCTGCCTGGACGAACTCACTACCATGAGGGACATCTCCTCCTAGTAATGACAATTTGGAACCCCTGTTGCCTTGTACGCCCTCCTCATGCAAGTAAATACGTTGGAAGCCACCTTCCTTTTGCCCGTCTGCACCTTCTCTCTCAGTCCATTTCCATGCCAATTGCCATCCTCCACCAATGCCCATGGTGCTACTTCTTCCCAAAGCACCCATCATACTACCTTGAGGTGCAGCAATCTCCTTCCCTTCCACGCTTGTTGCTTGACGAGAAATAAGTGGGCTTTGGAGGCTTTCCTCAATGTCATCTCCATCATGATCTGAAGCATACTCATTGCCTTCCATTTGATTCTCGGCATCCGAGACAGCTTTAGCATGTTGCTGCCCCACAACACTAAACATGCTGCCAAAATTGGGAAACAATGTGCTCCGCATGCTCGAAATTATCTCGGGTGTATTCTCGTGGACACTACCGAAAAGAGTGACAACGGGATCCACAAAGGGCTTCCCTTGACTAGCCACACTCCCATGTTGAGAGTTGAGACCATAAACACTTCCAAGTAAACTCTGACCCTGAACAGGTCGTGCAACCCAAGTTAGGCCTTCTTCAGGTCCATATAGTTTGATCTTCTCTGGATCTGGAGCCAGCCCTTCTTCAGCAAGCTTGTCATCAGGGCCAATGATGTATTCTTCGATATGTGTATCTTTCCCAACATCCAGGCCTTCAACCAGAAGAGCCATTTCTCCTGTATAGTTAACCTAAAATGAGTAATCATGAAACAATTGTATAGCTACTACAATCACAATAAATTCCACATATGTTGCAAATTCATACAAACCTGAGACATCTTCCCTTCCCCGCAACCTTTGCAAGACTCTCTTAGCCTCAACCATCCTTCCTTTGGTTACAAGCCACCTTGGTGATTCAGGCAGGTAGAAGACAACCAATGCGAAGTATATAAGCGAGGGGATAGATAGAACCCCAAGCATGATCCTCCAATCAGGTTTTGGTAAGAGAGACATCCCAAACACCATGCAATAAGAAAGGAACATCCCACCTGTCGCACTGAACTGTGGAAAAGTGTTCAACAATCCTCGAATATCCGTTGGTGCAGTTTCGGAGATGTACAAAGGAACAAGTGTGAGAGCCAAACCAATACCGAGTCCATCGATGAGCCTTGCTAGGAGTAAAACATACACGTTTGGTGCCCAGAGCATCACCAATCCACTAACAAAGTAGAGGACAGCCGAGGCGAGCAGCACAGGCCGCCTACCAATGGAGTCAGCCACCACCCCGGTGAATGTTGTGACGACTGTTGCACCAATGAGGGACATGGCCACGATGAGACCCTCAATTAGGGGCTTGCTCTTTAAATTGAATTCCTCCTTTATGTACAAGACCGCCCCTTCAGAGATCAGACATCAGGTCAACCAGGTTCAGAACAAATTAAGTCAAGCTCTCAGGTGGTGTTTAGATGTTGAATTTGGGAGGTTGAATTTGGGAGTATGATGTCACTTCGTAATCATTACGTCACTGTAGCATTTCGTTTGTATTTGTGAAAAATTGTCCAAAAATTGATTAATTAGGCTCAAAATGTTCGTCTCGTAGAGCACAATAAAACCGTGCAATTAGTTTTTGATTTCATCTACATTTAGTACTCCATGCATGTTATGACATTTTGATGTGATGGGAAATCTTCTTTTTGTATAGTAAATTTGGGAGTGGAATTTTGGAACTAAACAGGGCCTCAGTGTCAGTTCGAATTTTCAAAACATCTGTACTTGGACGGCAACAAGTTACAGATAGAGAGATCATGCATGGTGGATCCATACAATTATTATCGATCAAGTTAGTAGTAGATTCGAAATTCTTCGAAGAAATTGTTGACACATAAATTTGACTCAATGTCATTTTCGGCGAACACTGAATAGCCAAATTTGGTGCATAAAAAAATATTTGGTCATAGATGCATTAGTTTGATTAATTCGGCTTCTGTATACTATTGTTAATAGTGTTTGGATGGATAGTTATTTTAACTGGTGGTTAGGGTTTTGTCTCATTGCCTAATTATAACATGATAGAATGATTATGTACTGTTTGTCCTATGTTGATAGGACTAAGACACGTAGGCTTAAGGCCGATTGAAACCAATCGATCAGACTTCTTTTATCCTTTTTCTTTTTCTCTTTGTTCTACTCTTCTAAATCCTAATTGTCGCAGTTCTCTGACTCAAGGGCGGTTGTTCTAGCTGGCCTGCCAAGCTGATGCGCAGGCCATATATGTCGACACTTCTACCAGACGAGCGACGTCGGGGGAAGGTGTAACGACCCAAAAAAAAAGAAGAATAGAAGAAATCCTACCAGGCCCACACGTCAGTGCCTTCTTCCTCTCACGCTACAGCTCGCTCGCTGGTTGGACAGCAAGGGCGGCGTCGGCCAGGCCCTCGCCGCTGGACTGGCCACCGTGGCCATGGCCACGCGAAAACCCTCTGCTTCCCCTCGCCCTCTCCTTCTTTTTAACCCGGCCGCCGGCTCTGTGAAACCCTAGCCCACACGCCTCTCTTCCTCCATTGCCGCCGCTGCCCGAAGCTCCACCTCCGTCGCCGATCTCCTCCTCCGGTGAGCCCCCGCCGCAACCTCCGCCGGCCTTCATCCCTCTCTCTCTCGCGCGCCTCGTGTAGGGCCGCCGTCCGCCGCCGCTGGAGCTCGTGGAGCGCCACCGTCACCGCTCCTCCTCGCCGTCAACGACCTCTAGTGAACTCGCCGCCCTCGGAAACACTCCACGCTCGCCGTCCAACGCCGCCTCGGCCCCGCCTGGTGCCGGCGCAGCTCCGCCACCGCCGCTCGTCGCGCCGCCGGCACGCCATGCGCGTTCCGCGCGCGCTCCCGTGGTGTGGGCTGGCCTGGGCCTTAGCCCGTGCTGCTGGGGCATGGGCTTGTGCCCATGGGCTGCTGCTGGGCCAAGATTTGGTCCCTGGGCCCAAATGTTTGCATGTTGTGCATGTGTTGCTATGTATATTGTGTATGCTGTTTATTGTGTGATTTTTAGTAACTCTTGTAGAGCTCCAAAAATAGTGATTCTTCTTTTATTAGATTCCTGCGATGTTTCTCTATCACCTAAAAATATTGAACTGCTACGCTTCTGTTGTACTTTTCGAGTTATAGATTTATTTTCTCTAGGGATGAAAAATGCTTAATAAATTATGTATTGCTCCTAAATTTGCAAATCCAGTTTTGTTAGGTTCCTTAACTCATGCTCTGTCTAGATCTGTGGATCAAGTTCACTGTTTGCACCTTTTTCCCACTGTTTTAGTTTAATCTACCTTTTTAGGTCTGGAAATTGTTGTATTTTTCATATATTGCAGAAACATGATAAAATAGTAAATCAAAATCTGACAATCTGTTTCTACTGTCTAGTTTATGATAAAAATTAGTTTAGAATTTTTGTGCTACGTTTAGATGTGTTTCATGATTTATGTGCTTTAGGGTTACTTATTTTAATTAAATTGCTGCTATTACATGGAATAGATTTTATGTTAAATACAACTCCACCATTTGGTTCTGTTAATCCTCTGTTAGAATAAATTTTGTGTAGAATATTTCTGTTATGTATGATTTTATTTGAGCAATATCTTGATAGCTAGTCATTTATGCTTAGATAATTATTTTTCATAGTGCTTGCTTGTTAAATGTATTTCCTTGCCTTGTCATGGTTGTGTTTATTTACTTGATGCATTTCATAAGCATTCTCATTTACATCATTCTAATGCAAGCATACATTCATACATGCTAGAGAACGAAACGTCGGAGAGCGAAGCCGTTGAGCCCTCGTTTGAGCCCGAAGTTGAAGTGTTCGTCGAACCCGAGGATAACCAAAGCAAGCCGCTAAGCATATTTCTCGACCCTCGTTTACAATAATTTGATTATTATGATATACTATTGGTTGCAATTGGGTATCTAACTATTTATGTATATTTGGGTAGCACCTATGTCTTTAATGCATTTACCTTCCTTGAATTTTCTTCCAATACCTTGTCGCTTGTATAGTTGGGTTAATGTTAATTAATTTGTTAATGGCTTAGCTATGCTTAGAGTTAGAGAAATGTCACTTGGGTCAAGGGAAGGGAGTTATAGGTTTAACATCATTACTATATTGGATCCGTTTTGTTAATGTTGGAGAAATGGAACATGTTGTTAAAGTTGTTGCAAGACTTGGGCGGATTGTGGGGTCACGAGAAAGGAGTCTCAGTGATGCAGAACCGCTTGAGTCGATTAAGGCCCGTCCGTGGATGACATTGTTTTGAGCACTTTTCCGTGCTACCACATATATCCAACATAATGGTAAGGATGAGCCCATTAACTTAGTTGTCTTGTTCGTTTGGAGCACGGTCCGAGATGTGTGGCCGTGGGCTATGTAGAGAGACCTAGGGATGTCCCCGGTGGACCTAGAGTTGCCTCCGTACAAGCTAGGCGTGTCTCAAAAGTTCGGGGCTCTTTGGGAAGGGTTGTCATGAGTACCGTCTTGTCCACCTTTAGCGGGGTGGGCGAGCCGCATGGTCCTCGTGTCGTGTGGATAAAAAGAGTACACCCTTGCAAGGTTAAATCAATTTAAATAGCTGCGCTCTCGGTAATGAGCAAGCTCAAAACATCAGATTCTTTGCTATGTTATCGTTTGGTTTATGTTATATGTTCCTATGTTTATGCTCTATGTGTATATGATATTGTTCAAGTTAAAGCACTAAAACTTGTGGTGGGTTTGGACAAGATTAATAAAATATGCTAGCTGTCAATAGGGTGTTATTCCACTTGCTAATGCTCAAAACTAAGGCTAGGATGAGATAGGCTTTTGCAAAAGTTTACTTAAACTTAAAGCCTCATTCCTTGCTCCATCCATATGCATAATCCTTGTTTATATATATTGCGTACTGAGTACCTTTTTGTACTCAAGGTGCTACAGTTACCAAAGTTGCAGCAGATGCGGAAGTGGTGTTACCCCAATGTTGGTGACGAATAGTTCGTGCGGCCAATGCTTGCATCAATGGTCTTCTTGGACAACAACATCATTGTTTATCTCTTCTTTCCACTGTGAGTTAATGTTCTTTTGAGAGTTCGAAGTTAGGGAATCAATCACTAAAGTCATGTTACTCTTGTTTATGTTGGAGGGCTCAAAACTTGTTAATTGGAGTCTTTTTATTAAATTTTCAGATTTGAACTCTTGTAATGTTGAAATTTTCCCCTTTATGGTTCATGTGGTGATGAGAAATTTGTAAACGGTACGTGTGCTTGATCTTGGGCATGTTATGAATACATACCGGGACTACCGGGTTTGCTCTCATTTTAAGTGAATTGGGCTTGATTACGTGTCTTATTGAAAGACGAGCACGTGTGGCATATTGAAAGACGAGCACGTGTTAGCTCTCATCTTATTGGAACATTCAGTGATTCATTTAAATCGAGTGTAAATTGATCGGTTCTTCCCGGTCGGAGCTTGTGACAAATGAGCTCTCTGTGAGGCACGCCTTGCGTGTCGACAGAAATCACCGCTTGGTAAACTCGCAATCGAACAGTTTGAAGGAATCCTAATAATTGCTACCTAATTAACATGGACCAGCATAAAAAGACATCTTGGTGTAACCGTATACATGTATAATAATAAAATCAAATAAACATTTTATTTGGACCGTAATTTACCTGCAATGGTCGCATTATCCCAGCCCTGCAGCAAGTTGCCGATGGAGGCCGCGATGGCCACCAGCACGGCGCCCTCCATGACCGCCGAAACCTACGCCTGCACAGCCAAATGCAACAGGCTCATCACTCAATCTGCAGCATGCGACATCTCGCAGGAGCAAATCAATACAGAGACGCACGCAACGCGACCCAAATCAAGCAGCCAATTAAGCCAAATAAATCCAAGAAAGATAGGGATCTCGATCGGCTTACCCCGCTCCAGCAGCCAAGATTTGCAAGCCCCGATCGGGCACGGACACGGGGCCTTCTTCTTAAGATCGAGGCGGGGGAGGGCGACGGAGCGGGATCTGGAGAGGCGGTGAGGTGGCCGGTGGAGGAGTACACGGTCGGTGCTGATGCTGATTTGAATGCTCCACGTTTCTGCGTTGGGATTGGAGAGCGACCGGGGTGTACGTGGAGACACGAGAGAGATGCAGGTTTGGTTTATTCCCCTCTCCAATATATGCAAGGCACCCAGACCGACACTGTATGGCTTACTGGGTATGAATTGTGGGACCTGTAATATGTGGCACTACCAGAATACTCGACATCCGCACCCCCTCCGCCTCGGCTATTTTTGAACCCGGTGCTGATGATATGGTGTTAGTGTGTTTATTTGGTGCCTGGAATGTTTTCACTACCAGAATGATCGACATCTGCACCGGGTGGGAAAGCCCTTTAGCACCGGGTTTCCCACCCGGTGCAACTAATCCGAGGCTAAAGGGGTACCCCTTTAGCACCGGGTTGAATAACCGGTGCTAAAGGGGCCCTTTAGCACCGGGTGCAGCCACGACCCGGTGCTAAAGGGCCTGCCCCGCAGCGCCGGTAGCAGGGCCTTTAGCACCGGGTCGTGGCTGCACCCGGTGCTAAAGGGCCTGCCTTTAGCACCGGTTGCTGCCTGAAACCGGTGCTAAAGGCCCCGGATTTCTTTTTTTTTTTTTTGCTTTTTTCAGTAGCCATGCGTGCACGTCTATATACGTATATATTCTAATACGTGTATTCTAATGCGTATTCGGCCGACTCTATATTCATACTAGCTGACATTTCATCAAAATAGAAGACATATATATTACAAAAGTAGATATTCATGCATGTCAACTCGAGTTATATATATTTAAACTGTATTTTCTACATAATTAAGATTGACGACTAGCTAGCTCTCGTTGGACTGTCCGGCACGTCCTCCAGTATTGGCGAGTGGAATTCTCCTCGGGGATTGACGACCTCATCCCAGATCCATCCGACGAGCTGTTCTGCAATTGCGTCAATTCTTTCTATCTCTAGGGACTCTTCCTTCAGGTTGAACATCTATAATTTAAAAATATTTGAAAGACATTTAATCCGTCGAGTTGGAGACAATAATTGTGCACTTAATAATAATGGAAATGTCTTTATTATTACGTACCATAATATCGCGTTGTGTGAGCTTTTTATGTCCCCAATTCCACATGTAGTCGCACACATAGTATGCACATAAATTATTTCCCGGTCCCTGTTTGGCACACTGTCGACCAAAAGAAATCTAGTAAAATTCATATAATATATTAGTCGATGCCTACATGTACAAATTACTTGCTTACCGGAAAGCCAATGTTCCATTTTAGTGTTTCATGTTGAATTCCCGGGTGTTCTGTACGAAATTGAATCCAGGCCCTGCGAACAAAAAAATTGAGTTAAGTCATTGCGAGTGTAAGGGGTGGATTAAGTAGGGGAAAATATACATCACCTTGCCATCATGTCCATGATGTTCTGTAGTTTTTCTTTTGGGGTGTGCAATGAATCAAAGACGTTCACGACACCCCGATCAGGACACAATATAATTAGGAACCAGTGGAATCTGTGCACATGTATACATTATAATCAGAAATGAATTGTTACACAGACAGTATAAGAAGAAGGCTGTGAATGTACTCACTCGATGTTGTACGGGATTAGTATGGAGTCACAGTAATTTTGTTTCTTGATATATTTGTATAGGTTTAAATATGTTTCCTCAGGATTGTGCATTATCATTTCTTCACTTATCCTTCGAGGGTCAACGAAACCAACGTCATATATATTGTCTCTGCGACATTTTTGAATCTCCATTCTGCATATGTTAAGCAATAAATAAAGCCCGCGTCAACATAGATTGGAATTATTGTTTTCAAACTGTGAATTATAAGCAACAACAAAGTACTTACAATGTCCAACATGTGATCAAATCCACGTCCATGGCGTCGCGGTGGTACAGCTCATATATATCATTAAACCTGAGCCAGACAAAATCCGTGTCACCATTGTAGAAGTCTTGGTCCTTCACGCCTACTTTTATCATGCGCCGTTTATTCCTTCTTGATTCTTCCAAATACCAGTCATGGAATCGGCGCATCTTCGTTTGTAGCTTCCTCTCCATTTCAGGAGGGACCATAGGCTCGCCAAGCTTAAACGGCCACTTCAGCGTTGTGTTTACTGGCACATCTTCTTCCCCCAGGACTTGCGCTCTGGTTAGTCCAGTCTCGGCCATTACTCGTTGAATGTTAAGCTCGTCCAGAGATGGCAATGGACCCAAGGGACGCTGAGGTTGCTGGCCGAGTTGAGGAACCTTTTTGGATGGGCCCGCCTCCTTATCCGCAGCCTTCCGTTTCCGGCGAGATTTCAGTAATGAGCGGTCATAGTCTGTTACTATTACTTCCTTCTGTTGACCCTTGCTCAAATTACCGAGGAATGACTTCACGATGGTGGGATCAAGCTTCGGCTCCGCCTCAGGTTTTCTCCTCCACTCGGCCATTTGCCTCTTTGTGTCTGCTTTTACCGAGGCTTCGAGCTCCTCTAGAGTCTTCTCGCCCGCTCTTTTCTCTGGTGCGGGCTTCTCTCTAGTTTTTCGCGCCTTCTTCGCTGGTGGAGTGGGGGCAGAGGCTTTAGTGCGGCGTCCCCTCTTCGGCGGAGGAGACGGAGACCTCTTCGGCGGAGGAGACGGAGACCTCTTTGGCGGAGGAGACGGGCTTGCATCAGGAGCTCCCGGAGAATCGTCATGATCCTGTGGATCTCTTGGAGGTGACGGGGGCTTGTTGGTAGCCGCAGGTGTATCGGGTATAACGATGTCTGCCTTGCTCCATAGAATGATGCAGTGAGAACACTGACCGAGTTTTGTTTCTCCGTCACCTCCGGGGATGTCAAGTTCCAAGTCTTCCCAGCTGGTGACGACTTGCTCCACCTCAACAGGTACGTAACCATGTGGAATGTCATTGCAGTGCCATTTTTGCCCTTCTTCCACACGTTTGGTCATACCGTATGCGACCTGATAAGTTAGTAGTCACAAAGAAAGTTAGTAAATGAATGGTATTTACGGTGAAATGTATGCAGTATGAACTAAGGTCGCATACGTACCACCACAGCTAAGTTCTTCTGCCTGACGACAAGCTCGCACGCGGTCCGTTGAGTTATTTCATCCACGGTGTAACGGACCGCTTCGGCGGCCTGTGTGGAAGCGTGACTGCTTTGATATTGCTGTGGAGGGCTAATAAGGGCCGCATCTTGGAGAGGTGCATGCTCTGTGGAACCGGTCCCGCCTGTGGCTTGTTGGAGAGGTGCAGGCTCTGTGGAACCGGTCCCGCCTGTGGCTTGTTGTATCTGCAGCCATGCTACCTTCATCCGTCGCTCCATCTCTGACTCCATTTCTTGGAGCTTTGAGCCCTGGGCGGCAACCGTTTGCTCTAGGTCCCTTACCCTCTGCTCATATTCGGCCTTCTTCCTCGAACGGCTCCTATAGGTGGCGGCGTGCTCTTGGAAACCTTTCTTCCATGAGACGCTTGTGCCTACGCCGCGCGTCCGTCCAGGATGCTCCTTGTTCCCTAAGGCATAGGTTAGCTCATCTCTGTCTCTATCGGCAACAAATTCTCCCCTATCAGATGCCCTGAGGATATCGAGGAGACGCTGAGCTAGTTCTCGCAAGTCCTCGGGAAAAACTAAGGAGCCGTCGATTGGGCTCAGGGTGCCTCCATGACCATAGTACCAATGCTTGGTCCTTGTGGGCCAGTCATGTGTCGCTGGAGTGATGCCTCTAGCATATAGATCTTCTTCCATCTTCTCCCATTTAGCGATGCTTGCCTTGTAACCTCCCGAACCCATCTTATGCGAGTACTTCTTATTTGCGGCGTTTCCAGCGTTTCTAGCGCTAGCCGTTGCACCCTCTTCGGAGGTTTTGTACTCAATGAATGCTTCCCACTCGTCATTGGTGATCTTCTTATACTTCTCAGGATCCGGGGCCTCTCCGGTTTTGAGAAATCCTGAAACAGAACTGCCATCTTCTTCATTGTCCAATCCCTCAGTTCTGCTTCATGAGTGCTAGGCCAGTCGAATATTGCCTTTAATTCCCTCCATAGCATCTCCTTCTCTGTATCGGGGAGCACGTACTCCTCAGTGGGGTCCGTGGACTTCCATTTTCTGATACTAATGGGCACATTGTCCCGTACAATTACCCCGCACTGAGATACAAATTTCTTGGCCACTTTTGGGGGCTCAACTGGCTCCCCGTCATCCTCCACTCGGGTGATGTGTAACTTGACATCCTTCAGCTTCTTCGTGGTCGATCGTTTTGATTTCTTAGCAGAGGCGGCCTACACAAATTACATATATACGAGATGATATAGAGATGGTATACATAATTGACATGTACAGTACAAATTTATGTTATCTATATACACACCTGACTAGACGAGGGCGCGCTACCGGCTCCTTCAATAGTTTCGGCCCTTGCAACATTGTCGCCCTGGACATTGTCGTCCCTTCCAATGATGCCCAACACATCATCCATCGACATTGGTTGGGTTACAATATTGAAAAGTTGATTCGCAAAGAACGTGTCGTTGTCCTCTTGCATGGGTGGGACAGGGGTGTTGTTGTCCTCTTGCATGGGTGGGACAGGGGTGTTGTTGTCCTCTTGCATGGGTGGGACGTTGTTGTTGTTGTCCGCCATCTATAGAATTAAAAACAATTGGTAAGAATTGATTCGGGTGGGACGTTGTTGTTGTTGTTGTTCGGGTGCGCGGTGTGAATTGATTCGCTAAGGGTTCGCTAAGGGGGTCGGTGCGCGAAAAACGGATTCGCTAAGGGGTTCGGGTGCGCGATGGGTTCGGGTACGCCATAGAATTTCCGATAATAAACATTTTCGATAGTATACATTATACAAACATATAACATTTCCAATATACATTTAAATGAAGCACATATATTTCTAATATACATAGAATTTCCAATATACATTTAAATGAAGCATTTTCCAATATACATTTCAAACATATAACATTTCCAATATACATTTCAATGTAAATATCTCCAATACATTTAAATGAAGCATTTTCCAATATACATTTCAAACATATAACATTTCCAATATACATTTCAATGTAAATATCTCCAATACATTTAAATGATGCATTTTCCAATATACATTTCAAACATATAACATTTCCAATATACATTTAAATGATGCATTTTCCAATATACATTTCAAACATATAACATTTCCAATATACATTTCAATGTAAATATCTCCAATACATTTAAATGATGCATTTTCCAATATACATTTCAAACATATAACATTTCCAATATACATTTAAATGATGCATTTTCCAATATACATTTCAAACATATAACATTTCCAATATACATTTCAATGTAAATATCTCCAATACATTTAAATGATGCATTTTCCAATATACATTTCAAACATATAACATTTCCAATATACATTTCAATGTAAATATCTCCAATACAGATAGCACGGCATGATCCAAAAATACAAGAAAATGGCATCTATGCTATCAGGCGTTTCAAAGTTACAAATCCTCAACCATCATTTAGGCCAGTCCACCTGTTACACAGAGATCAAGAGTGTTCACAGAAGCTCACAGTGATGGGCGGCGGGCGACGGCGGCGCGGGGACGAGCGGCGGCGGGGACGACAGGCGCGCGCGGGGACGACAATGGCGGCGGGGACGACGGGCGGCGGCGCGGCGTGGGCGCGGGGACGACAGGCGGCGGCGGCGTGAACGCGGGGACCACGGGCGGCGGCGGCGACGGCGACGGGCGACGGCGACGGGCGGCGGCGGCTGAGGAGACGAGGGGGCACCGGCGGCGGTTTCGATCTGTGACGAATGAGGGCGAAGTGAGGAAGGGGAGAGAAGTCCCCGGCCTATATAGGTCCGGGGCATTTAGCACCGGGTGCAGCCACGACCCGGTGCTAAAGGCCCTTTCGCACCGGGTCGTTGCTGCACCCGGTGCTAAATGCCCCCCCTTTCGCACCGGGTCTTCCCACCACCCGGTGCGAAAGGGCCTTTAGCACCGGGTCTTCTACACCCGGTGCGAAAGGCCGTAAGACTGAGGCCTTTAGCACCGGGTGCAGCCACGACCCGGTGCTAAAGGCCCCCCTTTCGCACCGGGTCTTCTACACCCGGTGCTAAAGGCCCCGTAACTGGCGCCAAACGAAAATTGGGGGCCTTTAGCACCGGATTTTAGATCAACCCGGTGCTAAAGGCCCCAACTTTTCGTTTGGCGCCCAGTTTCCAAACGGGCCTTTAGCACCGGGGGCTACTATTTGGGAATCTTATAAATATAGTTTTTAATGTATAGTTATTAATACTTGTTTTAATGTATAGTTATTAATACTTGTTTTAAAAATATATATTAAAAAAGAAAATCTTATACATTACTAGAAAATCAATATAAAATGCTAGAAAATCTTATAAATTACTAGAAAATCTTATAAATTAATAGAAAATCTTTTAAATTACTAGAAAATCCTGTAAATTAATAGAAAATCTTATAAATTAATAGAAAATCTTATAAATTACTAGAAAATCTTATAACTTACTAGAAAATCTTATAACTTACTAGAAAATCTTATAAATTACTAGAAAATCTTATAAATTACAAAAATTGATAACTAAATGAAAGATTTTGGAACATTAAACGGTCTCAGATGAAAAAGTCATGAATACCAAAATTTCATATCTCATCAAGATCTACAATCTTTATTTAAGTCATTTTTGCATTTGAGAAAGTGGTAGTGTACATTGTTCATTAATCCTAGATTCACTCGCATAGTTTCCAAAACTTTGTTAGAGACTTGTCAAATTTCTACTACATGTTATTACCCATTTTGAAAATGACAAAATGACCTAAATAAAGATTGTAGATAATGATGAAATATGAAACTTTGGTATTCATCACTTTTTCATTTGACATCACCTAGTGTGAAAAAAACCTTGGTTGTAGGTGTCATTTTTAATTCAAAATTTGGATTGTTCAAACACGAGAAGATTTTTCAAAATAATAACATTAATATGTTTCATAACCTGATAGAGTATGATTTTAGGAATTTTTAGGAAGAAAAATGATCTTTTTTGAAGTTTGTACGAGGGAGAACGACTAGTTACAACTTTTATACAGAGATTAAAAAGAAAAATTGTTCTTGTTCATCCAGTGACGTGGCCCGGTGACGTGGCCGGCCGCCGCACGGCCCCCGCGGCCCGGTCGTGGCCTTTAGCACCGGGTGCAGCCACGACCCGGTGCTAAAGGCCTCTCGTGTGCGCCCGGTGACGTGGCCAGCCGCGGTCGTTGCCTTTAGCACCGGGTGCAGCCACGACCCGGTGCTAAAGGCCTAAATCTTATAAATTAATAGAAAATCAGTATAAAATGCTAGAAAATCAATATAAAATGCTAGAAAATCTTATAAATTACTACAAAATCTTATAAATTACTAGAAAATCAATATAAAATGCTAGAAAATCTTATAAATTAATATAAACTCTTATAAATTAATAGAAAATCAATATAAAATGCTAGAAAATCAATATAAAATGCTAGAAAATCTTATAAATTACTAGAAAATCTTATAAATTACTAGAAAATCAATATAAAATGCTAGAAAATCTTATAAATTACTAGAAAATCTTATAAATTACTAGAAAATCAATATAAAATGCTAGAAAATCTTATAAATTAATAGAAACTCTTATAAATTAATAGAAAATCAATATAAAATGCTAGAAAATCAATATAAAATGCTAGAAAATCTTATAAATTACTAGAAAATCTTATAAATTACTAGAAAATCAATATAAAATGTTAGAAAATCTTATAAATTAATAGAAACTCTTATAAATTAATAGAAAATCAATATAAAATGCTAGAAAATCAATATAAAATGCTAGAAAATCTTATAAATTACTAGAAAATCTTATAAATTACTAGAAAATCAATATAAAATGTTAGAAAATCCTATAAATCAATAGAAATTACATGGCATCATCGTTTACTCGGACACTAATAAACTTCCTCTTTACAAATGTTCCTTGATTGTGATCACGCCGTAGATACGGTGTCTCCTCCGCCGCTAACAGGATGCTTGGGTCATCAGCCACTGAGAATGGAGGCCGGCCATCGAGCATATCATAATCTTCATCCGTCTTGTCCTCAACTCCTACGATTTTTCTCTTTCCAGGAAGAACTATATGACGCTTTGGCTCGTCTTGTGATGGGTCCAATTGCTTACCCCCACCTTTCTTATCCGCCCCTTTCTTCGGTCTGCTAGCCATGTCCTTCACATAAAAAACTTGTGTGACAGCTTTGGCCAGGACGAACGGTTCGTCTAGAAAGCCAATCTTGTTTAGGTCCACTAACGTCATTCCATAGTCCGCTTCAACTTTAACACCTCCTCCAGTCAGCTTCAC
This sequence comes from Echinochloa phyllopogon, assembly GCA_033239725.1. Lineage (NCBI taxonomy): Eukaryota > Viridiplantae > Streptophyta > Magnoliopsida > Poales > Poaceae > Echinochloa > Echinochloa phyllopogon. The sequence goes on from BTCW01000008.1 coordinate 11,611,770, forward strand.
CCATTGGCACTTGAACAGTGGGATCTTCAAAGGTCCGTACTCTAGTTCCCATATCTCCTCTATGACTCCATAGTATGAGTTTGTATTGCCATTGGTGTCTGTCGCGTCGATCCGGACACCACTGTTTTGGTTGGTGCTTTTCTTGTCCTGGGCTCTTGTGTAAAATGTATACCCATTGATGTCGTATCCTTGGAATGTCAAGATCGTGCTCGATGGACCTCTAGCTACAAAAGCTAGCTGCGCATCAATGCCCTCGACACCCATAAGACGTCTTCGCAACCAATCGGCGAAAGTACTATTGTGCAGACGCTGAATGAAGGCCGCAGACTTTGTTGAGTTTTCGTCCCTGAGAATCTGCATGTGCTCCTCGATGTACGGAGCAACTAAGGTTGATTGTTGCAAAACTGTGAGGTGCGCTTTACGAAATGTCTCAACGTCCTTGATCACCATCGATCTTCTCCCTAGTGTGCCCTTTCCACCAAGTCTCCCCTCGTGATGGGATTCGGGCACACCAATCGGCATAAGATCGTCGACAAAGTCAACACAGAATTCAATGACCTCCTCCGTTTCGTATCCCTTAGCAATGCATCCTTCTGGACGAGAACGATTACGGACATACTTCTTTAGGACAGCGAAGAACCTCTCAAATGGGAACATGTTGTGTAGAAATACTGGGCCCAATATACGAATCTCTTTGACGAGGTGAACCAATAGATGTGTCATGATATTGAAGAAGGATGGTGGAAATATCATCTCAAAGCTGACAAGACATTGCACCACGTCGTTCTGTAGCTGATCTAAGTGGTCTGGATTGATCACCTTCTGAGAAATTGCATCGAGGAATGCACATAGCTTCACAATGGCTTTCCGCACGTTTACTGGTAGCACACCCCTGAGTATGACGGGAAGCAGCTGTGTCATCAACACATGGCAGTCGTGAGACTTCAGGTTTGTGAACTTCTTCTCTTTCATATTTATTATTCCCTTAATATTGGAGGAGTAGCCAGACGGAACCTTGATACTGTTCAAGCATTCAAACATGCTTGCCTTCTCTTCTTTGCTGAGAGTGAAGCTGGCAGGACGCAAGTACTGGCGTCCTTTGTCTCTCTTTTCTGGATGTAGATCAGTCCGTTGCTTCAATCGTTTCAGATCCTGACGTGCTTCCAGTGTATCTTTTGGCTTCCCATAAGTACCCAGGAAGCTTATCAAGTTCACGCAAAGATTCTTCGTCAGATGCATCACATCAATCGCGTTACGGACCTCTAAACGTTGCCAATAAGGTAGCTCCCAAAAGATAGACTTCTTCTTCCACATCGCGGCACGACCATCCTCGCCCGTCGGAGCAGCCTGGCTTCCGTCTCCCTTGCCAAACACCACGTGTAGGTCCTTCACCATATCAAATAGCTCTTCTCCACTCCGGTGTCTCGGCTTTGTACGGCGGTCAGCATTCCCGCCAAAATGCGCACATTTCTTTCGTAGCTCATGCTTCGCCGGAAGGAATCGACGGTGACCCATGTACACAACTTTACGACAATGTTTCAAATACATGCTTTCGGTTTCCTCTAAACAGTGAGTGCATGCTTTATATCCTTTGTTTGATTGTCCTGATAGGTTACTTAGTGCAGGCCAGTCGTTGATGCTTATGAAAAGCAGTGCTCGAAGGTCAAACTGCTCCTGTTTGTCCTCATCCCACATGCTAACACCTTCATTCTTCCACAGCTGCAAAAGTTCGTCAACCAATGGTCTTAGGTACACATCAATGTCGTTGCCAGGGGGTAGGTTGTAGATACAAACAGTCACGGGCCAAGTGCTATGACTACTGCTCATTTCACCGAAAGGGTTCATGCCATCGGTACTTAAACCAAGCCTAACATTCCTCGCATCAGCATCAAACTCTGGGAATGCTCTATCGATGTTCCTCCACTAGGATCCATCGGCGGGGTGTCTCAACATGCCATCCTGCTTACGTTCTTCTTTGTGCCAGCGCATCAGTTTGGCATGGTCTTTGTTCCTGAACAAACGCTTCAGACGGGGTATCAGAGGGAAATACCACATCACCTTCGCAGGGATTTTTTTCTTAGAACGCTCTCCCCCAACATCACCAGGGTCGTCCCGCCTGATCTTGTATCGCGCGCAGGTGCAAACCGGACAACGATCCAAGTGTTCGTACTGTCCGCGATAGAGGATACAGTCATTAGGACACGCATGTATCTTCTGCACATCCAAACCGAGAGGGCAAACAACACGTTTTGCTTGATACGTCGTCGATGGCAATGTGTTACCCTCTGGAAGAGTCTTCTTTACGAGTTTCAGTAGCTCCTCGAAACCCTTATCAGTAACACCATTTGCTGCCTTCCACTGCAGAAGTTCAAGTGTGCTACCCAACTTCTTTAGCCCCTCTTTGCAATCTGGGTACAGGTCAGTCTTGTGGTCCTGCAACATGCGCTGTATCTTTTTTATATCCTTATCATTGCCGCAGTCTTTCTCGGCATCACGCAACATTTGCCCGAGCCCATCAGTAGGTTCATTTTCCTGAGCAACATCTTCCTGAGCATCGCCTTCCCGAGCAACATCTTCCTCATCGGCATCACCCATTGCAGCATATGCAAAGGAACCGTAGTATTGAGCCAATAACGGAATGTCGTCATCGGCCTCGTCTTCTTCATCTTCATCCATTAGAATTCCTCTTTCACCGTGCTTCGTCCAAACAGAATAATTCCTCATGAAACCGTGCCTCATCAAATGCACTTGAAGACAACCTCTTTGTTTGTACGATTGTATATTTTTACAATGGGTGCATGGGCAGAACATGAAACCGGACGGCGTCCTGTTAGCCTCGACGGCATCGAGAAACGTCCTAAGGCCATCACGGAAGGCCTGAGCGTGGGGGTCCCCGTACATCCATTGTCTATTCATCTGCATTATTAACCAATAACAAATATACAATACAATTTAAAGATAAAAAAAATTAATATATAAATAAATACAAATTATAATATATATTCCATTATATAAATAAATTTCTAAAACTACATTACTATATTCATTAAATATAACATTACTATAAGCCTTATAAGATTTATAAGATTTATAAGATTTTCTATTAATTTATAAGATTTTCTAGCATTTTATATTGATTTTCTAGTAATTTATAAGATTTTCTATTAATTTATAAGATTTGCTATTAATTTATAAGATTTTATAGCATTTTATATTGATTTTCTAGTAATTTATAAGATTTTCTATTAATTTATAAGATTTTCTAGCATTTTATATTGATTTTCTAGTAATTTATAAGATTTTCTAGTAATTTATAAGATTTTCTAGTAATTTATAAGATTTTCTAGCATTTTATATTGATTTTCTAGTAATTTCTAAAACCACATTACTATAAGCCTTACAACTATTCACAAGTCATACAAAACAAAATACTAACTAGCTTGCCTTCTCTCTCCATTTAAAACACAACATGCATGAACACTCTCTCCACCATGAACTCAAGCTCTCTCCTCTCTCTCCTCCAAGAACACAATCTCTCTCTAGCTAGCTTTACTTTGATTCACAAATCCCTCTATTTCTAAATCATAGAAGGATTACAAGCTAAATAAAACATTAGAGAATGAAAGAGTGTACCTTGTAGTGCTCCTTAGATGAGTAGATTCTTCACAAATTTTGAAAAAAATTTGGGCAGCACCTCCCCTCCCACGGCCGAGCAGCATGAACACAGCGCCTAAGTGTTCAGCTGGCTCGGGCGGGGGAGGGGAAGCCCCTATATTCAAACACATTAGCACCGGGTCGTGGCAAGACCCGGTGCTAATGTTCACCCTTTAGCACCGGGTGCAGCCACGACCCGGTGCTAATGTGCCCGAGGCCTTTAGCACCGGGTCGTGGCTGCACCCGGTGCTAAAGGGTGAACATTAGCACCGGGTCGTGCCACGACCCGGTGCTAATGTGTCCGCCCGGACACACCTCCGCGCCGCCCCCGCTCCTAGCCGTTGGACCCGGTGCTGAAGCCCCATCAGCACCGGGTCCAAAAATGGCCGAGGCGGAGGAGGCGGGCGGATGTGAAGGATTCTGGTAGTGTTTTGTTGACAGGTGGAGAGATGTAGGGGAGGATTAATGTGTGGGCCAGCGAGACTACCCCGGATCCTGGGACAACTGGCATTGTTTTTGGCATGCGTTACACCAGGACAGCTAACCCAAGAAATTATGTCCTACATACCTGAAATGGTTTCTTCCACCCAAAATATCTAAGGACTTACTGGAAATGGCTCTAGAGAAATCTTTTTTCTCTTTATCTTACAACTACCAAATATGTCCGTGCGACACACGCGTGCTACCTTTATTATTATTATTATAGGGTTATTTTTGGTATTTGGTTGGTGGATACGTGGGGTGGGTAAAAAATTCTATGGTGAGAAAAGTAATGCCAAAACGACAGAAACTATATAGAAACATCTTTTTTTCTTGTTTGTGAAAATTTTCCACGTCTGTTTCTTCGTTAGAGCTGACATATGGGTCCTCTGTGAGGGGTGGGCAGTAATTATTTAGGTGAAAAGTATTTTTAAAAGAATTAGATCCTTATATCTTCCAATAAAGAAAAATCTTTTTTCACAATTTCAAAATATTAAAGAGAGGTACTTCAGCAGAATCCTTCTTCTCTTTTTTGGTTTCTTTTTGTCCTAACTTGTGGAGGCCATATATGTCAGTACATAATTCATTTATTTTTTTCTCTTTCTCTTCATTGTTCATTCCCTCTCATCTCGCATCTAGGCAGCGTGCCTGCCATGGGGGATCGAGCAGGTCCGAGCCATGGTGACGCAGGCGCAAAGAAGGGGGCAGGCGGCGCTGGTCACCAGCCGGTGAGGATGCCTGCACGGACCAACGTCAAAGGAGACTACCCCTGATGCAAAAGGCATTAACCTCGTCCAGGACAATGTGAAATTAGGGCCGTTGTTCTTTTATTAGTTGATAACGTGCAAGTCGACAACGAAACTTCTATGGTTAATTTATCAACATCTAGTTTAGTTCGCGAGAAGCATTGAGGCAGGTTCCTTCAATTGTTCTAGGTGTTTATGTGTCGTAATCTCAAAGAGGGACATTAGTTTGGATGTACAGAGAGACAGAGTGAATTATAAGAGGGGTGGAGTACGTAAATGTATAGGTTTCACAAAATATCATAAGAAACAATTGCGGTTTGTTTGGCAAAGTTCCCACAGCAGCTCCGAATACCAAATTCAGTAGGAGCTCTAACAAATAGTTTTTTTAGGAACAAAAATAATTCTTTTATAATTTTATAAAGTCATTCTATAAAATAAACTAAAGGGACAGAACTATAAACAGAATTAGCTTCTCAGTCCTGATTCATATCTCGCATAGAATCCTTTTCTTTAAAATTTATATCATATAGAATCACATTGAACCGCACAATAGCTTCTCTCCAATAACAACCAGCTCTATAAAAAATCAAACAAACAAGCCCTTACATATTTTATGATACATATTTTGATTTTTGAATCCTAGCGGAGTGATTTTTTCCGACTGCCCAGTAATTTTTGGCTTGCTAGTTCGTAACGGATAAAATTTCAACATTTCTACATGATTCATTGAATCCAAACTTTAGCTTATTTGTCGGCCTAGCCCCCCAGGTCGAGGTCCACGCAATATGTTGGCTACAGTGTTTCATCAGACGATTGAGAAAATCGACTAGAATGGCGTTTGCGAGCCAGAATTGTTGAGCTGAAGATGAAAGGGACTCATACAACCGTGGGCATATATGTTTGGAGATGCAACTGAACACCTGGACGACTCCTCGCCGGTGAACCCCTATTTATCTATTATCGTCTCCTACTTATTTACTCTATACTTGGATCCGTATGTTTCTGGATAAGAGTCAAGACCGACAAGTGGACCACTCACGCAGTGGCACGTATGCATCTCCTCTTTATTTAGTTATTACTTCCCACGAGACTTGCACCGTCCAATCCTTTTTTTTTGCCGATTTGAACCGCTCCGCGAGTCAAGACCGTACTCTGAAGTCTCGCCGAGTGATTGACTGTTTAGTTCTCACAAACTTTTTAAAATTTTTTTTTTAAACTTCACTATTCACCTATCACATCAAACCACATCAAATCTCTCTCCTCATGCATGGAACATTAAATATAGATAAATAAAAAAACTAAGTAAATAGTTTTGATGTACACGACGAGACGAATCTTTTGAGCATAGTTAGGTGATAGTAGGACAACGATTACCACAAACAAACGAAAAGTGCTACAGCTACAGTGTCCGATGTGACTTTTCGACCAAATTTTATCCACCTTTCTACAGCTAAACGCACCCAACCGCGGCAATCACTCGGAGGAGACGCGAGGTCGCATGTTAATTTCATCGCTCGCGACGGGTCACCAACCGCGGCGTCCCTGCTGGCTGCCTGTAGCGACGTGAATACCACAATGGTACGTGTTCGTTGCGCACCCGTGGTTGTTTGGATCTATAAAATAAAATCTAGTTTTGAGAAAACACGTTTTATCAGTGATTTTAGGAAAAATCAGTTTTAGGTTGTTAGACGGTTAAACTGGGTGTACATAAAATTTTGTTTGGATCATACTTATCAAATAAAACCGAGTTTTATAAATCTGTTCCATCATCTTTCTGCTTCTTCTCCGTAGCTCACTTCCATTTATGCATTTTCATCCCCGGTCATGAAATTGATAAGCCATTGGCATCTAGCAGTCTAGCACGAAAGACCAAGCAGAACATAAGCAGCCATGGCGCTCTGTCCTCATCCGGCTGGGCATCCAAGCGGACAGCATAAATCCAACAAGATGTAAGCATCGTCTCCGCGCCCATAGCACGTGCACGGCATCGACTCCCTCTTACGCCAATGCACTTCACGGTACACGGTGCCGCAACACTGAGCCGTTCTAGCTACATGGAATTCGTTGCCGTTGTGGTCGTGCTCTTCTTCACCATCGTCGCCTTCTAGCAATTCATCCGGCAGGGCAGGGTGGCTCACGGGCCGGTCTTCGGCTGAATTAGCTGGCTTGGCCCAACAAGTGCTGGGCCACGACCCAAGAGCGCCGGGCTTCCGCCCCGGCGAGGCTTTGGGCGTGGTGGACTTGGTCCACCATGCGTCGAGTCTGCGGTTCACGTGAACTAGGTGCACGGGATCAGGTGCGGCCGATTCAGGATCAACTGCGATTGCGCACGGTCGGCTTGGTGTGGTCCGGCGTGGGTGAAGGCAAGGGCGCGATGTTGCGGTCCCGGCCCGCGGTGACCGCGGCCATTCCCTGCGGCGGCGTGGCGCGGTTTGACCGCCCGGCGAAGGGGGAAAAGCGTTGCTGGTTCGCGAAGAAGGTAAAGACGGTCCGACTCGGGTTCGCGAGGCAGAAGGCGGAAAATGGATGGAGCTTGGCCGGCGGGGCAGCGGGGTGAAGACTTGCGGAACGGCGCGGACGTGGGCTCGCGGTACTCCGGGTCGGCGGTGTCCTCCTCCTCCTTGCGCGGCAGCGACGACTCTCCTCCTCCTGCGGCGGCTCGAAGGCGACGACGCGGACGGCGGCGACTCCTCCCCGATTCTTCCCCCTCCTCTTCCTCGACTCCTTCTCCTCCACTTCTCCCACTCCGAGCGGCGGTAGTGGTTTGGGAGAGAGAAAACCCCAAGGGGGTGGAAAGGCCTAGGGCTTGGGCAAGTGGCGGCGGCCGGGTTAAATAGGGTGCCTCGCCCTAGGGTTTGGCGCTGCGGGGCAGCCGCGGACGGCTAGGGTTTGGGCATCCGTGCCGTTGGCCACGCAGCGGGCATCGCTTACGTGAGCGGGGGGCCTTGATGCGGAGCGGCTCCGCGTTGCAAGCGCGTGTGAGAGAGGTGAGGTGAGGAGGAAGAAAAGCCTGCCCTGCGGGCCCGGTTGGGCAGGGAGGGAAAGGGGAGCGAGTGGGGTCGCGGCGCTCATGCGAGCTGGGCCGGCTAGGGCTAGGTTAGAAATTATTTAAAATTCATATTTAAATTCATATGTTCCAATATATATTAATTACACAAAATAAAAGTAAGTTTCAAATGTTTTCTTGTAATAATTCAAGTTTCCCTTAACTAGTGTTTTTGAAATAATTATAATAACACCTAAAATTGGTCAAAAAGATCTAAAACATGGCATGAAGTACTTTTATATGTCAATAACTATGTCGAAAATTTGTAGTACATTATACATTAACCAGAGTAAAAACATGGTTCAAAAATCAATACATCCATCACATGTATATATATTATAATGATCCAAAACTTTTGAGAACCGATGGACCCACTCGTCATCGAAACACTACCTCTCCTAGCGACCCCAGCTGTCGGGCTTTTTTCATCAAACTTTTTGCAACCGACGGACCCACTAGTCATTGAAATACTAATCCTACTAGTGACCCCACCTGTCAGACCTTTTTTCGTTAAACCCTCCGCCTCCCTCGTCCGTCTCTGTAGTATGGAATTGTCGAGTTCGTAACCAACACGGTTTTTAGCAAACTATCTATTATGCAATCTTATTTTCTATTAAACGTACATGTCGCACATGCGTTCTTTCTAGTAGTTTTATATACTTTAAGTCAAAGTTTGAAGTTCATACATGATATAAATGCCTTTGAAGTCATATACACTTCAATCTGTTTTTACAAGTAATGCATTGTATATAAGAGTGTTGTTGGAGTTTAACAAAAATTTTATACTCAACAGCAATTTTTATGATTTAAATGAATTTATGTGAATGTAAACAAAATGATTTGTGCTGGCGGCTAATCTATTTGTGTTGGTCATGGTAAAAACACCCGCCAGCGAAAGTCGTGTAGTCCGTGTACTCTCTCTCACTCTTATCTCTTCCTCCCCTTATATACAGTCCATGTCCATCTCTATGTCTCCCTCAGGCTCCGCCTTGTTGGAACCGAGGATCGACGAACAATCACAGGAACACGAGACACACGAATTTGATGGGCGACGAACGCCCGCCATGGGGCGCCGAACGCCCCGCTGGCGACGAACGCCTTTTCTTTTCTCTATGTTCTCTCGGCTCAGTTTACAGATAAGATGTACATGGCCTTTTGTAGCCCCCTTTGACGACGCAGCGCCCACACGACCGGCGAGTACCTCGCGCACGCACGCACTCCTGGCGACTCGATCTCTCCCACGTTCTGGCCACGCACGTCCGTGAGAACCGGTCCTCCAGCTCGCCGATCCGAGCCTAGCGCTCTTCCGTTGCCGCCAACCGCCACAAACTGTCCCTGCACCTTGCAATCCTAACAGACTACGCGCCGCACGCGATAGACTTGGCCACAGACCCGAACGCGAGCCCGCACTCAGCGCCGTCCTGACCAACACTTCCTACGTGACACACACGCACGTATGCTCCCTGGACTCTACCGACTCAACACAAGCTAGCTAACTAACTCAACGAGAACGCACGCACACACGCGCAACACACACATATAAGATTATTCCAACACGCCTGGTAGCCGACAGGGGCTGTCACCCGAGGGCGACAGGTGCTTGTGGCACACCGGCGGGCGCGGTGGCCACCGGCGGCCTGCCGCATGTTGGAGGTGGCGGCTTCGGGCCACAGGGGCACGGAGGCGAGCACATGGACGGGCGCAGGTGGCCGGCTGGCGCAGCGGGCGGCGCATGAACCGGCGACGGCGGGCGGCTGGCTCGAGCATCAATGCGGGCGGCGGCCGCTGGCGGGTGGCCACGGGGGTGCCGCAGGCAGTACGCGGGCGGTGCGAGGACTGGCCATCACGCGGCACGGTCGGCAAGTATAGCCGTGGGGACAGGCACCACGTGGCCGGAGGGAGGGAGGCGGATGGCTGGTACGACTAGTGGCTCAGCGGCCATGGGCAATAGGGTGACGGCCAATGAGGGAGGGAGTCGGACAGGCGGCGCAAGCGGTATGGGCGGGAGAACAGCTAGCCGATGGAGCGGCTGCCAGTGCAAGAGGAAGGCCGACGGTTGGAGCGATGGACAGCCGACACGGCTGCCAGCGCGGCGGCCACAAAAACCGGATGGTGGCACTGATGAAGAGTTCTCCATTCGAGTACATAGTCATGAAAAAGTTTACAGACCAAACTTCTCATAATTTTTAATTTAAAGTTTAAACTATGAATTTTCATAATTTTTCAAATTTGTCCTTTTGGTTCACCTCATTAATGTTGTTTGCATTTTGCCGCAAGCTTAATGACAGCATACACTACTGTAAGGTTTTCAGAGATATAAGGATTTGATGGTGTTTTAATGCTGGGAAAATGTAGCAAGATGTTCTCCCCCACAAAGGAAATGGCAAGTGCAAATATCTTTTCTCCATAAGCCTACCGCAAAGCTATAGTTTGCTTTATAGACTCAAAAGAATAGAAGCTTGGTCCTATTTCCCGTCACCGCGTAAACCATCACATATATAAACCCCTGTTTTGAGGTGCTCACGTTACACCAGCGTAACATAGCTCTTTAATTACAGATTTCTTTCCTGGAAGCGCTCTCTCTCTCTCTCTCTCTCTGAGTCCCTCATATATAACATTATATCATGCAAAATTCAACAGCCGCAAAATGGGATTCTTATAACTTGGTTCCATAAATTTTAATATGTTCCGAGTAAAAATTGTGATGGTCAAATTTTAGGAAATCTAACAGTGATATTGGTACTAAAATACTAAAGTTAGAAATATAAGTAACAATATTAACTTCAGAAATTATGCTACTCGTTCTAAACACTACTACAAAAACGACTGTTAGATGTGCCCCATTTTTTTTTCTAGTGGGGGTCCAAAAGTTTGTTCGATGTTAGAAATGGCCGCGCGGTAATGTAGCATTTCGTCCGCACCTGCAAAAGGTTTCGCTGGGGCGGACTATAAGGCGATCTGCCCTTGCAAATAGGGTCCATTTGCCCCTGCAAATGATCATCCCATTTCTCCTGGAAATAGGAATAATTTCTAGAAGTGGATGATGCCATCACCCGCTTCCAAAAATGATTTCTAGGGGTGGGTGATGGCATGACCTGCCCTTAGAAACGGGTCTTCCAAAAATATATTTATAATTTCATATGATATCGGATAAAGACAATTTTTACATAAAATTGTATATCTCGACAAGACCTAAAACTTTGTAGTTGATAATTTTGTTATTTAAGATCATTTAATAGTCCAAAAAACATTATATTATGTCTAACATTGAAATCTAGAATGTTTGAGTTTTCCGAACAACCTCAGATGATGTAGAGGAGGTTTGTATCCAAGTTTTAGCATCGACCAGATCTAAAACTAGTTTTTTGCTACTGTTTCATTTAAGATGGTTTAGAATCATAAGATCATTTAGACATTAGCTGTGTTATACATGATTATAATTGCGCCTTGCCTGATGTGACCAGTGTGCCACGCCTGCGGAGGGGCACTGGCGAGCTGCAGCTGAGTAAGCTCCGTGCGTGGCCACGACAGCGGCGAGCGGCGGGCAACAGCCTAGGAAGCAGTCTGCTACCAAGGGGCGCCACCGTCGTCGTCCGTGTGACAGGAGCCCGCCGTAGCCCGCGCGTTGGCCCGCTTTCTGCTCGCCTGTGGCCGCTCGCCACCGTCGTTCGCCCGCGGCCGCCTGGCACCGCCGCGTCTCCGAGGAGAAGGAGTGGGAGCCGCTGTCGCTCTGGGCCGCCATCCACCGCCGCGTAGAGAGGGAGAGGGAGGGGCGCCGCCGCCCACCACAGTCGCGTCCCCAAGGAGAAGGTGTGGGAGCCGAGTCATTCCAGACCGCCATGCACCGCTGCCGCCGCTGTGGGAGCCACCCACGTGCCCATGGAGGCCCCCTCGTTGCCGGCCGCGCGCCACGGAGGCCCCTTCGTCGCCGGTCGTGCTCGCCCCCCCTCCGCGTGGCCCTACAGCCACTGCCATCCCACGCGGAGGCGGGCCACCCCGCCTCGCTCGGGCCTGTGCTTGGCCGCCGTGCGCCGCCGCTCTGCCCGCCGTTGACGCGCGCGGGCGTCCGCACCCTCGTTGCTGGACTCGCCGCCATCCGGCGCCGCTTCGCAATGGAAGCAGGGGAGGGGCCATGCGCAGGTGGGAGAGGAGAGGGAGGGGCGGCATGGAGGAGAGGGATAGAGAGGCGGAGGGGGCGGCGCGGGTGCCCGGCGAAGGGGACGGCGCAAAGAGGGAGGGGCGCGGCTGGGAGGGTAGGGGGCGGCGCAGGTGCCCGGCGGAGGGAGCGGAACAGTGAGGGAGAGGAAGTGGAGGGGGCAGTGTGGGTGCTCGGGGGCAGGGCGGCAGTGGGGGGGAGCCAGGGGCGCGGCGCGTGGGGACGAGGGGAGGAGGCGCGTGGGAAGGGAGAGTGTAGGATCTAGGATTACCGACTAGAGGGGGGTGAATAGGCGGTTTCAAACTTTAATCACAAAACTAGAAAAATTTAATTAGAACCACAAGGTGAATTAAATCTCTAGCTATTCTAAGCCTATGTTGAGGGGTTTGCAACCTAAGATGACAAGCAACAATTCAAGTTCTAAGAAAATAACTTGCACAAAGTAAATTTCTCGAAATAAAGACAAGGATCAAACCACAAGTAAGACACACAATTTTATCCCGTGGTATCGATGACTTGCCGGTCACCCCTAATCCAGGTTGAGATGGATTCAATGTTCAACTGCTCCTCTATCAAGTCTCCACTTGATGTATGAGCCGGCTAGAACCAAAGAACCGCTCCAAATCTCGTTTCCACTAGAGTTGCCCTTCACCACTCCGGTGAGGTGAGCACAAGACCTCTCACACCTAGTTTCCAAGGCCACTTCACAATCTTCTTGAAGTGTTCAAGGAACTACGAGCTCCAAGCCGTCTAGGAGGCGGCAACCTCCAAGAGTAACAAATCAATAACCTTGGTTGAAGACTCCCTAGTGCCACAAAGCTCAAACTCTTGATGCAAAGCACTAGGATTCTCTCAATCTCACAAAGATGCAACCACTAAGCCAAGTGAGTGAGAGAGAGGGTGGGGAATGCTCAAATATGTCAAGGAAGCTTTCAAATGGGCCAAGAGAGCCTTCCCAACCCCGGGGGTGGAGTATATATACTCACCCCCTCGAAATCTAGCCGTTACGTTCAAAAAAGGGCACTGGCGGACAGTCCGCCTCACACATGGCGGACAGTCCGCCCTTCAAATCCAACGGCTAGAACGTGTGTCAGAGTGTGTCAGAGAGAGCCATTAGGGACTGGCGGATAGTCCGCCAGCCATCCGTGGATAGTCCGCCACGGCAAAATTTCCACGACTAGTTTTGCCTGCGGACAGTCCACCTCACAAAAGTGCTCTAGATCGCTCGGAAACGCTTCTGTGTGAACTGTCCGCCAAAACAGTCCGCCTCACAAAAACATAACTGCGGACAGTCCGCCAGTAGCGGACGGACTGTCCGCCTCTCATTTTTCAGCCGAGCAGGATTTATACTTAGACAGAAACAGCGCGCGGAAAAAGCCTACGGACAGTCCGCCACCCTGGTCGCGGACTGTCTGGGACCCCAGACAGTCCACCAACTGGCCAGGATGCAGTCAGCACTCCACAAGTTAGTTTTTCACTTCTTGTTTTACCCACTTTCTCAACTATGAAAAACCCTCATGCATGCAATGCAATTGTTTGAGCAAAGTGGCACTATGGACTCATCAAGCCAAAGACATTGACCCCTCTTGATAGTATGGCTATCTAGCCTATAATCCGGTCAAAGATTCATCCACTAAACACCGCTTGACCGGTAAAATAAAACACTCTATCTTATACCTTTGCCTTGAGCTCCTTTCAATCCTTCTCATGTACACCATGATCATAACATACCACAAGAGCTCATCCAATCCCATGAACTAACCTATTCTCATATCTCAATGAAATTGTTAGTCCATTATGATTGTCATTAATTACCAAAACATAAATTAAGGGCATAGATGCTTTCAATCTCCCCCTTTTTGGTAATTGATGACAACCATTTCAAGAAGTGATATGAGATAGGTTTTGAGTTTTGAAGTCACTTACTCCCTTTATATAGAATCCAAAGAATAGGTAGGGTGAATAACTTCAAAAACCCGAAAGATAGGAAAACTCCCCCTACATATGTGCATAGAACTTTTGCGTTTGACTTTGCACACATTATTGAATAGAAGTTTTGGCGGAATTTCCCCTACAAAGGTGAAAAGAAGAGGCAACAAAAACATAGATATATCCAACAAGCTCAAATGGAGAAGAATTAGCCTCAAATTTTCACAAGAACTAGAACACACCATGAGTAAAACAATGACCATAACATAGTTCATCATAAGCAATCATCCATATAGGTTCTAGTTCAACAAGCAAGCACACATAGAGAGGTTTAAAAATTATTACAAGCCAAAGTTCATGCATTGCTATAAAATAAATATGCAAATGCAAATGTTCATCCATGACCATGATTTGTCCACTCCTACTCCCATCACTTCTTCAAATTTCTCTCCCCCTTTGTCACCAATTTACCCAAAAAGGGCCCTAGTCCTGCTGAGGCGGTGGAGGAGGCCGAGGATAGATGCTATAGAAATGGTCACTGAAATCTGTGAAGCTGGTGTTGAGAGTATCAAATGAGCTCTCAAGTTGTGTCTGACGATCAAAAAGCTGCTGATTCCTAGTCACGAGCTCTTGTTCAGTGATATTCATATTGTCAAGACGAGTACTGAGAGCATCAAATTGCTGTTGAAACCCGTACTGCATGTTCTGAAAGTTGGTGTTCATTTGCTGCCCATATGCCTCAATGTGGTTGGCAAACCCCAACTGCATCTGCTGAAACTGAGTACTCATGGACTGATGCATGGTGGTAAAGTAAGGATCAAAGTAGCCCGGTGGAGGTACCCAATGTGGTGGAATCTGTGGCTGAGCTGCTGGAGGTGGAGGTGGTGGCATAGCTTGTGCATCAGCATCCTCAGCTTCTTCTTCATCAGCCTGTGGATCTCCCCATTCTTCATGTGCATCCTCAGACAAGTACTCTGTCAACGCCCGCTCAAGAAAGTTCCTGTCATTTTTGAAAGGCCTGTATAGGGTATGCTTCTCATTGCAAGGGCCCCTGAACTTGGTCTTTTCAAGGATGAGTGACATGATATATGGAGCAAAGTAAAGATTAATCTCAAAGTTTGTCTTCTTGTCCATAATTTGACCCATGATTAAGTTTACCACATCAATCTTATCACCGGCCATCTCATGCTTCACAAAGTTTCTATGCCACCCAACAAATGCCTCTCTATATCCACTCTTCGGGAGAATTGTGGCTTTGGCAATCTTGAGAAGAACAGCAGGATGATGCCTAAGACCGGTTATCCTCTCATACACCCTGACAATGCCTGTCCTATGTGGCTCATAGAACTGTGTAATCTCATCAAGTAGTAGTGGATTTTCAGCAAGAATGTCATAGGTGGGATCACTAGTGAGGAATGCATAATCCAACTTATTTGCTGTAGCAAACTCAGCAAATGTAGCTTCATATTTTCTTTTCCGGTCATCCACACAAGTGTCTTCTCAATCATATTCACCTCAACTGTGGCATATAATTGCCTGATGACTGTATTATCCCAATCACATTTGTGCTCAAAAAATTCAGTCAATCCCATAGCCTCAAATGTTGGCACTAAGCCACTCATGACATCCTTTTCACCCATGTAATAGAGATCAATTATTTGATGTTTGAACACTACCTTGTTGAGCATGTGACCATAAAAGACCTCTTGTTGAACTTGTGTGTGAAAGAACAAATCATGTGTGTCCCGATCAAAATCATATTGATTCCCAGCACGATCTCTTCTATAGTTAGTAGGATTCCAACTCCTACTACCTCGGTTTGCATTCACATCCACCAGCTCATCCTCACTTTCCTCATCCTCCATTTCTGTCCCAGCATGTGATATTTCTTCTTGCTCTCTTTGTGGTTCTCTTCCATCCTCTTCCTCCTCTTGAGCCACCAGCACTGTCAAAATAACCTAGTAGCAATGAGAAACAAACAATACATGAGCAATGAAAGCATCCTCAAGAAAGGCAACTGCAGCTGTCGCGTCTGACAGAGTACCCACGGACAGTCCGCCATCAGGAGGGCGGACAGTCCGCCGCGTACCGGACAGTTCACCATCAGGAGGCGGACAGTCCACCGGTACTGTTCAGGCGACGAACAGCTACAGGAACCGCCCAACAATCCATGAATCGATCTCCATATTTATCCAATGAAAATCAACCAAATCACTAGCATGTATTCCTTTTGACTATATCAACATAATCCCAAAGTCATTTGCATGAATCCATGGACGACATTGAGATCCCATATCAAACCCTAACCATGCCCTATGAGTGAAATCCAAGAGAACCAATGGAGAAATCAATGAAATACCGAGAGGACATGATGGAGAGAGTCGCGACGTGTCCGGGAACGAGCTTCGGATGGTCCGGCGAAGCACCAAGTTCTCCCCCTCAATGAGAGCTTCTTCCTTGATGTAGATGGGAGAAGACACCCCTTCCTTTTCCCCCTTTACTGCCGTGGCCGGGCGGGTCCACCTGCGCCCGACGCGCACGGACTGTCCGCCAGGGTGGTGGCAGACTGTCCCCCAGTGTCTGTTCTTTTCTGTTTCTGCCAGCCTGCTCACGGACCGTCCGCATGTTTTGGCCCAGACTGTCCGGCACCCCCGGACTGTCCGCTGCTTACTCGCGCGGACTGTCCGCTGTACCCCAGAAAACTTGACCCGAGAAGCCTTTCTTTTGATTTTCTGTTGAGATTGTTTCCAATATTTTTACCCATTGACACTTGTTATTGGATCTCAGTTGATTTGGGATGCTTGTAGCCAATATTTTCAGAGATTTGAACCATGAATCATGAATGAACATGCAAGAATTATGATGCAACAAAGATAAGGAGAAATATTGAATAAAGTTGGTTAGATACCATTTGAGATGTCAATGACATTTAGCTCATTTCTCAATTTGCAAAACCTTGATTCATCCAAAGGCTTTATGAATATATCCGCCAATTGATCATTTGTGCTTACTCCATCAATCTTGATATCACCCTTGCTCACATGGTCCCTAAGAAAATGATGCCGAATATCAATGTGCTTGGTTCTAGAATGTTGAACCGGATTGTTGGCAATCTTGATAGCACTTTCATTATCACATAAGAGAGGAATTCCATTGAATTTCACACCATAATCAAGAAGTGTTTGCTTCATCCATAACAATTGAGCACAACAACTTCCCGCCGAGATATATTCCGCTTCGGCGGTAGAAAGAGCCACGTAATTTTGCTTCTTTGAAGACCATGAAACTAGAGAGCACCCAAGAAGTTGACAACCACCGGAAGTGCTCTTCCTATCAACTTTGCAACCGGCATAATCGGAGTCCGAATAACCAACTAACTCAAATTGAGCACCCTTTGGATACCAAAGACCAATATTAGGAGTGAACTTCAAATATCTTAAAATCCTCTTAACGGCGGTCAAATGACATTCTCTAGGTGCGGCTTGGAATCTAGCACACATGCACACACTAAACATTATATCGGGCCTAGATGCGGTAAGATAAAGCAAACTACCAATCATAGACCTATAAAGCTTAGTATTAACCGGTTTACCTCCCTCATCAAGATCAAGATGTCCATTTGTAGCCATAGGTGTCTTGATGGGTTTAGCATCTTCCATACCAAACTTCTTCAAAATATCCTTCACATATTTAGATTGGCAAATGAATGTGCCTTCCTTCATTTGTTTAATTTGGAGACCAAGGAAATAGCTCAATTCACCAATCATAGACATTTCAAATTCCTTTGACATCATTTTTCCAAACTCTTCACAATAGGTTTCGTTTGTTGACCCAAAGATGATATCATCAACATAGATTTGACAAATAAAGATGTCATTTCCAATTTTCTTAGTGAACAAGGTAGTGTCAACCTTTCAAATTTTGAAACCCTTTAAGATAAGAAAGTTTCTAAGCCTTTCATACCAAGCACGAGGTGCTTGCTTCAAACCATAGAGAACTTTAGAGAGTTTAAAAACATGGTTAGACAACTTAGGATCTTCAAAACTGGGTGGTTGTTCAACATAGACTAGTTCACTAATTTCACCATTTAAGAAATCACTTTTGACATCCATTTGATAAAGCTTTATATTGTGAGAACAAGCATAAGCTAATAAAATTCTAATTGCTTCAAGTCTAGCTACGGGAGCAAAGGTTTCATCCAAATCCAAACCTTCGACTTGAGTGTAGCCTTGAGCAACCAATCTTGCCTTGTTTCTCACCACAATACCATCTTCATTTTCTTTGTTGCGAAAGACCCATTTGGTGCCAATGACATTGTGATTCTTGGATCTTTCCACCAACTCCCAAACCTTGTTCCGGGTGAAATTATTCAATTCTTCTTGCATAGCCATCACCCAATCCGGATCAACCAGTGCTTCATCTATACGTTTAGGTTCAAGAGAAGATACAAAATAATAATGTTGACAAAATGAAGCAACACGAGATTGAGTTTGAACACCCTTACTAATGTCACCCACAATTTGATCAATGGGGTGATCTTTGGCAACTTGGCCATGAATTATTGGTTGAGTAACTTGATCTTGAGAAGATGTGGACAATGATGTGGTAGAGATCACTTGCTCATCTTCTTGAGGAGAATCATTTGAACTTGCATTATTAATCACTTGGTTTTGAGAAGATGAAGCAATTTCTTGAGTACAAACAATATGTCCCTCATCATCATCATCATCATCATCTTCTTCTTCTTCTTCTCTTGGTCGAATATCACCAATATCCATGTTCTTCATGGCTTCTCTCAAACTATCACCTCTCACATCATCCAAGTTGTCTTTCTCATCTTGTGACCCATTCGTTTCATCAAATTGAACATCATAAGCTTCTTCAACAAATCCCTTTGATTTATTGTAAACTCTATAGGCCTTGCTACAAGATGAATAACCAAGAAAGAATCCCTCATCACACTTGCTTTGAAACTTTGATAACCGAGAGCCTTTCCTCAAGATATAGCATTTACAATCAAAAACCCGAAAATATGAAATATTTGGCTTCCTTCCAACAAGTAGCTCATAAGGGGTCTTGTTGAAAAACTCATGACAATATAGCCGATTTGATGAATGACACGCGGTGTTGATAGCTTCGGCCCAAAATGAATCCGAAACATTATCCTTGGCTAGCATTGATCTTGCCATTTCTATCAATGTTCTATTCTTTCTCTCAACCAACCCATTTTGCTCCGGTGTATATGTGGTTGAGAATTCATGTTTGATCCCTTTCTCATTGCAAAACTCTTCCACACGAGTGTTCTTGAATTCACTACCATTATCACTTCTAACTTTCTTCAATTTGAGCTCAAATTCATTTTCGGCCCTAATAACAAAGTTCTTGAAGTGATCATATGTATCGGCTTTATCATGTAAAAAGAACATCCATGTAAATCTTGAGAAATCGTCCACTATCACAAGACAATAACTATTGCCACCAATGCTTCTATAAGTTGTAGGCCCAAATAAATCCATATGCAATAGTTCAAAGATTCTTGTAGTGGACATAACACTCTTAGTTGGATGAGAATTTGCAACTTGCTTTCTGGCTTGACTAGAGCTACATAATTTGTCCTTCTCAAATTGCACATCTTTTAAGCCAAGAACTAGATCATGCTTGATTAATCTATTAAGTTGCCTCATTCCAACATGACCTAACCTCCTATGCCATAACCAACCCATGGAGGCTTTTGAAAATAAACATGTTGATAGATTTGCCTCCTTAGAAGAGAAATCCACTAGATATAGGCTACCATGTCGAAATCCTTTAAAGATTGTTTCCTTTTCATCAAGAGAGGTTACTACAAAGTCATTGCTAGTAAAAGAACATCTATATCCATTATCACAAAGTTGAGCAATAGATAGTAGATTGAAATTTAGGGAATCAACTAGCAAAACATTGAAGAGTTTATAATCTTGAGAGATAGAAATGTCACCAATGCCTTGTACACCTCCCTTGCTATCATCACCAACGGTAATATTATCAAAGTTGGAGATATCTTCATCAAGACATGAGAATATTTTCTTTTCACCGGTCATGTGATTTGTGCAACCGCTATCAATCACCCAATGTCTTCCTCCGGCTTTATAATTTACCTACACAAGAGAATCACTTCCTCTTAGATACCCAACTCTTCGGTCCTTCAATGTTAGTGATCATAGCTTTAGGCACCCAAATAGATTTTAGCCTAGTGCTATCCATAGAACGACCAACAAACTTGGCACACACAACACCCTTTGAATCTTTCTTAAGAATGTAAGATGGATCAAAGGATACGGTCTTCTTGCTCTTGCACTTGTGATTCACATCTACCTTTGTCTTGAAAATGTGACATTTCTTGAATTTAGCTTCTTCTTGCAATGTCACACTTGATGGCACATAAGTGGTCTTTTTAGGAATGAAAGCCGACTTCCCTTGCTTGGGCAAATAACCAAGACCATTCTTGTTCAATGTGAATTTTTGACTTGTCCAACAATGATTAAACTTGACTTGACTTCCAAACCATTTGGAAAGATCCTTGGACAAACACTCCACTTCTTTCTTCAAAGATTCATTTTCCAATAATAAACGAGATGCATCACTTGAATCTTTCTCACTAGTGTAAGAGCTTGTACTTGTGCTACAAGAAGTGTTAGTCGAACAAGACAAGCAAGTATTACATTTATCATTGTTAACAACAAGTTTTCCTTTGGCCTCTTGCACAGGGAGTGAGTTGTGAGCTTCCTTAAGTTCCTCATGCTTTCCCTTTAGAATTCCCAATGAGGTGTTGAGAGTATTATGGGAATCCTTTAGGTTGGCATGGGAGATCTTTAGCTCCTCATAGGATTTTTGAATTGAAATGTTTTTCAATTCCAAATCCTTCAACTTTTCCTTTTCCTTGCGCAATTTGTCATCGGATTTTATAACTAAATTAGCAAGATATTCATATGACATAACACTATCACCATCATCATCATCATCATCACAATCACTATCACTATCATCTCCATCCATTGTTACCTTTGAAGTACTTTTTGCCATGAGACAATGGGGCTTGGAGAAGAGTGATGGAGCTTCTTTGATGGCAATCCCGGCAAGACTTTTTGATGGCTTGTTGTCATCATCTTCATCATCATCGCTTGCATCAGAATCCCACTCAACAAAGTAAGCTTGCCCATTTTTCTCCTTCTTGTAATACTTCTTCCTCCTGTGAACATTTTTCTTGTTCTTGTTCTTGCTAAACTTGTCTTCTTTCTTGTTTGGACAATTGATTGATATATGTCCATTTTCACCACAAGAGAAGCAATCTTTGTCTTCAAATGGATTCTTCTTTAAGAATTGATTTTTCTTCCTAAATTTTTTCTTCTCAAGAATTCTTTTAAGCCCTCTAACAATGAGAGCCATCTCCTCATCCGAATCATCTTCCTTGCCTTCATGATCTTCTTCTTCTAGAATTGCTTTGGCCTTGAGTGCAATATTTTTCTTTTCTTCACAAGATGATTGACCATGAGCTTCCCTTTGAGATTGCTTGAAAATGTCATGTGTGAGTACTTCACCAAGCACCTCCGTAGGAGTGTATTTCTTCAAGTCTTCTCTCACTAGCATGGTGACAATTGTCTCATATTTCTCCGGGAGACTTCTAAGAAATTTTCGAGAGAAATCTAGATCCGGCACATCATAATCAAGACATTTTAGCTCATTAACAATCTCATTCAACCGATTGAACATGGATGAAATGTCTTCATCCTTCTTCATAGTAAACTCATTTAATTTTCCTTGTAGTACATAGAGCTTGGCTTCTTTAACCGAGGATGTTCCCTCAAAGATTTCCGCTAGCTTGTTCCACACATCCTTTGCAACTCTAATGCCCTTTACACGGTTGAATTGATCACGAGATAGACCCTCATACAAAATGCACAATGCCTCCTCATTAAGGTCCTCATTCTCAAGATCTTTTTCGGTCTTGTGATCTTTGTCTAGGATGACAAACCCCTCCTCAACAATTTCCCCAATTTTTCTTCCGGACGTCCTTAGATAGGTTGCCATCCTAGTCTTCCAATAATCATAATCTTCCCCATCAAAGTAAGGAGCCTTCCTTTGCTTCATTTTTGCTTTCTCTAGTCATTTTAATCCAACTCCGGGATGATTAAATCCTTGATTAGGGAGTACTTAGCTCTGGTACCACTTGTAGGATCTAGGATTACTGACTAGAGGGGGGTGAATAGGCGGTTTCAAACTTCAATCACAAAACTAGAGAAATTTAATTAGAACCACAAGGTGAATTAAATCCATGCTATTCTAAGCCTATGTTGAGGGGTTTGCAACCTAAGATGACAAGCAACAATTCAAGTTCTAAGAAAATAACTTGCACAAAGTAAATTTCTCGAAATAAAGACAAGGATCAAACCACAAGTAAGACACACAATTTTATTCCGTGGTATCGATGACTTGCCGGTCACCCCTAATCCACGTCGAGATGGATTCAATGTTCAACCGCTCCTCTATCAAGTCTCCACTTGATGTATGAGCCGGCTAGAACCAAAGAACCGCTCCAAATCTCGTTTCCACTAGAGTTGCCCTTCACCACTCCTGTGAGGTGAGCACAAGACCTCTCACACCTAGTTTCCAAGGCCACTTCACAATCTTCTTGAAGTGCTCAAGGAACTACGAGCTCCAAGCCGTCTAGGAGGCGGCAACCTCCAAGAGTAACAAATCAATAACCTTGCTTGAAGACTCCCTAGTGTCACAAAGCTCAAACTCTTGATGCAAAGCACTAGGATGCTCTCAATCTCACAAAGATGCAATCACTAAGCCAAGTGAGTGAGAGAGAGGGTGGGGAATGCTCAAATATGTCAAGGAAGCTTTCAAATGGGCCAAGAGAGCCTTCCCAACCCCGGGGGTGGAGTATATATACTCACCCCCTCGAAATCTAGCCGTTACGTTCAAAAAAGGGCACTGGCGGAGAGTCCGCCTCACACATGGCGGACAGTCCGCCCTTCAAATCCAACGGCTAGAACGTGTGTCAGAGTGTGTCAGAGAGAGCCGTTAGGGACTGGCGGACAGTCCACCAGCCATCCGCGGATAGTCCGCCACGGCAAAATTTCCACGACTAGTTTTAACTGCGGACAGTCCGCCTCACAAAAGTGCTCTAGATCGCTCGGAAACGCTTCTGTGTGAACTGTCCGCCAAAACAGTCCGCCTCACAAAAACATAACTGCGGACAGTCCGCCAGTAGCGGATGGACCGTCCGCCTCTCATTTTTCAGCCGAGCAGGATTTATACTTAGACAGAAACAGCGCGCGGAAAAAGCCTGCGGACAGTCTGCCACCCTGGTCGCGGACTGTCCGGGACCCCCAGACAGTCCGCCAACTGGCCAGGCGGACAGTCCGCCAGGACGCAGTCAACACTCCACAAGTTAGTTTTTCACTTCTTGTTTTACCCACTTTCTCAACTATGAAAAACCTTCATGCATGCAATGCATTTGTTTGAGCAAAGTGGCACTATGGACTCATCAAGCCAAAGACATTGACCCCTCTTGATAGTACGGCTATCTAGCCTATAATCCGGTCAAAGATTCATCCACTAAACACCGCTTGACCGGTAAAATAAAATACCCTATCGTATACCTTTGACTTGAGCTCCTTTCAATCCTTGTCATGTACACCATGATCATAACATACCGCAAGAGCTCATCCAATCCCATGAACTAACCTATTCTCATATCTCAATGAAATTGTTAGTCCATTATGATTGTCATTAATTACCAAAACATAAATTAAGGGCCTAGATGCTTTCAGAGAGAGAGAGAGACAGAGAGAAGAGGAGAAGGAGGGGGGGGGCGGGAGGATTCTAGTAAACTTTGAGGTTCTTTTTGCAAATTGATGCGAGCTCGCGTCCCTATCTGAGCCATCGATGCGCCTGATCCAACGGCCGCAAAATTGAGGCGACATGGCCCTATCCGCTCGCCTGAGCTTGGCTCAGGTTTCGTTAGGAAGAGATGAGACAGTAACACACACTCAAAGTTGCAATGCAAAAGTATATGTTGTTGCTCCAAAAACGTGTATTTTTCCAAATTTTCTTTTGGAGGACCCGAGATAAAGTGTTTTTGTTAATAACAACTGATTCCATGAAGCCCACATTTTAGTACCCATCATTTTGACATGTTTGAATCCTCATACTACATGACATGAAGTGAGTGTGAGAGCACACAATGAATAGAGCAATTCAATATATAAGACGTTAATGAAAGGAATAAAACGCTATAGAAAGCAACAGCTGATCATATAGGCAAGGGAATCTTGATGGTGTAACTCATAAATATTATTGAACTCCAACAAAATTAAGAGCTTCCCACGAAAGCACTCAATATCTTTTCCTTGACTATCGAAATTGACCCTACCATCTTTCTACACTTTCATGTACTCAAGTATGACAACAGTTTTGTCGAGCTCAAAATTCCATCTTTTTTATTCGAAATGCCCATTACATTAACTGCTGGTACTAGGTGAGTCACCCGCAACCAGACCAGCTACACAAACCGGGACCTGGCTCATAAACACAGAGGAGCCAGGTGACACCGATCGAACACCAAGGCTAGGAGCTCATCTGCTACCTTGTTACAAGCCCTTGGGCAAACAGAGACAGAGCAAGAGCAGAAATTAAAACACATCAGCTCACGAGCCTACCTGAACAGGCCTCCCTCCGGACACCTATCCATGTCAGTCGACTTTAAAGCTTTGCCCAGAAGTTCAGCATGTCTCCAGAATAATATGCATCATGCCCAACATGCCGCACGTTCCAGTGCTTTGATCGCCCCCAATGTTTCTGCTTGAAGGGCAGACGCTACATGTTCCAGCCTGTCTGCGCCTCCTTCCAGAAGGGTTCCTTGGTCATCTCTAGCAGTAAAACCCCACCCACCATACATTACTTGCGCAGAGAAAGAAGCATCGCAATTTATCTTATACACTCGAGCCGGCGGAGATTCCCACGAAAGCTGCCTCTTGTTTGTCGGAGGCCTCTCTTTTTTTCTTCAGAGTTTCCAAATCGCGAAGATGATACCCAACCACACTACAAATTTCAGCTTTGCTAGCCACTCCCGCATAGACTCACACATCTTAAGTCGTATTCTACTGGCATCTGGGAACTAATTGTACCGATTGTTGTACAAGCAGGGGAACAATGGACCCACATTTCTTATTCTAATAAAACTTCATTAGCCAGCGGTCATAGTCTAATAACATCGATTTCTTCCAATTTTCTTTGCATATCCCAATATAAATGACATTTTTTCAGATCTATTGGATCCTCCTTCACAGGTTCTCTCGATTTGATGTGCACCTTTAGGTTGGAGCCCTCTTGTTATTGTTCATGGTCCTTAACCTAAACAGATAAAATTTACACAAGTGCAAGAATATTGATGTAGCTTTCACTAGGGAGTAATAAACCAAGGTATATCGAATCCAAGGAACGATAACTATACTAGTGTAAGAGATAGGTTCAACCAGACCAACAGAGGAAAAAGGGATAACGTGTAGAGGGTCTAACACCGGCTAGCCAACTGGTTCCATAGACATGATGCAACTGCAAACAGAGCTGAGGACAGGGGTTGTACACTATCGACGTTACTCCTATGAAAAATACCCAAACATGATGGATTACAAGGGACGGACTCAGACATGTTTTTCACCAACCATGCAGTTATGTGGAGGCAGAGCACTGAATAATGACATCCAACCCTATGGAAGCCCACAGTTCTACTCGGGGTTTGTCGACATTGCTTTGTTGTGGAGGTCATAACTCTTTCATCTAGGATCCGATTGAGGACCATGGATACTTTGATGGGAAGCTTATAGCTTTACAATTAACCTTATTTGAACTTAATATAAGCTTGGATTGGAAGGCATTCAAACAGGCCCGGTCCTGAGGGGGGGGGGCGCGAGCGGGGTGGCCGCCCCGGGCCCCCGATTCCCAGGGGCCCCGTCAGGTATGTACAGGTATAGGAGCAGGAGGTCCCCGATTCCCAGGGGCCCCCTCAGGTATGTACAGGTATAGGAGCAGGAGGTCCCCGATTCCCAAGGGCCCCCTAAGGTATGTACAAGTATAGGAGCAGGAGGTGTATATCTCAGCGTATGTCGAACAGGTGAAACGTCCCGTCTCATCTCGTCGATTAGTGCCGCGAGTCCTCAAGTTAGCGAGACCAACTCCTCGTTTTGGGCCTTTTAGCAACTTCCCATCTCATCTCATCTATATCCAGCCCATAACTCCTCGGCTGTCCTCGTTTTGGATATCTCGCATCATTTGGGGAAGGGAGACGCGATCACGATTTAGCGACGTGATCATTTGGGGAAGGGAGACGCGTACGTTTGGCCTCAGCCGAGGCTAGTATATACTGTAGTATCAGGAGGGAATGTTTAGTCAATTAAATTCCTTGTGCATGGATTAGCAGACCACACCAACCAGGTATTGAACTATCGATTGACGTATATATGTAGGTCCAAAACG
Source organism: Echinochloa phyllopogon (assembly GCA_033239725.1). NCBI lineage: Eukaryota > Viridiplantae > Streptophyta > Magnoliopsida > Poales > Poaceae > Echinochloa > Echinochloa phyllopogon. The sequence goes on from BTCW01000008.1 coordinate 11,638,303, forward strand.
TGTCTAGAAAGACTGAATCGTTTTATGCATGGAAAACAAATTCACAGTGATACCAGTACGGCAGTACCTACTAGTATTACTTTATAGAGAAATGTTAGAAGAAACTTTTAAGGTGATACATATAAATTGCTTGATATGAACAATTATTTTAGATGAAGGTAGTTGTGCATACATTTATAATGTATGTTATATTATTGTTTTCATTACTACTAACTCCGTTCTAAATTATTATTCGTTGTTGACTTTTTTCGCTTAACGTTTGACTATTTATCTTATTTAAAAAATTTCACAAGTGTCATTTTATTTTGTATGTGACTTGCTTTATCAACATATGTACTTTAAATATAACCTATTCATTTATATATTTGAACATTTTTTTGAATAAGACGGTTAAAGATCATAAAAAAAGTTAACAATGTAGTATTATTGAAAGGGCCCCGGTTTAAATTTCGCCCCGGGCCCCAATTATCCCAGGACCGGCCCTGCATTCAAATCATCAAAACATATCACTTACAGTTCTACCGGGTGCTGCATCACCTTTTACCAGGCATCGGCTCCTGTCACTTTGCTTGGGACCAAAGCCCAAGTTGTTGTGGGCCCCCATCAGTAGGATAACGACCAGGAGTTCCCTAGGTTGTCCTCTCCCTTGGCAGCCACCTAGCTTCACCCCCATAATCAAAAAAAAAAAAAAAACCTAGCTTCACCCCCAAGTTGATTCGTAGTCCTAGCTAGATGATTCATAGGACATCTCGTGGGCCTTGTACGTTCTCCGCATAAGAATGGTTTCTGATGAGTTTACAAAGTTGTACATTCTGGAGATATCTTCGACATGTTCCTGGGATCATCTTGCCATAAATTCTTGAACTTAGCCTCCAAGTAATTTGTAGATGAGGTTTGGTAATTTTGGGCCCAATCGGGGAGAAACCTCCCTGCGCTGATCAGCATAGGGCCTATTGCCAATCGGCATAGGGCCTTTCAGACCCAGTGTGCTCCATTTTAGCCATACGTTGAGTAGGCTATGGGCTCCCGTCATTCATGGCCCAATTTACGTCAAATTCCTGTTAAAACACCATATGGACCAAAAACACAATGATGCACAAAATATGCGGTGATAATAATGCATAGTCAATGTTAATGATGTCATTGCAAGTATATACTACTCCCTCCTTCCTCGTTTATAAGGCGCACACGCAAAACGAGATTCAAACTTTTCTATCTTTGACCAATAATTTACCCATCAATTTTTTTATTTTGTCATATAAACTTGACATGGTTGGATTTGTAATCAAACGTACTTTCCAATGAGTATAAATTCATAACCATAACTAATATAATATAAAAGAAATGAATAGTTAAAGTATGATTTAGGAGACCGTGTCATGTTATCTCATGCCTTATAAACGAGGAAGGAGGGAGTATATTGGTGGTAAAACATGGGTAAAAAGATGTCATTAAGGACAGCCAACTATAATATTTATTTGCTCTCTTATTTAAAATCATAGAAGGCATGTTCTATTTTTATTAAAATCTTTTGCTCGCACCTCAGTGATCATTCTTGCAAGAGCTCAATCCTACCACTGTCATATTCATGTTTTCATGATAAAACAATTTGTCACAAATTTTATATTTGAATGAATTAATTTAAGACTTATTCCTGTGGTTTGAGACTTAGAAGCTGGCCATTTCATTATGTAAACTTTCTCTCTCTAGCCTTTCTTGTCCATGCATTGTCATTTTCTACACTGGGAAATTCACAAATTAGCTAGGCATCCACACGCAACCTATAATTTGAGTATGATTTATTTTTGTTGAACATTATTCGAAGGAAATTTCTGCAAAATATCAGTAGAAATAATCAAAGGAGGCAATGATCAGCAAGTGATGCTAAGATGAGACTACAATGCGCAATCTAGCTAGTTTAGCTCCAAGGCAGAAGCTCATTCTCATGATATGCCTCTTCCATTCTTCCCAAAATTCTCCTTGTCATCCACCAGTATAGAATCTAAATTATGGGATTGCACATACTTCTCCCCTTTCTGTTCTTATCTTTACCAATTGAAACGAACCGGATTCTCAACGACGAGAATCCGACTCCCTGTACCCTCGAGATAGTCCCAGGAATAGCAGCTATCTCGTACAGAACTCATCTCAGTCGAATATCACATCCATACAGCGATAAAAGAGATCCAAACATGACATATATAAAACATAGCGTCTGGTACAAGCCCTCTGGGCTAAATCGACAATAAGAAACAGCTACGCCGCGGTAGCTAGAACATCGGCGTCCACTCCTCCACAGGCAACCTTGAGCGTAGCACGCTCCCTTCAGTCGTACCACCCGTCCTGGTTGAACTCTGTCACACCCGGTTTTCAAGGCAAAACCAGGTGCATCTCATATGTGCGCCAGGATCAGTTTACACACATATGGTAGACGTCACAAGTGAATATCCATAACCATGCATAACGAAAGAGTATTATAGTGCATTTATTACAATATCAGAGTTGACTCAAATGTCATAGCGGAAGACTTAAATAAACGTTCATCTAGCGAAGCAAAAGTGACTCCAACTCCACAGGCATTGACTGGGGGAGACTCGCCTAGAACTCCTCAAAATCAGTAGTGAAATCCTCAAAATTCTCCCAATCTGAGCAGCATTCCGGGTGTAGTAGATGCAATAAAAGAAAGAAAAACAACAAGTATGAGCACATGACGTACTCAGCAAATGTAATATGACATACAAGGCTGAGGCAAAAACGTTGGCTGACCATACTGCAGTAACCACTTTTAGTTGGTCAAGTTTTATTAAGCAACTATTTACTAGCAAATGAAAGTATATACCACCCACAAATTAATGAATGTCATATTCCCAACAGATTCATATAACCACGATTTAGATCATGTTCAAGTATGATTATCATGTAAGGGTCCAGGCCGCTCTTGACCGTGAGCACGGCTGTTATAACAGTTTTACATTCTGCAGAGGTTGTACACTTTCACCATAAGCCGCGTAAAAGTTCAAAAGAACTTTAAACCCAACCATGACAAGGGGGCCAATCCTCTTAAATCACACTACCGAGGTGTGACCGCATAGGGACGCTACAAGGCCTTTACAAAGATTTCTTAGTAAATAGTAACCCGCTAAGGTTTCCGGTTCAGAAGCTAAGCATAACCCTCCCTAATGAGATCTGTCTCTTACCAAAGCCCACAGCTCAAGAGGACCGAGCTATACCCCGTCAACCGTCGTGCCTCTTGCCCCTTTCGGGTAAGGTTACCATCCACTAAAGTCCCTAATTAGTTAGCCAAGACCAGAGCCATATGGTACTTATGGTTGCACTGTTTTCCTGGGTGGTTCTCCATGTTCCAATTAAAAATATATGATCTTGCCAATTAATTACTTAAAAGAGTATATGGAACATAGAGTAGGGGTTCATTTAGCCAATCCCAGTTGAGCAAGCTAAGCATCATCTACCATCAAAATTAATTAAGTAACCCAGTTTCAGGGACAGGAAAAATATAGTGGCTAGTTAAATCCTTAAATAGGAACCCATCAAATTAAGACACATGCATGGGTGGTGAAATTAATAGTTATTAGGACATTTGCATGACATAATACACTTGCCTTCTTCCCAACTCAGTTGCTGCTCAAATCCTTCTCCAACAGTTGGTTCTTCAGAGAAATCCTCGAACTGGTCGTTTCCTAATCGCATCACACATTCACATGCAAGGAAACAATACAACAAATAAGAAACAGTACACCAAACAATTCCAACAGAAGAAAACAAAAGCACAAAACTATTCTACTCGTTACAACGAACGCGTGAGAGTGAGAATCACTAAAATCGGAGTTAAAACGCAAAAGATATGGCTTTTCTAAGGTTCAGGGACTTGTTGGCAAAGTTTTAAAACTTCCAGGGGCTTAACTGCGAAAAACCAGGGGCTAAAACATAATTTTGTATAAAAACTCTAGGGTTTTCATGTAAAAAGACAAAACTTGGACCTCGGGCACAATTTTAAAACTTGCAGGGGCTAAAACAGAAGAAAAAGGACCTAAACTCAGGGGCTCTTTAGCAAATTCACCACGGCTGACTGGTAAGTGATCGGTTTGACTTGGGACGGGATCTAATCCGGGCCGTTGGATCTAGATCTGATGGTCCAAATCAGATCGGGTAGAAGCTCGCCGGCGCGGCGAAGAAAAGCGGCGGCGCCGCTAGCGTCCACGGCGGCGCATCGCCGGCGTACACACGCTAGCACGCTACGGGTCACCAAACGCGACGAGCATTGGCCGAAAAGAGAGAGGAGGGGACAACGAACTCACTACGGGGGTTCTTGACGGCGGAAGGGCGACGACGGCGACCGGCGACGAGAGAAGGCGGCGGCGGAGCTCGGCTTCACACGAAACCAGGACTCCGGCGGCCGAACCACGACGAGGAGCGGCGGGATCGACGCGTAATGACGAGGGGAAGCTTCTGGCGATCTTGGTCTTCCACCACGAGCAACGAGTGCGGTGAATCGCCGGCAATGGCGGGCGGCGGCTATAGCGGCTCGGGCGGCTAGGGTTTGCGAGCGCGGCTTCGATTAGAGGGGAAAAGCAACGGCGGCGGTGGTTTTATAGGTGCGGGAACCGGCCTCGGCGCGCGTGAGGGAGAAGGACTCGGCGGCGCGGCGAGCTCGGACTCGGGGCGGAGTCCGGGTCGGCGACGGGGGAGGAGGAAGAAGCTGACAGGTGGAGCCCACCTGTCGGCGAGAGGGAGAGAGAGAGAGAGAGAAAAGTGGAGCGGGCCGGCGCTGGGCCGAAAGAGAAATTGGGCCGGGGAAAAAGAATCGAACCGGGAAAAGAAAAGAAAGAAGTAGAGGGGGCAAACTTGGACCGGGCCAAGAGTTGGAGGGGCAAAAACGAACTCTGCTTATTTTAACTTTTCTAAAACTCAAACAAAAGCAAATCAAATTCGAATTTAAACAAAATTTAAATTCCAACTTGATTTAATAGCAACCAAAAATATATGAACCAGCATGAATGCAACAAAAACTTATTTTGACTAAAATAATTATTTACTGTGATATTTAAATTGATAAAAAGGCTAGAAATTCCAATTAAATCCTAGAAAATTTATTTAAGCCTTAATAAATCCTAGAAAAATGTAGAGGGTTGCTACAATTTAATTGTGATGAATTTTAGGGTGTTACAAACCTACCTCCCTTAATGAGAATCTCGTCCTCGAGATTCGGATGGATTAGAGAAAATCTGAGGAAACTCTGCCATCAACTCATCCTCTCTTTCCCAAGTTGCCTCGCTTTCCGCATGGTGACTCCACTGTACTTTACACATCTTAATCACTTTACTCCTAGTAACTCTTTCCGCAGTTTCCAAAATCTTAGCTGGATATTCCTTATAAGTCAAATCATCTTGCACATCCAACTCATCCAAGGGTAATTCTTCCTTAGGAACTCGAAGACACTTTTTCAGCTGAGAGATATGGAACACATCATGCACATCTGGCAGTCTGGCTGGCAACTCCAATTGATAAGCAACCTCACCTTTTTTATCAACAATCTTGAAAGGTCCAATGAAACGAGGAGATAATTTTCCTTTCACCTTAAACCTTCTCAAACCTCGAATAGGAGATACTTTCAGATACACATAATCACCTACTTCGAAAGTTAATTCTCGTCTCCTTGTGTCTGCATAGCTCTTCTGCCTGGACTGAGCCGTTCTTAAATTCTCTCTAATAATCTGAACCTGTCTCTCAGCTTCCTGCAAAATCTCTGGCCCAAACAGCTGACTTTCACCTGTTTCGCTCCAATACAAAGGTGTTCTGCACTTTCTACCATAAAGCGCTTCGAAGGGGGCCATCTTTAGACTTGCCTGATAACTGTTGTTATATGAGAACTCTGCATATGGAAGACTCTTGTCCCAACTGCCTCCATGCTTCAAAGCACAAGCTCTCAACATGTCCTCCAAAATCTGATTAGTCCTCTCTGTCTGACCATCTGTCTGAGGGTGATATGCAGAACTGAAATTCAACTTTGTATCCATAGACTCATGCAACTTCTGCCAGAATCTGGATGTAAACTGAGTACCTCTATCAGACACTATCTTTTTAGGTACACCATGGAGACAAACAATTCTGGACATGTATAACTCTGCTAACTTAGCGTTGGTATAAGTAGTGTGAACGGGTATAAAGTGAGCTACCTTAGTTAATCTGTCCACAATAACCCATATGGAGTCATATCCTCCTCGTGTACGAGGTAAACCCACAATGAAGTCCATACTAATTTCTTCCCACTTCCATTCAGGCACCTTGAGTGGTTGAAGCAAACCGGCTCGTCTCTGGTGTTCAGCCTTGACTTTCTGACAAACATTGCACAATGCCACATGGGCAGCCACATCCCTTTTTAGTCCATACCACCAATACCTTTGCTTCAGATCCTGGTACATCTTGGTGCTTCCAGGATGAATAGAATATGCGGAATCATGAGCTTCCCTCAATATCTGCTCCCTGAGAGACTCGATATCCGGTACACATATCCTCTTTCTAAACCAAATCGTACCTTGATCATCTTCGGTGAAGTCGAGAGCTTTCCCTGCTAACATGGTTTCCTTGATTTCCTTTATCTTCTCATCCGTAAGCTGACCCTTCCGAATTTCCTGCTCTAGTGTAGACTCAACTTCCATTGTCACACCTTCTGTCTGATTCAGGAATCCCAAGTTCAGCTTTTCCATCTCTGCAAGCAACTCAGCTGGTAACTGACGACCAAACATTGCATTTACTTGTGACTTCCTGCTCAATGCATCAGCAACCAAATTAGCCTTGCCAGGATGATAGTTGATTCCCAGATCATAATCCTTGATCAACTCCAACCATCTTCTCTGCCTCAAATTCAGATCCTTCTGAGTAAATATGTACTTCAAGCTTTTGTGATCGGTATACAGCTCACATCTGTTACCTAGAATATAGTGCCTCCAGATCTTCAAGGCATGGACAACAGCTGCAAGCTCCAGATCATGAGTAGGATAGTTCAGCTCGTGCTTCCTCAACTGTCTGGATGCATAGGCTATAACTCTGCCTTCCTGCATGAGCACACACCCAAGACCTCTACGAGAAGCATCACAATATATATCAAAGTTCTTGTGAATATCTGGCATAGCAAGCACTGGGGCTGTAGTCAACTTCCTTCTCAACTCTTCAAAACTGGCCTGACACGCTTCTGACCAAACAAACTCCTTGCCCTTCTCTAATAGCGAAGTAAGAGGTCTCGCTATTTTAGAAAAGCCTTCAATGAATCTCCTGTAATATCCAGCCAATCCCAGAAAGCTTCTGATCTCAGAGACTGTGGTACGAGGTTCTCATTCCAACACATCCTTGACTTTACTTGGATCCACTGCAATACCTCCATCAGTAACAACATGACCAAGAAAAGACACTTGATTCAACAAAAACTCACATTTACTAAACTTGGCATACAACTGGTTCTCTCTAAGAGTCTGCAACACCAACCTCAAATGCTCCTCATGCTCCTCCTCATTCCTAGAGTACACCAGAATAACATCAATAAACACCACCACAAATTTATCCAAGTACTCCATGAACACCTTATTCATCAGGTACATAAAGTAGGCAGGTGCATTTGTCAATCCAAACGACATCACAGTATACTCATACAACCCATATCTGGTGGTGAATGCTGTTTTAGGAATATCGGAACGCCTGATCCTCAACTGATGGTAGCCAGATCTCAAGTCAATCTTGGAGAAAACCTTAGCTCCTCTCAACTGATCAAATAAGTCTTCAATTCTGGGCAATGGATACTTATTCTTGATGGTTACCTCATTTAATGAACGATAATCCACACACATCCTCAGAGTACCATCCTTTTTACCCATAAAAATTACAGGTGCTCCCCAAGGTGAAGAACTAGGACGAATGTAACCTTTATCCAACAATTCCTTAAGTTGTTTCTTAAGTTCTTCTAGTTCATTAACAGCCATTCTATAGGGTCTTTTAGAAATAGGAGCAGTACCAGGTAAAAGCTCAATAATAAACTCAATGTCTCGGTCGGGTGGCATACCTGGCAAATCATCTGGGAAGACATCCGGAAACTCACAAACAACTCTGATATCCTCCAAAGGAACACCGCTGGCCTGATTCACTGAGTAAGTTGAAGCTGAGGGTTGTGTGGCTCCGAATTCAATCTTCTCTCCCTGAGGGCTAGTCAACAACACGGACCTCTTGGCACACTGAATCACCGCATTAAAAGCAGCTAACCATCCCATTCCAAGTATGACATCAATTCCCTCAGAGTTCAGGACTATCAGATCAGTAGGAAAGTCTACCCCAACTATTTTCAGGTTTACTCGGGGACAGATAAAATTGGCTTTCATGTTTCCACCGGGTGAGCTAACTAGCATGAAATTTTTCATAGGGACCATAGATATATTATACTTAGCTATGTACTGAGCAGTAATAAAAGAATGAGATGCTCCAGAGTCGAATAAAACTGATGCAGGGGCTGAGTTGACAAGGAACATACCAAGTACCACATCCTGGGCCTCCTGCGCGGACTCTGCAGCAACATGGTTCACCTTGCCCCGCATCTGATTCTGCTGGCCCTTGTTGCTCTGGGGCGTCGGATTCACATTCCTGTTCTGCTGCTGAGGGGTATTCTGCCTAGGTGCACTGCCACTCTGGTGCTGTGGGGTCTGAGCATTCCTCTTAGGACAGTTGTGGGCAAAGTGGCTGGGATCTCCACAAATGTAGCAGGTACGGGGAGTAGGAGCACTGCCTGGTGCAGGGGTCTTCACTGGAGTCTGAGCCGGGGTGGTCTGGTGGTTCTGCTGAAATGCTGGACGCTGAGGTGGAGGTGCTGACCGCTGACCCTGACTCTGCACAAAGTTACTCCCTTGCCCACCAAAACGAACGGGTATGTTCTGCTGAGGCGGCTGGAGACGAGGGCGGGTGTTACTTCTTGACTGTCCTGAGGCCATGAACTTCTTCTTCTGCTCTCCCAACTCACGGCGCTTGCTTTCCAAGCCAATAGCCTTGTCTTGCAGCTTCTGAAATATTGGGAAGGTGTGAGACATGAGTTGATATTGGAGCGGCGGAATCAATCCTTCCAGAAATCGCTCCTGCTTCTGCTTATCATCCTTCACCTCATCTGGGGCGTAACGGGACAACTGAATGAACTTATCCCGGTACTCGCTGACGGTCATCCCACCTTGCTTGAGTGAGAGGAACTCCTTCTTCTTCAGCTTCATGACACCAGCAGGAATATGGTGGCTCCTGAAGTTGGTCCTGAACTCCTGCCAGGTGATAGCATCAGGGGTGGCATGAGCAGCAAGATAAGCATCCCACCAATCTGAAGCTGATCCTTCCAAGCGAGCTGAGGCATACAGGACCTTCTCCCTGTCATTGCACTAAGCCATATCCAGCTTCTTCTCAACAGTCTTCAGCCAATCATCAGCATCAAGTGGATCTGCAGAGTGGGAGTAGGTAGGAGGTTTGTGACTCATGAACTCCCGGTGCTTGTCTCTCTGCTGGTTGTTGTTGTTGTTGTTGTTGTTGTTGTTGTTGTTGTTGTTGTTATTGTTGTTCTGTACTTGCATGGCTGCCAAGGTATTAGCCATGCCCTGGAGAATCTGAGTCTGGTTGGCGAGGATCTGATCCATTGCTACGGATGCTTGATTTGTCGGAGGATTTGGATTGGGGTTGGCACGTCCCTGACGATTCACAGGTGGTTGGTCCACTCCACTTTCAGACCTGGTGTTCACCATCTGATGGTTAGGAACATGAGGTTCAGAGGGTGGTAAAAAGATATAACTCAAATCATGAACAGATAAGAGTTAATGTAGAACGAGTTGCCAATGACGGGCAAGTCAAATTCTGAAACAGATTCTGTTCGTCCTAATTAAACAGTTGTAACTCTCATTCTGTGTATCCAAAAATCATGATCTTTTGTCTGAATGTAGACTATAAAATTCTGAAACTAACCCAACTTGAATCACCTCCATCGGAGTATTGTGGCTCGAGGTATAAAATAAACAAGACAGCTGTGTCAAGACCACGGGACAGATTCTGGTTACTCCAATAAAACCACTATATCTCTCTGCCAGAACCTCCAAAAATCACGAAATATTCCCAGAACCTAGGTTATCAAGTCCTTAATCCAACCCAACTGGATTTATGTCAAACGGAGTTCTGAAGCTCCAGAAACAATTCGGACAGTACCAGAATATCATGCAGCAGCGAAAACAGATTGTCGCATAGCATGATTTATATGAGGGGTACAATTATTTGGATAAAGTGATAGTTAAGGGCTAAGATCAGAGACCAAGGTAAACCCAAAACTAACTAAATTTATTTATTTAATAATTACTCAATTGTGGTCATCACTCCACAATTAAGTTCAATCATTACAAAGATCCAAATCACACACTTAGCACAAAAGCAAACATCTCTACCACACTTTTAAACCAAACTAAATCACATGCTATGCACGAGTTTCAACGATTCTAAACGTACTGAACTAACAAAAGAGAGGGTATCCTATCTTAATAGGTATGGGTGAAGTAACTAGACGATCCACCAAGCACTGTCTAGCGGGGCGGTGAATGACCCATCAACCCTTCTATATCTTCATCCAAGGGCGGAAGTGCTTCTCCCTTGAGTTCAGCTATCAGCCTCTTGTTCTTCCTTCGTTCAGCAGCGAGTTCTTCACGCACTTCTTGTAGCTCTCTTGTGGTGTCATCGGCTGCACGTTGAGCATCTGGGTGAACGCCACCTGGACGTTGAGTGTAGAGTTTACACCTGGCGGTTGTGGCACAACCCCAGTTGGAGTGCCTTGCTGCCTTCGAGGAAGATATGCCCAAGCAGTGTGACGTACTTCAGCAGCCTCCTCATGACAAAGCACAGAAAGTGCCCTCCTGGCTGCATCCTGGATTCCAGCTTCGAAGGTTGATCTCATGGCGATGGCATGATGCACTGCAGCCTCTTTGGTTCCTCCATACTCATAATCAGGCTCCCTGATGTATACAGCGACTTCCCAGTCCTCTAGGTGATCTGGATGTGTCCTCCTTCTTCCACAATATTCTATCTCCACTGGGTAGTTCAGACGCTCGAAGAGCATTCGAAGCATCATCGGGAACCCACTGTTGCCTCCGTCGTGGTGGTGAATAGTCACTACCCACATGTCAGGCGGCGGAGAGGGTCCTTCACTTCCTTCAGATCCAGCTGGAGCATTCCCTCCTGAGTTGACTTCTTCGTCCATTACTTCCATCTCTTCAGGTTCCGGTTCCTCTTCTTGTACCGAATGCGATGAAAAAGAGGAAAGAGTGAGCCAATCTACGAGCACCTTGCCTTGTCAACACCATCTATGGTTTAAGCAAGAAAGGGGTGAGAACAGTTCTAAAGACATCAGAACCAGGTGAGATAGAACAGAAAACAAAGATCAAGGAGGAGACCATTATCAATGCCCAGGAATAATAGCAAAATAAACCAAGAATAGATAGAGCAAGAGTAGTTAAGCAAAATAATCCTTAGAGAATGACCATTGCTATCTAGGCTTGCGTCCTACAGTCAACACAGCTCTGATACCACCTTTGTCACACCCGGTTTTCAAGGCAAAACCAGGTGCATCTCATATGTGCGCCAGGATCAGTTTACACACATATGGTAGACGTCACAAGTGAATATCCATAACCATGCATAACGAAAGAGTATTATAGTGCATTTATTACAATATCAGAGTTGACTCAAATGTCATAGCGGAAGACTTAAATAAACGTTCATCTAGCGAAGCAAAAGTGACTCCAACTCCACAGGCATTGACTGGGGGAGACTCGCCTAGAACTCCTCAAAATCAGTAGTGAAATCCTCAAAATTCTCCCAATCTGAGCAGCATTCCGGGTGTAGTAGATGCAATAAAAGAAAGAAAAACAACAAGTATGAGCACATGACGTACTCAGCAAATGTAATATGACATACAAGACTGAGGCAAAAACGTTGGCTGACCATACTGCAGTAACCACTTTTAGTTGGTCAAGTTTTATTAAGCAACTATTTACTAGCAAATGAAAGTATATACCACCCACAAATTAATGAATGTCATATTCCCAACAGATTCATATAACCACGATTTAGATCATGTTCAAGTATGATTATCATGTAAGGGTCCAGGCCGCTCTTGACCGTGAGCACGGCTGTTATAACAGTTTTACATTCTGCAGAGGTTGTACACTTTCACCATAAGCCGCGTAAAAGCTCAAAAGAACTTTAAACCCAACCATGCCAAGGGGGCCAATCCTCTTAAATCACACTACCGAGGTGTGACCGCATAGGGACGCTACGAGGCCTTTACAAAGATTTCTTAGTAAATAGTAACCCGCTAAGGTTTCCGGTTCAGAAGCTAAGCATAACCCTCCCTAATGAGATCTGTCTCTTACCAAAGCCCACAGCTCAAGAGGACCGAGCTATACCCCGTCAACCGCCGCGCCTCTTGCCCCTTTCGGGTAAGGTTACCATCCACTAAAGTCCCTAATTAGTTAGCCAAGACCAGAGCCATATGGTACTTATGGTTGCACTGTTTTCCTGGGTGGTTCTCCATGTTCCAATTAAAAATATATGATCTTGCCAATTAATTACTTAAAAGAGTATATGGAACATAGAGTAGGGGTTCATTTAGCCAATCCCAGTTGAGCAAGCTAAGCATCATCTACCATCAAAATTAATTAAGTAACCCAGTTTCAGGGACAGGAAAAATATAGTGGCTAGTTAAATCCTTAAATAGGAACCCATCAAATTAAGACACATGCATGGGTGGTGAAATTAATAGTTATTAGGACATTTGCATGACATAATACACTTGCCTTCTTCCCAACTCGGTTGCTGCTCAAATCCTTCTCCAACAGTTGGTTCTTCAGAGAAATCCTCGAACTGGTCGTTTCCTAATCGCATCACACATTCACATGCAAGGAAACAATACAACAAATAAGAAACAGTACACCAAACAATTCCAACAGAAGAAAACAAAAGCACAAAACTATTCTACTCGTTACAACGAACGCGTGAGCGCGAGAATCACTAAAATCGGAGTTAAAACGCAAAAGATATGGCTTTTCTAAGGTTCAGGGACTTGCTGGCAAAGTTTTAAAACTTCCAGGGGCTTAACTGCGAAAAACCAGGGGCTAAAATATAATCTTGTATAAAAACTCGAGGGTTTTCATGTAAAAAGACAAAACTTGGACCTCGGGCACAATTTTAAAACTTGCAGGGGCTAAAACAGAAGAAAAAGGACCTAAACATAATTATTTTTGAACTAAACTGGACCGTGGGTTGATTTCCAAAAAACTCAGGGGCTCTTTAGCAAATTCACCATGGCTGACCGGTAAGTGATCGGTTTGACTTGGGACGGGATCTAATCTGGGCCGTTGGATCTAGATCTGATGGTCCAAATCAGATCGGGCAGAAGCTCGCCGGCGCGGGGAAGAAAAGCGGCGGCGCCGCTGGCGTCCACGGCGGCGCATCGCCGGCGTACACACGCTAGCACGCTACGGGTCACCAAACGCGACGAGCGTTGGCCGAAAAGAGAGAGGAGGGGACGGCGAACTTACTCCGGGGGTTCTTGACGGCGGAAGGGCGACGACGGCGACCGGCGACGAGAGAAGGCGGCGGCGGAGCTCGGCTTCACACGAAACCAGGACTCCGGCGGCCGAACCACGACGAGGAGCGGTGGGATCGACGCGTAATGACGAGGGGAAGCTTCTGGCGATCTTGGTCTTCCACCACGAGCAACGAGTGCGGCGAATCGCCGGCAATGGCGGGCGGCGGCTATGACGGCTCGGGCGGCTAGGGTTTGCGAGCGCGGCTTCGTTGGAGGGGAAAAGCAACGGCGGCGGTGGTTTTATAGGTGCGGGAACCGGCCTCGGCGCGCGTGAGGGAGAAGGACTCGGCGGCGCGGCGAGCTCGGACTCGGGGCGGAGTTCGGGTCGGCGACGGGGGAGGAGGAAGAAGCTGACAGGTGGAGCCCACCTGTCGGCGAGAGGGAGAGAGAGAGAGAGAGAAGTGGAGCGGGCCGGCGCTGGGCCGAAAGAGAAATTGGGCCGGGGAAAAAGAATCGAACCGGGAAAAGAAAAGAAAGAAGTAGAGGGGGCAAACTTGGACCGGGCCAAGAGTTGGAGGGGCAAAAACGAACTCTGCTTATTTTAACTTTTCTAAAACTCAAACAAAAGCAAATCAAATTCGAATTTAAACAAAATTTAAATTCCAACTTGATTTAATAGCAACCAAAAATATATGCACCAGCATGAATGCAACAAAAACTTATTTTGACTAAAATAATTATTTACTGTGATATTTAAATTGATAAAAGGCTAGAAATTCCAATTAAATCCTATAAAATTTATTGAAGCCTTAATAAATCCTAGAAAAATGTAGAGGGTTGCTACAATTTAATTGTGATGAATTTTAGGGTGTTACAAACTCACGGTCGGAGTCTTCACCTGTGTACCCAAAGTCTGTCCCCAAGGAATCGGGACAGGTCCACGTCACCAACCATATATGCAGCAAGCTTTAAAGTGGCCTAACTAGTAATAAAAGTATTCAAGGGTATAAGCCGGGGTTTCCTATGCGCAGCAGCAAAAAACCCAAGTTCATCTCATCACCAGCACCTTATCTCACCAGAGATCACACTCCCCAAACCAGCCAACAGCTCACAACCACATCGGGCTCATCCTGCCACAGCAGGTTCCCGCAATCATCATCCTCCAACACCTTGCACTCACTATTTGACTCGGTGAGCTCCCTCCCCACCTTGTCTCATCAGCAACGCTGGACCAATCTCTCATAACCATCCAAGGTAGAGGTAAGAAAGCAGAATCCCGGGCTAATCTAGACGATATCAGAAAGGTCGTCCATAACCGTGGACACGGCTATACGTATAGTTTTCACTCTGTAGAGGTTGCGCTCCTGGAACCATCCGGGCTGCAGACGGTAATGAGCCATCTAGAGACACAACCCACAGCAAAGACCCTAAAAAGTAACGGTGCCATACTGTCTCCCTGGGCTCGGGAAACAATCTGAGCTAACAGCTGCCCCAGGGTCGTGAAACCTTCCCACCGGGGCCAGTCGGGGGCAGTGGTAAATCAGGGAGAGTACGCCGCAACGAGTCCCCCTTACACATATCAAACTCGAATCTCCTACAGGTCTGACACCGCACTAAGTAGGCTTGCTGGAACCCTCCCCATTCTGGGTAGACAGTGAGCACTGTAATTCCCACTGAAAGCCGTTATCGAAACAGTCCTTAATTGTCGGTAAAGCGAGTATCAGCATCAAAATGCGATCCGCCGCAACAGTCCGCTATCGGCACCCATTATAGGTATAGCTGCCCAACTCCTCAAAAGTAACCACAGTAACCATGTACCCGCAACAGGTACTCCGTAGGGACTGCCCGAGTGCAGCCCCCAAGCACCCCAATCAAACGATCGGGTTGTTATCACTCGCTTACACCGCCTAGCTGCACTACGCCACCCATACCACCCACAACTCACGCCAAGAGTATCAGATCATAACCATCCCAACTCATGCATAGCATAGCATATATCATTCAGTGGATAATAGGATGGCAAGGTACCAGGATATAAGAAAAGGCAGTCCAGGCTCATCATGCAATTAAAGTAAAGTGCTAGCATACTAGTTTGCATGTCTAATAGGTATTTTAGAGATTGGTCGGGCGTGAACCTGGGCAAAAGTCTTCTTCCTCGTCAAAGCAGTTGTCGAAGTGGTCCGGCTCCTCCTGGCTCTCTGGAGCTCCTAGGATTGCGGAAAATAAATAAGACGCGGCTACTAGCAAAGAAACGCCAAGACAACAAGGAAAGAAGACCCAAAGAAGACCAAACTCTACACTAACGTGTAGATCATAATTTTAGAAAAATATAGAAACTGGTTTCATATTTTTCTGAGCTACGGTTGATTTATTATGAATTTTCTAAGTTTAAATCATTTTCTGAAAATATTAAATAATTTCCGAAAAAGAAAAACAGCATAAATCAGCCTGCTGACATCAGCATGACATCACGCTGATGTCATCAGTGGGGTCAGCCCTATGCTGACGTCATCGTGGGCCCAGTCAACGGTCAGCGGGTTCAGCAGTCAGTGGGGCCCACTGCTTAGCCTAATCCTCTCTATGACGTGTGGGGCCGGGTTGTCAGCGCAGTTAAGGAAAAAGAAAAAGAATAAAAGATGTCGGGCTGGAATTGGGCCGAAAGCGCTGGGCCGGCCCAACAAGACTGGGCTGTCGGCCCACGAATGCGAGGTGTATGGACTCGGCTCGGTGGTCGCGGTCCACGGTGAGACGAGAGAAGGGTTGACGGTAGGCCGGGTTCATGGGGTCTGGCTGTGGCTATAGGGATCCTCTATGGCTGTGCGTGTGGCGACTCCGTGTGGCCCTGCGTGTGGCTGGTTCAGGCGTGGACGCGGACGCGCGCGGCACGCTCTGGTGCGCGGCCGGCGGCGACGACGACCACGGCGATCGACGGGAAAAGAGGCCGGCGAGGCTCGGGGTTGACGGCTATGGCACCGCTAGGGTTCTGCAAACACTTTCGGCAAGATCGAGCGGGGAGCTCGGCCGGCGAGACGGCCCCCCGACGCGAGCGGCGGCGGTGCGGCTATGGTGCCACAACGGCCTGCGACGCTCGACCAACTCGCACAAGATACACACTGGTTCGGCTCGGCGGGCGGCTGCGGGTGCACGCGGACACGAGGCCGAACCTCGGCTGCGGCTTGTGGCTCGCACGCGCGGGGGAATGTCTCGGCTTGCCCGCGACACGGGCATCCCCGGCGTGCGGCGGCCACGGCGGCCAAGGATTGGCAAGGGCGACGACTGTTTGCGGGTGCGATAGCGGCGCGACGAGGTCCTGCAGAGAGACGGCCACAGTTCGAAGGTTGGGTCCCAGAGGAGGCTAGCAACGGTGGTGCGGTGGAGACATGGCCGGAGTTGGGGAAGGAAAGGGGAGCGGCGGTGCCGGCTCACCTTGGGTCGAGTAGAGGATCGCAGCGACTCGGGGTAGGCTGTGCGGTACGACGACGGCTCGACGGCATCCCGGGTCCGGCTCCTCTCCGGCGTCTCCACGTGCGGCGGCGCCGCGGTGGCGCGGCGCTCTGCGTCGGCTTCGGCCTTCCTCTTCTTCTCAACTCCCTTCTCCCTTCTCCTGGCTCCTCCCTCTCTCTCCCTCTCGGCTTGCAAAGGAAGAAACCCCGAAGGGCGGCGGCGGCTAGGGAAAGGAAGAGATCAAGGCAGGGGTTTTATAGGGCGGCCGCGCTAGGGTTTAGCGGAGCGGACGGCGAGATGGAGGTGCTCCGCACCCGCGGACATGCGTCACCATCGCAACGGGCCACCAAGGGCGCGATGGGATAGGCTTGGCGGTCACGGGCGAGCTCGGTAGAGAGAGACGCCGGGCGCGGGGAAGAGAGGCGGAGGAAGGAGATAAAGCTGACAGGTGGGGCCAAAGGTCAGCGAGAAAGAGCGGGGACGCGGAGGCGACGCGGCGATCGGCTGGGCTGGGCCGCTGGGCTGCTGGGCCTGCTGGACTGCGAGCGGGGAAGAGAGCAGGCCGGCTCGGCTCGGCTGGCTGGGCTGCGGTCGGTTGCTCGGGGTGGTTTTCCAGACTTGGTTAGCGGGCCAACTTTGCTGATTAGGTTAGTTAGGGCCCAGATAGGTTAGATTGTTTTTCTTTTATGTTAGCTTTTGATTTGAATTCAAATTTAAGATTTGAATTCAAATCCAAACAAAGAACCAACAAAACCACTAAGAGCCAAATCAAACTATTTAATCCTTAGCACTTCAAATTATTTTTAAATAATTTTAAATTTGCCTAAGAGCAAAGGGGGCAATTAGAGAACAATCCTATATGTTTGTTTGCATGCACAACAATTCACCATAAATTTTTAAATCCTCATTTTTACATTCAACAAATCCTAAGGTAAATTTTAGGGATGTTACACCAATGGCCTTCAGCAAGCGGGCCATTCCGCAAGCGGGCGCGATATCCACGTCGCCCGCTAATCTGACCACCGTATGATCCGGCAACTACTCAAGGTTGGCCGTTCGATCCGGGTCACCGCACATCTCACACCCGTTAGTCCACGAACCCGACCCTCCCGATTCCTCGCGAACAGCGAGGACCTCATCATCCACCCGGTGCACCGCCCTCCACCCACCGCGCCGCCGGCTTCCCTTGGCCCGCGCCTCGTCGTCTTGCCAAGGCTCGGCACCGAAAGAGGCACTATGCGATGGATCCGCCGTCCACCGCGCCGCCCGCGTCTCCGATCGAGTCCCGGCAACGCGAGCTCCTTCGTCGCCACTGCAATGGCGACAGCGGCCCTAACTCGCCGGCAAGCAGAAATGCCCGGCGTTGTGGTCCTCCTATCCTGCACCTGTCTTAAGCGCTGATGGAGCTCGCCGAGGTCCCTTTGCTGATTCGAGACGGATAGCTGCTTGTATAACTGCTTAACTTTTTGTCCTCTGAAGTAAAACTATTATATGAGTCGGTGCAATTTTCCATGATACAGTTTCAGTTCATAATATTTGTCGGCTTGATTCTTAAAAGGTTGGTTTACCATGTTCACCAAGACAATTTTGTAGAACCAGATCAGTAATTCTGTTACTGGTATTTGCATTGACAAGAACAACACATATATTCAGTTTTCTTTTTGTACTAATCCAGTCCTAAACTCCTCTTTGCGTCTTCAGGTGTGAAGCCACATCATTTTTGTGTAGAATTACATCATGATAATGATAACCTTAAAAGCTTTGCATGCTCTGGACAGAGGATCCATGTTTGCTTCATACAATCCTTCTTTCTCCTGCTTTACATGCTGCTTATCTCCCCTGCTTCACACTGAAATTATCGAAGATTCACGAGCAATGATTCAGAATATTGCAGTGTTGTAATACACAGACTAGCACATCAGTCGTCTCTGAATAAAGGTACCTTACTGTTGTTCTTTCAACTTTCCTCACTTGAATGTGTTAACCAAGTAGCACTGCTTCATAAATCATAATGAAAGCACCAGCTTATTGCCACATATATTAATTTGTTGAGCAATTGAGTAACCCTCTTCAAATTTCAAATTATGTTGCCGATCCCAAGTTCAGTCACTAGGATCATTATGTATCCTGAATGTGTGTTTTCAAATCTTGCTCCAGTATATTCTTCATCCATTAAGTATGAGAATATTTCCTTACATACAGTGTTGACACCTATCTATAAAGAATAGCTAATGTTATTACATTCATAGTCCAACAAGAGTCATGCATCCAATTCTACACTGGCCCAAATCTTTTGTATGTGCGGCAACGCCACACCTCGTTTCTAGTGTCCACTAATTCCTGGTATTTCTGGTCAATTTACTGAGAATGCCAGTGTAGTATTTCAATTACAGAGTACGCGGCACCACATTGTGCTCATCGTTTAGTCTAAAAGTTAGGCATGGCACTTTATCTTCACTATCATCACTACTAAAATGTTCCTTCTGCAGTGTTAGGCACAATCCAAGGAGTGCTCTCCCTAGCAGCTCACTGCTTCAAGTGGCTTCCACCCCACGTTTTTTTTGAGGAACAGGAGGGGAACTCCCCTACTGATTATATATTTAAATAAGCAAAACGAAGTTCAGCATACAAGAGAGTTCACGAAACAAAGAAGGAAACAAAGAAGATAAGAAAGATTACAACATCGAAACTATCCATGAACTCATTTGAGGGCGAAGGGACTCTTTTGCTCGAAGAACAACCAGAGCAAATTCCTTTTTGAAGCGAGCTGAAACTGCTGCTAAACTTGGCTGGATATTATTAAAGATTAAGTCATTTCTAGCCATCCAGATGCACCAAGACATCAAAATGATTATGTCCATGAAGAATGTAACATTGAGCTGAGTTCTGAATGAGATCAGTGTGTCAAAAGGATCTGAGCCTGAGACATGTACCAATACCAGGTCCCAGCAATCCTGTGCGAACGGGCACTGAATAAATAAGTGCTCCACCGTTTCTTCATGAGGATGTAGACACAGGACACAATTATAAGACTGCAATTCCATATTCCTCCTTCTCAATAAGTTTCGCGTGCTTAGTCTGTCTTTTAAAAGCAACCAGAAGAATACCTTGTGCTTGTACTGGACTGCCGATTTCCATATCCATTTAAATCCCGGGTGTATGTCTCTATGTCCCATGAGATGCTTGTAGGCCTTTCTTGAAGAAAAGGCATTATTTCCCCAAATATAATTCCACTGGTCATTTTCATCTGTGTCTGGTAGGTCTTCCAAAGCTGCTGCGAGTTGTAGTAACTGTTGAAATGCCTCTTCTGACATTGGCAAGTGAAATAAGTAGTCCAGTTCCGTTGTATTTCTTGCTCTGTGTAAAGTAATGTTTTGCACTCGTGCAAATGAAAAGAGCTCAGGATAGACTTGGCTTGGTACTGTTCCATTCCATTGATCATGCCAGAGAAAGCATGAGGCTCCATTCAAAACAGTAGGTGCAGCAATACACTTGAAGGTTGTGATGAGTTTGAGCATGTCTCTCCACCAAGGATCTCACTGTCCTTATGGCAGGCAATGTGTCATTGCTATAGTAGCAGTTCCACACCAAGTGTACCCAGGGTAGATCAGCCTTGTTAAAAAACTTCTGAAGATTTTTTAGCAGCAGAGCCTCATTTTGGGTTTGCAGTCTTATCACTCCCAATCCACCTTCTGACTTAGGCAAACACACCATTTCCCAAGCTGCTTTTGGTGGTTTCCTTGCATTTATGTCTGACCCTCTCCAGAGACAATGTTTTCTATACTTATCCACTTGTCTGATTACTGTTTTGTGCATTTTGAAAGTGCAAATAAAAAAGGTGGGTAGTGAGGTAAACACTGAGTTTGTCAATTATAGCTTCCCAGCCTGTGATAGGTACATTGATGTATTTACCAATCTTTTTTCACATCTTGATATCAGGGGTAGAAACTCCTGAATCTTTGGTCTTGTTGTTCCCAGTGGTAAACCAAGATAAGTGAAAGGCAAGGAGCCTTTTGCACAACCAAATGTTTGAGCTAGGTGAGAATGTCTATCTTCACTCACGTTCAATGGTACCATCATTGACTTTGAGTAGTTGACTTTCAATCCAGTTGCAATTGCAAAAGCAGCCAATAAACTCTTTAAAAAGACAAGCTGTTGTGCACACCCTTCCATGAAAATTAGTGTGTCATCTGCATATTGGAGGATGGGGAAATCCTGGCAGTGTGTTAAATTAATTGGTAGCTTCAACAAATTCATCTGTTTTGCTTTATTCAAAAGGGTCTGAAGTAAGTCTGCTATCATCACAAAGAGCAAAGGTGATAGTGGATCACCCTGCCTAACCCCTCATCTGCAATAGAAGGTTTTTCCAGGTACTCCATTTAAGAGAACAGATGATCGATGTCCCTGAGCTGAGTATATTCTCTATCCACTTTAGCCAAGTGTTGTTAAACCCCTTATGCTTGAAGATGTCCAAGATTGAACTGTGCTCTACTCTGTCAAAAGCCATCTCAAAATCTAATTTCAGAATTATTATCTCTTTTCTAGATTGTTGGCATTGGTATAAGTATTCAAATGACCAATCAAGGCAGTCCTGGATTGTTCTGTTTTGAATAAATCCATACTGATTCCTATGGATGAGCTGCACAATTACTGACTGAAGCCTATTTGCCAGGAGCTTTGTAATTATTTTCATTGAGATATTCAGTAGGGAGATAGGCCTGAAATCCGAGGCCCTTGTGGAGAATCCATCTTAGGAATCAGAGAGATATATGAGCCATTTAAGCTTCTAAGGCAGGCCTCACCCCTTTGAAATGCAAAACAGAGCTGGTAAAAGTCCCATTTTATGATCTGCCAACATCTTTTCATGAAATCTGTATTAAAGCCGTCAGGTCCTGGAGATTTGTCTGAAGGTAAGGACTGAACCACTAGGTCTATTTCTTCTGTTGTAAATGGCTCTGTCATGTAATCCAAACCCTCTGCTCTCTGAAAAAGTTGATCTAAGAGAAATAACATTTCTGCTTGCTCAGTTTGTCCTAGCCTTTCTCTGAATGTGTCCCATAGGAGCTTTGCCTTTTCTGCATGATTTACATGTGTGTGTCCTTGTGGATCTTTCAAACAGGATATTGTGTTTCTTCTTAGTTTGTTGGAGGCATTGGCATGAAAAAACTTGGTTCCCTCGTCTCCAAGCTTGACCCATTTTATTGTGCCTCGTTGTTTCCAGTAGATTATTTGCTGTAGTAACAGTGATTCTAACTTTTCAGCCAAAATGCTTTTAAAGTTCCATTCTTCTACTGACAAATCTCTAAATTCCTGCATTAATTCCAAGAAGAAAATGACCATTTTCACATTCTCAATGTTTTTCTCAAGACTAGATATATGAGCCCTCCAAACTCTAAGCACCCTTCTCAGATTTTTGAATTTTGCTGTGATGATTTGTCTGACTGATTTGGACTATTTGGAAGAAGTGTTCATGTTCCATCCAATAATTCTCAAATCTAAAATTCCTTCCCTTTGGTATGTCAGTTCCAATGTGCACCACCATGGGAACATGATCAGAGGGCTCCATTACCAAAGGCCAAGCAGAGGTGTTGGGATAGTTGAGTGGCCAAGAGCTAGATGTGAATGCCCAGTCCATTTTTTCTAGCAATGGAGAAGGTTGTTTATTGGACCAGGTGAACAATCTTTCTCGAAGTGGGATTTCAGTCCAAGACTGTGCACTGATGGCTTCATTGAAAAGTAGCATTTCTTGAATGTCTCCACCTTGCTTGTTTCTGTTTTCTGGACCCCTTATAAGATTAAAATCCCCCATTACAATCCAATCTATACCCTCTGGCATCTGGATGTTCTTTAACCAGGTTGTAAATTCCAACTTTCTATCATGAGTACATGGGCCATAAATATTTGTTAGTACAATTTCAGAGTCATTGAACTTTGAACGCAGATCTACTGAAAGAGAAAATTCATTGACAAATGCAAGGGATCCTTCAAAGCTACTTGACTTCCAGATAGTTGCAATACCCCCTGATGCACCCACTGATGGCAGGTATTCAAATCTGTCAAATTGGGGTGGGCAGAATTTCTTTATGAACTGCAAATCTAGCACTTCCTTTTTTGTTTCCTGAATACAAACAATTTCGCAGGCACTTTCTCTTATTCTATTTCTGACTGCATCCCATTTAGCTTCTGAATTTATACCTCTAACATTCCAGCATAAGATTTTCCAGGTTCTACTTGTATCCATTTAAAAGAGAGTGATAAAGTTGACTAGCCATACATGCATAGCATGAGAGCCAATAAAAAGGACCAAGCCCAAGAGTAAACATAGTGAGCCTCCCAGATAGAGAGACATTTAAATTACAGTCTCCCAAAAGATGCCAAAAGGAAAAATTAAATTTCCTAACAAAAAAAACCACTGCTGCTTCATCTTCCATCACTGGCCTGCTGATCCTTTACTGATCTCCCTTCTTGGGCTTTTTCTTTGGCTTTGGGTTTGCATTGTCATTGATTGTTTCAGGAGTTTTTTCTTTTTTCTGCTGCTGCTTTCTCCCTCCAGTGGCTGCAACAGGCTTAGGCTTCTTCGAAGTAAGTATCTTGTCTGTAAGCTTAGTCTCATCAATGCTACAAAAAGTTGATCCAAGATTTCTAATGACAGATGGAGTGAGGGTGGGTGGAGTCATAGTACAGCCAAGGCAGCCCTTGTCTGTACATGGAGAGTTTTTGTAGCCCTTAAGCTGCTTCTTTTTCCTTATGCTGCGTCTCACTTCACTTTCCCTAACTCCTCCTATCTGTCCTGACAAAGCTTGAGATAAAAGGGCTTTAGACCATGGACCCGGGGAGGATCTGACTCTGCTACAGAGCCTCTCTGGAGGGATGAGTGGGGACTGCTCCTCATCCATAGGCTTCTTTCCTTTCCTATCAGAGAGAGGTGAAGCTCCTTTGTCCTCATTTTTCTGCACCAGAACATCCAAATTACTTTCAGGTGGCTGTTTGAAGTTGCCTGGCTTATTAAAGCATATCCCTGGTCTTGTGGATGGGCATCCATCAGGTATCTTAAATGGGACAGAATGCTCATGAGGTCCAAAACACTCAAGTGCTGCTGAAGAAATGAATATTTTGGCCCAACTGAAACCCTCGGGATGCAATAGCATCTGGGTAAAAAAATCTGCCCATATCCCAGGTATTTTAACCATCTTGTCACCAACTCCTGGTGTTAAATATTTTGCCCACAGCCTCACTGCATCAGGGTGTTGTTTATAGATTTGTTGCTGCATAAAAGACTGGAAAACAGGATCAACCTGCATTTCTGGGAGCTGAACAAAGCCCAACTGCAGGTCCATTGGTTCTGAATGCTCTTGCTCTTGCTCTTGTTCAGGTTCCTCATTAAATCCTTCCAACTCTTCTAAAGGAAAGTTGTCCATTAACTCATGTTCTTGAATCTCCAGGTCAGGGATGAACTGAATTGGCATGCCATTTTCCAGTGGAATTAATGGTCCATCCTGATTCGGCAGATTGATTGGGTCTTCTTCCATGTTCATGTTAACTGAGTCATCTGAATCCATGTCAATGACATTTGCAGGGATCTCATTTGCATTGTTTGGCTGTTCTGGTCCTACTTCTATGTTTGCCTCCTGAACCAATTCTTCCAGTGCCCCTAGATCATTTTCATCTGCAGCCAAAGGAAGATTCAGGTCAAGACCTCCTTCCCCAACTAGGGGCTGTATGAGGTCATTTAATTCTAGAAAAGCCTGAACTTGTATCCCTTGCTGACCCTCACCTGCATTCAGTCCTTGGGCATTCTGTTGAGCCTGTTCCAATTGATCATTTCCTTGTTGGGCTGCAAGGCCTTGTGGCCAAAGCCCCCAATCTCCCTCACCACCATCTTCACCTTCTGGTTCTGCTGGAGGCCCATTGCCTGGCTGCCCAAACCCAAAGAAGTCAAAAAGCTCTGGCTGAATGTCATCTGGATCATTTGGAGGTTGCTCCTCATCAGCAGCTTGCCCACCTAGCATTTTTGCTTGAATGATTTCTGTTTGAATAGTCCAAGATTCACCTTCAAATGCTGGTCCATCAGAGCCTACTACAAACTGAGGAATCTCTTCCAAAGCCACCACTCTTGCCTTCACTAGAACACGTGCCAAATGATTGGGATCCTCCTCCCATGCAATCAACTGCCCATGATCCCCTAGCACTTTTGTCACATGATGGTCTGACCAGTAATCAACATTAAACCCCAAGAACATCAACCAAACTTCATAATTGAGATGCACAAACTTATTGTTCCTGCCCTTATCATGCTCCACAAATGAAATATTGAAATTACCAAACTGATGAGGGCTGTTATGTATCAGTTGGTCCCTATCATGATACATATTTAGCCTAACATATGCTTGGCCTAGAGGGTAGGGCTGGATTGACCGATAAGCGATGCGCATGTGGTGCCTTAAGAACTCATCAAGAATGTTGCGGATTCCGGTGAACTATACCTGATGTCGAGGGAGAGGCTCTATCGTTGCGATGGCGAGGTCAAGGTTTCTTTTAGCAGCCGGACCGAAGAAAACCCTTGACATTGGCTTCCTGCCAGGAACCATGACCCGATTGAATCCCCTTGGGATGAAAGGAGTTGGGTCCACGAATTGATACGCCATCGCTGACTCTTGCTGCCTCCTCTCGCCGGTCGCCGGAGTTACTGTTTCTCCTACCAGCGGCTGCGCAGTAGAAGTTGGGGCAAGGATTGCAGAATGTGGAGGCTGAGAGGTTTGTGGAGATCCTCCGCTAGAATGGTGTGCCGGGATTGTTGTGGTTTTTGCTCTCCTTCCCAAACCAAGCTTGGTATGCACAGGCGATTCCCCCGGAGAAGGGGGGGGGGATGGAAGGCTCCACCTCTTTCCATCGAATTGAAGAAGAAGGGAGTTGCTGCACTGTGTTTAGAATCACCTCTGCAAATTCACCCCAAGACTGAAAGGTTGGTGGGCCACTGCAACCGACCCCACCTGTCAAAGGGGTGTGCTGCCTAAACCACCGTGTAAAGTCTTGAGTCCCCCAATCTGGCGGGCCTGGAAAGGAAGGTGTCTCGCTGCCCAAAGAGAGGCCCGGGAACCTAGGGGGAAAGAACACAGAGCTGCTATGTGACCCAGGCGAAAGCAAATGGCGCATCGAATTCTGTTGTGACAGGCTGGCCTAGAATGTTTGTTAGAAAGGCAGCGTGAGCAAGTGCGACGGCCCAAGAAAGATCTTGGGTTGGGCCCTAAAGGGACCAAATTAGCTCTAGACAACTGGACATTAAAAACCCCAGAAGCAGCCCCTTTTGCATTTACAGCCCTATTTGAACGATCCTTGAATTGGCCCTCATTAAAAGCAGAAACATTTGAAAATTTATTCTGACCTGAGAAATTTGCGCGCTCATTGAATTGACCACGATGAACATGCAAAGAGGAATCATGCACATTTTTTAAATCCAGCCGAGAGAACACTGATTGATGAACTTGCCCTGAACGAGTGGGTCGTGCACCAGAAGATCGAACCACCTCAGCAAAAGATTTCTTCAACTTTTTTGATTTAACAGGAGTCCAAGCAAAAACTGGGCCTTGATCAGAGAGGTGGCAGCAATTCTAGCACGCGTAACTCCCATCTCATTCCACAGATGAAAGAAAACTTTAAAATGAAGATCTGCAAAAGATCCTAGCTTGTAGACTTCAAGACCAACTCAACCACAGCAAAATCTGCTGCCACTCCTCCCAGCATGGACTGGAGGATTACTCCAACAGAAGAAGCATCGAGGCGAAAACGAGAACGACTGAAAGTAGCAAGAAGCCAGAACGACGAGGCCTCGTCCGGAGGAGAGGCAGAGACTGAGGAACCCCAAAGGGATCGTACCTTCTTCTCGAAAGCAATCCCTGTAGAGGGATCAAGACAGGAAGGATCCATCGGCTTCAACAACTTCGTCGGGCTAGAAGATCCCCAGCGTGGTTGTCGGGGACCGTAATTAGGGGTCCCTTAATCTTCGGGGTAATCACCCAAAAAAGCGCAAAAAGGCTGCCTCCAGGAACCTTTGGGCCTGCGCATACAAAATCACGCAGCCCAACGGCCCAACACGGCCCAACAACAACCCACGGGGATGCGCCGCCCTCACGCCCAAACTCCGCCTCGCTCGAGGGGACCCCGCCCCCTCGAGCGGCGAGACGCAAATCTCCGCCTCGCCAGGAGACGCCTCGACCCCTCGAGAGACCGCCACGACGCGGTACAGTCACTCATTACCATCCCCCATGATGGGCACCAAAGTCAAAGGGCGAAACTTCGGCCGCACGTCGCCCCTGACAAAACCTGACCGCGTCGTACCGCCATGACACGGACAGGTAGCCACTGTGCAGAGCATGCCCGGCACTGCACCTCCGACGCATCCGGCCCCGGTCACTCCGCGGCGCTATTCCACCTACTCCCGTCGCCTCCTTCGTCAGAGCGCCCTCGAATGGGCGTGAAGACCCTCGAACGGGAGTACGGACGACGACCGGGGGCGAACCTTGGTCAAGCGTCATCATGTGGCCGACGGGACGGAGTACGACCCCCTTAACCCTTGCTCGCTACGCCAACGGGCAGCCATGCCCCGCACTGTGGCAACAGTGAGCGTCGTAGCGCCCCAATGCTGCCTACTCTCGTCCCCTAGGGAAGTAGAGCACTCGGGACGCGTACGGGGGTCGTCAGGCCAGCGCGAAGCCAGCCGCCCCGTACGCACCGAGCCTGACGCGACCGACGGGGCGAAAAGCCGGTCGTACCGGTCCGTCAGGCCGGGCCACTACGCCTCTGACCACAGTGCTACGATGACATGACAGCTACGTATGACACGCCAGCTCCTGTCCACCTGCCCCCATAATTTACGGGTAATCGACCCCTCGGGGCAGGGCAGGAGACCCCTCGAAGGAAGCCGCGGACAACGACTCGACCACCACGACGACCGTGCGACCCCTCGAAGCCCCAACAGAACGGGTACAGGACTCGCCACACCACCGACCGGCGCCGAAAGCCAACCCAGCTCGCCTTCAAGGCACGGATTCGTCAAGGATCAAGGGCACCCCATGTAGGGGATCTCCCATGACATCTACTGTAGCCACGACTGTAACCCCTCTACCCCTTGAGATATAAAAGGGATAGTCAGGGGGCAACGTACAAGGGACACAAGAGTTCATACATCCAGGCACACACCCAGACACGAACGCTCACACACACGACTCTCCTCTCCCACCTTCACTTGTAGCCCCCCACTGCAAGCACCAGGGTGCGAAACTAACACGAGTGCGCGAGCACCTCCTGCTGGACATACGGCCCCGCGGCCGGAACCAGGATAAACCCGTGTCCTTGTGTTGGCTTCTCGCATCGACCATCAGGGACGAGACACAACGCACTTTCTATGCGGCTAAGGGAGTGCCGGCCATTCTCGACGCCGACAGCGGTGCACAACCTCAGGCGAGGTCAATGGCGAGGCCCGCCGTCGGCATCCTCGCGGTCCTCCACTCACTCACTCCGTTGGTTTCCTATGGCTTCCACCCCACGTTGCTTAGGAAGTCAGGAGCACTTTTGTATCATCATAAAACCACACAGTATCAAGGAAATTGTTAACAGATTTGAAATTTTCTTCGAGCAACCCTTATTTATCTTGCTCATGAGATGGAGTCGATGCCCCTGCAGCACCACAACAGTGTCGATACACTCACAGTGAAGGACGTTCGTGCCAAGGGAAACCCTATTCGGATATCATCTCATGAGCAAGATAAATAAAAAAGCTTCAAGGTACGGCTCGAAACAAATTTTGAATATTAAATAATGATTTCCTTCATGTAGTGGGATTTCGAGATGACAATCATGAGCAACATGGGGTAGGAGTGGTAGACATTTGAAGCAGTAATTCCAGTGAGCTGCCATTAAGAGCTCAATTTGGAATAGGCTTGGCAACTGTAGCAAAATATTCGAAGATTGATGATTGTGAAGACGAAGTGCCAGGGCCTCATTTGTGCTTGACACTGTAGCAGAATATTCATTAATTGAAGGACTACTGGCGTTCCCAGTAAACGCACTAGAAGTACTGGGAATCAGTGGAGATGAGCTAGAAGATAATTTGTAGACAGAAGAACAAGCCAAGAAAAAAGTATATGCAATCCCATAATTCAGATTCTACACTGGTGGATGATGAGCACAATTTTGTGAAGAATGATAAAGACAAGATTTATTGACTCTGAGCTACACTATTTATACTATACCATCATAGCCAGGCAACAAATAAACCCAGCAAACATAATGATTGATAGATTGGACAGCGACTATCACACTGGAACGGGAAATTGGTTTTGGCTGCTACTTCATCATGGCTGCGCAATATTTACAGCCACACCTTGTGGTTGATGAAACAAAATTCATGCCCAGTTGATTAGTGCACGAACGATTTCTCAAACAAGCCAACATGATTGGAGGGAATTCTGAGAAAGGTTATACTATTGGATTTAGTCCTAATATTTTTGGTACGTGGTCCCACATATTTGATACCTCTTGATACCTCTATTTAGCAGCTACCTCTGGGTACTTCCTTTATTTCTACCATCCTATTTCTCGGAAAGATGGCTCTAATTAATAACAGCTGACGGGTACCTATAACCAATGCACTCACCAAGGCAAGAAGAAAACAAAGATAATACACAACTACTCGAACTAAGGCAGGATAACATGCTCAGACCTTCCTAACGCAAGCCACGTGGCGCTCCCCCGATGTTGGCGGTCGTTACAGCACGATTTTAACCACCAATTCTCGGGAATAAATAAGGTTATATGTATAATATCATATACTTAGGTTTACTTTCTAGTAAAGTTCTACGAGTTTTGGTGAATATCCAATATACAGGTACATAACTGACAAATTTAAGCTAAAAGGGATAGAATTGGCCAATTCGGCTGAGCCACTTGGTTTGGCCGAGTTACCTCCCTTAGCCATATACATTGCATGAAGCAAAACAAAGTAAGGAGGTCTCATGCACAAGGTCCACGTCAACGATGACCAGGCGATGACAATGCAAGCCACGTGGATCGATGACGTCACCATGCGTATAACCCCGGCCAAGTGGAGGCAATCCAGTGTGTCCAAGTACATAGCTGGTGCATCAGAGGGCAACCGAGCCCTGGGATCAGTTCGGCTGAACTAGTCGGTTCGCCCGAACCCCCAACCGCCTCACAATCGCTATCCAAAGCAAATCAAGACCGTAGGGGAGAAGGTAGTAGAGCATGGACGGTTCAGCCGTACTAGCCGGGCACCGCCTCAGCGGTGCCTTGGTCGATGCTCCACCCAACCACCATCAGTCCACTATAAATACAGTGGTTCACCCCTGGTCCAACACACCAAGCCAAGGAGCTCCTTTTATCACTCTCTTTAGTAGAGTTAGCATAGTTTAGTTTGGGAGTTAGAGTCAGGTCGAGCTTTCCTTGAAGGTTCCGGAGTCATCTTAAGAAGCTCTGGTATAACCTCTCATATCTTTTACATTCCCTTTTGTAGGAATTTTAGTTGTCAATATACATCATCTTTATCATTTTATCCAAGTCGTTTATCTCTTGCTTCTACTTTACTCTAATTGCAAGTATTTTGTGTTTACACTATAGTTAGTTGTGGCTCTAGTTCTTTTAGTTCTTGTTTAAGTCTTTGTCTCAGCTGGTCTCTTCAATTCTGCTCATTATTTGCGTTGAACTATCACTAGGATATTGACATGGTTGCTTGCTCTCTTGCTAGTGGAGTAAGTATAACTTGACTAATGTAGGTGTGGTGCCTATAGTTAATAGTGAGCTTAGAGTATCTCCGATTCAACATATGTGTGGTAGCGGTGGTGACAGCCCTATCGACCTTTGTGATCCACCATGTTAGTACCGGCGCCGTAGGAAAACTGAGCAAAGGCTCTCATGGAGAAAATGCGTTCAAGCATTGCACATGCTCGCTGCCAAGATGGACCTACTGATGAAGAAGTTGGAGGCCCCTGCTCAAGAAACTGTTCAAGCCATGGATGCTCGCATGACGTGCGAGGTCTGTGGCAATGCTGGCCATTCAGGGAACGACTACCCCGAAAAGTGAGAAGATGCCAACTACACCAACAACTCCAACAACAATGGGCACCATCCGAACAACTACGACAATCAAGGCTATAATTCGTAACCAAATCTCTCTTTCGAGAGACCTCAACGAGGTAACAACTTCAATTCCAGCAATTTCAATAACTAGTCATCGATTAAAGATATTGTGCTAGGCCAGGTTAAAATTAATAAAAATATTAGTAAAATTTTGTTGCAAATGATAAAATTCTGGAAAGCATAGATTCTAAGTTGGAAACATTCTCTTCTGCTATGAAAAATCAACTAAGCTTTAATAAAATGATAGAAACTAAAGTTGCTCAGTTAGCTGCTTCTCTACCTTCTTCAGTAGCGGGGAAAATTACTGGGTAACCAGAGAATAGCCCTCGGGAAAAGGTTAAAGCGGCCACCACGAGAGGTTGTAAGACTACTCGGGACCCGCCATATTCTAACGATGCAGGTAAAAATGCAGCCACACCAACCATTGATAGCGAAGAGGAGGAAGTTGTGGCAGAAACCCAGAAATGTAGTACCCAGAAGGAAGTAAACCAATGGTGGATGAACAATTCAGCAAATTTGTTGAGATAATTCAAAAACTCTATGTCAATATTTTATTACTTGAATCTATGCAGGTTCTTACATATGCCAAGTATCTGGAGGACATCCTCAACAACAAAAGGCCAATGCCGACCACTAAGGTAATTAAACTAACGGAAGAGTGCAGTGCATCTATTTTGAATGATCTCCCAGAAAGAAGAAGGATCCTGGATGTCCTACCATCGCGTCTGTTGGCACTTCTTACGATCCAATATCAGGATTGTGAATATTCTGCAAGTGCACAGAATTACCGCTGTAGCACTTCACCAGGA
Source organism: Echinochloa phyllopogon (assembly GCA_033239725.1). Classification (NCBI taxonomy): domain Eukaryota; kingdom Viridiplantae; phylum Streptophyta; class Magnoliopsida; order Poales; family Poaceae; genus Echinochloa; species Echinochloa phyllopogon. The sequence continues at coordinate 11,670,304 of BTCW01000008.1, forward strand.
AGTAATCCGATGTATCGTAATTTATATTTCCACAGGAAAGCTTTGGCAAGAATACTAGCAAACAGATATTCGGGACTATTAGAGAAGGGTACACAACTAAACAAGACGGAGGATAACGGTATTGGATAGGAGTGGATATACCGTGGCACACAGATCAAGGGAGACTCAGGTAAGAAAGAGAATGAGTAGATAGCTGGGAGGACAACGAGAAGAGGTAAAGGATTCCTGGGTATTGTCTATCTGGGTTACTCGGGTTAGAATACGGTGGTTGAGAGATAGCTCTAATAGATCAAGATAAGCTGAGACCTCGACTTCGGGACATAGGGCACGAGACATGTAGAAAGAGATGAGAAGGGGTGCCTCTAACCCTATACGTTTGGGGATCCTATAGGCCGAGCCAGGCGTGATGGAATACGAAGGTCGTATAGGGCTGTTACCACCTAACGACTACCACCTCAGTGCCAGCTCAGGGATATTCTGAGGTCACATACTAGTCTAGGTACCACACCCATACTAGACTACAACTACTTACTCCGCTAGCAGAAGCAAGCAATCCTGTCAATACCCTAGTGACAGTTCACCGCTAGTATTGAGCAGAAACGAAGAACCCGCCAAGACAAAGACTTGAATCTAGACTTGGAAGAACTAAGATCACAACAACTATAGTCTAAACCCGAAATACTTGCAACTAGACTAAAGAAGAAGCAAGATATAAATAACTCAGATAAGATGACAAAGATAACTATATTGATAACTTAAAGTCTTATAGAAAGAAAAGGAAAAGATACAAGAGCTAGTACCAGAGCTTCTGAAGACGACTCCGAAACCTTCGAGGCACAGCTCTACTCAACTCTAACTCCCAACTAAACTATCCTAACTCTACTAGAAAGAAGTGGAAAATGAGCTCCTTGGCTTGGTGTGTGTTCACAAGTAAGAAGACACCTCTGTTTATAGTGGCTAATGACGGTTGGGGTGGAGTAACCGCCAAGGGACCAAGGGGGTGCCCCCTGGTGGTTCGGGCGAATTGCCCGGGTTCGGCCGAACCCCTTGGTTCCACCGCCTCTGCCTTGGACGCCTGAGATTTCATAGGGGTCGGTTGGGCAGCTAGGGGCGGTCCGGCCGAACGCTAGGCTTCGGCCGAACTGGGCTGGAAGCCCAGGCCTGCCCCCCTGCACCGCCTTCGCTCCCTGGGCTGCATGGATGGCTTCATCCAAGTGATCTTCGTGTTGGTTTAGCACAGAACTGATGTGGCGGTGATTCAAGTGTCATGCACGGTCGTCCACTTAGTCATCGCTGACGTGGATGGCCTTCGGTTGTGTGTCTCGTCGTGTACGGCTAAGGGGGGTGACCGGCCGAGCGGAGTAGTTCGGCCGAATTGGTCAATTCCGACCCCTATAGCACGTATTTCTTGTTGTTGTACCTGCACAAGTGAAGTACACCAAAACTCGTGGAACTTTATTAGAAATAGACCTAATTGCATGAAATGTCACGTAAAACCTCTTTTATTCCCGAGTTATTTTATTCAAGGGAAATATATTTTTTTAGTATTTTCTTTTTAGGCAAAATTAAAATTGAAAGGAAAATGGCTAATGCAAGATCAAAGTGCTGAAGAGAACATGAAACATACCTGGTGGGGGTCCTCCCCCAAGCTTGGATCTTTCATTGATAGGGTCGAAACCTTGAAAAGTAGTCTGTCATCTGATCCGTCTGCTGCTGGACGTCGTACCTCAACGCATCCAGCACACCGCTATTCTCTTGATGGTACCGAGAATGGCGTGCTAGAGTGTCTTGAATGTCCCGGGTACGATCGTCGATGAGGTCGACTCGGTCAAAGATGTAAGACTACTCTCGACCGTAGTCATAGCCACCAGGTGTAGAGAAGCTCGTGGACTGAGAGTGCCCAGGGAAGTAAGGCTAGGAGGCACAGTTATACCCCCCTACGTACATCCCTGGGAGTACTCAAAGTCCGAACTCTGAACGTGGTCCCAGTGGCCTGAGGCGAAGTAGTCTGGGTCCTGGGGTTGTCTAGAGCCTCGTGCTCCGGACATCCCAGCACCGGCATACGCCGCAGATGTGTGTCAATGTGGTTGTGACGGTTGGGATTCTGGCTCCTGTGAGGTTGCGAGCCCGACATCACGCCTGGCTCGTCCCCTCGTGATGGTCCTTCACCTGCAACACTGTGCCGAGCAGGCTCTCTCTAGGGAGGAGAGTGTTGGCGGTCGTTACAGCCCAAATCCGACCACCAATACTCGGGAATAAATGAGGTTTTATCAACATTCCATGTACTTAGGTTTTATTTCTAATAAAGTTCCACGAGTTTTGGTGAGTGTCACTCGTGCAGGTACAACTACGACAAATACGCGCTATTGGGGCCGAAAATGAACGAATCGACCAAAACACACGGAGAGGAACTTTGAAATAGTACCTACAAAATGTTAGCACAACAACTACCCGAAGGACTGAATATATGATGTTAGCACAAATAAATCATGTCAGTCGTTCGAGAGGGTTTGTTGTTCTTGTGGGTGTCGGAAACCACCACAAAAATGTTCACGTTTCAGCACAAGGATCAAACAAAAGCAAAACATTTTTATGATTTTTCAGCAATGCGAGTGAACCAACTTGAGCAAGAAATAGAGAAGAACTTGAACAAGTACTTGGGCAAGAACTTGAGAGAGAGAGAGAGAGAGAGCTTCTAGCAGAAAAATTTCAGAGTGGGCTGGTGCAAGGAAAGAGCAAGCAAGTGCCAGCATTTATAGGCCAGGGGGGAGCAGCAAGGCCATTCGGCCGAATGGCCTTGATTCGGCCGAATCAGGCATTGTAGCATAAGCACTCCCATGTGGGTGCAGCACCCACACTTGCTTTGTGTTCACGCAAATTTGTGTGGCCAACATCCAAGTGTGTCATTTTAGTGGACTTTAGTGTTAGGTGAGATGCAAATTTGACATGAACAAAGTGGAAGTTTGTGGAGTCACTCCCATGCTGCCATGTTTGTGATAATTGGTGAGTGTGCAGCCATATAGAGTGGGGTAGACATGTTTTGTGCTGGTTGGTGATGATGGTAAATAAATGGAGATGATTTAGAAGGGGTAAGAATGATGAGAATTACAAATTACGCCCACTTCAAATAAACTTTACTAGCATGCTGAAATTTATTTGAAGTGGGCGTAATTTGTAATTCCCATCATTCTTACCCCTTCTAGATCATCTCTATTTATTTACCATCATCACCAACCAGCACAAAATATGTCTACCCCACACCATATGGCTGCGCACTCACCAATTATCACAAACATGGCAGCATGGGGGTCACTCCACTAACTTCCACTTTGGTCATGTCAAATTTGCATCTCACCTACCACTAAAGTCCACTAAAATGACCATACTTGGATTGGCCACACAAATTTGCGTGAAAACAAAGCAAGTGTGGGTGCTGCACCCACATGGGAGTGCTTAGGCCACAAGGCCTGATTCGGCCGAATCAAGGCCATTCGGCCGGATGGCCTTGGTGCTCCCCCAGGCCTATAAATGCTGGCACTTGCTTGCTCTTTTCTTCCACCAGCCCACTCTGAAATTTTTCTGCTAGGAGCTCTCTCGCTCTCTCCCTCAAGTCATTTCCCAAGTACTTGCTCAAGTTCTTCTCAAGTTCTTGCTCAAGTTGGTTCACTTGCATTGCTGAAAAATCACAAAAATATTTTGCTTTTGTTTGATCCTTGTGCTGAAACGTGAACATATTTGTGGTGGTTTCTGACACCCACAAGAACGACTAACCCTCTCGAACAACTGAATTGATTTATTTGTGCTAACACCATATATTCAGTCCTTCGGGTAGTTGTTGTGCTAACATTTTGCAGGTACTATGTCAAAGTTCCTCTCCGTGCTCCGTCGCTCCACCCGGCTGAGCTGACACGTACTCGGATGATGCTTGGAGTTCCCCAGCCCTATCCCGTGGTTCAAGCCGGATGGACGAGGATGAGCAGGAAGCAGCTGGCTCAGGATGGGGCTATGCATCTCACCTGGCTCAGCAGCTCCTGAGTGAGAGCGACATCAACATCCGGACGGATCGAGAACGACACATATTCGACACTCTACGGCGGAAGGAGTTCGAGCATACCCGTGTCTTTGAGCAAGACCTGCTCAAAAGGACGGGTATGGACGTGGAGTTCCCGAAAGTTTTTGAAGCCATTGGCTGCGAAAACTTCTGACGTGTCAGCGAACAAGGTTCGTACCTCTTTACCCTCGAGTTTCTTTCAATGCTTACATCTGAAAGTGGGGGTATTCGTTTTTGGTTCTTCAACCAAGAGTTCTTCTACTCTTGGAGGGATTTTAGCTTGGCTCTGGGTTTTGCTAGTCATTGTTCTTTAGAGCCTGCTAAAACTTTGAGAAAATTCAATCGGGGAGGGTTCTGGAAAAAGATTTTTGGGAGCACCAAGTTTTCTCCACTCGCACAAATAACATTCATAACCCCACCTCATGTTTCATGCATCGGTGGATGGCTATGACGGTGTTACCACGCTCTGATTTGCGCCCCGTTAGCACGGTCGAGTTGATGCTTTTATATGCTATGGTTAAAAAAGTTCATGATCCTCCTGTAAAAGATATGGTTGAATACTAGCAGTCTCAGCATTCTCGTGTGGGCAGCGTGGCGATGACTTCTCTAGTCACTCGCCTCACCAACTAGCTGGGCGTTCTGGAAGGCGCCCAGTTCACGTACATCGAGACAGTGCGCTCCGTTGTGAATGCCGAACACTTTGTGCAAGGCCACATGATACGACGGGCGCCCGATGCAACACTAGTGATGATTTATCGTGGTTATACAACTGAAGTGCAGTTGCCTTGTGCAGCACTAAGATTGTATACCGCCACGAAACTAACGCTTCAACTGAGTACCGAGTCGGACGACTCTCTGTTGGCACTTCTTACGATCCAATATCAGAATTGAGAATCCTAGTACTGGGGTAAGGAGTGTTTCAGTGGTTTTCCTTATGGCTTAGTAAAATATATAAATATTCTGCAAGCACATAGAATCACCGCTGTAGCACTTCACCTGGGAGTATCCCGAGGTATCGTAATTTATATTTCCGCAGGGAAGCTTTGGCAAGAATACTAGTGAACAAATATTCGAGACTATCAGAGAAAGGTACACGACTAGACAAGACAGGGGATAACGGTATTGGATAGGAGTGGATATACCGGACACACAGCTCAAGGGGTACTCAGGTAAGAGAGAGAAGAGATAGATGGCTGGGAGGACAACAAGAAGAGATAGAGGACTCCTGGATACTTTATCTACCAATGTCACTCTAGCTTAGAGATACAGCGGCTACAGAGCCAGCATAGAGGATCTAAGTTAACTCTATTATCTTAGCTTCAGGACAAAGGAACCTATGGCACACAGAAAGGGATGAGAAGGGGTGCCACCAATTCCTCACTAGGGCATCCTACAGAACGGAACTAACATGATGGGCTACGAAGACCGGAAGGGCTGTCACCACCTTACGGCTACCACCTCCATTGCAACGGGGGCAAACTAAGGCCACTGGCTAGTCTAGGAACCACTCCTACACTAGTCAACAACTACTTACTCTGCTAGCAAGAGCAAGCAACCTTGTCAATACTCTTGGTGACAATTCACCTCCAGTATTAAGCAAGATCGAAGAACCAGCCAAGACAAAGACTTAAACAAGAACTACAAGCACTAGAACTATAACTGACTATAGTCTAAACAAGATATAGATGCAACTAGAATAAAGTAGAAGCAAGATATAAATGACAAAGGCAAGTGATAAAGATAACTATATTGATAACTCAATGTCTTACAAAAGGAAAAGTAAAAGATACAAGAGCTTATACCAGAGCTTCTGAAGACGACTCCGGAACCTCCGAGGCAAGCTCGACTCAACTCTAACTCCCAACTAAACTATCCTAACTCTACTGGAACAAGTGGAATGAGAGAGCTCATTGGCTTGGTGTGTGTGATACAAGAGCTATGCCACTGCATTTATAGGTGTCCAAGGGCGGTTGGAGGCTGGGTAACCGCCAAGGCAGCCAGAGGCGGTTGGGGGCCGATTCAGCCGAAGCCCTTGGATGCACCGCCTCTGCTCCAAGGGCCAGGATGCAGCCTGGGGAGGCGGTGCCGGCTTGGGGGCAGTTCGGCCAAACCCAGCAGTTCGGCCGAACTGGGCTGGAGGCCCGGTTCTGCCCCCCGGCGCCGCCTCTGGTCCTGGACCCCTCCTGGGCCTATTCTCTGGTGATGGTCTTCGTGTATTCTGGCCCAGAAGTGATGTTGCAGTGGATGAGGTGGTCGTGATTGGTCATCGCTTGGTCGTTGCTGACTTGGACGGCCTCCGGTTGCTCGTATGGCTAAGGGGGGTAACCGGCCAAACGGAGTCGTTCGGCCGATTCGGTCATTTTCGGCCCCAATAGTGCCTTATTTGTCGTAGTTGCACTTGCACAAGTGACACTCACCAAAACTCGTGGAACTTTATTAGAAATAAAACCTAAGTACATGGAATGTTACATAAACCTCATTTATTCCCGAGTATTGGTGGTCAGATTTGGGCTGTAACGACTGCCAACAAGCTCCCCCAAGCTTAGACCTTTGCTCGTCCTCGAGCAAAGACAGAAACTTAGGCTCGGTGGATTAGGAGTTGCTAAAATGTCATTTCTTTTGCAGGTAACTTTATAAACAACTAGTATTCAACAATACTTGAATCATGGGCAAAGTATTAATTCACCATTTTACCCATGGGGCTTATAGCAATCTCCTTATCTTAGGCGGTTGAAAGGATGAACAGTTTAAATTCAGTTTTATTCCACTCTACTCTTTTCGGGATCCCATCTCGGAGTTTTTTTTCACAAGTTTTGAAAACTACAAATTGTTCCTCAATTGGCACACTCAATCACTCAAGTGTATTTGAATCCTCACCAAAGGCTTGTGCCTTCTTTTTCATCTAACATCTAATATGGCTTTTTGTGTGGCTCAGGGACAAAGGATGAAGGCATGCATGCATCTTATATTTTGTTAAGTCAAAGACCGGATCTCTGAGGAAACAAATCACATCTTAAGATCGAGAAGTGCAAGTGTGCAGGATATATGGAGTGGAATATGGTTGAATGGAATATGGTGGAACTCCTTGGGCTGAACTTCCCTCTCCTTGATTTATTTTCGAGAACATGGGCTATCTTTTATTCTCATATTTTTTCCATGTCACTTGGCATGCTTTTCTTTTTCTCTTTCTTTTTGCCATGCTCTTTGGCATGTTTTTATTTTTCTTTTTATTTTTGTCATGCTTCTTTGGCATGCTTTTCTTTTTGCATAGCCCATGTCTCTATCAAGAATATTTGGAGAGGGAAATCATAAAACATGGAGCATTTTATTTTTGTGGATGGATGATGGAAAGTGATTGCTAACCCCCATTGTAGGAATTGCAAGTGAGAGGTGGTGTGTGTACGTGGATCTCGATCTCTAAGAGTATGAAAGCTTCACTCAAAAGTCACAACAATTTGACAAAGCTCACTAAGATAACAAGCAGCATATGAGTAGAAATTTTCACTAAGCTTATCATATGGCTCTGGTAGGTATTTTGACCAATGAGGAACTTGCTTCATTTTGAGAGCATAAATCTCCGAGATTTTCCCCGTACTAAGAGCAGAAATAGAACTTAACCAAATTCTCACTATATCAATCCCCACAACAACTTAGACTTGGAATAAAGTATGTGCTCCCACAAGGTTTTCAGGTTCATTTTTACTCAAGCCAATTAACTCAAGCACTATTAAGCAACTAGTTGAAACAAAGTACTTCCAAAATTAATGACAGAGCAACTATTCATCATTTCCAAAGTGAGAGGCATATGATTCATTCCATGCATAGTTGGGAGTTATTTTATTCAAGGGAAATATTTTTGGTGTTTTCATTTTTTTTAAGGCAGAATAAAACATGAAGGGAAACGAAAGGGAAATGCAATCGAATGACCAAAGTGCTGGGTAAGTCGGGACGTACCTGGTGGGGGTCCTCCCCCAATCTTGGATTCTTCACTGGTAGGGATTAAGCCTTGAAAGGTACTGACTCAACTGGTCCGCCTGCTCGTGGACATCGTGCTAGATGGACGACGCTACCATCCCGCTATTCTCTTGGTGGTACTAAGAATGGCAGGCTAGCGTATCTTGGATATCTCGAGTACGGTCGTCGATGAGATCGACTCGATCGGAGATGTAGGACAGCTCCCGATCGTAGTCGAAGCACGCGGACTGTGAGTATCCGGGATTGTATGGCTGGGAAGCACTGTTGTGCCCCCTGCATACCGGCTCCCAGACCATTCAGAGTCCGTGCTCTGGCCGTAGTCCTAGCGTCCTGAGGCAAAGTAGTTTGGTTCCTGGTGTTGTCCAGAGCCTCCTGCTCCGGACGTCCCAGCACCGGTGTACATGTCGTAAGTGGCCTCGAATGCGGACGTGTGTCGGTGCGGCATCTGTGGTGCATCCTCTGGTTCCTGTGAGGTGGCGAGCCCGGTGTCACGCCTACCTCATCCCCTCGTGACTGGTCCATCACCTGCAACGCTATGCCGAGCGGGCTCTCTCCGAGGTGGAGAGTCGTTCGACTCGGTCCTCAATTGAAGAGTAAGTTTAGGAGTGGTATACAACCTCAGTGCTGCACAAGGCAAAGACACTTCGGTTGTATAGCCACGGTAAATCATAATCAGCGTTGCGTCAGGCGTCCGCCGTATCATGTGGGCTTGCACGAAGTGCTCGGCATCCACGACGGAACGCGCTGTCTCAATGTATGTGAGCTAGTCGCCCTGAAGAACGCCCAGATGGTTAGCGAGGCGAGTGACTAAAGAAGTCATCGCCATGCTACCCACACGAGAAATGTGAGACAACCAGTTACTAACCATGTCCTTCATAGGCGAATAAGGAATTTGCTTGACCATAGCATAAAGAACCCACAACTCAACTGTGTTTACGGGGCGCACATCAGCCCGGGGAAACACCGTCATAGACACCCATCGATGCATGAAACACAAAGTGGGGTTATGAATACTGTTTGTGCGAGGTGCATGACAGTTGGTGCTTCCTGAAATTTTTCTCCAAAACGCAGCCCGATCAAACCTTTTCAAAGATTTGTTTGGGTCTAAAGAACAATGGCTTGAAAACCCGAGACCCGAACTGAAATCCCTCCAAGAGCAAAAGAACTCTTGATTGAAAAATCGAAAGTGAATCCCCCCATTTTCCGGAACCAAAGTCGAAAGAAATTCGAGGGTGAGTAAGTACGAACCTTCCTCGTTGATGTGCTAGAAATTTTCCCAGCCAATGGCCTGGAAAATCTCTGGGAACTCCTCGTCCATACCCGTTTTCCTGAGCAAGTCTTGCTCAAAAACACGGGTGTGTTCGAACTCCTTCAACCGAAGTTCGTTGAAGGTGTTCTGCTCCCGCTCCGTCCTGAGGATGATGTCGTTCACGCTTAGGAGCTGCCTGGCCGGGGGTGTGGCATGGCCCCATCCCGAGCCGGCTGCTTCGTGTTCGTCAGTGTCCATCCGGCTCGAGCCTCGAGACAGAGCTGGGGAACTCCCAGCATCGTCCGATCGTCGGCCTAGCCGGGCGGAACGATGCAGAGCCATGTTGAAGTTCTTCACTTCACTCCGTCGTTCCGCCCGGCTAGGCCGGCGATCAGACGATGCTGGGAGTTCCCCAGCTCTGTCCCGAGGCTCGAGCCGGATGGACACTGACGAACACGAAGCAGCCGGCTCGGGATGGGGCCATGCCACGCCCCCAGCCAGGCAGGTCCTGAGTGTGAACGACATCAACCTCAGGACGGAGCGGGAGCAGAACACCTTCAACGAGCTTCGGCTAAAGGAGTTCGAACACACCCGTGTTTTTGAGCAAGACTTGCTCAGGAAAACGGGTATGGACGAGGAGTTCTCAGAGATTTTCCAGGCCATTGGCTTGGAAAATTTCTGGCACACATCAACGAGGAAGGTTCGTACTTACTCACCCTCGAATTTCTTTCGACTTTGGTTCCAGAAAATGGGGGGATTCGCTTTCAATTTTTCAACCAAGAGTTCTTTTGCTCTTGGAGGGATTTCAGTTCGGGTCTCGGGTTTTCAAGTCATCGTTCTTTAGACCCGAACAAAGCGTTGAAAAGATTTGATCGGGCTGCGTTTTGGAAAAAGATTTCGGGGAATACCAACTGTCATGCACCTCGCACAAATAGTATTCATAACCCCACTTTGCGTTTCATGCATCGATGGGTGTCTATGACGGTGTTTCCCCAGGCAGATGTGCGCCCCGTTAACACAATTGAGTGGCGGGTTCTTTTTGCTATGGTTAAGCAAATTCCTTATTCGCTTGTGAAGGATATGGTTAGTCACTGGTTGTCTCACATCTCTCGTGTGGGTAGCTTGGCGATGACTTATTTAGTCACTCGCCTCGCCAACCATCTGGGCGTTCTTCAGGGCGCCCGGCTCACGTACATTGAGACAGCGCGTTCCGTCATGGATGCCGAGCACTTCGTGCAAGCCCACATGATACGGCGGACGCCTGACGCAACACTGGTTATGATTTACCGTGGCTATACAACCGAAGTGCCTTTGCCTTGTGCAGCACTGAGGTTGTATACCACTCCTAAACTAACTTTTCAATTGAGGACCGAGTCGGACGACTCTCCACCTCGGAGGGAGCCCGCTCGGCACAGCGTTGCAGGTGATGGACCAGTCACGAGGGGACGAGCTAGGCGTGACGCCGGGCTCGCCACCTCACAGGAGCCAAAGGATGCACCACAGATGCCGCACCGACACACGTCCGCATTCGAGGCCACCTACGACATGTACACCGGTGCTGGGACGTCCGAAACAGGAGCCTCTGGACAATACCAGGAACCGAACTACTTCGCCTCAGGACGCTGGGACTACGGCCAGAGCACGGACTCTTAGTGGTCTGGGAGCTGGTATGCAGGGGTGTACAACAGTGCCTCCCAGCCATACAATCCCGGATACTCATAGTCCGCACGCTTTGACTACGATCGGGAGTTGTCCTACATCTCCGATCGAGTCGATTTCATCGACGACCGTACTCGAGATATCCAAGACACGCTAGCCCACCATTCTCAGTACCACCAAGAGAACAGCGGGATGGTAGCGTCCATCCAGCACGACGTCCACGAGCAGGCGGACCAGTTGAGTCAGTACCTTTCAAGGTTTAATCCCTACCAGTGAAGAATCCAAGCTTGGGGGAGGACCCCCACTAGGTACGTCCCGACTTACCCAGCACTTTGGTCATTCAATTGCATTTCCCTTTCATTTCCCTTCATGTTTTATTTTGCATTTAAAAAAATGAAAAAACACTAAAACTATTTCCCTTGAATAAAATAACTCTCAACTATGCATGGAATGCATCATATGCCTCTCACTTTGGAAATGATGAATAGTTGCTCTGTCATTAATTTTGCAAAGTACTTTGTTCCAACTAGTTGCTTAATAGTGCTTGAGTTAATTGGCATGAGTAAAAATGAACCTGAAAACCTTGTGGGAGCACATGCTTTATTCCAAGTCTAAGTTGTTGTGGGGATTGATATAGTGAGAATCTGGTTAAGTTCTATTTCTACTCTTAGTACGGGGAAAATCTCGGAGATTTATGCTTTCAAAATGAAACAAGTTCCTCATTGGTCAAAATACCCACCAGAGCCATATGATAATCTTAGTTGAAAATTTCTACTCATATGCTGCTTGTTATCTTAGTGAGCTTTGTCAAATTGTTGTGACCTTTGAGTGAAGCTTTCATATTCTTAGATATCGAGATCCACGTACACACAACCTCTCACTTGCAATTCCTACACTGTGAGTTAACAACCATTTTCCATCCATCCACAAAAAAAATAAAATGCTCCATGTTCTATGATTTCCCTCTCCAAATATTCTTGATAGAGACATAGGCTATACAAAAAGAAAAGCATGTCAAAGAAGCATGATAAAAATAAGAGAAAAAGAAAATCATGACAAAGAGCATGGCAAAAAGAAAGAGAAAAAGAAAAGAATGACAAGTGGCATGGCAAAAATATGAGAATAAAAGATAACACATGTTCTCGAAAATAAATCAAGAAGAGGGAAGTTCATCCCAAGGAGTTCCACCATATTCCATTCCACCATATTCCGCTCCATATATCCACACACTTGCACTTCTCGATCTTAAGATGTAATTTGTTTCCTCAGAGATCCGGTCTTTGACTTAGCAAAATATAAGATGCATGCATGCCTTCATTCTTTGTCCCTGAGTCCATGACACCTCGGTCAAATCGTTGGCCCGTGTCTCTTTGGCTGACCGGCTGACCACGACGTGAAATCCTGAATCAGCGATAGACAAGGCACAAACACACCCGAATGGATACCGCATGTGAACCGACGTAACACAAAGAAGCGGCAGCGGCCGACGGGTGCAGGTCGCAGGCGTGCAGCGGTGCATGAGGATTGACGCGACGGAACCGTCCTCCGCCGGTGCTGTGTGCTGTCGTATACCCGCACCCCTACATGCACACGGTCCGACCACTGACATCTAGAGGTGGTAAAGTACACTATGTTTTGTATAAAAATTTTGAAGGATCGGACTTAATTAGGTCTAGATCAAAATACCACTAGTTTTTTTAACTAAAAGTTACTGGGACTAAGTCTGATGGTGAAGAAGACATATGGGCCGGGAGCCATTCCCACTACTCCTCACATTGGAACAAAAGCAGCCGAGCATGTAAGCCGTGTTTCTAGCCTATTTACCTGCTACTTTGCTTTAACTGTTTATTGATTTCATTTGTTTCACCAAGCTGATTGCCTATTGACAACGTACGTCTGCTACCCGTTCGGGCAGCAAGGGATAGAGGGGCTGGGGGTGCACTTGTTTAATGCCATCGACTAGACCATATCTTGATTTTATTCCGTCCTTCACCACGGTGTGCAGTAGTGACAATTACGACAAGATGCTAGCAAATATGGGTCCATGGCCAAAGATGAAACTCGTGGCCGGCCGCAACCAACCAAGTTCACCAACTCTAAACCAACTAGCTACCGCCTACCATACCAAAACTGGCTCTAAGCAAGCACGGCTCAGCGATGCTAACAAAGGTAGGTCGAGGCTGGCGCTCACCGACGGGCTCGCGGGAGTGAAGCTGCTGCTTGAAGTGGCGACTGGCGACGCCGACGAGGCCGGCGGAGCGGTGCCGAGTCGGGGCTGCGGCGCGGCGTGGTCGTCGTCTTCCCGTCCGGCGGCGCGCGCGAGCGGCTCCGAGTCTGATTCTCTGCCTCAATTTCTCCCCTCCGCTTGCTTATTCGATCTCTGGTTTCCTCTCCCCTCTCCTGCAGGTGTGTGTGGTGGCGTCGACTGGGCAAGAACGGAGGTCTCGGCCATGGATATTTATTTTGGGGTGCTGGGATCTGTGCTGCAAAATGCTCATCTGTTTGCACATGCCCATGGATGGTCCTGCGGTCGGCGTCTAGTGGCCGGTGAGCTGTGATCGAGCTCCGCATGGGTTCCTCGCGCGGCTGTGGCCGCGCTCCGATCCTGTGCTCCCGTGAGCGCAAGCGCAACGGCTAGGCGCGCGTGGCACTAGTGGCCGACCAGCTGTGTCGCTGTCACTATCGCTATCGCAACAGCAGCCAGCAGTAGCGGCGAGCGTGGCAGACAGAGAAAAAGGGAAAGCCAAAACTGGACGGACAGAGGGAAAAGAACCCCGATGCTGTAACGGCCCCGGCATCTCGGCAAGACGGCAACACCGGCGGGCTCCACAGGCGCGGATTGGGGTTTTACGTGGGCTGGCGAGCTGCTTTAGGCCTGCCGTGCAGCTACGACCTGATGCATGATAGGGCCAAGTTTGGTGTAATATTTTGTGTACTTCAATGTACTATCACATATGTAACACGGGTGAGATGGTCAATGGACATCCATTTTAGTGCCTCACCGAGGGTTCAAACCCCAATTTTCATGCACCTTTACACTTTGAGCCTTTAGATTGCAGCCCAATACATTGAAAATGTAGCCCAGCATGCCTAGAATAGGTGGTTTTTTCAACAACTGATCTTTAAAAAATGTAGCACAGTAAGTGAACTGACCCGATAATTAAGATCCTCGGGTCACGTTTTTCCTTGATGAATTAGCAATCCGCACTACTACACAAACTCTTATCACAAACGGTTTTAAACCCCATCACAAATGGTTTTAACACGAACCATTTGTGATTTTCTGGCTCGCGAAAAACCCCAAAAAATAGGAAAACAATATCAAAAAAATTTATTTTCATGTGGACAGGATTAAAACCAAAACATCTCCCTCGCATGAAACCCCCTCTACCACTGCACCACTCTATTGCCTGTGTCTAGATATGGTTCTGATTCCTATCATATTATACAAAACCAAGTGAAAATTACTAGTTTGAGGAACTAAACGATTTAAAATGAAAAAGTTGTCAACTACAAAGTTTCATAACTTTTTGAAATCTACAACTCTTATTTTGGTAGTTTCTCCATCCGAGGTCGTTTATAAAATTTGAATTTTAAATTTGACAACATTCAAATTTAGATTTCATTAACTAGATGATTTTAAATGAAAAAGTTGTCAGCTATCAAGTTTCATAACTTTTTCAAATCTACAACTCTTATTTTGACTATTTCTCCATCCGAGGTCGTTTATAAAATTTGAGTTTTAAATTTGACAACATTCAAACTGAGTTTTCGTTAACTAGATGATTTCAAATGAAAAAGTTGTCAACTACAAAGTTTCATAACTTTTTGAAATCTACAACTCTTACTTTGACTGTTTCTTCATCCGAGATCGTTTGAAAAAACTTAAATTTCAAATTTTGTGATGGACCATCACATACAGACCCTTTGTGATAGTCCACCATCACAAAGGGTTTGTAAGAAAAACCATTTGTGATAGTCCACCATCACAAAGGTGATGGTGGACTATCACAAATGGTCACAAACGGTTTTTCTTGCAAACCGTTTGTGATGCCCCACGGTGATAAGGGGTATCACAACCGTTTGTGCTTGCCGTTCGTAATGTCGCTTTCTGTAGTAGTGCCGGTTTGATTAAAAGGAATAAAAAATTAGAGAAATTGGATTAAAACTTATGCATTGATTCCTAAATAAAATTTTTGGGATCGCGTAGTGAAAGCAATCATTTTATATAGTGATAGAAGCTAAATTGGTGTATTACCAAACATCTATTAAACTGACATTCATCATTTGCTGTCAAACAGGACCATGCTATTGGACCAACCTTGGCTTGAACCAAGATGTACATGTTGGCATTGTTTAGATGTATACGTATTGGACTTTTCTTGTTGTCAATTCTGACATGTTTCGATACGATGCTACAAATCTACAGTCCATAATGTTGTTTCAGTAACACTACTGAAGAACCCCCTATAGTCCTGGTTGTTAAATGGGTTTAGTGCCGGCTTCACTTTCGAGGGCGACGGACCCACAAATCAGCCAAAGTAGAATTTTTTTGGACCCACGATTTTTGTCGGACTCTTTAGTCACACTTTTAAAGAAATCATAAACCACCACGACTCATCATGGTTTAAATTCCACACCTCACGGTTTAAACGTCCAGGACTCCAAGCCCAAGAATAAACGCGGCATACTTGTACATCGGCGTCGTAGACGTGCATAGGCGCCATGCGTATGGCTGCCACACACCAGTCAAAACAACAGCGTTATGATCACCGAAATAATGAAGGTAGCACGCACGTGTCACGCGGGCATATTTGCTAGTGTGGAGTAAAGGGTGCCTAAAATCACTCTTCAGTCCAGTTGGTAATATAAAGAACTTTACAGCTGTTGACGGTCGTTACGAACCGATTTCCAACCTTCAACCGAGTATAAAATAAATACAATGGAACCAAACACCATAGCTATAGGACTTATCACTGACTATTTCCACAAGTTTTGGTGATTGTCCTTTGTGCAGGTACAAAATGGAGAAACACGTGCTATAGGGGTCGGAAATGACCGTCTTGGCCGAACGACACGATTTGGCTAGTTACCATCCACGTCACCGACAACCAAGCAGTGACCGGGCATGACACATGGACCACTGCCACATCATCTCTGGGCCAAGCTAGCACGAAGACCACTAAGGAGAGGCAGCCCAGAAGGTCCAGAGGGCAGAGGATGCTTGGGGGAGCATTACCGGGCCACAGGGCCAATTCGGTCGAAGGGCCCACTTCGGCCGAACCGCCCCCAGGAGCCAAACCGCCTGTGCACCGCCTCGGCACCAAGGCGGTGCCAGATGGCAGTTCGGCCGAACTCCTCGGTTCGGCCAAACCAGGAGATTCGGCCGAACCGACCCAGCACCTCCTTGGGTTGCCTTGGCGCCTACTCCAGCTCCACCGCCTTGGTCCACTATAAATAGATGCCCTCCTTCACCTGCAAAGACACACAAGAAGAGAAGAGTCCATTAGCGAAGCGCTGCTTCTATACATAGAAATAAGGAGAGAGGAGAGGTGAGCATGCCGAAGAGGAGCCGGAGTGTCGGCCCCTCTTCACCACATGTACCTCTACGGATGCGTCTCCACTTCGAGTAACATCCTAGTCGTTTCTGGTAACTCTTGTATCTCCTTGTGATTAATTAAGCATTCAGTTCTACTTTTATATGCTTGTTTGTTCCTCGTTCATTGCTTAGTTGATTGGTATAATTGTATACTGGTTGGTTAGCTTGGGTGCCTATCTTTAGTATACAGGGTAGGTGCTAGCCGACTAGTGTAAGAGCGGTGCTTAGACTTGAGGTCAGCTTGGATTGTCCCTGAGCTGGCACAGAGGTGGTAGTTGTTAGGTGGTGACAGCCCTATACGGCCTTTGTAACCCATCACGCCTGGCTCGGCCTGCAGGATCGTGCAGGGTAAGTGGTACACCTTCTGTGTATCACGGGCTCTGCGTCCCGACACAAGCATCTATCTGTAGTACCGGGTTGGTAAGTTGATCAACGGAGATATAGGTTCTAGACCCATACCTTCTCTACCCCCTATCGTTTCTCTTCTTCTCTGTGTCATCCACTCCACCATACCACCCTTGGACAACTTAGTTTAGAGTCGGTTCACTTCTCGTTTCCTGTGGAAATCGATACCTTGAAATACTCCCGGGTGAAAGCTACATCAATATCCGTCCGCTTGCGGATTTATCTGTAAGCCGTAAGGAGTGCCAACAACGGCCCGTGTAGGAGGCCCTTTACGGCTGGGGCCAGAGGCCCCTTCCCTTGATTTCCCCGGCACAACCGGAACCTTTCCTCGGGCCATGAGGGGCCCGAGAGAGGGGGAAAATTGATCCGAGGGAAATTCACCATAGTATTGGACCTCGGAGAGAACATGACTTGGTGGGTGAGGAAAAACCACCACCCACCTGCCACCTTTCCCAACGCCATATCAGCCCTAGGCGCTACAACCGTTATGGGGGAAGTGGTGGTCTTCCTTGAGCAGTTGGAGTGCAAGTTGTGCTTTCCGTGCTCCACCTGCCTGGACGAGGTCCTTCTGCATTACAAGCTGGAGATCCAGCACATTAGTCCGAACTCCTTAATTCAGATTGGAGCTTTGGAGTGGGGCTTCCATGCCACGGAGTGCAAGGCTCACTCTCGGGCCTTCGCCGACCTTCATACCACCAGCAACCACCGAAAGATCGAAACCCAAGGTGACCAGAAGGTGGAGGTGTGCTATGACTATGTCTTCCTCAACCCCCGGGCTGGGGCCGTAATCTCGTCCAAGGCCTACAAAGAGAAGCAGGGGTGGCCTGGCTCACCAAGTGGTCCTATCAGGCGATCGGTGAAAAATCCACCGTAGTGTCCAACTGCGAGGCCCCCTAACTGGTGTGTTCCCCCTACTTCCCCAGAACGAGAAGGTACACGCCCGCGTCAAGCTCCTTGGCTCGATAAACTGGCGTCTCTCCATGCGGGGTCTAGTCGGGGAGTTTGTCGCCGCTGCCATCTGGCCCCTTGCCTGGGGCTGGCAACTTCTGGTGGTCCGGGACCCTCCGATAGCTTCTGCTGTCATCCAGCTAGCAACATAGTTTTTCTCGGCGAGTTCTTCAAACAAAAACGGCTACATCACCTTTGACCTCTAGTTTGCTTGTAAGTACCACTAGTTATTGGATAATTTGGGTTCAATTCATAGCTTACGGTTGTGTTTGGATCTATTTTATTCAGAGCTATCAAATTTCGCTTTATATTACTTGTAAGGATGCATCTTTTGATCTCTTCCTAGTATATGTTAATAATATCCACCCCATTATCACATGTTGATTTGGAACTTATCGGCTTGAAGTATTCATTGTGAAAAATACATATCCCTTGTCTAAAACAAAGGTAAATAAATAGAATAAAGATCAATAAACATGAATATAGCCAGTTAAGTTTTGAATCACAATGTTTAGCTAGATTTTTGTTGAGTTTAGATTGATTTCATATTTAGATTTATGGGCTCTGTGTTAGTTAATCTAGCTATCGCCATGGTATTATTGTTGTCCCGGTTAAGTCCGATCAAATAGAGGTAACAATAGTTTAATTCTCATTGTTTCAATTAATTTATTCATGAAAGGTGTTAACAAATTATCAAAACTCTTTAGATGGAATCTGTTCATGATAACTGATGATATCAAAATTACATATCTCCGCAATTCGGGATCATAGCCGATGGTAAAATCTATGCCAAGACATTTCAGAAATCCACTTGATGCAATCCTACTAATGTCACTCTTTAGTACCGGTCGGTGTTATTGACCGGTACTAAATGGTCGCGGCATTTGAGTAGCGGACCAAGACACGATCGGTACTAAAATATGACTTTTCGTATCGGTGGTGTTTTGTGCCTATACTAAAATAGCTCCAGGGACTTTCAAATTTAGACACATTGCTAAAATGGCTCCATGCTATCTTTAGTATCGGGTTTTTTTGTATATATATAAACAAAGTATATATACACAACAACATAAAAATAATATATTAAATAGTGATAAAATAGTATAAAGACTATTTTAAAAGATAAAGCTCACTGTTATGAACGCGTGACCGCAAGAATCACCTAAATTAGAGGTACAAGCAAAAAGTACTAATCATTTTAAGATCTAAGGACTAAATTGTAAATAAAAAATTAAAACCACCCATCAGAACCGCCTCGATGGCCAAATCTGGACGGTTATGATAGTTGGATGGTCAAAGATACCCGGTTTTAGAGTTCGATAGCTAAAACCAAACTGAGGTAAGAGTTGGATGGTCAAAAATAGACATTTTCCTTATTTTAAAGTCACCATAGTACTAGACAGATCCAGTATAGTTTGCTTCTGAGATTGAGAAATAAGATGCCAAGGATATACTGAATTCCAAAAACAATTCCTTCCACATTGCAGGGCTATATGCTTCTAGCGTTACAAGCGCACCTGCCATCACTTCATCCTCCATCTTGCTACATAAACAAAGAGCTAAACAGCTGCCAACCTGCTCATGGCTGGAGCCTAGCAATGCTGTACTTGAGCCTATTGCTCTTTGCTGTTGGCGAGGGCTGCATGCGAGCGTGCATACCATCCGTTTGTGCAGAGCAGTTCAACAACAATGATCCAAATGGATTAATGTGCATATCACACCCGACCTAGTTTGGCAACATATCAGGATAGATAGAGCGGGGAAACCGGATCGGCCCCCGCGTCGCCCTGCAGGCGACTCGGGGGCGACGTCGCGCCTACCGCCGGCCGATCCTCCTCCCTCCCTTCTTCTCCCTCGCCGTCGCCGGAGTAAGGGTCCGGAAGTCCGGCACCTCACGAGGAGGGCGGCGGCGGGGCGGCGTCTCGGAGATGGCGGCGTCGGCACCGTGCGGGCGGCGCGCCGCGACATGGTGGTGCGGCTCCGGAGTGCCGGCGGCCGTCCCTCAAGGGCGGATCCACCTGCGACGGTGAGCGAGCGGTGGCGAGTGCTCGTTTAGCGGGCGGCGCGGCCGCCGACTGTCAGCGGTCAGGGCTTCGCCAGCGGCCAGATCTGCGGCGGCCGACCTGCGTGCGGCCGCGGCGGCAGTCGGCCTATGTGGATGTCATGGCCGGCGGCTGCGCGGGGTCAGATCCCCAACACAGTTGGCGGCGATGGCAGCCCCGGGGTAGGGGACGGGCCCCTGGTTCGGCAACTACATCTGGTGATGACATCTTTAATTTCGCCTTTATTTTCATATAGACCAGAAGACATAAGTCACCTTGGTTTCATTCGCGGATTCTCTTACTCGAAGACGGATTTCATCTGTAATTTATTCCGGTGGATTATGCACAGGTACCGAGTGGCTACTTTGCAGCATGATATCTCAGGTTACAATTTCAGATGGTCTGCCGGATTTGGAGTTCGTGGCCGTTTGAAGTGGGTCAGGTCTGGTCTATCTGAAAGCATTGGCTTGGTAAGAAGGAGGAAGCAACACGGTGTGACTATGTCGTGGTGGTAATTGTTACTAATTCACCGGTTCCGGGAATAAATTCCTAGGTCTAACCTTAATTGGTTGTACCTGGCAGTGACCTTGTTGAAGGCATTGTTTGGATTAAGATGAATTACTCCCTCGGGTGAAAACTTTTGATCTGGTCTTAATTGATTGGGTCACTGCAATGTCGGCACGTGCGCGTGCCGTTTCCTCGTTGGAGGCGTTGTCTCGGGAGCCTACGTCATAGTCCAAGAGCTGCTTTGGTTTGTGAAGCGGATGAAGGTGAAGTCGTTTGTGGTAGCTTGCTGCGACATGATCTTTTGGTCATGGTGCTCTTATTTTTTTTTCTTTTTTATGGGCTGTGTGCATCTTTGTTATGCAGAGGCCGGGTTGGATCTTATATAATTGTATATCTTGATGTAATTGTTTAAGATCAATAAAGCTTCCCTTTTCCAAAAAAAAATGGATTAATGTTCAAGAAAAGATCCCTGGCTTTGCACAAGCTTGTGAATTCTCTTGGTGCAGTGTTTGGACTGTCGTTCTTAGTTTGGGTGCAAAATAACCTGGGTTGGAACATTGGCTTTCTAGCTTCTGCCCTGGTTGTTCTTGTAGGTCTGCTCGTGGCAGTCTGTGGGCTTTCCTTCTATCAGACAAAAAACCCTGCTGGTAGTCCTCTGACTATAATAGTACAGGTACGGTAGCACATGTCATTTGGTGCTAAAATCTATTTGATTTGCACAGAAAGCGCATGCTATTCTACATTCCATATGTTTAATTTCAGGGATCACCTGCACACTATGTTAGTCAGAGCTCTACTACCCGTCCTTGGTTCCTTACATAAAACAATACAACATGCCAATTGCCAATAATTTAAAGTTACTCTGTTGTTGTATCTCAGGTGATTGTTGCTGCATTTAGGAAGAGGCATTCTGTTATCCATGACGGCGTGGCCCTGCAGGAGATTGGTGAAGCAGTTTGCGTTGATGGAGAAGGGAGCTTAAACACCGAGAGAAAAGATTAAGTTTCATGGCATTTAATGAGATTCCGGACAAGGTTAAACAATATCGTTCATTAGAGTCAAAATGCTAGCGGGACAAAAACACTTAAGTAGTAAGACTTCTTGTCCCGTGATAGCAGATATTCATGTTTAGTTTCTGATGTGAAAAAAGTCTCTTAACAGGTTCTTAGACAAAGCTTGCGTATATGCTGGAGATACAAGCCCATGGTCATTCTGCACTACCACTCAAGTGGACGAAACAAAAGCTGTCCTCCAAATGCTCCCAATCTTCATTAGCAGTTTGCTCATCTTCTTGCCTTTCACCCTGTTAATGACTTTGACCATACAAGTTGGAAGAACAATGGACAGAAGGATCGGCGGGTTGGAGATATCCTCTGCCTCACTCATTGCAATACCTACAGCATTTCACATGTTGCTGCAGCCAGTTTCAAGTCGATTCATCACACCAATTCTGAGAAGCATGACAGGTGACAAGCATGGCATCAGTCCCCTGCAACGGATTGGTGTTGGCTCCATGTGTGGTATGGTGGCAGCATGTGTGGTAGCACTGGTGGAATCAAAGAGAATGGCAGTCGCTGAATGGCACCATTTGTTAAAAATAGAATCAGAAACCAATGTCCCCATCTCTGTGTTCTGGCTTCTGATACAATTCTTTCTGCTAAGTGTCATGGAACTATCGTCCTTCAACGGCCTAGTAGAGTTCATAAAGCGAGAGGCTCCTTCTGTGATGAACCCCATCCCACCAATCTATCATGGTTGGATTGGCAACTTGGTTGGCATGCATCTTCATTCGGATCATCAACAGACAGACAAGATACTACTAAGGTGGAAGAGGGACCGATCAAAAAAAAAGGTGGAAGAGGGTGGTTGGATGGATCCAATTTTAACAGGACTAATCTTGATCACTTCTTCTTGCTTCTTGCCGCCTTTGAGTTCATTGCGTTGATCAGCTTCTGTTTCTGGGCAAGGAAGTATGCTAAAGAGAATAGAAAACTTGTTGTAAGATTAGAGGATGGAGGCCATGACTAGTGGGAACAGTTAGCAGTGTAGAAATCAAGATTACTCCCAGCCCTGTACTATTGAAGTGGTTATGGCAACTCTGTAGGTGTACATTGAAGATGCAGGTAAAAGCCGCCACAGCATAAACGTATCAAGGACACGGACCTTGAGGGTGAATTTGGACAGCTTCAACTTTAATCACTGTTTGCCTAAACGGCTATTTCAAACGACATTTAAATGCTACACACTAGCTAATTGTTTACATTCAATCGTCTGTTTAGCGTTTAATTGGCTGTTTAGTTAGTCCAATTATTGGCTAAACGATAGGTGACCGACAGTCGGCAATTTAGCATTTAGAATAATATTGACTTACAGATCTGTGTTTAGTGTTCAGAAATTAACAGATGCAACACATCTGTGTGAATTTTATGCAATTAATTTAAGTTAGAGAGTGTTTTTTAAGTATTTAGTTAATTAAATAAAATAAATACATTCGTTTGGTTAAAAAAATAAAAAGGCTTGAATTTTTAGAGAATTTAAAATGTTTCTCAAAACCGGATTGTTACAATTCTCACTGGCCACATAGAGAGGGCTTCACAGTGCTAGGTTCTATGGATGTGCTCCCTTCTGTCTGGCACCTCGAGTGAGTATATGTAAAAAAAAAGATTGAGATAAACAATGGGCTTCATGGGTAAGCACATAGTTGTTAGCCAAAGAAGAAGACATTTATAAGAACCCAAATCAATATGGAGCTGCCAAACAAATGACATTACTCCAGGAACATATTATTCAAAAGCATACAAATTGGTCGATGATACAATTATTATGTCCATGATTGCATCTAGAGCACAACACCGTGGGTGAACAAACTCTGTGCCACAGTTTTCCCCTGCATAATATGCACTAGTTCTCCATTCAGTGAGCATGCCTTCCATTGAGCTTGTCAACAATTTCGACTATAGTAGGTCTCTTCTTCCCTGGTCAATATCCACACATTTCAGCCCAATTTCAATGCATGTTTTTACTTCCTGGAGGCTACCTGCATCTAGTGATGAGTACTTGGATGCAATGTGTTCATCTGTCCATGTTTGGCGCACCTTCAGAATTAAAGGTGCAAGCCAAAGTGAGAGTCCCTTGCAGACATATCTTTGTCGCTCCAAAAATTCTTCTCTCCTATTGTGATCTCCATGATTAGTAAGACCAAACTATATATATTAGACCGGGTTGAGATTTCACCTCTGTAAAGATATTCTGGAGCCATATACAGTGTAGATCAGAATAGTTCTTGGGCGTTTACTTTGCTCCCACAACATTTATTGTGTTTATTCGGGTCCGTTCTTCGCCAAAGAGCCTTGACAGGCCGAAATCTGATATTTTCGGCACCATGTTATCTTATCCAACAATATGTTAGCAGGCTGAAGATCCAAATGAACAATTGGCCTGTCCATTTCCTTATGTAGGAAATGTAAGCCCTGGCAGATGCCCTTGATTATCTTGAAGCATGTCTTCCCGTCTAGAAGATGCATCTGAAGAATGTAAATCATGTAATCTAACAACAATGTACATCTCAGTAAACTAATGACAACAAATATGTCAGATACTGCATTTTCGTACCGAAAATGATTACCGGGGATGCCCGCCGTGGGCGTGGTGCCCCCCCCCCCCCCCCCCCCCCCCGCGCATTGGCTGCCGCGGCTCCTGGGCGTCTGCCTCCGACTTGGCTGTGGGCTTGGCTTTGTGCTAGCCGTTGGAACCGTTTGTGATGGGGGGCATCACAAACGGTTCTTGTTAAAAACCATTTATGATGCCACTGGAGGCCATCACAAACGGTTTGTGATGCTCCTCCATCACAAATGGTTTGTCTTACAAACGGTTTGTGATGTCTGCTACAGTACAAAACCCCTTCTTCCCCTCCCACTCTTCTTCTCCAACCCGACGCCCACCATTGTTTTCACCATTGTTGCGGCCATTTTTCACCAAATTGTTCAAGAAATGTCACTTTTTTGAAGAAAGCTCTCCATCAACTTTTTTGAGGTTGGTAACAATCAACTCTTTCAATTTGTAGCTTGTTCCAACTACTAGATTTTGAAATTTGCCATGAATTTGATGGAGGGGCTCTTTCATCCTCTCTAGAGCTCATTTCTCGTGGAATTCAATGGAGCAACTCTAATTTCGTAGGTTGATCATCAATTACTTGCTTGAAGATTAGTATATAGACATCCTTCCATGATTCTTTAGTTCGATTGTTGGAAAATAGAGAAAAATGTAAAGGGAAGTCTCCTTTTCATCAATTTCTTCATGGATTATCCAAATGTGTAACTCTCATTCCATTACAACAAGGTTAGTTTCTATCTTGCTTTGCTTACTTTCTAGAACCTTGAATGCTTATCAAAATTGAGAAAAATGTGATGGAAAATCTTTTTTTTCCTCTAGGCCTTTCTTCATCAATTTCTTCATGGATTTGATATTATTGTTAGAAGGGCTCTTGTTCCGCATTTAAGAGGATATATCTCGAAGGATCCACTCCCTTGACTCAAGGTTTGTATGTAGCAACACTTCATGCAATTGATTTGCCATGAATTTGATATTATTGTTATATTATAATATTGGTTTAAGGACAAACCCATTTTGTTTGTAATAGATGGATGAACGAGGTTGGATGTACGGTGCCGGTGAAGATGACTCCTTTGTCAACGGGGTTCACTCCTCTGTGGATGTTGCGAGGGGGTACCAAACAAGCGATGGATATAAATATTGTCCGTGCATTGATTGCAAAAACCAGTAGCAGTTTCAAACGTCGAGAAGATCCGACGTCACTTGCTTTGTAGGGGTTTCATGGAAAACTACAAGATATGGAACAAGCATGGGGATGAAGGTGAGAATGAAACCACACAACCAAATGTCCATGGATCATTCCTGGATGGCACACGCACACGGGATGATACGGGAAATGTCCATGGATCATTCATGGATAACTTTTCAGAGACATTAGTAGATGACGATGTGGTGGATGGCATTGACCAGATGATACGTGATGGTGAGACAGAATGCCTTGATGCAAAGAATTTGAAGAAGCTTGAGCAGATGAGGAAGGATGCCACAACTCCTTTGTACCATGGATGCAGCATGTCCAAGCTTGAAGCTGACCTTTTGCTATTGGAGTTGAAGTCATCTAATGGCCTGTCTGACACAGGCTTTGACAGTTTGTTGGATCTTATGAAGAAGATGCTTCTAAGCCTGAATGGGTTGCCTAAGAACACGTACAAGGCGAAGGAATGTCCAATGGGGCTCGAGGTACAAAAAATCCATGCATGTCCAAAAGATTGCATCCTGTATCGTGGTGACTATAAAGATTTGGATGAATGCCCAGTGTGCGAAACTTAAAGGTACAAGTCTGATTCAGCTATACATATGACCTATGACAGGAATAAAAGGCCACCTTCCAAGGTCGCCTGGTATTTCCCCATAGTTCCTCGGTTGAAGCGGCTATTTGCTAACCCGAAGACAGCAAAGCTTATGCGTTGACATGAAGAAGAGCATCTGAAAGATGGAAAGCACAGGCACCCGGCAGATGGTTCGCAGTGGAGGGCTATTGATTATCATTTCAAGAAAACATTCAAAAAGGAGATCAGGGACGTAAGGTTTGGTTTGAGTACGGATGGGATATATCCTTTTAACATGGTGAGCAGCAAACACAGCACATGGCCTGTCTCTCTTTGCATATACAACCTTCCCCCTTGGTTGTGTATGAAGCGGACCTACATTATGATGCCTTTGTTGATCCAAGGGCCAAAGCAGCCTGGCAATGATATTGATGTGTATCTGCAGCCATTGGTGGATGATCTACTTTTGTTGTGGAATGAAGGTGTGAAGGTTTGGGATGAATACAAGCGAGAACACTTCACATTAAAAGGATTGTTGTTCGTAACAATAACTGACCTACCCGGCCTTGGTTGCTTAGCAGGCCGGGTTACAAAGGGATATAATCATTGTGTGGTTTGTGTGGATGACATTGACACTAGATGGTTGAACAAAAGCAAGAAGATGGTCTACATGGGGCATCGTAGGTTCATTCGTCGAGACCACCCATATCGTCGGATCAAGAAATCCTTTGATGGTTCAATTGATAACCGCTTGCCTCCGAAGTACCGCAATGGGAGTGAGATATATAAAATAGTAAGCAAAGTTGAAGTGGCTTTTAGAAAGGGAAAAGGAAGTGTACACGCACCAAACGGTTCCATATGGAAAAAAGAACTCTTCATTGTGGGACTTCCTTATTGGAAAATCCTGCATGTCTGCCACGCATTGGATGGCGTGCACCTAACTAAAAACGTGGCTGAGAGCACACTCGGCACGTTAATGGACACAAAGTGGAAAGGAAAAGACTCCTTGGAAGCTCGACAGGACCTAGAGGAGATGAGTGTAAGGCCAGAACTACACCCTATTATACAACCTGATGGGAAGAAGAAACTTCCGGTTGTTGCATGGACACTGGGTGACAAAGAGAAAAAGAAGATTTGTAAATTCTTCAATGAACTTAAAGATCCAACTGGCTACTCCTCCAACATTAGAAGGCTGGTGAACAGAAAAGAGACAAAATTCAACATGAGCTGCTTGGAGGCCCACGACTGTCATGTTATCATGACCCAACTGCTTCCAGTTGCACTAAGGTCCCAGATCCTCTCATAAAGTTGTGCTCTTTCTTCAATGCAATCTCACACAAGGTCATAGATTCGACCACGCTAGACAAGCTTCAACACCTGATCCATACTATAACTAGGCTCGAGATGCATTTCCCACCAACATATTTTGATATGTCCTTACATCTGCTTACTCACTGGGTTGCTCAGATAAGATCCCTTGGACCAATGTTTTTGCATCAGATGTTTCCTTTCAAGTGGTTAATGAGTGTTCTTCGGAAGTATGTTAGAAACAGATTCAGAACAGAAGGTTGTATGGCTACTGGATGGGAAACAGAGGAGGCGGTTGAGTTTTGCACATACTATTTGGATCTATAGCCTGTTGGCGTCCCTGTATCACGTCATGAGGGAAGGCTAGGTGGGAGAGGAACGATCGGCCGTCGGTCGGTACTTGTCAACGACATTGATGCTTTTAGGCAAGCACATTACACTATTCTACAACAAGCATCCGTAGTTGCGCCATATATTGATATGCATGTGAAAGAACTACACGACCAGAACATTGAAAGGTCAGAATCTTGGGTTCAGAAAAGACATAGAGAAACCTTTGGCGATTGGTTAAGATTAAAATTGAGCCACGCTGAAACTGGGAGTCATGAACTAGATTTGTTGGTCATTGGACCATCAAGTACATTGATCAAGTTCCAAGGATATGACATAAATGCATACATATTCTACACGAGAAAGCAAGATGAAAAGAGTGTAAACCAAAATTGTGGTGTGCGTATTGATGCTTACGACGGCAATCAACAAATTCAGTCATACTATGGTTTGATTGAAGAGATATGGGAGCTAGATTATGGCCACGCCTGAAGATCCCTTTATTCCGGTGCCAGTGGGTCAGACTTCTCAAGGGGGTCTTCGAGGACAAGTACGACATGACTGTCCTTGATCTTAAAAACATCGGGTGCACAGATGACCCATTTGTTTGGGCTAAGGATGTAGTCCAAGTCTTCTATGCAAAGGACCTCTCTCATGAAGGAAAACACGTCGTCCTCCAAGGCAAAAGGAAGATCATCGTTGTTGAAGATAGAACCGAGGAAGAAGGGAACGGCTTCCACGACATGCCACCGCTTGGGCTGGATGTCGACCTACCTATGTATGAAGATAAAGATGGTGATAAACCGGCATGCGTTCGACTTGATCACGATGAGGCAATCATTGTCAGTTGAATAATTGATACATGAATTATGTAATTTCTAGAACTAGCTAGTTTTATTTATGTACTACTTTTTTTATGTAATTGAAACATATATAACTCCATGCATGTACTATTTAATTTATAACTCCATGTATGTACTATTTAATTTATATGAATTTTCTATGAGTTATATGAATTTTCTATGAATTATATGGATTTTGCAATGAATTATATTAATTATTTTAAAAAAATTGGAACGGCAGTCATTGCATGCAGCAATCATTGCATGGACATCACAAACGGTTTCAATAGAAAACCATTTGTGATGATCCCCTATCACAAACGGTTCGTGTAAAAAACCGTTTGTGATTCTGTAACATCACAACAGTTTTCTATGTGAACCGTTTGTGATCTTACAAACTGCCACCCCATCTTAATTTTTGTGGGCTCGCGCTGTCTCCTCCCGCTACTGATAAATTGGGTTGTCTCCCGCTGTCTCTCTCGCTCTAGTCACTCTCTCTCTCTCTCTCTCTCTCTCTCTCTCTCGTTGTCTCTCTCGCTCTGGTTGCTCTTGCTCTCACTCGCTCTGGTGACTCTCTCTTGCAGGGCGGCGCGGCCACGCTGCCTCACACCCGGCGTGGCGCACGTCAAACTGGGTCGGCTCGCACGGTAACACGCAGGTATAACACGAAGGCTCTTCATAGTTTGTTTTGTTGTTTTTTGTTATGATTTAGTTTTGAGTGATGAAGGTATATATATGATTTTCTCCGATAGTTTTAAGTAAATGGTATAGTTGACATATGAAGATACTGCAACACATAATTTATTAGGAAAATAATTGTCGAGAAAACGCTAGATAAACATATTAGAGATTAATAGAAATTCTTGATATTTATGTAGGCCTATATTGATGGAATGATGTCACTAAGTTACCTGATGAGTACAAACAACAAGACTTCACCAAGGATATTGATACTACACGGACAACAGTAATCATCTGATCATGAACCTCAATCGATTTGATCGGATGGTTACTTGTTGTCCGTGTCATATCAACATCCTTATGACACATGACAACCAAGACATTTTTTGGAGTCACGCATCACGTGTTTATTATTTATAGATAAATGGTTAACTGTTGTTTATTATTTATAGATAAATGGTTAAGTGTTGTTTATATTGAAATTTTCATAATTTAATAGAAAAATAATGCCGAGACAACGCCAAAGAGCTAGTCGTGGTGGACACTCCACGCACAATGTATTGCCGGACCTTCCCCCGCCACAACCACCGCACCCTCCTGGGCCAGTATTCGACGGCCTCAACTTCATTCCTGTGGAGGCTAACAACCGTCAGGATCGGGTACGAGGATATTGATGCAATGCAATGGTTATCACGCACAATCATATATTGATTATTATATATGTCATAAAGATGATATATTCATAATTTATATGTAAATCAGGATATTGATGCAATGCAATGGTTCATTGATGTAGTAGATCACATCAGTGGCCATCGTCCTTTGGTGGTGAGACAAACCACCGCCACATACCGTGGGAGTTATGTGGTTTCTATTGCACTCCTAGATCGTGTCTTGCGTGACCCTAATCCTGGTGATACGGTTATTTTTTAGGTCCAATCGGGCGCATACCCGCAACAATATGTTGTTGCACGCGATGCCGTGAGGAAGGCACTGGAACCGATGGAAATTCATACGGGGCATCTTATCCCGGACTATAGTATATAAAGATGAAAACTCTTGAGCTCAATGAGCCAGACGTCACACCAGTTCCAAAAAGGATTTCACCTCCTTATGAATCGTTTTACGTAAGTTACTATACCTTTGATATTTTATTTCAAATTATGTCTTCTTTTACAAAATTTCAATTGTATTCTTATTTGATACTACATATGTGTGTATATGTAGGACACCCTGTATTGTGGATTCCTACACACAGAGTTTGGTTTGTTATAAGTGTTGCGCTAGATTCTATCGCCTTTGGGATACTCATTCGTGCGACCATATTCAAGTCGAGTAGAAGGTGGTTTTCAATCATCGGTAACCTTGACCTCAAGACAAGGCCCGTTAACAATATACGGGGAGACTTTAGATGCACCGTAGAAGGCAAACGATAGTGCATTAATATACACACTAGACTATGTGGACATGTATCTAGGGATTAGCATTTTGGATGCCAATTTTATTGTCTACCTTGCGATGCTTCATAACGTAGATCCTTAGTATGACTTTGATCATGTGTGTGTTATCGGAATGATATTGTAAGACCAGACATAATGTTTGTGATGATGTAAGACGAGACATAATGTTTGTGATGATGTAAGACATGAATAATGTGTGTGATGATGTTGTAATACTCTAATAATGTGTGTGATCTAAGATTCTGATTAATTTTTTCGATTGAATAAGCATTTTTGTCGATTTGTTATGAATTAACATAAAATTATAATATTATAATTAATTTTTTCATTGAATAAGTATTTTTTCGATTTATTATTAATTAACAGAAAATTAAAAGATTATAATTAATTGTTTTGATTGAATAAGTATTTTTTTGATATTTTATAAATGAACAAAAATTTATAAGATTATAATCAATTTTTTCGATTCAAAAGTATTTTTCGGATTCGTTATGAATTAACAGAAATTTATACAAAATTAATATGAAATTAATGTGCTCGCCCCATCACAAACGGTTTTGCTTTCCAAAACAGCACTCCTGCCCTCCGGATGCGGCGCCCATCCCCGCGGCCGCTTGGCTCCGGCAACATCCCCGCTGCGGCGCCCATCACCACGGCGGCCCTCCCCCAGCGCCTGCCCGGGGCGCCCCTCCCGCCCGCGATTGGCCGCATCCCGGCCGCGGCGCCCATGTGATGTGTATATGTGTTGTATATGTGCTGTATATGGGTTGTATATGACTAATTAGAAGCATAAAGAAAGAAAAAACATACGTGTTGTCTCTACTGCCGCATGTGCTAGGAACAAACAAAGCCACGCGTGTGCTGTATTCGAGAGCAGATTAATTCATGGATTGTTACCGAACAAAATAACCATCGATGTGGGCTTATAAACTAACTTGGTGGACACTTGGGCTTTACATGGGCTTCAAAGATACGAAGCTTAACTGGCTTTCGGAAGTTATATAGGAGCCCCCGGCTTTGGGGGCCGTCGGGTGATGCTCCAGTGTCCTGTGCAGGTGCTCTTCAGATGTGCAAGTTGTTGACGGCGTGGTGGCGGCGTTGGCAGCCGTCATGGTGGCGGCTCGCTGCCCTAATCTATGACGTGCGTGGCATGAAGCTTCGTTCGGAGGGTTGGGCTGGGCGTCTCCCTGACGGTGGCGGTGTCTGAGGAGGCATCGGCCCTCGTCCTAGCCCTGGCCTCGCCCCACTCACTTAGTGCCGGTCGGGGTTTCACGTGAGGTGGGAGGCCTTCCGACCCTTGCTTTCTCCTTGCTCGGTTCTAGCCCTGAAGGGCTGGATGGGGGAGGGCAAGTGGGGCTCATTCTCAGCATTGACATCCTCGGTGGTGTGGCTCATGGTGGTGCCCTTCCCGTGTTCGTCTCAGTTTCTCCTCCTCTTCTCTACTGCAGGGCCCATGGTTCCAGCTTCAACTGGATCCGCTAGGTGTCATTCAATCGGGGGTGGTGTTGGGAGCAGATGCTTCGCTAGTTCACTTGGCGTTGTCCCCAATTGAGGATGGGCGGCCTTCGGATCAATGGTGAGTGCCTGCTCTGCCAATTCCGGCGGAGTTGGTGGTAGTTCTAGGTCTTATGGGGGCTTGTACGTCAGTTTTTGGCGGTGGCGGTGTGGACGATGCTCAGCGGTCATCGCATTTGGGCAGGCTTGTTCTTTGGGTGGTGATCCGCAAGCAAAGCTTCGAGCCGACGGGCTGGTTCGGGCAACGATGTTTCCCTGTTGGGGTCATTGCTCTGGGATTGTACCCTTTGGCAGTTCGCAGAGATCTTCTAGACGAAAACCTAACATTGGCGCCGGCTCGGCGCCATTGCCTCCGTCTACTGTGATGTCGATGCTTTGGACCCCGCTGTTGGCTTGATTTTGCAGGTTGTATGATAGATTCATGGCGTTTTATGTTTTCCGCCTAGAGTTGCCTCATGTTGTCTTTGGCGTGTCACCTAGAGGTTCCTGTTGCGGAATTGTAAGTAGTTGAGTTGTCAATGAACTTGTGCTTTATGTAAAACTGGTAATCCCAGTATCATTTGCTTTATATATATAAAGCTAGCTAAGGCCATTGAAAAAAAGAAAAAGAATGATTACCCAGGGTTATTTTTGCAAAAGCTCGGAGCTTGCTCCCATGGCCGTCGGGCGGATCTAGGAGTTCGGCTCGCCGGCGCTTGGTGAACAGGAGCCCAAGGCAAGACGCGCAAGAGGGAGAGGAGATCTTGTGGGCGTGCTCACCGGCGTCGGAGGCATGTGGCCATGTGAGGCGCTCGGATTTTGGCCCGCGGCGGATGAGGCGGCTGGCAGCGATGTCTTGTGGGCGGTGATGTTCCAATGGCGGGTAGAGGCCAACGGTGGGGATAGTGGGGCTTGGTGAGGATGTGGTAGAGGAGGCGTTCACGACGGTGGTGCAGCTGCCGAAATGCGACGCGACGCTCGGTAGAGGAGGTAGGGAGTGGCGTCGGCAGCAGGGGGCACGTGGCTTGGGCGGTGGCTTTTGTAGGGACACGGAGGCCGAGGTCGACCTGGCGCGCACGGAGGAACCGGCGGCGGCGGTGCACAGGATGCGGCGGCGGTTTCAGTTTCCTGGGCCGCGGGGCGAGCTGGCCTGGATTGGGTGGGGCCTAGATGGGCCGGTACCGGGCCTCGCAGGCTCGGCCCTATAGCATTAGGATGTTCTCTTTTTTTCGGAGTAACATTTTCTCGTGAAGATAATCCAGACATACATCTAGATAAATCATTTAAGCCACGAAAATATCCAAAAAAATTCAAAATTATCGAGAGAAATCCCAGAGATAGAGTTGGACATGAGAAACCGTAATAAAGAGTTTGGGGCTCATGAAAAGATTTCTAGCACCTTCCAAAAATTAAAATTTACTCAAGAAAAATAGAAATAAATTCTAGAAACAACTGAAAACAATTCCTATATGGCTTCTAAATGCATTTCAAAACTTTGCACACATAAAGCCACTAAATTCAACCGTCGTGAATGCATGGCAAAGAACATTATAACCTACATTGTTTTAATTTACTCTAGAAAACAATTATTTTCCTGTACTACATGGAAAATTTTACAAAATTGAGAAAATAATTGTATGAATTAAGGGTTATATTGACATCCTAAAATTCGGAAATTTTAGGGTGTGATAAAAATAATTACTAAATTATCCTTAATAATGGACCGTTAGTTCTTCTCTATACTAGTATATCACTAACTAGTAGTATGGAGGACCCTAAAAAAGGTCTAAAATAATTACTGCAACTTCAAAATCACCAAAACACAACACTTCTTCATGACCACATACGTGTATAACACAGATTTTTGCTCAAATTGGAAAGCTCTGAAACCAATCGAAAGTAAGCAACTCACTAGAAGGACTGACCTGGAGAAGAAGAGAACATTTCTGGGATCCAAGCTGGGGAGAGATCGAAGAAACCAGAAGTACAGGCTGAGGTTGCTGGCTGGATGATGGTTGAGCTGCTGTGCTTGAAGATCAATTATATACGTTAGTTTGGCTATTTAGAACGCATGAGTTTCACAGGACTTATAAAATCTTAGTTTCGGATTTATAAATCTTAGTTTCTGCAATTTGAGTGATTGGCCTAGCATGGAAGTCTTGGGTGAGTATTGATGTTCTTTCCTGTTCTTTAACCTTTACGGTTACTAGTATGGAGCACTGTAAAAGAGCTTCCGTGTTATTAGTCACTGAAGTAAGTCATCGAAGTATCCATGACCTCTAGGAGAGAAAACGATTTGCAGTGAAAACTGTTTCATTTGGCCTCTGAGTCCTAGCTGCAATTCGTCTTTAGAGTCCTGAAAGCTACCATTTTACCCACACAGGTACATCAGTCATCCTTTGATTTACTACACATTTTGGAAAACATGACATACTTGCATTTAAGTATCTGTTATTATACCTTTTGAGATTAACTGATGGCATATAGAGTTTAAACACCCAGAGCAGCATGTCAAACATGGTTAATCTGACATGTTTATTAAGATGATTCCACATTATTCATTTGATATCGCATAGTCACGTAGTGACATGCAAAAAAGGAGGATTTTACAGTAAACCGAACCAATATGGAGCTCCCAAAAACTGGCATTTATTCAAGAAACATATTGTTCTAATGTACATAAATTGGCAACTGATACAATCATCGTGACCATGATTGAGTCGAGGGCATATCACTATGGGTGGATCAACTCGGCACCACAGTTTTCACTTCTTTAGTACAAGTTAACCACTCAGTGAGGATGCCTTCCATCGAGCCTGGCAACAATTTCATCTATAGGAGGTCTCTTCTTCTGATCAATATCCACACACTGAAGCCCAATTCCAATGCATGTTTTTACTTCCTGGAGGCTACCTGCATCTAGTGATGAGTACTTGGATGCAATGTGCTCGTCTGTCCACGTTTGGCGCACCTACAGAACAGAATTAAAGTTGCGGGTCTAAGTAAATATATACAAACTAACATATATGGAATTGGCATCTAAAAGTATTTTCAGGCTTGAATACGCTAGTCAATATATAGTCTTGCCTTATCTATGAAGTCCCTTGCAGACATGTCCTTGTCGCTCGAAAAATTCTTCTCTCTTATAGTGATCTCGATGATTAGTACGCCTAAGCTATATATATCAGACCGGGTTGAGATTTCACCTCTGTAAAGATATTCTGGAGCCATATACCCTCTGGAAAGCGAGAGCGACAATGGTGCAATAAGAATCATGGGGAACACAAATACAATATGATTGATAACTATGAAACACTATAATGGTATGCCAGAATCATTTGTTGTGCTTACTTTGCCCCCACAACGTTTATTGTGTTTATTCGAGTTTGCTCTTCACCAAAGAGCCTTGAAAGGCCAAAATCTGCAATTTTCGGCACCATGTTTTCTGCCAACAATATGTTAGCAGGCTGAAGATCCAAATGAACAATAGGCCTATCCGTTCCCTTATGTAGGAATTGCAAACCCTGGCAGATGCCTTTAATTATTTTGAAGCATGTTGCCCAATTAGGCCTAGAAGGTTCATCTGAAGAACATAGTGTGAAAGCATTGATCAGGAAACAGACAAAAGAATGCATTTGACATAACAAATATATGTAAGGTAACAGCCTCGTACCAAATAAATACTTGTCAAGGTTTCCGTTAGGAGCATATTCATAGCAGAGCAAGCTCTCAACGACGTCTACAAGAATATATCTCCCATTGTGCTCAATCACTTTCTTTTGCATCTCATGGCAATAACCAACCAACCTCACTATATTCTCATGTCGGACGGCCATAAGATTGCCGACCTCATTCTGAAACTGTTTCTCTGGTGCCACTGGTGAGTTCTCTGCAAGCTTCTTTACAGCAATCGGTTGCCCGTCTTGCAGATACCCCTGTTACTTTAACCTCTCAGATACTGACGTATTGTCGGTGTGCTTTCAACGAATTTTTGCAAAGGAGGTGGATGTGTGAGCATAACCGTACCTTATAAACCGTTCCAAATGCGCCGTGACCAAGTTTGCGATCAGCAGAAAACCCATCTGTAATCTCCTTCAGAAACTCTGCTGGTAGTTTGTTGGGTAAAGTACTGAGAAGAAGACTGGGCTTGCTACCTCTGCTGTCGTCAGTGGCCATTCCTGACCTGAGGATACGAAGTAGCTGCGAATGAGAACTAATTCAACAGCAATTATCGCAATTTGCATCTTCTACTTCACCAAAACACCGCAGTAGTTCAAGAACATATATATAGGGCCATAGGGGTGTAGCAGATTTTGCGCAAACAGGAAAGTTCTGAAACCAATCGAAAGTAATTAAGCAGGTTGCTAGAAGCACTGACCTGGAGAAGAACCGAACACTACTGGGATCTAAGCTTTGGAGACAACGAAGGTGCGACTGCTTGGCCGGATGAAGGTTGAGCTTCTGCGCTTGAAGAATTTTTATAAAGCAACCCGATGGGATCTGGGGATTGGAACAAGGAAAGCGAGTTGACTTGACTCCTAGACCAGGACGCCCAACGGAACTCTCGGTCCCTTTTCAGCGTAGGTGAGCACGGGGTTGCTATGGCGCTCCGAGAGGGAGAAGACAGGATTTTCGAGGTGATGTCCGAGCAGCTGCGAGGAATTCGGTCAACGCGTGAGGGGTGCCTGGGCCGGACCTCGAAGGCTTGAAATATCCCCCCTTGCTCTAGCCGTCACTGTCAGTCTGTCACCGTGTTTGTCCGTGTCTGCACCGAGTTCCAGGAGCGGAGAAGTTGCTGATGGAGTGCTCTGTAGTAGTCTGTACGCGTTGGCGGCTGCTGCTGCTCTATACAGCTGGTGTAGATTCGTAAAATTATGTAGAGTGGGATTGTGTTGACACAGATATGCCAACACACCCGAGAACGCACAAACGCGCAGCACGGCCGTCAAAACGGCCAACACCCCAACCTTCCCGGGGCAAACCGGTCAGACCGGTTTCAAGAAGTGGCCTCTCGGCATATACAGAGGTGGCGAGGGAGGTCCACGGGCCAGACTGGGATCCGACCGCCCACGACATTGATAGAGAAGTGGTCATGAGGGCGGGAGGAGGCAAGAAGCACAGGCGGTACTTGATCGCCAACAACACCATCGACACGGCTGCTACCCCCACACTCTCCCAGATTCGAGCCAGGAGCACGAGCTCTTCCGCGGCTATCCGCCAGCCTATTCATGGTTCACACTTCGGGATGCAGGCACTCCAGGTTATTTCTGTTTTGTGCTTCGTACGTGAAGTTTACTTACGTTTGCAATGTATTGTAACTTTGTGATTGAATATTGTAGACCCGGTTGGAGGAAGAGACGCAGAGGCGGGAGAA
Source organism: Echinochloa phyllopogon (assembly GCA_033239725.1). Classification (NCBI taxonomy): domain Eukaryota; kingdom Viridiplantae; phylum Streptophyta; class Magnoliopsida; order Poales; family Poaceae; genus Echinochloa; species Echinochloa phyllopogon. The sequence continues at coordinate 11,707,609 of BTCW01000008.1, forward strand.
CCTGGAGGCGGAGGTGCAGCGGATGAGGGAGGCGGATGCCGAGAAAGACAGGCAAAGGGAGGAGGCTGAGCGGGCGAACCGAGCATGGCAAGAGCAGGTAATGGCCTACCTGCAGAGCATTGGCCAGCGGGTGGTTTAAGGTCCGCCGCCGGCGGCGGTGATGCCACCACTGCCTCCACCACGTGTTCCTATTTCTCCCGTGAGTCACTTGTGAACCTTATAATTTCATTTCACAACTCATTTCTGTCGAAAACCTTGTAACACACAACACTAATCTCTTTTGGGCAGGCTCCTGGCTCGGCGGCGTCGAATGACGGCCCTCAAGACGAAGACGTTGTGGGGCGGGCGGCTAGATACTTGTTCGGACCCCCTCCTCCGTGAGTGATGGATGTTGGACTTTGTAAACTAGTGAATGATGGATGTTGGATGTTTGCATGTTGAATTTGTGACATTTCTGTGATGTTGGATGGTTTAGTGACTTATATGTGTTTGTTTATGGTTGTGTGATGGTTTAATGGCTATATATATATATATGAATTGCCTGTGATGCCTATTATAAACTGCGTGTGATGTTTTTGTTGAGGGGTCCTTTTAACGCAATAAATAAATAAAAACAGGGGCAAAATTGATGCTTTGCCGAGTGTCCCACTCGGCAAAGGGTCTGTTCGCCGAGTGTATTGGCCTTAACACTCGGCAAACAGGCTGTTTATGTCATTTCTGGAACAGCCTTTGCCGAGTGTTTTTGCCTTAACACTCGGCAAACAGGCCCTCTTTGCCGAGTGCTAAAGCCCTGACACTCGGCAAAGAGGCTGTGCAGGGCCTACCCCTAACCAGCCTTTGTCGAGTGGGACACTCGGCAAAGGCTGGGGTCTTTGCCGAGCGCGACACTCGGCAAAGGCTGGTTAGGGGCAGGCCCTGCACAGCCTCTTTGCCGAGTGTCAGGGCTTTACACTCGGCAAAGATCCCAGTATTTGCCGAGTGTGGCACTCGGCAAACACCTCGTCAGCACTAACAGATGGCCGCGAACGCCGCCGTGCCGTCCACGGCCGTCCGTTAGTGCTTTATTTTGCCGAGTGTCGGCTTCTGCACTCGGCAAAGCCTTTGCCGAGTGCCCGACAAAAGACACTCGGCAAAGGGGCTGTTTGCCGACACGGGCTATGTCGAGTCCTCTTTGCCGAGTCTAACACTCGGCAAAGCCTTTGCCAAGTGTATATTAGGGTTTGCCGAGTGCCCACCCGGTTTCCCGTAGTGCGTTTCATAGCAGCGTGACTGTTCTCCATTCAATTTTACACAAAAGTTGAGCTTACCACCACGAAGTTGCTTGATATGGAGACGAAGAATACATAGCTTTAGATCCCGGAGGCTACTAATGGTATCTTCGGTTAATATAGTCATGTCCAAATGTAGCTTTCTGAGATTCTGAAGTTGGGTAATCCATGCTGGCAGCTGTTCTGCAAGCCCATACAGTTTAAGGTTCTGTAGGTTTTTCGGAGGCAGGAAGCCATCTGAGGTGACACCCAAGCAATCATGATTGTCCTTCTTGAGCCGAATTGACAAGGATTCCAAGTGGGCATGACCTGAGATGGCTGAACACAACTCTTTGATATTCGTCCTACTGATTCCAGAAACTCCGAGCTTGCGAAATTGGGTGATGTTCCTGAACTCTTTCAAGATGGCCCTCCCCCTGCACAATCAACATTGACAACACCAAGCGTGTGCAATGCTGTCATTTTCCCAATCCCACATCAACACCCTCTAGTTGTCAATGTCTGCAGAACACAGACGATAAACATGATGCTGAGGTATGTGATGTTGGTTGTTTCTTTGTTGGCTTGGTGGTATCTGGTATTGGCTGTTCCTCTGTTGGTTTGGTGGTACCAGCACGAAGGTACTACAACTTCTTTAGCTTGGTGATGGTTGTTGGCATGGTTTCTATGGAGGTGTGTCTGACATCCAGAGTCTCGAGCTGCCTCAAATCACCCACTGAATTCGGCAGCCAGCAGATCTCAATGCATCCTCGTAGGGAAAGGTACTTGAGGCGAGAAAGCATCTTCTTCATTTGTTTGAGGTCTTCGTCTTTTACATCTGATGCATCCTCAAGATCCAGCACCCGAAGCAACCTCATGCTCTCAGAGCTTCCACTCTCCAAACACTGTCAGAGACCGTAGCCGTGAGAAGTCGATGCTCTCGAACACAATTCTGTCTCTGTCCCAGCTTTCCAGAATGATGAGGTGACGCCCAGTGCGTTGAGTGGTAAGGCTACAACTGCCCCCCAATTCAAAGACAAGGTTCTCTTCCATTTGCCTTGATATGATGTACTCACGGACAAAACTGTTAACTTGGCACAGGAACATTCTTCTGTCCTTGAATGCCGTGGTGAGTGAGTGTGGTTTCTGCATGATTATGCTCAGATCGAGGATCCTACCACTACGTGAAAACCTCAAATAGATAACGTGACATTGATAATGGGCACATAAAGTCCATTACAAGGTACACATCAGTAACGGACGCGAAACAACGACCGTTACCAATAAACATGACAGATTCAGACCCAACCTCACCACCACAAAGCCCGTTACCAATAACAACACATTGGTAACGGATATCAATAAAGCCCGTTACCAGTTGACATTGGTAACGGACATTCACCAGGTCCATTACTAGCCAATTTCAACTTGTAACGGACATGGACGAGGCCCGTTACCTGCTCCATGTCGCGGACCCGAAAAAAGTATCAAATTCGCTTCAGTTCCGTCGACAGGCCTTATCCTCTCGCTCAAGGCTCTCACTCCCCACCCGGCCAACTTCCATCCCCGCCCGGCGCCGCCGCCGCCTCATCCCGCCACCGCCGCCGCCGCCGCCTCACTCCCAACCTCGCACCGCGTGCTCCTCCCCAACCACCGAGGTCGAGGGAGAGGCGAGATCCAGATGAGAGGCGAGATCCAGATCAGGGGCGCCAGACTCGTCCCCTTCCTCCTCCGTCGCCGCCGCGGCGAGCAACAGCGGGAGCGTCTCTCACCCGCGTCCTCTCGCGTCCACTCCATCTACCCGGCAAGGAGTGCCCTCTCTCTCGTCACTTCTCTTTCGTCTCCCCGTATCTCTCTTGTTCTCCTCCTCCTAATCCTCTCTCAGATCTGGTCCATGAGCTCCTCCACCACAACCATGGCTGCCACCGCACCGGGCCACTGCCACAACCGCCACTCCACCCTTCTCCTACCTCTCCCACGCCTCGGTGCCTCCCCGGCTTCGTCATCTCCTCCCACTATTTTTGGGATTTTTCGATCTTCATATTTAGCTACAATTTGGGTCGGATTTCTTGGGGCAAATCGGTGACAGGACATGTGTGAGCAATCTTAGGGCGATTGCCTAACAAATCCCTCACCGAGCACCCGATTTTTTCTTCACCTAGGGGTTTCTGGAATTTTCTGAAATTGGAGTGGAATTCTTGATCTTTTGGAGTCTTTCCTCTTGGATCTGTTTTCTTATCATGAGGTAAGGCTGTAGTTCAAATCCCGTGTGAATCCGTTTTGATTTGGTCGAGTTGTGGAGGATTGGTGTAGAGCTCGATCTGCAGCGTTGCTCTCTGTTCCTCAGCACACTCTGTTCGTCCTTATTCACAGCAGCTGCAGCAGGCAAGTCTTTATCCCGGTGCAACTACTGCAGCTCAGCTTGGTGTTCTACTATTTGGTAGTACTCGAGCTTGACTCTTCTCGTTGGACATGCAACACAGGGACAACAATACTACAGATCAAGATCAGAAACAACATCAGTGTAGCTGCTCACCTAGTCAGGTTTGTTCAGAGATCAGTACAGATGGTTTCACTGTATTAGCTTATAGCTTATTTCCTCCCAGCAGTGAAAAGAAATATTCATGGGTTGTGTGCTTACCTTGTAGAATGATTAAATTATTTCTTGTTCCTGATACTTGGTTAGTAATGCACTAAAAGCTCTTCTTGTTGGTTTAGTGCATATCGGAGAAGTATGTGTTAGCAGCCGTGGCTAAACTATTCAGCATGCATTCCTTGATGCTTGTTGCCATTATCACCATGTGCTTATTAGTATATTTTTCCTTGAAGTTCTTGCAAATCTTATACCTCATTGGAGCTCTAATCTAGGAGGGGGGACACTGATCTCTAATCTCCGTGTGTTGCTGTTGTTTCAGGGGATGCTTCTGCATCTAAGGCTGGAAGAGGTGAAACGCCTGCCTGGTGGTAAGGTCAAGAAAACGGTGGGTTGAGTTAACCACTTTTATATTGAATCATTGCCATTGATTGCTCTGCTAGCCTGCTAAATGTATTGTTAAACATTACTTGTTTGAAGTTCAGAAATTCATATGATGTTTTGTAAGAGTATACCTCATTGGAGCAACCAGATAACCTTTTGATGTTAACCTTTCTCGCAGTTTAATAAATGTTGATTTCCTCTCGGTATAGATCATGCAGTAACCTGGTTGGCTGGTTATGGAGCATGCGGTTTGGAACTAGATTGGTACTAAGTACATGCTGTTCATAGATTGATATGATTCTCTGTCTAGAACTACCTATTTCTGTGTAATTAGCTTATGTTTAAACTGCCTAGTTTCAGAATTTTGCATGGTTCAATAGAGAGGCTAAGAATAAATTTCCTGTAGTTTCCTAATTGAAATGCATTTATTAGCTTCATAATAATGAGACATCTAATACTTATTCTTGTTTGGAATCTATGTTCCTTTTTTTTGCAGTACCCAGAGGCCTGTATGGGACTCGGTGGGTAAGCTAACTTTTGCTCTGATCCTTCTGAAATGTCAATTTTAGATTTCTAATGCATCTAGTTAAGCATTGTTGTGATAATTTTTTCTGTAGTGAAATTATTTTATATAAAATGCTTCCACATGAGAAAATTATTGGTGGATAGCTTCAGAATAAATATATTTGAATAGTGAGAAATTATTTGTTTTTCCAAAAGTTTTCTTGCCTAAGTTTTGTCTGTGTGTTTTCTCAACTCTGAATCTACTCTGCTCTCATTTCAATGTAGTCAAATCCACTGTTGGAGGCTTTTGGTAATGCAACAGTGAGAAATGGCAACTCTAGGTGAGCTTTGTTCATTAATTTTCTTTTAATCAGTTAACTTGTTTCACTATTTCTCATAAAAGAAAGCTTGTTTAATTCTTTTTTGCAGTGCAACTAGATACATCTATCATTTGATATTCTTAGAATAGTGCAACTAATACATCTATCATTTGGATTTATTCTCTAGGATCTCCTTCACTGTCTATAAAATTTCTCATGATGCGCTCTGAGTAATTGCTCTAGCAATTAGCTAATGATGAGGGGGCCAGTCTACAACCTGTATATCTTGATGTAACATGATGATTAGATGGACAGATTATGGTCTATGTATTGGTGTACGTGTATATGTATTGGTGTATGTGTCCATTTTTATTTTTCAATTCCATATAGGTAACGGGCATTTTTCTTTGCCCGTTACCTTTAATCTGTTATAGGTAACGGACAAGCTGTTATAGGTAACAGGCATAGATGTTGCCCGTTACTGTACTATGTTATTGGTAACGGGCATATATCTATGCCTGTTACTGTACTGGGTCATTGGTAACGGGCATAGATCTATGCCTGTTACTGTATTGAGTCATTGGTAATGGGCATAGATCTATGCCTGTTACTGTACTGGGTTATTGGTGACCGACTATTAGTAACGGAGAAAGGGTAACGGGCGGATTGTCCGTTACCAATGGCAATCTACGCCCGTTACCAATTGCAGTTTTCACGCAGTGTACCGAAGAACCACTCCCCTCTCTCCTCAGTAGAATTTTTGTCAGTGTCCCTGGAGTAGCCCTCTGCAATCCACCGCCTCACTAAACGCCTCCTCCTAATATTGTGGTCCCATATCTCATATGGTGTCTTCTCCACGGACTTAGACGATACCCTATTTAGTGTGAAAGCTGCTGTTTCTAGAGCGTAACCCCAAAACGATAACGGTAGGTCTGACTGGCTCATCATTGATCGCACCATGTCTAACAAGGTTCGATTACGTCGCTCGGACACACCGTTCCTCTGAGGTGTTCCAGGTGGCGTAAGCTGTGGAACAATTCCGCAACTCTTTAGATGAGTGCTAAATTCGTGGCTCAAATACTCGCCTCCACGATCTGATCGCAAGGCTTTAATTTTCTTACCACGCTGATTTTTAACTTCATTCTGAAACTCCTTGAACTTTTCAAAAGTTTCTGACTTGTGCTTCATTAAGTAGACATAGCTATATCTACTAAAATCATCAGTGAAAGTTATGAAGTACTGAAATCCACCTCGAGCTGTCGTGCTCATTGGTCCACACACATCAGTATGTATGAGTTCCAACAAGTTTTGCGCCCTCTCAGGAAAACCTGTGAAAGGTGCCTTGGTCATCTTGCCTAGCAAGCAAGCTTCGCATGTCTCGTATGATTCAAAATCAAACGAAGTTAAAAGTCCATCAGAATGGAGCTTCTTCATGTGCTTCTCACTTATATGACCCAAACGACAATGCCACATATAGGTAGGATTCAAATCATCTAGCCGAGGCCTTTTAGCACTTATATTATAGATAGGTGAATCATCAAGATTTAAAATAAACAACCCATTCACAATGGTTGCAAGAGCCACAAACATGCCATTCTTAGAGATCACACAACCATTGTCTTCACTCGCAAATGAATAACCATCCTTCTTCAAACATGAAGGAGACACAATGTTTCGACTCAAACTAGGAACAAAATAACAATTATTCAACTCCATAATAAATCCTAACGGGAGGTGGAATTGCATCGTCCCGACGGTCAAAGCAGCAACTCTTGCATTATTGCCCACGCGGAAATCAACTTCGCCTCTTCCCACGCTTCTACTTCTTACCATTCCCTGCATCGAATTGCAAATATGAGCAACCGATCCGGTATCAAATACCCAGGAATTAATACAAGAATCAGCGAGAAAAATGTTTGTAATATGAATGACAAGTGTACCTGATGTGGAAGTACTCTTACTACCGCCTTTCTTCAGGTAAGCTAGGTACAATTTGCAATTCCTTTTCCAGTGACCAAGTTCCTTATAGAAAAAGCACTCATTATCTGCAGCTGGTCCAGATTTATCTTGGGGCGTTGGGTTTGACTTAGAGATCACATCTTTAGCCTTACCCTTCTTCTTCCAAGATTTGCCCTTCTTCTTAAATTTAGTCCTGTTTTGGATCGCCATCACATGGCTGCTGCCAGCACTTTTCTTAATGTCAGCCTCTGCTGTCTTGAGCATGCCACACAACTCATTCAAGCCCTTCTCTGCCCCATGCATGTGGTAGTTCGAGATGAAGTTTCCAAAGCTAGGCGGAAGTGATGCTAGAATAAAATCAGTGGCCAACTCTGGGCCAAGTGGGAAGCCCAGCTTCTCCAACCTCTGGGTGTAACCAACCAATTTGATCACATGCGGCCCTACAGCTGCGCCTTCTGCTAGCTTGGTTTCCACAAAGGCCTTTGAGACATTGAACCTTTCAGTCCTGGCCTGAGTTTGGAACATATCCTTTAGCGCCTCGATCATACCGTGTGCCTCATGGTTTGTCTCAAACTGCATCTGCAGCTCGGGTTCCATGCAAGCAAGCATAAGGCAACTCACTTTAAGATTGACATCACATGCCTTCTTGTAAGCAAGTTTGTCAGCAGCAGTTGCGTTATCAGCAGGCTCATCTGGTAATGGGGTGTCTAGAACTTCTTCCTTTTTCTCAGCCCTGAGAACAATTCTCAGGTTGCGGATCCAATCCGTATAGTTTGTTCCATTCAACTTATCCTTCTCAAGGATCGAACGCAAAGAAAACGGCGTGTTACGTGCCATTGATCTACAACAGAAAATAATGCAAAATACTAAGACAACATATCTATGACAGAATAAAATACATCAAATAATTTAACAGAATCTACTCCCACTAAAATCAATATCCCTCTATTGATACTTAGCGATTCAGGATCCACAACTAACAAGTCAACTAGTGAGCTTTAGCATCACCGCTAGAAGACATGGTAGATCGGTAAGCAACCTTTTGCTAATCATATCACATATGACTCCTGTTGTTGGGTGACATCTCTATGTCTCGGCGCCCAACCTTCATGCCCCAAGGTCTTTAACCGTTAAGATGACCTTGTCTAAGTTAACCAACCCTTTATGCGAGTAAGTATCCGATACGAACCCATCTAGTCAAGGAAAACTAGTGGCACCCTAATTTCATAGACCCACCACTAATTGTACAAGACATGTGACGGTGCAAGATTTAGTTGGGAGGGCATTCAAAACTTAAACATTGCAGAGGGATCGTTCTACTTCTACCGCCGCATGCAGAAAAATAACCATTATCGTTGCATATGTAGAAGTAAAACAATAAGAACGACATTCACATAGTAATGACATGGTATGGCCCATTAACACGTGGTGATCTCCATCTCCATGATCCATGTATGCCATCCTCTAGTGATGAGTCCTCCAAGAACTATCTAACGTATGATTGTAAAATAAATTACACAACCGCGCATTAGATCATCACAAGTTGGCACGCATGCCATTACATCAAATTGACAATACATATGGCTCCGGCCGTATTGCCGTACTCACGACACGCAGGTCATGATTAATTACATACATGCATCACATACACATAGGGAGGGCCATACCGATCACATGAATCTGCAAAAACAAGTTAGCCGATTCCGGCGTCCAAACTTAAATCGCCGAAAACTCAATCTTCCCGGCCTTTTTTCGCAAATCTAAATTCAGCGAAACTGCCAGTGGCAGTCAAAATCATGTGTAAAATTTTCTGTAGATGAATTTTCATATAAAAATCGTCTCAATCCGAGGTCGTATGCAAAAGTTAGGGCTGTTTTACAAACAACCTGATTTTCGCGCAAAACCCGGCCCGGTAATGGATCCAATCCACATCGCCGCGCATCGCCATGTGCCCGGCCATTGACCTAAGTTCGATTCGACCAATCCAATTGATCTGCATCTCACCATGCCTGGGTTTACGTGTATCATTTAGCTCCGATGACGGAATTCCGACCGGTAGGAGCAATTCGTTACACGACCATCATAGTAAAGACCATGAACCGATCAGAGACTCATCTACAACCAAGCATATCTCCATATGCACACATCCGAACCTATAACGAAACAGCTACGGCTCTGATACCACTGTAGGGAAACGAGGAGGCTACGCTAGCACATACAAAAACTCGTTTACTCAAAAACAGGAACAACAGTGGTTATAGATCACGGATCGTTACCACTAGACACGCAGTTGCAGCGGAAGCCATCTCGATGTAGACGAACTGTTGTGATATGATCCAAATTCACCAACGGAGCGAAGCGGAGGCCCATCACCAGAGGTTTGGACCAGAGCGAAGGGGTACTGTGTTTTCCTCTCATAAGCGCACAGTTTAGTCCCACATCGGCAACGCAACCAAGCACGGTCACGTGAGCTGCCTATATAATAGGGCTTTGCCCTTGATGAGAAATCCTCTTGTAAGCCGCCAATAGGCGTTTTAAACACACATCTGATATAGTAAAGTTTTGCTGGCTGGCGCCAGTGGTTTTTTCCCTTCTACACTGGGAGGGTTTTCCACGTTAAAAATCTCGTGTCTTCTGCGGTTTGATTCTCTTACTTCTCGTCGTTTATTCGTCATCATTTATAACAAGTGATACCAGAGCCGGTTTTAGATTCGGTTTCCTTGATGTCGACGACGATGAAGTTTGATCTACCGCTGTTGGATTACAAGACGAGGTTCGCGCTGTGGCAAGTCAAGATGCGGGCTGTTCTGGCGCAAACTTATGATCTTGATGAGGCGTTGGACAAGTTTGGTGGCAAGTCGTCCAACGAATGGTCTGATGAGGAGAAGCGCAAGGATCGTAAGGCTCTGTATTTAATTTAGCTTTATCTGTCTAATGATATTCTGCAAGAATGTCTGCAGGAACAGACTGCTGCAGCACTCTGGCTGAAACTGGAATCGATCTGCATGTCGAAGGATCTAACCAGTAAAATGCATATGAAGTTGAAGCTGTTCACGCTCAAGATGAAGGAGGGTGATTCAGTGATGAGCCATATATCTGTGTTTAAGGAGATCGTTTCTGACCTAGCGTCGATGGAGGTTAAGTATGATGATGAGGACTTAGGTCTCCTATTGTTATGTTCTCTGCCAAACTCTTTTGCAAATTTCCGTGACACTTTGTTGATTAGCCGTGATGAACTAACCGTTTCGGAAGTTTAGGAGGCACTCCAATCAAGGGAAAAGATGAAAAGGCATGGTGCAGCCCGACGGATCGTCGTCGTCCAAGGGCGATGCTTTGCAAGTGAGAGGTAGACCGGAGCACAGATCTTCCAATGAAAGTAATGATTGTTACAAGAGCCAAGGAAGTAGAGGTCGTTCTAAGTCCAAACCACCCAAGAAGTTCTGTAAGTATTGCATGAAGAAATCACATTTTATTGAGGAGTGTTGGAAGCTTAAGAACAAAGAGAACAAAAAAAATAATTCGGATGGTAATGCCTCTGTTGTTTCTGGTGCTGGGAATACTTCTGATTCAGGAGATTGTCTGATTGTTCTTGCTGGTTGTGTTTCTGGTCATGATGAATGGATACTTGATTCTGCATGTTCGTTTCATATCTGCACTAACAGAAATTGGTTTAGTTCGTTTAAGCCTGTGCAGAAAGGAGATGTTGTGCGTATGGGAGACGATAATCCGTGACATTGTGGGGATCGGCTCAGTTCAGATCAAGGCTCATGATGACATGACACACACTACAGAATGTGAGATACATACCAGGGATGACCAGAAATCTGATTTCGCTCAGCACACTTGATGCAGAAGGATTCAAGTACTCCGGTTCAGGCGGAGTTTTAAAGGTATCAAAAGGTTCTCTTGTTTGTTTAGTAGGTGATCTGAATTCTGCAAAATTATATGTCCTAAGAAGAAGTACTTTACATGCTGAACCTAGTAAGACTAACCTTTGGCATATGCGTCTTGGGCATATGAGTGAACTTGGTATGGCAGAATTGATGAAGAGAAACCTACTGGATGGTTGTATTTTGAGTAGCAAGGAGTTTTGTGAGCATTGTATTTTCGGGAAGCATAAAAGGGTAAAGTTCAACACTACTGTTCATACCACCAAAGGTACTCTTGATTATGTACATGCTGACTTATGGGGTCCTCGTAAGCCTTCTTATGGTGGTGCTTGTTACATGCTTACTATTATTGATGACTACTCTAGAAAAGTATGGCCTTATTTTCTGAAAAATAAAGATGATATTTTTGCTGCTTTTAAAGATTGGAAAGTGATGATAGAAAGGCAAACCGAAAGGAAGGTGAAGGTGCTTCGTACTGATAATGGTGGAGAATTTTGTTCTGCTGCATTTAATGATTATTGCAGACAGGAAGGCATTGTCAGGCACCACACCATACCGTATACTCCACAGCAAATCGGTGTGGCTGAGCGCATGAACATGACCATCAACTTGAAGGCTCGTTGCATGCTGTCCAATGCACAGATGAGCAAGCGTTTTTGGGCTGAAGCAGCTAACACCGCATGCTACTTGATAAACAGGTCGCCTTCTATTCCACTTAATAAGAAAACACCTATTGAGGTATGGTCTGGCACATCCGCTGATTATTCACAGTTGAAAGTTTTTGGCTGCACTGCTTATGCTCATGCTGATAATGGAAAATTGGAGCCTAGAGCTATTAAATGTCTTTTTCTTAGTTATGGTTCGGGAGTTAAAGGATATAAGTTGTGGAATCCCGAAACTAAAAAGACTTTCATGAGCAGGAGTGTTGTTTTCAATGAATCTGTGATGTTCAATGATAGTTTGTCCTTAGATCATGTTCCAGATAATTTTGATAAAGGGTTGCAGCATATGAGCGTGCAGGTGGAGCATGTGGGTGATGAGAAAAGTGTGCATGTACAGCAACATGTGCATGATGATACAGACGAGCAGGAGGAGCCGTCTGTGGATGATCAGAAAAATCAGGCTGTAGATGATGAGGCTCATGATGATGTTCAGCACTTACCACCTGTTTTGCAGCTAGAGGAGGATTTACCTATTGCTCAGTGCAAGTCAAAGAGAAATTGTGGACCTCCTAAACGTATCATTGATGAGTGTAATCTAACCCATTATGCTTTGAGTTGTGCTGAACAGGTGGAGAATTCACATGAGCCGGCCACGTATGTTGAGGCCATTGATTGTGCTGATAAAAAGAAGTGGATTTCTGCTATGCATGAGGAGATGCAGTCACTTGAGAAGAATCACACATGGGATGTTGTACCATTGCCAAAGAAGAAGAAGACAGTCCGCTGCAAGTGGATCTTTAAGAGAAAGGAGGGTTTATCTCCAAGCGAGCCTCCAAGGTACAATGCAAGGTTAGTAGCGAAAGGCTACAGTCAAATTCCTGGTGTTGATTATAATGATGTTTTCTCTCCTGTGGTAAAGCATAGTTCTATTCGAACATTCTTTAGTATTGTTGCTGCACATGATCTTGAGCTCGAGCAGTTAGATATGAAGACTGTATTTCTGCATGGTGAACTTGAGGAGGATATATACATGGACCAGCCAGAAGGGTTCATAGTGCCAGGCAAGGAGAATTTTGTGTGCAAGTTGAAGAGATCCTTGTATGGTTTGAAACAGTCCCCTCGTCAGTGCAATAAAAGGTTCGATTCATTTATGCTATCACACGGTTTTAAGAGATCTAAATTTGATAGCTGTGTCTACGTCATGCATGTTAATGGATCACCTATTTATTTGCTCATTTATGTTGATGATATGTTGATTGCTGCCAAGAGTAAAGTCGAAATTGCTAAGTTGAAGAAATTATTGAGTAGCGAATTTGACATGAAAGATCTTGGTGCTGCTAAGAAAATTTTGGGCATTGAAATTACTAGAGATAGAAAATCTGGTGTGCTATTTCTTAGTCAGCAGAATTATATTCAGAAAATTCTTCAGCGTTTCAACATGGATGATGCTAAGCCTGTCAGTACTCCTATTGCACCTCATTTTAAATTGTCAGCTGCTCAGTGTGCTAGTACAGATCAGGATATTGAGTACATGTCCAGAGTTCCTTATTCTAGTGCTGTTGGTTTTTTGATGTATGCCATGGTCTGTTCTCGTTCGGATTTATCTTATGCTACGAGTCTGGTTAGTAGATATATGACTAATCCTGGTAAAGAACATTGGGAAGGCAGTTCAGTGGATTTTCAGGTACCTCAGAGGCACTGCAGATTCTTGTCTGAAGTTTGGTAGTACTGAGAAGGGACTTATTGGTTATGTTGATTCAGATTTTGCTGCTGATGTTGATAGGCGAAGGTCGCTCACAGGTTATGTGTTCACTGTTGGCAGTTGTGCTGTGAGCTGGAAGGCTACTTTGCAGTCTGTTGTGGCTTTGTCTACTACTGAGGCAGAATATATGACTATTGCTGAGGCGTGCAAAGAATTAATTTGGCTGAGCAGATTGTACTCTGAGCTGGTTGGGGCTGATTCTTGCATTGATCTATATTGTGACAGTCAAAGTGCTATTTACCTTACCAAAGATCAGATGTTCCATGAGAGGACAAAGCATATTGACATCAAGTATCATTATGTACGAGATGTGGTTGAGGAATGTAAGCTGAAGGTATGCAAGATCAACACTCATGATAATCTGTCACACCTGGTTTTAAAGGAAAAACCAGGTGCATCTCATATGTGCGCCAGGATCAGTTTACACACATATGGTAGACGTCACAAGTGAATATCCATAACCATGCATAACGAAAGAGTATTATAGTGCATTTATTACAATATCAGAGTTGACTCAAATGTCATAGCGGAAGACTTAAATAAACGTTTATCTAACGAAGCAAAAGTGACTCCAACTCCACAGGCATTGACTGGGGGAGACTCGCCTAGAACTCCTCAAAATCAGTAGTGAAATCCTCAAAATTTTCCCAATCTGAGCAGCATTCCGGGTGTAGTAGATGCAATAATGGAAAGAAAGAAAAACAAGTATGAGCACATGACGTACTCAGCAAATGTAATATGACATACAAGGCTGAGGCAAAAAGGTTGGCTGACCATACTGCAGTAAGCACTTTTAGTTGGTCAAGTTTTATTAAGCAACTATTTACTAGCAAATGAAAGTATATACCACCCACAAATTAATGAATGTCATATTCCCAACATATTCAAGTAACCACGATTTAGATCATGTTCAAGTTTGATTATCATGTAAGGGTCCAGGCCGCTCTTGACCGTGAGCACGGCTGTTATAACAGTTTTACACTCTGCAGAGGTTGTACACTTTCACCATAAGCCGTGATTCCCATTGCCGAAGCATTGTACCCTTCCCACACCACGTGGACCGAATACTGGGTTTCACTATGAGACCTTTACAAAAGCACTCTAATAAATGATAGCCCGCTAAGGTTTCCGGTTCAGAAGCAAAGCATAACCCTCCCTAATGAGGTCTGTCTCTTACCAAAGCCCACAGCTCAAAAGGACCGAGCTATACCCCGTCAACCGCCGCCCCCCATGCCCCTTTCGAGTAAAGCTACCATAAACCAGAGCACCTAATTAGTCAGTCAAAGCCAGAGCCACATGACACTCATGGTTGTACTGTTTTCCTGGGTGGTTCTCCATGTTCCAATTAAAAAGATATGATCTTGTCCATTAATTGATTAAGAAGGTAGTAATGGAACATAGAGTAGGGGTTCATTAACCAATCCCAGTTGAGCAAGCTAAGCATCATCTACCATCAAAGTTAATTAAATAACCCAGTTTCAGGGACAGGGAAAATATAGTGGCTAGGTAAATCCTTAAATAGGAACCCATCAAATTAAGACACATGCATGGGTGGTGAAATTAATAATTATTAGGACATTTGCATGACATAATACACTTGCCTTCTTCCCAACTCTGTTGCTGCTCAAATCCTTCTCCAACAGTTGGTTCTTCAGAGAAATCCTCGAACTGGTCGTTTCCTAATCGCATCACACATTCACATACAAGGAAACAATACAACAAATAAGAAACAATACACCAAACAATTCCAACAGAAGAAAACAACAACACAAAACTAATCTACACGTTACAACGAACGCGTGAGCGCGAGAATCACTAAAATCGGAGTTAAAACGCAAAAGATATGGCTTTTCTAAGGTTCAGGGACTTGCTGGCAAAGTTTTAAAAGTTCCAGGGGCTTAACTGCGAAAAACCAGGGACTAAAACATAATTTTGTATAAAAACTCGAGGGTTTTCATGTAAAAGACAAACCCTGGACCTCGGGTGAAATTTTTAAATCTTGTAGGGGCTTTAACAGAAGAAAACAGGACCTATTTGTAATTATTTTTGAACTAACTTGGACTACGGATTGATTTTGAAAAACTTCAGGGACTCTTTAGCAAAAACACCACGCTGACCGTTACTCTCTGGTTTGACTCGGGGCTAGCACTGACGTGGACCGTTGGATCTTAATCCGACGGCTGGGATTGGATCTGGGAACGGCTCGTCGGCGGGGACGGCGGCGCCGCCAGCGGACGCGGCGGTCCTTCGCAGGAGAAGACGCGTTTCGTCGCTACCACACGCGGATTACGACGGGACTTGGTCCTAGAGCATCAGGAGCGAAAGGCGAACTCACTGCGGGGGTTCTTGTCGAGGGAAGAGCAACGACGGCGGCCGGCGATGAGTTATGGTGGCGGCGGAGCTCTGCAAGATCGGCGATGAGCGATTTAGCGCGAAGCACGGCCAAATTTGAGATGGGAACGCGAAGGAGAGGTGCGTGATGTCGAGGCGAACCTCCTGGATTCACTCGGGTCGAAGAACAGGCGGCGGCGGCGCGAATTGACGACGGCGACTTGAGCTCGGCGGCGGCGCTAGGGTTGCTCGGGTTTTTGCGACTCGACTCGATGGGAGGGACAGCAGCAAGGGCGGTGGCGCTTAAATAGGCCCGGGAACCGACCTCGGCGTGCGTGAGGGAGAAGGACTCGGCGGCGCGACGAGATCGGACTCGGCGACGAGTCCTGCTCGGCAACGGCGAGAGGAAGACGGAGATGATGACAGCCGGGTCCCACTTGTCGGCGACAGAAAGAGAGAGAGAGCGGGGAGAATCGGGACGGGCCGGTAACGGGCCGAAAGTGGAACGGGCCGAGGGAGAGGACAAAGAATCGGCCGGCTCGGGAGAGGAAAAGATAAAGGGGCAAAGTTGGACTGGGCCAAGAGTTCGAGGGGCGAAACCGAACTCGGCTGATTAAAACTTTTCTAAAACTCAAACAAAAGCAAATCAAATTCGAATTTAAACAGAATTTAAATTCCAACTTGATTTACTAGCAACCAAAAATATATGCAACAGCATGAATGCAACAAAAACTTATTTTGACTAAAATAATTATTTAATGTGATATTTAAATTGATAAAAGGCTAGAAATTCTAATTAATTCCTAGAAAATTTATTTAAGCCTTAATAAATCCAAGAAAAATTAAAATGGTTGCTACAATTTAAATGTGATGAATTTTAGGGTGTTACAAACCTACCCCCTTAAAGAGAATCTCGTCCTCGAGATTCGGACGGATTAGAGAAAATCTGAGGGAACTCTGCCATCAACTCATCTTCTCTTTCCCAAGTTGCCTCACTTTCCGTGTGATGACTCCACTGAACTTTACACATCTTAATCACCTTACTCCTAGTAACTCTCTCAGCAGTTTCCAAGATCTTAGCTGGGTATTCCTTATAAGTCAAATCATCTTGCACATCCAACTCATCCAAGGGTAATTCTTCCTCAGGAACTCTAAGACACTTTTTCAATTGAGAGATATGGAACACATCGTGCACATCTGACAGTCTGGCTGGCAACTCCAGTTGATAAGCAACCTCACCTTTCCTATCAACAATCTTGAAAGGTCCAATGAAACGAGGAGACAATTTACCTTTCACCTTAAACCTTCTCAAGCCTCGAATAGGAGATACCTTCAGATACACATAATCACCTACTTTGAAAGTTAATTCTCTCCTTCTTGTATCTGCATAGCTCTTCTGCCTGGACTGAGCCGTTCTTAAATTCTCCCTGATAATCTGAACCTGTCTTTCTGCTTCCTGCAGTATCTCTGGACCAAACAACTGACTTTCACCAGTTTCAGTCCAATACAAAGGTGTTCTGCACTTTCTACCATAAAGCGCTTCGAAGGGTGCCATATTCAAACTAGCCTGATAACTGTTGTTGTATGAAAACTCTGCATATGGAAGACTCTTGTCCCAACTGCCTCCATGCTTCAAAGCACAAGCTCTCAACATATCCTCCAAAATCTGATTAGTCCTTTCTGTCTGACCATCTGTCTGTGGATGATATGCCGAGCTGAAATTCAACTTTGTATCCATAGACTCATGCAACTTCTGCCAGAATCTAGATGTAAACTGAGTACCTCTATCAGACACTATCTTTTTAGGTACTCCATGGAGACAAACAATTCTGGACATGTATAACTCTGCTAACTTAGCACTGGTATATGTAGTATTTACGGGTATAAAGTGAGCTACCTTAGTTAATCTGTCCACAATAACCCATATGGAGTCATATCCTCCTCGAGTGCGAGGTAATCCAACAATGAAATCCATACTGATTTCTTCCCACTTCCATTCAGGTACCTTGAGTGGCTGAAGCAAACCGGCTGGTCTCTGGTGTTCAGCCTTAACTTTCTGACAAACATCGCACAATGCCACATGGGCAACCACATCCCTTTTTAGTCCATACCACCAATACCTTTGCTTCAGATCTTGATACATCTTGGTGCTTCTAGGATGAATAGAATATGCGGAATCATGAGCTTCCCTCAAGATCTGCTCTCTGAGAGACTCGATATCCGGTACACATATCCTCTTTCTAAACCAAATTGTACCTTGATCATCTTCGGTGAAGTCGGGAGCTTTCCCTGCTAACATGGTTTCCTTGATTTCCTTTATCTTCTCATCAGTAAGCTGACCCTTCCGAATTTCCTGCTCCAGTGTAGACTCAACTTCCATGGTCACACCTTCTGTCTGATTCAGGAATCCCAAGTTCAGCTTTTCCATCTCTGCAAGCAACTCAGCTGGTAGCTGGCGACCAAACATTGCATTTACTTGTGACTTCCTACTCAATGCATCAGCAACCAAATTAGCCTTGCCAGGGTGATAGTTGATTCCCAGATCATAATCCTTGATCAACTCCAACCATCTTCTCTGCCTCAAATTCAGATCCTTCTGAGTAAATATGTACTTCAGGCTTTTGTGATCAGTGTACAACTCACATCTGTTACCTAGAATATAGTGCCTCCAGATCTTCAAGGCATGAACAACAGCTGCAAGCTCCAGATCATGAGTAGGATAGTTCAGCTCGTGCTTCCTCAACTGTCTGGATGCATAGGCTATAACTCTGCCTTCCTGCATGAGCACACACCCAAGACCTCTACGAGAAGCATCACAATATATATCAAAGTTCTTGTGAATATCTGGCATAGCAAGCACTGGGGCTGTAGTCAACTTCCTTCTCAACTCTTCAAAGCTGGCCTGACACTCTTCTGACCAAACAAACTCCTTGCCCTTCTCTAATAGCGAAGTAAGGGGTTTCGCTATTTTAGAAAAGCCTTCAATGAATCTCCTATAATATCCAGCCAATCCCAGAAAGCTTCTGATCTCAGAGACTGTGGTAGGAGGTTTCCATTCCAACACATCCTTGACTTTACTTGGATCCACTGCAATACCTCCTTCAGTGACCACATGACCAAGAAAAGACACTTGATTCAACCAGAATTCACATTTACTAAACTTGGCATACAACTGGTTCTCTCTAAGAGTCTGCAACACCAACCTCAAATGTTCTTCGTGCTCTTCCTCATTCTTCGAGTAAACCAGAATATCATCAATAAACACCACCAAAAAACTTATCCAAGTACTCCATGAACACCTTATTCATCAGGTACATAAAGTAGGCGGGTGCATTTGTCAATCCAAATGACATCACAGTATACTCATATAATCCATACCTGGTGGTGAATGCTGTTTTAGGAATATCGGAACGCCTGATCCTCAACTGATGGTAGCCAGATCTCAAGTCAATCTTGGAGAAAACCTTAGCTCCTCTCAACTGATCAAATAAGTCTTCAATTCTGGGCAATGGATACTTATTCTTGATGGTTACCTCATTCAATGAACGATAATCCACACACATCCTCAGAGTACCATCCTTTTTACCCACAAAAATTACAGGTGCTCCCCAAGGTGAAGAACTAGGACGAATGTAACCTTTATCCAACAATTCCTTAAGTTGTTTCTTAAGTTCTTCTAGTTCATTAACAGCCATTCTATAGGGTCTTTTAGAAATAGGAGCAGTACCAGGTAAAAGCTCAATAATAAACTCAATGTCTCGTTCGGGTGGCATACCTGGCAAATCATCTGGGAAGACATCTGGAAACTCACAAACAACTCTGATATCCTCCAAAGGAACACTGCTGGCCTGATTCACTGAGTAAGTTGAAGCTGAGGGTTGTGTGGCTCTGAATTCAATCTTCTCTCCCTGAGGGCTAGTCAACAACACGGACCTCTTGGCACACTGAATCACCGCATTAAAATCAGCTAACCATCCCATTCCAACTATGACATCGATTCCCTCAGAGTTCAGGATTATCAAATCAGCAGGAAAATCTACCCCAACTATTTTCAGGTTAACTCGGGGGCAGATAAAATTAGCTTTCATGTTTCCACCGGGAGAGCTAACTAGCATGGAATTTCTCATAGGGACCATAGATATATTATACTTAGCTACGTACTGAGCAGTAATAAAATAATGAGATGCTCCAGAGTCGAATAAAACCGATGCAGGGGCTGAGTTGACAAGGAACATACCAAGTACCACATCCTGGGACTCCTGTGCGGTCTCTGCAGCAACATGGTTCACCTTGCCCCGCATCTGATTCTGCTGGCCTTTGTTGCTCTGGGGCGTCTGGTTCACATTCCTGTTCTGCTGCTGAGGGGTATTCTGCCTGGGTGCACTGCCACTCTGGTGCTGTGGGGTCTGAGCATTCTTCTTAGGACAGTTGTGGGCATAGTAGCTGGGATCTCCACAAATGTAGCAGGTACGGGGAGTAGGGGCACTGCCTGGTGCAGGGGTCTTCACTGGAGTCTGAGTCGGGGTGGTTTGGCGGTTCTGCTGAAATGCTGGACGCTGAGGTGGAGGTGCTGACCGCGAACCCTGACTCTGCACAAAGTTACTCCCTTGCCCACCAAAACGAGCAGGCATGTTCTGCTGAGGTTGCTGGAAATGAGGGCGGGTGTTACTGCTTGACTGTCCTGAGGACATGAACTTCCTCTTCTGCTCTCCCAACTCACGGCGCTTGCTCTCCAAGCCAATAGCCTTATCCAGCAGCTTCTGAAATGTTGGGAAGGTGTGAGACATGAGTTGATATTGGAGCGGCGGAATTAATCCTCCAGAAATCGCTCCTGCTTCTGCTCATCGTCCTTCACCTCATCTGGGGCATAACGGGACAACTGAATGAACTTATCCCGGTACTCACTGACGGTCATCCCACCTTGCTTAAGTGAGAGAAACTCCTTCTTCTTCAGCTTCATGACACCAGCAGGAATATGGTAGCTCCTAAAGTTGGTTCTAAACTCCTGCCAGGTGATAGCATCAGGGGTGGCATGAGCAGCAAGATAAGCATCCCACCAATCTGAAGCTGATCCTTTCAAGCGTCCTGAGGCATACAGGACCTTCTCCCTGTCATTGCACTGAGCCATATCCAGCTTCTTCTCAACAGTCTTCAGCCAATCATCAGCATCAAGTGGATCCGCGGAGTGGGAGTAGGTAGGGGGTTTGTGACTCATGAACTCCCGGTGCTTGTCCCTCTGCTGGTTGTTGTTGTTCTGTGCTTGCATGGCTGCCAAGGTATTAGCCATGCCCTGTAGAATCTGAGTCTGGTTGGCGAGGATCTGATCCATTGCTACGAATGCTTGATTCGGCGGAGGATTTGGATTGGGGTTGGCACGTCCTTGACAATTTACCGGTGGTTGATCCACTCCACTTCCAGACCTGGTGTTTACCATCTGGTGGTTAGAACATGAGGTTCAGAGGGTGGTAAAAAGATCATGTACAGATAAGAGTTAGTGTAGAACTAGTTGCCAATGACGGGCAAATCAAATCCTGAAACAGATTCTGTTCGTCCTAGATAAACAGTTGTAACTCTCATTCTGTGTATCCAAAAATCATGATCTTTTGTCTGAACGTAGACTATAAAATTCTGAAACTAACCCAACTTGAATCACCTCCATCGGAGTTTTGTAGCTCGAGGTATAAAATAAACAAGACAGCTGTGTCAGGACCACGGGACAAATACTGGTTGCTCCAATAAAACCATTATATCTCTCTGCCAGAACCTCCAAAAATCACTAAAAATTCCCAGAACCTTTGTTATCAAGTCCTTAATCCAACCCAACTGGATTTATGTCAAACGGAGTTATGAAGCTCCAGAAACAATTCGGACAGTACCAGGATATCATGCAGCGGCGAGAACCGATTGTCGCACAACATGATTTATATAAGGGGTACAAATATATGGATAAGGCGATGGTTAAGGGCTAAGATCAGAGACCAAGATAAACCCAAAACTAACTAAATTTATTTATTTAATAATTACTCAATTGTGGTCATCACTCCACAATTAAGTTCAATCATTACAAAGGTCCAAATCACACACTTTCGCACGAAAACAAACATCTCTACCACACTTTTACCAAACTAAATCACATGTTACGCACGAGTCTCAACGATTCTACACGTACTGAACTAACAAAAATAAAGGGTATCCTATCTTAATAGGTATGGGTGAAGCAACTAGACGATCCACCAAGCACTGTCTAGCGGGGCGGTGAATGTCCCAATAACCCTTCTACATCTTCATCCAAGGGCGGAAGTGCTTCTCCTTTGAGTTCAGCTATCAGCCTTTTGTTCTTCCTTCGTTCAGCAGCGAGTTCCTCACGCACTTCTTGTAGCTCCCTTGTGGTGTCATCGGCGTGCACGTCGAGCATCTGGGTGAACGCCACTTGGACGTTGAGTGTAGAGTTCACACCTGGCGGGTGTGGTACAACCCCAGTTGGAGTGCCTTGCTGCCTTTGAGGAAGATATGCCCAAGCAGTGTGGCGTACTTCAGCAGCCTCTTCATGACATAGCACAGAAAGTGCCCTCCTGGCTGGATCCTGGATTCCAGCTTCGAAAGTTGATCTGGTGGCGATGGCATGATGTACTGCAGCCTCTTTGGTTCCTCCAAACTCATAATCAGGCTCCCTGATGTATACAGCGACTTCCCAGTCCTCTGGGTGATCTGGATGTGTCCTCCTCCTTCCACAATATTCTATCTCCACTGGGTAGTTCAGACGCTCGAAGAGCATTCGAAGCATCATCGGAAACCCATTGTTGCCTCCGTCGTGGTGATGAATAGTCACTACCCACATGTCAGGCGGCGGAGAGGGTCCTTCACTTCCTTCAGATCCAGCTGGAGCATTCCCTACCGAGTTGACTTCTTCGTCCATTACTTCCATCTCTTCAGGTTCCGGTTCCTCTTCTTGCACCGAATGCGGCGAAAAAGAGGAAAGAGTGCTTGCCAATTTACGAGCACCTTGCCTTGTCAGCACCATCTATGGTTTAAGCAAGAAAGGGGTGAGCACAGTTCTAAAGATATCAGAACCAGGTGAGATGGTGAAAAAGATAGACCAGAATACAAAGATCAAGGAGGAGACAATTAACAATGACTTGGAATAATAGCAAATTAAACCAAGAATAGATAGACCAAGGGTAGTTAAGCAAAACTAATCCTTAAAGAATGACCATTGCTATCTAGGCTTGCGTCCTACAGCCAACATAGCTCTGATACCACCTCTGTCACACCCGGTTTTAAAGGAAAAACCAGGTGCATCTCATATGTGCGCCAGGATCAGTTTACACACATATGGTAGACGTCACAAGTGAATATCCATAACCATGCATAACGAAAGAGTATTATAGTGCATTTATTACAATATCAGAGTTGACTCAAATGTCATAGCGGAAGACTTAAATAAACGTTTATCTAACGAAGCAAAAGTGACTCCAACTCCACAGGCATTGACTGGGGGAGACTCGCCTAGAACTCCTCAAAATCAGTAGTGAAATCCTCAAAATTCTCCCAATCTGAGCAGCATTCCGGGTGTAGTAGATGCAATAAAGGAAAGAAAGAAAAACAACAAGTATGAGCACATGACGTACTCAGCAAATGTAATATGACATACAAGGCTGAGGCAAAAAGGTTGGCTGACCATACTGCAGTAAGCACTTTTAGTTGGTCAAGTTTTATTAAGCAACTATTTACTAGCAAATGAAAGTATATACCACCCACAAATTAATGAATGTCATATTCCCAACATATTCAAGTAACCACGATTTAGATCATGTTCAAGTTTGATTATCATGTAAGGGTCCAGGCCGCTCTTGACCGTGAGCACGGCTGTTATAACAGTTTTACACTCTGCAGAGGTTGTACACTTTCACCATAAGCCGTGATTCCCATTGCCGAAGCATTGTACCCTTCCCACACCACGTGGACCGAATACTGGGTTTCACTATGAGACCTTTACAAAAGCACTCTAATAAATGATAGCCCGCTAAGGTTTCCGGTTTAGAAGCAAAGCATAACCCTCCCTAATGAGGTCTGTCTCTTACCAAAGCCCACAGCTCAAAAGGACCGAGCTATACCTCGTCAACCGCCGCCCCCTATGCCCCTTTCGAGTAAAGCTACCATAAACCAGAGCACCTAATTAGTCAGTCAAAGCTAGAGCCACATGACACTCATGGTTGTACTGTTTTCCTGGGTGGTTCTCCATGTTCCAATTAAAAAGATATGATCTTGTCCATTAATTGATTAAAAAGGTAGTAATGGAACATAGAGTAGGGGTTCATTAACCAATCCCAGTTGAGCAAGCTAAGCATCATCTACCATCAAAGTTAATTAAATAACCCAGTTTCAGGGACAGGGAAAATATAGTGGCTAGGTAAATCCTTAAATAGGAACCCATCAAATTAAGACACATGCATGGGTGGTGAAATTAATAATTATTAGGACATTTGCATGACATAATACACTTGCCTTCTTCCTAACTCTGTTGCTGCTCAAATCCTTCTCCAACAGTTGGTTCTTCAGAGAAATCCTCGAACTGGTCGTTTCCTAATCGCATCACACATTCACATACAAGGAAACAATACAACAAATAAGAAACAATACACCAAACAATTCCAACAGAAGAAAACAACAACACAAAACTAATCTACACGTTACAACGAACGCGTGAGCGCGAGAATCACTAAAATCGGAGTTAAAACGCAAAAGATATGGCTTTTCTAAGGTTTAGGGACTTGCTGGCAAAGTTTTAAAAGTTCCAGGGGCTTAACTGCGAAAAACCAGGGACTAAAACATAATTTTGTATAAAAACTCGAGGGTTTTCATGTAAAAGACAAACCCTGGACCTCGGGTGAAATTTTTAAATCTTGTAGGGGCTTTAACACAAGAAAACAGGACCTATTCGTAATTATTTTTGAACTAACTTGGACTGCGGATTGATTTTGAAAAACTTCAGGGACTCTTTAGCAAAAACGCCACGCTGACCGTTACTCTCTGGTTTGACTCGGGGCTAGCACTGACGTGGACCGTTGGATCTTAATCCGACGGCTGGGATTGGATCTGGGAACGGCTCGTCGGCGGGGACGGCCGGGACGGCGGCGCCTCCAGCGGACGCGGCGGTCCTTCGCCGGAGAAGACGCGTTTCGTCGCTACGACGCGCGGATTACGACGGGACTTGGTCCTAGAGCATCAGGAGCGAAAGGCGAACTCACGGCGGGGGTTCTTGTCGAGGGAAGAGCAACGACGGCGGCCGGCGACGAGTTATGGCGGCGGCGGAGCTCTGCAAGATCGGCGATGAGCGATTTAGCGCGAAGCACGACCAAATTTGAGATGGGAACGCGAAGGAGAGGTGCGTGATGTCGAGGCGAACCTCCTGGACTCACTCGGGTCGAAGAACAGGCGGCGGCGGCGCGAATTGACGACGGCGACTTGAGCTCGGCGGCGGCGCTAGGGTTGCTCGGGTTTTTGCGACTCGACTCGATGGGAGGGACAGCAGCAAGGGCAGCGGCGCTTAAATAGGCCCGGGAACCGACCTCGGCGTGCGTGAGGGAGAAGGACTCGGCGGCGCAACGAGATCGGACTCGGCGACGAGTCCTGCTCGGCAACGGCGAGAGGAAGACGGAGATGATGATAGCCGGGTCCCACTTGTCGGCGACAGAAAGAGAGAGAGAGCGGGGAGAATCGGGACGGGCCGGTAACGGGCCGAAAGTGGAACGGGCCGAGGGAGAGGACAAAGAATCGGCCGGCTCGGGAGAGGAAAAGATAAAGGGGCAAAGTTGGACTGGGCCAAGAGTTCGAGGGGCGAAACCGAACTCGGCTGATTAAAACTTTTCTAAAACTCAAACAAAAGCAAATCAAATTCGAATTTAAACAGAATTTAAATTCCAACTTGATTTACTAGCAACCAAAAATATATGCAACAGCATGAATGCAACAAAAACTTATTTTGACTAAAATAATTATTTAATGTGATATTTAAATTGATAAAAGGCTAGAAATTCCAATTAATTCCTAGAAAATTTATTTAAGCCTTAATAAATCCAAGAAAAATTAAAATGGTTGCTACAATTTAAATGTGATGAATTTTAGGGTGTTACATAATCCAGCTGATATGATGACTAAACCTGTTCCTGTTGCTAAGTTTGAGCTGTGCTCAAGCTTAGTTGGTTTAGTTAATTAGTCCAAGAGGCTATTTGGCGCCAGTTATATTTTCTTCGTGATGATTCTGGATGAAGTGAAGATGCTGCAAGAGAATTTGTCTCAAGGTGGAGTTTGTTGTGATATGATCCAAATTCACCAACGGAGCGAAGCGGAGGCCCATCACCAGAGGTTTGGACCGGAGCGAAGGGGTACTGTGTTTTCCTCTCATAACCGCACAGTTTAGTCCCACATCGGCAACACAACCAAGCACGGTCCTATATAATAGAGCTTTGCCTATGAGAAATCATCCTCTTGTAAGCCGCCAATAGGCATTGTAAACACACATCTGATATAGTAAAGTTTTGCTGGCTGGCGCCCGTGGTTTTTTCCCTTCTACACTGGGAGGGTTTTCCACGTTAAAAATCTCGTGTCTTCTGCGGGTTGATTCTCTTACTTCTCGTCGTTTATTCGTCATCATTTATAACACGAACACGTCGAAGTGGCAGTGCAGTGCAGTTGCTTACGTCCGTCTGGTCCTGCACGTGTGGTCCGTCCTTGTGCTCCAAGCGCAGCAACTCCAAGGTATCCACACGTACGAGGACGGAAACGTCGCGCGTCAGACTGCTAGGTCCGCAAGCACGATAAGGAGAGGGCGTAGGCAGCGCAGCTGTTACTTGAAAGTCGTGTTCTTTTCAGGAGGGGTTTGGTCTATATTTATTGGGAGAAAATTCCCCACACCATCTTCCATTAGCAATATGGGACTAATAGATAGTGTACCCCTTCTCACGGTAATGGGCTTTACAACATTTGTGGCCCATTATGACTTTAACGCCCTAATGGATTAAATCAATCTGAGCCCACTAGTGGATTGAATCCAGTTGGCTCTAGGGCATATTTCCAACAGAGGCAGTCCTAAATATTTGCACGGGAAATCTGATAAGGTACATGGCAGCAGGTTTTGAATAACTGCCAATTCAGACTCGCCACATCTTATGAGCAGCACATTACTCTTTTGTAAATTAGTTCTTAATCCCGAGGCTCCACCAAATAAATTCAAGATGTCCATAGTTACAGAAATATCACCAGGCTTCCGGCCGAAGAAATAATACGACATCGTCAGCATAAAGAGATACCTGATGCTGCAGTGATCTTGTTGAGAGGGGTTGCAATTAGGCCCGCATTTGCAGCCTCGGAAATCATGGGGGAGAGGGGGTCACCTTGCCTTAAGCCGCACTAATGATAAATGTGCTTTCCAGGGATTCCATTTGAAAGAACCTGGGTGGATGAAGAAGCTAGAAGTCCACATAGTATATCCCTCCAGATTTGTCTGAAACCCAAATGTTGTAACACCTCAAGTAGGAAGGGCCAAGAGACTGAGTCAAATGCCTTCAAAATATCCAATTTGAGAAGGATGCGGGGATGTTTCTGTTGATGGAGGAATCTGGCTGTTTGTTGCACTAGCATGAAGTTATCTTGTATGAAGCGCCCTTTTATATAAGCACTTTGACTTGGTGATAATGATACCATTTGTTGCCGGCGGGCAGCAAGACGATTAGCCAGTAATTTGGTAATTAGCTTCGCAAAGCTATGAACCAAGCTGATGGGTCGGAAATCCTTGTGCTGATCAGCACTGTAGAAAGGTACTGGCAAGAACTTGATCTTCCATCTCTTATTGCCAGCCTTGTCTTGGTGATACAGTCAAAATGACAAATCATGTCTCTCACTCTCTCATGGCATCACGCTCAGGTGCCGAGGGCCAACGCGTTGTAGCAGAGTCCTCCGCATGGCCCTAACAACATGTTCGTTTGGTTGATGGCTGGTGCTGATTTGTGTTGAGAGAAAAATATCGTTGGCTGGCTGGTGCTGATTTCTGCTGAGAGAAAAATACGGCCTGGCCAGTGGCTGATAAGCCAAACGAACATGCCGCCACCCAACTCGATCAGTAAATACACGTACTCTCCTACACCAGGGTTGCGTTGCGTTGCGCGTTCCTCCAAGATTTTGTGAAAATTGTACAGGTTGGATGAAAACGATGGAGAACAGCGAAACAATTGCCCAAGCGCTGCATCAAAATCTTGTGCCGTGTGGCACATATATACGAGCTTCTTTTAATGCAAAATTTATAGCAGCAGGCATCTTGGAGCTTTGCGCCACCTCCGATCCTGTGAGTTCATCAAGCCGTTCTAATTTATTTGACTGAGGCCAGCTCTCTTCAGCGACGTTATGTTGGGCCAAGTCCACTGTACGAACACATTTCGGATGAAGGTTTGAGAACATTCCGGGTTTAATTAATTTACAGTAGAGGAATACATACATGACGGTGGAAAGAGAATGCCGAGCCTGGATCCCAAATCGTTTTAGTCGTTTCGTGTCCCCAAATTTTAGAATACCGCAAAAACTTTTGTGAGTACACCACAGTTTCCAGTGAAAAGGTTATGATATGCTGTCCAGAAAAAAATCGGGAAACACTTTGCATGCAGCTAAGGGCCAGAAATTTTACTCTAAAATGAGATCAATAGAGACAACGGTACTTCAAGAATACAGTGTCACGTCTCATTTAGAAAAGCAAGATGACCGTGGTAGCTACGTACGTTGTTGTCAGGAAGAAATTTCAAAAGGGGTCTTAGTTCTGAAGAAAATTCATGGCATCTACACTACACATCATAGAGCAGTTTTCACTTAATCCTGGACATCAATTTCTCCTTGGAAATACCATGTTTCATGCAGGCTGGGAAGTGGAAACCTGAAATTTCAGACCATGTTAAATGAGCACAACAGAAAATAGCACAAAGTCTATGATTCTAATGATATTAGGCTATTTGAGACATATATGTATTTAAAAGTTGGTGGGAACAAGTTAATTACAATATGCACTAATAGTTATAGATATTTGGTTCCAATAGAATCTAGTTTGGACTGTAAAAGAATGTCATTGCAGGTGAAAAAGGGAACAAGAGACCATTCAGGCATTAACTCAACTTCTTTGGTGATGTTTAAAATGTAATACTCCATGACATTCTGTTTGTTTTAGATATCAGCCTTTGCAACAAATGGCAAACATATCTTGAATACCCCATTGCACAACATAATGAAACTAGATGACATGAAGAGAAGATCATTGATGTGAAGATGTCTCAAGTGTTCGTACCTGGTCAAAAATTGGTACACGCTTCCCATTGAGCTTACTAACAATATCCACTATGGAAGGCCTCTTGTTCCGATCAGCCTCCACACACTTTAGCCCAATTACAATGCACACTTGTACTTGCTGGAGGCCATTTGGATCTAGTGATGGGTACTTGTATGTTATTTGCTGATCTGTCTTCCAATTTTGATGTACCTACATAGTTTGATTTAATCATTGGTGATAATGTATTAACTGAATGATATGGAAAGATTCTAAAACACACGTTTCAACTTTCAAGTCAAGTAATGCCGCCTTACATTGTCGACAAACTTTCTTGCAGATCTGTCTTCAGAAACTGAACAGTTCTTCTCTCCAGTCGTGATCTCAAGAATAAGCATGCCTAAACTATATATGTCTGACATGGTGGAGATCTCACCTCTGTATAGATATTCCGGAGCCATGTACCCGCTGCAAGAGTTCATCAAAGAATCAAATACCATTTACTTCATAACAATTAGAAGGAACAATTAAATTTGCAGTTTGTTTTGCCTTACTTATATCCCTTAACATTTACTGTGTACATCCGGGTCTGCTCTTGGCCAAAGAGTCTTGAGAGACCAAAATCAGCAATCTTTGGCACCCAGTTATCATCCAACCATATCGAGTTAGGCACAAGGTTCATATGAACAAGGGGCCCATCCAATTCCTTGTGAAGGAAATGTAAACCCTGGCAGATCCCCTTAATTATTTTGAATCGTGTCTCCCAGTTTGACAGTGTGTCCGCTGACGAAGTAAGAAGTAAAGAAAGCACAAGTGAATTATAAGTATTCTAAGATAATATTGTCCAAAAGTGCATTGCTTACATTAGTGGAAATAAAACGAATGATAAGAATCATGAAGTATTCACACATTTGTTTATATCTCGCAAGTATGAATAGTACAGCAAGAAAGACAAATGTGTTGGATAGAGCATTGCATACCATAAAGATGCTTGTCAAGACTTCCCTTTGGTAGATATTTGTAGCAAAGACAGCTTTCGATGACGTCCACAATCACATATCTACCATTATGCTGGACCACTTTCTTCTGCGCTTCATGGCAGAAGTGAACCAGCTCTACTATATTTTCGTTTGTAAGTGCCATAAGATTTGTAACCTCATTATCAAATGTTTTTCCAGGCGGTACTGGTGCGTTTTCAGTAAGCCTCTTCACAGCAATCATGCGGTCCCCTTCTGGAAGAATTCCCTGTTAATTCAACCCATCCATGGATCATTAGTACAAGGTTTTTGTATGGAAGAATTTGATGTTTAAATGTTAGGACCCAATCATTTACCTTGTAAACTATTCCAAATACAGAACGGCCAAGTTCTCGCTCAGGAGCGAAATCGCCGGTAATTTCCTTCATAAAGGTCGCTGGTAGGTTTGTTGGTAATGTACTCGCAAGACTCTGCTGGCTCTGCAGCTGGTTTGCCATTTCTAATGACCCTCCAAGTAGCTATGGATGTGAGCTGCTACAAATCAAGGCTTCTACTGTACCCAAATAAGCAAGAAAGGTTGGTTAATCATGTATACATATAGCAAGAACATATTATTCTGAAACCATCCTGGAAAAAAACATGCTTCTTTCCTTTTCGATTCATATGGTGAAAAGGGGAAAGATTTCGAACTGGACGGAACGGGAAATAAATGTACACAAATACCTTCAATCTCAGGCGCAGCACTGAATAGGCACAAGCTCGATTGTAGTAAGGAAAAATATTTTAGAAATAACCAGATTCTTAGGAGCACTGACCTGGAGAAGAACACTTGAAGGATGCTAGCTGCAGGGAAGAAGACTTTAGGAGCACTATCCCAAGGGGGCTGAGGTTCTGAGATGGATGCCTCTATTATTGCTGCAGTGAGTATAAAGAAGCAGACAGAAAGTATTAAAAAAAATCAGAGAGAGTCTATGGACCAACCGCGTAAAGACAAGTTGACTTGACCCAAAGCCTAAGATGCCCAATGACACGAGTGCATATGGTCAGGCGCCTTTGCGAGGCAGGGCAACTATGATACTTCCATTCCTATGTACACTAAGACGGTTTCTGAAATCACACAACCTTACTCCTGATCAAAACGATCTTTGCTGCACTTGATTTTATTTGGACGGTTGGATTGCAATGAGCTGGCTGCTATACAAGTCCAATAGTAAAATGATCTAAACATACTGAGCAGTCACTGGTAAATTAAGTTGGTCTACAGTACCAATACGTGAACAGCTAGCAAGGAAATTGCAATCCAGGTGATTCAGAGAAACACGGTGCAGCTTAAGCATCAAGTACTAAACAAGATTTCGAATTAACAGAAGTTTCTTATCCATGAAGCATGCAATAGGGGAACACATATCTAATTATCCACGAAAAATTCCTCCCTGCACCTTCCCCTGCTAGATCCACGAAAAAGAAAATCTCATGTACCTCGCGCCAGAACAGGCAGATGCAGCAGTTTCGATACTAAAACCCGGCGGCCCTTCCTCTTCAGGCTGCTAGCCTGCTACCGGTGTGGCGGTCAATGGAGGGGATGGAGCCGCACTTGGCATGCCTTATCCTGGGCGACGGCGGTGGGGATTTCGTGGTAGCGGGAGGGGAATCTGCGGATCAATCGCTGGGCCGGCATCGTGGACGGGCGACGGGGCCGGAGAATGGCGGCCGGCGGCGCCATGGATTTGGGGCCGGTGGTGGATTGAAGAATTCGTAGTCAACTATAGTCAACTACAGGAGATAGCCGGATAGGGAGAGTTTGGGGAAAAGCAGTAGAAAAACCATACACTGTAGTAAAAAAATAGGCAGTAGAAAAACTATTCTTTCTAGTTGGGCCGTTTAGGAGAAGACTGGTCAATCTAGCAAAAAGTTAAACCGATTGTTTGAGTCTAAGTTGTTGTTGCCTTTTGTATCACTGTACTACATACATTGGATTAGAATGAAAAAAGAAAAGAGTGGATTAGGATCATTCACACTGTTACTAGCGCGATGCAATTTACTTATATTGGGGCTCATATTTTTAGGCTGCATATTATGACTAGGCAAGGATACTGGCAGACATCGCAAATATGCATCTCATATAGGGCACCAAAAATTCTTAGGACAATATATTAATAGATAATGTTTAGAACAACTTCTACGCTGAAACATAATAAATTGTCTTATATAGTTCTAAACTTTAGCTTATAAGTTTTTACTTAACTTTCCTCTAATTGTTATTTTAGTAGGAGGCAATATACCCTCGCCTATTGCTATTTTGTCAATTCCAATAATTGGTGGTTTAACTTTAAGAGGCATTTATATAGAGATAACATGTGGGTGCATATGCAGATATGGATCATCCATGTGGATGGGTGTATATGCGTTTTCTCAAAAAAAAATCATTTCCACTTGCATTGTGTAAGAATCTCTAATTAAAATGGTTATAAATTACCCAATTGTAACATATGCAACTCTTAATCAATATATAAAAATATTTAGTTGTAAGTGTGCAATGAAGGATATTCATCTCCACAGTCCACACTATGCTTACAACACTGACCATTAGCACGGTTAAAGCTAAACTGTTTGTACTTTGGGCCCAACTTTCCAAAATGCCCATCAAAGTCCCTTATTCTTTGTGGACCTTGATTCAACCTTAATGGAATTCGAAATGGGACGTCAGCATTTCCCTCTAGCCACACTTTGCTTAATTTGGGGATGGTTGATTGAAAGAGAAAACATAACCCATCATCAACTAAACCCTCTCGAAGGGAGTTTCAAACCAAATAAACTTCTACTTGGGAGGCCAGCTGTCCACCTAAACTGGAGGCGGTTACTGATGCCCTAAAATTTCATAAGATCTTGCGAAAAATAGCTGAGGATCGAACTCTATCTCAATAGAGAATGATATGTTCGGTACAGTACTCGTACTGGAACTTGGGTGCTTTTCTTTCTAGGGTCCTACAAACCTTCTATGGTTGAGCGGCCTAAATAGGCCATGAGCCATGTCAGATTTGGGAAATGCCTTTGCCATCAACTATAAAATAAGCAGGTCCAGTAGTTGAAGAAGAAACACAAAAGAGAACTCCAAACATTAGACCCAGCCGGCTCCTAGTTGGGCTTTGCTAAACATTCCACTCCATGAAAAAAAAATCCATGAAAGATAAAGATATAGTTCATCAGAAATGCTGATTTCCAGACCCTTATATCATGTAGCTCAGCAACACAAAATCTTATTTTCAAACTGAGAGCAATTAATGGAGACAGCTGACCACTGCACATGAATGTTGTGTTGCATATCTGTTACTCCTTTGTTCTAAATTGTAAGTCGTTTTAGTTTTTCTAGATACATAACTTTTTTCTATGCATCTGGATATACACTGTCTAGATACATAGAAATATATCTAGAAAAGCTAAAGCAAAGACATTTGGAGCAGCAGTTCTCTTGTAGAAAGCTTTCTTTAACAATTTCTGCAGTGAAATGAAATCCAATTGATCTTATTTCCAGATGAAAGTTCAGGTCCTCCATCAATAGCGGGCCTGTTTTATTTCATTTTAACATATCAGAAAAACATCTCTCTGCTCCTGAAAAGACCCAGGGGGCCAGGATCATCCATGCTGGAAATTAGAGACCAGAAATTTCATAACAAATTAGCATCCATCTGCAGAGATGTGAACTTTATTCACGAATACAAAAGACTATTTCCAAACAACTTGTAACAAATCAAATGATACGTAAGGGCCTTTGATTGCGTCAAAAGTATGAACAATCACAGCAAAGCGATATTGAAATTTCTTCCTTTTTTATATGAATTGCAGAGGTCTGTGCCAGTTCGTTAATAGAATTAAAATACAATATTAACTAGTTAAAATACAAACTGCAGATTTGATTTCAAACCAAATACATGAATCTGATAATTGATATAAAACGGAAAAGCCTATAAAACTGAGTCTCCTATAAATCGTGCAACAAAACATCCAAAAAAGATAAAATCCTTGTGCTTAGTCATCTACCCTGCACGTCTTCCATAGAGCCTATCAACAACTTCAACTATGGAAGGCCTGTTCCTCTGAGAGACATCCACACATTTAAATGCAATATCAATGCATGCTTTCACTTGCTGAAGGCGATCTGCATCTAGTGATGAGTATTTGGATGCTATGTGTCCATCTGTCCAAGTTTCACGTATCTGCAGAATTTGAATCAGGAGTTGAGGTAACTGATTATACACAAAGTACACATGTCATATGCCTATGGAAAAGGATCTGAATCTTCAATCGGCATGTAATGCTGGCTTACATCAATAATAAAGTTCCTTGCAGTCATGTCTTTGTCGTTAGAACAATTCTTCTCCCTTGTGGTGATCTCCAAGATTAGTACTCCTAAACTGTATATGTCACACTGGGGAGAAATTTCACCACTGTATAAGTATTCTGGAGCCATGTACCCTCTGAAAGACAATCACATCAAAGTGCGATAAGCATTATATGAGAGATGAAAATTCAATCTTACTTTACAGTAAGGAAACTTACTTTGCCCCCACGACATTTATGGTCACTACCAGAATGATCAACATCTGCACCGGGTGGGAAAGCCCTTTAGCACCGGGTTTCCCACCCGGTACAACTAATCCGAGGCTAAAGGGGTACCCCTTTAGCACCGGGTTGAATAACCGGTGCTAAAGGGTCCCTTTAGCACCGGGTGCAGCCACGACCCGGTGCTAAAGGGCCTGCCCCGCAGCGCCTTTAGCAGGGCCTTTAGCACCGGATCGTGGCTGCACCCGGTGCTAAAGGGCCTGCCTTTAGCACCGGTTGCTGTCTGCAACCGGTGCTAAAGGCTCCGGATTTTTTTTTGCTTTTTTCAGTAGCCATGCGTGCACGTCTATATACGTATATATTCTAATACGTGTATTCTAATGCGTATTCGGCCGACTCTATATTCATATTAGCTGACATTTCATCAAAATAGAAGACATATATATTACAAAAGTAGATATTCATGCATGTCAACTCGAGTTATATATATTTAAACTGTATTTTCTACTTAATTAAGATTGACGACTAGCTTGTTGGACTGTCCGGCACGTCCTCCAGTACTGGCGAGTAGAATTCTCCTCGGGGATTGACGACCTCGTCCCAGATCCATCCGACGAGCTGTTCTGCAATTGCGTCAATTCTTTCTAGCTCTAGGGACTCTTCCTTCAGGTTGAACATCTGTAATTTACAAATAATTGAAAGATATTTAATCCGCCGAGTTGGAGACAATAATTGTGCACTTAATAATAATGGAAATGTGTTTATTATTACGTACCATAATATCCTGTTGTGTAAGCTTTTTATGTCCCCAATTCCACATGAAATCGCAAACATAGTATGCACATAAATTATTTCCTGGCCCCTGTTTGGCACACTGTCGACCAAAAGAAATTAAGTAAAATTCATATAATATATTAGCCGAGGCCTACATGTACAAATTACTTGCTTACCGGAAAGCCGATGTTCCATTTTAGTGTTTCATGTTGAATTCCCGGGTGTTCTTGACGAAATTGAATCCAGGCCCTGCGAACAAAAAAATTGAGTTAAGTCATTGCGAGTGTAAGGGGTGAATTAAGTAGGGGGAAATATACATCACCTTGTCATCATGTCCATGATGTTCTGTAGTTTTTCTTTTGGAGTGTGCAACGAATCAAAGACGTTCACGACACCCCGGTCAGGACACAATATTATTAGGAACCAGTGGAATCTGTGCACATGTATACATTATAATCAGAAATGAATTAGTACACAGACAGTATAAGAAGAAGCCTGTGTATGTACTCACTCGATGTTGTACGGGATTAGTATGGAGTCGCAGTAATTTTGTTTCTTAATATACTTGTATAGGTTTAAATATGTTTCCTCAGGATTGTGCAGTATCATTGCTTCACTTATCCTTCGAGGATCAACGAAACCAACGTCATATATATTGTCTCTCCGACATTTTTGAATCTCCATTCTGCATATGTTAAGCAATAAATAAAGCCCACGTCAGCATAGATTGGAATTATTGTTTTCAAACTGTGAATTATAAGCAACAACAAAGTACTTACAGTGTCCAACAGGTGATCAAATCCACGTCCATGGCGTCGTGGTGGTACAGCTCATATATATCCTTAAACCTCAGCCACACCCAATCCTCATCACCTTTGTAGAAATCATGGTCCTTCACGCCTACTTTGATCATGCGCCATTTATTCCTTCTTGATTCTTCCAAGTACCACTCATGGAATCGGCGCATCTTCGTCTGTAGCTTGCTCTCCATTTTAGGAGGGACCATAGGCTCGCCAAGCTTAAACGGCCACCTCAGCGTTGTGTTTACAGGCACTTCTTCTTCCCCCAGGACTTGCGCTCTGGTTAGTCCAGTCTCGGCCATTACTCGTTGCACGTTAAGCTCGTCCAGAGATGGCAATGGACCCAAGGGCCGCTGAGGTTGCTGGCCGAGCTGAGGAATCTTTTTGTATGGGCCCGCCTCCTTATCTGCATCCTTCCGCTTCCGGCGAGATTTCAGTAATGAGCGGTCATAGTCTGTTACTATTACTTCCTTCTGTTGACCCTTGCTCAAATTACCGAGGAATGACTTGACGACGGTGGGATCAAGCTTCGGCTCCGGCTCAGGTTTTTTCCTCCACTCGGCCATTTGCCTCTTTGTGTCTGCTTTGACCGAGGCTTTGAGCTCCTCTAGAGTCTTCTCACCCGCTCTTTTCTCTGGTGCAGGCTTCTCTCTGGTTTTCCGCGCCTTCTTCGCTGGTGGAGTGGGGGCAGAGGCTTTAGTGCGGCGTCCCCTCTTTGGCGGAGGGGGCGGAGACCTCTTTGGCGGAGGAGACGGAGACCTCTTTGGCGGCGGAGGAGACGGAGACCTCTTCGGCAGAGGAGACGGAGACCTCTTTGGCGGAGGAGACGGGCTTGCATCAGGAGCTCCCAGAGAATCGTCACGATCCTGTGGATCTCTTGGAGGTGACAGAGGCTTGTTGGTAGCCGCAGGTGTACCGGGTATGACGACGTCTGCCTTGCTCCATAGAATGATGCAGTGAGAACACTGACCGAGTTTTGTTTCTCCGTCACCTCCGGGGATGTCAAGTTCCAAGTCTTCCCAGTTGGTGACGACTTGCTCCACCTCAACAGGTACGTAACCATGTGGAATGTCATTGCAGTGCCATTTTTGCCCTTCTTCCACACGTTTGGTCATACCGTATGCGACCTGATAAGTTAGTAGTCACAAAGAAAGTTAGTAAATGAATGGTATTTACGGTGAAATGTATGCAGTACGAACTAAGGTCGCATACGTACCACCACAGCTAAGTTCTTCTGCCTGACGACAAGCTCGCACGCGGTCCGTTGAGTTATTTCATCCACGGTGTAACGGACCGCTTCGGCGGCCTGTGTGGAAGCGTGACTGCTTTGATATTGTTGTGGAGGGCTAATAAGGGCCGCATCTTGGAGAGGTGCATGCTCTGTGGAACCGGTCCCGCCTGCGGCTTGTTGGAGAGGTGCAGGCTCTGTGGAACCGGTCCCGCCTGTGGCTTGTTGTATCTGCAGCCATGCTACCTTCATCCGTCGCTCCATCTCTGACTCCATTTCTTGGAGCTTTGAGCCCTGGGCGGCAACCGTTTGCTCTAGGTCCCTCACCCTCTGCTCATATTCGGCCTTCTTCCTCGAACGGCTCCTATAGGTGGCGGCGTGCTCTTGGAAACCTTTCTTCCATGAGATGCTTGTGCCTACGCCGCGCGTCCGTCCAGGATGCTCCTTGTTCCCTAATGCATAGGTTAGCTCATCTCTGTCTCTATCAGCAACAAATTCTCCCCTATCAGATGCCCTGAGGATATCGAGGAGACGCTGAGCTAGTTCTCGCAAGTCCTCGGGAAAAACTAAGGAGCCGTCGATTGGGCTTAGGGTGCCTCCATGACCATAGTACCAATGCTTGGTCCTTGTGGGCCAGTCATGTGTCGCTGGAGTGATGCCTCTAGCATATAGATCTTCTTCCATCTTCTCCCATTTAGCGATGCTTGCCTTGTAACCTCCCGAACCCATCTTATGAGAGTACTTCTTATTTGCGGCGTTTCTAGCGCTAGCCGTTGCACCCTCTTCGGAGGTTTTGTACTCAAGGAATGCTTCCCACTCGTCATTGGTGATCTTCTTATACTTCTCAGGATCCGGGGCCTCTCCGGTTTTGAGAAAATGCGAGTACAACTTCTTCTTGAAATCCTGAAACAGAACTGCCATCTTCTTCATTGTCCAATCCCTCAGTTCTGCTTCATGAGTGCTAGGCCAGTCGAATATTGCCTTTAATTCCCTCCATAGCATCTCCTTCTCTGTATCGGGGAGCACGTACTCCTCAGTGGGGTCCGTGGACTTCCATTTTCTGATACTAATGGGCACATTGTCCCGTACAATTACCCCGCACTGAGATACAAATTTCTTGGCCACTTTTGGGGGCTCAACTGGCTCCCCGTCATCCTCCACTCGGGTGATGTGTAACTTGACATCCTTCAGCTTCTTCGTGGTCGATCGTTTTGATTTCTTAGCAGAGGCGGCCTACACAAATTACATATATACGAGATGATATAGAGATGGTATACATAATTGACATGTACAGTACAAATTTATGTTAGCTATATACACACCTGACTAGACGAGGGCTCGTTACCGGCCCCTTCAATAGTTTCGGCCCTTGCAACATTGTCGCCCTGGACATTGGCGGCCCCTTCAACATTTTCGGCCCTTGCAACATTGTCGCCCTGGATATTGTCGTCCCTTCCAATGATCCCCAACACATCATCCATGGACATTGGTTGGGTTACAATATCGAAAAGTTGATTCGCAAAGAACGTGTCGTTGTCCTCTTGCATGGGTGGGACAGGGGTGTTGTTGTCCTCTTGCATGGGTGGGACAGTGGTGTTGTTGTCCTCTTGCATGGGTGGGACGGGGTTGTTGTTGTCCTCTTGCATGGGTGGGACGGGGTTGTTGTTGTCCGCCATCTATAGAATTAAAAATAATTGATAAGAAATATATACAAAGCATACATATTCCCAACATTTCTAACATTTTCGCTAAGGGGGTCGATGCGTGAAAAACGAATTCGCCAAGGGGTTCGGGTGCGCGGTGTGAATTGATTCGCTAAGGGTTCGCTAAGGGGGTCGGTGCGCGTAAAACGGATTCGCTAAGGGGTTCGGGTGCGCGGTGGGCTCGGGTACGCCATAGAATTTCCGATAATAAACATTTTCGATAGTATACATTATACAAACATATAACATTTCCAATATACATTTAAATGAAGCATTTTCCAATATACATTTCAAACATATAACATTTCCAATATACATTTAAATGAAGCACATATATTTCTAATATACATAATTTTAAAAATAATTGATAAGAAATATATACATTTAAATGAAGCACATATATTTCTAATATACATAGAATTTCCAATATACATTTAAATGAAACATTTTCCAATAAACATTTCAAACATATAACATTTCCAATATACATTTTGTTTGAACTTGTACATTTTGTTTGAACTTGTTAGTATTTTGGTTCATCCTCTATATAAGTTGACAATGCTATTGCATATAAATTGATGCAAAAAAACTACTATTTGTAAATCGAAGTAGTTGTCAAACTCAATCCCCAAAAACCCAACCTCCTTGATCCCCTGCATGAACTTCTCATCAAAACTCAATCCGGAACACAGCATTCATGCATTGTCAACCTCCAAAACACACACAGGAATAGTGATTCATGCTAGAAAATCTGCTGGCAATGCACATACCGGTTGTTTAACGGAGTGAGCTAATTATCCAAGTAATCTACCACGGTTTCTAGCAATTATGTCAATGAAACAAGAAGCAATCAAGCAGGCAGACACTTAGAAGATAACTTGGGAGATGCCGGCGCGGGGACGACGGGCGCGGGGACGACGGCGGCGGCGGGGACGACGGGCGGCGGCGGCGTGGGCGCGGGGACGACGGGCGCGGGGACGACGACGGCGGCGGGGACCACGGGTGACCACGGCCGGGCGGCGGGGACGACGGGCGCGGGGACGACGACGGCGGCGGGGACGACGGGCGGCGGCGGCTGAGGAGACGAGGCGCCGGCGGTTTCGATCTGTGAGATGAGGGCGAAGTGAGGGAGGGGAGAGAAGTCCCCGGCCTATATAGGTCCGGGGCATTTAGCACCGGGTGCAGCCACGACCCGGTGCTAAAAGCCCTTTAGCACCGGGTGCAGCCACGACCCGGTGCTAAAGGCCGTAACTGTGCGCCAAACGAAGGCCTTTAGCACCGGGTGCAGCTACGACCCGGTGCTAAAGGCCCCCCCTTTAGCACCGGGTCTTCTACACCCGGTGCTAAAGGCCGTAACTGGCGCCAAACGAAAATTGGGGGCCTTTAGCACCGGATTTTAGATCAACCCGGTGCTAAAGGCCCCAAATTTTCGTATGGCGCCCAGTTTCCAAACCGGCCTTTAGCACCGGGGGCTACTATTTGGGAATCTTATAAATATAGTTTTTAATATATAGTTATTAATACTTGTTTTAATTCAGTTATTAATACCTATTAAAAATATATATTAAATAAGAAAATCTTATAAATTACTAGAAAATCTTATAACTTACTAGAAAATCTTATAAATTACTAGAAAATCTTATAAATTACAAAAATTGATAACTAAATGAAAGATTTTGGAACATTAAATGGTCTCAGATGAAAAAGTCATGAATACCAAAATTTCATATCTCATTGAGATCTACAATCTTTATTTAAGTCATTTTTGCATTTGAGAAAGTGGTAGTATACATTGTTCATTAATCCTAGATTCACTCGCATAGTTTCTAAAACTTTGTTAGAGACTTGTCAAATTTGTACCACATGTTATTACCCATTTTGAAAATGACAAAATGACCTAAATAAAGATTGTAGATCATGATGAAATATGAAACTTTGGTATTCATCACTTTTTCATTTGACATCACCTAGTGTGAAAAAAACCTTGGTTGTAGTTGTCATTTTTAATTCAAAATTTGGATTGTTCAAACACGAGAAGATTTTTCAAAATAATAACATTAATAAGTTTCATAACTTGATAGAGTATGATTTTAGGAATTTTTAGGAAGAAAAATGATCTTTTTTGAAGTTTGTACGAGGGAGAACGACTAGTTACAACTTTTATACAGAGATTAAAAAGAAAAATTGTTCTTGTTCATCCAGTGACGTGGCTCGTGTGCGCCCGGTGACGTGGCCAGCTGCCGCACGGCCTCCGTGGCGAGGCCGGTCTTTGGCCCCGCCGCACGGCCTCCGTGGCCAGGCTGGTCTTTGGCCCCGCCGCACGGCCCCCGCAGCCCGGTCGTGGCCTTTAGCACCGGGTGCAGCCACGACCCGGTGCTAAAGGCCCTTTAGCACCGGGTGCAAACACGACCCGGTGCTAAAGTCCCTTTAGCACCGGGTGCAGCGACCCGGTGTTAAAGGCCCTTAGGCCCGGTCGGTGCTAGAAAATCTTATAAATTACTAGAAAATCTTATAAATTACTAGAAAATCAATATAAAATGCTAGAAAATCTTATAAATTACTAGAAAATCTTATAAATTACTAGAAAATCAATATAAAATGCTAGAATTAATAAAAACAATCTTATAAATCAATAGAAAATCTTAGAACATAGGTGGAACATAAATGCAAATATAGTTATTACAAATTGGGTGGAACATAGTGCAATTAAATTACATGGCATCATCGTTTACTCGGACACTAATAAACTTCCTGTTGACAAATGTTCCTTGATTGTGATCACGCCGTAGATACGGTGTCTCCTCCGCCGCTAACAGGATGCTTGGGTCATCAGCCACTGAGAACGGAGGCCAGCCATCGAGCATATCATAATCTTCATTCGTCTTGTCCTCAACTCCTACGATTTTTCTCTTTCCAGGAAGAACTATATGACGCTTTGGCTCGTCTTGTGATGGGTCCAATTGCTTACCCCCACCTTTCTTATCCGCCCCTTTCTTCGGTCTGCTAGCCATGTCCTTCACATAAAAAACTTGTGTGACGGCTTTGCCCAGGACGAACGGTTCGTCTAGAAAGCCAATCTTGTTTAGGTCCACTAACGTCATTCCATAGTCCGCTTCAACTTTAACACCTCCTCCAGTCAGCTTCACCCATTGGCACAAGAACAGTGGGATCTTCAAAGGTCCGTACTCTAGTTCCCATATCTCCTCTATGATTCCATAGTATGAGTTTGTATTGCCATTGGTGTCTGTCGCGTCGATCCGGACACCACTGTTTTGGTTGGTGCTATTCTTGTCCTGGGCTCTTGTGTAAAATGTATACCCATTGATGTCGTATCCTTGGAATGTCAAGATCGTGCTCGATGGACCTCTAGCTACAAAAGCTAGCTGCGCATCAATGCCCTCGACACCCATAAGACGTCTTCGCAACCAATCGGCGAAAGTACTATTGTGCAGACGCTGAATGAAGGCCGCAGACTTTGTTGAGTTTTCGTCCCTGAGAATCTGCATGTGCTCCTTGATGTACGGAGCAACTAAGGTTGATTGTTGCAAAACTGTGAGGTGCGCTTTACGAAATGTCTCAACGTCCTTGATCACCATCGATCTTCTCCCTAGTGTGCCCTTTCCACCAAGTCTCCCCTCGTGATGGGATTCGGGCACACCAATCGGCATAAGATCGTCGACAAAGTCAACACATAATTCAATGACCTCCTCCGTTTCGTATCCCTTAGCAATGCATCCTTCTGGACGAGAACGATTACGGACATACTTCTTTAGGACAGCGAAGAACCTCTCAAATGGGAACATGTTGTGTAGAAATACTGGGCCCAATATACGAATCTCTTTGACGAGGTGAACCAATAGATGTGTCATGATATTGAAGAAGGATGGTGGAAATATCATCTCAAAGCTCACAAGACATTGCACCACGTCGTTCTGTAGCTGATCTAAATGGTCTGGATTGATCACCTTCTGAGAAATTACATTGAGGAATGCACATAGCTTCACAATGGCTTTCCGCACGTTAACTGGTAGCACACCCCTGAGTATG
This sequence comes from Echinochloa phyllopogon, assembly GCA_033239725.1. NCBI lineage: Eukaryota > Viridiplantae > Streptophyta > Magnoliopsida > Poales > Poaceae > Echinochloa > Echinochloa phyllopogon. The sequence goes on from BTCW01000008.1 coordinate 11,750,653, forward strand.
ACGGGAAGCAGCTGTGTCATCAACACATGGCAGTCGTGAGACTTCAGGTTTGTGAACTTCTTCTCTTTCATATTTATTATTCCCTTAATATTGGAGGAGTAGCCAGACGGAACCTTGATACTGTTCAAGCATTCAAACATGCTTGCCTTCTCTTCTTTGCTGAGAGTGAAGCTGGCAGGACGCAAGTACTGGCGTCCTTTATCTCTCTTTTCTGGATGTAGATCAGTCCGTTGCTTCAATCGTTTCAGATCCTGACGTGCTTCCAGTGTATCTTTTGGCTTCCCATAAGTACCCAGGAAGCTTATCAAGTTCACGCAAAGATTCTTCGTCAGATGCATCACATCAATCGCGTTACGGACCTCTAAACGTTGCCAATAAGGTAGCTCCCAAAAGATAGACTTCTTCTTCCACATCGCAGCAGCCTGGCTTCCGTCTCCCTTGCCAAACACCACGTGTAGGTCCTTCACCATATCAAATAGCTCTTCTCCACTCCGGTGTCTCGGCTTTGTACGGCGGTCAGCATTCCCGCCAAAATGCGCACATTTCTTTCGTAGCTCATGCTTCACCGGAAGGAATCGACGGTGACCCATGTACACAACTTTACGACAATGTTTCAAATACATGCTTTCGGTTTCCTCTAAACAGTGAGTGCATGCTTTATATCCTTTGTTTGATTGCCCTGATAGGTTACTTAGTGCAGGCCAGTCGTTGATGCTTATGAAAAGCAGTGCTCGAAGGTCAAACTGCTCCTGCTTGTCCTCATCCCACACGCTAACACCTTCATTCTTCCACAGCTGCAAAAGTTCGTCAACCAATGGTCTTAGGTACACATCAATGTCGTTGCCAGGTTGCTTTGGGCCTTCGATGAGCACTGGCATCATAATGAACTTCCGCTTCATGCAGAGCCAGGGGGGTAGGTTGTAGATACAAACAGTCACGGGCCAAGTGCTATGACTACTGCTCATTTCACCAAAAGGGTTCATGCCATCGGTACTTAAACCAAGCCTAACATTCCTCGCATCAGCATCAAACTCTGGGAATGCTCTGTCGATGTTCCTCCACTGGGATCCATCGGCGGGGTGTCTCAACATGCCATCCTGCTTACGTTCTTCTTTGTGCCAGCGCATCAGTTTGGCATGGTCTTTGTTCCTGAACAAACGCTTCAGACGGGGTATCAGAGGGAAATACCACATCACCTTCGCAGGGATTTTTTTCTTAGAACGCTCTCCCCCAACATCACCAGGGTCGTCCCGCCTGATCTTGTATCGTGCGCAGGTGCAAACCGGACAACGATCCAAGTGTTCGTACTGTCCGCGATAGAGGATACAGTCATTAGGACATGCATGTATCTTCTGCACCTCCAAACCGAGAGGGCAAACAACACGTTTTGCTTGATACGTCGTCGATGGCAATTTGTTACCCTCTGGAAGAATCTTCTTTACGAGTTTCAGTAGCTCCTCGAAACCCTTATCAGTAACACCATTTGCTGTCTTCCACTGCAGAAGTTCAAGTGTGCTACCCAACTTCTTTAGCCCCTCTTTGCAATCTGGGTACAGGTCAGTCTTGTGGTCCTGCAACATGCGCTGTATCTTTTTCAGTTCCTTATCATTGCCGCAGTCTTTCTCGGCATCACGCAACATTTGCCCGAGTCCATCAGTAGGTTCATTTTCCTGAGCAACATCTTCCTGAGCATCGCCTTCCCGAGCAACATATTCCTCATCGGCATCACCCATTGCTGCATATGCAAAGGAACCGTAGTATTGAGCCAATAACGGAATGTCGTCATCGGCCTCGTCTTCTTCATCTTCATCCATTAGAATTCCTCTTTCACCGTGCTTCGTCCAAACAGAATAATTCCTCATGAAACCGTGCCTCATCAAATGCACCTGAAGACAACCTCTTTGTTTGTACGATTGTATATTTTTACAATGGGTGCATGGGCAGAACATGAAACCGGACGGCGTCCTGTTAGCCTCGGCGGCATCGAGAAACGTCCTAAGGCCATCATGGAACACCTAAGCGTGGGGGTCCCCATACATCCATTGTCTATTCATCTGCATTATTAACCAATAACAAATATACAATACAATTTAAAGATAAAAAAATTTAATATATAAATAAATACAAATTATAATATATATTCCATTATATAAATAAATTTCTAAAACTACATTACTATATTCATTAAATATAACATTACTATAAGCCTTATAAGATTTATAAGATTTTCTATTAATTTATAATATTTTCTAGCATTTTATATTGATTTTCTAGTAATTTATAAGATTTTCTATTAATTTATAAGATTTTCTAGCATTTTATATTGATTTTCTAGTAATTTATAAGATTTTCTAGTAATTTATAAGATTTTCTAGTAATTTATAAGATTTTCTATTAATTTATAAGATTTTCTAGCATTTTATATTGATTTTCTAGTAATTTCTAAAACTACATTACTATAAGCCTTATAACTATTCACAAGTCATACAAAACAAAATACTAACTAGCTTGCCTTCTCTCTCCATTTAAAACACAACATGAACACTCTCTCCACCATGAACTCAAGCTCTCTCCTCTCTCTCCTCCAAGAACACAAGCTCTCTCTAGCTAGCTTTACTTTGATTCACAAATCCCTCTATTTCTAAATCATAGAAGGATTACAAGCTAAATAAAACATTAGAGAATGAAAGAGTGTACCTTGTAGTGCTCCTTAGATGAGTAGAATCTTCACAAATTTTGAAAAAAATTTGGGCAGCACCTCCCCTCCCACGGCCGAGCAGCATGAACACAGCGCCTAAGTGTTCAGCTGGCTCGGGCGGGGGAGGAGGAAGCCCCTATATTCAAACACATTAGCACCGGGTCGTGGCAAGACCCGGTGCTAATGTGCACCCTTTAGCACCGGGTGCAGCCAGCAACCGGTGCGAAATGGCCTCGGCACATTAGCACCGGTTGCTGGCTGCACCCGGTGCTAAAGGGAGCGCATTAGCACCGGGTCTTGCCACGACCCGGTGCTAATGTGTCCGCCCTGACACATCCACGCGCCGCCCCCGCTCCTAGCCGTTGGACCCAGTGCCGAAGCCCCATCAGCACCGGGTCCAAAAATGGCCGAGGCGGAGGAGGCGGGCGGATGTGAAGGATTCTGGTAGTGGGTCTTTATTCGGGTTTGTTCCTGACCGAAGAATCGTGAGAGACCAAAGTCGGCAATTTTTGGCACCATGTTATCATCCAATAAAATATTTGCAGGCTGAAGATCTAAATGAACAATAGGAGCACCCATTTCCTGATGGAGGAAATGTAGACCCTGGCAAATGCCCTTAATTATTTTGAAGCTTCTATCCCAATTAGTTGTGTTTGATTCATCTGAAGAATGAACATGAATCATGGAAATATGATGAGCATTTCTAGGATGTACCATAGGCACTTAGATGTAAAAGAAATGTGTATCTCAGCCATTGATTGATCAAGATTAGTAAGGTATAATGCAAATATACAGTTTTGCAACAAACTCCAAAGCAAACTAAAAAGAATAGTGAAATGTTAAATCTCAGGAATTAAATCAGCATATAGTGTTACTAAACATAGGAAGGTGTGGCATAGTAGATGTTACCTTTGATGATGTGTGTCAACTGATAATCCACCATTAGTCCCTATGGACACATATATAGCCAATATATGGGCCTAGATAGTATATGGGCCTTAACACCCCCCTCAAACTCAAGGCGGATCAGAAGCATTGAGTTTTAGCAAATGAAGTCGGTGATGCTCTCGAGTCCGTGCTTTGGTGAAGAAATCAGCAAGCTGCGATTCTGATGGCACATACTGAAGAGTATAAGAGGCATGTGTTCTGATGACAATGAGACCGTGTAAAAGAGGCATCAACACCAATATGCTTAGTGAGTTCATGTTTCACAGGATCATTAGCAATCTGAATGGCTCCAGTGTTATCACAAAGGAGAGGTGTGGGAGTATCACGAGGAACTCCAAAATCAGCTAATAGCCAGCGAAGCCAAATAATCTCAGCAGTGGTAGTAGCAAGTGCTCTAAGTTCTGCTTCTGTACTAGAGCGGGAGACAGCAGCCTGCTTCTTGGACTTCCATGCAAGAGGAGAAGAACCAAGAAGAATGCAATAACCAGAAACAGAACGACGATCTATTGGATCACTAGCCCAAGTGGAGTCAGAGTAAGCATGAAGCTGAAGTGAATTACCACGAGGATATAATAAACACTGAGAGGAGGTCCCCCGTAAATATCGCAGCACACAAAGCAAATGCCCAAAGTGAACAGAAGTGGGGGCACTCACAAACTGACTCAAAATATGAACCGCATGAGCAATATCAGGCCTTGTGACTGTGAGATAAACAAGGCTGCCAACAATATGGCAGTAGCGAGCAGGATCATCAAGGGGAGTACCATCAATAGACCGAAGCTGCAAGTGAAGATCCATAGGAGTAGCAGCTATCCGATTATCAGTAATACCAGATCGGTCAATAAGATCTTGAATATATTTAGATTGAGAAATGTAATACCCCTTGTCAGAATGTTGAACCTCAATTCCCAAGAAATAGCTGAGTGGACCCAAATCAGTCATCTGAAATTGTTCACTAAGATGCCTCTTGACCAAGGAAACATGCTCAGCATCATCACTAGTGATCAACATATCATCAACGTAGAGAAGAAGTAAGGTACGGCCACATGAAGAAACATGAACAAATAAGGCTGGATCATGAGTACTAGGTGAAAAACCAGCAGACACTATTACAGAAACAAATCGCTCAAACCAAGCACGGGGAGCCTGTTTGAGTCCATATAGAGCGCGACGAAGGCGACAAACATGACCGGGAGGAGCATCAACACCAGGAGGTGGTTGCATATAAACTTCCTCATTCAAATCACCATGCAGAAAAGCGTTCTTGACATCCATCTGAGAGATAGTCCAAGAACGACTAGCAGCCACTGCAATCATAGTACGAACTGTAGTCATATGTGCAACTGGTGCGAATGTCTCATCATAATCTCGCCCCTGAGCTTGCTAAAAACCTCGAGCAACAAGACGAGCTTTGTACCGCTCAATAGACCCATCTGATTTGGTCTTAATTTTGAACACCCACTTACACGTAATAGGTACAACATGTACTGGCAAAGGAACAATCTCCCAAGTACCTGTGCGATCAAGGGCAGCAAGCTCCTCTGACATAGCAGACTGCCACTCAGGAACATCGGCAGCTTCCTTGTAAGTAGATGGTTCAGGAAAAACAGCACTCACACGGGGAAAACCCAATCTGTCAGGGGGGCCAATAGAAGTACGATCCCATAGATGATATCTTGGACCAACCTGTGACTCATCAATATTGTTAGTTTCATCTAAAACAGGAGCACTGGGATTGGCCGAAGGGGGATCAGACGGAGGCACTATGGGAGCTCTAGGACGACGAGTGAAAACTTGTGTGATCGGGGGTTTAGAAGGTGGAGGCGGAGGCGGAGGTGGAGGTGGAGGTGGAGGAGTAGGTGGAGGCTGTGGAATAGGTGGAGGAAGGCACATGAAAGTGGTGGACTCTGTGGGAGAATAGGAGGATCGAGTGGAGGAGTTATAAAAGAAAGGGTGATTCTCATCAAAGGTCACATCACGAGAAATACGCATGCGACGAGAAGAAGGATCATAGCAGCGATAACCCTTATGTTCAGGACTATATCCTAGAAACACACACTCAACTGACTGAGCGGTCAACTTGGTCTGCTCACGAGGTGCAAGCAGGACATAACATGTACATCCAAAAACCCGAAGATGATCATAGCGAGGTAAAGTACCAAACAACACTTCACCAGGACATTTTCCGGATAATTTAGATGATGGATGTCTATTTATGAGATATACTGCAGTGGAAATAGCCTCGCCCCAAAAATGAGAAGGAACAAAGGACGATATCAATAGGGTGCGAGCAGTCTCAATGAGATGGCGATGCTTGCGCTCAACAACACCATTCTGAGCATGGGCACCAGGACACGAAAGTTGAGGAAGTGTACCCTCAGAGGCCAGAAACTGGCGAAAAGCACCAGATAAGTACTCACCACCAGAGTCAGAACGAAACACTTTAATGGGAGTGGAAAACTGTGTATGGACCATACGAGCAAAAGACTGGTAAATGGCACACAACTCAGAACGATGTTTCAGAAAATAAACCCAAGTATACCGAGAGTGATCATCAATAAAAATAACATAATATTTATGACCACCCTTGGTGGGAAAAGGTTCACAACCCCATACATCTGAATGAACAAGATCAAAAGGTCTAGCTGAATGAGATGTACTAGAAGAATATGGAAGTTGTATTTGTTTCCCAAGTTTACAGCCCTTACACTCAAAGCTAGACTCAATAGATGTATGACCTAGACAACCACTATTTATTAATGTCGACAACCGGGACCCACAAAGATGACCCAGACGATGATGCCACTTGGTGAAGGATGACACGGATGATGCAACGGATGACACACGAGCGGAAGCGCCAGAGGAAGATGGAAGACTCAATGTGTCCAAGATGTAGAGGTTAGATGAACCTCTACGGCGATGGCCAGTCCCAATCACACTCCCGCTTCGACGATCCTGAACAAAACAAGATGAGTCATCAAATCCAATAAAGCAATTCCGATCTGTAATCTGGCCTACTGAAAGGAGATTCATGGACAACTGGGGTACAAAAGAAACATTTGGTACAAAAAAATGGGAAGTAGAAAGTGAACCCTGATGAGTAATAGAACAGGAGGTACCATCAGCTGTCTGAACAGAAGTGCCATCATGGACTGGTTTGCAATCAATCAACTGAGCTCTATTAGAAGTCACGTGAAATGAAGCACCATAATCAAGGACCCAAGAAGACTGAGACACACCAGCAGGGGAGGCAACAGCAACAGACACAGATCCCTTAGGAGGACCGCGACCACGGGTAGCACGACAAGCACGATAATCAGCTAGCTTCTCCGGATACTTGCTGAAACAATTTTCTGAGCGATGAGTAGTCTTCTTACAATGCTCACAGGGTGTAGAAGGACCGCTGCCAGATATGCCAGTTCTCTGAGCAGCTGCAAGAACACTGGAAGGTGCTGTCACCGGAGGAGGAGGAGTTGACAGGGAACGAAGTCAAGCCTCTTCAGCAGTAAACGAGGCCAAAACATCTGAAATATCTGGAGGGGGAGATGTATTGAGTAGCTGCACACGAACAGGCTCAAATTCAGACCTTAGCCCCATAACAAACTGATACATCAGGAACTGCTCAAAGAACTTTGTCTTCTTAGAACACCCATCACATGCTGCATTGGATGGAGGAACCATAGACAGGACTGGTCCCATGAAACGATCAAAGGCATTATAGTAGTCATCAATACTCATGTCATCTTGCTGCAGCCCACGGAGACCTTGCATCAAAGTGTGAAGATGAGCACCACTAACCTGAACAAATCGTTTCTTCAAATAATCTCACATCTCCTTGGCAGTCTCGAAAGGCTCAAGACTCATCATAAAACACGGCTTAACACTAGTGACAATGGCAATCTTAACACTACCATCATCATTGATCCAAGTAGTGATTGTACTAGCATTAGAATTATCTGCCGCAGCAACCGGTGCAGTGCCAGTAAGGTGTGAGACAAGACCATAACCACCTAGCACTGTCTGAACACAAAAAGCCCATTCTCTGTAGTTCTGACCATCGAACTTCAGTGGAACTTGAATGGCATGGGGATGTGGATGCGACATGTTGAACAAAAGTGAGACAGAGAGCCGACCGTAGCACCAGCAGATAGTAGAGCAACCGGGCAGACAGTAGAGCAACCAGGCGGCTCAGGAGCTGCTACAGGCGGAGGAGAATCGCGACGGGCGGAGCAGGGGCAGCGACAGGCCACAGACGAACTGCAGAGCAGGGGCGTCGATGAGCCGCGGACGGACGGCGGAGAAGGGGCGGCGACAGGCCCTGGACGGACGGGCGGCCACGGGCCGCTGACGGACGGCGAAGAGACGGCGACGGGCCGTGGACAGACGGGCGCACGTCCGCGCGGAGGGGCGACGGGTCGCGCGACGGGCGGCGGAAGGGCGGCGACGAGCAGCACGCGTCCGCGACGGGCGGACGACCGACGGGCTGCACGCGTGCGTCTGCGACAGGCGGACGGCAGCGCACAGCGCAGTAGCAGACCGTCGAGAAAAAAATGGATCTTGGGCGGGATTAGATCTCTAATCCTAACCCTAATCTCTGCTCTGATACCATGTTACCTTTGATGATGTGTGTCAAATGATAATCCTCTATTAGTCCCTATGGACACATATATAGCCAGTATATGGGCCTAGACAGTATATGGGCCTTAACGAACAGTTTAATGTTGAGAATAAAGAAGGCAAAGATAAACTCTACTTGTGGTTCTCAGTGCCACAAAAACATAAATAGAGCAGGATCATACAGATATGTTAGGGTGTCTATGTTAAGGGTATAAGAGTAAATGTGTCAAGGGTAGTTTAGTCTTTCCTGTTGTCTAGGGTTTGGGTGTCAATGTACTATATATGTCCCCATTTGGGGCTAGTCAATGTATCCAACTTCACAGTCTTCATTCTATTTGTAACATGGTATCAAAGCTTCGGTTCCTCTGATCCGGCTCACCACCCTCGTCGATCCCCGCTGCGCCCCCAGGAGCGTCGATCCTGCTCCTGGGGGCAGCATCTCCTTCATGCCCAAGCCCCAAATCCATTTTTTTTCTAGATCGAGTCGCAGCAGCAGCAACCGCCTCCCCGTCGTCCTCCCCCCGCATCGTCTCCGCCCGCACGTCCTCATCCACGCCCGTCGCGCGGAGCCCGTCTGCCGTACCCGTCGCGGCTCAGCGGCTCGTCGCTCCACCGCCGCTCGTCCCGTCCGCCGCCGTCGCGGCTCGGCGGCTCGTTGCTCCTCTTCCGCGTAGGCCTCGTCCGCGCCGCGGCCGTCGCCGCCTCTTCCACGCGGGCCTCGTCTGCGCCGCCGTCCGTCGCTCCCTCGTCCGCTTCGGCGTCGCCGACACCGTCCATTTCCGCCTGTCTGCGCCCGTCCATGCGCCAACTGTTGCGGCCCGTCGTCACCCCATCTGCCCCTCCTCCGCCTGTCGCGTGGCTGCTCCGCTCTGCTCTGTTCTGTTGGCCACCGCCCGATGCTGGACGCCTCTGTTTTGCATCACCTGTGTTGGTCAATTGCTTCTGGATCATCTCCATATTTTGTTCTGCTGCTGCCTGCTAGTATCCTTGTTTGTCTTTGCTTCAGTTGAGTCAATCCAAGTCCACATACACATTCAGTTTATCAAAGCCGTGTGTCCACAAATTCATTGTCAGTCAGCCAATTTCTTCTTGTTTGTTTTATGGTTAGTTAAATCCTGTCGATTTGCTAATCATTGTCATCATTGTTGGTGCGACAATGCCCTCTTGGTTCCTTTCGGAGCCGTTTTGCTCCACATCATGATCAATGGCCATTTATTTGTCGTCATCAACATGTCATTCACCTGCTTGCCGTCTTGCAGCAGTGATCTCTCTGTCCTCCTTTTGGCTGGTTGACATATCTCAATGTTCTTGTCAAGTTCAAAGTCTCCAAAGCAAGACTCATCTTTGAGGAGTCAACGTACTGGTTTGTGAAGACTCGCTTGTGGAGGAGATCATCTACATCGACAAGTTCAAGATTGCACGCTTTGATGACATCTTTGATTTCGGACTTCGGATGTATCTTGTGTCTTGTAATCATAGTGTTATGCAGTGTGTTTAAGTCTAGTGCTTAGTGTCAACTCTCCAAATGCAATGACATTGCATTCACGTTGCATTTGAGAGGGGGTGTTAAGGGTATAAGAGTAAATGTGTCAAGGGTAGTTTAGTCTTTCCTATTGTCTAGGGTTTGGGTGTCAATGTACTATATATGTCCCCATTTGGGGCTGGTCAATATATCCAACTTCACAGTCTTCATTCTATTTGTAACAGTCTAAAGTAAAATGTAAAGACTAGTGAAAGATGTCGCCAAATTCAGAAGTGAAATTGCAGCACAAGTACAATGTAATATATATGTTGATTAAAATTTGAAATGCATTTCCTTTCCAACAGGTAATATTGTCCCCCAAGTGAATTCAATTTATCCTGTCGATGTGCATTCAATTTTTTCTGTAATCACCTCTTTTTTTCTCTTGTTTAGTGCAAAGGTTCCAAATATATAACACTTTGTGTCCATACACCACAAAACTAAAAGCAGAAAAAAGAAACAAACTGAGAAACCAAAAATGTTGGTGAGGTCTCTCATACCAGAAAGATAGTCGCGAAGGCTTCCCTTAGGTGCATATTCGTAGCAGAGTACACATTCATCCGTGTCTACAAGAATATATTTTCCTTTGTGCTCCACCACTTTCTTTTTTGCTTCACTGCAGCAACTAAGTAACTTTTGTATATTTTCGTGGTGTACCACCATAAGATTTGTAGCCTCCTTGAGAAATTGTTTTCCAGGAGGCACTACAGTGTGTGCTGCAAGCTTCTTCACAGCAATCAGTTGTCCATCTTGTAGAATCCCCTGTTTAAACTCTCATGATTGAGATAACTGTCACGTTCTGTTTGTTATCATCGTTTTTGGAATGGGAAAAATGTTAGTTTGTGACCATACCATACCTTGTAAACTGTTCCAAATGCACCTTCACTAAGTTTTCTATCATCTGAGAACCCATTCGTAATTTCCTTTAGAAATTCCAAGGGCACTTCCTGCATTAATGTACCTAGAAAACCTCCGCTAGAGCTGGTTGCCATTTCTGATGATTTAGGCAGCAAGTCAGGTTGCAAGTGGGGCGGGTTTTGCCGCAAACCCGTTGGGCAAACCCGCCCCGCGTACCCGCAACTGCCCGCAAAAGAGCTCGCATTTGCGAGGCGGACCGACACGGAGAACCCGCAGAAGCCGCCGGCGCCGCAGCCCGCAAAAAAAAGAAGAAGAAGGGGATCGGGATCTCACGGCGGGGATCGGGAAGAAAGGGGAGGACGGCGCGCCCCCGGGCTCCGGCGACAGCAACACCGGCGACGGACGCGCTGCCCCGTCTCCCTACGTGCGCGTGGAGGACTTCCCCGCAGCAGCCTGGTACGCACAGCCAAGCTCCTTCACCTCGGCGTCACCTCCATGCGCACGGCCGCCTCCCCGTGCTGCGCGCCCTCCGGGGCGGCGCCTATGGCCTCACCGTCTTGTGCAGCGCCGGCGGCTCAACTACCCTCCGGGGCCGCGCCTATGGCCTCTCCATCGTTCGCCGGCGGCTCAACTATCCTCCCTGCCATCAACTTGCCTCCTCTCCCCTCTCTGATATGCCGGCAAGAACAACAAGCAATCGGTGGCGGGGGCATTGGCAATGATGTGCACCAAGTGTAAGATCTTTGTTATTCCTTCATAGTCATGATGATTCACCCCGTTGAATTTGTGATTTCTATTATTTTCCTATTCTCTCATAAGAAGGATTGAATTTGGGATGCAGGGGCGAGGAAGCTCGGGAAGGTGACCTTGCTGGACAAGTGGAGCGAGGGCGTCAGCGACATAAGAGAAAGCGGTGCCTGCAAGATAAACGAGAACGGGCTCCTCCCCAAGAAAAACAGGTCGAATCGATACCGTTTTAGTTACAGCTTTGCTTGGTGATTGTGCTGAACGGATTTGATCTCCATAGTGGCCTGAATAGCTTTGCTTGGTGATTTGGTTGTTGAATAGTATAACTGAATAGCATAGCTTGTTGAATGGATTTGATCTATAATTCTAGAACGAAGCAGTAATTTCAGTACTTCAATTTTTTGGATTGTTAATATACAAGCATTTTGTTCTAATTTTTTTTGAATTATATTGCATAGGTTGTGGGCTCTTCCCGTGATGTCGCCACTCCTGCTCCAGTCAATACAACAACAGCCACCCACTCCCTGGTAATTTATTTCCTATATTTGTAGAATTAATAAGCAGTGATTTCAGCACTTTAATTTGTCTTTATTTCCTATGTTTGTAGAATTAATAAGCAGTGATTTGGTTATCTATGTGTAGGTCCAAGAGGGAGATGAGTTATCCTCGCTGAGGAAGAAGAGGAAAACACTGAAAAAATTACCAGAATCACAGCGTTTACAATCGCCAATCATATCATTGTCTGTAACATCACCGGGGGTGAGAATCCTGTTGTCACCAAGGATGAGATCCCCTTCCCCATCCACATCCCCATCTGTGATGCTTCCAAGTAAGTAATGTCATCTGTGATGCTATTTTTGCATGCTTGGATGAAAACTAAAACTGTTAGCTTGTAGGAAATCTTGTAGTTTCTTTTGTGCAATACCAGTTCTTGAAATATTGTTTGCTTGTATGGAAACTGCTTGCTGTTTTTTCATGGCATTACTAGTTTACTGTATTGATTATGTCCTAAAATGTCCATAATTAGGGAAATCTCGTAAAAGGCGCAGACTCACATCAGAAATATGGAAAGATTTTGATGCTATATATGATGGTGATACTGTAGCAAAGGCTGAGTGTATGCATTGTCACAAAAGAATCAAAGTAGCACGTGATGTTGGGACAAGTACCTGTCTTAGGCATTTGCGTCATTGCAAGGGAAAAGCAAGGATGGATCAAATGCTTAATCAGATGGATTCTAGTAATCTGTCCTTAGTCGATACTTCATTAAAAGACTGGAAATTTGATCAAGAGAAATCTCGGCAAGAATTGGTTAGTCTAATTGTTCTTCATTCACTACCTTTTAGCATTGTTGAGTATCCAAAGTTTAGAAGTTTTGTTACCAGTCTTAATCCATGGTTCACGCATGTCTCGAGAACCACCATCAAGTCAGATTGTATTAGCACATATGAGAGAGGAAAGGCAGAATTATATGATGTGTTAAAAAGATCAACTTCTAGAGTTTCACTCACTGCTGATTTATGGACATCTAAGCAAACTTTAGGATACTTGTGTGTTACCTGCCATCACATCTATAATTGGAGACTTTACAAAAGGGTTATAAAGTTTGCTCTTGTAGAAACTCCACATGATGGTAGGAACTTGTTCAATGCAATGCTTAAGTGTTTGAATGAGTGGGCTATAGAAGATAAAGTCTTTGCAATCACCCTAGACAATGCTTCTAACAACAACAACTTTGTGAGCACTTTGAAAGAGAACCTAGTAGCCAAGAATTTGCTTCTAGCTGAAGGCAAAATGTTCCATTGCCGATGTGCTGCCCATGTTTTAAATCTCATAGTTCAGGAAGGTCTTATTGCAATGAGCGGCGCAGTCACAAGTATTAGAGAGAGTGTTAAATATGTAAAGAGTTCACAAGGACGCAAGCAAAGATTCGAGAAGATGATTAAGGAAGTTGGAATATCTTGTGAGAAAAGACCCCCACTTGATGTTGCGACCCGATGGAATTCTACCTATCATATGCTCAAGTGTGCTTTGGATTATGAGAGGGCATTCGAAGCACTGACCCGTGAGGATGTTCATTATGTACATGAGCCTTTAGTTAAGGAATGGAAAATGGCCAAAAAGCTTTGTGGCATCTTGAAAAAGTTCTCCGATGCTACTGAGATCCTCTCGGGTACCACATATCCAACTGCGACTTTATACTTTGATCAGATTTGGGACACTAAGCTGCTGCTGGAAAAGGAGTCAGACAATCAAGATGTTTTGATCAGAGCCATGATACGTGATATGAAAGACAAGTTTAAGAAGTACTGGGATCTCTGTTTCTTACAAATTTGTGTTCCAGTCATTCTTGATCCCAGATTCAAGTTGGGATATCTTGAGTTTCGTCTAAGGCAGGGCTTTGGCAGTGAATCTTCACAATACTTTAACACAATTGAGAAGATGGTTAGAGAACTATTTACTGAATATAGCCTGGAATCTTCTGACTTGACTCCTGATTATGCCACAGATCCAATTAGTAGTGTTGACACCAATGTTGATACAACTAACCCTTGGGCAGATTGGAGCCAGCATCAGAATCAGATTCAAAGAAAAAGGCTTAGTGAACTTGATAAATATCTCAAAGATGAAACAATTTCTACAGATATTCCCTTCGACATTCTACAATATTGGAAGATGTCCTGTGCCACTTATCCAATTCTTGCACGTATGGCACGAGATATTTTAGCTATTCCAGCATCAACGGTGGCGTCTGAATCAGCTTTTTCTAGTGGGGTGAGAATTATAGGTGATTATAGAAGCAAATTGGCCAGTGAGACAGTAGAAGCATTGGTCTGTCTCCAAGATTAGATTAGAGGGAATGGTATGTTTAGTGTCTAATTCGTTCTAGTGTGTTTTTGTGTTTTATTTTTTTAACTACATGTGTAATCCATTTCATTGATTTCAGACTCTATTACACTTGATGAAATAGCTGGATGTATAGTTGGTGACGAGGACGATGAAATCTAAGGTAAATATTCACTCCAAAACGCAGCAATCTAGTTCTGAATGTGTTACTTCTGCTAGTTCAGAGTACTGAGTTTCTCTTGAGTACCGAGTTTCATTGATTTTATATGTTGTTGAAGTCAGGCTGTGCAGTCTGGTTCTGGTTTCTCTGATTATTATTATTGTTCTGAAAAATTCTGTAGTTCCGTGTTATATGAATGTGTGATGTGATGCAAATGCAACTATGTATGTTCTACTTCTACCCAGAAATGCCTCTGTCCGCCTTGTGCAGTTGCAAAGGCTATGCTGTAAACATACGCCTTTTCTTTTGTGACCATGTGTTTTTTTAGTTGTCTGAACACTCTCATATGCATTCCACTGCTAGTTAGTACCGCTGCTAGTTCTGAATGTTTTATTATGCATTTTAGCTCTGAAGTTGCATTTCTTTGTGTATCTGAAGCTCTGCTAATGAATGTTTTTCCATCAGGTGAGGATGAAGCTATTTATCATGGACAGTCCCAACACTTCTTTTTCTCCAATTCCAAGGCTGGGAAGATCTGGTAGCGGTTTGATTGATTCAGTGTCTCCGTTTGTCTTAGAAGCAGTACTTGTTCTCCACTGTCATGTATGCTTTTCTATTTTGGTGCTTTGCTTAAAGTGTGAAAGAGCAAGTGTGGATTAATTTGTTTGGTGCTGATGATATGCCTGGTTTCAATCAGGGTCAGGAGGATGGAGGGGAGATTGGAGGGTGGAGGCACAGCAGCTTTAATCAGTAGGTGTGGTGAAGTCCAAAAGTTTTTTGGTTTGGTTTGTAGTAATTCGGGTTTGTAGCTTTAATCAGTTATCTACTATCAAAGCATAGCTAACTGAAACATCTCATCTCAAAAGCTTGTTGACTATTGGAACCACTGATGGGATTTTATCATAGTACTGTCAGTCTGTTACATCATCAAAAGTTTACTGACAAATGTTGATCACTCCATTTACATTGGCTGATCAATAAATCACATGTTCATATACACACACATGAAAATCGAATCTGAAATTCTCCAGCAGCAACAAGCTAAGCAAGTTTTCGGTAAAGCTGGGAGAACACAGCACAAGCAGAAAGGCCAACAGAGCAGCCTGCAGTCGCGCGCTCCAGAATTATGCATAAGAACAAAGCAGGCGCGAACACTCGCAAGCTAAATGCAGACGGCCTTCTTGCGGCGGCATGCACGGGCTGCCGCAAAGCCCGCGAGAGTTTTGCGGCTGCATGAGGGGCGCCGCATGTGCCCGCATAAACGCAAGCGGCTCGTGCGGGCGCGGGGCGGACAGCCGCAACCCGCCCCGCTTGCAACCTGAGCAGCAAGGGAGGATTAGCTCCGAGAATTTATGAACTATGAGCATTTCTACTTCACTAAAAGAAGCAGGCAGTTGGCTAACAATACATATAACGCTGAATATGCATAAGCACGAGTAATATTTGTTCCAAAAATCATATGGAAGAGTGAAGACACAGCCTCTGAGAATCACTAACCTGAAGAGCTTCACAGGTCCTAACTTGGAACAAAGCTTCAAAAGGGCAGCTTATCGGATGAATGCCCAACAAAAATATCGATCTCGTAACAGCGATAAGTTGACTTGACCCTGGCTAAGATAATTAAGAAGCCCAGTGAGAACCCGAAATGCATGTGAGTCTTTCCTATGGTTTGATGGTTTCACATAAAAAAGTTGACTTGACTCGAGCCATGTGCCGACAGGCGCCAGCACCGCGCGATCAATCAGCAGCGAAGAAACAGATGTGTGAAGCCGATATTTTTATGAGCATGGGCCCCATGTACGAGTAGCCCACCATGGTCACCAACCTCAAAGTCGCCAGCGCATAGTTGTGGGCAGTGGCTTAAATAAGATATTTGTGAAAGTGTACACTCATGTGCTGTGATAGTCTATTATAGAATATAAAGAATAATGAAGATGAGCCTCATAAAAAACCATAAATGACATTGTTAAGCAACCATGACAAAGGATAAGATTTGGCTTCTCAGCTCTTCAACTCTCAATACCGGCTATTTTTGCCTACGCCCAGCCAAATTAGTTTCGTGCTCATCCGGTAGCGGTTTTTAAATTTAAGCAAAGGAAAAAATAAATTAGAGAAAAAAATCCAAACAATGCTCGTGCATATTTGCACTCAACAGTGAATGGCCTTCACTTCGCCGACTCTGTTGCAAATTGGGCAATATCCAGCTTCCTGTCCTACTCTGCTTGATCTTTCTTCTCATTGGCGACTGTGCTCCCTCCGCCATACAAACATAAAAAAAAACACCCCGCACAACACACTATTTTGTTTTGTTGTGTTGTAGATGTTTGTGCCAAAAAACCGTCTGTAATGAAAAGTAATGGTACTACAGCCTGTTTCAATAAAAGCTAAAATTGCTACTACAGATTCGAAGGGCAAAAACCACCCTAACCTGAAATCAGTGAGAGCACTATTTTAATTGACAAGGTCTGTAATGTAACCTAACCAATTAATAAAATTTTGCTGTAGTGACGAATTCGGCTTCCACGTTAATGAAAGAAGATTTGAGGATTGGTTTCTTTTAGACCGCAGCCACTCCAAGAAAATTCCTAAATTCTACAATTTCACAAATTAGACAATGAATTCAATCCGTTTCAACGCATATGTTTTTGGCTTTTTGTTTGAACAAAACTTTGCTTGATTTTCAAACACACAATTTTATTTTATTTTGATCCGTGGCAGCACATGGGTTCCTTGCTAGATATACAAAACTACAACACAATTACTGCATCAGTGGACAGGTCCAATCCATACAAATGTAAGCAGAACAATACAAGTAGATCATAAATGAAGCAGATGGTTCAGTTCAGATCATCATGATTGTTGAATCACAGGCAGCAGTCGTATTGTCCAGCAGATGCCTCGATTGTCAGATTGATCAATGTGAACTCAGTATCCATCACCCAGATTCAAAGCAGGTCTCCTTGGATGTGCGTTGAGCTGGTCCTTCAAGTCCTCCTTAAGTTCGTCATCATACAAACCCATAAGCCGTACTTCCTTGAGTTTTAGTTTAGAGAGGTTCTTTATCTCAGAAAACTTCAATGTTGATCCACTAGAGCAGCGGGCCACCAGCAGCTCAAGATTTTGCATTGCTTCTGATCCAAAGGACACATTTAACTTTGAGCTGCAAGCAATCTCAAGGATCTTGACTTTTAAATAACAGTGTTGCTGTATTCCATTCACCCAGACACAAAAATCAAGCTTACTGTCACCATCATGATGTGGCTTGACACAAATACGAAGAAAGCATAATTCTTTTATTTCCCCGAGGACTTTAATTACGTCAATTTCTTCTGACATGGTTATCTCCAATTCTAACTTTGTGAGTTTGGGAAGATCTTTGATCCATGCTGGTACCGTTTTTACAAGACCATATAACTTGAGGCTCTGAATGCTCTGCAGAGGCTTCTCTTGAGCCATCTGCTGCGGTTTCTCCTGGGGCTTCTGCTGCGGCTTTTGTTGAGTTTCCTCCAGCCGCTTCTGCTGAGTCTTCTCTAGTGGCTTCTCATGAGGTTCCTCCAGACGCGAGGAAATGTCTTCCAAACATTCTTGATTGCCCTTGCCAAGCCACACTGATAGGGATTCCAGACGAACCTGACATGAGATGGAGGCACAGAATTCCTTGCAGTTTTTCTTGTTGACACCAAACACACCGAGCTTGCGCAATTGGGTAATCGTCTTGAGCTCTTTCAGGGCGGTCTTGCCCCCTGCAAGACCAGCATTGATAACACCAAACGTGTGCAATGCAGTAAGTTTATCAATCCCTGCTGGCACCTCAACACCAACTAGTTGATGAGATCTGCATGGTGTTGATGGTTTCTCTGCCAGTGAAGTGGTGCCAGCACGAATATACTGCAGCTTCTTTAACTTGGTGATAGATGCTGGCAAGGTAACTATGGAGGTACACCTGACATCCAGAGTCTCAAGCTGCCGTAGCTCACCCAACGAACTCGGCAGATGGCTGATCTGAGTACTTCCTCGCAGAGAAAGGAACTTGAGGCGAGGAAGAAGCTTCACCATCTGCTCGAGGTCCTTATCTGTCACACCTGTTGCATTCTCCAGATCAAGAACCCGAAGAACCTTCATACTTTCAGAGATGAAGAATGATTCCCACTCCCCAAACACTGTTAAAGACCGCAGTCGGGAGAAGTCAATGCTCTCGAAAACAATCCTGTTTCTGTCCCAGCTTGTCTCTATCACAAGGTGCCGTCCTGTGCGTCGGGTAGTTGGAAGGCAACGCCCCTTCAGTGCAAAGACCTCCAGTGCAAATATTATATTTTCTTCCTCTGGACGCGAGATGATATATTCATGGAAGAAAGCACTAACTTGGCATTGGACCATTCTCATGTGGGTGATGGCTCTGCATGTTGATGGCTGAATCATGCTTAGGTTGACCAGAATTGAGAACAGCATCTCCCCTTTCTCCTCTGCAGTGGTGTCTTTTGTATCCCTGGAGTAGCCCTCTGCAACCCATCGCATCACCAAACGCCTCCGCCGAATGATTTGGGACCCAGGGAAGATTGACATATAAAAGATACATGGCCTTAGGAAATCTGGGCAAGCACGGAAGTAGGAATGCATCCAAGAAAACAAGCCTCGCAGACCACTAAACTCAGGGTTGCTCTCAAGCTCATGCATAAATCTGCGATTCAGAATTTTTGTGCTCTCCATACATGTAACTGTCTTTGGGGCCAAAAAGTTAGCTACAGCAACTATTACTTTAGGAAGTCTGCCACACTTTAGAATAAGTTGTTCTAGCTCCTTGTTGTTTAGATTCATTAAAGGGGACGTCGGGCTTTTCTTTTGTACCTATTGTTCCAGGAATTTAAGATGATCTTAATCATTATGATAAACACCAATTACAGTACGAACATAAATGATTGTTTACACTAAAAGAGCAGTCATGATCAGAGAACTGGAATTTACCTGAAACTTTTCGTCTACTCAATCAATGTGAAGTCATCAATCAAATTTTAAGTAATTTGCAACACAAATGGTTGCACACAACTTTTTAATCAATGGCATATGCAGAATGGCAATAGGTATTTATGTTTTTTAAATGGATTGAAAAAGCGCACTGGTAAGGATTGAAAAAAAAATGCAACTTTTTAACCAATGGCATATGCAGAAGTGTTGAGGCAATATTAGGGTAATCTCCTTGACATAATGAGGTGATTGCCTATTAATGAAGATAAGAAGACACTGAAAAGGGAAACACTCCCTACTCATTCTCTACAACCCAAGGTTGGCCTCCTCCCCTGCCCCCTCCTATCAAATTCCCACTTCTTCCTACATACCTCCCTCGATCTAAACACATAACAGTTCAACCTATAGAAAAGTGGATGTTACACACAAACAAGGTTAGGATGACTCGCTGAACACACAAACATTACTTTTCTTTTTCATTTAATGTTCTATCAATAATCCACTCAGGGTTGCAGATCCAGTTAAAAGGTAAAAGGAAACATGTGCACTTGATGTACGGACCATAATGCTACGGTAGACAGATCCCTACTGTGATTGTTCAAAGCTTGCAGGTTGACCAAGATCATGAAATCTCAGTCCTGAAGTCCATTGCTCCATCTCACAAGTCACAACCAAATAACACTAGGGAGAGAGCCTCGCTAATTCACTGCATTCCTCTCATTCCATTACCACCACATTTCAACTGGAAATCAGTATTTGCCATGCCAGGGTCCACAATTGTATTGAAACTAGGGCAATTATAGGTAGCTACAAGACTTATTTGTGGGTTTCTCTGCTGTCCAATATCTAGGCCTCTTCGATCCATATCACTGAGACTTGCCTCAGATCAGCTCCTATAGCTTGTCTATGACTCTGCCTGCCGAACCATGTGACTGGTAGGTAATCCCTGACTCAGCCTTGGAACCGGTGATCAAAGATAGCTATTTTCTTCCCTTTTTTTCTTCCTGTATCCAATGCTATTCTTCCACTAAGCTGCCTCTTGTGAAGCTATTGCCCCAGCTACCACTAAACTTCATAATGTAAATCTGTTTAATGAAGACCAATCAAGTATGCATCTTTACAAGGATATATGGTTATGGCATTGCTAGTTTGTTTGAGCTCTTATTCTGATATCCACTGAATAAAGGCATAAAGCATGCGATTGTGTTTCGTACTATCATGCCTCCTCTCTTCAAGTTCAACAAAAATTTTAGAAGAAAGTAGTTCACAGTAATGATTTACTCCTTATTAAAATATAGTAGATTGTTATACATTGTTAATTTGAAATGAAGCTGTTGAGGAAAAAAAATAAATATATAGTGGCCATTTAAAATTGCACTTATGAGACTCATGTTTCAAGAGGTTTACTCTACTACGTGATTTACTTCTTTGCAACTTAAACACACTTTCATACTTACACTTGATTCTTTCTTGGAACCATTACTGGTCGAATTATTGATTACACTTTCATACTTTTGAACGATGGGTGAAGGAGAAATAATAGGTATTTTTGAATAAGATGTTATCTTTGCAGTAAAACTCGTGAAGGAAAACAGCTTCAAGGAACTAGTTCACATGAATATTTTTGTGATTAAGCATACCTCTTTTTTAAAGAGATCAAAGGATGCTTCAGCTTCTAGACCTTTGACGTTAAACATAACCTCTTCATTGTCTGCACAATATGTAGCAATGCTTTCTTCGGTTGTAATGACAATGATAACACTCTTGGAATGTCTAGATACAAGGGCAGGTTGTATTAAGTCCCATTCTTCTATGGACTGTAGATCATCAATAACAACAAGACACGGATGTTCTTTTATAAGCATATGACACTCCTGAATAGGGTCTTTGATTCCCATGGGTTCTACTGATACTGAATCAAAATCCAAAAGTAAGCTCCGAGAGAAGTCTTTCAAATTGAATGGATGGGACACATGGACCCAACCATACTTTTCAAACATTCGATCCTTTTGAAGCATTCTTTCATAGTACAAATTTCTGACGAGATCTGATTTTCCAACACCAGCTATTCCCCACACAGACATCACTTGCCAATCCTTGAAACGTGCATTGGTCTGATAGTTACGAAGTTCATTCATTTGTGACTCACATCCAACAAGGCTAAACTGGTCCATCCAGCTATTGGCTACAGCCTTTCTAGAGGTGGGAATTCTTTCATACGAATTAAGGCCTCCCCTGTGGCTCATTTCATCCTCTAATATCTCATTGTTGCTTGAAATCACCCTTCTTGTCTCCTTGATCTGAGAATATTGAAAATACGAAGCAATTAAGGATAGATCGGAGAAAACCACTTACTAGGAGAGATGTGGCATGAACGAACCCATCATAAGTTCATTATAATGTGATTCCTGCTCCTACTTTCATATTGCCTAGAGATTAGATCAATCTTCAATATATCATAGTGTTTCTTGAATTTCATGCGGTAGGCTCTGAAATATACTAAGTATTTTTTTCAAGATGAGGCTGAAATATATTAAGTATGAAGCATCCATGCACTAGTCACTTGTCAAGTACTCCTTCATTTTCTTTACAGAAATTTTAATGTTTCAAAAAAATCGACCAAAGGGATTCTCCCTCTGATTTCGTCTTAAAGAAAAGTACCTACACTTTGAACCCGGGTCGGTTACAGGGGTTTGACCCAGAGTTCATCACTCTACCGTTACACCATGTGAAGTTTGGATGCAATTTTAGTGTTTCAACTTGTAACATACACGAGTAAATATGTGAGATCGATTGTAGCCCTATTTTCCATGACCAATACCCGGGTCCATGATGTTCAGAATAAAATGTTAGATATAACGAAGGGAGCAATTTTTTAAATAGAAGTAGTTGACTCTGTTCCGGGCTAACCTCCTTGAAGAAGACACATACAGGGTACTCAGCTGAGTACTGTTTAAGCTCCAACACTTGGTATGAGTGTCCAATACACAGACCTGCGATTTCACGTTGCTCTGTGGACACGATAATCCAGTTTCCCTCCTTCCTGTGAGGTAGGCATGCCCTGATAGCGTCCCAGTCTCCCAATGTGCACACGTTTTCCAGGACAAGTAGGTACCTTTTCGCATCAAATTGCTTCATGAATTCTTCAATCATACCTCCTTGCTTTGCCACCATCCTCTCCATCCTCTTCAGTTGGGCAACATCTACAGTGGTTCCTTGTTGTAGACAGGAATTTGTGTAGAACTGAGTTACCAAGCTCTGAAGAAACTTGTGGTGACTGAACGGGTATGTTAGCTTGATCCAGCCTCGGCATCCAAAGTTTTGGCAGATTTCTGGATCTTGGTAGGCTTTCCTGATGATGGATGTCCTACCAAGATCACCACCTGTCCCCCACACGGAGATCACTCCAAGATCACTGTTTTCCTTGGTGATCAACTGCGTCAGATCCCCTAAGCCTTGCTGCTTTTTTGTGTTGTCCCTTGCCTCAACAAGCATGTCAAGTGCTGTTCCGCCAATAGCAGGGCTGGTTGCAGGTTGTTGCTGCATGACTGGCTTAGAGCCAGAGTCGCTGATGAGGCTGTAGCGCGAGTTCCTCTTGCTAACATCCTCAACCCTGGCTTTGATCTGCTCTATTTCGGTGACTACTGCATCTATGGGTAGCGCCGACGCTGCCATACAGGATGGTATAAAGCAGCGCCACCAGTGGCGCTGGTTGTCCAAGTGGACAACAAACTCGATGCAATCCTCCATGTCGTAGGCTAGGTCACGGACCTGCCTCACCCAAGTCCTCACAACATTGTTCTTCACACGCTCTTCATTGGCAACATTGAGGAAGGAGTACATCATCTCGAACTCACTTGTGATGAACACAAGGTCCCGTTGTGCACTCTGCCGCAGCTTTGACTCTTCCTCGATAGCTGATTGTGCCTTGGTCAGCACCCCCTCAACCACAGACTTCGCCAAGCCAACCACAAGGTCCCCCATTGCTTTCTTTATCTCTCGCTGAGTGTTTGTTATGTGATGCAGCTAGCAAGTAATGATGCTAACGTTGGAGATGTGTATCTCCTGAGTACCAAGAGAGGGGTCTATCAAAGGCTGGCAATAGCTTTGTCTTACCAATTGAGCCTCTTGGTAAAGGGATCTGCACCTAACCCAATGCCTTAATCAAGAAGTCCTGTTGGAAAAAGGAAAATTATTCAAGTCGGACTGTGGGGCGATAGATTGCACATGAGGTCACGAGGGGGGAAAATGGTCGCTTAAGAACAGCATGGTATACCTCCGGAAGAAAAAAAATAATGCAATAATATCTTTTGTACAAGAGACTGAACCAAGAATAGTTGTTTACACACAAGTGTTCTTAGACGAAGTGAAGAGTACATCAAACTAAATAGGAATCATTTTTACTGTGAATTAATTTGCCACCAGCTAGCTGCAAATGAGATGGCGAATGCCTGCTGGCACCATTGAAGACGACTTCGTGTTGCATATCTTATGATAAACTAACTTTTTTTCTGAGGTAACTGTACAGACATAACTGATAAATAAGTACACTGTAGGGGCATCCAAACAGGTTTGTAAATTCTTTTGAACAAATAAGACTCCGAAGATTGACAACAAATGGCGTATGGTGCAGCAGGATCAGGTGAATCAACTGCACTGACATGGTACTCTCCAGTTAGGATAGTTTGCTTCGGAGAAAAACTCCAGACAGAATATAAATTGTTAACCTAAGCCATGTATTTGCCCCCCAACATCATCCAGATTGTACACCATTTTATCATCAAAGTCAAGCACAGCTTCCCTGACGCATTACTCCGTGAGTTTAATACCAAGCAGGCTAACAGTACTATACTAATGTTCAAGTTCAAAACCATTCAAATAAGTACAGAACACTACCTTAACTTCCGAAACTGAAACTAATCAAATGAGGAACAGCCAACTAAGCGTTATCAGCATATATTGGCATGCATCTGTAACGAAAATTTGGGATAACTTAGATCAGATCCCTATACACAGCTGAAATGTGAGCAGGTAGTCAGGATTTGGAATCGAGTCTTCAATTAAAAGACTTTTGTGCCTCAGCAGTTAATTGAGGTGTTCTGCTAGTCAGATAGCAAGATGTAACTTATAACCAGGGGCGGACCTACACCCGATAATTTTGCAAACAAAATCGAAGTTAGTAATAACTGGGTCAGATCCGAATATATTTAGCATATGTTAGGGATTCGGGTGCTCCGTTTCGCACAGCAGGAAGTGAAGACAAGGGGCGGGAATACCTGATGGGTTCTCGTCGCCGGCAGAGGCGGGGCGAAGACGCGGCAAAGGGCGCCGCCGCTCGCCCCGTCGTCGGCTGCTCGTCGGGGGATGACTAGCTAGCGGTCGGCCCCGTTTTCGGAGGAGTATCCGAGAGGCTCGGGGTCGACGGAGCGGTGGAAGACGCGGTCGGAGGTAGGGTGTCGGCGAGAGGAAGCAGCGGCGACCGCGGAAGGGATGCTATGGACGGGAGACCGGGGTGGAGAGTGGTGATGTGAGAGCAGGCAGCGCCATGGACTTGGGGATTTTGGGTCTGACGCCCATGGAAGTGGAAAGGACCATACTCTAGCAATACAAAATGCACGGGGTAGTTTTTTGAAAAAACGGCACCGAACAGGCCCATTGACAGTCAAATTGCGATAACAGTGCGTGCATTCCACTGACCAGTGACCACTGCCTTGAACAAGACCTGATAACTTATCTTATTTTCATAAGAGTTACTAATTAATTGTTATGGTATTTACGGTCTGTGAAGCTCTTGCAAATTTCTACAGTTCCAAAGCCTTTATCATCGTTTTTCCTCCACGATGGATGAATCCTTTGGACTGCAAACATTACTAGGTGATTCCCCGCGCGTTGCCGCGGGATTTGAAAAAGCTTTTGATAAACAATGAATCATTGTGATTGTTTAGTTGCTCGTAAAAATAGTGTACCTGTAGAAATTACCCTGAGAGCCATATGAGCTATCTTTTGATGAAAACCATAAACTTTTATGGTACTTTTGAATGGATAATGCATACATCTAATGAGTAGAAAATGTGTACCAAGTTGGTAGAGGCCAGATTTTTTTTCATAACTAACTATGCAAGTGAGGTAAAAATTAATTTAGTTTCCCATCAGCCAATTTCAAACTTTATAAATTTCCATCATCTAATTTTCAGATTTAAATTCACGTTTGAGAATTCAAGATGATGTGCACATGAGAGAAATATCAATTAATATATCTCAGTGGGTTTTTAGTGCATCTTGGTGGGAGGTGATGATGTGGCTTCATGAGAGATGAGAGAAATCTTTAGTGGGTATCAATTATATAGGTTATATAGATTTCGATGAGTTGGATTGGATCAGGATTGATTTATGTGATTCGAGACTTAGACAATGGCTATTCTAGCGTTATCTTTTCATGGTAGTCTTTTTCTGTCCATAGTATTTTTTTCTACACTTGGAAAATTTGCAAACCTCGGTAGATATCCAACAATCAAATACCAATATATTTTTCATAACACCTTTTTTTTGCAGAAGTTTCATGACACCTTCTTGATCACAACACAATACATGAGTATGATTTATTTTTGAAAATTAATATGGAGGAATTAAAACAAGTTATCAGTGAAAATCATTAAAGGAGACGACAATTAACGCATGGAACAAAATTCATCAAAATCTAATATATAGGGGCATGATCATGCCAATCCGCATGGAGTAGCGATCCCTGTTTGTTCCGGTCTTGTTAGAGAATTTGCTGACAATGATTGAAAACCTTTTGTGAAGATTACTATAAAAATGGATCACTATAATAACAAATTTAATCATTTTTTGTGTTCAAGGCCGGACTAGCATTTGTTCGAGTATGGGGAGAGTCAATGCATCAATGTGATGTTGTTGATAAGCCTATTGTGTTTGTGACAAGATCCATGGAGAAAAAGGAAACAAAAAAGAGGAAGAAAAAGTTAAAAAGAAAAGCATAAAGGAGAAGAAAAATAAAATAAAAGAACAATGATGTTGCTCAATACTTAAAATTTCATGATTTGATTGGTCAAGACTTATTGTTGATATCATACCCATTTTTCATTCGTGTGCAATTCAATAGTGAGAACTTCAGTTCTGCCTTGGTATAATTTATTTTGCACTTGCACATGTCACCTATAAAAATGTGATTGTTCATCCCTCTTTCATTTCAACATCAATTTTCCATGATATTTTTTTGAGTAAAGTCTATTTACCCCCCCCCCTAAAATAAAAAATCAGACATTATACACCCTCAACTCTTCAAAACCAGATAAACTATCCCCAACTACCGTTAGAAGTGGTTTTTGGGGTGGTTTTGACGTTTTTTTAGTTCACAAACATATCTTCTATACTATAAAGAAATTAGATTTGAAAACAATTCTCACCAAGATTAGGCCCACCTCCCACCTCACAGAGGACCCACATGTCAGGCTGAAAGTTACATGAATGGTGGAAAAAAGGAGGGGGAGGGGACATTTCTGTGTTGATTTTCTCGTCGAAACCCAAAACTTTTTTCACCCAAAAAAGGGGCCACATAAATTGGAGAGTTTTTCTCCGTATAAATAAATGCCAACTATCATGAGTTTTAAGAAAATACATAAAGCTCTCTATACATGAAAGAGCAAATATAAAGTATTTTTAAAAGCGCTTTGCACTAAAGTAACATTGTTTTATTACCTACATGTCATCAATAAACGTGCATGCCGCACGTGCGTTCTTGCAAGTCTGTTAAATAGAAGATAGGTTTTAAAATAACAACAAATTTCTCTAGGCTAAAAAATTTCCAACAAAAATTATAGAGTCATTGGGACACGAGAAACCTAAATATAATATTTAAAGCTTCTGAAAATAAATATAGAGGCTTTAAAAATTGGATTTAACCGTAAAACATTCAAAAAATATCTAGAAGAATGCCAAAATATTTTAAACTATGAATAAATGCATTTTGAGGACTTATATATATATAATGATAAAACACAAGAGTGAAAGTGCCTCTAGTCTAGTGGTCAGAG
The DNA here is from genome assembly GCA_033239725.1 of Echinochloa phyllopogon. NCBI lineage: Eukaryota > Viridiplantae > Streptophyta > Magnoliopsida > Poales > Poaceae > Echinochloa > Echinochloa phyllopogon. The sequence goes on from BTCW01000008.1 coordinate 11,778,066, forward strand.
CACCTGAGTAGGACCCAACAGACCCAGGTTTGACTCCCCGTGGGAGCAAATTAAATGGGTTTGGAATAAAAAAAGTCTACAAAAATAGGTAGGGGCTTCCCCTTGAGAAGGACCTTGATGTCACCTAGAGGGGGGAGGGGGTGAATAGGTGAATCTGCAATTAACAAAAACTTTTTCCCGAAATCAGTACTGAAACCGGTCAGACCGGTTTCTGGCAGAAACCCACAATAATGCAATTGACCCCCTCTACGAATTCTAGAACAAACCAAACTTGAAGTGTAGCTCTTGTAGATGATTTCTAGCAGGTTCACTTAGTCCCTGCACACAAGTAGAGCACAACCAAGTAGATCAGAGCGGAAGCAAATATAAATGCTAGAATCGAACTTGTGAGGCAAACCGAGAAAGAGACGCGATGATATGTTTCCCGAAGTTCGGATTCACCGCTGCCACTATGGCCGTCACAAAGACTTGGTGAATCCTACTCTCCGTTGAGGGGCCTACGAAAGGCGGGCTTATCCACTCCAAGCAACTTTCCTCGGTTCCACTAACTTGTGACCCTTTTCTACAAAGGAGGCAAGGCCGGCCTATACAAATGATCCGCGGCTTACCACAAACGAGGTAGCTCAACGGCGACGCCTAGCCGTCTAGGAGACTTCACCTCCAAGAGTAACAAATGCTTCAATGGTTGCTAGACTTCACCGGAAGTGCTCAAGCTATGGATATGCTCTTGATGGCTGCAAGTAGCTCTCTCAATCTTTCTTTTGCTCACACACAATACATCCCTCAACCCAAATCCAAAGATATGATCTAAATCAATCAACTCTCACAAAGAGAGGTTTAGGGAGAGCTTGCTGGTGCACAAGAAGGCTTGGGACGCTCAAGAATGGCCAAGGAACTAGCAGCCCTCAAAGGAGAGGGCCAAGGGGTATAAATACCCCAATCTCAAAAACTAGCCGTTATGAACAGAGGCAAACCGGTCAGACCGGTTTCCCAAACCGGTCAGACCGGTTTTTCAAACCAACTAGCCGTTACACCTGTCAGAGCCGAAACCGATCTGACCAGTTTGGGTCGAGCCAACACACTAAGTTCCCAAGTGTTTTTCTCTCAAGGCTATCTCACATGGGTTGATCTATGAGCACTTTTGGTGTTGTCAAACAACTAATGTTGCATCCCTCTTGATAGTACGACATTCCTAAACTCAAGATTAAAACAATAAAAGAAATCTTCCACTTGAGCTTTTATGTCTTGATTGTTGCCATACTTGTTCATCTTCACTTTGAGGGCTCACAACATTTCTCTTTTGCTGAGCAAATCCAACTTGAGCAAATGGCTTTGAGTTTCCAAGAATATGAACCAATTCATAAGCCATTCCAATACATGATCTATAGTGAATAGATGCGTTGCATAGCTTCACTCCATCTCTCGGGGCGAGCTCTCCTCTGGGTTGGTGTGCTCCTCTGGCGGTGCAAGACGGGCCTGCTCAGCCTCAGTTAATGCCCCGTTCTCTTGAGGCGGTACAGACGGTCCTTCCTCAGCGGGCGGTGCTCCCGCGGGAATCCCTGGCAGTATGGGATGGTTCCCCAAAACCTCACCCCATGCCATGACAGGCGTTCCAAGTAGGACATGGGGTTCTCCAATTGCCGGAACAGGCGTTCCACTTCTGGTCCAATCCTGGATACGCAGGTCCCGAGCCTGCCTGAGGCTTTCTTGGGCGACTGCCTCATTGCTGATGGCAGCAGCAGCTCTGGCTTCCGCTTGGGCCACCCGGACTTGGTGCATGCGGACCAAGAATTCTGCTTGTTCAGCCCGGGAGGTCTGTTCTCTCAGGCGTTCAGCCTGCTCGTCAAAGAGTTGGTCCAAGGAACTGAGGTAGGTGACCACTTGGTACAGGATGGGTTCCTCTTGACGGCGCTGCTCCAAATTCCTTATGCGGGCTCGCCAGACTGCGCTTCTGACGATCGGTGGAAAGTACCTCATTGGGGTGGGGACCAGGTGCCTTTCAAAGATTCCGCACATGAAGCGGAGGGCTTTCCTGAGGGCCAAGGGGTAGGTGTCCTGGTGCCTGTACCCTGTGGAAGTCGTACGCCATGCTTCGACAGGGTGGAGGTCACTCTTGGCGACAACTATGATCACTCTGCAGCGTTGGGTCCCATGGTGCTCATACTCCCTGCTGTAGTACCTCGAGCGTTCAGGCACACCGAGGCGTTCCAGCGCGGGGATCAACAGGCTAGCAAAGCCCGGTGTGACTGGGCAAACTCCCTGGGTCCATCCTTGTTCCGCCATCTGAAACCAGGGGAAAACAAAAACTGAACAGGTGCAGGATAAAGATGACCTTTATTGCATAACATGGTGGGGTACAAAGATCATGGATACATCGAGGCTAAGCTGGTAGTGCTACTGGAAACAGCAGACCCTACTCTAGGAGAGGCTAGACTAAGTGCTAATCTACTCTAGACAGACTCGGCGCTTCTTCAGGGGGAGCTGATACTCTGGCACTTCATCTTCGGTCTGTGTGCCTGCATCCATGTGGGTCATCTCGGGCTCTCCTTCCAACAGTCCATTCTCCCTTCTGTAGGCTTCAAGCCTATCCATGTACTCAGAGTAAGCCTGGCATCTGGCCTGTTGGGCAGCTAGGGAGCTGACAGCCTGGGTAGCTGTCACCTTCTGAATCTCCAACTCTCTCTTCACTTCTTCCAACTCCTTCTCCGCTTTCTCGGCTCTGCGGATCCGATGCCTCAGCTGTCCCGATGTCTCTCGGTACAGCCTGTCCAATCCAGTGAGGTAAATGGACATGTGGGATACAGTGTCCTCCATATCTTCATCTCTCCCAAGGTTCCTCATCTGAGCGATCCACTCACGTCCTCCACTCACCAGGGGTGGGGTAAAACCTAGTGCTGTTCCCACGAGGTACTGCCTGTAGAGTATGCGGAGGCACATCAGGGCTCTCCTTGCGGCTTTGCGGTAGGCATTGGGGCGGTCGTAGCCGGTGGCGTGGACAAACCAAGGTGCCACTTCCTTGTACAGCGAGCTCCTCCCCACAAAAATGAACATCCGGCACCGACGGGTACCATTGGTGGTGAACTCCCGGCAAAAGTACTCGGGGATCTCTGTGACTCCAACGTGCTCCAGGCTGAGCAGCAGCAACTTGGGGAGGCCAGGCTCTGTGGGGCAGACTCCTTCGCCCCAACCCTCGTCAACCGGCTGGGCCATCTGGAACAAGTCAAAAAGCCGTCGGTGAGTACTTGTGTGGGGGAAAGGATTAGGCAAGAACACACTAGGGTCAAGATCCTAGGGGTTACGTCCTACAGCCAACCTATCGGCTCTGATACCACCTGAAGCGTCCCATCGAAAGAGAGAACTTAAAGTGATACAAATACCAGTCCCAGGATGCTGGTTCACATTATTACAACAGATAGTTCAGTACAACGACAACATTACGGGAGACGGTGGCATTGCAGGGCCACAACAAACAGAACTAACACTAAGCTCTAGATAAAAAGGTTGATAACATAGAGGTCTTCATCAGAGTGGCAACGCATGCGGCTTCCAGCGGGTGGCCCTAACTCATAGGCAAAGGTTGGGTGCAGAACGAACCCCACTAGGCGATATCCTCAGGCACAAAGTCCGGGTCTGCTTCTGCAACAGATTAAGCAAGGGTGAGTACATACGTACTCAGCAAGCGCAACCACAACCACGGAGGGAGTAACAGAAGTATGCAAGAATTGTAACAAGGAAGGCTCATGGTTCATTTAGCAGCAAAGCAATTTTTATTACACATGCAAGGGGTTGGTTTTCGCAATGGGTTTTCACAAATATTACTTTTAAAAGGAACAGTAAATGTAACTTTTTCTCGTACAGGATTTTGTTGCTACCAGATTTCCCATCTGTCGTAGCCCAAGTCCAAAACATTTCTCAGCTCGATCAAATACCAACTTTTTCTTACACCAAAACAGGGGACTAGTGAAGTGACCAAGCCGTAACTTGCCCAATACCGTGGACACGGCTATCCGGATAGGTTTTAACTCTGCAGAGGTGTACACAACCACAAGTAGGCTACCACAACAAGAACACCTTGGTGCCAGTGTAGCTCCTAACAAAGCCATTACCCACCATAGCTAAACTGACAAGTTAACACAGACGCGACCAGGGGTTAGCAACCTACCAACGAGGTTCTAACCAGGGGCATACCTCACATAGACCGTATCCCCGGCTCCATGGCCCTCTGTTGCTCACCAGCACACCACATAACCAGCAGCTCAACTAGTGGGATTTGTGCTAGGCCGTTGCCACATACAACGGTCGAGTGGTGGTACAGAAAAATGGGTTAGGCTAGATGACACATCAACATCATCCCAAAACTTGTGATAGGATAGACAACTCCCACCATGCTCAACCATACCGGTTCGATCTCACCTCGGTATTTCACACGAAAATACCGTCTATCTCATCCCACACGGGTACTCATTTTGTTTTACACAAATCATCTCTTTTTATTTTAAAGTATGCACACGGTTGCTTTTGCAAACACCAAGTATTTGTCATGGGGGTATAATGGTAAAATGTTCCTAAGCATTTCTAGCAGTGACTAATATTCAAACAGAACATTGTCATATTTAAATATTAATCTAGGTTGTCAAGGAATTAGTCATAGCAATCAAGGGGTGGCTATCCAACCGGGTTTAGCAGTAAAATCATGCAAGTTTTATAAAACAGGCCATGGGTTGTGTTTATAAAAACTGGGACAACAGTATGCATCAAAGGGTGGGATTGCACTTGCCGTTCTCCCAACCCTCGGGGGATTCCTGCCCGGGGTCTTGGTCTCCAAGCTCCTGCTCGTAGACTTGCTCCTCCTCGGGTCCTTCCTCGTTCACAGCGGAGTCTACGGCACACACAAACCACATCCAATAAATAAAAGAAAAGGCTTTTATTGAGCTCCGAAAGAAGAACGGAAAAGAGAGCGGATGATAATGACACGATTATTTTTGAGTATGGGCTGGACGGATTTGGCGGAAATATATTGGTGAATATTGTGGTGGAGTTTGGGGTCAAACGGGATTAATTTGGCGCATGAAATGACGAGTTTAGTGGGGTTTAGGGGCTGTTTAAAAAGAAAAGGACCTTTCTGTAATTACTCTAAAGCTCAGGGGGTTTTGTGCAAAGTGCCAGAGAGAGAGGGCTTAAGTGCTGGACGGCGGGTTCGAATAGGATAAACATCAGGGGGTTATGCACAAACGTGCCTTCTTCCCCGCGAAACAGAGCACAGAGGGGGGGGGGGAGAAGGACGGCGGCGGCGCAGACCGGCTCGCCGGCGATTTAGGGCGGTTCGGGTGGAATTGATTGGGGGAAAAGAGAGAGGGGAGTGTGGCGAGTCTACTCGTGGTCTTACTCTAGGCAGAGGTGCAGTGGGGAGGGCTGCCCACGAGGGCCAGAGGCGGCGGCGGCGCTGGCAGTGGGGGCGGCGGTGCTGTGGCGGTGGAGGGGACGATTGTGGTGGGGTGTGAGCTCAAGGTGATGGAGGAGAGGCCGACCGGCCTATTTATAGGCGTGGAGGTGGTTCGAGGAGGTGGGCCGACGAGAGGGGTGGGCGGCGGTGACCTTGGCGGCCGGCGGGTGGAGTTAATGGTGTTCGGCGTGAATCACGGCCGGCGACGGGACGACTCATCGTCGTGGTGTCCTCCGGAGTGTACGGTGGTGTCGCTGTGTTTGTCGCGCGCGAGCGTCGGGACGTGGCGTGCGCGTGGTATGGTGGTGACAGGACAGCGGCGGGACCGGCGGTGGCGTGCACGCGCGCGGAGAGAGTGCTGTGGCGGCCGGCGTTTTCGTGCGGTGTGCGTGCGGGGGTGGTGCAGCGGGAGGTTGGCACGGTGGTTGTCGGCGGTGGGCGGAGCAGAGCGCGCGCGTCCGAGCCTGGTGGTGGCGTGCAGGAGCGGCGTGGTGGTCGGCGGTGCGTCGGTCGAGGAGCTCGGGTTGGCGGCACGGCAACGGTGCACGGCGGTCGGGAGCACGAACGCGCACGAGCACGTGGGACGGCGGCGGTGCGGGGTTACGACAGCGGGGCGGCGTGTTGGCGCGGCGGTGTTGGCGTGCACGACGCGCAGCGCGGGTGGTGTGGTGTGCGGCAGCGCCGGTGGTGATGGCGAGCGCAGCACGCAGTGGATTGGCCGGCGGCGAGCAGAGCGGAGGGGTGGTGGGGCCGGCCGGGTACGGGTGGTCGGCGACGGGCGGAGCGGGGCAGAGCAGAGCGGCAGCGCCGGGGTGGGGCGGTGCGGGACAGGGCGCTCGAGGCAGGGGAAACAGAGGAAGGGAGAAAGGGAAAGAAAAGAAAGAAGGAAAGGAGAGAAAGAAAGAAAAAGGAAGAGGGAAAAAGAAAAGGAGAAAAGGGGAGGGGAAAAAAAAGAGGGGAGAGCCGGCGGGATTCGTGGCGGAAAGTTGATGGGCGGTCGACGACGGTCGGCCAGAGAGAGACGGACCCGGCGGTCGACCCGAGAGCGGGCGACGCGGGATGGGGTGGAAAGAGGATGGCGACGAAGAAGCGAACAGGAAAAAGAGGGGGGGAAACACAGGGCGAACAGGATTGGCGGAGGAGGGAGCTCGGGCGGTGAAACGATTTGAAACGATTTTTACCGGGTGTGTTATTTAGTGATTTTCCAGGGATTAGAAACGCGGGCGTTACAAACCTACCCCACTTAAAAGGAATCTCGTCCTCGAGATTCGGCTGGGTCCTAAAAAGGTGGGGGAACTCTTTCTTCAGGGCATCTTCTCTTTCCCACGTAGCTTCCTTTACACTGTGTTTGCTCCACTGTACTCTGCATATTCTCACTTCGGAGTTTCTGGTTCTCTTGGTGACGGTGTCCAAAATTTTGACCGGTACCTCCTCATATCGTAGATCTGTCTGCAGGTCTATCTCTTCCTCCGGTATGTGTTCTTCTTCAGGTACTCTCAGGCATTTTCTCAACTGGGAGACATGGAATACCGGGTGTATATCTGACATTGCTTCGGGTAACTCCAATCGGTAGGCCACCTTCCCAACTTTCTTCTGCACCGGGTATGGTCCGATATACCGAGGGGCCAATTTTCCATGTACTTGGAATCTACGGGTTCCACGGATGGGTGAAACCTTGAGATAAACAAAATCTCCTGGATTAAATTCCAGTTCTCGTCTCTTCTTGTCTGCGTAGCTTTTCTGTCTGGACTGAGCTTCTCTCAATTTCTCCCTAATTTCAGCCACTTTCTCCTCGGCTTCTTTTATGAGCGCGGGTCCCACCAGTGTACGCTCTCCTACTTCTGACCACATTAGAGGAGTTCTGCACTTTCTCCCGTAGAGGGCTTCAAACGGTGACATACCCAGACTTGCCTGGTAACCATTGTTGTAGGAGAACTCTGCGTAGGGTAAACTTTGTTCCCAATCTTTACCATAGGTAAGGACACACGCTCTCAGCATATCTTCCATAATTTGATTTACTCGTTCTGTCTGGCCATCGGTCTGAGCGTGATACGCGGAGCTAAAGTCCAACTTGGTGCCCATAGCTTTATGTAAGCTTTTCCAAAATCTCGAGGTGAACTGGGTCCCTCGGTCTGAAACAATTCTACTGGGCACTCCATGCAACTTCACTATGTTTTCCACATACAGTTTGGCTAGTTTCTCTCCACCATAATTCGTCCGTACAGGTAAAAAGTGAGCGACTTTAGTGAGTCGGTCCACTATTACCCATATAGAGTCATGTCCCTTCTGTGTTCTGGGTAGTCCTACCACAAAGTCCATTCCTATCTAATCCCATTTCCAAACTGGGATAGGCAAGGGTTGTAATAATCCTGCCGGCTTCTGGTGTTCTGCTTTAATCCTTTGGCAGGTATCACACTGAGCGACAAACTGGGCTATGTCAGCTTTCATTCCTTTCCACCAATAGTTTTGCTTTAAATCCAAATACATTTTGGTGGATCCCGGGTGAATGGAATATGGCGAGTTGTGAGCCTCGTCCATGATTATCTGTCTAAAGTCTCCTTCCTTAGGCACACAAATCCTGTCTTTATACCGCAGCGTTCCTTTGCTGTCGACTCTAAAGCCTGGTGCCTTATTTTCTCCGGTATGCTTGCAGATCTGTACTAAATCCTTGTCTGTTCCCTGGGCTTCTCTGATCCGATCCTCCAGAGTGGGCTGGATTGTCAGTTGGTGGTTATTATTCTGAGGGACGATGTGCACATTTAATCGTGCCATTTCTTCTTGCAGGTGGGCACTCCTGGGTTTGTAAGATTTCCGGCTCAGGGCATCTGCCACCACATTAGCCTTGCCAGGGTGGTAATGAATTTCCACATTATAATCTTTAACCAATTCTAGCCACCTTCTCTGTCTGAGGTTCAGATCTGGTTGGGTGAAAATATACTTTAAACTCTTATGGTCCGTGTATATTTCACACTTATTCCCAATTAGATAGTGTCTCCAGATTTTGAGTGCGTGCACCACGGCTGCAAACTCTAAGTCATGCATTGGGTAATTCTGCTCATGGGGTCTAAGTTGTCGGGAGGCATATGCCACAACCTTCCCATCTTGCATGAGGACACATCCTAATCCTTGGCGGGATGCGTCGCAGTAAACGACAAAATCTCAGTGAATATCTGGTAGGGTTAAAACTGGGGCAGCGGTCAGCCTTTTCTTCAGCTCTTGGAAACTCTTTTCACACAACTCGGTCCAAACAAATTTCTTTTCCTTCTTAAGCAATTCTGTCATGGGTTTAGTTATCTTGGAAAATCCTTCAATAAACCTCCGGTAATACCCAGCTAAACCCAGGAAACTTCTGATCTCACTCACATTGGTTGGTTGCTGCCAGTTCGAGACTGCTTCTACCTTCTTAGGGTCTACTGCTACCCCTTCTGCGGTCAGAATATGGCCAAGGAAGGCTACTTTTTCCAGCCAGAATTCACACTTGCTAAACTTGGCATAGAGCTGGTGTGCTCTCAACTTTTCCAACACTACTCGCAGGTGTTGTTCATGCTCTTCGGCACTTTTGGAGTAGATGAGTATGTCGTCAATAAAGACTACGACAAACTTGTCCAGTTCATCCATAAACACTTTGTTCATGAGATTCATGAAGTAAGCTGGCGCATTGGTGAGCCCAAATGGCATCACTGTGAACTCGTACTGACCGTAACGGGTGACAAAAGCGGTCTTTAAGGTGTCACTCCCCTTAATCTTCAGTTGGTGATACCCAGTCCTTAAGTCAATCTTGGAGAAGTACTTGGCTCCTTTTAATTGATCAAAGAGGTCATCAATTCTAGGGAGTGGGTATTTGTTCTTGATAGTGACATCATTTAGTGCACGATAGTCGATGCATAATCTCATACTCCCATCTTTCTTCCTCACAAAGAGTACTGGGGCTCCCCAAGGGGATGTGCTGGGTCTGATAAATCCCATCTGTTGTAACTCTTCTAGTTGTTTCTTTAACTCCGCTAATTCTGAGGCTGCCATCCTATAGGGTCTTTTGGCTATAGGAGAGGTTCCAGGGACTAGTTCAATAGCGAATTCTATGTCCCTATCCGGTGGCATACCAGGTAAAATTTCAGGGAAAACATCAGGATATTCTCTGATTACCGGGACTTCTTCTATGGTTTTTGTTTCCATACTAAAGATCATGGGGTCTGGTCCACTTCCCTTGGTGTGACAGGCTACTTGTATTCCATCCGGGTTGGTTAGGTGTACTACCTTGTCAGCACAACCTATGAGACCATTATGTTTCCCCAACCAATCCATTCCAAGGATCACATCTATTCCTTTGGATTCTAGTACCACTAGGTCTGCTAGAAACTCTACCCCACTTAAAAGAATCCGTACCCGCGAACAACCTAATTGGCACTTAATATCACCTCCAGGTGTTCGGGTTAGTAGGGGTGTCTTTAGTAGTACTGTAGGTATTTTGTGCTTTTCCACAAAACTTGATGATATGAAAGAATGCGATGCCCCAGAATCAAATAATATTGTTGCCAAAACTGAACTGACTAGGTACTCACCGAGTACTACTCCTTGTGCTCCTTGAGCTTCCTGCGCGTCGATGTGGTTGACGCGGGCTCGTCCATACGACTGCTGGGTGTTGTTGTTGTTGTTGCTGCTGGTGTTGGTGCTGCGGACGGGTACACGGTTGGCTCCGGACACTGGTGGCTTGGGTCCATTCACCGAGTTGGAGTAGACTGATATCGCAGGCTTGCTCCTAGGATACGGGCAATCGGCGATGTAGTGCCCGGTCTCACGGCAGTTGAAACAGGCTCTTGCATTGCTGTTGCTGGCTGTGGCCTGACTGACTTTGCTCTGTGGTGGCTTCGAAGCGGTCTGGCTCTTGAACTGGTGGTTGGGAGCCTGGGAGCTTGTGGCCTGAAACTGGGTCCTATACTGCACGGGAGCCTGGGGTCTAGGTGCAGCATAACCGGAGCTCCTGGGTTTCTGCGAGCGGTCCATCTGACGGTTCTTGCTTTCCAAGAACTTGCGCTTGTTCTCTTGCCTTGCCTCCATTCTGGCCTTTTATGTGACAATGGCCTTGTTCATCAGTGTATTGAAGTCAGGGAAACTGTGGGTGACTATCAGGGCCCGAAGATCTGGGTGTAGACCTCTAATGAAAGCATCGTGCCTCTTTACATCTGTCTTCACTTCATCTGGTGCATAACGGGCCAATTCAGTGAACTCATGGGTGTATTCTTCTACAGTCTTGTTTCCTTGCTTCAGTGCACGAAACTCATCTGCCTTGCGCCTCATGGTGGCGTCGGGAATGTGGTAGCGACGAAACTCTTCTTCAAACTCTTTCCAGGTGATTGCGGACTCATTCGGGGAAGCTGCACAATAAGCATCCCACCAAGCTAAGGCAGTTCCAGTGAGCTGGTGGGAGGTCAGAAGAACTTTGTCACGGTCTCCACATCCAAATGGTTCCAGCTTTCTCTTGATAGTTCTCAGCCAGTCATCTGCTTCCAAGGGGTTGCTGGACCCTCCAAAGGTGGGCGGCCTGGTTCTCAGAAAATTTGTCAACTTGTCACCCGCATTGGGTCTACGGGCTGTCTCCTGACGGCGGCTAGCATTCCACACATTTTGCATGAATAGGGTGTGGTGGTACAAAGCTTGTGCCAAGTTGAAATCTGGTGGGAGTGGGGGCATAACAAAAGATCCCTCATTCTGACTTCTGGGATGGCTTGCTTCTGGTCCGCCTCTTACAGGCGCTTGTCCTTCGGGCTGGTTCTCTCCCATAGGATCCTGCTGATCCACTTCCTGGTTCTCAGGATTCTCTCTCCTTCCTTCTGGTTGTTCCCCCCCAGCGGGAGGGGCGCGTCTCTGAGAGGCGCTAGCACGAGTGTTCACCATCTACAGTTGGAGCAAGGCCTTTGTGAGATTGGGTTAAATGATGTTTAAGTTGATTAGTTCGCATTTTGAAAAGGCAGAAAAAGCACACCAGCTAACAAACAAACACATAAGGTTTCATTCCAACAGCTGAGGGCTACAACACTTGGGGGAGGTACAACAAGGCTCGCACTTCAGGGCGGGGTACAAGACAAGGCAGGGAAACTACTGCTAGGGATACAAGGGTTCTTCGGACCAAGCTCGCTTCATTCCCATCTGAGCGCTTGACTCTGGGCCTACTCTCGGGGCGAGCTCTCCTCTGGGTTGGTGTGCTCCTCTGGCGGTGCAAGACGGGCCTGCTCAGCCTCAGTTAATGCCCCGTTCTCTTGAGGCGGTACAGACGGTCCTTCCTCAGCGGGCGGTGCTCCCGCGGGAATCCCTGGCAGTATGCGATGGTTCCCCAAAACCTCACCCCATGCCATGACAGGCGTTCCAAGTAGGACATGGGGTTCTCCAATTGCTGGAACAGGCGTTCCACTTCTGGTCCAATCCTGGATACGCAGGTCCCGAGCCTGCCTGAGGCTTTCTTGGGCGACTGCCTCATTGCTGATGGCAGCAGCAGCTCTGGCTTCCGCTTGGGCCACCCGGACTTGGTGCATGCGGACCAAGAATTCTGCTTGTTCAGCCCGGGAGGTCTGTTCTCTCAGGCGTTCAGCCTGCTCGTCAAAGAGTTGGTCCAAGGAACTGAGGTAGGTGACCACTTGGTACAGGATGGGTTCCTCTTGACGGCGCTGCTCCAAATTCCTTATGCGGGCTCGCCAGACTGCGCTTCTGACGATCGGTGGAAAGTACCTCATTGGGGTGGGGACCAGGTGCCTTTCAAAGATTCCGCACATGAAGCGGAGGGCTTTCCTGAGGGCCAAGGGGTAGGTGTCCTGGTGCCTGTACCCTGTGGCGGTCGTACGCCATGCTTCGACAGGGTGGAGGTCACTCTTGGCGACAACTATGATCACTCTGCAGCGTTGGGTCCCATGGTGCTCATACTCCCTGCTGTAGTACCTCGGGCGTTCAGGCACACCGAGGCGTTCCAGCGCGGGGATCAACAGGCTAGCAAAGCCCGGTGTGACTGGGCAAACTCCCTGGGTCCATCCTTGTTCCGCCATCTGAAACCAGGGGAAAACAAAAACTGAACAGGTGCAGGATAAAAGATGACCTTTATTGCATAACATGGTAGGGTACAAAGATCATGGATACATCGAGGCTAAGCTGGTAGTGCTACTGGAAACAGCAGACCCTACTCTAGGAGAGGCTAGACTAAGTGCTAATCTACTCTAGACAGACTCGGCGCTTCTTCAGGGGGAGCTGATACTCTGGCACTTCATCTTCGGTCTGTGTGCCTGCATCCATGTGGGTCATCTCGGGCTCTCCTTCCAACAGCCCATTCTCCCTTCTGTAGGCTTCAAGCCTATCCATGTACTCAGAGTAAGCCTGGCATCTGGCCTGTTGGGCAGCTAGGGAGCTGACAGCCTGGGTAGCTGTCACCTTCTGAATCTCCAACTCTCTCTTCACTTCTTCCAACTCCTTCTCCGCTTTCTCGGCTCTGCGGATCCGATGCCTCAGCTGTCCCGATGTCTCTCGGTACAGCCTGTCCAATCCAGTGAGGTAAATGGACATGTGGGATACAGTGTCCTCCATATCTTCATCTCTCCCAAGGTTCCTCATCTGAGCGATCCACTCACGTCCTCCACTCACCAGGGGTGGGGTAAAACCTAGTGCTGTTCCCACGAGGTACTGCCTGTAGAGTGTGCGGAGGCACATCAGGGCTCTCCTTGCGGCTTTGCGGTAGGCATTGGGGCGGTCGTAGCCGGTGGCGTGGACAAACCAAGGTGTCACTTCCTTGTACAGCGAGCTCCTCCCCACAAAAATGAACATCCGGCACCGACAGGTACCATTGGTGGTGAACTCCCGGCAAAAGTACTCGGGGATCTCTGTGACTCCAACATGCTCCAGGCTGAGCAGCAGCAACTTGGGGAGGCCAGGCTCTGCGGGGCAGACTCCTTCGCCCCAACCCTCGTCAACCGGCTGGGCCATCTGGAACAAGTCAAAAAGCCGTCGGTGAGTACTTGTGTGGGGGAAAGGATTAGGCAAGAACACACTAGGGTCAAGATCCTAGGGGTTACGTCCTACAGCCAACCTATCGGCTCTGATACCACCTGAAGCGTCCCCTCGAAAGAGAGAACTTAATGTGATACAAATACCAGTCCTAGGATGCTGGTTCACATTATTACAACAGATAGTTCAGTACAACGACAACATTACGGGAGACGGTGGCATTGCAGGGCCACAACAAACAGAACTAACACTAAGCTCTAGATAAAAAGGTTGATAACATAGAGGTCTTCATCAGAGTGGCAACGCATGCGGCTTCCAGCGGGTGGCCCTAACTCATAGGCAAAGGTTGGGTGCAGAACGAACCCCACTAGGCGATATCCTCAGGCACAAAGTCCGGGTCTGCTTCTGCAACAGATTAAGCAAGGGTGAGTACATACGTACTCAGCAAGCGCAACCACAACCACGGAGGGAGTAACAGAAGTATGCAAGAATTGTAACAAGGAAGGCTCATGGTTCATTTAGCAGCAAAGCAATTTTTATTACACATGCAAGGGGTTGGTTTTCGCAATGGGTTTTCACAAATATTACTTTTAAAAGGAACAGTAAATGTAACTTTTTCTCGTACAGGATTTTGTTGCTACCAGATTTCCCATCTGTCGTAGCCCAAGTCCAAAACATTTCTCAGCTCGATCAAATACCAACTTTTTCTTACACCAAAACAGGGGACTAGTGAAGTGACCAAGCCGTAACTTGCCCAATACCGTGGACACGGCTATCCGGATAGGTTTTAACTCTGCAGAGGTGTACACAACCACAAGTAGGCTACCACAACAAGAACACCTTGGTGCCAGTGTAGCTCCTAACAAAGCCATTACCCACCATAGCTAAACTGACAAGTTAACACAGATGCGACCAGGGGTTAGCAACCTACCAACGAGGTTCTAACCAGGGGCATACCTCACATAGACCGTATCCCCGGCTCCATGGCCCTCTGTTGCTCACCAGCACACCACATAACCAGCAGCTCAACTAGTGGGATTTGTGCTAGGCCGTTGCCACATACAACGGTCGAGTGGTGGTACAGAAAAATGGGTTAGGCTAGATGACACATCAACATCATCCCAAAACTTGTGATAGGATAGACAACTCCCACCATGCTCAACCATACCGGTTCGAGCTCACCTCGGTATTTCACACGAAAATACCGTCTATCTCATCCCACACGGGTACTCATTTTGTTTTACACAAATCATCTCTTTTTATTTTAAAGTATGCACACGGTTGCTTTTGCAAACACCAAGTATTTGTCATGGGGGTATAATGGTAAAATGTTCCTAAGCATTTCTAGCAGTGACTAATATTCAAACAGAACATTGTCATATTTAAATATTAATCTGGGTTGTCAAGGAATTAGTCATAGCAATCAAGGGGTGGCTATCCAACCGGGTTTAGCAGTAAAATCATGCAAGTTTTATAAAACAGGCCATGGGTTGTGTTTATAAAAACTGGGACAACAGTATGCATCAAAGGGTGGGATTGCACTTGCCGTTCTCCCAACCCTCGGGGGATTCCTGCCCGGGGTCTTGGTCTCCAAGCTCTTGCTCGTAGACTTGCTCCTCCTCGGGTCCTTCCTCGTTCACAGCGGAGTCTACGGCACACACAAACCACATCCAATAAATAAAAGAAAAGGCTTTTATTGAGCTCCGAAAGAAGAACGGAAAAGAGAGCGGATGATAATGACACGATTATTTTTGAGTATGGGCTGGACGGATTTGGCGGAAATATATTGGTGAATATTGTGGTGGAGTTTGGGGTCAAACGGGATTAATTTGGCGCATGAAATGACGAGTTTAGTGGGGTTTAGGGGCTGTTTAAAAAGAAAAGGACCTTTCTGTAATTACTCTAAAGCTCAGGGGGTTTTGTGCAAAGTGCCAGAGAGAGGGCTTAAGTGCTGGACGGCGGGTTCGAATAGGATAAACATCAGGGGGTTATGCACAAACGTGCCTTCTTCCCCGCGAAACAGAGCACAGAGGGGGGGGAGAAGGACGGCGGCGGCGCAGACCGGCTCGCCGGCGATTTAGGGCGGTTCGGGTGGAATTGATTGGGGGAAAAGAGAGAGGGGAGTGTGGCGAGTCTACTCGTGGTCTTACTCTAGGCAGAGGTGCAGTGGGGAGGGCTGCCCACGAGGGCCAGAGGCGGCGGCGGCGCTGGCAGTGGGGGCGGCGGTGCTGTGGCGGTGGAGGGGACGATTGTGGTGGGGTGTGAGCTCAAGGTGATGGAGGAGAGGCCGACCGGCCTATTTATAGGCGTGGAGGTGGTTCGAGGAGGTGGGCCGACGAGAGGGGTGGGCGGCGGTGACCTTGGCGGCCGGCGGGTGGAGTTAATGGTGTTCGGCGTGAATCACGGCCGGCGACGGGACGACTCGTCGTCGTGGTGTCCTCCGGAGTGTACGGTGGTGTCGCTGTGTTTGTCGCGCGCGAGCGTCGGGACGTGGCGTGCGCGTGGTGTGGTGGTGACAGGACAGCGGCAGGGCCGGCGGTGGCGTGCACGCACGCGGAGAGAGTGCTGTGGCGGCCGGCGTGTTTGTGCGGTGAGCGTGCGGGGGTGGTGCAGCGGGAGGTTGGCACGGTGGTTGTCGGCGGTGGGCGGAGCAGAGCGCGCGCGTCCGAGCCTGGTGGTGGCGTGCAGGAGCGGCGTGGTGGTCGGCGGTGCGTCGGTCGAGGAGCTCGGGTTGGCGGCACGGCAACGGTGCACGGCGGTCGGGAGCACGGACGCGCACGAGCACGTGGGACGGCGGCGGTGCGGGGTTACGGCAGCGGGGCGGCGTGTTGGCGCGGCGGCGTTGGCGTGCACGACGCGCAGCGCGGGTGGTGTGGCGTGCGGCAGCGCCGGTGGTGATGGCGAGCGCAGCACGCAGTGGATTGGCCGGCGGCGAGCAGAGCGGAGGGGTGGTGGGGCCGGCCGGGTACGGGTGGTCGGCGACGGGCGGAGCGGTGCGGGACAGGGCGCTCGGGGCAGGGGAAACAGAGGAAGGGAGAAAGGGAAAGAAAAGAAAGAAGGAAAGGAGAGAAAGAAAGAAAAAGGAAGAGGGAAAAAGAAAAGGAGAAAAGGGGAAAAGGGGAGGGGAAAAAAAAGAGGGGAGAGCCGGCGGGATTCGTGGCGGAAAGTTGATGGGCGGTCGACGACGGTCGGCCAGAGAGAGACAGACCCGGCGGTCGACCCGAGAGCGGGCGACGCGGGATGGGGTGGAAAGAGGATGGCGACGAAGAAGCGAACAGGAAAAAGAGGGGGGGAACACAGGGCGAACAGGATTGGCGGAGGAGGGAGCTCGGGCGGTGAAACGATTTGAAACGATTTTTACCGGGTGTGTTATTTAGTGATTTTCCAGGGATTAGAAACGCGGGCGTTACACCAACTAATTTGCATAAGATCATGTCTCATTTGTCATTTCACTTCACTTGTCATTGTATTACTTAGTTACATGGGATCATAAACACTTGTTTGTTTTCATATCATATATACCAACAATGAGCTCTCATTCTTTAATAAATATATTTCATGAATATCCACAAGAATAAAACCCTGCTCATATTCTTAAACAAACAAGTTAAATACAAATCATGTTGTCATCCAAAATCACCAAAACATATAAGTGACTAGATACACTTTCACCCCTCCCGACTTCGGTCAAATGATAAAACACAAGACCAAACTAGCATGAATGCAAATAGTACCGATGTGTGTTGCATTCTTGCTAGTTTCATGTGTTTTTTTGTTGTGCACATTTATCAAAATCCATTTAAACATTAGTTATAATGTTTTGGGGATTTTCTCTATATTTTTCCAATTTTTAAAGTTATATTAAAATTTTGGAAGCTTCTGGAGATAATTCTCACGATCTTTGAATATTTTATTTAGATTTCTTGAATATATAATTACAATTTTTTTTGAAACTTATGGAGGCCACAAGTTTTTTTTATTGATTTAAAAATTTGTCATGCATTTGTTTTTGAACTATTAAATAGTCAAAACCACATTTAAACCACTTTGACCTGGAGTAGGGGGGTAGTTTGTCCAGTTTCGAAGAGTTGGGGTGTATAATGTCTGGTTTTCGAGTTCAGTTTTTTTTTTCAAATTATCAAGGGGTAAAATTGACTTTACTCTTTTTTTTGACGAATCTCAATAATGCCAATGGATCTCTGTCTCAAAGTCTTTCACATAATGAGTATAATAGGTTGAAAATAATCTAGTGTAGGCTTGAGTGACTTGATGTGATGAGTGGCTCCATGAACTCTGGTAAGATAATTTCATTTATGTTGGATTTGCATCTTTTTGACTCAACACAATCTCCAAAACTATATAATTGTAGTTAAAAACTTTCAGTGTGCTAGTGTTTGTAACAAAATCATAACTATATCATAGTACATTCAAATGCAAACACAATAGTGCCGCTTTTATTACTTGCAAACCAAAAATAATACATCATCTTTTTATAAGGCGTCCACACATTTGTTTTTTTGTAGAAAAATGGAAAATTATCTGTCATCAGCTACTGCCCACAATACAATTCTTACAATGATACCAGCTGAATAATTAATCATAAATAAAGGGAGAAAGAGCTAGCACACAAACAAGAAGTACATATAATCCATTATCGACGAAAATATGTCCAAAGCAATGACCAATGCTTTGCTCGCCAAATGCATGATTTCTTATGTCCTCGTGCCGCAACAAAACAGTCTATATATGCTACTATGAAGGTAACCTTCAATGCAGCACCTACAAGTTGGATTGCGGTGTAGAAAACACCACTGTCACCGTTTGATAGAACGGAGACCGAGCTTTTACTCAAAGGCAGTGGTACGAGGGAGGAAAACAACTGCATATATTGAAAAACATGGTTACACAATATGTGAGACGACCAGGAGTGTCCTACCAATAAAGTATACATGTCATCTTCGATAAACTCGTCGTCCATCACTACTACAGATAAACTCGTCGTCCATCACTACTACAGAAAGCGCCATCACAAATAACCTCATTGTGATACCCCCATCACAAACGGTTTTTCAATATGAATATTGTTCATAAAATCCATCTCTCTCATAGAGTTATAATTTCCTAAAACTATAAGAGACCTATAAAATTTGTGAATAATGTTATTCTCACTACATCGGATGAAAAAATGGTCAACATGAAAGTTGTAGATCTTCACAAGTCATACAACTTTGTAGTTTACCACTTTTTAATTTGAATTTATTTTACTAATGAAAAGTAAGTTTGTACTCAAAATTTGAAATTTGAGTTTTTTCAAACGACCTCGGATGAAAACACGGTCAACATAAAAGTTGTAGATGTCGACAAGTCATGAAACTGCGTAGTTGACAACTTTGTCATTTGAAGTCATCTAGTTAGCTAGATCTAAGTTTGAATGTTCTCAAATTTGAAATTCAAATTTTGTAAACGGCCTCGGATGAAAAAACGGTCAACATGAAAGTTGTAGGTTTTGAAAAGTTAGGAGACTTTGTAGTTCAGCACTTTTTGATTTGAAGTCGTTTAGGGCCTCAAACAAGTAATTTAAACTCGGTTTGGTATAATATGATAGGAATCGAAATGGCATCCAGTCACACGTAACGGAGTGGTGCAGTGGTAGAGGAGCTTACGCGCGACGCCGGCCACGTAGCGCTCGATTTATGCGCGAAAAATGGCTTGGGTGGCCGGTGGCCTCTCTAAATGAAAATATTTTTTTCCTATTGTTTTCGTATTTTTGGGGGTTTGTTTCAGATGCAGGAAATCACGAACGGTTCATGTTACGAACCGTTGGTGTTGGAAGTTGGGAACCGTTTGCGATGAGCTGGAGCAGTGCATGCTTTATGAGTCATCGAGCATCTCGATTATACGTTGTGTGTCTCGCGCCATGCTTTCTGTTTCATTAAGGGCCTCGATGATACGCCGTATTGCTGGTCTCTTATTGGGATTGGAGTGCAGGCAGCGTATGCTTATCTGAGTTCGCATACTTCTATTTGTTCCAACGGTGTGTCTTCCCCTGACGTCCCCAACCGATTTCTCCATCCTTCGAGTACCTAGGAAATTATTGCGGCATTTGAATTTTGTTTTAGAAATTGAGATGTTAATATAGAACCTAACAACAAAGATTATTCTGTTGGAGGTTTCAGCTCCAAACAGAAAGAGGCACCCCTCAGCTCGGCTCTAGTAGGCTGAGAGAGAAACCACACAATGCGCTAGAACCTGCGGATCGCAAACAGAGCAAACTATGGTCGCTCAGGCAAATCCGCCAGAACGGTTCCTGAGCCCAGTCACACAGATTTCCTATGGTTTCGTTGAAATTGACCATTTGTAAAGATAACCACCACACTTACGTACCTGATGGAAGATGGCTAGGTTGACGAGCAAACTACCAAAAGGTAACCAATGTGCTTACATAACGAAGAAGTTTATGAGCAAATTAACAAAGGAACAGGAGGTCTGCTGAATCATATCATCCCCACCACCTTTCCATTTTTGTACTGCTGACTAACTACACATCAACTTTTATTAGTATGTACACCGACAGCTAACTTTGCATACTTGTCCGGCCACTATATGCAAACCTCACTGACACACAAAAGCTTTATATTCCAGTTGCTAGATCCTTAAAGCAATTCAGTTACAGAAAAAGGATTCTACTAGAGGGAGAGAAGTCATCTTATTTTGCCCTTACGAAGGTTGTACACTTGTACCAATCTTGGAACCGTGACTGGATTTCATTGACTCCCGGACTGGTGGCATCAAGTTACTATTCTAATTATCATCATGTTTCTTTGTTTCTATCTTCAATATTTTTCGAAAGGTACCTAGTTTATGGTGTATAATTGGATTTTGATCTGTTGATAGACTTTACTAAATTCAAGCATGCTTGAAATCTGTTATAGCACATGTTTTCTTATTTTTTTTGAGCAAAACATGTTTTCTTATTCTAATTTCCACTTATTTGTATACTGCTTATCTTTTCTTAGCTAACTCTAAAAATATGTGAAACTCGTCCTTACGGGGAAACATGAGTAACCTCTACTTTGCATTGCTTGATGTGCTCTGGCTAAAATAAGCAAAGTCAAACAGGCATGATTGTTTGAACGTAGTGTCTTTATCTCAGGTTTCAGCACTAGTTGTTCTTACATTGGCAACGGAGGAATATATCTTCTCCCCTGTCAGTATCTCTGAGATTATAACACCAAGGGCATATATGTCCGACTTGAATGTGATCACTCCTGTGTAAATGTATTCAGGAGCCAAATACGCCCTACATGAACATATTGCAGATCGCTTGATTGGTGTGGAAAACAAATGAAACCCAAAATAAATGAAAAGAAGACGAGTTTTGGAGAGGCTAAGCTAACTTACAAACTTCCAGCAATATTTTTGGTTAAATCTTGGCTTTGATTTTCATGAAAGAACCTTGACAAATCAAAGCCACAAATTTTTGGCACCATGTTATAATCCAACAATATACTGCCAGGTTTGAGATCTAAATGAACAATACGTGTTTCATGAAGATAAGACAACCCTTCACAAATTCCCCTGATTATTTGATAGCACACTCTCCATTCTAGTCCGAGGGACACATCTGTAACAGCAGAAAAAAAGTAAGTGCGCCTTGTTTTTTAAGGAAAAAGTCTAAATTACTACCCTAAATCATAACGAAAGTTTGAATAACACGTAAACTATATTTTGGTTCAAATCACTCCCACAATTAGTCGTCCAATCTACCTCTTTATAGAATTTGTCCTTTTCGTTTCTTTATGCACAAGTATAGTTTTAAGTTAAAATTTTGTGAAGTGATATGGGACATCATATACTATTTTCGAAAATAAAATTATAATTTTTATCATTATTTTTACAGGCAATGGTATCTACTAATAATTTAACTGCAGGGATACAAAATTGTTTTCAAGTTGTCATAAACCCTCCGTTAGCATAGTTTTGTTGTATAGTAGATACCTTAATTACATGTTTAATTGGCAAGCTCCACATATTTATTACCTGTAGCCTGGCATATGTTAGCATAGTTATGTTGTATAGTACTCTGTAGATACCTTAACTATACAAATGTCGCACACAAATTCGCTCATTTATTTTGCTTCTATAAAATGGTCTACCATATTTTCCGTGTGGAGGGAATGGTTGCCACAAATGCGCCAAACTTTTTCTAGAAAAATTCAAAACTATGTAAAATGTTGTTTTTTTGCGGGCTATGTAAAATGTTGTTTCTTCGTTATATGAACTAAACTAACCATCCGTGACATGAAATGTTTCATAATATTGTGTATAATTGTATTTTATGTTTAGGATATATTGGTACTGTCAACAAAGAAAATAAAGACCGCATGGAACATTTGGCGTACTCATACGCACCAGTGATATAATCTTGAAGGGTTCCTCCAGGTACGTACTCAAAGCAAAGCAACCTTTGCCGGACCTCTGTCAAGATATAGTTTCCCTTGTAATCGACTATTTTTCTTTCTGTATCAGAACAATATCCGAAAAATTGAACTATATTCTTGTGCTTCACCCTCATTAGGCAATCAACCTCTCCGCTGAATGTCTCATCCATAGACAGCTTCTTCACAGCGACAGTGCCATTTTGAAGCACGCCCTGCTGTCACATCATCATTTTCTGTCGGCATATGAGCAAGAGCTTTTAGATAAACTGTAATCCAAACAGAGGCCATATGGGGGTTATTCGCACCTTGTAAACCACAGCATACCGTCCACTGCCAATTTTCTGGTCATCAGAGAAATTATTCGTGATGGCTGTTAACAGTGATAGTGGCAAGTCTGTTGGCTCTGCACTTTCATCAAGTAACATCTGCTCCAAGCGATTGGGTGCGCTAGTTTCCGGATCCATTTGTAATTACATATAACAGCTGAATTTGATGAGGCAGCTGAATTTTCAAGTAATCAGGCTTTGACGCTTATCCATTTGATTCTTTTCAAGTACTATAACTGGTTTGATGCAAGAGAGTGACTTACCAGCAATCAGCCAAAAGCGAGCAAAAAGCTTGTGACGAAGGTCAATGTCGACGAATTATGTCGAACACGTCTGCCTGGGGTACCCTAAAGAGTAGATTTGTGGGGATCGTCGGACCTGAAACTTGATGGTTAACGCGAAGACACAGCACGCAAGGATTTAGACAGGTTCAGGCCGCCAGTGTAGCGTAATACCCTACGTCCTGTATGGTGGTTTCGTATATTGCGTCGTATGGTGGTTTTGTATACTGCGTCTTCTAGACGTTGGGTGGTTCTGTTGAACTCTACCGAACTAGGGACCCCTGCCTCCTTTATATATCCCAAGGGGCAGGGTTACATGGCAAGTATCCTAGTCGGTTACAATGCTAGTTGGATTACACGAGTAGTTCTACTTGGAGTAGGAGTCCTTCCGAGTAGTCCTACTAGGACTTGATCTTCTATCCTGAGGGTATCCGGGATGTATATCCCACAGTCAACTCCCCGATGTAACAAAAAACAGAAAGGAACACAGCTGAACTGTGACAAATATTCAGTGTGAAATGATGAACAAATAGAAGAAGAAAGTAAAGAAGAAAGTAACTGAGTCAACTAGCACAATCTAATCTCCTTTTTTTTTGCGAAAAGCACAATCTACATCTGTGGAGGCGGATCGGAGTCATGGACATGCGATTAGATTAGAGAGGCAGGGGGAAATTTGTCTGCAGCTCGTCAGGTTACAGAACAACTAGCTTGCAGCTACTAGATTTGAGGACAGCCATGAAGCGAGGAACAATGAAGGCAGATCTCAACAACCGCGATGATCTAACTACACACTATAGATTTTATTTAAACACGCTTTTGTGAACATTGACACAACCTGAGCAGCGAAGCTATAAACGGACCATGTAGTTGAGAACAGATAAATATCTCTGAAGAACGGTTGGAAATATCAGCTTGAGTTCAGCAAAAAATTCAAAAGATCAGGACAAGAACACAAAAATGATTCTTACTAGAAATCAGCACGCATGTGTACGCACCTTTTAGAAACTGAATAAGCTGGTGAGGGAAGACACAGATTGGAACAGATATATTGTAGCAGGCAAGAAGATCACTTTTGGAGCCCTTGCTTCTTCCCTTCTTAGTTCTTACTTTCTTTGACCTGGAAGACTTCATGAAGTTGGCATGTGCCCACTGGGGAAATATGCAGTGCAAACCCAGTGCTTGATGTAAACTTGGAAACTTGCAATAACAACCACCAAATAAAAATGTACCTGCAGATAAGCCAAGCGATTCTACAGCATCTTTTGCAGTTTATCTCCCACACTAGATTAACACATTTTTCTATTAGACCCTGTATCACTCGAAATATGCCGCCTGGCCCTTCAAACTCGATTTGTTGAATGTATAAGCTTTTTGAGGAATTTTAAAATTCTTGGGACAGGTTTTTATGTCATCATAATTACATGCAAGCAAGTGTACGTCAGGGCAGAGTTACCCATATTTGCAAACTGAACGGGTGAAATTGAAAAGTTGAAGGGCTCAAGGGGGAAGACTTGAAATTTGGCAAGTCAACACAAATTCCAAGTCATCTCACAGATCTGGCCACACATGTTTTGCAATGCCCCAAAACTCCCAGTCAATCACTAGCTGCTGCCACAAACACACACACACAAGGAGAGTGGCAGCAAGGGAAGCAATGGCGGACCTCGCAGTGAGCTTGGCCAAATCGGTGGTGGAGGGGGCTGTAACCAAGGCCCTGTCAGCGATTGAGGAGGAGGCAACGCTGCGGCTGAGCACGCAGAACGACCTGGTGTTCATCACCGGTGAGTTCCAGATGATGCAGTCTTTCCTTAGCGTCGCAGATGAGGAGCGCGTCAGGAACGTCGTGGTGAGGACCTGGGTGAGGCAGGTCCGTGATCTTGCCTACAATGTGGAGGACTGCATCGAGTACGTGATCCACCTGGACAAGAGCTCCTGCTCCGACTGGTGTTGCCGCTGCATTGGCCTGTGCCTCCCAAGCTTCATGAAACCGGAGCTGCCGCTGGACAAGGCTGTCGCTGAGATAAAGAAGCTCAAGGGTAGGGTCGAGGAAGTGAGCCTTAGGAACAATCGATACAACCTCATCGGAGATTCAGGTTCCAAGCCTGCCACGCAGCAACAGTTGGTGTCCGGTGCCTCATCTGTCGAAGCAGCAGCAGCAGCAGCGGTAACATTTGACATGCTCATGGAAGCAAGAGACACCACAAAGAAGCAGCGTGGTTTGGGAGATCTGACCAAGTTGATCAGCAAGAAGGTTGCTGGTGCTGGGATTGGAGTGATCTCAGTGTGGGGCGCAGGTGGGTATCCTGATACCACACCCATCATCAGGGAGGCCTATGGTGAACCAGAGGTATGTGAAAGCTTCGGATGCCGTGGCTGGGCAAAGCTGACGCATCCTTTCAATCCCCACGAGTTCCAGCGGAGTTTGCTGATTCAGTTCCACACGAACTCTTGCCGGAACTGGAAAGATGAAGATGAAACCAGTGAAGATAAGGTGGATACCCTCAAGAGATTGGAGGAAGCTGCACAAGGTGAACTTATCAAAGAGTTCATGGAGAAAATGAAAAGGGAGAGGTACCTGGTTGTCCTGGAAAATATTTCCAGCATGGTTGATTGGGACACAGTCAGAGCTTACCTACCTGATGGGAAAAATGGCAATTGGATAATCATATCTACGAGCCAATCTGAAATAGCGAGGCTGTGCGTTGGACATCCATGGCATGTGCTGGAGATTAATCAGTACTCTGCTGCGCACTCTGTATACGTTTTCTTCCGGGAGGTAAGCCAGTTGAAACACAATAGAATAACTTTCTGGCAAAAAAAATACTTTAATCTTTTTGTTCTATTGTTGTTTTGGACATCATTGTTTCCTCCAAACACATTTAATCTACACATTCTAATCGTATGCCAGCAAAAAGTCGATGTAAAAGTAGTTTGATAAAAAATGTACTAGTAGTATTATCTTTTGAGTTACAAATCTACTTTTGTTACTCACAATGAACGCATTGAGGGGCCGACTCTGCAAAAAAAGAATGTAACTGTGAGTACATCATATTAACAAAAGCCACACTTGTGTGTGTACACCGATGTGCTATTATACACATTAAGTGTAGCAGTTTATTCTAGACCGGTAGCTATACTGCGCGGCATGTGTGAGATTGATCCCCAGGAGGGAATAAGACAACAAGGTTTAGGTTTTTTTTTGAAAGATAAGGTTTAGCAATAAATAGGAAATCCTAACTCATCATGTAATACATTCCTTCCATTGCGTGTTGCCTGATACATTCCTCCCCTGTTCATCTTCATACATCCCTCTCTTAAGGTCTCTTTTCTCAACCCTCTCCTTAAATTTTCTCAATTTGTAGGGTTCTCAAGGCGACAACCAAGATAAAGGAAAGCAAATCAATACGGCGATGTCCAGTAACAATGATGTACCACCAGTTGATGAAGATACACAAAATGGTGGCAATCCCTTGTATGCCAGTATTATTCCCACCTCAAGAAAGAATGCTGATATATGGATGGATCGATTCCCCCTGGTTGGAGCACGCAAGGCACAGATGAATAATCTTTCTGGCTATCTAACTAAGGAACTTTTCCGTCCTGGTTGTTCAGTAATATCAGTCTGGGGAATAGCAGGTGTTGGGAAATCAACTCTAGTCAGAAACTTGTACTATACCAAAATGCTTGACAACAAAACATTTGCCAAGTACAGTTGGGTGGATTTATCACATCCGTTCGATTTAAGGAGCTTCGCTTGGAGCTTACTTTTAGAATTTCAATCAGATTCCCCTCAACAAAATGGAATTAGTAATCCTATTCAAGAGTGTCGTAAGTTTCTGGTTAAGGATAGATGCCTTGTCGTTATAGATGGTTTGCAATCCACAGAAGAGTGGGACTTGATACGACATTCATTGGTATCTAAAAAATCTGAAAGCATTATTGTTGTCATTACAACTTCAGCTAGCATCGCCATGCATTGTGCAAACCGAGAAGAGGCGATGTACAATGTCAAAAGTCTAGAAGGTGATCAAGCATGTGATCTCTTCAGAGAGGAGGTGTGTTTTCTCACAAATTACTTTCTCACTCACTTGATCATTTCATCTTATTTGTCACATAAATCTTTATGAAAACGCGATAATTAGTTTGTTACTCTTTTATTTTGCACATAACACGGGGACAGTAAGAACTATCTTTTGCAAAACAAGAAAAATTATTGTTTTTGCGTCAATCTAATTTTGCATATAACCCACCATATATAATTATTTAATTAAAAGCATGAACATTTCATCCAAGTCTGAAGAAATGTAATCTAGTACACTTAATGAAATTCCTGATTCAAACAATATCATGGAAATCTCTCAGTACAATTTAAGGACCATTAATTAATACACAACAAAGAAATTGAGGTGCTGTGCTAGTGACAATGAATTAAACAAGGTGTACTGATACATACAACTGAAAAATAAACCCTGAAGGTTCAGTACTATCAGAAAAAAAAACGCGAAACAGAGGTACGCCAGTGCAGTATAAAAAGAACCATATATCGGGATGCAATTATTATGATTGCTGATGCCAGTCATCCATGCATTTGAGTTGTTTCCCACATATTCTCTCAATAGCCCCCCCCCCCCCCCCCCCCCTTGTGTACAATGTATGAGCTTATATTGCTGACTGCACAAACTAAAATTTGATCTATAAATATTAATTTATTTTCTTCAAAATTGGTTGGCAAATTGGAAGGATCACTGGCACTAAAGAATTCTCAGGATCTGAGGCTATTAGGACTTATTTCAAAGTGCGGGGGACTTCCCAAAGTAATAATTTCTATAGCTGAGTTTTTGGCACCCATGTCAGTCAACTGGATGAACAGTGCAATCAATTTGAGTAATAGTTTTATGCATGATCTTGAAACTGAACCAGAATTTGAGAACCTACATGGACTATTTGGTTGGATGCATTCCTACTTCAATACCTGTCCAGATTTCCTCAAGCCATGTATCCTCTATCTCTCAATATTTCCCCAAGACCAGTGCATTAGACGGAGGCGTCTAGTGTGGCGGTGGATTGCGGAGGGGTACTCCAGGGACACCTCCAACAAGTCAGCAGAGGAGAATGGGGAGAAATTCTTCTCCATGCTCCTTGATCTGAGTATAATCCAGCAGACATCACATTCCATCCCCACTGCAGATACAAGAATGGTCTTGTGCCAAGTCAACAGTTTCTTTCGTGAGTACATAATATCTAGGCAAAAGGATGAAGACCTTGTCTTTGAACTTGAGGGCAGGTGCACCTTGACCACTCAACGCACAGGACGGCACCTTGTCATAACGGAAAGCTGGGACAGAGACAAGATCGTGTTTGATAGCATCGACTTCTCACGTCTTCGATCCCTCACTGTGTTTGGGGAGTGGAAGCCCTTCTTTGTCTCTGAAAGTATGAAGGTGCTCCGGGTGCTTGATCTAGAGAATGCAACAGGAGTGACATATAAATACCTCGAGCAGATGTTGAGGCTGCTTTCTCGGCTCAAGTTCCTCTCTCTGAGAGGAAGAACAGAGATCTGCCATCTGCCAAGTTCATTGGGTGGTCTGAGGCAGCTTGAAACTCTGGATGTCAGGGGCACTTCCATAACCACATTGCCAACATCCATCACCAAGCTAAAGAAGCTGCAGTACATCCGTGCTGGCTCAGCTAAGGAACCATCAACACCATGTGCTTGTTTGTCTTGGTTGCCTGGTGCCGTCAGAGCTTGTCCAGCAGGTGGTGTTGAGGTGCCTGCTGGGATTGAGAAACTTACAGCATTGCACACTCTTGGTGTTGTCAATGTTGATCTGCCAGGGGGCAAGGCCATCCTAAAAGAGATCAAGAAGCTGACCCAATTGCACAAGCTCGGAGTGACCGGTGTCAGCAAGAAAAACAGCAATGAGTTCTGTTCTGCCATCTCGGAACTCGTTCATCTGGAATCATTGTCAGTGCGGCTCAGCATGGGCAGTGAACGTTGTTTGGATGGCATGTCCTCCCCTCTAGAAAGCCTTCAGAGCCTTAAGATATATGGTCTTGTGAAAGAGGTTCCACCATGGATAAAAAATCTTCATAAACTCACGAAGCTAGATTTGCATATGACCTTATCACAAAATGTTGACATAAACATAAGTGAAGGACTTGGGGCAATAAAAGAACTATGTATTCTACGTCTTTCTGTGAAGCCGCTTGAAGTTGGTGATGCTAACCTTAAGTTTTGGGTCAAGGTGAACGAAGCAGAGCAGTTCTGTTATTCGAACGTCAAGATACTTGAGATTGCTTGCAGCTCAGAGTTACATGGATCATTTGTGTTAAATGTATCCTTTGGATCACAAGCAATGCATAATCTTGAGCAGTTGACAGCTCGCTGCAGTAGTCAGTCGACATTGAAGTTCAAAGAGTTAAACAACCTTTCAAAACAAAAACTCAAGGAAGTGCGGTATTTCGGTTCCCTTGACAACACACTTAAGGTGGACATGAAGAGACAACTCGATGACCATCCTAAGATACCTGCTTTGAAGCTGCAGGACGAACCATGTTTGTCCTGATGGATGCTGACTCGGAGCATATGCAGGACCAGGACTAAATGACTGGTGCAAGCTGTTTGTTTCTACTTTCCTTCTCGTTTCCCTACCTCTATGATGTAAACTTATACAGCTGCATCCATTGTGATGCCAACATAATTGGTAGTTCTCCTATTCTTATTATGTACTTCTAGGATAGAAGATGTAAAAATGTATGCGTTAAGAATAACTAGTGAACATGTACCGCTGAATTGATGAGTTTACTTCTGTGCTTCTGTGCTGAAGAAGTTGTAAGCAGATGTTTATGTATTGGACCTGTGCATTGATGTAGCAATTCTATTATCTTCTTGTCATTTCTTGGAAGTCCCTCATATTATGTAGAGGCCATCTCTCATATTATTTGGTCTTCTAGACCCCAGGTCTCATGGAGTTGATGTGCTCGATCTGACATCATTACCTGTCGTAGGAATCAGTTTGTTTCTATTAGTATAGATTGTCAGCACCGGGGGCCGCTATCTCTTCCTGCAGGTTGATTTTAGCGTAAAGACCGCTGCTCGGCCTCCCCGCGCTCGCCCGGAAAGGACCTCCGCCGCGGGGAGCTGCGCGCCGCCGCGCTGGCCGGCCGCCGTCGCCTACCGCAAGAAGCTCCGGCGGTCACCGCTCCCCCTCCGGCCGCCGTCTGCGCCGCCTCGCCTCCCGCCCCGCGCTGGCCGCCGGCCGCCCACCCGCGCGTCTCCGGCCCGCCGCCCGCCCGCCTGCCCACGCGCCGCCTGCCGCCGCCGCTGTCCCTCGCCGCGCCTGGGACTGCCCGCCGGCTGCCCCCGCGGATAGTGAGGGAGAGGGAGGGGTGCGGGTGGGAGGAGAGGGATTAAGGGTAAGATGGTAATGTCACTTTGGGCTGAAAAGAGACAAGAGAAGAGAAAATATTAGAAATTGAGTAAATAGTCAGAAAAGACTCGTATTGAAAAAATGGCATGTCTAGTGTCAAATAATGGAAAACATATAAATTGGGACCCAAATTCTGAAAGATGCGCAGATTGAGATCCAAATAATAAAATTTCTCCGGGAGTAGGAAAAAGAAAAGAAGGGGAGAGGAAAAGAGAGAAAACAAGAAAGAAAAATAAAAGGGAAAAATAAGAAAAGGAAGAAAATAAATTTTAAGATGGTAGTTATAGATTTTTGGGTAAAAGAAATATATGTTTGTTAAAATAAGATGGTAGTTGGAGATGGAATAAAATATGTTTTAGTTGGTATAGAGTATGGGATATAGAGGATGATGGATGTGGAAAAACTGGATATAAAGGAGAGAATCTTTGTAGTACCCTGGTCGGTAGTGTTCCGATTTCAGCCCATTCTTAGCTAAGGTATGTTCTTGTGGAATTAGCCCCACCTTGATAATCTAATAAGTTTTGGAGGCTTATAATCCTTATAGTTCCAAACGTAGCACATCCGGGTTAACCCTTTTACACGAAGCGAGGACGAAAGTGTAAAAGATGTGCTATGCATATGTGGGCTCGCCCCTCAGAATGGCCGGGTTGTAAGCAGATTTTGGACACAGGGCATTACGTATGGTATTTAGAGCTAGTACCCTCGTTGCACATGCGCATGCATGTTGGCTTGTGGAGGGGACATGGCATGCCTGTGGCACCGAAGGGAGATCCTGTATATTTGTCTGCTGTGAAAACGGTAAGCTGCCAAGGGCGTTAGCCCAGAAGGAGGGGAAAATGTACTACCCTGGCCCATGTGTTCTTGTTTCAGCCCGTTCTTGGCTCAAGTGTCCTGTTCAGGTGCAATTAGTCCCACCTTGGAAGTCTAAATAGGTTCGGGTTAGTTTATAATCCTTGTCGTTCCAAACGTAGCACCTCCGCGTTTACCTTTTTGTAAGAAGCGAGGACGATATTGTAAGATAGGTGCTATGCATATGCGGGATCGCGGGCTGTATGCAGATTTTGGACACGGGGTATTACAATCTTGCTGATCAAAACAGAATATTTCTTTTAAAGGATGGATTTAAAGGATGATGTTGGCATCAATTTTGCATTGTGTGAGTCACATATGATTTTAAAATAAACTAGTAGAAAGTTTGTCAGCAATCTATAAAAGTTAAAGAGTAAAATGCATTAGAGGTCCATCAGCCTATAAAGAGGTGTCACTTAGGTGTATAATTACGATAGTGTATTTCTGGGTCTTAAACTTATAATTGGTATCGGTCCACAAACTCTAAAAGTACATTTCAGCGTCCATAAACTTATAATTTAGGTCACTTTGGTCCATACCGCTCCACTTTATTAGCCTTCATGCACTAATATGGGACTAGCATGAATTTACATGGTGGCCCACACGTCACTGGAGATTCGCCAGAAGCGTGAAATCCAAGCCCTGATTTTGAATCCAAGAACATAGGGAAATAGGATAAGGGATGAGGGACTTATTCTTGATACTGATTATGGTTCAGAGGAGGGCCACGGACTGCCATTAGAGAGTTTTGAAGCCGAGGATACCCGTCATTGGCAAAGATCATAGTGCTATAATTGCAGTGTCATGAAAAAGTTAGACACAAAACACACACACTTTAAATCCGAAGAAATAAGCAATTGTACAAAATAGATAATAAGCAATTAGTCTCAGTCATGTGTCCATACTCCATACTCTTAGTGTACCAAGGTGAAATAAGCCATCTAACCCTCATCTCCCAAAGTATGTGGAGGCAAATAGAATGTATTGCAAATGACAGGAATGATGAAATCATAATATTGACCTAAACATTCAAATATTTGAAATTTTAAACTGATTTTTGAAAGTTTGATTTAAACCTGGTCTAACATATTTCTAACTAAATTTATTTTTTAAATATTGGAAATTTTCTCCATCTAGATTAAAATACATTAACTAAAAGTTAGATAGTTTTAGAAATTAATAAAATAACTAAATGTTAGATATTTGGTTGTGGAAGTGGATTCGCTATTTAGCCTTGGAATACTTTGGGGGAAAGAACTACAACTGACACCGTACTTGTGGTATAAGTACGTTGCTGTAACTAACATTAAGTACCAACGGTATCAACTCCCTCTTAGTTCCCCTTATCCAAGTCGTCCCAATCATATTTGACACACCATGACTTGAAAAGTATTGAAGCCACGTGTATGATAGACTACACAGTACAGGCAATTGCAAAACGGCATTCCGAAAATAGATGCTTAATTGTCTTATCTTTGTGACAAAAGCAACATCTCTTATTGCGTTACCAATTGCACTTTGACTGGTTATCTTTCGTCAACACTACCATCTACATAAATGCCAGAGGAAGAAATACATACATGTCTTTATAAAATAAAAAAAGTATAAACTGCCTCTGGTATATGTATAGTCCCAATTGTAAAGCATAAGAAAAAGATAGGATCTTTCTCGCCAGTGTTCATATAATCACATAAACCTCTGCTGTCATTTATCATGCACATCTTCCATGGAGACGGTCAACAACTTGCACTATAGATGGTCTGTTTTTCTGAGCGACATCAACACATCTGAGCCCTATCTCAATGCATGCTTTCACTTGCTGAAGGCGATCTGCATCTAGTGATACATACTTGGATGCTATGTGCTCATCTGTCCAAGTCTGACGTATCTGCAGAAATGAAAGCATGAATCAGTCTGGCGAAATCATGAAAAAGTCCTGATCGACGCTGGAATGTAATGCTCACTTACACGGGTAATAAATTCCCTCCCAGACAAGTCTTTGTCGTTGGAACAATTCTTCTCTCTCGTGGTGATCTCAATGATCAGTACACCTAAACTATATATGTCACACTGGCACGAGATTTCACCACGGTATAAATATTCTGGAGCCATGTACCCTCTGAAAGTCATTGAGTTTAGTATTATACTAAGGATTACAGGAACCAGGAAATTAGTACAATTTACTTGATAATGAATAAAGAAACTTACTTTAGCCCAACAATATTCATTGTATACAGTCGGGATTGTTCCAGATTGAAGAATCGTGACAGACCAAAGTCTGCAATTTTCGGCACCATGTTATCATCCAACAATACATTGGCAGGCTGAAGATCCAAATGAGCAATACGACCAAACTCCTCTTCATGAACAATACGACCAAATTCCCCTTCATGTAGGAAATGTACACCCTGGCAAATGCCTTTGATTATCTTGAAGTGTGTGTCCCAGTCAGTTCTATTTGTATCATCTGAAGGATGAAAATGAATTGTGTCAGTATTATGAGCTTTATCAGTCCACCATCACCCTGTTGTAAATATGGAATTTGCCTCTATCATCATTGATCTCTACTAGTTCATCAATTCGTGCTACTGCACGGGCTAGTATTTTAATCTTTAGTTAATGCAAATATTTGAGATTATTACATAGTTTTGATGTTTAAATCAATATATTAAAATTCCTACACCAAGAAAAAGGTAATCATCAGAGCATGTCTCTCAAATGTATTCTACATGGATCATTAAATAACGTGTAGTAAAATATTTGTATATTGTTTATTGATTGATGGAAATAAGCATTAAAAAATTATGTTCCAACTTTGAAGTTACCCATGTACGCATGGATAGCGGCGAGAGAGATTAGGAGCCAAGGGTTAGTTAGTTAGGATGGACAGATTGGCAAGATTCACTCTAGAGATCAAGGAGCATAGGGACATTAGTTATGGTATGTTAGATGTGATCGGTAGGATATTTTATACTATTTTTCAGTATTAAATAAAATATAAAAGAAGGAGCAGTACAAAGGTTAGGTTCGATGGGTTGGTAGGGCACTATATACATTTTTTGCCGGTATCTAGAGGAGCTCTCGGAGGATACTTTTTTAATGGCAGAAGTGGGAAATTTTGAAGTAAATATAGGGGGTTATGTTAGACAAAAAATTTATAATGGTACAGGCGGGTAATTTTTTAGAAATAAAATAGATCTAATGGTTATAATAATCATGATATATTAAACCGATGGTCAGATGTTTATGATTTTTGTGAGAATTTCTAGGATTTATCTTCTTTTTTTCTAGCGCTTCGCGTGAGAATTAATGTGGACGCTCCAAAAGTAGCCTACAATTAGTAATAATAAGATAAGATAAGATGCCAGGAAACCACTGATTCGGTATTTCACTTGCATTTTTGTGTTTTGCTTTTCATCTATATCATATTGCATGGATATTCATAAGTCTTTTTTTTTCAGAAACATGGATATTCACAAGTGATAAGTCTAGCTAGTTTTGCCCCCCTTTATTAATTCTCCTCGTTTGTCTTCCACTGTCTCTCTTTTCACTGGACAAGACATAGATACATTACTTGTCTTCCATGCAAGTATGCAACATGCCTTGTTCTTACTAATATGTAGCTTAAATCCCAAAGCACAAACTCTTCTCGTTCCCCACCTAAAGTATAATATCCTGGATAGGCGTTAACCAGAATTTTCAGACAGACCCAACAGCCGTACCATGAACAATCATGTGCTGCAGTGCGAGACTGCATGCACCTGACTCTAGTAATCATAAAGACATGAACTAACTCCTTTCATATAGAAGGCTTATAAACATTTTACTTACTGAGCAGGGAGCATTGACATTTTTCATTTGTCTCAGCAAGGATATGCCGCAAAAACAATGTGGGCCTATGCCATGACTAGTTAGTGGCAGAGTTGCCAAGGAACACAATTAGAGTATTGGGCTTTAAAACCACCACATCGCTCCCATTTTCTCAAGAACTAGTCATGAATCATGGTCACTGAATCACTAGTAGTGATGAAAACTAGTTATAACTAACAAGAAGAAAAATAAATCGTAGTGTCGCTAAAATATCTCCGTACACCGATTTTAATTTCTGTTGTCGATAATTTTCATTTTGCAAACTATATTATCTCCGGTTCAATGAAAAGTTAAGTAAGAAATAATTTTCACATGCTAGCTAGCATAACCATATGAAAACTAATGGGTGACATTTGTATGTCGGATAGTGCATTTTTCATACCAGAAAGATAGTCTTGAAGGCTTCCCTTTGGTACATATTCGTAGCAGAGTACACATTCTTCAATATCAACAAGAATATATCTTCCTTTGTGCTCCACCACTTTCTTTTTTGCTTCACTGCAGCAGCTAAGTAACTTTACTATGTTATCATGTTGTAGTGCCATAAGATTTGTTGCCGCACTAAGAAACTTTTCGCCAGCAGTCAACCGAACATTTCCCTCTAGCTTCTTCACAGCAACCTCTTGCCCGTTTTCTAGGATTCCCTATAAAGGATCACACGCTCATGTTTTTGTACGTTTGGAATGGAAGAGACATTAAGTCATTATTATACCTTATAAAATGTTCCAAATGCACCTTTACTTAGTATCCGGTCATCAGAGAACCCTAGCGTAATATCTTTCAAAAAGTCTAATGGTAGTTCCTTGGGTAAAGTGCTTAGAAGGCTTGGCCCACCCTCGGAGCTTCTCCCCGTGCTAGCAGCTTCAGCAACCATCTTCTAATGCCTATGGACGTCAGCTGCAAAAAGTTATGAACTATTACAAGACTGTACTCTTACAGAAACAAGGTTGTTTAACAACATGTTATTAGTCATGTAAAAAACTATTGGTTCTAATTAAAAATCTTAGAATAACCAGTATATATGCAAAAGTACTAACCTGGACCCCAAAACTTCAAGAATCCTAAGTCTTGACAGGGAACAGAACAGCCAAAATGGTGCTGTTGGACAATATAAAGCAAACCCATCATGGGATATCGCCCAGGTAAGCAACAATAGGTTAATAACATGACTGCAAAAGGCCTAATGGGATTACTAAGAAATGTATGTTGTTAGGACTTGGGACAATAAAAAATATGGTATTATAATGATACCCTGTGATGACCATGAATCATACGGGCATATGGCCAATAACCACCAATATATAGTACTATACGTCGCAACTGAAGCTGATACATGACTTCCATAGCTACCTACTCCCCGTTTTTTTTTTTCTTTTCTTGCTAGCCTATTAACTTGTCAAAGAGCACACGTTTGAGAACAGAAGAAACATCCTGATCAATGTCGATTAAGGAAACCGTGATTTACAGTGCCTCAAATATTACAGATGTGTCAGAGAAGAAGAGGGCTAAAAGTAAACAATGCTTTTAAATCCAAATAAGCATGACAAAAAATAAATGGCTTGGCGAACGAGACTAATTAATTACTAATTATAAATATGATTATAATAGAGACAAAATAGTAACAGAGTACCGTACTGTCAGTTTGCTTCTCAATCCCCCTTTTCTATCTCCAACCACGGAATCGACCTCGTACACAACCATGAACGAATTCGAATAATCTTTGACTTGAGGATGAACAACGAGTGTAGTATGCCATGGAAATCCATGCTAGCTGTATATGCCCGGAGCAAAAACAGATCCCACGAGGTTCGATTTGGTAGTAAACGCATAACTACGAAGGCGGAACTGGCCCAGACATTCAGTAAAGCTCTCGGAATTAAACAGCATGCAGAATAGAAATCACTAACCTGAAGCAACTCTTTGCAGATGGTCACCCTTGCTGAAGAGATCCGTGCAGTGTGCGAGGGGAGGGAAGGACCCAGCGAGAGGTAGGTGATGACATACCGCAGGGGAGAAGACCTGCGAGTTGACTGAGCGAAAAAGGTGGGCGCATGTGCTGGTTGCAGCAAGCTGGGGCCCACCCTGCCCTGTTGGTTTGGATTATCAGCCCAGTGTTTTTCTCTCAGAAAAAACCAGCACCAGCCACCGACCAGCCAACAGTGTTTATCTCTCAGCAAAAACCAGCACCGGCCACCAGCCAACCGAACGGATATCGCTTTATTTTATCTTTTCTTTGGAAAGATATCACGCTTTATTTTATCACGCAGCAAGTGTTAGTGTTTCATTTTTTTTCATGTAACTCAAGGCAGTGAAATTTGTATTCAAATCTGATTGAAGCATGAGTGTCACTGCCAACATGAGCAAAACAACTCTGTTCACCCCTCACCGATTTTTCTCTCAACGATCTACTCAACGGAACACATAGTTTGCCTAGCAAAAAAAAGAGTAAATTGTATCCATCATACAATAACTTGTAAGGTTGTATCATTTTAGTACATGAAGTTGTAAATTGAGCAATCACATACAACAAGTAGGTTATTGTATGCATATACGGTCAAAACATGCCACGTCAATGTATTTTGCCATGGTGGCAATACAACCTGGGATGAAGGAGAGTTAAGTTGGTGACTCTAACGTTGGCGGGGGATAAAGGTGCAGGTAACTTGGATAATAAATGTACGCACACAATTATGGCCATACACACGTTCACCTTGTACATGCTGATCACAGTTCAATTTTGAGAAATATGTAGTTTCTCAACCACGAAAGAAGCAAATATGCTCATACACTGTTCGCTTGATCGGAATATGCTCATACAGATGAAGCAGAAGCTGAGTCCTATGCTTTTCCGTGCACCGTGCCCTCTGATAGGTGATCGCCAATCGCACGACACCCACCACGCCGCCACCGTTTCCCGGAATTTCATTGGGATCAAAATAGAAAAGGTCTGGAAATAAGCAGTGGAATAGATGGAGGTTATGTGCTTAAAATTGACAGTAATGGGTTTAGGAAGTAAATTTGTAGCTAAATTCCTGACAGTAATGGGTGTTAACTAGAACGGAAAATTGACATCTACAAATTTAGCTACAAGAGTAGTATTAATATCATGGATTTAATAGAAATTTTTTCGTCCAACCATATCTGACTTGAAATTTCCTCTTTCTTTGGCCTACTATGTTAATCGATGAATTTCATTCGCGGAGCACAAGGCGCAGTCTACTGGAGCTCTGTGGATGCAACGGCAAGGGAGTAGTGGGGAGGGGTGAATTCAAACCTGGCATCCGTGTAGTGCAGCTCGCAGGATGCAACCTCAACATTGGCTCCTTCCTTACGAGGGGCCGGAACACATGACGAAGCTGTAAAGACTCGCGTAGTCGCCTTGCTAGGCTAGATTGGCAAGCACCAGCAAGGCTTCGCTAGCATAGCGGGCTCAGCGGGCACCGCCGTCATCGTCGTGGTCAGCCCACCCAAATCCATGGGCGTTTGGGATTTTTTGAGCATACGGATGGTTTGCTAGGGAGTTAGTGCGGATGACTGAATGAGTCATGGTTAGCGATAGACTAGAAGGATCAAATGAATTAGCAAACATAATTAATGGGTTATTTAAACAATAACATAAATCTCCACGTCATATGCCAACATGTCACTTGAAAGAGGCTCACGAGCGTATTTAGATTGTATATAATTGTACGTGATAACTTCTTGTATGTGATTGCATAATTTACAACTTAATGGACTAAACTAATACGACGTTACAACTTGTTGTATGACCAGTGCAATTTACTCAAAAAAAAGAACAAAGGTACGTCCTTGGTCTAAAAAAATAGCCAAATCAGATTGTTGAAATTTTTCATGTAACTTAAGGCATTTATTTATTGCGGTTCATATTTTGCATTTCCTTTCCTATAATGGTCATATATAATTTATGATGTCAGAGATAGATGTAGAAAAATCACTGTGCGTCTCCAGATATAAACTGAGTAGGTTTATATATGTGGCTCATTATTTAGTTTTAAGATGTCTATTTCGGTCTTCTCAGGATGACTTGACCCCTGATATAATATATATGAGTTCCATATAAAACCAAAATTAAGGCACCACTGCATATTCTACAAACGGTCCATTTGAAGCACATATCTTGTTGTGAAATCATGGAGGGACTGCCAATTTGTAATGAGAAATGATGGTTGGTGCACAAGAGCCACTGGACAAAAGTGTTGGCACGGACTTTTGAATATGGTTATTGCTTTTTTCTGAACGAAACCGTTATATAAAAAAAGAAAACTGAACGGGTACAATGTATAAAAACATGTTCAAATAACGACAAGAAAGGAAAAACCCAAGAAAAGAGGGGACTGCCACAATTACCTTTCTGCCTCATGCCCACGCGGTGATCAAGGCGAGATGCTTTGCGCCGGCCACTACCAGAATGATCGACATCTGCACCGGTTGGGAACCGGCTTTAGCACCGGGTATCCCAACCGGTGCAGATCTTCCGAGGCTAAAGGGGTACCCGTGCTAAAGGGTCCCTTTAGCACCGGTTGCAGACACAAACCGGTGCTAAAGGGCCTGCCCCCGCAGCGCCTTTAGCAGGGCCTTTAGCACCGGTTTGCTGTCTACGCCCGGTGCTAAAGGCCCTGGGTTTTGTTTTTTTTTGCTTTTTTCAGTAGCCATGCATGCACGTTTATATACGTGTGTATATATATATATATATTCTAATACGTGTATTCTAATGCGTATTCGGCCGACTCTATATTCATATTAGTTGTATATCAAATAGAAGACATATATATTACAAATATAAGACATATATCTTATAAAATATATATCGCACTCGAGTTATTGTTTAAACTGTATTTACAACTTAGGATGTTGCATGACTTGGTGAGCTTGGCACGTCCTCCAATATTAAGACGTGGTATTCTCCTCGGGGATTGACGACCTCGTCCCAGATCCATCCGACGAGCTGTTCAGAAATTGCGTCGATTCTTTCTTTGTCTAGACACTCTTCCTTCAGTTTCATCATCTATAATTTACAAATAATTAAAAGATATTTCATCCGTCGAATTGGAGACAATAATTGTGCACTTAATAATAATGGAAATGTGTACGTACCATAATATCATGCTGTGTAATCTTTTTATGCCCCCAATTCCACATGTAATCGCAAACATAGTATGCACATAAATTATTTCCCTTCCCCTGTTTGGCACACTGTCGACCAAAAGAAATTAAGTAAAATTCATATAATATATTAGCCGAGGACTACATGTATAAATTACTTGCTTACCGGAAAGTCAATCTTCCATGTCAGTGTTTCATATTCAATACCCGGGTGGTCTTTACGAAATTGAACCCACGCCCTATGAACAAAAAAAAATGAGTTAAGTCATTGCGAGTGTAAGGGGTGAATTAATTAGGGGAAAATATACATCACCTTGTTATCATGTCAATGATGTTCTGTAGTTTATGTCTTGGAGTGTGCAACGAATCAAAGACGTTGACGACACCCCGGTCAAGACACAATACGAGTAGGAACCAGTGGAATCTATGCACATGTATACATTATAATCAGAAATGAATTAGTACACAGATAGTATAAGAATAAGCGTGTGTATGTACTCACTCGATGTTGTACGGTATTAGTATGGACTTGCAATAATATTGTTTGTCAATAAACTTGTATAGGTTTCCATATGTTTCCTCAGGATTGTGCAGTATCTCTGCTTCACTTATCCTTCGAGGATCCACGAAACCAATGTCATATATATTGTCTCTCCGACATTTTTGAATCTCCATTCTGCATATGTTAAGCAATAAATAAAGCCCGCGTCAGCATAGATTGGAATTATTGTTTTCAAACTGTGAATTGTAAACAACAACAAAGTACTTACGGTGTCCAACAGGTGATCAAATCCACATCCATGGCGTCGTGGTGGTACAGCTCATATATATCCTCAAACCTCAGCCAGACCCAATCCACGTTGCCATTGTAGAAATCATGGTCCTTCACGCCTACTTTGATCATGCGCCGTTTATTCCTTCTTGATTCTTCCAAGTACCACTCATGGAATCGGTGCATCTTCGTCTGTAGCTTGCTCTCCATTTCAGGAGGGACCATAGGCTCGCCAAGCTTAAACGGCCACTTTAACATTGTGCTTACAGGGACATCTTCTTCCCCCAGGAGTTGCGCTCTGGATAGTCCAGTCTCGTCCTCAAATTCTTGGATCCGTAGCTCGTGCGAAGATGGCAATGGAGCCAAGGGCCGCTGAGGTTGCTCGCCGAGCTGAGGAACCTTATTGGATGGGTCCGCCTCCTTATCTGCAGCCTTCCGCTTCCGGCGAGATTTCAGTAATGAGCGGTCATAGTCTGTTATTAGTACTTCCTTCTGTTGACCCTTGCTCAAATTACCGAGGAATGACTTGACTACACTGGGGTCAAGCTTCGGCTCCGGCTCCGGTTTTTTCCTCCACCCGGACATTTGCCTCTTCACGTCTGCTTTCACCCAGGCTTTGAGCTCTTCCGGGGTCTTCTCAACCGCTTTTTTCTCTGGTGCAGGCTTCTCTTTGGCTTTCCGCACCTTCTTCCCTGGTGGAGTGGGGGCGGAGGCTTTAGTGCGGCACTGCCTCTTCGGCGGAGGGGGCGGAGACCTCCACGGCGGACTTGCATCAGGAGCTCCCGGAGAATCGTCATCATCCGGTGGATCTCTTGGAGATGGGGGAGGGGTCGGAGGCTTGTTGGTGGCCGCAAGTGTACCGGTTATGACGACGTCTACCTTGCTCCATAGAATGATGCAGTGAGAACACTGACCGAGTTTTGTTTCTCCATCACCTCCGGGGATGTCAAGTTCAAAGTCTTCCCACTTGGCAATGACTTGATCCACCTCAACCGGTACGTAACCATGTGGAATGTCATTGCAATGCAATTTTTGCCCTTCTTCAACACGCTTGGTCATACCGTATGCGACCTGATAATTTAATAGTCACAGAGAAAGTTAGTAAATGAATGATATTTACGGTGAAATGTATTGAGTACGAACTAAAGTCGCATACGTACCACCACAGCTAAGTTCTTCTGCCTGACGACAAGCTCGCACGCGGTTCGTTGAGTTATTTCATCCACGGGGTAACGGACCGGTTCGACGACATGTGTGGAAGCGTGACTGCTTTGATGTTGTTGTGGAGGGCTAATAAGGGCCGCATCATTAGGCTCTTGGAGAGGTGCATGCTCTGTGGAACCGGTCCCGCACGCGGCTTCCATGAGATGCTTGTGCCTACGCCGCGCGTCCGTCCAGGATGCTCCTTGTTCCCTAAGGCATAGGTTAGCTCATCTCTGTCTCTATCAGCAACAAATTCTCCCCTCTCAGATGCCCTGAGGATCTCGAGGAGACGCTGGGCTAGTTCTCGCAAGTCCTCGGGAAAAACTAAGGAGCCGTCGATTGGGCTTAGGGTGCCTCCATGACCATAGTACCAATGCTTGGTCCTTGTGGGCCAGTCATGTTTCGCTGGAGTGATGCCTCTAGCATATAGCTCTTCTTCCATCTTCTCCCATTTAGGGATGCTTCCCCTGTAACCTCCCAAACCCATCTTATGGGAGTACTTCTTTTTTGCGGCGTTTCCAGCGTTTCTAGCGCTAGCCGTTGCACCCTCTTCGGAGGTTTTGTACTCCAAGAATGCTTCTCACTCGTCAGCAGTGATCTTCTTATACTTCTCAGGATCCGGGGCCTCTCCGGTTTTGAGAAATTGCGAGTACAACTTCTTCTTGAAATCCTGAAACAGAACTGTCATCTTCTTCATTGTCCAATCCCTCAGTTCCGCTTCATGAGTGCTAGGCCAGTCGAATATTGCCTTTAATTCCCTCCATAGCATCTCTTTCTCTGTATCGGGGAGCACGTACTCCTCAGAGGGGTCCGTGGACTTCCATTTTTTGATGCTAATGGGCACATTGTCCCGTACAATTACCCCGCACCGAGATACAAATTTCTTGGCCACTTTTGGGGGGCTCAACTGGCTCCCCGTCATCCTCCACTCTAGTGATGTGAAACTTGACATCCTTTAGCTTCTTCGTGGTCGATCATTTTGATTTCTTAGCTCGACTTGTAGAAGCAGAGGCGGCCTACACAAATTACATATATACGATACATAGTTATGTTAGATATAGAGATGATATAGATAATTGACATATACAGTACAAATTTATATATGTTATATATACACACCTGACTAGACGAGGGCTCGTTACCGGCCCCTGCAACAGTGCTGCCCTGGACACGTTCGCCCTGGACATTGCCGGCCCCTTCAACAGTGCTGCCCTGGACACATTCGCCCTGGACATTGCCGGCCCCTTCAACATTTTCGGCCCTCGCAACATTGTCGCCCTGGATATTGTCGTCCCTTCCAATGGCCCTCAACACTTCATCCATGCTCATCGGTTGGGTTACAATATCAAAAAGTTGATTCGCTAAGAACGTGTCGTTGTCCTCTTGCATGGGTGGGACAGGCTCGTTGTTGTCCGCCATCTATAGAACTAAAAATAATTGATAAGCAATATCTACAAAGCATAGATATTTCAAATATTTGTAACATATTCGCAAAGGGTTCGGTGTGCTTAGCGAACGGATTCGCTGAGGGGTTCGGTGCGCTTAGCGAACGGATTGGTTAAGGGGTTCGGTGCGCTTAGCGAACGGATTCGCTAAGGGGTTCGGTGCGCTTAGCGAACGGATTCGCAAAGGGGTTCGGTGCGCTTAGCGAACGGATTCCCTAAGGGGTTCGGTGCGCTTAGCGAACGGATTCGCTAAGGGGTTCGGTGTGCTTAGCGAACGGATTCGCTAATGGGTTCGGTGCGACGCGAAGGGGTTTGCGAAGGGTTCGGGTTCAATATACATTTCAATGTAAATATACAATGCATTTCCAATATACATTTCAAACATATAACATTTCCAATATACATTTCAATGTAAATATCTACAATACACATTTCAACATGCATATATATTTCCAATAAATAAACATGCATATACATTTACATTTTCAACGTATAAATATTTGCAATTTACATTTGCAACATTTTTCAATACATATAAAGCATGTATATTTCTAATAGAATTGCAATATAGAACATTTCCAATATATCATTTTTATTTCCAATACAATGCATTTCCAATAAATTAAATTCTAATATT
Organism: Echinochloa phyllopogon; assembly: GCA_033239725.1. Taxonomy (NCBI): domain Eukaryota; kingdom Viridiplantae; phylum Streptophyta; class Magnoliopsida; order Poales; family Poaceae; genus Echinochloa; species Echinochloa phyllopogon. Next base: position 11,821,867 of record BTCW01000008.1, read on the forward strand.
TTTTAATATTTTCAATACATATGAAGCATATATATTTCTAATATTTCCAGTACAATGCATTTCCAATGCATGTGGTTAGCGAACGCGTTCGGCCAAGCGCATTTGGTTAGCGAACGCGTTCGCTAACCAAATACGCATGGCCGAACACGTTCGCTAAGCAAATGTGCATGGCCCTGCACACACACAAACAGACACGGCACGAAGGCCGGCTCACACGTACACAACCACGCACGGCACGAAGGCCGGCATCACAAGGGCCTCACCGCAACGGTGGACGACGGCGACGGCGGCGGCGGGCCGGCGGCGGCGACGGGCCGGCGGCGACGACGAAGGGCGGCACGGCTGGGGACGACGGCGGCGCAGGGAAGACGGCGAGGGCGTGGGTGGCGGCGCGGGGACGACGGCGCGGGGACGTCGTGCGGCGGCGCGGGGACGACGGCGAGGGCGGAGGGCGCCGACGTGGGCGAGGGCGACGGCGGCGGCGCGGGGAGCACGGGCGGCGTGGGGAGGACGGGCGGCGCGGGTAGGACGGGCGGCGGCGCGGGGAGGATGGACGAGGCCGAGGGCAACGACAGCGTGGGCGAGGGCGACGGGCGGCGGGCGCGGCGACGACGGCGGCGGGGGCGAGGCGGGTAGGAGGGCCGGCGGATGGGGAAGACGAAGTGTTGGGGCGGGGACGGGGGCGCCTATATAGGTCCCCCGTCTTTAGCACTAGGTGCAGCCACGACCCGGTGCTAAAGGCCCTTTAGCACCGGGTCTATACAGCACCCGGTGCTAAAGTCCCACCCTTTAGCACCGGGTCTTGTACACCCGGTGCTAAAGGACCTTAAGTGGCGCCAAACGAAAAATGGGGGCCTTTAGCACCGGATTTTAGATCAACCCGGTTCTAAAGGCCCCCATTTTTCATTTGGCGCCAGTTTCCAAACCGGTCTTTAGCACCGGTGGATACTATTTGGCATTTTTTTTCATTTCTATTTATCATATTCTTTTCTACCTATTACATATGATAAATATAGTTTTTAATATATAGCTATTAATACTTGTTTTAATTCAGTTATTAATGTTATACCTATTAAAAATATATATTAAATAAGAAAATCTTAGAAATTAATATAAAATCAATATAAAATGCAAGAATTAATAACAAATCCTACAAAATTAATAGAAAATATTATAAATTAATAGAAAATAAATATAAAATGCTCTAATTAATGAAAAATCCTACAAAATTAATAGAAAATCTTATAAATTAATAGAAAATCAATATAAAATGCTAGAATTAATGAAAAATCCTACAAAATTAATAGAAAATCTTATAAATTAATAGAAAATCAATATAAAATGCTAGAATTAATAAAAACAACATAAATGCAAATATAGTCATTACAACATAGGTGGAACATAGTGCAATGAAATTACATGGCATCATCGTTTACTCGGACACTAATAAACTTCCTCTTTACAAAAGTTCATTGATTGTGATCACGCCGTAGATACGGTGTCTCCTCTGCCGCTAACAAGAAGCTTGGGTCATCAACCACTGAGAATGGAGGCAGGTCATCGAGCATATCATAATCTTCATCCGTCTTGTCCTCAACTCCTACGATTTTTCTCTTTCCAGGAAGGACTATATGACGCTTTGGCTCGTCTTGTGATGGGTCCAATTGCTTACCCCCACCTTTCTTATCCGCCCCTTTCTTTGGTCTGCTAGCCATGTCCTTCACATAAAAAACTTGTGTGACAGCTTTGACCAGGACGAACGGTTCGTCTAGAAAGCCAATCTTGTTTAGGTCCACTAACGTCATTCCATAGTCATCAACTTTAACACCTCCTCCAGTCAGCTTCACCCATTGGCACTTGAACAGTGGGATCTTCAAAGGTCCGTACTCTAATTCCCATATCTCCTCTATGACTCCATAGTTTGAGTTTGTATTGCCATTGGTTTCTGTCGCGACGATCCGGACACCACTGTTTTGGTTGGTGTTTTTCCTGTCCTGGGCTCTTGTGTAAAATGTATCCCTTAGCAATGCATCCTTCTGGACGAGAACGATTACGGACATACTTCTTTAGGACAGCGAAGGACCTCTAAAAAGGGAACATGTTGTGTAGAAATACTGGCCCCAGTATACGAATCTCTTTGATGAGGTGAACCAATAGATGTGTCATGATATTGAAGAAGGATGGTGGAAATATCATCTCAAAGCTGACAAGACATTGCACCACGTCATTCTGTAGCTGATCTAAATGGTCTGGATTGATCACCTTCTTAGAAATTGCATTGAGGAATGCACATAGCTTCACAATGGCTTTCCGCACGTTAACTGGTAGCACACCCCTGAGTATGACGGGAAGCAGCTGTGTCATCAACATATGGCAGTCGTGAGACTTCAGGTTTGTGAACTTCTTCTCTTTCATATTTATTATTCCCTTAATATTGGAGGAGTAGCCAGACGGAACCTTGATATTGTTCAAGCATTCAAACATGCTTGCCTTCTCCTCTTTGCAGAGAATGAAGTTGGCAGGACGCAAGTATTGACGTCCTTTGTCTCTCTTTTCTGGATGTAGATTAGTTCGTTGCTTCAATCGTTTCAGCTCCTGACGTGCTTCCAGTGTGTCTTTTGGCTTCCCACAAGTACCCAGGAAGCTTATCATGTTCACGCACAGATTCTTCGTCAAATGCATCACATCAATCGCGTTACGGACCTCTAAAAACTGCCAATAAGGTAGCTCCCAAAAGATTGACTTCTTCTTCCACATCGCGGCACGACCATCCTCGCCCGTCGGAGCAGCCTGGCTTCCGTCTCCCTTGCCAAACACCATGTGTAGGTCCTTCACCATATCAAATAGCTCTTCTCCACTCCGGTGTCTCGGCTTTGTATGGCAGTCAGTATTCCCGCTAAAATGCGCACATTTCTTTCGTAGCTCATGCTTCGCTGGAAGAAATCGACGGTGACCCATGTACACAACCTTACGACAATGTTTCAAATACATGCTTTCAGTTTCCTCTAAACAGTGAGTGCATGCTTTATATCCTTTGTTTGATTGTCCTGATAGATTACTTAGTGCAGGCCAGTCGTTGATGCTTATGAAAAGCAGTGCTCGAAGGTCAAACTGCTCCTGCTTGTCCTCATCCCACATGCTAACACCTTCAACCTTCCACAGCTGCAAAAGTTCGTCAACCAATGGTCTTAGGTACACATCAATGTCGTTGCCAGGTTGCTTTGGGCCTTCGATGAGCACTGGCATCATAATGAACTTCCGCTTAATGCAGAGCCAGGGGGTAGGTTGTAGATACAAACAGTCACGGGCCAAGTGTGTAACGCCCGCGTTTTAACCTCTGAGGAAAATCATCCTAAGTAAACCACCCGGTGAAAATCTTTCAAAATGTTTTACCGCCCGAGCTCCCTTCCCGCAGAATCCTCCTCGCCTGTCGTTTTCCCCCCCTCTCTTCCTGTCCGCATCGCGTCACCCCCCTTTCCGTCCCATCCCGCGTCGCCCGCTCTCGGGTCGACCGCCGGGTCCGTCTCTCGCTGGCCGACCTGTTCCGACGCCCGTCGTCCTTCCGCCGCGAATCCCGCCGTCCCCTTCCCTTTTCCTCTCTCTCTTTTTTCTTTTTCTCTTTCTTCTTTTCTCCCTCTCTTTTCTTTTTCCCTTTTCCTCCTTTTTCCTTCTCCCCTCTCTTTCCCTCCCTCCTCTGTTTCCTCTGCTCCTCCTCCCCGACACCGCCGCGGCCGCTCTGCTCTGCCCCACTCCGCCGTCCCTGCCCTGCTCTGTCCCGCTTCCCCCGCTCCACTCGCCGCCGGCCGAACCCCCACCCGCTGCCCAGCTCGTCGTCGCCATTCCGCTCCCCGCCGTGCCGACCGCACGCATGCACACCACCACCAGCACTGCCGCCCGCCACCACCCGCGCCGCGCGTCGCGCACGCCAACGCCGCCGCGCCAACACACCGCATCGCCACCGCCCCACGTGCTCGTGCGCGTCTGTGCTCCCGACCGCCGTGCACCGCTGCCGTGCCGCCCACCCGAAGCGCTCGCACACGCCAGCGCCCCGGCCCCAAGCCCATCGCCGCCCAGTCACCCGCCGACCGCCGGCCAGTGCCGCTCCGCCCTCCCGTCTCTCCCTGACGCCGCACGCAGCCACCCCGACCCCGTACTCGTCGTCCTTGTGCCCACCGCGGTGCCGACACCCTGCCGTGCCGCCCTCCACCGTCCCCGTCGACGCGCGTGCACGCCACCGCAGGCCCCGCCGCTGTCCCTTCGCCGCGCGCACGCCACATCCCGACGAGCACAGGACCGCCCGTACCCCAACCGCCTTAAATTCGCACCACCCACCCGCCATTGCCGCCGCCGAGCAACTCCACCTCCACCCTCTCGTCGGCCCACTCCCTCACCACCCCTCCGCGCCTATAAATGGGACCCCGAGCACCCTTCCCCTCACCATCAGCTCACCCGCACTCCAATTGAACCCCTCCGCCACCATAGCGCCGCCGCCCCACGCGCCATTGCCGCCGCCGCCACTGCTCTCGAGGACCGCCCTCCACTCCCCACCTCCGGCCGTGGTAAGGGCATGGGTGAACTCGCCATGACCCCCTCTCTCTTTTCCCCCTGTTCCCGTCCACCGCCGCCGCCCCAAACGCCGGCGATTTGGCCGGACAGCGCCGCCGCCGTCGCCCCCCCCCCCCCCCCGGCACTGTTTCGCGAGAAAGAAGAAGGCACTTTTGTGCATAACCCCCTGATAATTTCCCTATTTAACCCGCAGTCCACAGCACTATTTCCCCTCTCTCTGTTGATTTTGCCCGAAGCCCCTGAGCTTTTCCATAATTACAAACAGGTCCTTTTCTTTATAAACAGCCCCTAAACTCCACCAAACTCGTCATTTCATGCGCCAAATTAATCCCGTTTGACCCCAAACTCCACCACAATATTCACCAATATATTTCCGCCAAATCCAACCAGTCCATACTCAAAATAATCGTACCATCACCATCCGCTCTCTTTTTCCGTTCTTTCTTTTGGAGCTCAGTAAAAGCTTTTTCTTTTATTTATTGGGTGTTTGTTTGTGTGTGCCGTAGACTCCGCTGTGAACGAGGAAGGACCCGAAGAGGAGCAAGTCTACGAGCAGGAGTTTGGAGACCAAGACCCCGGGCAGGAATCCCCCGAGGGTTGGGAGAACGGCAAGTGCAATCCCACCCTTTGATGCATACTGTTGTCCCAGTTTTTATAAACACAACCCATGGCCCGATTTATAAAACTTGCATGATTTTACTGCTAAACCCGGTTGGATAGCCATGCCTTGATTGCTATGACTAATCCCTTGACAACCTAGATTAATGTTTAAATATGACGATGCTCTGTTTAAATATTGGTCACTGCTAGTAATGCTTAGGAATATTTTACCATTATACCCCCCCCACAACAAATACTTGGTATTTACGAAAGCAACCGTGTGCGTGCTTTAAAATAAAAGAGATGATTTGTGCAAATGAAATGAGTACCCGTGTGGGATGAGACAGACGGTATTTCCGCGTGAAGTACCGAGGTGAGCTCGAACCCGTGTGGTTGAGCATGGTGGGAGTTGTCTATCCTATCACAAGTTTTGGGATGATGTTGATGTGTCATCTAGCCTAACCCATTCTTCTGTACCACCACTCGACCGTTGTATGTGGCAACGGCCTAGCATAAATCCCACTAGTTGAGCTGCTGGTTATGTGGTGTGCTGGTGAGCAACAGAGGGCCATGGAGCCGGGGATACGGTCTATGTGAGGTATGCCCCTGGTTAGAACCTCGTTGGTAGGTTGCTAACCCCTGGTCGCGTCTGTGATAACTTGTCAGTTTAGCTATGGTGGGTAATGGCTTTGTTAGGAGCTACACTGGCACTAAGGTGTTCTTGTTGTGGTAGCCTACTTGTGGTTGTGTACACCTCTGCAGAGTTAAAACCTATCCGGATAGCCGTGTCCACGGTATTGGGCGAGTTACGGCTTGGTCACTTCACTAGTCCCCTATTTTGGTGTAAGAAAATGTTGGTATTTGATTGAGCTGAGAAATATTTCGATTTGGGCTACGACAGATGGGAAATCTGGTAGCAACAACATCTTGTACGAAAAAGTATACATTTACTGTTCCTTTTAATAGTATTTTGTGAAAACCCATTGCGAAAACCAACCCCTTGCATGTGTAATAAAATTTGCTTTGCTGCTAAATAAACCACAAGCCATCCTTGTTACAATACCTGCATCCTTCTGTTATACCCCTCCGTGGTTGTGGTTGCGCTTGCTGAGTACGTATGTACTCACCCTTGCTTAATCTGTTGCAGAGGCAGACCCGGACTTTGTGCCTGAGGATCTCGTCTAGAGGGGTTCGTTCTGCACCCAACCTTGCCTGTGTGTTAGGGTCACCCGCTGGAAGCCGCATGCGTTGCCACTCTGATGAAGACCTCTTTGCTTTCAATCTTTTTATCTGGAGCCTAGCGTTAGTTCTGTTTGTCGTGGCCCTGCAATGCCACTGTCTCTCGTAAGGTTGTCTTTGTACTGAACTATCTGTTGTAATAATGTGAACCAGCATCCTGGGACTGGTATTTGTATCACATTAAGTTCTCTCTTTCGAGGGGACGCTTCAGGTGGTATCAGAGCCGATAGGTTGGCCGTAGGACGTACCCCTAGGATCTTGACCCTACCTAGTCTTCTCTCACCAGTTTGTTCTTGCCTAATCCTTTCCCCCACACAAGTACTCACCGACGGCCTTTTGACTTGTTCCAGATGGCCCAGCCGGTTGACGAGGGTTGGGGCGAAGGAGTCTGCCCCGCAGAACCCGGCCTCCCCAAGTTGCTGCTGCTCAACCTGGAGCACGTTGGAGTCACAGAGACCCCCGAGTACTTTTACCGGGAGTGCACCACCAATGGTACCCGTCGGTGCCGGATGTTCATTTTCGTGGGGAGAAGCTCGCTGTACAAGGAAGTAGCACCCTGGTTTGTCCACGCCACCGGCTACGACCGTCCTAATGCCTACCGCAAAGCCGCAAGAAGAGCCTTGATGTGCCTCCGCGAACTCTACAGGCAGTACCTCGTGGGAACAGCACTAGGATTTGCCCCACCCCTGGAAAGTGGAGGACGCGAGTGGATTGCCCAGATGAGGAACCTTGGGAGAGATGAAGATATGGAGGACACCGTGTCCCACTTGTCCATTTACCTCACTGGCTTAGACAGGCTGTACCGGGAGACATCGGGACAGCTGAGGCACCAGATTCGCAGAGCCGAGAAGGCAGAGAAGGAGCTAGAAGAGGTGAAGAGAGAGCTAGGAGAAACGAAGGAAGAACTGGAGGTACAGAAAGCAACGGCCACACAGGCTGTCAGCTCCCTGGCCACTCACCAGGCTAGATGCCAGGCCTACTATGAGTATTTGGATAACCTGGAAGCATACAGGAGAGAAAGAGGGTTGTTGGAAGATGAACCAGAAATGACTCATGTGCACGCAGGCACTCAGACCGAAGACGAAGTGCCAGAGTGTCAGCTCCCTCTGAAGAAACGCCGAGTTTGCCTGGAGTAGAGCCCAAGTTTAGATTAGCACTTAGTCTAGCCTCTCTTAGAGTAGAGTCTGTTGTTTCCAGTAGCACTACCAGCTTAGCCTCGATGTATCCATGATCCTTGTACCCCACCATGTTATGCAATAAAGATCACCTTTTATCCTACATCTATTCAATCTTTGTTTTCCCCTGGTTTCAGATGACAGAACAAGGATGGACCCAGGGAGTTTTCCCAGTCACACCGGGCTTCGCTAGCCTGTTGATCCCCGCGCTGGAACGCCTCGGTGTGCCAGAACGCCCGAGGTACTACAGCAGGGAGTATGAACACCATGGGACTCAACGCTGCAGAGTGGTCATAGTTGTTGCCAAGAGTGACCTCCACCCTGTCGAGGCATGGCGTACGACCGCCACAGGATTCAGGCACCAGGACACCTACCCCTTGGCTCTCAGGAAAGCCCTCCGCTTCATGTGCGGAATCTTTGAAAGGCACCTGGTCCCCACTCCAATGAGGTACTTTACGCCGGTCGTCAGAAGTGCAGTCTGGCGAGCCCGCATAAGGAACTTGGAACAGCGCCGTCAAGAGGAACCCCTTTTGTACCAAGTGGTCACCTACCTCAATTCCTTGGACCAACTCTTTGACGAGCAAGCTGAACTCCTGAGGGAACAGACCGCCTGGGCTGAACAAGCAGAATTCTCGGTCCGCATGCACCAAGTCCAGGTGGCCCAAGCTGAAGCAAGAGCCGCTGCTGCCATCAGCAATGAGGCAGTCGCCCAAGAAAGCCTCAGGCAGGCTCGGGACCTGCGTATACAGGACTGGACCCGGAGTGGAACGCCTGTCCCGGTAATTGGAGAACCCCATGTCCTACTTGGAACACCTGTCATGGCATGGGGTGAAGTTGTGGGGAACCATCCCATACTGCTAGGGATCCCCGTGGGACCACCACCCACTGAAGATGGACCGTCTGAGCCGCCTCGGGAGAATGGGACCTTGACCGAGGCGGAGCAGGCACGACTTGCACCGCCAGAGGAAAGCTCGCCCCGCGAGTAGGCCCAGAGTCAAGTGCTCAGATGGGAGTGAAGCCAGCTTGGTCCGAAGAACCCTTGTATCCCTAGCAGTAGTTTCCCTACCTTGTCTTGTGCCCCGCCTCGAAGTGCGAACCTTGTTGTACCCTCCCCAAGTGTTGTAACCCTCAGCTGTTGGAATAGAACCTTGTGTGCTTGCTTGTTAGCTTGTGTGCTGTTTCTGCCTTTTTAAAGTGCGAACTAATCAACTTAAACATCATCTTAACCCAATCTTACGAAGGCCTTGCTCCGACTGCAGATGGTGAACACTCGTGCTAGCGCCTCTCAGAGACGCGCCCCTCCCGCTGGAGGAGAGCAACCAGAAGGAAGGAGAGAGAATCCTGAGAACCAGGAAGTGGATCAGCAGGATCCTATGGGAGAGAACCAGCCTGAAGGACAAGCGCCTGTAAGAGGCGGACCAGAAGCAGGCCATCCCGGAAGTCAGAATGAAGGATCCTTTGTTATGCCCCCACTCCCACCAGATTTCAACTTGGCACAAGCTTTGTACCACCACACCCTGTTCATGCAAAATGTATGGAATGCCAGCCGCCGTCAGGAGACAGCCCGTAGACCCAGTGCGGGTGATAAGTTGACCAATTTTCTGAGAACCAGGCCGCCCACCTTTGGAGGGTCTAGCAACCCCTTGGAAGCAGATGACTGGCTGAGAACTATCAGGAGGAAGCTGGAACCGTTTGGATGTGGAGACCGTGACAAAGTTCTCCTGACCACCCACCAGCTCACTGGAACTGCTTCAGCTTGGTGGGATGCTTACTGTGCAGCTTCCCCGAACGAGTCTGCGATCACTTGGAAGGAATTTGAAGAAGAGTTCCGTCGCTACCACATCCCCGACGCCACCATGAGGCGCAAGGCAGATGAGTTCCGTGCACTGAAGCAAGGAAACAAGACTGTGGAAGAGTACACCCACGAGTTCACGGAACTGGCCCGCTATGCACCCGATGAAGTGAAGACAGATGCCAAGAGACAGGACGCGTTCATCCGTGGGTTGCACCCAGATCTTCGAGCTCTGATAATCACCCACAGTTTCCCCGACTTCAATACACTGATGAACAAAGCCATTATCACAGAAAGGGCCAGGATGGAGGCAAGGCAAGAGAATAAGCGCAAGTTCTTGGAAAGCAAGAACCGTCAGATGGACCGCTCGCAGAAACCCAGGAGCTCCGGTTATGCTGCACCTAGACCCCAGGCCCCCGTGCAGTATAGGACCCAGTTTCAGGCCACAAGCTCCCAGGCTCCCAACAACCAATTCAAGAGCCAGACCGCCTCAAAGCCACCACAGAGCAAAGTCAGTCAGGCCACAGCCAGCAACAGCAATGCGAGAGCCTGCTTCAACTGCCGTGAGACCGGACACTACATCGCCGATTGCCCGTATCCTAGGAGCAAGCCTGCAATATCAGTCTACTCCAACTCGGTGAATGGACCCAAGCCACCAGTGTCTGGAGCCAACCGTGTACCCGTCCGAAGCACCAACACCGGCAACAACAACAACAACACCCAGCAGTCGTATGGACGAGCCCGCGTCAACCACATCGAGGCGCAGGAAGCTCAAGGAGCACAAGGAGTAGTACTCGGTGAGTACCTAGTCAGTTCAACTTTGGCAACAATATTATTTGATTCTGGGGCATCGCATTCTTTCATATCATCAAGTTTTGTGGAAAAGCACAAAATACCTACAGTACTACTAAAGACACCCCTACTAACCCGAACACCTGGAGGTGATATTAAGTGCCAATTAGGTTGTTCACGGGTACGGATTCTTTTAAGTGGGGTAGAGTTTCTAGCAGACCTAGTGGTACTAGAATCGAAAGGAATAGATGTGATCCTTGGAATGGATTGGTTAGGCAAACACAATGGTCTCATAGGTTGTGCTGACAAGGTAGTGGACCTAACCAACCCAGATGGAATACAAGTAGCCTGTCACACCAAAGGAAGTGGACCAGATCCCATGATCTTTAGTATGGAAACAACAACCATAGAAGAAGTCCCAGTAATCAGAGAATATCCTGATGTTTTCCCTGAAGTTCTACCCGGAATGCCACCTGATAGGGACATAGAGTTTGCTATTGAACTAGTCCCTGGAACCTCTCCTATAGCCAAGAGACCCTATAGGATGGCAGCCTCAGAGTTAGCAGAGTTAAAGAAACAACTAGAAGAGTTGCAGCAGATGGGCTTTATCAGACCCAGCACATCCCCTTGGGGAGCCCCAGTGCTCTTTGTGAGGAAGAAAGATGGGAGTATGAGATTGTGCATCGACTATCGTGCACTAAATGATGTCACTATCAAGAATAAGTACCCACTCCCTAGAATTGATGATCTCTTTGATCAGTTGAAGGGAGCCAAATACTTCTCCAAGATTGACTTAAGGACCGGGTATCACCAACTGAAAATTAAGGGGAATGACACCTCAAAGACCGCATTTGTCACCCGATATGGGCAGTATGAGTTCACAGTGATGCCATTTGGACTCACCAATGCACCGGCTTACTTCATGAATCTCATGAACAAAGTGTTTATGGATGAACTGGACAAGTTTGTCGTAGTCTTCATTGACGACATACTCATCTACTCCAAGAGCGCCGAAGAGCACGAACAACACTTGCGGGTAGTTTTGGAAAAGTTAAGAGCACACCAGCTCTATGCCAAGTTCAGCAAGTGTGAATTCTGGCTGGAAAAAGTGGCCTTCCTTGGCCATATTTTGACCACGGAAGGAGTAGCCGTAGACCCTGAGAAGGTAGAAGCAGTCTCGAACTGGCAACAACCAACCAATGTGGGTGAGATCAGAAGTTTTCTGGGTTTAGCTGGGTATTACCGGAGATTTATTGAAGGATTTTCCAAGATAGCTAGACCCATGACAGAACTGCTCAAGAAAGAGAAGAAGTTTGTTTGGACCGAGTCTTGTGAAAAGAGCTTCCAAGAGTTGAAGAAAAGATTGACTGCAGCCCCAGTTCTAACCCTACCGGACATCCACAGAGATTTTGTTGTTTACTGCGACGCGTCCCGCCAAGGATTAGGATGTGTCCTTATGCAAGATGGTAAGGTTGTGGCTTATGCCTCCCGACAACTTAGACCTCATGAGCAGAATTACCCAACACACGATTTAGAATCTGGAGACACTACCTAATTGGGAACAAGTGTGAAATATACACGGATCATAAGAGCTTAAAGTATATTTTCACCCAACCGGACCTGAACCTCAGACAGAGAAGGTGGTTAGAATTGGTTAAGGATTATAATGTGGAAATTCATTACCACCCTGGCAAGGCTAATGTAGTGGCAGATGCCCTGAGCCGAAAATCCTACAGACCCAAGAGTATCCACCTGCAAGAAGAAATGGCACGACTAAATGTGCACATTGTTCCCCAGAGTGCTAGCCACCAACTGACGATCCAGTCCACTCTGGAGGATCGGATCAGAGAAGCCCAGGGAACAGACAAGGATTTAGTACAGATCCGCAAGCATACCGGAGAAAATAAGGCACCAGACTTTAGAGTCGACAGTAAAGGAACGCTGTGGTATAAAGATAGGATTTGTGTGCCTAAGGAAGGAGACTTGAGGCAGATAATCATGGACGAGGCTCACAACTCGCCATATTCCATTCACCCAGGATCCACCAAAATGTATTTGGATTTAAAGCAGAAATATTGGTGGAATGGAATGAAAGCTGACATAGCCCAGTTTGTCGCCCAGTGTGATACCTGCCAAAGGATTAAAGCAGAACACCAGAAGCTGGCAGGATTATTACAACCCTTGCCTATCCCAGTATGGAAATGGGATGAGATAGGAATGGACTTCGTGGTAGGTCTACCCAGAACACAGAAGGGACATGACTCTATATGGGTAATAGTGGACCGACTCACTAAAGTCGCTCACTTTTTACCTGTACGGACCAATTATGGTGGAGAGAAATTAGCCAAACTTTATGTGGATAACATAGTAAAGTTACATGGAGTGCCCAGTAGAATTGTTTCGGACCGAGGGACCCAGTTTACCTCGAGATTTTGGAAAAGTTTGCATAAAGCTATGGGCACTAAGTTGGATTTTAGCTCCGCATATCACCCTCAGACCGATGGCCAGACAGAACGAGTAAATCAAATTATGGAAGATATGCTGAGAGCGTGTGTCCTTACCTATGGTAAAGATTGGGAACAGAGTTTACCCTATGCAGAGTTCTCCTATAACAATGGTTACCAGGCAAGTTTGGGTATGTCCCCGTTCGAAGCCCTCTACGGGAGAAAGTGCAGAACTCCTTTGATGTGGTCAGAAGTAGGAGAGCGTACACTAGTAGGACCCGCACTCATAAAAGAAGCCAAAGAAAAAGTGGCTGAAATTAGGGAGAAGTTGAGAGCAGCTCAGTCCAGACAGAAAAGTTACGCAGACAAGAAGAGACGAGAACTGGAGTTTAATCCAGGAGATTTTGTTTATCTCAAAGTCTCACCCATCCGAGGAACCCGCAGATTTCAAGTCCATGGGAAGCTAGCCCCTCGGTATATCGGACCATACCCGGTGCAGAAGAAAGTTGGGAAGGTGGCCTACCGATTGGAGCTACCCGAAGCAATGTCAGATATACACCCGGTATTCCATGTATCCCAGTTGAGAAAATGTCTGAGAGTACCTGAAGAAGAACACATACCAGAAGGAGAGATAGACCTACAGACAGATCTACGATATCAAGAAGTACCGGTCAAAATTTTGGACACAGTCACCAAGAGAACCAGAAACTCCGAAGTACGGATATGCCGAGTACAGTGGAGCAGACACAGTGTGAAGGAAGCTACGTGGGAAAGAGAAGATGCCTTGAAGAAAGAGTTCCCCCACCTTTTTAGGAGCCAGCCGAATCTCGAGGACGAGATTTCTTTAAGTGGGGTAGGTTTGTAACGCCCGCGTTTTAACCTCTGAGGAAAATCACCCTAAGTAAACCACCCGGTGAAAATCTTTCAAAATGTTTTACCGCCCGAGCTCCCTTCCCGCAGAATCCTCCTCGCCTGTCGTTTTCCCCCCCTCTCTTCCTGTCCGCATCGCGTCACCCCCCTTTCCGTCCCATCCCGCGTCGCCCGCTCTCGGGTCGACCGCCGGGTCCGTCTCTCGCTGGCCGACCTGTTCCGACGCCCGTCGTCCTTCCGCCGCGAATCCCGCCGTCCCCTTCCCTTTTCCTCTCTCTCTCTTTTTTCTTTTTCTCTTTCTTCTTTTCTCCCTCTCTTTTCTTTTTCCCTTTTCCTCCTTTTTCCTTCTCCCCTCTCTTTCCCTCCCTCCTCTGTTTCCTCTGCTCCTCCTCCCCGACACCGCCGCGGCCGCTCTGCTCTGCCCCACTCCGCCGTCCCTGCCCTGCTCTGTCCCGCTTCCCCCGCTCCACTCGCCGCCGGCCGAACCCCCACCCGCTGCCCAGCTCGTCGTCGCCATTCCGCTCCCCGCCGTGCCGACCGCACGCGTGCACACCACCACCAGCACTGCCACCCGCCACCACCCGCGCCGCGCGTCGCGCACGCCAACGCCGCCGCGCCAACACACCGCATCGCCACCGCCCCACGTGCTCGTGCGCGTCTGTGCTCCCGACCGCCGTGCACCGCTGCCGTGCCGCCCACCCGAAGCGCTCGCACACGCCAGCGCCCCGGCCCCAAGCCCATCACCGCCCGGTCACCCGCCGACCGCCGGCCAGTGCCGCTCCGCCCTCCCGTCTCTCCCTGACGCCGCACGCAGCCACCCCGACCCCGTACTCGTCGTCCTTGTGCCCACCGCGGTGCCGACACCCTGTCGTGCCGCCCTCCACCGTCCCCGTCGACGCGCGTGCACGCCACCGCAGGCCCCGCCGCTGTCCCGTCGCCGCGCGCACGCCACATCCCGACGAGCACAGGACCGCCCGTACCCCAACCGCCTTAAATTCGCACCACCCACCCGCCATTGCCGCCGCCGAGCAACTCCACCTCCACCCTCTCGTCGGCCCACTCCCTCACCACCCCTCCGCGCCTATAAATGGGACCCCGAGCACCCTTCCCCTCACCATCAGCTCACCCGCACTCCAATTGAACCCCTCCGCCACCATAGCGCCGCCGCCCCACGCGCCATTGCCGCCGCCGCCACTGCTCTCGAGGACCGCCCTCCACTCCCCACCTCCGGCCGTGGTAAGGGCATGGGTGAACTCGCCATGACCCCCTCTCTCTTTTCCCCCTGTTCCCGTCCACCGCCGCCGCCCCAAACGCCGGCGATTTGGCCGGACAGCGCCGCCGCCGTCGCCCCCCCCCCCCCCCGGCACTGTTTCGCGAGAAAGAAGAAGGCACTTTTGTGCATAACCCCCTGATAATTTCCCTATTTAACCCGCAGTCCACAGCACTATTTCCCCTCTCTCTGTTGATTTTGCCCGAAGCCCCTGAGCTTTTCCATAATTACAAACAGGTCCTTTTCTTTATAAACAGCCCCTAAACTCCACCAAACTCGTCATTTCATGCGCCAAATTAATCCCGTTTGACCCCAAACTCCACCACAATATTCACCAATATATTTCCGCCAAATCCAACCAGTCCATACTCAAAATAATCGTACCATCACCATCCGCTCTCTTTTTCCGTTCTTTCTTTTGGAGCTCAGTAAAAGCTTTTTCTTTTATTTATTGGGTGTTTGTTTGTGTGTGTCGTAGACTCCGCTGTGAACGAGGAAGGACCCGAAGAGGAGCAAGTCTACGAGCAGGAGTTTGGAGACCAAGACCCCGGGCAGGAATCCCCCGAGGGTTGGGAGAACGGCAAGTGCAATCCCACCCTTTGATGCATACTGTTGTCCCAGTTTTTATAAACACAACCCATGGCCCGATTTATAAAACTTGCATGATTTTACTGCTAAACCCGGTTGGATAGCCATGCCTTGATTGCTATGACTAATCCCTTGACAACCTAGATTAATGTTTAAATATGACGATGCTCTGTTTAAATATTGGTCACTGCTAGTAATGCTTAGGAATATTTTACCATTATACCCCCCCCCCCACAACAAATACTTGGTATTTACGAAAGCAACCATGTGCGTGCTTTAAAATAAAAGAGATGATTTGTGCAAATGAAATGAGTACCCGTGTGGGATGAGACAGACGGTATTTCCGCGTGAAGTACCGAGGTGAGCTCGAACCCGTGTGGTTGAGCATGGTGGGAGTTGTCTATCCTATCACAAGTTTTGGGATGATGTTGATGTGTCATCTAGCCTAACCCATTCTTCTGTACCACCACTCGACCGTTGTATGTGGCAACGGCCTAGCATAAATCCCACTAGTTGAGCTGCTGGTTATGTGGTGTGCTGGTGAGCAACAGAGGGCCATGGAGCCGGGGATACGGTCTATGTGAGGTATGCCCCTGGTTAGAACCTCGTTGGTAGGTTGCTAACCCCTGGTCGCGTCTGTGATAACTTGTCAGTTTAGCTATGGTGGGTAATGGCTTTGTTAGGAGCTACACTGGCACTAAGGTGTTCTTGTTGTGGTAGCCTACTTGTGGTTGTGTACACCTCTGCAGAGTTAAAACCTATCCGGATAGCCGTGTCCACGGTATTGGGCGAGTTACGGCTTGGTCACTTCACTAGTCCCCTATTTTGGTGTAAGAAAATGTTGGTATTTGATTGAGCTGAGAAATATTTCGATTTGGGCTACGACAGATGGGAAATCTGGTAGCAACAACATCTTGTACGAAAAAGTATACATTTACTGTTCCTTTTAATAGTATTTTGTGAAAACCCATTGCGAAAACCAACCCCTTGCATGTGTAATAAAATTTGCTTTGCTGCTAAATAAACCACAAGCCATCCTTGTTACAATACCTGCATCCTTCTGTTATACCCCTCCGTGGTTGTGGTTGCGCTTGCTGAGTACGTATGTACTCACCCTTGCTTAATCTGTTGCAGAGGCAGACCCGGACTTTGTGCCTGAGGATCTCGTCTAGAGGGGTTCGTTCTGCACCCAACCTTGCCTGTGTGTTAGGGTCACCCGCTGGAAGCCGCATGCGTTGCCACTCTGATGAAGACCTCTTTGCTTTCAATCTTTTTATCTGGAGCCTAGCGTTAGTTCTGTTTGTCGTGGCCCTGCAATGCCACCGTCTCCCGTAAGGTTGTCTTTGTACTGAACTATCTGTTGTAATAATGTGAACCAGCATCCTGGGACTGGTATTTGTATCACATTAAGTTCTCTCTTTCGAGGGGACGCTTCAAAGTGCTATGACTACTGCTCATTTCACCAAAAGGGTTCATGCCATCGGTACTTAAACCAAGACTAACATTCCTCGCATCAGCATCAAACTCTGGGAATGCTCTGTCGATGTTCCTCCACTGGGATCCATCGGCGGGGTGTCTCAACATGCCATCCTGCTTACGTTCTTCTTTGTGCCAGCGCATCAGTTTGGCATGGTCCTTGTTCCTGAACAAATGCTTCAGACGGGGTATCAGAGGGAAATACCACATCACCTTCGCAAGGATTTTTTTCTTAGAACGCTCCCCCAACCTCATCAGGGTCATCCCGCCTGATCTTGTATCGTGCGCAGGTGCAAACCGGACAACGATCCAAGTGTTCGTACTGTCCGCGATAGAGGATACAGTCATTAGGACACACATGTATCTTCTGCACCTCCAAACCGAGAGGGCAAACAACACGTTTTGCTTGATACGTCGTCGATGGCAATTCGTTACCCTCTGGCAGAATCTTCTTCACGAGTTTCAGTAGCTCCTCAAAACCCTTATCAGTAACACCATTTGTTGCCTTCCACTGTAGAAGTTCAAGTGTGCTACCCAACTTCTTAAGCCCCTCTTTGCAATCTGGGTACAGGTCAGTCTTGTGGTCCTGCAACATGCGCTGTATCTTTTTCAGTTCCTTATCATTGCCGCAGTGTTTCTCAGCATCACGCAACATTTGCCCGAGTCCATCAGTAGGGTCATTTTCCTGAGCAACATCTTCCTCATCGGCATCACCCATCGCAGCATCTGCAAAGGAACCATAGTATTGAGCCAATACCGGAATGTCGTCATCGGCCCCGTCTTCTTCATCTTCATCCATTAGAATTCCTCTTTCACCGTGCTTCGTCCACACAGAATAATTCCTCATGAAACCGTGCCTCATCAAATGCACCTGAAGAACTCCTCTTTTTTGGTGCGATTGCATATTTTCACAATTGGTGCATGGGCAAAACATCCTTCCCTCTGGCGTCCTGTTAGCCTCGGCGGCATCGAGAAACGCCCTGAGGCCATCACGGAACTCCTGAGCGTGGTTGTCCCCGTACATCCATTGTCTGTTCATCTGCATTATTAACCAATAACAAATATATCATATATTATGAAGTTAATACAAATTTAATATATAAATAAATACAAATTTTAGTATATATTCCATTATAGAAACATATTTCAAAAACTACATTACTATATTCATTAAATAATAAATATACCTTCCTTGTAATAATATATATATTCCATGTAATTACTATATTCATTTTCTAAAAACAAATATACCTTTTATTAAATTAATAAATAAATATTCCAACTTTAATAAATAACTAATAAATAAAATACATATGCCTTATAACTATTCACAAGACATACAAAACAAAATACTAACTAGCTTGCCTTCTCTCTCCATTTAAAACACAACATGAACACTCTCTCTCCACCATGAACTCAAGCTCTCTCCTCTCTCTCCTCCATGAACACAAGCTCTCTCTAGCTAGCTTTACTTTGATTCACAAATCCCTCTATTTATAAATCATAGAAGGATTACAAGCTAAAGAAAACATTAGAGAATGAAAAAGTGTACCTTGTAGTGCTCCTTAGATGAGTGAAATCTTCACAAATTTTGAAAAAATTTTGGGCAGCACCTCCCCTCCCACGGCCGAGCAGCATGAACACAACGCCTAAGTGTTCAGCTGCCTCGGCCGGGGGAGGAAGAATGTGCTATATACAAAAGACATTAGCACCGGGTCGTGGCAAGACCCGGTGCTAATGTGCACCAATTAGCACCGGTTGCAGCCAGCAACCGGTGCTAAATGGCCTCGGGCACATTAGCACCGGTTGCTGGCTGCAACCGGTGCTAAAGGGGGAGCATTAGCACCGGGTCTCGCCACGACCCGGTGCTAATGTGTCCGCCCTGACACCCCGCAGCGCCGCCCCGCTCCTAGCTGTTGGACCCGGTGCTGAAGCCCCATCAGCACCGGGTCCAAAAATGGCCGAGGCGGAGGGGGCGGGCGGATGTTGAAGTTTCTGGTAGTGAGCGATTATCCATGTGGCCACCTCATCTTTAACTTTGGTTGTGTTTAGTTCCTTAAAAGGAAATATGAAGTTTGGTGAAAATGTCACATCGGATACTATAGCGTATTGTAGCACTTTTCGTTTATTTGTGGTAATCGTTGTCCTACCATAATCTAACTAGGCTCAAAAGATTCGTCTCGTCGTATACATCAAAACCATGTACTTGATTTTTTATTTACCCACGTTTAGTGTTTAATGCATGAGGAGAGTGATTTGATGTGATAGATAAATAGTGAAGTTTGGAGAGAGAATTTTTGGCTTTTCAAAGAAACTAAACAGGACCTTTGTTTAAAACCCTGCGAAAAGGCAGCTCCTTCTGCTCAAAGAATTCCAGAGTTCGGCTCTAACTATAATTCCTAGTAAACTAACGGTGAGAGAGCGTTGTCCTCTTGTGTGAACAGGCACCTCTGTGTTGAGTTCGTGAATCCTTGTCCACGCGCGTGCAAATTCGATGAGTGAATCTGCATTCTGTAGACAGGGTGTACGATCGTTTCTATAGTACGTTGTAACGTCGTGGATGAGAGGAATGGAGAGGCAAGAACCCTGCAAGGTAGGTGACGCGCATCAAGATGGGAACGAATATTTGTGAGGGTCCACGGGATTGACGAATTGGGCCCGGGGAGAAGACCTGCCAATTGACTGAGCACACACCGGTCTTTGTTGGGCACTTGGGCGCATGTGCTGGTTTCAGTAAGCAGACCCAGGCACCCATCCAATGAATCAATCATGATCAAGGATGCAAAAGGCGCTAGGCGATCACCCTCCCCCCAGGGAGTAGGCGCGCCTAGGCGAGGCCTAGGCGTTTTCAAGGCAATCCATATACCTTCATATATACTCTCTAAAAAGAAAAAATAGGAGATGAACGGGCCTACAATTGGACTGAAAGGCCTATCAAAATAGCCAAATTCCTCACACCCCAAGTCTAACCTGCCTTATCCTATCCCCTCCGGACTCCCATCCGCTCGCCCTCTCCTCCGGTGCTCGCCCGCTCGCGGTCGCGCCGCCACCATCCGCCTTCCCCTTCTCCCCTGCTGATGGCCAACATCGCCTCCTCCCCGTCCGCCGCCCGACGTCGCCTCCTCCCCGGCCGCTCCCCGACGTCGCCTCCCCCACCTCTGCTGCTATTGCCGCCCTTCTGCCTGCGCCGGACTTCGCCGCCGACGTGTCTCCGCCGCCTAGGGTACCACCTACCCCCTAGGCGAGGCGGTACCCCGCCGCCTAGTGCATAGGCATGCCTAAGCGCGCCTAGGCGAGCGCCTTGTTGAACACTGATCATGATCATCGTTGTTTTGTTTTATTACCATATACGAGAGTGTTCGAAGAGTGTTTCCTATTTTTAATTTAATTTAAGAAAATGAACTTTGTATTCAAATTTGATTGAAGCATTAGTCCAAACCGGAGGAAACGACTGTCTCTCTAAACTTACCAAATTTGTTGAAAATTTTCATTCCCTTTATACTTACATCTTGAAATAAACTAATAGCGTGTTTGGTTTGCCGGTTGGATAGGTCCGGAATCATCCGAACCTAAGTCCGAACCTGATTTTGGCGTTTGGTTAGCGGAACCGCATCGATCGGTCCGGCATCGAGCCACTCCACTACCGGCGTAAATTCGTGAGCAACCCATCCGTTCAGAAGCCACCGGACGAACTCGTCTGTGACCATCCGAACCTATCAGGAGCTATCTCATGCCGGACCAGCTTATTATGGATGGGGTCATTCTCCAAACCAAACACGCTGTAAAGGAAGATTGCCAAGGATGCAGATACGGAGGAAGTGTGTCTGCATTGTTATTTGGCCCAAGGGAAATTTTTATTCATAGGTAGATATATCAAGATGATATAAATGTGCTAACACTATTTTGGCCTTTTATATTACTAGGATACACACGGTCAGAAAAAAGAATGAAAAGAATAGACATGATATCATATACCACTACACCACAACACCAAGTTAGCGTCAGACATTTGTCGGTAAAACTAGATCCTCAATTGCTAAAACGGCTTATACCAACGGATCAGCTATCGCTGTTATGGGGCTGTGGTGTAGTGTACCTAGTCACGGAAAGCAACAACACACGAATTAATTTTCTATTATTTGCATCATCATATCAAGCAAGCACCTTGACTACGGAAAGACTCTGTAAAAAAAAAGGGCGCACACACGCACTATTGTTGCCATGGTCCAACCAGTTAAAGCCTGACCAGCGGATTTTACCTTAGATAATGATTCTTTGAGCCCGAAACATTGACTTCAACAAGACCATTGTAGGTACAACAAATTAAGGCAGATCTAAATATTCCTCTCTAAAGCTAAGGTGTTTTCTCCTCCTACTTTCCGAGCTAATACTACCCTACTATCTAGCCTTAGCCAACTAAGATCAGCCGTGATCTCTTGTCATCCCACTAACACTCTGCCATGAAGTGACCAATAGGCACAAGCACAAAGTTCATATGATCCACTCCGGAGTAAGCAGGCCTGAGGATCCATATCCACAAGGTGTGCTCTTCTGTTCATCCGTTTTCAATTTTCATACTTCCAAGTTTCTATACGATGAGCTCAGTTCTGATGGCAAGTAGAAGCAATAATGTTTCTCATTTCCTGTTGGTTACTTCTGATATGTTAATGAGATTAAACCATTGAACCAGAAATTGTTGTATATTTATTCAATATTAATCTCTTGATGTAGACATGTAGTTCTTGTTATGCCACGACCTAACTGTAAGTGTTAATGGTTTTCTGAACTGTAGCTGCTTGCACTTAGTGCTCGTATGACAAAAATCAAACGATAAATCCTTGAAATGCACTGACAAAAAGTTGATCTCCCATGTGTGTGATTTAGAGATTTTTTAATTCTACCTTTTACCCTGTACGTCTTGAATTACCAGCTTGATTGAAGCAAAAAATATGCTACAGAAAAATATCCTTGATTGAATTACCAGCCTGGTACTGAATGGCATAGTTTAGTATCGGGCTGTCTGACCAGCCAGTACTAAACTGCTCAAAACCCTTCGTTCCCCAACCCTTTGTTGTTGTTGTGCCTCTTCGTTGTCCATGTAGCGCCACTTCCTCGCTCTTTGCCGCCGAGCCACCATTTGCTCGGACGTGCCGCCTCTTCGCCGTCTGAGCCTCCACATCGCTGCCCCGTGGCCCACTGGCCCTCGCCGCATGCGTGTGTCGCCCTATCTTTGGATCGCGTCGTCGCCCCCTCATCACCGGCCTCCTGCACCACTTAGGGGCACGCTCTGTCGGCCTCGTTGTTGCCCGAAATCGCCCCTAGCATCGTTGCTGGCCACCCACATCACCCCCGTTGCCGCCCAAACGCCCCTGCTCCTATGTATTTATATCATGTTTGAGGACCTTAAACGATGTATGGATGTGATATTCTGCTGAAATGAGTTCCGTACGTGATAGTTGTCATTCCTGGTAGTATCAAAGTCGGAATTCCGTATTTGGGAATCCGGTTCGTTTCATGGGCTATAACAACTAAAATTGGGGAACAAAACAAAAAAGTAGATTGTATATGATTAGAACTAAAGAGGGTGTATCAACCGAGTATTACGGTTTCAAATATAACTCAAAACTAAGTTTTAATTATTTAGTCCTAGGGATAAACATTGAACCCCACATGGACCTTCTTCTAAAAATCTAAGGATAATTTATTATGCCCTTTAACTAAAACTTCCAAACAAAAATATATGTGTCAGTTTCAAATTAAAAAATTATATTCCTATTGAAAATGACATGACTAAACAAAAATATTTATATCTATTTATTTATTTTAAAGGGAAAAGCCATGTGTTGGAAAAAAACTAGCTACCCACGTAAATGTGTGTGGGCCACCTTGCTAGTTAGTATTAACAATAAAGAAAAATTGAGGAACTTCAAAGGGTTAGTATCTTTTTGCAAAAGTTCTGGATATATATGAAACAAAGGATTAGATCTCTGGAATTCCTATGGTTCTGCAAAGGAGGAAAAGGCACAGCTGGATCTGGATAACACTGGTGCCTTGGTGCTCTTCAGGTCCAGTACAAGTTCTATGGAAACAAATATACCATGGCATCATATCTACTACTAATAAGTATGAACGGGCGAACCGCATCGCCTGCCCGCCCTCACATATTTATAGAGTACACTAATAGGCTTTCACGATGTAACGACCGAGACAATGTTATTGCCAAATCGAATTCAATGATATGGTTCATACATGAAAATATCAGAGTATAAAGAAATCACAATAATATGGCATACACACAACTAAGAGGTATATTCTTGATGGGGACACCCGTTGTTTGTGTACTTTTTATTGAAAAAGGAAAAACACAAGCTACCAGAAATACAGAGTTACTGGAAGACAGGACGACAGAGGACTCGTTGCATAACATACTTCTGTGCAGGCGAACTTCATTATCAGAAATATTGTTGGATGACGAAGCAGGTGATCACTCAACACGTAGCTCCAGCACATGCGGCATCTTCCTGCGCATTCCGCTTAGTTCCCACAGGATTTTGAAATCATCATGCAGAGATAACAGCCACAACTTCTTTAGTGACAGAAGGGATTCAATGCCTTGAGGAACCTTGTTCAACCTTGGCAGTGTCACAATATATAAATCTTCAATACTTGGAAGAGCATCCTTCCCAACCGTCAGCTGGTTCACATTGAGCATGTTCTTCAATATAAGTTTCTTTAGCTGCGGGAAGCTCCCTTCAGAAATAACCACTGTCTCTGTGCTGCTCACTCTGTTAAGGCTCAGATAGGTGAGGTTTGGCACATGTGGCGCAATAAGCAATAATGGGTCTTCCTGAAGACCAGACCAGCTTAGAGCTAGATACTTGAGATTTCTCCCATGGCCTTGGAATATTGGACATTGCAGGGTCCCGGCAGCCCAGCGGCCCCTGACAATCAACTTGTGGAAGTATCTGGACTGTGGATTGAGGGCTTCCAGATGAAGTGCCTGGTTCTCATCAATTGCATTGAGCAGCAAGCTGGAAAGAAGTGGTAGCTTGGATAAAGTAGCAAAAAGCTTTGCAGAATGCATGGCACCAACTTTGCCGATCCACACACTTTTTAGTTTCCTGAATTTGTCCAGTTGGTCTGCCAAGTCATCCGTTGCTTCCAGAGTCTCCAGAGTCTGAAGTTCTACCAAGTTCAAGAGATCCTTGGGTGGATGTACCCCAGCGAAGTACTGGAAATCTTTCTGCTTCTCATCAATAACTCTGTCAGCTAACAGATGCCGCAGTTTCTTGACCTTAACTATGCCTCGTGGTAGCTTCTCTATTTTTGTTTGCTTGATGTCCAGTGTCTGTACGTTGGATAGTTTCTCAATGCACTCAGGGAGTGACTTAACTCTGGTGCGCTGCAGGCCAATATAATGTAGATTAAACAGATTGCCTATGGATCCTGGCACTTCAGTTATTTCAGAATCTTGCAGCTCGAGAACAGTAAGGTATCTTGATCCAGAAAAGATTGAGGCTAACATTTGAGGAGTGGATGTTACACCTTCAAGTGAAAATAAAGTGCGAAGGAGTGGAAATCTCACTGTTGCTGGATCACTGTCCTTCCATCGACACAATGATAGACGACGCACTTCCTGGTCCATCTGTATCACTGAACCTTGATCATTTGCAGAGCCAAACTTCTCATCTTTAGCTATAGAAAGAGCCAGGTCACGCACAATGTCATGCATCTTACATGTGTTCACCCTGTCAAGCTCATCGTACTCCTGAACTTGCAGCAAGTTCCTGGCAATGAGCTCCATGAGATTTAGTTCTGCCACATCCTCCAGTGTGTTGTTTTCATTGGGCACCACAAATCCTTCAGCAACCCACTGCCTTACAAGGCTCTCTCTTGACATGATGTAATCTTCAGGAAATAGGCTGCAATATAGGAAACAGTTTCTGAGGTTCCCTGGTAAGTCATTGTAGCTTAGTTTCAAAATTGTCTGGACATTGTCTGGTTTAGCAAGCTCACTCCGGAACTGATTGTACACTTGATTCCAGGCATGCTTAGTTCGTTTCTTCGAGGACATGAGGCTGCCCATAGATATAATTGCTAGTGGCAGGCCCTTGCACCTATCAACTATGGAAGCAGCCACATCCTCGAGCTCTGGGGGGCATATTGCTGCGTTATTAAAGGCCCTTCTAGAAAAGAGGTTGAATGCATCGTTGCTTCTCAGAGGCTGGATTTGAAGATGCCGTTCCGAAGATGCAATAGATGCAACATCATCTCTCCGTGTCGTGATGATGACACAGCTTGCTTGGAGACTATTGAAAATGTCTTCCATTTGATGATACACTTCCTTGTTCCAAACATCGTCCAACACAACGAAACATTTTCTAGTACCTAGGTGATTCTTCAGTTTGTCTCTTAAGTCATGGGCATCCATTTTCTTCATGCCATCTTTGTACCCAGTCTTTCTGAGTAAATCCCTCAACAAGCTGTCTATTGTATATGTCTGTGACACAGTGATCCATGCATGAACAGGGAATTTGATCTTCTCACTCTCATATACATTCATGACCAGAGTGGTTTTCCCTAATCCACCCATACCTGACACTGTTATCACTGTGCTCCTTGGTTCACTGCAATGAAGCCAACCTATTAACTTTGCTTTATTGAATGTAATCCCGACTACATCTTGAATAAGCTTGGGCAAGCAGCCTTGAAATTGCTGATCAATTGAGTTGAACTCGATGGAACATGCTGAACAGCAGGGAAATACCGGTTTCGCAGTTCATTTACTCCCTTAACCTCACTCTTTATGCGAACTACCTCATAAGCAATATCACTGAAAACTTTAGCATTACTTGCTCCTTTGAAGAACCACTTGTTCAGTGACCCTTCTTCCTGCAGCTTAAAAGCATGATACGAGTATTTGTCCATTACATCCTCAACATGGAAAGCCACCTTTCGCAGCTCTGCAGTCCATTGCTTGACCACATTGCTGCTGACATTTATGGTATCCAGATCTTGTATTACACTGTTAATCATATTCAATTCTCTGTCAATGTGACCAATATTTTCTGGTAGCTCCCTCAGATTAGTAAATTTTTTAGATGCTTCAGCAACGACACATTTGATGACTTCATCCCCTAAAACAGTCCCAATTTTCGAGAGGGCAGTTAGCACTGCTTCTGCCATTAGTTCAGTTCTGCACAATCAATACCATGGAACTTGTTACATGAAGCAGTCAAATATATATAAAAGAAACAAGCACAAGATACCTTTATGGAATATGGAAGAACAATAAGACAAGAATTATTAAGAGAGATAAGCTCAAGATAATGCAACTATAGCGCATTCTTTTTTACTTGACGTTTCAATTATGTGCGCATATGTTAACAAAAAACTATATCATGAGCTTTTTTCCGGTAGCACTGTGAGATCTAGCCCCTTGATTAATAATGTTCTATTTTTCACAATATGAATTATATTTTCTCCTTCCAATTAATGCATGGCAGCTAATAAAATGATAACAAATATGCTATTTTTAAGCAGCATGCACAGGGTCGGAGCTGGGCTGGGCCTTCATGCTACTGTGTACTGGCTAGTGAGAGGAAACGGGCCTCCGCCACTAAGCACGCAGATGTAAGGGATATAAGGGAGCACTTTCCCATTGATTTCACATTACATACCAATAAAAATACAAATTTCAAAAATCAAAGTAAAGCTACATGTGCAAAAACAAAATCTTATCAAAGCGCACAAGCTAAAGTGCAATGTATCAAAAATCTTTAACATGAAACAACTAGGATTTAAACATTTAAATTGATCGAAATCCTCAATTATGGAATATTACTGATTTGAAATTTAGAGCCAAAATTTAGTATTCTTTTTCTTTAAGAATCCAATTAATCATCAGAGCATGGATAAAGCGAGTAAAATTCTTTCATCAATTATCTACCATAATAATAGCCATACTTTCAGCAGGAGGTCACAAAAGTAACTTGTTCCCTCGCCGATAATAGTAATATCATGAAAAAATAATTTATTCTCGCATCATTTATAGGTCATAGTAACATCAACCATCTCATCCTTTGAGCCAAACAACCTTATAGTTGCTTAAAACTAGTTTCCTTATTTCTTTAAATTCGGAATTGATGCACATTTATCCATCATATTTGACATGGACTATATTGATTAGTCTAGACTGTTAGATCATTATATAACTCCAATTATATATTTTTTTGTTAACATGGTAATTTATATATTTTTAGCGAATGTGGTGGATTTTTTTAACCCAACGGCACTAACCATACGAACTTGTGATATTGTGACTTGCTATCTGATTAGAAACATGCATGAGTAGTTCATCTTTATGTACCTTACAGAGTTTAAGAGTTACAGTATCTAGCAACTAGCACATACAGGTCCATTTCAAAATCTAGGAATTTGTACGTTAATGAATGTCCTCATGAAGCATGGCAGTTTGAAGTATTTACTATCCATAGTCAGAATACCAAAACTGAAATTCATAGCGCAGGCAAGTTTTGTAACCCAAAATAAATATAAATAAATAAAAATCAACGGGGTCCTCATACTCACCCTGCGTGAAGCTTCCCTCGGATGAGCGAGTGGCCCTCGCGCTTGCTGGTCCCCTGCGGCCCGCAGCGCTGGAGCCCGTGCTCCTCTGCTTCGACCGCGATATTCCTGGTAGCTGCTCGCCGAGCTCAGCAATGGCGCGCGACGCGGCTCACGCTGATGAAGCAGCTCCAGAGTGAGGGGGAGGGAGAGGAAGCGAGGGATTTGGAGCCGGAGAGCGAGGATCTGGGCTCCGGGGGCTTGGTGGATGTTTGAGCTACTGAAGCAGGCCGGGGAAGACAAGGGAAGGTACTTGGCAGACGAAGCACCGCGTGAACACCGTGTCGTTGACTTACTTTGACTACGAAAAAGAAGATTTCTATCCCATCAAAACGTCGGCACATACATTGAGTACTAAATGTAGACAAAATCAAAAACTAATTTCACAGTTTTGTTACTCTGCGAGACAAACATTTTAAGCTTAATTAATTAATTTTTAGATAATTTTTCACAAAATAAATGCTACAGTGCGTGCGCACTCTAGAAGCCAAAGTTTGGCTCCCAAATTTGAGAATTAAAAAGGCCTAGATGCCGAATGATGGGGAAAACCCCATCACGACGAAGGTACAAAGTCTGTCAAAGGCCAGCCGCGTTGCCATCACCATTGTACTTGTAAAGGTTGCAGAAATTGCCACAGATTGTATTATCTCTTCAAATTAACAGACGAAGGCTTTCTGTCGTGTTACTATTCTGTATTTGCATGGAAACAGATTGTAGTATCTCTTCAAATTAACAGACGAGATACTTATGATTGATGGATGACTGCATACTGATGGCATCAGAATAGGTTTTGTCGATCTGCACCACAAAAGCTTACACAGGTGCACACAGATGTCTTTTCTCTTCGGTTTTTTATTGTCGAAAAATGGTTATTCCAGATTACTACGTGGTTAAGATAATTGTTATTCGTTGGGGTCCCTGACTCAAGGTTTTGGTGCTACAAATTTGTAATACAGGAGTAAGGATCAGGTTTTCTTATTCGATGATTGTGTGCCAGGGATTTGCTTTCAGTACAATGTTCCTACCTAGCAGTTCAACTATCAAAACCTAGCTGTTGGATGGATATGTGCTTCTCCCATCAAGCCGGTCAATAATTTCCAGTACAGAAGGCCTTTCTTTTGGATGTGTGCTTACACAATTTAGCCCAACATCAATGCATCTCTTCACTTGTTGGAGGCAGTTTGCTTCCAACGTTGGGTACTTGGAAGCTATCTGCGGCATTTTTGTCCAACTTTCACGTACCTGTACAGTTTCGATTAATAACCTCAGGTACCAATTCAAGTACAGTTCAATTGTCTTTGTCAGAAGAAGATCCTTAAGGATCGATATCAAATATATTGCACTTACACTTTTGATGAGCTTCATAGACGAGATGTCTTCAGTGTTAGAATCGACTTTCAACCCTGTTACTATCTCGATTATAAGAATTCCCAGACTAAAAATGTCTGATTTGGTTGAAACTTCGCCTCTGTAGTAATATTCTGGAGCCATGTACCCTCTGCTTCACATGAAAATCAATGTTTGTAACAACAGGTAGGCAAATGTATTTGATCATGATGACACATACAATTATTTACTGATTTTCGTCAAGCTTACCTTGATCCCACAACATTTGAAGTGAGTGTACGTGTTTGCTCTTCACCAAAGATCCTTGATAAACCAAAATCTGCAATTTTTGGCATTAAATTATCATCCAACAGTATATTGCCAGGTTTGAGATCCATATGAATTATGGGTCTCTGCAATCCATGTAAGAACCATAAACCCTGAAAAATCCCCTGTATTATTTTGAAGCTGATGTTCCAATTAAGTTCATTAGGTGCACCTGTAGAAACAAACAAACAAAAAGTAAGCCAAAAACTAGAAAACGTTGTCTGCGTGTTTGTGCTAATAAATTTGCATTGTTCTCAATTAAACTAAAACACTATGAATTGAAGTAATTACTATAATCCAGTGATATTTCATTTTAAATGCAAGTAACACAAGCAAATTTTGTTCTGGTGTCTGCACAGCTTGTTATCGATACAATACAACAGGAAGTTCAATATTCCATTAAATTCAGAGAGAGAATGAGAAGGTAGAATACCATAAAGATACTTGTCAAGGCTTCCTCTAGGCAAATACTCATAGCAGAGTATCCTTTCTGGTGTGTCTGCAAAAACATATTTTCCATGGGACTCGACCAGTTTCCGTTGTATTTCATAACAATATCCAATTAACTTTACTATGTTTCTGTGATTCAGATCAATCAGACTACGCACTTCATTCTTAAATTGCTCATCCTGATTGGTTTGTGAAACTAATAAAAGCCTTTTTACTGCAACAACTTCCCCACTTTGAAGCGCTCCCTGCTTAATTAATATCATTAGTACTTCAAAATATTCAGATAGCTTCTCCCATCTGTCTAAAATTGAAGCGGATGGAAATTAAAACACACCTTATAAACTACCCCAAAAGAACCTTTACCGATTTCTCGTTCCTTGGAGAAGTTCCCTGTGATTTTCTCTACAAAGTGGAGCTTTGGTTCTCTCGGAAATTCAGATACCAGTTGCAGCTTCTTCTCCACAAATTTGTGTATGCTTGCTTCATGATTGATTTCTGTTTGAAGATATTCCATTATAAACAAAATCATGCATATTTCGCTCAAGAGAGTATGACGGCAGTGCAATTGTCACTATTATTTGCCAAAATATCTAGATTAAATCACTAACTGAATAAATAATTTAACGAACTAACTCTTTTACCTTCAAGTTTACCAATTATTGATCCCGCAGTAGGTCTCTTCTTTGGATCACTCTCCACACAATTTAATCCAAGTTCAATGCATCTGTTTACCTGTACCAGGTGTTGTTCTTCCAGTAATGGATACTTTGATTCTACATGCGACTTTTTGGTCCATTTTTCAGTTACCTGTGTGATAGTTAGAAAAATAGAAAATTAGCTCATGAAACGATGTAGCAAACAGTGGCAAAACATTGGATCTAATAGAGATTAAATGTTTATACTATTACTTTTACTCACATCATTAATAAGTAACTTAGAAGAAATGTCTTGAATATTGAGATCCCTCTTCAATCCCGTCACTATTTCAAGAATAAGGACTCCCAAACTGAATATGTCTGACTTTTTTGAGATTTCACCTCTGGAATGGTATTCAGGGGCAATGTATCCTCTGGATCACATTAGCATCAAATTAAAAATTAAAATCACAGGGAAAAAAGATTGTAACTATGAAGAATAAAAAGAAACTAAACGAGTAAGTTCTTACATCCACCCCACAACATTTTGGGTGAGCATTCGGGTTTGTTCTTCACCAAACAACCTAGATAGTCCAAAATCTGTAATTTTTGGCACCATATTGTCACCCAACATTATATTGCTTGGTTTAAGGTTCAAGTGAACAATGGCTTCATTACGCTCCTCATGTAGAAAATGTAAACCATTGCATATCCCTGAGATTATTTTGAAGCGCATGTTCCAATCAAGTCTAGAAGTTTCACCTGAAGATTTAAAAAAGAAGAAGGGATTGCACTGCTTCAGAAACAAGTGCTTCTCAATGCTATATTTTCATGTTCTATGCTACAGAGAATGGCAAAATGTTTATGTCCTCTATATCACTCCTGGGTATATATAAAACATTTATCATAATCTTTACTTCATATTGTGAATTTCACCAAGTATGGACCACGTTGAATTCAGTACTCGGATAGTCAAACAAAAAAAATGTAAACAGTTATGCAGTTAGCGGCATTGCACATACTGAACAGAAGGTTTCAACGGAACAATTATTGTTTAATTAAAGATACCATACCATAAATATAGTTGTCAAGACTTCCATTAGACAGGTATTCATAGCAGAGGAACTTTTCTGGGACATCTGACAGAATATGTCTGCCATTTCTCTCCACCAATTTCCTTTCTACTTGGTAGCAAGAACCAAGTAACTTGACTATATTTCTGTGCTCCAGAGTCTGGAGATTGGCTGCCTCATTCTGAAATCGTCTATCATGAACTCCCGTTGTTAGCACAAGCTTCTTGACAGCAACCATTTGTCCATTTTGAAGTATGCCCTGTTTGAGTTCTCAAATTAATATGTGGTTTCAACTTACGTCTTGTAGTTAACCTTCAAAGATATAAGCATGAGATAGAATCATATACCTTATAAACCACTCCAAACGCACCATGTCCAACCTCCCGTTCACTTGAGAAATTTTTTGTGATTTGTTTTAAGAATTCTGGCTTTGGTTCCTTTGGGAATGTACTTGAAATTTGTGAGTTGGACATTTGAGCTACTTTGTCTGATGGAATCTCCCTTCACTCACAAAACTATAGAAATCACCTTCCACATGAGAGAATAATCCACGCGGCAGTGCAAAAACCTTATAACATTATAATCGATGCAATTGCTACAACAAAGTTTCACGTACTGTGCACTGAACAGATAAGATGTGATTGCAGATAGCCTTGTCAGCCTGTGCCTCTGTTTTTTGAAGCAAACAATAGTTTGGAAGTTATGCCTAGTTGTGCCTCTTCTCTTAAGCCTAGTGATACCCTTTGAACCTCCCACGTACAGGAATAAATACTGATAAATAAATCAATTCCATGGAAATTATGAACTTCAGAGAAAATTGCAGGTAATCACGATTATTTGGACTTGAGAAGAACATGACTAGTGCTAAAACCTACTCAATACAGAGGTATGCGACTCTCCTGTGCCTTTTCATCAAACTGATTGTTCCTAAATTATTCGTAAAGCAGCAGTTTGACAAAAGAAATCCCAATGGAAGAAAATTCCCCCTCATCAAAGAGCATTGATTCTGCATCGAAACGAACCTGGAGACTGGAGGGATGCTAACCGTTTCTGGAACAATTTCCACGAGATCCAACTCTTCTCTCTCTGATCTCACACAACAAGGTGACTGTCTAGTTGGAGACGACGAGTGGTGGCTTCTTGAGATGAGACGGTGGGAGAAGCGGAACTGCACATCGAGCAACTCTTCCAAGTTTTGGAATAAAATGCCAAAAAAAAACGTTGACTTGACTTGCTGCCTCCAATGGGGTGGAGGGGAACGCCCTCCAATGGCGGTCGTTGCCACCTGTCTCGTTGGACCCCGACCGCAGCCAGCCTCGGCCTAGCGGCCGCGTGCCGGGGGCCCGTCACGGCATTGACGCCGCCATCTTCGCCGCGGGCGCGGTCTGCCGTTGCCCCGCGCGCTTGCTGCCACGGATCCCTGCGCCGCAGCCTCCGCCGTAGACGGAGCCAGCCAGCTCTCGCCTCGCGTCGCGCCATCGCCGCGCGGCCCGAGGACTCCAGCCCGCCTCGCGCTCGCCAGCAGCGCGCCGCCCGACCTCACCGCGGACCAGCCGCCGCTGGGCACCGCGAGCTGAAGCTTCACCATTACGAAAGTTGCCAATTACCTGTGCCGTTACAAAGTTAGTAGACACTAGTATGTCATCGACCCAACTTTTTTTTACCCGTGTGCTATTTTGGTCGGATTGGGAAGTAACGGTGTTAAATAGAGGCGTGAAAAGACGAGAAATTTCAATATTTACCACCCAATTCGACTGCCTCACTGCTCTTGACATCTAATTCGAGTGATCTCTGAAATTTGACACCATACACTCCAATTTCTTCAATACCAGGGATTCTGTTGATTTTTCTTGAATTCCCACCTTTTTTTCTCTTTTGGCCACCTAAGTTGACATATTTGCCCTGGCCTTATCTCCTAAGATGCATCGAGGCCTTCTCCTTCTTTCTGCATCGCCGCCGCTCATTGTTCCTCCGCCGCTGCACAGGTGCTCGCCTGCGTCCTGCTAGCTCGCCCACCTGCTTGCCCTCGTGCCGCCGAGTCCCCACGCCGGGAATGCTGGCGGTCGGCGGTGAGGTAGCTCGTGCAGGACGCGAGGCGGAGCCTCGGCGAGGCCAAGGACGTGGTGGGGCTGATGTGCGACGCCGTGCTGTGTGAGTTCTTCGAGACCTGGATGATTCTGAAGCGCGCGTGACTGCAGGCTGTGTTGGCTAGCTTGTTGCTGCCGGATAATTTCAGATTCAATTTTAGCTTCTGTTCTTCGAGAGAGAGACGACAGAAATGCATGACAGAGGGAGCTTGTGTGGTATGCCTGCAGGTAATCCAAACAGGCTAAAACGACAAGGCTCAGGGGCAAACAAGCCTTTTTACATGGTCTGCAATGAGGAAAAGAAAAAGAAAATGTGGGAGTTGAAGAAAAATCAACAGAATCCCTGGTATTGAAGAAATTAGAGTGCATGGTGTCAAATTTGAGAGATCACTCAGATTAGATGTCAAGACCAGTGAGTCAGTCGAATTGGGTGGCAAATATCGAAATTTCTCTGAAAAGACAGATTTGCCCTTGATATGAAAAAGTGACAAAAACGAATTTTCAACCGTAGAAAAATATGAAAAATCGGTAAATAACTTTAAAAATGATAGAAATAATTTGAAATCAGAAAATAATAAGAAAATTCGTAATTAAATTATAAAATTCCCGAAAAAATTAGGAAAATTAAAAAAACTCACAAAAAATTCGCAAATAAATTAAAAGTTTTTTTAAAAAATCAGGATAATTCATTAAAAATAGAAAAATACTAAATTAATCAGAAAAAATATCAGATTAAATCAGAAAAATATGGGAATAGAACAGAAAAAAATACATGACATTACCACTAAATTACTTGGGTCATATCATCAACATTCAAGCAAATGGGTCATATCATCAACATTCAACCATGACCATTACAGATAATATCAGAAGGAGTAGGTTCTCCATACAACAAGTGTCTGCAATTAACATGTTCATTACAGAAAGCATCATAGCAAAAGAAGTAGTTCCATCAGACTACTTGCAAAATAACACTCAACAATCACACCGGACCATGTGTGTCGATCATCTTCTCGAGGTTGCTGTACGCCAGCCTTCCGGGCCGCGTCATCTGCCTCCACACGCGCCAGGAACGCTCCGGTAATGGCGAACGGGATCAGGTACGCGAGCACCAACCCCAGCTCGCTTGTCGCCCCGTGCACCGCCGCCATCGCCTACCGTGGTGAAGTTCTAAGATTTTATCTGATTCAGCTCGGTGAACTCGCCGGTCGAAGCTGCGAAACCCACGGTGATGTCCTCTGTCAGATACTGCGACAGATCACCGGCCCAAGAATACATGAACGTGTATGTCTGCACGGCGACAACGCTCAGCGCGGCGCCGTCGTACTGGATGCTGACCCAGACATCTGCCCTGCTGGAAAGGACGATGGAGAGGTTGGTGAGAGGGTACGCGGCGACGGATCGGACGCCGTTGACGTCGAGGCCGACATGGTTGCCGTCGATGTCGTCGCTGCCGCTCTTCCTCTGTGTCGAACTCCACGGCCACGACCCGGTTCGCCGGCGAGCCGTCGGTCCGGTCGCTGGTGACGCCGAACCACGGCACGGGGGCGCGGCGGCCCGGTGGCCTGGCCCGCTCGCACGGGGGCGCGGCGACCCGGCGGCTGGCGCGAGCACCCCTCCCGGCGGCCCAGGCGACGAGGCAAAGGGGGGAGGCGGCGGCCTGGCTGGGGCGGCGGCGGACCGGCGGCGGCGGCGGAATGGCTGGGGCGAGCATCCCTCCCGGCGACCCTGGCGACGAGGCAAAGGGGGGAGGCGGCGGTATGGCTGGGGCGGCGTCGTACGGGAGAAAGGCCGGGCGACGGTTGCATCCGATGCGAAAGGATAGGGTTGGGTTCAATCTTCACACAAGGGTACAATGGACAATTCACTACGTAGGGCCCACTTGTAAGATGCTGCAATCTAACAGAACCTGAACGGAATGGCACACGGGTAAAACAAAGTTCGGTCGATGGCATACATGTGTCTACAAACTTTCTAATGGCACACAGCTAACTGACAACTTTTATAATGGCATACAGGTAAAGGACTCCACCTCTAAGCAAACCACAGTTTTTGCCGCACCGTATTTGCCACACCGGATCCTTTTACCGCCCAGCCGCAGTTGGCTGACTGGAGGGCCCATCGACTCACTGGTGGGACACACGTTGGGCCCGCAGTTGGATGTTGATTGAGGGTGTGTTTAGTTTCCGCGAAAAATTGGTAGAAAAGTCACATCAGACACTGTAATACTTTTTGTTTGTTTGTGGTAATTGTTGTCTCATCGTGTACATCAAAACTATACTCTTAGTTTTTTTATTCACCCACGTTTAATGCTCCATGTATGAGGAGAGACATTTGATGTGATTTAATAAAACTTTTTGCATATTGAAATTTTGAGTGGGATTTTAGAAACTAAACACAGCCTGAATCAATGCTACCCGCGTCAGCTTCTGTCGTCATCGATAATAAATCACCACGGTGGGGCAAGCAATACCAGCCGAAGCCGGCTCAGCCAGTGGCCAAGGGCTGCTTGGTTCCCCGTCACCATCGGCCACGTCATAAATATGGCTGCCATGTTTACTATGGTTGGTGACACAAAGCCTCTGTTTAGATTCGGTAAAAGGTTGCTACAAAAGTCATATTAAACACTGTAGCATTTTTTGTTTTTAATGGTAATGGTTGTTCTACCATGATCTACTTAGGCTCAAAAGATTCGCCTCGTCGTGTATTAGTTTTTTTATTTATCTATATTTAATACTTCATATATGTGCCGATATTTTAATATAATATGATGTGACTTTTATATAATGAAATTTTAGGGTGGAATTTTGGAATCTAAACACAACTAAAATATGACCGCCACAACTTTTACAGAGAAAGGGCGCCGCCACAGATATGGTGCTTGATTTTGACGCGACCCGTGGTGGCGCCGCCACAAATAACGTGGTAATGTGTGGCTCGATACAAACATGCCAAAGTCACCACCTATCATGCCGATCGCCCACCAGCAGCGCCTCCCATACCGTTCATCTAGATCCAACGGGCAAAAAACCTCTCCCGCCGCCCATGCCTCCCAAAATGCATGTCATCCCCACCATCCATCGCTACAAATACGACACCTGAATCCAAAATCCAAATCCGCCCGCCGCCAATTCTCACTTTCGAATTCTGAATCCCCGAATCCTTCGATCTCCCGACGCCGCCGCGCTACATTCCGATGGCCCGCCCGGACCAAGCACACGGCGCGCAAGTCGATCGGCGGGGCAAGAAGGCCCCGCGGAAGCAGCTGGCGGGCGACGAAGGCGGCGCGCAAGTCAGCCCGGCGACCGGCGGCGTGATCCTACGTCTGGTTCCGAATAGCTGCGTTGATGACTTCGTCCGTCCAAAATCCCATTTGGTTTTTTTTCCCCAAACAAAGAGAGCATCATTATTGGTTACTGGAAGTTTTTACATCTTGAGCAAGTATCTGTTTCTCAGGCTGCAGTATGACATGCCATTTCACGTACAGGAATTGTGGGGCAGCATTCCTTAATTCAAATAAAAGATATCATCAGTGCTTGGTGCAGTGATAAAAGGCTTTGGAATTGCTGCTTTTATATTGGTTACAAAGAAAAGAGATATTTGGAGCAGAAGTTGTGCTATTGATGGGAAGAATAAAATTTTATTTTTCTCACATGATATGCTATCAGAAATTATCTTGTTCCAAAACAAATTTCAGGTCCTCTATTAATAACAGAACATGCTTTATCCATCTTTGGTACTGATCCATCTAGTGATGTGTCGTCCTCTGGAGATCAATTTATTGGAAGCTCGTTGAGATTGAGACCTGGAATTTTCATAGGGTATGTTAGCACTGCTAGAACGATGAATTGCAGGCAAGAAACATTGGATTTGCTGATACAAATATATTCATCGTAATTATTTTACTATACATGAGAAAACCCCAATTATTGTTAAACATATATGGAAGTTAGATTACTTAGACAACAATTGATAATGCAAAAGATGTGTTCCTCTGTTTCTAATATATATCTAGTTGGATCCCAAAGTTAGAAGATCATTGGGTGAAAACATCTCCAAATTTTCAATTACTACAACTAAGCATACCAACCAGCAAGTTTTATTCCAAATACTAGGTCCTGAATCCTGACTCCTGAGAGCAACAGGGAACCACTTTGGCCTTAGGTCTGCGAAATATGGCCAGCCTGGGTGCAAGAAACTGATCCCAAGGGATCGACAGTTTCCAGTGTTCATACCTGATACCTCATCGACCACTTAGATTGAGTGCTTTCCATCGAGCTTGTCTAAAATATCCACTATTGAAGGTCTGTTCTTGCGTTCATGTTCCACACATTGTAGTCCAATTTCAACACACATTTCAATTTGCTGGAGGTGATCTGCATCGAATGATGCATACTTGGATGTCATGTGGCGATCTGCCCAATTTTCTTGTACCTACAAAATTGGGTATCCTCCTGTTATATTATGTAAAATAAATCTAATCTAGTCTATTGGAAAAGATTTGGAATCTTAAAAATATCAAGTAACAAGATCTTACTTTATCAATAAATTTCTTTCCACACTTGTCTTCAGCATTGGGTATATTCTTCTCTCCGGTGCTGATCTGAATGATTAGTAGACCCAAACTATATATGTCTGACTGAGTAGAGATTTCACCTCTGTATAGATACTCTGGAGCCATGTATCCTCTGCGTGGAGTTTATTAAAACATTAGACTAACTAATGGTTATAATGAAATTAACAAATAAAGAAAAATAGTCCTATTTCACAACTTATTTTCACTTACAATGATCCCACAATATTTTGAGTGTGCATCCTGGTTTGCTCCTGACCAAATAGTCTTGAAAGTCCAAAATCCGCAATTTTGGGGACCATGTTATCATCCAACAAAATATTTTCAGGCTTAAGATCCATATGAACAACTGGCCGATCCATTTCCTTATGTAGGAAATGCAAACCTCTGCAGATTCCTTTAACTATTTTAAACCGTGTGTCCCAGTCAATTCTATTAGATTCAGCTGAAGAAGTAAAACAAGGATATATGTAAGCAACCTAATTACCAGAAACAAATTTGTTATTGTACTAACTAATTTTGAAACATTTTCGGTTGATTATACGAATTGTAGTAACTCATTTTTGTCTCAAAGTAGCAACTTACAGCTTTACACCAAAATAGAATAGAACGCAAACAGTGAAGATACCAAATAGTGGTTATTGTCGTCAAATATTGCATTACATACCAAATAGATACTTGTCAAGGCTTCCCTTACGTAGATACTCATAGCAGAGGAAAATTTCAGTTATATCTACAATTATATATCTTCCATTGTGCGGCACCAACTTCTTCTGTGATTCATGACAGAAGCCAACCAACTTCACTAAATTTTCATGTTGGACTGCCATGAGATTTACAACCTCATTACTAAATGTTTTCTCAATTGTCATAGGTGGGTTTTCCCCAAGCTTCTTCACGGCAATCACCACGCCATCCTCCAGAATTCCCTGTTATTCTCCCATGACCCATGTATTATTTATATATACATTGACACGCTGACATGATTTTCATCAACTTTTGAGAAGGCAATAAAAGTTTCCGGCATAAACATACCTTGTAGACTATTCCAAATGCACCTTTACCAAGTTCTCGGTCAGGAGAGAAATCCTCTGTGATTTGCTTGAGGAAGCTTGCTGGTATATTATTCGGCAATGTATGTAGAAGAGTGCTGGTGCCAGTGGTCATTTCTGAGTTCTGACAATTTAGATAGTTGTGATGTGAGCTACGACAAGTCAAATTACAACTTATGGACTGTTAAAACCTCTAATTCATGGAAATATAATGGGCTCGGCAACATTTAGTTGAACTGCTAGTGGAATTTGAACTATATTTTTAGCTTCCCACTGACACAACATCGATCATAATGCCCTTAAGGCATCAATCTAAACTATTTTTTTTGTTTGAAAAGTTTGTGGTAATCTTGGTTTTTCATTAACAAAGCCCAATCATCCACTACAAAAACATCCATCTCCATCCCAAATTCCCAGCTCAAAGCAACCAGGAGAGACTGCATTGAGTCTGACCAAAATAACTCAACAGTCTATCCAACAGATTCAGAATTAGCTGGAACATGCATTTCAGTGTTCGTCATGCATCTATGATCTATCAGGCGCCAGCAGTTGGTGTGGCATCTCGGTTTTCTTTTTCCTAAAATTATATATATGAGAAATGATTCAATACTAACTTTTCCTGAAATCAGAATGTGGATCTCGTGTTCAAGCTTTCAAATGTAAGGGATCATATAAATGTTCTTGCAGAAAGAATTAGAGAGAATCACGACGATGCTTTCGCTGGGACATATATACAAACATAAAGCAGAATAATTTGTACCAAAAGCATCTGAAAAACAATGAGCTAGGAAAGGATGCATAGAAGACTGACCTGAAACAACTGAAGGATGCAAAGCAGCAGCCAGAAGATGGAGAGTGGGAGAGATGGATGAGTCGTGGGTGTATAAAACTGATGGGGTCGAAGAAGAGGTTGACTTGACTTGACTCGACTCCCAAGTCTCCAACGGACGGAGGGGGCAACGCGGTTCTTGAACGCGGCCTTGGTCGAGGTAGGTAGGACGCGGGTCAATCTGACAAGTCAATGTCCAAACGCGGTGCCATCAGGAATTTTCTTTTCAGAGCTGGAGAATTTTGTTCAGCGGAATGTCTAGAGATGAGAGAAAAATCACTCATGCAGCAATTTGCTGTGCCTGGTGTTTGCATTGTTATTACAGGTGAAATTTCATCGAAGTTGTGGAGGCCATCAGATATGAAGTATGAGTCTGCATTCAGCAACCTCGCCATATTCACGAACAAAGAATCTAAACGTGAATCGTTTGAATCAGATGGTGTAAACTGTAAACTGAATTCCTTGGAGGCAATTGTTCCCTG
Organism: Echinochloa phyllopogon; assembly: GCA_033239725.1. Lineage (NCBI taxonomy): Eukaryota > Viridiplantae > Streptophyta > Magnoliopsida > Poales > Poaceae > Echinochloa > Echinochloa phyllopogon. Next base: position 11,862,139 of record BTCW01000008.1, read on the forward strand.
TTCTAATATTCAGAAACAAGGGGCTGAACATCAAGAAAAGGAAATTACATGCATGTCAAGTTCTCAATCAACCATGGATATGTAGGTTAGTCAACATCACACATGGATGAGATCGGGCTAAATGAAACCACATGACAGTTGCAGATGATATTTTGAACCCTCCAAAATTCTGAGGTTTCATTTTTGCTATTTTTTCATTAATAATAACTTGACAAATAGGAATGTGTCTGGAAATTACATGCATCTCAATTTTCAAAAACTGACAGATTACTATGGCACAGACACATCCAGAACATCTGGATTCTCAAACCTGACAGATTAATTACAAGCAGCATTTTTAGTACTCAAATAATACAAGACAGGAAAAGGAGGCACATGTTTCAGTATAAATGGGCATGACCGGTTGTGTTGCCAGGCTGTATGATCATGTAGCGGTAAAGGGAAATGAACATCTCTCGTCATTTCCTGCAGTTGATGCCAGGGACGATGGATTAAGTGCCAAAGCAGGTTTGTTTGGATGCTCCGTGAATTGGTTGTCCAAATTTCTCTTCTGTTCTTCATCATAGGAGCCAATAACATGGACTTCCTTGAGTTTCTTAAGATGCTTCAGTGCACCAAACTGTAGTAGCGACCCAGTACTACAGCAGCCAGCCTTGAGCAGCTCGAGATTTTCCATTGCTTCTCCTCCAATAATTAAATTCAACTTGGATCTGCTAGCAATCTCGAGGACTTTTATCTCTTTATAACAGCGCTCCTTTACCCCATCCTTCATGACACGGAATTTGACCTCACCATCATGAGGTGAGTTCACACGAAGCCGTAGAATACATAGTTCTTGTAAACCCCCAAGGATTCTTATGCCATCTTCCGATAATATGTCCATCTCCAGATTTAGCTTTCTCAGGTTAGAAAGCTGCTGGATCCACATAGGAAATTGTTCTACAGGACCATATAGCTTAAGGCTCTGAAGTTTTGTTTGAAAAGTCCGGTAGACATGATATCCAAACAATGTTGATTGTCCTTGTCAAGGAATACTGACAACTGTTCTAGATGGGAGTGACCTAAGACAGCAGAACAGAACTCCTTGCCGTTTTTCTTGCTGATCCCAGACACACCAAGCTTGCGCAACTGAGTGAGATTCCTGATCCCTTTTAGGATAAATTTCCCCCTAGCGGCACCGACGTTGACAACTCCAAGTGTATGCAATAGAATCAGTTTTTTAACACTTGATGCCACCTTGACACCAACTAGCTTAAGACATTTGCCATCCTCTGGTGGGCTGATAGTGCCTGCACGGATGTACTGCAGCTTCTTTAGCTTGGTGATGGACGCTGGCATGGTGACTATAGAGGTGTATCTGATATCAAGAATCTGGAGCTGCCTTAGGTTATCCACTGAACTCGGCAGTATGCTGATCTTACTGCATCCTCTGAGTGAAAGGAACTTGAGGCAATGCAGCAGCTTCAGCATCTTTTGGAGGTCTTTATCCGTCACCCCTGATGCATTCTCCAGATCAAGCACCCGAAGCACTTTCATACTTTCAGAGATGAAGAACGATGCCCAATCACCAAATACTGTGAGGGAACGTAGCCGAGACAAGTCAATGCTCTCGAACACAATCCTGTCTCGCTCCCAGCTTTTCTCTATGACAAGGTGCCGTCCTGTGCGCCCGGTGGTTTGGCGGCAACATCCCTTCAGTGCAAACACCTCCAGCGCAAAGGTAACGTTCTCTTCTTTTGGCCTTGAAAACTCGTGGAAAAAAGCACTGACTTGGCACCAAACTGTCCTCCTATTTGTGGTAATTGTCCGCTCTGGTGGCTGGATCATGCTCAGCTCGATGATCTTTGCAAAGAGCGCCTCTGCATTCTCCTCTGCGCTATCACTCTCCTTGTCCTTGGAGTAACCCTCTGCAACCCACCTCATAACGAAACGCTGCCGCCGAATGATCTCAGACTTGGGGAAGATTGACGGATAAAAGATACAAGGCTTCAGGAAATCTGGGCAAGAACGAAAGTAGGAATGCATCCAGCCAAACAGATCCCGTAAACTACCAAAATCTTGCCTGGTCTCCATGGTAGTTATAAATTGGTCATTCAAAATTTTGGCCCTTTCTGTCCAGTTGAATATATGGGACAAATAGTCAGCTACAGCAACGATTACTTTTGGAAGTCCACCACTCTTTGAAATAAGTTGTTGGAGCACCAAGTCATTTTCAATTACATCTGTAGGCAAATATTCACTCCCTTTTACCTACAGATAAAAAACAGCAATAATGTTAGATTCTGATGTTACTCCAAGTTGAGAAATATGAACTGTTCAACATACAATACTAGTGTTACATGGATAAATGGATTCAACATAATATTGGGAAATAAATAAAATTATTGTAATTTAAATATGGCAGTGCTCGCAGTACATTACTAGCGATGGTAATTGGGACAAAATTATTGGTACTTCAGCTCAGCAACAAGAACGAGAAACTCTGTATGCTTTGATGCTACGGAAACTGCATTGTTTTTGAGACAGTTACCACCAACCCCTGTATTATATTATTTTGATAAATGTAACATACAGTGATTAATTGTCATGGGAATTTACATACCATTTTATTTGGCCAATACTAATCAGTACTTCAAGACATTCGTTAGGTTGGGATGGGGGTTTGGGGATTCTTGTTGCGCTGACCCTCGCTGGAGGGGAACCACAGCAAATGGGATGGGGGTTTGGGGATTCATTAGGGTCTCATTTGCTAACTACCAGTGAGGCTACTTAAGACTTTTGTCTTAGAAGGTAGGTCGTTATCTATTTTTCAAAAGGAGTGTATGTAAGCATAGAACTCTCGAGGATGTTTGTGTGTGCACTTGTATAACACAATTCTTTTTCCTATTAAGCTCTCAAGTGAGTTTGAGAAAAAAGAATGTACACATTGAGTGGTCATATTTAAGTTTTTGCGTTCACAAGGTTATTAATGGATATTTTATCATTTTAAGTGTTTTCAACATAGCTATTGCTGAAAAACTTGTTTCACATGCAGGACATCAGAATGCTATATATGATGTCAAGCGCCTGAAAGCTAAAAAAAAGTGCGCAATGTAGGCCACAAGTGGAGCGATTACCACTGCGCCAGGCCTGCCCTTTGCAGATGTCTTTTGTACTCGAGGGGAAAAAGGGGGAAAAAATGTCTTCAACCAAAAGAGCACATTTCCTCCTTTCACAGTTCACAAACATAACACACCCAATTAATATCAATCTACTAGGATGGATAGCTACCACCATACTTCATTGTGACGTAGGGCCTATACCTGATAACTTATACCACACCACCTGACTAGCTCCTAATGCTTTTTAAGACTGTTTATTTTTAACCTGAAAAAGGGGACTGAAATGACTGAAATGATGTTGGACCTGATGAAACAAGTTGTGAGACTTAACTGTGCTACTTGACACAAGTTAATTCTCTTGCTTCGTCGTCATATAAGAAAACCATACTCTTGTTACCTGGTTATCAATTAAAAAGAAGAACTGTATAGATTTGTTTTGTCCCCTGTCGTTGAATCTTTTTGGGTTTCATCTCTAGCCTACACCAACTTGGCAACTTGCTTGGGACTAAATTGCATTGTTGTTTTTTTCATCGTTTCCACTCTGAAATTGAGGGTCAGCCCAGTGGCAAATGTCTGTTATTTCCTTAAAGCTAGATATTTCTAAAAAGACTTACTCAACCGTGTCACTGAAAATATATTAACTCCAATTGAACAAGAGTACAGTCATGATTTCATAATCTCATGGAGTAATGAGTGATTTTAAGTTTGTATAGATGGAGTAAAGGAACAGTTGTAAACCAAAAGTGTCTTTGAGTAAACTCACCTCCCCCTTGAAGAGATCAATGGCTGCCCCAATTTCTAGAGCCTTAATGTTAAACACAAGATCTTTTCTGTCTGCACAGTGTAACGCAATTCTTTCTTCATTTGTAATAACAACAACGGCAGTTCCAGAAGGTCTAAATGCCAATGCATCATGTATCAAGTCCCATTCTTCTGTGGACTGCACATTATCGATAACTAGAAGGCACTGGTGATCGTTTAGAAGGCCATGACACTGTTTGACAGGGTCTTCCTCTGTCTCAAGAGAACGTGAATGGAATTGCATAAGTAGGCTCTTGCAGAAGTCCACTAAAATGAATGGGTGGTATACATCCACCCAGATATACTTTGTATATTCGTTCTTCTGACTCATCTTGATGTGGAACAGATCTCTAACAAGAGCAGACTTCCCAACACCAGCTATCCCCCACACGGACATCACTTGCAAAGCGTTCACACGTGCTTTAGCTAGATATGCAGAAAGTTGGTTGACTTCTGACATGCGCCCAACAGGGGGATCCTGGAATAAAAAAAAAGTTAGAGATATGTTGGCAAATAAAATTGGATTTTTAATTTTCTTTTTATACTAGATAATTGCAGAGATGGGAAATATTAAGTATTTTATTTAGACCATATTATACGAGAAACATTTAAAACTGAACAGGATCTACATTATCTATTGCAAATAAACATTTTAAGCCTGCACATAAGAAAAACATTTATTGTTTTACTGTTATTGACAGCAAATAGTTTAGTCACCAAGTGGATTTAATTTTGAGGCAAAACAATCAGCAGAGCAGCACGCCCACCGCGGCTCGAACCCGAGAGACACGCCCCCTTATTTACAAAAGGTGACGGGAATCTCCCCTCTGACAGAAACAAAATAGGAAAATAAAATTGAAATAGCAAACTTTTTGCAGAAGTGGTTGATGATGATGTTCCAGGCATACCTCCCTGTCCCTGAAGAAAATACAAAATGACTGTTCCCCTGAGAACTGCTGGAAGCATGGATATCCTGTGCAGAAACTCGTGACTGCAAAATTCTCTGTGCACACAACAATACGACTCCCCTTACTACTGTCTGGAAGGTACTGTCGAATGGTGTCCCACTCTTCCTTGGTGGACACACCTTCCAAGACAACGAGGTATGTTTGGTTCTTCACATACTCCAGGAACTCCACCGGTGTCAGTACACTGTTACCAAGGATTGCTCCTTGCTGTTCTTCGCGGGAGTTTGTGTGGAACTGATCCAGCAAGCTCCTGATGAACTGATTTGGTTGGAAAGGATGCAGCAGCTTTACCCAAGCACGACATTTGAATTGTTTGCAGATTTCTTGGTGATTGTAGGCCTTATTGATGATGGACGCATTCCCAAGGTTACCCACTGATGCCCACACAGAGATCACTTGAAGCTCGCTGTCCTTCTTGGTGATCAGTTTGACGAAGATTTCCCATTCTTGTTGCCTCCTGGCTGTGTCCCTTGCTGTGGTGAGCATGCCAGATGCACCAGCAATACCCAATTGTCCTCCTTCCATGACAGGCTTTGGACCAGGGTCGCTGGTAAGTTTATAGCGCTCGTTCCTCTGGCTCACATCATGGACTCTCGCCTTCAACTGATCTATCATGTTGACTGCAACATCCAGGGGCAGCGCCTGCCGCATGAATGGTGGGATCAAGCGGTGCCACCAGTCGGACTTTGTGTCCAGGTGGATGATGAACTCGATGCAGTCTTCTACATCGTAGGCAAGGTCGCGAACCTGAATCACCCAGGTGCTCACAATACTGTTCCTGACTTGCTCTTGGGTGATGACCCTGAGGAAGGACTGCATCATCTGGAATTCTCCGGCAATGAATACCAGGTCACGTTGCGCACTCTGCCGTAGCTTTGACTCCTCATCAATTGCCGACTGGGCCTTGGTCAGGGTCCCCTCCACCAGCGACTTGGCTACCCCAAGCACTAGGTCCGCCATTGCTATCCTCTCTATATCACTTTATGTGTTTGTTGTGTGGTAGCAGCTACCAAGTGGTGATGCTAATGTTGGACCTATGTAACATCTGGGTACCTTGAGATGGAGAATTAAAGGCATGATCAGCTATGGACATAGTTAGACAAGATTATGAATGCTTTTGACGTGAACTGGGTCAATTCAAAATAAAAATAGCCATACCTCACAAGCTTTGTATCGCGAATTGAACCATTAACTCAACCAACAGTTTAAATGCCGGTGGCTCTTGGTCAAGGGCTTTGCACCTAGGCCGATAACCTAATCAAGTAGACCTGTTTTTCAAAAGGAAAAATAAGTTAATCAAGTTGCGACAGACTAATCAACATGCTGTCCCATTTGGGGCAAAGCTGTTGCTTTAGAACAACATAGCTAATACAAACCAGGAAACACTGATGCAGCAATATGTTTCTAAAATCTAAAATTAATACCACTTGGAGTAGTTCATTGCACGTTGAGTGCTTAAACAAAGTGAAAAGCCACACTGTACTAATTTATTGCTGTTGGCCCGCAATGGAGACCAGATATACGCATAATTAAATGGGTTGACATTCAATTTGCACCTTATGGTCAACTGCCTTTTCCTTTGATTTGAATTAACTAAACTAACTGATAAATAAGTTTATTACAGGGGGATCAAATAGGCATAGGCATCAATCTCTGAATTTCGGAGACAGACCCCAGGTATAATTTACATAAACTACTGCAAAGGCTCAAGTTTATTTATTTACAAAAACCATAGGTAAATTGTCTGTATATCTACAAACAGACATGGATGTATACTGTAATTGGGAATTGGGCTAACTCGATAAAACTCATATGTTTGGCTCGTGAATGAGGAAATCATTGGGGAGCAGACAGTGCAGTGAAGGAGCATAAATGGCACGAGTCAAGATGCATCGATGCAGGGGGCGCTGATGCTTCCACCGAGTAGGCAGAATCGTAGAAGAGTGAGGGAGCACTAGAGGACTGGGATGGCAGGCTGAAGAAAGCAGAGGCGCGAGAAACCAAACAAAGCACTGGGTAATTACGTCGAGCAGCTACCGTGCATCCACTGCTTGGGCTCGATTCAGTGGCAACCTCGCCCCTGTCGAACTGGAGGCTTAGCAGAGCACAAGTAGCCAAGTAGGGGGGTCAAATCACTTCCAGCGACGAACCGCAAGCTAGCTAAAATCCGAATTGCTCTGATACTGAAGAGCAACTCAATTAAGCAATCAGAGCAATTGACTTAAACAGGAAGGAGAAGGAACGCAGCAACAGACCTTGAGCTCGGACGTGGGGTGGGAGACGATGCCGTCGGCGGTGGAAGTGGCGTGTCTCCACTCGACCGACTGGAGCTCGCCGGGGTCCGGGATGAGGACATGAGAGCGCGCGCTCAGGAAGTCAGGAGGACGCCGCCTGCAGAGTGGGAGGCGACGCGGCGAAGGAGACGACTCGACTCACATGACCTTCACTTGACTTCAAGGGATGGAAAGGAATTACGCGTAGGAACCGAAACTTTTTTTTTGATGAAAATTCCTGATGGTTTCTGTATATATGAAACGTAAAGAAATTGGGAATAAAGTTTTTTTGAAGACGATAATGGAAATGGGAAAGGCCGGGAGGTGCCCCCACTGACAGTCGAGACTTTTTCAGTACCGTCTCAGTCGATTTTTTTTTCCTTTGCCAATGAAGCAAGGACGCGATTCGGTTTTGCAGTGAAGAGTAATAGAAAAGAGAGATCGTCTGAGAAATAAACATCGAAGCAACCGAAAAATCGAAAGGCAATTAAAACGTACAGAGGCACATCAGATCACTATGATGAATCAAAATGTACAGGTACATCAGATCACTGATGAATCAAAAAGTAGAGGACACATCAAATCACTTTCATCCGATATTCCGATGGAAGAAGAGTTTTATCCTTGTGACATTAAGCAAACACAGTTAGCAAATTCCTAATCTTAATAATAGTATCAAGATGCAAGTACTTGTGATATTTTTCGTCAATCACAAAAATATATAGACCATTATCAGAAAAAGTGACCCCTGACAGTTGAGAGTGTTATCCTTGTGATATTAAGAAAATGTATTGAGAAGGTCCGAGGACAAATACATTGGTGCCTTCTAAGTCATACGATGACACGTAATCTTAACATGACTTATTAGATAACCTATACAATAGGTTGTTTTTAGTTGTCTCATAATAATACAAAATTCTTTAATTTATGAGGAAAATAAAGAAATATTATTGGTTGCATGACAACAAAACTCATATAGTGATGGTGGAGTTATCTTATAGTCGTAAAATTTAGCTTATGAGGCAGACCTTATTCTCTTACCTCGCTCTCTCTTCTTCGTATCAGAAAAAGTTATATGTGACACTACATGAGATGACGTATCGTACCGAAAATTTCACATCGGACGAAAGCTTAGGTGTGGGCCGTCGTGCTTGGTCTTCTATGTTGTCGTCTGGTGTGCAGTCTGGGCACCGTGGCAGGCAAGATGCAAGTAAAAAAAAAATCGATGAACAAGCAAAATGAAAAATACTCGAGGAATTGCTCCAGCGGCGATTGAATGAAAGGTTGATATTTCTGAGAAAATTTTTATCACGCGAATTTTGAAAATTTAAATTTCTCAATTTGGACTAGCTCATACCCAACGGACTAGTAACATGCCCTAATAAAAACGGATCGAATATGGACGGATATACGAATATAAAAAGTTTTTTTCTCTCGGATTTGGACCGAGCACGGATAGTGTCCACTCATGACGGATAAGATAGGAATGGATATCAACATCCTAAATATCCAACTTTTGGTATTTGAATTCGGATCAGTGACGGATATTAACTATATCCGGATTCGGATTCGGATGAATTTAAACCCTAGTACAAAAAACCAGACCGGACCGCCGGTTCAACCGGAAAAAACGGGAACCGGCGACCCTACTGGTTCGGTCCGGTTAAAAGATCGGCCAGGATAAAAAGCCGGCATCTAAGAGCATATTCACGTCAATTGGGCTGCAATCAACGCTTGTTGGGCCGAAATCGACAGTTACTGAGCTGCAATCGGCGGTTACTGGGCTGAATTCGGCCCAAGTGAGGGCCTAGTACTTCAGTTCGATGAAAAAGAAAAGAAAACGAGGCGGAAGGGACCTGGTCTGCCAGGGAACTGGCGCGTCCTCATGAAGGCATCTAGGCCCCTAATTAAGTTTTGGTAATTAATGACAACACTTGTGGACTAACAAATTTCATTTGAGAATATGAGAATAGGTTAGTCTCAAGAGTTGCAACGAGCTTCAAATGTTGAATTGTGGATAGCATGTGTGCTATGGACCATGGGAAGCTCAAGGCAAAGGTATATGATAGGGCTTTTAAATTTGACCGGTCATAAGGTGATTAGAGGATGAAATATGACCGGGTTGGTAGGCTAGATAGCCGTACTATCAAGAGGGATCAACTTTGTTGGTTTGGTGTAATATTAGTGCCACAATGGTCTTTGATCTGCATGTAGTGCATTTAGTGGTTGTGGTAACTAACTTGGAAGAGTACACTTTGAAAATCAGCTGAAAACCAGCCCTGTCGTGGCTGGCGGACCGTCCGCAGGTGCTTGGCGGACTGTCCGCGAAATTCGAGTTAAAAAGAAAAAGAAAATTATGTGGAAATTCCGATCGGACTGGTCCGCGGCTCCTTCATGGACGGTCCGCGGTAGTATTGACCTGGGGCCCACGTGTGCTGACTTGTGTTGACTTCTGCTGGCGCAAAGTGCTCGGGCGGACCGTCCGTATTAAATCTAACAGAAGCGTGTTACGGCGTTCCAGGGGGGAAGACCGTCCGGCCGTGCCCTGGCGGACTGTCCGTGGTGATGGCGGACTGTCCGCGGGTGTCTGGCGGACGGTCCGCCAGGTTCTAACGGTCACTTCTGACACACATCTGACAACACGTTGTAGCCATTGTAACTTGAACGCGGACGGTCCGCGAGGGTCGTGCGGACGGTCCGCGGTGTACGATTTTGAACGGGAAATGCACATAACGGCTAGTTTAGTGGAGGGGGCTATAAATACTCCCACCCTGCGGGCATAGGGGGTCTCTTGGCACTTTGAAAAGCTAGATACTCATTCTAGAGCCCTTGTTCTCCTCTCTCTCACTCACTTGCTTTGAGATTGCTTTTCTTTGTGAGATTGAGAGCCTCTAGTGCATTGCATCAAGGATTTGATTATTGTGGCACTAGGATTGCATCGAGCTCGTGGTTGATTTGTTACTCTTGGAGGTTGCCGACTCCTAGCCGGCTCGGAGCTCGTGATTCCACCGAGCATTTCAAGAAGATTGTGAAATTGCCGTGGAAGTTGGTTGTGAGAGGTCCTTGTGCTCACCTCGCCGGAGTGGTGAAGAGCAACTCTAGTGGAATCGAGATTTGGAGCGGTTCATTGGTTCTAACCGGCTTAAAGATCAAGAGGAGTCTTGATAGAGAAGCGGTTGAACATTGAATCCATCTCAACGAGGATTAGGGATGACCGGCAAGTCATCGACACCACGGGTTAAACTTGTGTCTCTCACTTGTGATTTGATCATTGTTTCTTATCTTGAACAATTTACCTTGTGCAAGTTATTTACCTAGAACTTGAATTGTTGTTGCTTGTCATCCTAGGTTGCAAACCCTTCAACATAGGACTAGAATAGCTAGAGATTTAATTCACCTTGTGGTTCTAATTAAATTTCTCTAGTGTCGTGATTAAAGTTTGAAACCGCCTATTCACCCCCCTCTAGTCGGTAATCCTAGATCCTATACCCCGCCTCCGCTGACCATCTTAGCAACGTTTCACATGTGATTTAGTGGAGTATATACACAATATATTGAATAATTGAACCGCCATTGAACCATCGAACCGACGGCCTCACCGGTTCAATGACCGGTCCGTTTTTTCGTACTTTGATTTAAACCCCTCCAATCGAATACGAACTCGAATACGACGGATATTTATATCCGTACTATTTTCACCCCTAGTCACAGGCACGCAACTGGCAGACTTAGGAGTACCCAAGAATTTGGTCCAAACTTTTGTGGCCCAAATCGAAGAAATGGCCCAACAAGCAACAAGCCAGCCCTGATTTTGGGTGACTAGACTTGGCCCATGAAAAAATTGAGTTTTGGTTTGTCTTTTTTTCTAAAGACAATTTCAAGCCGTCACGAAAAAATCTTTTATGTTTATTATTGGCAATTTTTTTTGCGATCTATAAATGACGGAAACTGGTTTGCATTTGAGACCGGCTAAAATTACTTATTTTTCGGCTCCTTCACAACACCTTTAAACCTACAGACGATCTAGTTCTCTGCATTATGGGCTACGGTTAAGCAAGACCAAGTGCTTAAACATAACCGGGCAACTACTCGAGTAGTTAACAGTATAACAAGTGCAACGAGCAGGAAGCTTTAAATACATTACAACATCTTATTAATTTCTTTTATGAACATTTTTTGATCGTATACTACTCATGCTTTGTATTATAGTCGATGCCCCCATATGCCAGCCAAGTACTTCAAGTAGCCGCTTAAGTCTCGCGGGCTACACTGCACAAGCCAGAACTTGAAGCCGACTATAACTAGTCGAAGCAAAAGAAGAATTGCCTCTGTCTGCAGGGAAGACAGCAGCGGTAGTTGTAATCTTGTTAGACAAAGCTTTTGACTACTTGGGTGGTGGCCCCTTTGATTCTCAAGGAAGCTTATTGTTTATGTTGCAACAGTTTGGTACTTGATGTTAGACTTGCCAGAACTAAAGCAAATCTTTATATCCCCAGTGACCTTTGCCATATTTATGTTGGATGTCGTGGATCCATAGCTGAACTAAACCTCATGGATATCTCTGGTCATCTGTACTTTATGTCAAGGTATTTGGTCACTTTGATTTGAATAACTTGATCTGTAGCATTGCTTGGTCTGATGGTACTGCATATCTGCATATATATTATTTATTTCCTGTACTGCATATTGTTAAATAGTGCTTGTTGTCAAGTAATAGATCCTTGCCTACCGAATAAGAATTTTTTATGAGATGGATTGAAATCTGCTGGAATTAAACCGGAAGAGGATCTAGTGATATGAAAGGATTCACTTGATCCACGTTCCCGGAGAACCGAACGAGGCCTAAGAAGATAGAGCGACACCGTACCACCAATCGGTTCCACACGGAGAACCGGTAAGCATACCTCACAAGGAAACCACACCAAAGATAGATCTTGCGAAGAAGGTACCACCGTACCACCAAAGTCTGCCTCGAGGGAGGATACAATGTTGGACATCTGTACAAATAGCATCGAACTTGTACTAAATTAGAATATAATAATAACTAACACTTATCCCTGAAGAAATGCCAGCCAGGGGGAGCGGCTCTGCAAGCCTTCATCCTCTTCCTGTGATAGTGATGAGCTCATGGCTCCTCAAAATATTCATGTTGAAAGTTCTTGCACTGCTGCTAGTATGGCTGTTGGTATTTCTAGAAAGAGCACATTTCTTCAATTTGGTGGTATTCCTTTTGATGAGAAATACATTATGAATGCAAGCAAATTTACTGTTGCTGGCCTATCATCAAAGATAATTTTTAGAGGTGCAACATTATGCAAGAAAGAGGAGAAAAAGAAGCCAAGAAAATATATCTTTATTGGTTCTATACAAGTGGAGATTATTGACGAGTTTCCTAAATAATGATATGCTCTTCTTTACTGAACCCAATTACTATCTGAGCAAATAAAGGAGCTAACGTGGAGCAAGTATTAGTATTGGAGCTAAGCACAAGTATTAGCATGCTGGCCGTATTATTCTATATTACTTCTATGCATGTGAGTTTCCTACTTTGTATAGTCTATTAAACTATTTGTTTTGCTGCGTAGTTTGAGTGCATCAGGTATAGGAAGGCCGATTTAGACTTGATTGGGCCGAGTCCTAGGTGGATACGCATACTGGTGGGCCTGCGTGCCTATATTTCCGGGGAAAGCCGCCCGACCTGCCTTGGCCGGGCGCGCTTCTCGGGGAAGCAGCGGTCTTCCCCGCGGGGATATCGGCTCCAAAGGAGCCCGTAAGGAGGTTTTGGATAGTGGATTTTATTTCCCTGTCGAGCGTCTGCTCCAGAACCCTAGATGGCGAGGTCATCTGCTACTTCGTATTAAAGTTTATCATCGATCTTTGTGATTGCTTTGAGTGCGTGATCAGGGATTGATTGTTCCCTGCGTGCGCTGCTTTGGATTTCTACGGAATTTCCCGTCTTCTGATCGTGGTTCGTCGAGGCCACGGGTGGAAGAATTCTGCTAGGGTTTGGTTTATATCTTGTAAGCTGATCCCTTTATCTCTCTTGCTAAGCTGGTGTTGAATTAATCTCTCGAAATTGTTTGGTCCACATCAATTAAATCTTATTTGCATCAATATTATTGCCGAGAGATTTGTTGCTACTGTTGCCATTGGTTGGGAAATATATTAATTTATATTGGATCAGTTCAGAGGATATTAGTTGATAGCTCTATCCTGTACTATTTGTGTCGAGGGTCAGTTACTACTCATCACCCGTAAAAAAAGATCTGTTGCATTGTTTCAAGTTTGGAGGAAATATTATTTATTTTATCTCTAGTACCATGAAAGATTGGGACAAATTTTGGGCACAATAAGCGTGTCCTTATCAGATAGCCTGACGTTTGTACATGATTAACCACATGTCGGCCCGTTCATTTGGGTGGTGTTAGAATTTGGAGGTTGAATTTGGGAGTAAGATGTCACTTTGTAATCATTGCGCTACTGTAGCATTTCGTTTGTATTTGTGAAAAAGTTATCTAAAAATTGATTAATTAGGCTCAAAATGTTCGTCTCGCAGAGTACAACAAAACTATGCAATTAGTTTTTAATTTCATCTACATTTAATACTCCATTCATGTTATAACATTTTGATATGATGGAAATTTTTTTTTGCATAGTGTATTTGAGAGTTGTTTTTTTTTGAACTAAACAGGCCTTTGGTCAGTTTGCTCCTCCCATCGGTTTTTGGGCCTTTGCCTGGCCGTGGGACTCGTCTGTGTCGCGAGAACAAATTGGCCTGGTGCAGGCACAAGCACAAGACAGCCATCACTTGGCCCGCAAAAAACCCTTATGAGCTTATATATGCATGTCACTTTCTATGCCATCCACTCCCGTTCAATGCCGCTGGGGACCTCCTGCGCCTGCCTTCTGTGCAGCCACTGGCCCGCTCAGAGCCTACGTTGTAAGCGTTCCCATGTCATGATGTATCTGTCTAAAATTAATAATTTTTTCTTTATAAAAAAATGTCAGGGATGCTCGTGGGAGGAGAGGAAGGTTGCAAACGTTCTTAATTAGACTGTCTCCAACAGCATAGGCAAATGGTGACCCAAACCCAAAATAGGTCATGCACAGTAGTTTTACATCTCCAAACCGGCCTCCAACAGCAGACCCAAAGTGAGCACCCATTTTACCTATCCACCGCGAGGAGACGCAAAGATGCATATCATCTGGACGACGACGCAAATCGAGCGCCGTGTATGGGCCTTCTTTGCCTCCAGCTGCCGCCACGCAGGAGGAGCAGGAGCCGGGGAGGCCGCGAGCGCCGGGGAGGCGCGCGGGCGGCGCAGAGCCGCGCGAAGGCGGCCGCGGCCCCCGCGGAGAAGCCGGCGTGGCGGGCGGAGACGGCGGGCTGCTCTCGCGGAGGGAGAGGTGCAGCTGCTTGCCCGCCACCAGCATCTCCACTGCAGCTCGTCGGCCTCCGCCACCAACTGCGCCAGCCCGGCCTTGTACCGGCACAACGCCGCCTCCACCTCGGCGTCTGCGCCCTCGTCCCGACGGCCACACAGACCTCGCCATCGTTGCCGGCCGCGGCGCGGCGCCGCACGATGGGAAGGAGCGGGCGGTCGGCCTCCTGGACGGCGCGGAGAAGTCGGCGCGGCGGGCGGACAAGCCGCTCGCCAGAGACCGCCGGGACCCGCGCGCGGAGAAGCCGGCGCGGCGGCGCAACAGCTGGCCGGAGGAGCTCGCGCGGCTGCTCAACAACTGGCCTCAGCCGTTCGGTGTGCTCGCGAGAGGAGGAAGGGAAGAGGATGGCCACGGCGGCTCGGCGGCGGGAATCTCCTCGGCCGGCGCGGCGAGTCCATGGCGGCCGACGCTCGACGGGGATCTCCTTCTCCGGCAGCGCTCGCATGCGCAGCCGCGTAACCGGGCCAGCGTGGCGAGCCCGCGGCGGCCGGGGCAGCGACTCCAGCTGCGAGATTTGGCGGCGCTCGTCTGGGGAGGAAAGAGAGCAACCGGGATGGGAGGATGGGTCTGTTGACACTTTTTCTGGCCAACACACGCGAGCGCCGAATCGCGCAACGAAGGAAACGATGAACTCGCCGCAGCCACGCCCAAACCGGTCAGACCGGTTTACAGATCCGGTCAGACCGGTTTCTGTCGGGGCTTCGGGATGAACCTAGAATCACCACCTCGGGAGGGACCCCGTCGGAGATGGCGCGCCTAGGGTTGCTCTGAGATCGGTCAGGCCACTCAGAACCTCCTTGAATGCCGTCGAGACAAATAAGGAAAGCAAAAGGGTTTGGAAAAAAGCTAGGGTTTGGAGATAAAAAGTAAAGATAAAGTTTGATCGATTGGATGATAGATCTCAACCGGCCACGGCCCTTTATATTTATAGGGTGGGGAGGTCTTGCCCCGCACGGAATCCTTTTACAATTTGGAAACAACTAGGACTCCTAATTCTACTCCAACTCGGAGTGAAACCGGTCAGACCGCTTTGGCAAACCGGTCAGATCGGTTTGGCTGTTGCCAGATCGGCTACAGGGAAACCGGTCTGACCGCTTCCTGGAACCGGTCTGACCGCTTCCTGGAACCGGTCTGACCGGTTGCACTCGGCCTGATGGGCAGCTGCCAATTTTGGGTGCGAACATATGCCCCATGTTTTCTAGTAAATTTTATGCACTAGAAAATATGCTAAGGTCGATGTTACAGAATTTACCGGCCATTTTTATCCTAAGGGCGATTTTTAACTATAAATCGGCCATGCCTTATCAAGCACTTTGCCAAACACTTGGATAAAATTTCTTCAAGTATCTCCCATTGAGAGCTCTAGGCAGCTGCTGCCCTTGCAAGGTTTCTACCATGTAAGAATTTCCTGAACAAACCTTCACAATCTTGAAAGGACCCTCCCAACTCGGAGACCACTTGTCAAACTTGTTACTCTTCGATCCAATGGGCAAAATTGTTTTCCAAACCAAATCTCCTACTTGAAAAGACTTGAATTTTACTTTCTTGTTGTATGCTCTCGCCACTCGTCTCTTATCCTTTTCAATTTCTGCTAACGCTTCCAAACGCTTGTCGGTCACTTCATCAATGTTGTCCATCATCAAAGCATAATATGTATCAACATCAAGATTATTTTGCTTTGCAAGTCTATATGCGCCAAGATTCACCTCTACGGGCAAAACGGCCTCTTGACCATATACAAGCTCAAACGGAGTAACTTTAGTAGCACCATGCTTAGAAATACGATGAGCCCATAAAGCTTCAGATAATACCTCATGCCATCTTTTAGGATGATCTTCTACCTTCTTCTTGATGAGCTTTATCAAAGTCTTGTTGCTAGACTCCGCTTCACCATTGGCTCGAGCATAATATGGAGATGAATTGAGAAGTTTAATACCATAGGAATTAACAAATTCACGCACCTCTTTGGATATGAACAAAGTCCCTTGATCCGTAGTCAAAGTCTGTGGAATACCAAACCTGTGTATAATATTTTCTCTAATAAACTCAATCACCTCTCTATGTGTCATATTCTTCAGAGGAACCGCTTCCGTCCATTTGGTAAAATAATCAGTTGCTACAATCACAAAACAATGACCCTTCGTCGAAGGAGGATGAATCTTGCCAACAAAGTCTAAACCCCATCCTCGAAAAGGCCAAGGCTTAATAATTGGATGCATCAAAGCTGCAGGTACCAACTGAATATCTCCATGTCTTTGACACTCCTCACACCCTTTGTAGTATTTAAAACAATCGGCTATCATATTGGGCCAATAGAAACAAGCTCGCCTAAGGAGCCACTTCATCTTGGGAGCCGATTGATGAGTACCACAAATTCCTTCATGAACCTCTGCCATAGCCAACCTAGCTTGATCAGGACCCAAACACTTTAGAAGCAAACCATCAATAGTCCGACGATATAACTCATCATCATCCAAAACGAACTTGAGAGCCCATCGTCGAATTTTTCTGTCAACTGTACTGCTAGGATTTTGCAAATAATCAACCAAAGGCTTTCTCCAATCATCCACTTCGTCTTGATTGCAAACAATAGCCGAAGTAGCACTTTCATCAGGCAACCGGTCAGACCAGTTCTGTAAAGCGGTCAGACCGGTTGAACCGGTCAGACCGGTTTGAGGAAGCGGTGTGACCGGTTCCTCCAGAACAGAACACTCGGCTTCTAAAAACATCAGTTTTCGTTCTTGAAAATTTCTTTTCTGAACGTTATAACCAGATGCTTGTTGAGCCAGAGCATTTGCTTTTGGATTTCTTTCTCGTGGTACATGACGAATCACAAACTCATTGAAGCAAAATATAATATCAAAGCATCTATCGAGATATGCATTTAAGAATCCATCTAAGCATTGACATACCTTAGAAACTTGTTGTACCACCAGTAAAGAATCACCATAAGCTTCTACATGCTTTACTCCCATGTCATGCAAAATTCCCAATCCGAATAGAAGAGCTTCATACTCGACTTGGTTATTAGTACATTTATGATCTAATCGGTTAAGTGCTTCAAAAACATCCCCATGTGGAGAAGTAATAACAATTCCAACACCACAACCACTTTTGCAAACCGATCCATCAAAATGCAACTTCCATGGAGTAAAAATAACATAACCGACATTTAAATCAAGTAGCTTATCTATTCTATGTCCAACGATAAAGTCGGCCACTATTTGACCTTTCATTGAAGTTAATGGTTCACAATGCAAGTCATATTCAACTAAAGCATAAGCCCATTTGCCGACTCTACCACTTAAGATTGGTTTATGCAACATGTATTTAATTATGTCGGTTTGACATGCTACTATACAAGTATTCGGTAAAAGATAATGCCTCAACTTGGTACAAGTATGATATAATGATAAACATAACTTTTCAATAAAAGTGTACCTTGTTTCGGCATCCAATAATCTTCTACTTTCATATGCAACCACATGTTCCTTTCCTTCGGTTTCTTGGGTCAAAACACCTCCAATGACATTTTCTTCCGCCGCCACATACAACTTGAACGGGATTCCACTCTTAGGTGCTTGAAGAACGGGTGGCGAAGATAAATATTGCTTGATCTCATCAAATGCCTCTTGTTGTTTTGCCCCCCAAGTAAAATCAACATCATTCTTCAACCGAAGTAAAGGAGTAAAGGCATTCACCTTCCCGGACAAATTACAAATGAACCTCCTCAAGTAATTCACTTTGCCCAAGAACCTTTGCAAATCCTTCTTACAAGTAGGAGCCTTTACATTATCAATAGCTTCAATCTTTTTAGGATCTATCTCTATGCCTTTTTCATGCACAATAAATCCCAAGAACTTTCCAGCCGATACACCAAAAGCACATTTGAGTGGATTCATCTTCAATTTATACCGACGCATTCTTTCAAATGCAAGTCCTAAATCAGTCAAATGAGAATCTACTCCAGCCGATTTGACAACAATATCATCGATATAAACTTCTACTATAATGCCAAGCAAATCATGAAAAATCAAATTCATAGCCCTTTGATATGTGGCGCCGGCATTCTTTAAACCAAAAGTCATCACTATCCAATCAAATAGACCAATAAAACCCGGACATAGAAAGGCCGTTTTGGCTATATCCTCTTCGGCCATAAATATTTGATTATAACCAGCATTACCATCAAGAAAGCTAATAATTCTATGTCCAGATGCAGCATTAACAAGAAAATCAGCTATAGGCATAGGATATTCATCTTTAGGAGTAGCTCTATTAGGATCTCTAAAATCAATGCAAACACGAAGCTTTTTTGTTCCTTTCTTCTCAACAGGCACAATATTAGAGATCCAATTAGCATATCGACAAGGCCTAATAAATTTAGCATCTAGCAACCGATTGATTTCTTCTTTCACTCGGTCATAAATATCAGGATTAAAGTTTCTACGAGATTGTTTAAAAGACCTAAAACCAGGTTTAATGGGTAAACGATGTTCAACTAAATCACGACTTAAACCAGACATTTCATTGTAATTCCATGCAAAACAATCAACATATTCTTTTAATAACTTTATTAACTCAGATTTAAACAAAGGATCAAGATTCTTGTTTACAAATGTCGGCCTAGGTATAGTACCATCACCAATATCTACCTCCTCTAGAGGATCAGCCGACGTAAACCCTTGTCCTAACTTGCTTAAATCATCAAAATCTTCAATGGCCTCACACATATCGTTCTTATGCGCCCGATAGTGCTCACGCCTCTGCTGTAACCACTCTAGATTCGGATCCATCAAATCATAAGAGATGGTATAGCCAGATCTCCGATCGGCTTCATAATAGCAGTAGCAAAGCCATCCTTGGTGCAACCAATGATCTCACAATCAGATAAATCTAAACCAGATAAACATTTAAGATTTTCATGATCATCCA
Organism: Echinochloa phyllopogon; assembly: GCA_033239725.1. NCBI lineage: Eukaryota > Viridiplantae > Streptophyta > Magnoliopsida > Poales > Poaceae > Echinochloa > Echinochloa phyllopogon. Next base: position 11,881,660 of record BTCW01000008.1, read on the forward strand.
AAGAAGGACTATCGGCCACTGTAACACAAGCCGATGTATCTCCATGAACGATCTCTACTTCATCATCTATCCATTGAATTAAAAATTGATGCAAAGTAGAAGGCACACATTGGTTTGCATGAATCCAATCACGACCAAGGATTAAACTGTAGTTACCTTGTGTCTCAGCGACGAAGAACGCAGTAGCCAAAGTCTTGTTTCCAACAGTGAGCTCCATAGAAGCAACTCCCTTGGCGCCCATAGGTTCACCTCCTCCAACGCCGCTGATGGTCATATTGGTCTTGATCAACTTTTCATCTGAACCTCCTAGCTTCTTGAATAGAGAATACGGCATCAGATTAACAATCGCCCCTCCATCCACTAGCATGTGAGAGATAGGCTTCCCATTGATATGACCCTTCATGTACAAAGCCTTCAGATGATTTTCAGCAGCTTTAGGCTTCTGGAAAATAGCTTCCTTTGGCCCAAAATCAAGATGAGCGATGCTTTCCTCTGATAACACATAACCATCCATAGACATGTGAATTACGTTAAGCTCAAAATTCATACGCTCAGGAGAAGAACCATAATCAACAAGCTCTTCATCGTCCTCTGAAGTAGATACCGATGATAACTTGCCATCACAAACCAAAGGAATAGGAGAAGAAAAACCGGGCGGCGCGTCGGGCAAAGCGGTCTGACCGCTTTCATCAACCGGTCTGACCGGTTCAACCGGTCTGACCGACTCCTGAACCGGTCTGACCGGTTCTGTCTGGGAGTTGGTCTTGGCTCTCCAGTCTTTCCCTTGTGGAATCATGGGCCTGTACTTGTTGAATGCTTCGTCTCTCTGCTTCTCCAGCTCTTGCTCCTTCATCTCCTGAAACCTCAAACGCTGAAGCTTCCGCCTTTGAGTACGAGATAAACCGGGAGGACACCATCTTGGTAAAAAGTACTTGGAATTACTTCCACTGGCCCCATGATCATTATCAGAAATAGATCCCTTCTGAATAGGTGTCTCAACCTTATTGTCCATGACAATCGGTCCTTTGCCACCGTCTCCAATGGGAACGTTTATCAACCCAATCTGGATAATATCTTGATTTGTAGTCCTTTCTGAGTCAATATCTATCTTGTGCACCTCCTCTCTCTGTTTTAGCTTGTAAACTTGCTTCATAGGAGGTGTTGCCGATTTCCCAGGGAAACCGGTCTGACCGGTTTGTGAAACCGGTCTGACCGGTTGGGTCTGGCGACCCTGTCCAGATTGGCAAGGTGCCAAACGGTCCTGTCTAGGACTTGAAATCCTATCCAATGCTGGCCTTCGTGGTCCTTCCCATCCATGTTGGAAAGGCTTCTGATACGGCACCCACATCACTCCATTATCATCATAAATTGGACGAGGTGGATATGAACTTGATGCCTCCCTTTGTGGAGCAAAATTCCTCTTTGGCTGAGGATATTCTTCTTGATATGGAGGCACTCTCATTCTCTTTTTTACCGGCCGATCACTTGTAACGGCCTTCTGCTTGGAGTACTTGTCAAATAGCATATCAAAGGTGACCTTTGGCTTATGAGTACTCCCCTGATTCTTTGCAACATTGAGCTTCCAGTTTCCAATCTCCGGACGGCTAGGTTTAATCATCTTTGGACGACCCTGGGGGAAACCGGTCTGACCGCTTTCCCTAACCGGTCTGACCGGTTTGTCCTGTACAGGCTCAAACGGTCTCTGTTCGGTAGGAAAGGTCGACCCTTGCCCCCCATGTTCAGAGGCTCTCACAGTAACCTTGAATGTCTCCCTGCCATCTGGAGTTGTCTCACATGCAACTTCTCGAACCAACTCTTTTCCCCTCAAATCAGATTTCACTTCACCAATCACAACATTTTTTCCTTTGGTTGATTCGGCTTGATGCGGCCGAACCAATACCTTAGGCTGCTGTAAATCCATAGTATTGACAGGGAAATGAGTTTTGTCCACTTGCATTTCATGAAATGTCAAACGACCTTCATTTATGGCCGATTGAACCTGTCGACGAAACACATTGCAATCATTAGTGGCATGAGAATAAGTGTTATGAAACTTGCAATATGCACGTCTTTTCAATTCTTCAAGTGGAGGTAATTTATGAGATAATTTAATATTTCCAGATTTAAGCAATTCATCAAAGATACGATCACACTTGGAAACATCAAATGTAAATTTAACTTCTTCTTGCCGACCTTTGTTAACCGGCTTAAGTGATGTACAAGAATTAGTTTTTTCTTTAGAGGGCCATACAAATTCAGCAGCAAGTACTTCTTTATCACTATCACTTGAATCATCAGACTCATAATCAATTATATGAACATTAGAACGACGTGATCTAGAAGTATCTCTTTCTTTTTCTTTGTTCATTCGGTTTTCAACAATTAAAGCTCTAATTTGAACTTGTGCAACCGAAAGAAAATCAGAACCCTCTATTCTATCTCTTATGGATGACCTTAAACCTTTTAAGCAAATATCAGCAAGGTCCATATCAGTGATTGACAAATTGAAACAACGGTTTTTAGTTTCTTTAAACCTTTTAATGTAAGCAGAAACAGTTTCATCTCTACTTTGCCTAACCGATGTTAAATCTGTCAATTTCAATTGCAAGCTCCCGCTATAAAAATGATCATGAAATTTACGCTCTAACATATCCCAAGATATAATAGAACCAGGAGCAAGTGAAGAAAACCAAGCAAAAGCGGTGCCAGTCAATGATAAAGAAAATAAACGCACTTTAAGAGCATTATAAGCACCCGCTTCCCCAAGTTGAGCTATGCATTGACTAATATGTTCCCACGTGGTTCGATCATCATCTCCACTAAATTTAATCAAATCGGGCATACGCGAACCACGTGGAAGAGGAAAATTATCAAACTCAACATCATATGGTTTTTGATATAAATTTGTGTTACCAATATTAACGCCAAGTTTAGTTTTTACCACATTAGCCAAATCTTCTCTAAATTTGTTAAATTCAGCCCAGTTAGGATTATTTGGCTGTTGTGGTTGCACACTCTCCAAATTCATCTTATTTAAGTAGGGAGCAATCTTAGCTTGAGCTAGCCTATAACTTTCAAACACATCATCAGGTATAACGTTTCTTTGAGCAGATGTGTTAATTGTTGTACTAAATTGAGGCATAGCAGTACCTAAAGTATTAGTGTGAGCATAAACCATCGAATCAGGTGAAACAGAAAGCGGCAGAGGTTGCTCGTGCACTAATTCAAGTGCACTGGTCAGACCGGTCTGACCGGTTCCCTGATCCGGTCTGACCGGTTTGGCCGTGTTCGGCCCGGTCGGTTGGAACGGCAGGGATTGACCAATGACAGATTCAGGTGGCATACCATACATATATTTTTCAGTATTAACAGTAGGTATGGGTGATAAGCTAGGAAAAACTCCCCCACTAGTATTAATTTTAGGAACGCTACTACTAGTTTCATTATTGTTAAAGCAAGTAGTCGTCCTATCTTTCTCAAGATCCTCTAAACGTTCTAAATGAGCAATATAAGAGGCAAGCAATTCATCACTTTCTACACTATTTTTAGGAACAATAGTAGAAGGATTTTTCTGTGATTTACTTACAGTGGGTATTACCTCAACTTGATTGTCGTTTAGCTTGATCGCCGGTAGCTCAAATTCTTCTACTCTTGCTACCTTGCCATGACGATCCTTCTTGACGCCAGCCAAAAATTGTGTCATCATGAAACTTTGTAGCGCCTCGAATTTCTTCTGCTCCTCCGGAGTAAGATCTTCCAATGAAGCCGCGATAATGTTATCCATATCAAGATCACATCGAGATCCCATCTTGCCTGGAGCTTAGATCGAACGGTCTTTGAAAACCAGATCTTCTATAGTCCCCAGCGGAGTCGCCAAAAGTGTGTTGACGCTTTTTCTGGCCAACACACGCGAGCGCCGAATCGCGCAACGAAGGAAACGATGAACTCGCCGCAGCCACGCCCAAACCGGTCAGACCGGTTTACAGATCCGGTCAGACCGGTTTCTGTCGGGGCTTCGGGATGAACCTAGAATCACCACCTCGGGAGGGACCCCGTCGGAGATGGCGCGCCTAGGGTTGCTCTGAGATCGGTCAGGCCACTCAGAACCTCCTTGAATGCCGTCGAGACAAATAAGGAAAGCAAAAGGGTTTGAAAAAAAGCTAGGGTTTGGAGATAAAAAGTAAAGATAAAGTTTGATCGATTGGATGATAGATCTCAACCGGCCACGGCCCTTTATATTTATAGGGTGGGGAGGTCTTGCCCCGCACGGAATCCTTTTACAATTTGGAAACAACTAGGACTCCTAATTCTACTCCAACTCGGAGTGAAACCGGTCAGACCGCTTTGGCAAACCGGTCAGACCGGTTTGGCTGTTGCCAGATCGGCTACAGGGAAACTGGTCTGACCGCTTCCTGGAACCGGTCTGACCGGTTGCACTCGGCCTGATGGGTAGCTGCCAATTTTGGGTGCGAACAGGGTCCTCTGTTTGCATCGTTTGTTGGAGAAGATAATATTTGGGTACCCGGCTTCTGTACTATGCATGATCCAAACCTTGGAATGGATAGCTGGTTTAGGTCTCCGTTGTCGGAGATAGTCTTAGATTCATCAACGGTGCTCCACGGCTTTTCCATCGCTGAGGAGTGCGACGGCACCAAGGTCGTCTCGTGTCATTATTGCAATCAAATCCTGCCAGAGTCTCCTCCCTACCACTGGAATCCGCATCGCCGAATTGGTCACAGCAACCATCCCATGCTCGAGGACAGCTAGGTGGTCGCTTCCTATCTCCTGGGCTACAACATACACAGCCAAAAGGAAGGCCCTCATCTACAGGTACGTCTGCTCTTCCATAAGTGTTCGACGATACGTTTCTTTTGATGTGGTAATTCATTTTGCCTATACTCTAGGTATGACAAAATAGTCTACAGGAAGATCCATTGGATATCTTTTGATACGTAAAAAAATGAAACTTACAAAACGATGTAAATAGTTGTTCGTGCTTTTTCAATTTGCTTCTACATGCACATTTAATTTAATAGCAATATGGTTGGTCTAGCAGAAATCGATCTCTCAGTTTTAGAGACATGCTATGACATTTCAAATGTTTAATTGTGATGGTAAGTCAAGTTATATGCCTGTCACCTTATCGACTATGATAATATATATGTAACCTATTCTATTTGAAATAATTTATTTTTAAAGATATTGTTGGTCAAAATTTAAAAGATTTAATTTTGGAAATATCTAAATGTAGCCAAGGGATAGCTTGTATCTCTCGTATTGAAATGTAATCCTTAATTTAGAACATCAAACAATGGAAGTCAACAAAAATTTAAACGCATCATGGGTGGCAAATTATTGAAAAATTCTATGTAGACATGACTCAGATGATACGGAACTGAAACTAACAGGCTGACGCCTGTTTGCCTGACCTAATGACTGGTCTAATTTCAACACCCTCTACGATGAGCCCTGACTTCGAATTCAGTCTTTCATGCTCTTTCAAACGGATTTCAACCGCTCCATCGTCCAAATTTTCAATGTAGAACTCTCCTATTTCCACCTCCATCCAGTGATCACCCCTTGCTCTTGGGTACCTCACAACCTCCTTTTTTTGCTCTTTTTCATGTGAATCCTGTAGCTCGCTGCTGCCTTTCACGCCAGGAGGCATTTCTTGCATGCAACGAGCTTCTTTTTCTCCTCCTACTCCTTCATCGTCGTCGCCCTCCTCCTCCTCCTCTACCTCTATATCTTCTTCGTCCTCCATTTCTTCACACTCTTCGTCCTCTACCTCTATATCATCTTCTTCGTCCTCCATTTCTTCACACTCATCCTCCTCCACCTCTGTATCATCTTCTCGTTCATCTTCCTCCTCCTCGTCCACGTCCTCGTCCGCCTCTATATAATCTTCTTCTTCATCTCCTTCCTCCTCTTCTGTTTCCTCATCCTCTTTGTCCTCTTCCTCAACCTCATCTCCCCAATGACGTTGCGGCCAGTAATCGGGACTTGAACCCACTCTGCTCCTGTGCTGCCGTGCGTGAGGATACAAGGAGACGGTGTGCCTTGCTGATACTGCACCAGCAATTGTTACACATGCCTCCTGGGAGTCCAGGCCATAGGAACTGTTAGTCAGGTTGAAGACGAGATATGCTGTGTATTTTGTGTCGGGCGATAGTTCTCTGCAGTCAATGGTAGCAATGATGTCTAACCAACACACAAAAAACAGCTCAGCTACTTCTTCAAACCTGGTAATCAAAAGATAAAGCAATGGCTCTTCAGATACTCAGAAAAGGAATAGATTCATAATCCATAGAGGTCTCATTATTAAAGAGCACTTCGTATTTCGACTACAGACTGTACTTGGGATCCGTCAGGTTAGAATTTTAACTAAATGAAAAGGTTCAATCAGAATCACCTTTCTGAACATTGCCCTTACTGATTTTGGCTCCATCTGTATCTACCGAATAATGTTCAGCATATTTGAGAACTGGGTAATTGATATTTTCCAGAACCTACTTCAGCAATTTTTGAAAACCTATATCTAGCAAAATTTCTAAACTGCAGCGGTGAATCCAGGACCCAGCAAGTTGGCAACCCTGGGCGCCTGACTGGACTCGGGCGCCATTGTTGCAATATGAATATGTTTTAACAATATCGCGTCATGGTCCAAAGCCTTTTCTGGTCCAGTTGGACCCCCCCCCCCCCCCCCCCTCCTCCTCTGAACCGTAGGAATATATGTTTTAACAATTTGAAGCCTAGCTAGTAGCAGTTCTGAAACCCTGTTGAACAACTTTTAAGAATTAAGACCACTCAAGTCATCAATTAACACTGAAACCTCGCAATATGTTTTTCCACGAGCTAAACAGGATTGTTTTCCCTATTGATTGTATTTTTAAAATTGTATAAAAGAACAGTATTTGCAGAGAAAGCACAAGAATAAAAGAATAAAGAGTGAGCGTCTAACCAAAGCACTAATAAATATACATGGAATTTAAAGTAGGTAGCAATATCCTAAATTTAAAGTTGCAGTCAGCAAACCTGGAATCAGGATGGGCAATCCAACTCCAATATTGGGGCGTATCTCTCCATGCAATTTTTAATGATTTTGCTGCCAACATGTAGGATTTGGCTCCGGTTGCTCTGTCCAGCCAACAACTCTGTTTTCAAAGAGCATATTAAGTCATGTTAAATTGTGTATGCGCACAGCTATTCTGCTCATAATTAATTAGAATTTAGCCGATAAAAAGAATTAATGAGAAGATCAAAGGCAGCATAATCACCATGTTTCCATGGTCAATGAGGATGTGTTGTTCGGAGAGGCTCGTAAAGAGCTCCTTCTTGGTAGATGCGAAGTCAAGGTCCACAGGATCATTCGCACGAGAGAGAATGGACAACCTGTAGTCTGTCGGGATGAAGCGATCCCACACTTGATCACCCGACGCCTCTGCATGGAAGGCTTTGCACACAGTTAAGCAGCGGCAGGCGTCAAGGGGGCTGATGAAAGACATCACACAAGGCAGAAGATCAAGCGGAAAAGGCATCTTGTCACAAGCTGCTGGGTCCCTGTTCGTGGCTGTCACTAGACATCCAGAGCGTTCCTCATCTTGATGTGCAAATGCTTCATCAACTACCGTCCAGTCCACCAATTTCACACGGACCCTTGGAAAGCTCGGATGTTCACTGACAGCATTCCATTTCCTACTTGAGTGTTCAATGGCAACGTCGAAGGCAGACTGCGCAGCCCTCCAGTCGGTTTCACCAGCACCAGTGGCTATGGATATTTCTCCGGTAATCTCTTGGAGGTTTAGCAGGTACTCAATGCCGCCAAGCATCCGCCCATATTGCTTCCCTGTCTGGGCCTTGAAACCTAGCTTGAGGATTTCAAGTCTAGGCATTGCTCCTGCTCGAAACGCCATGCTCAGCGCAGTGGACCTGAACTGGAAGTACCTCAGAGCTGGGAATGATCCGTGCTCGATAATGACCGTTCCCACACGAGCTACACGAACGTGCAGGCAGAGAAAAGCCAGAGCAGGCAGTTGGTTTAGATGATCGATATCATTTCTTAGCAGCTCCCTGACAGCAATTTTCAGAATGCGGAGCTTGGGAAGCCCTCCCATCCACTCTGGGAGTCTGGAGAAGATGCAGATCGCCGGTAGTAACTTGAGCCTCTGAGCAGATATAGGAACAGAGGAAGATGACATGATGATGGATCCTTCCAATGGTACTCTTCCAGCACCTGAAGCTCCAGGGGCTAGAGTGAGGGAACAGAGATCACCCAGTTTCCCAACGGAAGAGGAAAGAGCACCCAGGTTACTCTGCAGATGCTCCTTGGATGCCGCTGTTGAACAGGTGAGGTGAAGATCCCTCAAGTTCGACAGCTTGCCAAGGCTATGCACGTTCTTTTCAGAGTTCTGTGCAAGGTCAAAATACTGCAGTGTGTGGAGAGACCTGATGCCGCCAATCCCATCAGGTAGATTTATCTCGTCTTTGATTCGGAGCTGGGACAACCTCGGAAGATCAATAATGTCCAATGGAACTGAAGATACTCTTGCATCTACTTCAAACGTTTCCAAGTGTTGTAACCCTACAATCTCATCAGGTAGCTGTACCGTTACATCGCTTGTGATCTTCAGATATCTCAATTGAAGGAATAAACATATTCTAGTGAGGTCTAGACTAGTGCATCCATTGTCTTCGCCCCAAATTTCAAGGATAAGAACCCGGATAAACTTCAATTTAAATGAAGCAACCAGAGGCAGACATTCAAGGAGTCCGAAAAAAGCGAGTGACCGCACATGTGGCATTGTTACAGTTGCTGGTTTTGTGACATGTTTGGCACTGCTCAACTGGAGAGATAATCGACGAACCTTGGTAGAAAGTCCTGGAGAGATGTGATGATAATCTGTTACTGTGGTAAAGTTCACTTCTTTGGACTTACACTTAATCATATCAAGTACCATGTGGTGCACAGTACAGGAAATGACCCCATCAATGTACATGATACAACTAGGATGGATCAGTCTGCAGTTGATCAGCTCATTGAAATATCTCTCTGCAATTTCTTCTTTGTCTTTTTCTTGAGTCGTGCAGATAAAACCTTCAGCTATCCATTGTTTCATTAAGTCAGCCTTAGAGATTACGTACCCTTCTGGATACATACTAAGATATAGCAGGCATGTCTTCAAATGCTGAGGAAGTTCGTTGTAGCAAAAGTGTAGGGTTTCTTTCATCATCTCTTTACTTCCAGAACTTGTCAACGTGGTGGATAAGAAATTGAGTATATGGGACCATGTCCATCCTTTGGTTTGTTGGCTTGCTAAAAATCTTGCTAGACCGGCTACACTTGTTGTTGCCAGTGGCAAACCACCACTTTTCCTTGTAACTTCATATGATGCTTTGTCCATTTCCTTGTGATTTTGTTGGCGTTGGGAGCCAAATACTATGTTCGTGAATAACTTGGTAGAGTCAACATTTCCAAGAGGCTTCATCTTGAAAATATTGTCAGTCTGATAACCGCTACACTCCAGAGCTACATCCTCCATTTCTGTCGTTATTAGAATCCTACTGCAATTATCCGACTCTGGGAAAGCCCTAACAACAATGTCCCATGTGGTTGTTTGCCATAAATCATCAATCACAATGAAGTACCTGCAAATAAATATAAAATAAGAACATTTGCTCAAACTAAAAGTAATGGGCGTTTAGGGAATCAATATAATGCTCCATTATTTAGATCCAGATAGGTACAAGAGGTGAGCTAATATTGGTTTATGTAACGAGCTTTTTTACGATGCTCCATACTAGTACTTAGTAGTATACTAGTATAGAGAAGATCTAACCGTCCAATTTTTAAGGATAATTTAGTAATTATTTTGATCTTCTCAGCCTTTATAATATCATTGTCAAAAAATATATAATAGTAATGTCATTTGTGTTTTGTTATTGGTAATATCTTTATACTATTTATACTACTCACATACTATAGTTGAAGTCTTCAGTAGTATACAATTAATCTTAGTTGTTGGATGTTTACATACTAATCTTTTTATAGCATAAGTATGGAGCACCGTAAAAGAACATATCTTGTGTAAGGTATGTCGGATGTGGTCAAGGAAGTCATGATGCATGGCCAAGGACCTTTACCGTTGGAGAATGAATGGTTGTTTGGGTTGTATCTATTATTAGTAGATTACAAGTGAGCACCGAGAGCGTGATACCTCTTATCTTGGAGATGTCCACGGATGCTGTCAATGAGGTTTAGTACGTTGCAGGAACGGGTTGGCTGTTGGTGCCGCCATTGAATTTGAGCAAGGATGTCCCAAAGGAGCTTCCTAATGTTAGGCTTCTTCGAAGCCCGCACAAAAGCTCGGCAGATGAATTGTCCTCCATGCTCACGGTATAACTCCTTGGCAAGTGTGCTCTTGCCAATCCCTCCGGGACCAACAATAGACATAACTTCCAGAGTCTGCTTCTCTTCACATGTGATCCAGTTGGTTAGTTGGATCCTCACGTCATCCATGCCAACAAGGTTGGAGGCTTCTCCATACCGCGTTGGACTTTGAACCTCACGTTGCCAGTTGATGAACAGATGGTTTTCACTCGGGCCGAGACCTTGATGCTGTTGATTCATTTCCTGCCTCTCAATCGTCGTGCCCTGAGTCCATCCTTCTGCAGCCTCTTCGTGGTTGGTGAACTCCCCACCTTGTACTGAGAACACAAACATGGAACTGTCATCCTTCTGCAGATACCTCTCATGACGATCAATTGCCTCCCACACCAGACAAGTCCTGAGCTTGGCGACCTTGGCAATCCTCGTGCTCGGCTTCAGCTTCCAGTTTGGCCAACCAATCTTAGCGCGTCGAACGCTGCAGCGGAGGCTGACAGCAACAGGTCTGGTTGCCGCGGTACCGCCGGCATGGGCCTTGAGGATCATCTCGTCGATGCTGTCCTCTATGTCATAGGACAGCTCACGCACCTCTGTCATCCAGTACTTGGCTGTCTGATTGGGAGCCTTCTCCTCTGAAAGTTCTACAAGGTTGCCGACTATGTCTTCAAGCAAATCCATTTTGAGGTTCTCTATCCGCTTCTTGAGCTGCTTTGGCAGCCTGCTGCCATCGGGAGCCATCAGGCTGTCCAACTTCCTGAGAAGCGGACCCATGGCACCTAGCGAGGAACTCATCGGAGCCTCCATGGCGCCGGCTGAATTGGCACTGCACAAGCAGAGTGAGAGGCCGAAGGGGAAAAGCCCGAGAGAAATCCAATACTTAACAAAACGGAAGCCTCGCTGATTAAAGATTGCGGTGACCGCTAACTGTACCTGTTCTATGCCTACCAGTAGTTTCCAACGACGTGTGTGGGCCGTGCTTCTTTGCTTCATTCTATGCCTAATGCCTTCACGAGATTATCTGTAGACAGTGGTCCCTACAAAACAATGAAATGGTTAGGACTAGAAACTTAACCGTTTTTATACACAAACGTCTCTATCTGCCCATGCTGTTACTTTGCTAATCTAATTTGATGATTGGACGTCGACCTTCCTAATTCATTTGATTGCCTACTATGCAGTCTTATTTTCTATTAAATGTGCGTGTCGTACTTTCATGCTAGTATTATTAAAGACATTAAAATATAGCCAATGTGTAATGTTTTGAAACTACAACTAAAAAAGAATCTGTGTGCCCCTACCATTATCAAAAGTTAATTTTGAATATTTAAAGAGTTATTGACGACCTGACACTACCAGAAAACTTCACATTCGCCCCCTTCATAAGACTCGGCACACTGGCGCTAATACAACATTGGCACCGGGTAGGGGTGGATGTCGAGCTAGCTCGGCTCGTTTTGGCTCGGCTCGTTCGAGCTCGTTAGCCAAACGAGCCAGCTCGGCTCGGCTCGTTAAGAAAACGAGCAAAAATCCTAGCTCGGCTCGGCTCATTAAGCTTGTGAGCTGGCTCGTTAAGCTCGCGAGCTAGAGTTAAATTTAAAATTGCCACAATAATATATATAATATAAAAAATTATAGTATTTATATGATCTTAATACCTCTAAAATCTGTTGTATCATACTATAATAATAAAATATAACCATAACATCATCTAGAACTATGTATATAGTATACATATATTATTATTAATTAATAATTTACTCATTAGTCTATTAAACCTTCTAGCTCGTTTGGCTCGCGAGCAGCTTGCGAGCCGGCTCGAACTCACTCGTTATACTAACGAGCAAAAACTCTTGCTCGGCTCGTTAGGAATATGCACCGAGCCGAGCCAAGTCGAGTCGAGCCGGTTGCGATCCGAGCGAGCTAACGAACTTCGAGCATTTTGTCCAGCCCTAGCACTGGGTGTAAAATTCGGGTGCCCTCGAAAATCCTTTAGCACCGGTTGGTAACACCAACTTCACCTTTTAGCACCAGTTGGTGTTACCATCCGGTGCTAAAGGCCCCGACCTTATTGATCACATCAATGTTTGTGCCAAAGATCAGTATGTCATCCATATAGAAGCATAATATAACACCTTGACCCCCACCATGGCGATAGTACACACATCTATCAGCCTCATTAATGGCAAATTCCACATAAGTTAAAGTTCTATCAAACTTCTCATGCCATTGTTTAGGTGCTTGTTTCAGGCCATATAAATATTTCAGTAATTTACACACCTTTCTTTCTTTAACCTTCACTACAAATCTGCCAGGTTGATCCATGTAGATCTCCTTATCCAACACTCCATTTATGAAACCTGTCTTTACATCCATCTGATGAATGATAAGATCATATGAGGCGGCCAATGAAACTAGTGCTTGAATAGTGGTCATTCTAGTGATAGGTGAATAAGTATCAAAGAAATCTTCGCCTTCCTTTTGTGTGTAGCATTTAGTTCAAGCCGAGCCTTGTACTTCCCAATAGTACCATCAGGCCCAAGCTTCTTTTTGAACACCCATTTACAACTATGGATGGCAGTTTTGCCCGCGGACGCGGGTACCCGCGAATACCCGACCCGACAGGCAAGGGTACGGGTAGCAAAATCCGCCCGCAGGCGCGGATACGGGCAGCAAAATCCGCCCGTGGGCAGCTAGTGGGCGGCAACTTTCATCCGCGGATATATCCATTACCCGCTTAAAATAGAAGGCACATAAATATAATTAACCAAAGTCCATTAACACAAACTCTAAGATCCACCACCCTAAAACATGTCGTGTGTCACAAATTGATACAATCCATTATGGTTGTCAAATTGCGGTGGTTCTTAACCTTTATTTGCATTATGGTTGTCAAATTGTTGATTATTCTTGTTGAAATATCTTAAATTATTGTTGTTCTTGCTAAAATGAGCATATTGATACGTTATCTCTCTGCGGGTGCGGGCAAACCCGATACCCGCGGATATCCGTCGGGTGCGGGCGCGGGCAAGGATTTCCGCCCGCGGACAGCTTCGCGGGCGGGTAAAGGCTGGCAGCGCGGGTATGCTCGCGGGCGGGTAAATGCCTTACCCGCACGTACCCGACCCGCTGCCATCCCTATTTACAACCCACTGGTTTGCACCCATAGGGTCGTTCAGTTAGCTCCCATGTCCCACTAGAAAGAATCGAGTCCATCTCACTTTGGTCAACTTCTTTCCAATCATCTGCATCTAGAGATGCATATGCCTCAATAATGCACGTGGGGGTTTCATCCACAAGGTACAAAGTGAAATCATCACCAAACGATTTTGCAACTCTCTAACTTTGCTCCTTCTATGAGCTTCACTTTCACCCTTCTCTAGGACATCCTCATGCTCAAGCTCATCGGGTTGCTCATAAGTCTCAACAGGTGCAGGAGGTTCATGAATTATCTCAACAAAAAAATTGAGAATTTCTATGCATATCTTTTAAAGGAAATATCTTCTCAAAAAATGTTGCATCACCAGATTCCATAATAGTATCAACATGCATATCAGGTACCTTAGATTTAACTACTAAAAATCTACAAGCAATACTCCTATGAGCATATCCTAGAAAGACACAATCCACTGTCTTAGGCCCTAACTTACATTTCTTTGGAATAGGTACATTGGCTTTCGCCAAACATCCCCACGTGTGCAAATACGAAAGTGATGGTTTTCTCCCGATCCACATCTCATTTGGAGTTTGATCTTTATTCTTGTTCGGAACTCTATTCACGACATGGCTTGAAGTCAATACAGCCTCCCCCCACCATGTCTTAGATAAACCAACAATGCTGAACATGGAATTAGCCAAGTCATTCAGTGTGCGGTTCTCCTCTCGGCATTACCGTTTGACTCCGGTGAATTGGGAGGCGTCCTCTCATGAATAATGCGATGTTCCTCACAGAATGCATCAAATATCTTAGGAAAATACTCACCACACGATTAGACCTTACATGCTTGATCTTTCCCTCAAGTTGGTTCTCAACTTCGACCTTATACATTTTAAAGTAGTCTAACGCTTCATCCTTAGTTTGCAATAGATAAACATAGAAAAATCTAGTCGCATCATCAATTAATGTCATGAAGTATGTCTTTCCACCTTTTGTCAACACATCATTCATCTTGCACAGATCTGAATGAATGCGTTCTAGAGGTGCCAAGTGTCTCTCATCGGCCGCCTTGTGAAGCTTTCGAGGTTGCTTCGATTGCACACAACTATGCACTTAGAACCTTTGGCAATGGTGAAGTTTGAAATTAAATACAAACCGGAAACTCGAGGCATCAAACCAAAATTAATATGAAACAATTGTGAATGCTAAGTACTCGCATCATCACTAACATTTCCATAGATAAGGTTCACCGACTTATTACAAAACTCTGAAAGGGAAAAACGGAACAAGCCTCCGCAATCATAACATTTACCAATGAATTGTCCATGTATAGACACGAGTAATTTGTTTGACTCTAAGACTACCTTAAACACGTCCTTGCATAGGACCGACCCGCTCACAAGATTCTTGTTGATAGTAGGGACAAGCTGCACGTTCCTCAGCTGCACGATCTTACCTAAAGTAAACTTCAGATCCACCATACCAATACCATAAACAACAGCATGTGGCACACTCCCCATCAGCACGGAGGAATCTTGGACGACCTGGTAAGAAGTGAACATAGAGATGTCAGCACACACATGAACATTGGCACCCGTTTCTAGCCACCAGCTCGTCAGTAGGTCAATTACCGCACCCGTCAGTAGTATTGCTCAATCTCACCATGTCGACACTCCTAGACTCAGATCCAGGATTGGCCCTCTTTCCCTTGCGGTCTGCATGATCTGGACATTCCTTAGAGAAGTGTCGCAGACCACCACAAGCAAAACAAGCTAACTCAGTCATTTTCCTCTTCTCAAATGTAGTAGTCTTTAAGAACTTGTTGTTGTTCCATTTGTTCTTGTAATTGTTCTTAAGTGAGAACTAGCTCTGGACCATGTTGGAGCTAGACTGGCCATGATCTCCTATCTCAGTAGTGTCCTTCTTCTGGCCTTTCCTCTAAACATTAAGAGATGCTATCAGGTTTTCAACTGATATCTCATGTCTCCTGTGCTTTAGAGTAGTGACAAAGTTCCTCCATGAAGAAGGCAACTTTGCAATGATGCACACAGCCACAAACTTGCCCGAAATGACACACTTAAGGAGTTCAAGATCCTTCACAATGCACTGAACCTCATGTGCCTGCTCTACCATAGAATGGTTGTTCACCATCCTATAGTCATGGAAACTCTCCATGAGGTACAGTTCATTGTCTATATCTGCTACATCATATCTCACAGTCAAAGCATCCCACAACGCATTCGCATCTGTCATGTCTATATAGACATCAAGCATACGGTCAGAGATAACATCCATGAGACATCCCACGAAAAGGTATTTGGCATCAGTGACCTTTTTGTACTCATCAGCAGTTAGTTCACCCTCAGGTTTACCCAACCTCATGTCCGAGATGTTCATAGCGTTAAACCAGAGACGGACCTTAGCTGCCCACCTCTTAAAGTTCACACTAGTAAACTCGTCAGGCCTCATCGAATCGATAAAAACAGCCATACCGAAATCAACATATTGTCTACAGTAAGGTTCTTGGATTGTTGGATAAATAGGCAATTTCATGATTAAATTTTGAACTGAATAAAACATGAACAGAATAAAACCTAGCATGCCAATTTCTAACATACTAGTAATCATCAAGCATATCACCACGATCTCGGAAAATATGATGAAAGAACAGATTGGTTCACGACGTAAGTACTTAGCAGAGGTAGGCGCAGTCATGGTGACAAGTGTCATCAGGGCGACGACGATGTTGACGGGGCGCAGCAACCGGCATCGCAGACGACGGACTTTCACAATGGCAGACTGACCCGAAAGATGAGCTGTGGTGAAGACCTTGAGCAGTTGTGCAGGATGCTTCCCAAAAACCTTATTGGCTCTCTCCCAGTGCAGGATTACAATGCAAGGACGAGCGGTAATCATCAAGCACATCACCTGCTCTCCTGTTCGTTGGTGCACGCCGACATTCGGGATGGACTAGACTACGAAGACGGCGCGGCAGCGAGAAAGAGGCAAATTCTAACTCAAACAAACTTACTTGAGAGTTCCCAAGCCTAGGGGCTCCTCGTATATAGTAGTCTGTGGTGCATCTTTTCCATGAAGAGTTGGTCCATATTTATATGGAGGAAAACTCCTACACCCTTATCTATTAGCAATACAGTACCAATTGATGGTGTACGCCTTCAACACTAATGGACTTTTGACATTTATTAAGGATTATTTATATGGATCAGCCCATATATCTAACAGGCATCCCCACGCCTGTGTGCCGCACCGCCGTCGGCTCATTCTGGTCGTCCCCGCCAACGATTTATTTGGCCCAGCCATGTTTGTACGTGTCGGTGTGCTCGTCCTGCGCGTCGGTGAGCTCGCGCAGGTACCGCTATTCCCTTCCACGACTCAATTTCTGGGGTTCATAGGATGAGGGCTTATGGATGATTTTCAGGGTCGGTTTCGATCCATCAACTAATTTGCAGCTAGCTAATTTTAGTTGTGGTGGATCCAAACGGGATCAACTAATTCTCAACTAATATCTTTATAACTAGCTAAATATTAACTATCCAATTTGTTGGTCCAACCCAACTAATTTTAGCTAATCAGCTAATGAATTAGCTGGGTGGATCCAAACAGTGCCCTAGTCAAGTGGAGTCATGAATTTTGATTTTTGGAAGAACTGGTGCTCATGTGTTGGTCTATGGCCTGGCCAGCAGACAAGGTGGGGGACTGGGGCCTGGGGGTCATGTTGTCCCAAGATGAGGGGCGGCATTACAGGTATTGAAAAGAATGGAGATTTGCTCCGTAGATTGTGGATCCATTTAATTAGTGTCCAACGACTTGACAGCTGCTGATGGTAATGGCAGTAGAGCTAATGAAAATTAGAAATAATGGCAGTGAATGAAATAGAAAATTTTGGATGGTGTTGACAGTCAAATTCGGCTTTGGCCTGGCCAAACCGGTCTGACCGGTTTGCCAAACCGGTCAGACCGGTTTGGTTCTGTAATTCGAGTAGGATTAGGATTCCGAGTTTAATCCCATATTGTAACCTATTCGAAAGGGGTAAGACTTCCCCGGTCTATATATATAAAGGATAGAAGGCCGATTGAGGTATTCCAATCGAATCAAATACATTTATCCTTTACTTTTGTATCTCTCAAACCCTAGCCTCTTCCAACCCCCATATTTTGTTCTTTGCTCGTCTCTACGGCGTTCAAAGGTGTTCTAGGTGGCCTGCCGACCCTAGAGCAACCCTAGATTGCTCGAGCTCCGACGGGGTCCCTCCCGAGCTTGAGTTTCTAGGTCTTCACGACTCCCCGACAGAAAGCGGTCAGACCGGTTCCATAAACCGGTCAGACCGGTTTGCCCCGGGAAGTCAGGAGCTGGCCGTTGTGACGGCCGTGCTGCGCGTTCGATCGATCCTCGAGTGTGTTGGCGCGCTTTAGTGTCAACATACTTTATGGCGACTCCGCTGGGGAAGATTAATCTAGTTTCAAGACCGATTCAATCTACTCCAATCATGTCTGGATCAACGTGCGACCTTGACAAAGACAACATCATCACCGCAACGATGGAAGAGCTCACGGACGAGGAGCGGAAGCGGTACCTGATTGCCGAGGAGCACTTCAGGGCGCAATTCTTGAAGGGCTTCAAGAAGGATCGCGGTGGTCTTGTCAAGAGAGTGGAGGAATTCGTCATGCCGGCTTTCAAGCTGGCTAACAACCAAGTTGAAGAAATTCCAAAGGTAACTGGCGAATCCTCTGATTTGTTGCAGCAAATTACTCGCATGATGGATGATAAATTACTTGCTGCACAAACTGTTACTAGTGAGTTGATTGCTACTATGTCGGGTAATTCTGATAAAGGAAAAATAATATAGAATTTAATGAATTGCCTAACTCAACTCCTAGCTCATCAGGCGTGCCAGAAAATATTTTAGATCCTAATTCAGGCATGCCGTTGAATTTCTATGCGGGACAATCATCTTGCCCTAGTTCGGTCCACGAACCGGTCAGACCGGTTTGTACAACCGGTCAGACCGGTTTGGCCTCTTCTGGCGGTCAGACCGGTTCCATGGGTGTAGGGGCATCAGGTATGATGGTTTTATCTAATACGGTTGCTCCTAGTCCTGTTTACACTCCTCCACGTACTACTGTTGTGGGAAGTATACCCCACGGATCTGGCACATTTCCTGGGCCGATTCCGAATACTTCTCAAAATACATATAATGTTCCTCGTTTTCCACAAAATAGAGGTGATGGGAATTATCAAGCCGAGTTAGCTAAGTTTAAAGAAGATATAGCTAATACACTTAGAACAAGACTCGGGCTTGAATTGGGTACTTCACGCTTATATCAAAAACCGTATCCACCTGAATTTGATTTAGTTCCTTATCCTAATGGTTGGCGTGTTCCTGATTTCATTAAATTCAGTGGCAAAGATAATAGAACTCCTTGGGAACATATTAGTCAATATATTTTTCAATTAGGAGAGGCATCATTTTATGAAGCATTGCGTATACGGTTGTTCTCATTATCTTTAACTGGAACTGCTTTTTCATGGTTTTCTTCGCTTGCTCCTAATTCTATTCAAAATTGGACTCAATTGGAGCGTAAATTTCATGATCATTTCTTTAGCGGAGAAAACGAAGCTAAATTGCCTGATTTAACATCGGTTAGGCAAAGCCGAGAGGAATCGGTTCTTGATTATTTTAAAAGATTTAAAGATGTTAAGAACCGATGTTTTAACATAACTGTTTCTGAAAAGGATTTAGCGGATTTAGCTTTTGTGGGCTTACGGTCTCATTTTAAGGAAATATTTGAGGGTTCTGATTTTCTTACTATTAATCACTTGCAAATGAAGGCTATGAGTCTAGAACTTAAGTTTAAAAATTCAAAAGAATCTGCTAAACCTCATCGTTCGAATGTGCATATTATTGATAATGATTCTGATAGTTCGGACGATGATAAAGAAATTTATGCTGCTGAATTTGTTTGGTCATCAAAAAGTAAACATTGTTCTTGTCCCTCATTGAAGCCAATTCAGAAAAATCGGCAAGAAGAAAAATTTACTTTTGATGTAGCCAAATGTGATCGTGTTTTTGATGAATTGCTTAAGAATGGCTTTGTTAAACTTTCTCATGCAATTCCACCAGCCAATCAATTAAAAAATCGTGCATATTGTAAGTGGCATAATTCTTTTTCTCATGCAACCAACGATTGCAATATTTTTCGACGACAGGTACAATCGGCCCTTAATGAAGGTCGATTGGTGCTAGCTGAAATGCAAGTTGATAAGGCTCCTTTCCCTGTTCATACCTTGGATGTGAACACTAAAATGTTGATTCGGCCGGATCAAGCCGATGGAGCTAAGGGTAAGAATGTGGTGATTGGAGACCCAAGGCCGGAAAAAGTTGATGACAAAGTTCCGGTCAGAACAGTGATGATTGGGAGGACTCTGGATGGAAAAGAGTCTCTGAAGATTACCATTAATACATCAAGGCCCGGGGGGCAAGGAAGTTCCTTGGAAGAGAATCGGTTCGATAGCCAGGCGAAACCGGTCAGACCGGTTTCCCAAACCGGTCAGACCGGTTTGTCTCCAGACCGTCCAAGGACCTTCAAGCCCAAGCGCCCGGAAGTGGGTACTTGGAAATTTAATGAGCCAAAGATTCAAGGAAGGGTTCTGAAGCAAGGACCTACTTTCTCTCAGCTCATGAACAAGTACACAAAGGCCGTTCAAGTTGATCGGCCAACAAAAAAGAGACAAAGGTCACCGCAGCGTTGGATCAACCCTACAACTTATAAGCGTCGTGGTGATGTTACTGGAACTTCAGTATATGATCGATTGGGCTCATACCAATCAGGTTCTTTGGTTGCTCACCAAAGCGGTCAGACCGGTTTCGGTCTGATCAGAGAGTTTAAGTTCCTCCTAAGCAAGAATATCGTGTCAAGGAGAAGAAGGAGGATGTGCAAGCCAAGGCCAGTGGGTTTGTAAAAATTGGTGATATTCCAGTGGCTATGCAAGACTTGGGTAAAAAGCCGATAGTCATTGGAGATTCGGCTCCTGTTCCAGTCAAAAAGCCGGTCATAGCTAATGATCATGAGGCTAGCAGTAGCAAGGGCGTGAAGAAGGTCTTCCAACCAAGGTGGTGTCCTTCTGGATTGACTCATACGCAAAAGCGAAAGTTACAACGCCTACGGAACAGAGAAAGAAGGGAACAGGAAGCTGAGAAGCTGAGGGATGAATACTTCAACAATTACAGGCCTATGATTCCTCAGACCAAGATCTGGCAAGCTAAGCCCTTTGTGCAATCAGCAGCACAACCGGTCAGACCGGTTTCTGAATCCGGTCAGACCGGTTTGGGTCAGTCCACCGCTGCAGAAGCGGTCAGACCGGTTTCTGGAACCGGTCAGACCGGTTTGATGACAGAAGCCGGGGCTGAAGCTACTTCGACCATCGATACTACTCTGTCAATTCCTCCAGTGGTTGAAGATGAAGAATTGGTTGATTTTGAGCCTTCTCCAGAGCGTGACAACATGGAAGTTAATGTTGTTTATTTATCTTCTGATTATTATGTGGTGCCGGAGGAGGAAATCTCTCATCTTCAACTTGGACCTCGAGATGCTGTTTTTCAGAAGCCTAGTGAATCAGAGAATCATCTCAAGGCTTTATATATGAGGGGGCACATCAACGGGAAGCCAATTTCTCGTATGTTGGTTGATGGTGGAGCTATTGTAAATCTTATGCCATACTCTCTCTACAAGAAGATTGGTGGAAAAGACGAAGAATTGATCAAGACAAACATGACGGTCAGTGGAGTTGGCGGAGGTGATCCCATTGGTGCCAAGGGGGTGGCTTCTATGGAATTGACCGTCGGGAGCAAGACTATTGCTACGGCTTTCTTCGTCTCCGAGGTGCAAGGTAACTTCAGTTTAATCCTTGGTCGAGATTGGATTCACGCAAATAAATGTATTCCATCTACCTTGCATCAATATCTTATTCAGTGGATCGGCGATGAAGTTGAAGTTGTCCATGGTGACACATCTTCCTTCGTTGCAACGGCCGATTCCGATTCTCTTAGTGCAAATGAGAAGGTCCAATGTTTGTCGGGCATGGATTTGACCGACTATGAACTGATCAGTTGCACCAAAGATGGTTTTGTTCCTGCTACATTAAAGCCGATGGAGAATCGGTTGAATTACTTGCTGTAATTGATGGAGCGAACAAATCAACAGAAACAAACCGGTCAGACCGGTTTAGACCTGAACAGTGCCAGTCGAGCCAAACCGGTCAGACCGCTTCTGGAAACCGGTCAGACCGGTTTGCGTTTGGACAGTGGCTTCAAGACCGAATTGATCATCATCGAGCTCATTCGGCCGGCATGTTCGAAGCTATTGAAGATCTTGGTGATATGGATAAGTTGGGTCAGGGTTTTACGTCAGCCGACCCTTTAGAAAAAATAGATATTGGTGATGGTACTATTCCTAGGCCGACTTTTGTAAACAAAAATTTATCGGCTGAGTTTAAAGCCGAATTAATAAATTTGTTGAAAGAGTATGTTGATTGTTTTGCTTGGGAGTACCGTGAGATGCCGGGATTGAGTCGTGATTTAGTTGAGCATCGTTTACCAATTAAGGCCGGTTTTAGACCTTTTAAACAATCAGCTAGACGTTTTAATCCCGCTATTTATGACCGAATAAAGGAAGAAGTTAATCGTTTACTAGATGCTGGTTTTATTCGGACTTGTCGTTATGCGGAGTGGATTTCTAATATTGTTCCCGTTGAAAAGAAAGATTCGGGAAAACTTAGAGTTTGCATTGATTTTAGAGATCTTAATAAAGCCACTCCAAAAGATTCATATCCTATGCCTATAGCCGATGTCTTAATCAATGAAGCTTCTGGGCATCGTGTTGTTAGTTTTCTTGATGGTAATGCCGGATATAATCAAATCTTCATGGCCGAAGAGGATATGCACAAAACGGCCTTCCAATGTCCGGGATTTATTGGTTTGTTTGAATGGGTGGTTATGACTTTTGGATTAAAGAATGTTGGTGCAACTTATCAAAGAGCTATGAATTTAATCTTTCATAATTTGCTTGGTGTTATTGTGGAAGTATATATTGATGATATTGTAGTTAAATCGGATGGCTTGGATTCTCATTTAGCCGATTTAAAACTTGCTCTTGAGAGGATGCGGCGGTATGGCTTGAAGATGAATCCACTCAAATGTGCTTTTGGTGTTTCGGCTGGGAAGTTTCTTGGGTTTGTTATTCATGAGAACGGCATAGAAGTTGATCCCAAGAGAATTGAAGCTATGAAGAAAGTCAAAGCTCCTACTTGCAAGAAATATTTGCAAAGGTTTCTAGGCAAGGTAAATTTCCTGAGAAGATTTATAATTAACTTGTCTGGAAAGGTTGATGCTTTTACTCCTTTACTTCGGTTAAAAGATGAAGCCGATTTTACCTGGGGGGCAAAACAGCAAGAAGCTTTTGAGAAGATCAAAGAATATTTATCTTCACCACCGGTGCTTCGGGCACCTAAGCGAGGAGTTCCATTCAGACTTTATGTGGCGGCTGAAGATAGAACTATTGGGGCTGTTTTGACTCAAGAAATCGGCAACAAGGAGTATGTGATTGCTTATATAAGCCGACGGCTCATTGATGCAGAAACAAGGTATACTTTTATTGAGAAGTTGTGTTTATCCTTGTACCATGCTTGTACTCAATTGAGGCATTATTTATTATCTAGCACTTGCATCGTGTTGTGTCAAACCGATGTGATTAAACATATGTTGCAAAAGCCGATTTCTAGTGGAAGAGTCGGCAAATGGGCTTATGCTTTAGTTGAGTATGATTTGGCTTGTGAACCTTTAAAGTCAATGAAAGGCCAAATTGTAGCTGATTTTATTGTTGAACATCGGATAAATGATACAAACAACTTCGACGTCGGCTATGTTGCTTGTACCCCATGGAAGTTATACTTTGATGGATCGGTTTGCAATGATGGGCAAGGAATTGGTGCTGTTTTGATCTCTCCAAGTGGTGCCATATTTGAGTTTTCAAACCGATTGGAAGAAAAGCGAACCAATAATCAAGTTGAATATGAAGCTCTTCTATTTGGCTTGGAATTTTTGCAAGACATGGGAGTAAAACATGTTGAGGCTTTTGGTGATTCGCTCCTGGTGGTACAACAAGTATCGAAGGTATGCCAATGTTATAATGGTTCATTAAATGCGTATCTCGATGGATGTCTTGATATCATTACTTCTTTTGATGAATTTACTATCAAACATATTCCAAGAGAAAAGAATGACAAGGCAAATACTCTGGCTCAGAAAGCATCTGGTTATATGGTTGCAAAGAAATATTTCTATCTCCAAAAACCGATGCAAACGAAAGCCGAGGTTCTGGTTCTGGACGAAGCGGTCAGACCGGTTTCAGAAACCGGTCAGACCGGTCTGACTGCCAGAACCGGTCTGACCGGTTCTGAAACCGGTCTGACCGCTTCGTCCCCTGACAGAAGCAAAAATCCTTTGGATGATGCTAATCAATCCAAAGTTGAAGATCAGGATTGGAAGATACCTATTATTACTTATTTAAGAGATCCTGATCGTGGTGCAGAAAGAAATATTCGGCGAATATCCTTTAAGTACGTTTTGCTTGACGATGAGCTCTATCGTCGAAACGCCGAAGATTTGTTGTTAAAATGTCTTAATTCGGATCAGGCCAAAGTTGCCATGGGTGAGGTTCACGAAGGTATTTGTGGTACACATCAATCGGCTCCAAAGATGAAGTGGTTACTTAGGTGAGCCGGTTTCTATTGGCCTACTATGATGGCGGATTGTTTCAAATATTACAAAGGATGTGAGGAATGTTAGAAGTTTGGAAATTTGCAACTTGTTCCTGCTGCATTGATGCATCCTATTATTAAGCCACGGCCGTTCCGAGGTTGGGGATTGGATTTTATTGGACAAATTAATCCTCCATCATCAAAAGGACATTGTTTCGTGTTGGTTGCTACGGATTATTTCACTAAGTGGACCGAAGCGATTCCATTGAAGAGTATGACACATCGAGAGGTAATTGAGTTTGTTACACAAAATATTATTCATAGATTCGGTATTCCTCAAACTTTGATGACGGATCAAGGTACTTCATTTATGTCTAAGGAGGTACGTGAATTCGCCGAATCCTATAGAATTAAGTTGCTCAATTCATCTCCATATTACGCTCAGGCTAATGGACAAGCCGAGTCAAGTAATAAAACTTTGATCAAATTAATCAAGAAAAAGATAGAAGCAAGTCCTAAGAGATGGCATGAAGTTTTATCCGAAGCATTATGGGCTCATCGTATATCTAGACATGGTGCTACTAAAGTCACTCCTTTTGAGCTTGTGTATGGTCAAGAGGCCGTTTTACCCGTTGAGGTAAATCTGGACGCTTATAGATTGGCTAAACAAAATGACCTTGATGCTGTTGATTACCACAACTTGATGTTGGACAATATTGATGAGGTAACCGACAAACGATTGAAGGCTTTGAAGGAAATTGAGAAGGATAAGCTTCGGGTTGCTAAAGCTTACAACAAGAAGGTGCGAGGGAAATATTTTCAGATTGGTGAACTTGTTTGGAAGACGATCTTGCCTATTAGGACAAAAAGCAACAAGTTTGGTAAATGGTCACCAAGTTGGGAAGGACCATATAGAGTTGTCAAAGTCAATTTTGGGAATTCTTACATGTTAGAGACACTGAAAGGAGATCATTTGCCCAAAGCTATCAACGGAAGATACATGAAGAAATTCTATCCAAGTGTTTGGCAAGACGCATGAAGACCAATGGCCGGTATATTATTGATATCGTCCTTAGCATAAATTTTAGCTTCTGAATTGTAAAATACTTGCTTTTTAGTTCTCAAGTTCACTAAAAACGCAGGGGGGCATGTGTTGACAGTCAAATTCGGCTTTGGCCCGGCCAAACCGGTCTGACCGGTTTGCCAAACCGGTCTGACCGGTTTGGTTCTGTAATTTGAGTAGGATTAGGATTCCGAGTTTAATCCCATATTGTAACCTATTCGAAAGGGGTAAGACTTCCCCGGCCTATATATATAAAGGCTAGAAGGCCGATTGAGGTATTCCAATCGAATCAAATACATTTATCCTTTACTTTTGTATCTCTCAAACCCTAGCCTCTTCCAACCCCCATATTCTGTTCTTTGCTCGTCTCTACGGTGTTCAAAGGCGTTCTAGGTGGCCTGCCGACCCTAGAGCAACCCTAGATTGTTCGAGCTCCGACGGGGTCCCTCCCGAGCTTGAGTTTCTAGGTCTTCACGACTCCCCGACAGAAAGCGGTCAGACCGGTTCCATAAACCGGTTAGACCGGTTTGCCCTGGGAAGTCAGGAGCTGGCCGTTGTGACGGCCGTGCTGCGCGTTCGATCGATCCTCGAGTGTGTTGGCGCGCTTTAGTGTCAACGGATGGCAATGAGGAAACTCTTATAATTTCTTATCGTGTATGATTCGCGTGCTGGACTGGGACGTTACAACTTGCATGCCTACCGTCATTACTGACCATTCAACTAGGCGTACGATTCCCATTAACATTTGGAGACAGCCTGATAAATTCTGAAAGGAACCCTAATTAACTCCTATCTGCAAAGTCATCACAAAGTCGCCCTCGAGCTTTCTCGCGATAATTGTATATACTGGTCTGCATTTTCTATGGTGAGGATAAGTTTGACGGGGCCGTCAGTGGCTTGATCGGGACATCGGTGCCGACTCTTCTGTGTGTCGTTGCTGAAACAAAAATCAGCCGTGAGATTTTTATTACCGGTCCTCAGGTATCATTGCTCGTTTTTTATTATAATATTATATGTGGGGGCGCTCTCCATGAGAGGTCCCTATCCTTTACAGTACTAGCTAGTCCCTGGACCAGCTAGCTCAGCACATTAGTTAGAATAGAATCAAAAGCATGAGGGCCTCTTCGTGAGAAGTACCCGATTACAAAATAATCCCTCTCCTCGAGAAGTCC
This sequence comes from Echinochloa phyllopogon, assembly GCA_033239725.1. NCBI lineage: Eukaryota > Viridiplantae > Streptophyta > Magnoliopsida > Poales > Poaceae > Echinochloa > Echinochloa phyllopogon. The sequence goes on from BTCW01000008.1 coordinate 11,908,209, forward strand.
CTGGATCATTTGCAACGATCTGTCTGTGGTCGTTTGATAATGCTTTGTTGCCATGGAAGATCCGAATCGTATATGAGTAGTTCTCAACGAAATGTTCAATGATCAAGTGCGATCGGAATGTAGTTGTATATATATGTGAACACCCTTATGTTTTTGCAGATTTTGCATGGACGATGTACTTCTTGTATCTTCTCAATTATTGCATGCTTCTCTTTAGCTTCGATAAAGTTTTTACGCCTTTAAGGAAATACAACTCCATCCTTAGTGTATTGTCCACACATGCCTTATCCATCTTTTTTAACCTCAACAAAAAATAATAATTTCATCAAAATCCTACTCTCCACTTTAATAATAGATACAAATTAAATTAAAATCCCTTTCAAGTAGGTTGAGAAAAAACATCATACATTGACATGTGTAGATCTAGGGAAAAATTGACTTTTTTAGATTTAGACAAAAAAAATCTTCTCTCTCCATCCTTGGTTCTAGAAAATTCCCATTCATTATTGAGTAATTATATCCTAAAAACTTGAAATAGAGGGTAAGTGATGAAATAATCTTATGCTTTGCTCAATTAAAGTAACTTTATCTAAAAGTGCTAAATTAAGTTCCAAATGGCTAAGACACACCATGGGCCTAGCTATGGCAACCAAATCTTATTGAGCCTTAATCTATGGAACAAACCTCAATGTAGATAAAGAATTATCATAGACTTGCCTCCTATAATGACCAACTCAAAAGAAACCAAGAGGAAAACCATTTTCTTCATGTTTTTTTTTAAAAATTTCAGAAGCACCATCTCACTCGGTACTGTGCTTGCATCATAGGGCAGAAGAAGAGGCCGATGAGGTTTTGTACAGGGTTTCTAGAGGCGGTTTGGCCAATGGACCGCCCATGAAATGTCTTGTATAAGAGCATCTCCAATAGCCTAGCTATCCTCTTAGCTAAATTTGAAGTTTTTTCAACTCTGTAAAAAAATAGAGAGTCATCAAAATGGTGGAGAAACCAACAGACTCTCTAAAATTGGACTCTCTATATATTAAATATATATAGGACCCACGTGTCATAGCCTCATCCCTTCTTCTCCCCTGCCTCCTCAACGCACACCGCATCCACCGACCACCACCGTGCCTCCCCGCCGCCGAGCGCCTCCCCGCCACCGCGCGCCTCCGCCAGACTCCCTCGTCCTCCGTGCCTCCCCGCCTCCACGCAGCTGCCCTTGAAGCTCCCCGTCCCCCTCGTCCGGCGGCGCCCACTCTTCTTCGTCGTCCCCATCGTACCTGGCCGGGCCGAACCGCGCGGGGAGGGTGGCTGGAAGAGCGAGGCCCGCTCATGGTGGGGCTCCCACGAGACGTTGCTGGTGCGGAGCAGCTCCGCCCACGCGTCGGGCAGCGCCGTGAGGCCGTGGCTGGCGGAGAGGAGGTGGTTGGTGCCCCACAAGAGGGAGACGCCACCGCAGGCGAACCCGACGAGCTGCAGCGACAGCGTGAGGCCCTGCTGGAACGGCACGGCGACGCGCCGAGGGAGCGGTCGGCGTCGGCAAGCCTCACGTGGGCCTCGGCCACCACGAGCTCCGCGCCGGCGATGTCGCTGGAGATCTCGGGCGGGCGCGTTGGTGCCAGCGTTGGTGACGACGCGGCCGGCGAAACGGAAGAACCGGGAGAGGAAGGCCGGCAGGGTGGCGCGCGGGGCCATTGCCACGGCGGGGCAGATGGCAATGAGGTAGATGGGGAAGCAGCCGAGGATGAGGTCAAGGTTGGAGGCGGGCTCCTCGTCGTCATCAACGTCAGACCAGCAGCCGACGGCGAGGGGGAGCAGCAGGTGGTGGGCGAGGCTGCGAAGGAATCGTTGGCGAGGAAGAGAGGCCGACGGCCATGGGTTCACGGGAAGGAGGCGCGGAAGGGGAATAGCGAGCCCCTGCCGCTCGCGATAAAAGGCGAGAGGGAGGAGGCGTATAGCGAGCCGGATGCAATAGCGAGTCGGATACAGGAGCTGTTGGAAGCCGTTTTTTCAGCAGATTTTCTTTTTTAGCTAACATAAGAGAAATAGAGACGCTGTTGGAGTTGCTCTAAGATTTGTAAGGGCAGTTGGGCCTATGGACTGCTCATAAAAATGGGTTTCCAGGAGGCACTCCGTGGGTGTACTGCTCCTAGATAATGCTCGATTTCCAGGAGCCCACGAAAACATGGATCATCCTTGGAAAGTAGAACGATTTTGATTACGGGTGGCCCCATACCTGAAACCCATTCCCAGGTTTAGGTGCTACATTGGAGCTCATTCTTTGCTGAGCTGGGCTCTGTTCTCATCTGGCTCAAAAATAATACTAGCTGCACTGCACCTACAAATGTTATGTGCCGATTACCCGTATATTCTTTTGAACTTACCATCAATCAGTATTACCGATTATATAAAGCACGTTTAATTTACTCTCTATATTTGGCCAATAAGCTCTACATTATAAGATTATAGACTCCATTGATCCATTCGCATGAAAAGTTTCTTAATCTTCTTGAAGAGAGGAGTCTGACCACAAAGAAATGATCGTTTTCTAAAAAAAAGAATTGATCGATATATTTTAAGGTAAGCATAGAAAGCAAGAGCACAGAGCACATCCAGTCAACAGCCAGCACCAAACTGAACCTCTCAACTCTATAGGCTATAGCAACGCTGAAAAAGCAGACATAATAATAACAAATACCACCTCTATTCCAAATTGTATGTCGTTTTAACTTTTCTAGATTCATCAATTTTAATATGTATTTAGATGTAGGCTATGTCTAGATTTATAGTAAATATTATGAACCTTGAAATACGAAAACGATCTACAATTTGGAACAGAGGAAGTATATACAAATTAACAGCTCAATGCCACTTGCTACTAGACCGACCTAAACTTGAAAGCTAAGAGATATAAAAGGCCGCGCCCTTCCGTGCTCCTCCAGAACAACGCTTCGTTAGCCACCACCAGGAACCACGCGGCTCATCTCTGATTGATCAGCATAGCAAACTTACTTGCTAGCTAGAATCGAGACATAAAGGCGATGGAGGGTCCTCTGGTGTGTGTGTTCGTGAACACTGTTGTGACGAAGCTCGTATCTCTGGCAGAAAAAAAGTACAAGCTGCTGGATCACATGAAGGATAATTTGGCGTACCTTGAGAAGGAACTTCGCGCGATTTCTGGCGTCTTGGAGGACCAGCTTTCTTCGGAGAGCAACAACCTGAGGCGTGAACAACAAAAGATATTCATCGAAGAGCTGCGCAAGCTGGCTCACGAGATCGAGGACTGCATAGACTTCCTGATGTACCATGCGGTTAAGAGCAGACACATGAGTAGGACGCGTTGGATATTTTCCTACGCATGGAGGAAGCTATCCTTACTGCAGCTAGCTGATAAGCTGAAGCGCCTGAAGCCTAAGCCAGCAGAAGAGCATGAGCGAAGCAAGAGATATGAGGCGCTTGCTCCCATGGAGGCCTCATCGTCTACCCGTACCCAGCGGACTACCCATGAGGTTGCTGACACTGATCCGCCCGTGGGTATAGATGATGCCGTGAAAGAGCTCGCTGAGCAGTTGGCGGAGGAGGCCGAGGGCCAACCAAAGAAGCTCAAGGTGATATCCATTGTTGGAATCCCTGGGTCCGGAAAGACCGTTCTTGCAAGAGCGTTGTACAGTAGCGAAGCCGGTCGGCGTTTTGGCCTTCGCGCTTGGGTCTGTGCTGCTGGGAAGAGGCCGGGAGAGGTACTGTGGGAGGTACTCCACAAACTCGGAAGGTCGTCGCGCCAGTTGCTGGATACCGCCACCAACGACGATGTTCACCAGCTCGCTGCGGATCTTCATTTGGAATTAGAGAAGAAGAGGTAACAAAACGTACATAATCCTTTGAGTATTGTTTTAACTAGGGTGTAGATTTGTTTTGCTCAGCCTAAAAGGACAAAACTACAAATTTTGATCTACTAAACCATTACAGCAACGCGTAAAGATTACCAAGAAACGGGCTCTGAGCTCCTCTCTCTGATACTCCTATGTTTTTTTTATATATTTTTCCATTCGGAAAAGGCCTTCGATCAAGAATTATTATATTGGTATACTTTATTTACACGTGAAAAAATATTCTTTAATATGAATCCAATTACATCAACTTTATGTCAAAAATTTTTTTACTCATAGAATAACTGTGCGTCAACGTCTTGTCTTGATGAAACCAAATGAAGTTATAATAATGTCTGTTTTTGGGTAAATATATTGAGGTTATAATTTCAAACCGAGGGAATACGCCCTTTATTAGTATATCGGGCCTACATCGAGTGATAATATAAAGGGTCCACCTTTATTCACCTCATTTTGCCTCAAGCTGCATGATGAATATCGACAAGTAATTTACTCTAAAGTTTCTTTGCAGCTACTTAATTGTAATCGACATGGGAACAGACCAGTGGGGTACTATACAAAGTGCCTTCCCCATAGACGATAAGCTTAGCAGCAGAATAATGGTCACAACGACAGTGGAGTCAGTAGCTAGGGCCCGCAGCTTTGAAAACGTTAATGTCCACGTCCACAAGATGCAAAGACTCAACAAGGAAAAGTCAGAAGAACTGTTCGCGAAGAAAGCTTGGCCTGCTGGTTATTCAAAGTATGAGCATCGGGATACTGAAACAATTTTGGCGAAATGCGATGGTCAAGCCCTTGCACTGGTCACAGTGGGCCAGTTGTTGAGAAAGAAAGGTTGGCCAACAGATCCCATGTGCGATCCTGTGTGCCGACGGTTACGCCATCATCTGTTGGAAGATGAAGCCTTGGAAAGAATGCGGCAGGTGCTCATCAACAGCTATGCCAGTCTGCCAAGCTATGCTCCTAAGGCCTGCTTAATGTATTTCGGCATGTTTCCAAGTCAACATCCGATCAGGAAGAAAAGCCTGATAAGATTATGGTTGGCTGAGGGGTTTCTACGAGCAGAACACATGTCTCCATGGGATCTAGCTGAAGAAAATTTTGACAGCCTCATTGACCACAATGTTATCGAGTCCGTCGATGTAGGCAACAACAGCAAAGTGAAGACATGCAAGACATATGGCATGATGCGCGAATTCATATTGATCAACTCCATGTCACAGGGCTTCATAGCTCTTCGTCATACTGAGAAGCTCGAAACCAAACCAAGTTATGTGCGCCGCCTTTCTTTCTATCACAGCTGTGCAACTGACGACAGAAGATTAGACTGTGATTTAAAACTTGTCAGATCCCTGACGATCTACGGCAAGGCCTGTGAAGCTATCATGGATTTCAGCAAGTATCAACTCCTGAGAATATTGGATCTTGAAGGATGCACGGCTGAAATGGGAAACAATCGTCTCAAAGATGTATGCAACCTTTTGCTTCTGAAATATCTGAGCCTGGGGCACACTGTTACAAGTCTTCCAAAGAAGATAAAAAAGCTGAGACTTTTGGAGACACTCGACCTAAGGAAAAGCAAGTTGATGATACTGCCCATGGAAGTCATCCTGCTTCCCTCCTTGATTCATCTATTTGGAAAGTTTAGGTTCTCGATTCAAGACAAGATCAAGAAATTAGAGAAGCTTGTGCCCAAATTAGCACAGAGTTCCTTGGAGACACTAGCAGGATTTATCACCGGTGAATGCCAAGAATTTCCTAAGATTTTGTGCCACATGAAGAATTTGAGCAAGGTGGAAATATGGTGTGAAGGAACCGCATGTAGCATGAGTACACCTAGCCAACTTAGGAATGGCATTCAACAGTTCATTTGTGACAAAAACAAGGAGAGCAGTGGTGCCCGTTCTTTATCGCTTCATTTCAACGGAAGGAAACCATACCTTCTGGATGGCTTAGAAGAAAAGGCTTGCTATCTTACATCGTTGAAGTTAGAGGGGATGTTGATAAAATTGCCTCAGTTCGTTCTATCACTGCGTGAACTCGCAGAGTTATGCCTTGAATCAAGTAATGAACTGACCACGGAGCTTCTTACAAAACTTGGAGATCTGAAATACTTGAAATATCTCAAGCTTAATGCGAACCATCTTGAGAAGTTCATAATTAAAAAGGGGCAGTCATTCCCAAAGCTGCTTCGTATGTGTTTGATCCTCAAGCGTCCAACATTACCGTCAATAATTGAAGACGGAGCCCTGGAGCACCTCGTCTCACTTCTGGTTATCTGCGAAGATCTAGTCGGTCTCTCTGGTATGAGAATTGAATACCTCCATTCTCTAACAGACATCACCCTCCATCCTGGAGTCAAACCAGGAACAAAGGAAGAATGGGAGATGGCTGCAAATCAGCATCCAGGAAGGCCGAAAATTCTGTTCCTCTTGAAGGATGATGCAACCGCATGTAAGCATACAGACGGCTCTGTTATTTCAGGGCCAGCCAAAAATGTGAGAACCAAATTTTCTGCTGTGTCTGATGAACTAGCACTGGAAATCGAGACTCAGATGCTACTGAACCAGGGAGCGCGATCCTCATCCTCTTCTCGATATGGTTTGTTTGGCTTCGTACAATACACATGAAGTTCAGAATTTTCTTCTATAACTGATCTTTTTCTTCTCCTTTTTGATTCACAGGGGATCTGTGTGCCATTCCTTCTAATAAAGTTGTCCCCTTCTAGGAATGGCATTGTGCCTTCTTAGACATGACATGGACCCTGATCATATGTTGATGTTGTAGCATCAAGGTTCGCTTCGTTTCTGACTATTGCTCTTCGATTTGTTTTCTTTGTGATTCGTAGTTTTCCCCTCCGCATGTATACAAGTTTTTCTTGTTTCCATTACTCAGACCATGAGTTGCCTTTCATAAACCTTAGGGCTCATCTGCTTGAAGCTGCTAGATGTCCGTGGAAGCAAAGAACAACTGAAGCTTTATACAAATCGATATTTTTCCACTGGGAAGATAATAAAGTTGAAGGATCCGCACAAAAGTTGATAATCTTCTGAAGATGTTTGGCCAGACTAATGATCTACTAGGATAAGTATTATTATTTAGCATGTTGTTGGGACCTTTTCGGGTGCTTTTGCCTGTGTCTTTTCTGTGCACTTTTGTTTGAGCGGGCAGCTTTGAAAATTTTTATGAAAAGTTGTTGTAGACTTTTGGTTCTGAAAAAATGATCCTAGTTTTTACAAGATGTTTTCAATTTGAAGGATCGAAACGGCGACCAGAGGGGGGTGAATGGGGGCCGATAAAAATTCTCTCCAAAAGAGCGAATCTGGCCTATGTCCCAAAATCACTTTCGACCCGTCCAACTCACTTCCTTGCCAAGCCCACAAAGCCACTGGAGTGCCTTTGTACCTAGGAGCAAGTCTTAAAGCAATTCAACTTGCAAGGCACAACGGAAACTCAAAACACAACACTCAGACTCAAACCGGAACTTCCAGGTTCTAGAAACCGGAACTTCCGAGTACAATCCAGAACTTCCAGGTTCTCAAATCCGAAACTTCCGGGTACTTGCACCCAGAACTTCTGAGTTCTTCAGCCCGAGCAAAACCTAGAAAAAGTGAAAATCTAATCAAATGACCTCCAAAATTCATGAAATTTTACCAGTAGCTTTCTGCAACCATGGTGAGTCTTTACCCAAAAGATCTCTCCAAAAAGATCAAGACATCGCCATGAATTTCATGAATTCGGTCAAGAACACTAGTGAAGGGGGGGAAAGGGAAATCTTCGAATTCAATCCAAATCCATGAGGGATTCGTGGGGGAAACAACTCAAAGATGCTCACAAAGATCCCAACAATATAATCCCCCAACAAATTCCACGGATTTTGCCTTGAATCACGAAGAACGAAAATCCTCCAAAAAGAGCTCCGAAAATCCTGAAAAAGATAAATTTCACATCTTGCAAGGGACACAAACTTGAGCACGAAATTGATCTTTGGATTACCACAAGAGGTTCGGTTACAAGCCACTCTTAGCAACAAACAAAGCTAAGATGGCAAAAAGATCACTCAAAGATCCAACTCTCTCCTCTCTACCTCTCACCAAGAGCACCCCAAAAAGAAAGAGCACTCCCACCCAACTAGCCAAAGAGATGGCTGCCCAACCAGCCACTCCTCCTATATATAGAGCCCTCCGGACAAATGACCGAAGTGCCCCTACACTAGGAGTTGCAACTCAAGCCCACGCAAGGGCATTTTTGTAAACACATGAAGTTTTTCATCGGACGACCGCGCATCCAGCGGGCCTTCGCGTCCTCCCGACGCAAGCACCACGATCACGCTGCGTGTCTCCGCTTCGAAGCTTCCAGTCGCACCCCGACCCAAACCGGTCGGTTCTCCGAACCGGTCAAACCGGTTTCGCTGTCTTTGCCGCAACGGACCTTCGGACTTGGTTTTGTGGCCAAACCAATAAACCCCGCGTGCTTGGTCCAGCCTCCACGCCAAGCCTCGAGCACGCCAAGCCTTTCACCTCCGGCTCCCGAACGGTGTACTCGGTCGTGCCTCGTTCCTTGACTCGGTCGCGCCCAAAGTACCGGCTCGATCACCGTCATCCACATTGTCTTGCTTGTTCTTGCACCATGTGAACTGCACTTGATCCCACTGGCCACCGGGTCCCTCGAACCAAGCCTACTTGTCTCACCGCTCCTGGGAGGCCGCTTCGGCTAAGACCTTTCGTGCCTGTTCTTCACCTGCACCAATGCAAACCAAACCGCATCCTACACCTGCAATACTTGAGCCAAGGCGAACGTCAATCCACACCACGTTGTCAATCACTCATCACAAGGAAAAGCGACCATCCACTCGGTCCCTCGGACACACATGGTCCTCACAATTTTCTGAGCTTAGCAAGCTACGAAATGCTCACAAAACTAAGCTTTTCACCTTCCTATATAAACTCAGTTTTTCTGAGCTTTTGCCTTTCCAGAAGTTGCGTGAGAAGTTTGTTGTTTTTGAGCTTTTGTCAAAGGTGCACAGAATCTCAAACAAATTGACCTTAGTCCTTCCTATACCCCAAAAAATTCTTTCTTCCAATGTAAGCTGGAAAAGGCTTGGTGCAAAATAATAGTAGAATTAGGGCTTGTCTATTTCACTGTAAACTAGATGAAACTGCACACACTGGCGTATCTATGTTGGGGCTAGCTGTAAACTAGATGAAACTGCACACACTGGCGTATCTATGTTGGGGCTAGCTGGGGCAGTTGCCCTAGCTAAAGTTGGGATCGCACCTGGATAATCCCCTTTTTCTCCGGTGATTTTTAGAGCTCCGGTAGCAATTTTTTCATATATTGGTGCAAGAATCATCAATTTTTTCTTTAAATTTGAGGTAATATCTCAACTTCACATTAAAATTGTGTGATTGCAGTGTATGGATGCATTAATGCGATGTGAATTGCATTGTGCTTGATTTCGATTCAATCGCTCATTAAAAGTTCGCCCCAGCTAATTTTTTTTTCTGGCTACGCCACTGACTGCACATCAACTTGTCATCTTAAACAATCTTGTTCGCCAGTCACTATTTCTCTTCTACTGTATGTTTCGGTTAGCAGTATTTATACCTGATTATGTAATGGAGGAGGCCATGACAAGGTCTTTTACAATGGTTGGAAGTACGGTGAAAAAGGTACGGATATTTTCTGAGCGACCGACCAACCGAAAGAGCTCGGATTGTGATTCAGATAGTTTATTCGGATATCGAATTTGGATATAGGAAGGGCATTATCCGTTAGATATCAGATATCCGGTCAGATAATCCAGATAGGCCAGTCGATATTTGATTCGGATAGTTGTATATTAATAGAAATTAAATTTAATCACTAAAATTGATAACTAATTCAAATTAAATCACAAAATATGAAAGTAGCACCAAATTTTTTTTGAAAATATAACCTATCTATTAGTGTTCCATTTGGAGTTATTTGAATTTTATTCATTTATTTATATTATTTAATAAAACCACAAAATGATTTTTCAGATTGGTAACTGACATGGGTGGCAACGGGGCGGGTCGGGGCCGGGTGGAGCGCCCGCAGACCCGCCCCCGAAACCCGACAGAAAAACCCGCCCCGCCCCCGAAAGCCATAACGGGTGAAAATCCCCACCCGCCCCCGAAACCGCCGGGCCCCCGAAACCCGTCGGGGCCCCCGAAACCCGGCAACAGATAAGCATTTTACATGACAACAGTACCATATTACACACCAGGCACATCACATTCACATATTCAAACCATAACATGAACCAGTCAAACACCAATATTCAGACAGACTCACATGCATTGTACATGGAGCACGAGCAGCAAGGCGTTCAAAAACATCTTGGTACAATAATGCAGTGCTAAGCATGATATAAGTGGAGTTCCATCTAGTTTTACAATCAAGAGCTATTCTTTTTTCATATTTACCTGTCATTTGTATCGCCATTTTCTCAAATTTTTCATGCCTTTTAGGAGTGGCAGCCCAAAAGGCAATACTCTCACGGACAGTATCGATTCCTTTCTCCATGCTACTCATTCCATCTTTCACAATCAGTTTTAGAATATGTGCAGCACAACGCATATGTATTAGTTTACCCTTCAACATACATGAGGAAAGTGGTAACTTGCCTTCCATAGCTGTCATACCCTTCTTCAGCTCATCATTGATGGTGCCGATCATATTCTTCATGAGATTATCATTGGTGCTGCAGTTGTCAAGAGTTATAGTAGACAAATTCCTCTCGATATGCCAATCTAGGAGAACTTCATGAAGAACATCCGATATGACATCCGCTGTATGTGGAGCTGGAACATATATGAACCTACAAAAAAAATAAGTATTGTACGAGCTAAGAAAAATGTAAATAATAATCATAATGGAGAACAAAAAGGATGGCTGTCATAAGCTTGAATATTACCTAATCAGGAAACTTTTCAGTGTCCAATCATCATCTATAAAATGGGCTGTCACTGCCATGTAGCCTTTCCTTTGGTGGTTTGCTGTCCACAGGTCGGTAGTAACAGCAACACGAGAACTCAATTTCCTGAAGTACTTCAACATAGATTGTTTTTGGACTTGATACATATCCAAGATGTCCTTTCTGATTGTGTTTCTAGACACTACTTTGAATGCTGGTTGCAATGCAGCACAAAACTTGTGAAATCCAGTATGGTCCACCATAGAAAGAGGGTACTCATGGACAACAATCATTAGTGCAAGTTCTTTCCTGGCTACATCTTGATCAAATATGTATTTCTCTACTGTAACTGTCCCATCTTGTGGGTTTGCAGACAATTTAATGGTGGACTGTTTTAACCCTTTTCTAACAGATCTATCTGGACAAATCTCAAGGTGCCCACGCAAATGGTTTGTACCATTTCTTGTCTCACCTCCTAACAATTTCTTACACCACGAGCATTTTGCTTTCCAAATCCCATTTAATTTAATCCTATCAAACTCTTTCCAAACTTCAGATTTTAGCTTCCTCTTACTACCAACAATAACATCATCTTCTATCTCTACCACATCTTCAGTACCTGGAGCAGCCGAATCGGTCGCGCCTGCATCTGCATTAGATGTTTGTGCTGCAGATCCAGATGCCAATACAAGTGCACGAGTTCTTGGACCAGAAGTCCCTGCCTGCTCAGATGCACCAGCTTGCGGAGATAATGAAGCAGCAGCAGCAGCTTGGGATCCACTAGTGCCAGGAGTCGACATCGCTCCCTTGCTGCAATCAAACTAAAAATTGCAAAGCTACGATTCAGATAGCCAACTCATGCAGGTAGCTAACTTATGGATGATTTGAGGAGGATAGGAGCACCTGATTATGTGAAGAAGAGCACGGTTAGTCTTCGCGCCGCTGCTAGAGATGTCCCGCGCCGCTGGATTCCACGTCCTGGGCTCCCGGCGTCTGTGGTCCGCAGCTTCGCGTGCCTCCGCGTGTTGGCGTGGCGCCGGCGTCCTGGTGGCCGGGCCCGAGCTGCCGGAGCGGACGAGGCGACGGGCGGCCGTGCGGGGCAGCGGGGGTGGGCGGCACGCGAGCGTCGAGCGCGACGCGAGGCGAGCGGCTGGTGGCGGCGGCGCAGGACTGGAGAGGAGGCGGAGGCGCGCGGCGCGCCGCACGCGAGCGGCGAGGGGGACGGCTGGCGGCGGGAGTAGGAGGCGGCGGAGGCGCGCGGCTCGGAGGGAAAGGGTGGAACGGATAAGGCTTGGGTGACTGCTGACTGAACGATTTATATACCTAGGGTTACAATATTGGGCCGGGCCATATACTATTTCGGGGGCCCGTGGGTCACCCGCGGGGGAATAATAAACCCGCCCCCGCCCCGTTACATTTCGGGTCCCCGAACCCGCAGCCCCACGGGGGGGCCCCCGCCGGGGCTGAAACCCGCGGGTTTCGGGTTTAAACCCGCCCGACTGCCAATCCTAGTAACTGATATGAGTTGTGGTTTTTTCCAAAGCATTTTTCTATCAAATCTAATATTTAGATTCATCATTTTTAGTTAAATATCCTTTAATATAGCATAGATTATTTGTTTATTTGTATCCCTTCCAGGCCACTTGGGACATATGTTAATTATTGCTTTATTTATATCGTATATATGGTAGCATATTGTATAAGCACCCAAAAGTCTCTATTTGCTTGTCTATAAATCTTTGCTATGTATCTATGTGGTTGGACTTAGTAAATGGCATGCCATCTTTTGTTAATTTGATTGTATCAACATAAATTAGTAAGAATTTAGGCTAGTGGATCGAGGTAACAAACAATTACAACAAATGAGATATATAGAGTTATTGTTTTTATTCAATATCTAAGAAAATATTCGTCATCGATATTGTCCGCATCCGACTCATCCCGTATTTTGATATGTATTTATTCGTATTCATAACCGAGACCATCCGTTTTCGTATCTATATCCGATAGATATCCGTGCCTGATACCGACTCCAAAAAAAATATGAAAACAAATATAATATTAATGATATCCGTCCGTATCAAATCTTTTTTCATGCCTGCCGGTACTGCTCGGTAATTTTGTGCCGATTTCCGGTGGCCGTAGATTTGAAGAGTAATTAAGAAAGAAAATAATTTTTGAAAGCAAGGGCATTATAGTAATCTCTCTGCTTGGCTCGAGGTCAGAGCACGTATCGCTAATCCGCTACTCGCCCACCTCGGCGCCTCCCCGCCGATCTTTGTGCGCCGGCACCTAAACTATCATGATCAATGATCACAAATTCATAACTAATTCATTCAACATGCGTACACGTGCAAAGCCGGCCATGAAGAGGAATACATGCGCAAAGGTCGCCATGAAGAGGAAAAGGCATGCTGATTGGCTGGTGAAAGCCCGCGTGTGGAGCACAAAAAGGACGCCCGATGTTGCCATATATGTTGGGGCGCCGCACTCTCGTGAAGGAGTCGTTGTCACTGTTTGGATCTTGACGCCCTTGGCTGTTGGCTCAGACGGTTTTATTTGGGCGTGATTTCAGCCTAGTCATGGCGACGAGAAAATAGCACGATCTTTTTTTTGGACGTGGGTTTGTGTTAATCCACCCAGTCTGTGTGTTAATAATTGGTGGCCCAGTAAATCCTAGAAAGTGTAGCCATTAAACGCCAGCAAGCCAGGTGACCATACTCCGAGCCAACAGTAAAGTTAGTTATTATTTTCTTTATTCTAATTCAAAAAGGTAATTTTCCAGGGTAGTGGGTGGTTCAGCTGACCCTAGCTCGGCCGAACCTACCCCTGTAACCAAACGTGCACCGACCTGCAGGGACATATCAAGGAAAGGAAAGGACCAAGCTTGATCTCTGACAAACTTGGATTCGGCCGAGGGTCCCATCCTTTACCGATCATGTCAACTTTTTCAGAACTTCACCAACTTAAAGGATCGAAATGACGACCAGAGGGAGGGTGAATGGGATCCTAAAAATTTTCATCAAGAACTGTGGCATCTATCCCAAATACAACCCAACACGCCTCTCTTCTAATCGCCAAGGTGATACAAGCCACCCTAGGAACGATTAGAAATTTCTCAAAGTATCGCGGAAGCAAAACAATTGTCAAGGGTGTTAATTAACTTGCAGAAGAATTAAGCTCATACCACTACTAATTGGCCAACGTAAACAAAATGCAAGATCAAAGATTAAGAGCTGCTCACACAAACTAGATAAGCTACTGGCTGACAAGAGCTAATTAACAAAGCTATCTCACAGCAAATCCGGGACAAGATATATGAGCTCGAATTAATAGCAAGTGATTAAACTAAATAAGCTGCAACAATGAATAAACAATGGATGTAATATGATTAGCTCCCTACTCATTGAGATCAACATTTCACGTATCTGCAAATGGGAAGCTGCTGCTGTGCACCTGGGCCGCCGTGCATCGGCTTCTGCTCGCGAATGCTGCTGCACCTCCTGTGCCCGAGCGCTGCACGCTTCTGTGCTGGCCTGCTCGCTGCTGCCTCCACCTGGGCTGCGCGCTGGTGCCTGCGCTGGGCTGCTGTGGGTGCTCGGCCGTCGCTCCGCCTGGGCCGCTGGCTGACGGCCTGCTAGCCCCGCAAGCTGGCTGCTAGCGTGCGCGCGCCGCTGGGCCGCGCTTGGGCCTTTCCGCCGCTGCTGGGCCGCCTGCCCCGCGAGCTCGCCCTGGGAAACCTATATAGCTTCCGCAAGTTTTTTTATGTAGTTGGCTTCCAGTGTTTGAGATCCGTGCAACGATCGAGATCGCATGTCTCCGTTCGGATTCGAAGCGGGTCACAGGAGCAGGCGGGTGAGTAAAAGGCATCCGACGCTGGCACGGAAGGGAATCTAATTTGAGTCCCAACCTTGAAATGCGATTTTCTCCTGAATTGTTAATCATTTTCCGAATCCGTTTGAACTACCATGTTACTTGGAATTAATGTGACAGAATAAAATCTAATATGAGTATATTTTTATTTTATATATGAATATTTTAGAATCAACATTTTCATTGTACTATTTCAACATTTTGAATAACTATCTCAACATTTTGGACTTATGACTTCAACATTTTCATACAAAATGTTGATCTAGTTTGTCTGAATTGTTGAATTAAGTTTGAGAAAAATGTTGAACCTAGTACATGGAAATGTTGAGTGCATAGTTCAATCACTTTAAGCATGTTAATTTAATTTTTTGTGAAAAATGTTAAAAGATATAATCGGAATGTTGAACTATTGTTTTTGAAATGTTAACTGCAACATCTTACCTCCTATAACTACATATATTAACTACAGATAATTGAAAAAAATGAAGAACGAAAAAAAACACCGCACCTGACAACGGAAAAGATACGTAGAAGTACGGGCACTCCTTCTCTTCGTTTCCACCGCGGAGCGACAGTTTTTTTTTTCCGTAGCTCTGTTGTTGGGCTGTTCTTGGGCCTCTAAGCTACATTGCTTAAATAGTGCACGGAAGCTATATAAGAGCCCCCCCCCCCCCCCCCGCTCGCCCTCCTGCGCTTGAGCCGCGCATCACGCACGCGCCTGACGGCCTGAGCCTGCGTGGAGCGCTGCGCTGCTGCTGCGCCTCGCGTCGATGCACGTGCTGCCGCTCCTCCCCGCTTGCGAATGAACCTGCAAACAGAACCAAGAACAGGAACAAGAAAAGCAAGAACAAACGCAACTTCAAACTCAAAATCCTCCTTCCAATCTTAATGATTCCACAGAAAACTTGAGCCAAAGTTCACAACCCCAAGGGCTAATAGATCTAGAAAGTAGATCCAAAAAAGCTCAAGTAACCATGGCGAATTTCAAGATTGAACCCAAGAAAAAGACTCCAAGAGGAATTTCGGGGGAAACACAAATTCGAACAAAATCCGTGAGGGATCGTGGGGGGTTCACATCAAAGTTGCTCACAAAGATCTCAGCGACAAAAGCCCCGAACAAATTTCACGGATTTCACACCGAATTGCTAAGAACGAAAATTCCCCAAAAATAGCTCCGAAAATATCGAAAAGGATAATTTTTAGATCTTGGAAAGGACACGAACTTGATCATGAAATTGATACTTAGATTACTTCATGTGGTTCGGTTACAAGCCATTCCTAGCAATAAATCTAGGCCCACCGTCAGACCCCACTACGGCGGTCAGGGTCCACATCTGACAGGCTTGTGGGCCGACCCCTACGCGGCCCATATGGGCACCTCAACTTGATGGACAAGTTTGATGAAGACCCGGCGGGCGGCTCGTCCGGATATCCAGGGATATTCAAGTTGTAACCGACCCGGGCTAGAGTCCTGGTCGGAACCGAGTAGGTTTAGATGGAAACCAACTTGTAAACCCTAGCCCGCTACCCTATAAAAAGCGGTCTAGGGCACCCTCATGAGGGACAACGCATCACATCTTGTAAACCATACGCTCGTCCTAGCTTCCTGAAGCTCGGCTGGGTACCAGCAATACAAACGACGCCACCGACACAGGACGTAGGGTGTTATACCTCCGGGTAGCCCGAACCTGTCTAAATCAGTGCCTCCTGTGTACCATCAAGCTGCTAGCTCATCAATCGCCCGCCTATAAATCAACCACTCGGGTACCCCCCAGGTGGATTGCCGGTCCTAAGGTCCGACAGTTGGCGGGCCAGGTAGGGGTAGATTGGTGAGCTTTTTCGATTCGAAAACACCGTTGGCTTGATGGTAGATCGATCCGATGTCGTCTACCCGGCGGACATGAGCGACAGCCCCAAGCACCTCCCGGGGTGCAGCTTCTTCGCCGAATCAAGTAGCTCAAGTTCCACCGACGCCCACCTAACGCCGGTGGATTCAACCTCGACAACTCCGGGGACTCCCCCCGATGTGCCCGATCAGCTCATGCAGCAGATCGAGCAGCTCAGCGTCCACGAACGGATTCCAGATCTGCTTCCACGGCGCTGAGTACCTTACCCCGACGAGATCATCGATGGGCTAAATCGCATCAACGACACGCTCGCTGAGTGCATCGCCATGTCCGAGCGAGTCCTGGATCGCTCGGGGAACACGTTCCCCCATGGACTGAAGAACGCGGCTGCCGACTACTCCGGCCGGCTCCCGCACCGCGAGGCCCAGATCCAATCTAGAAACCCGCCCGAACCCACCCAGCTTCCAGATTGTGGTGAGTTCCAGGTCGCAACGACCATATTGGTGACCCCCGAGAACTCGGCGGACACATCCAAGAGACACACTTCGCGGCCAGATCGCGAGGTACTCGTCTCCGAGGATCAACCTACACAAGACAAGGAGACTGCATCCGCGCGACAGCAACGCATAGACGCAAACACCCTCCGAGCCCAGCGCCGACAGGCCGAGGCAGCAGACACGGACGTGGACGGCGGACTGCGCCACGAAGATCTGGACCCGCTGGACCCGCGTAACCTGGCACGCGAGTTCGAGCAGGCTCAAGTCGACTTCCGCACTCCATCCACGGCGATGGCGGCATGTCTCGCCGAACTAGCACACATGGAGGACACCCCAGAGGCAACCCGACTCCGAGCCCGGCTGGGCGTCGCACAAGACCTTTCCCAGAAGGACAGAGAGGCTAGATCAAGATCTAGCCGATCGCGCTCGAGCAGATCGAGTTCCCGCAGGACCGGGTATAGGAGATCCGACCGAGGCAGGCGCCGGCATAGATCCCCAACTCTAGATGCCATCCCGGAGGAGATTGATCAGGAACGCACAACGGATCACCAACCGGACGAGTCCGAGGGCAGGCACCCTCTAAATCGCCGCGACGGCGGTAACAGGAGACGGAACCACCACCGCAACGAGGGCGACCTCCGCGACCAGCTACGTAGGCCTGATCGCCATGTGCAAGAAGAGCTCGATAAAAGGCATCGCGAACACGACGCCGCAGAGATGGAACGCCGAGAGCGATACGATCGGGACTTCGGGCGACCCGAACGCCGAGCCGACTACTCTGAGTACTCTGACGTCGACGATCACCGCGCATGCCGCGAGCTCGTCGAACGCGATCGATACGATCGCCGCTACGGCTCACCCAGAGCCCGGGACCGTCGCCATGACGGCGACAACGACAGCTTCGGTGAGGACGACTTCGAGATCGAAGGCTTTCAAGCCTTCACCAAGCGACTCCGTCAGGTCCCATGGCCGGATACCTTCAAGCCAGCCATGGTCGAGAAGTTCGACGGCCGCTCCAACCCCAAGCTCTAGATCCAAGCCCACGATGGTGCGGACCCGAGTCCTGAGCTCCTGCAGCTCCCGGTACTCATCCTCCACTGCGCGCATTATTCGCGTGCACTCCAAGGTCCCAGACATCAGTGCCTACATTGCACGAGACTAAATACCAGAACAAAAAGGAAAAATTTACTGTGGGACACTCCACTTTTGTGAAATTAGCTGTGACACACTAAAATATTTTTTCTTTATTGAAACACACTAATTTCTTTGCTGAAACACACCGCCTAGTGTGTTGTAGCCAATAATTTTTTTTACAGTGTCCCACAGCAATATCAAAATCGAATAGTGTCCTGTAGCAAAATTTTTCGAACAAAAAAGGGGAACTGTAAGCCAAGAATATGCAGAAGTTACCTCCATATCAGCCAACATCGCGTTAGAGGAGCCCTAAATCCGCTCCAGCGCGGCTTTGTTGTCCTTCGCTGGGCGCTCGAAGCACTCAGCCCGAGTCAGCTCCTCCTCCTTCGCCACGTCCTCCTCTTCAGCATGCTGGTTGAGGGGCGCATCGTCCATAAGCTCATGCATGTCTGGGTCCTCTTCAACACCGGCGCTTGGAGCGACTTGCTGCGCGGTGACCATCGCCGATACGGGAGCTGAGCTCGGCTCTGCAGACGTGACAGCAACCTGTACCTCTGTCTCCATCGGCACCGGCCCTACACTGGGTGGGTTCTGAGACCCCGAGTCCCCCTGGTCGCCAGCGCCGTCCGACCGGGTGTGCGACGTATCTGACAGGACGGTCACGTCCCTGGTGAAACAAACAAAAAGAGCATCGCAAGAAGAAGAATATGAGTCAGGAAACAAAGCCGAGACTGAGTAACTTAACCGAGTCTAGACTCTAACCTGTTACTCTTGCTCGGCCGCTTGAAGATCAACCCCGGCAGGCGCGGTGGCCGACCATCCCCTGACGACCGCAAGGGCGTAGGGGAGCGCAATACCGTCAGCGGCGCACCCAATTCCCGATCCTCGCTCCCTCCAGTAGGGGAGCCGGCCGCATCCTCACTCGCCGATGGGGTACGATTGGCACGACGCCTCCTCAAGCTCGGCGCGCCTGCGCCAACGCCGCCCGCTTCTTGGACTCGGCTGCAGCCGTTAGCACTTGTGATGCCAACACCTTCCGAGTGCTTGCCCGAGTCCTCCCTGCGGGGACCACAGACTCCACAGCAGCAGCACCTCCAGAATCCGGAGAGGAGCCGAGCTCTTTAGAAACCCAGTCCTCCAAGTCCTTAATGACCGGAAGCCGGTCATCTCTCGCCTCCTCCGGCCTCATTTCCTTCCGCCGCAACATCGGATCCTCGTCAGGCAGCGGCGCCGGGCAGAAAAAGCGCTTGGTCACCTCCTAGCACAAATGAAGCAGCATAAACTCAGGCATTATACAGATTCAAGAGCCATGAAAAACGAAAAAGAACTCGGAATGGAAGACTTACCGCAGATGGAGGGTTCTTCAACCCAAACGGACGCGGGGCACCAAGATTGTTCACCTCGCCCTTCATCATCGCACCCACGCGCCTGAGGACCTCGTTCGCGTCAAATCCCCGGGATGACTCCCGGGTAGGATCCAGGCGACCAGAGAACTCGTACGCCGGATGAACCCGGTCCTTTATTGGTTGAATTGTCCGACCCGCGAACGACACCGCCACCGATGTAGCGGTCAGACCCTTCCGCTTCAGGTCAGCAATCATCGCCATAAGATCGGGATGCCTTCGCACTCATCCCTGACTGGAAGATCGTGCCAGGACTCGGGCTCCTTCGACGCCATGCCAGTCCTACCCGGAAGCAAAGGCGGCCGGTCCACTATGTAAAACCAATCACGACGCCAATCCTTGTGGCAGTCGTTTAGCTGCAGATCAAAGTAATCTCTCTGCCTACCCGCGCGTAATGCAATGCCTGCCCCACCGGTAATCCGAGTAGGGCCGTCTCCCTTGCTACCCGACCCAATGCGTTTGACCCGGTACAGGTACTGCTAGAGATGGAAATGGGGGGCGATTCCCAGAAACGCCTCACAGAGATAGATAAAGAACGAGATATCAAAAATCCCATTGGGATTAAGATGAGAAAGCTCCAGACCATAGTAATGAAGCAGTCCACGGAAGAAATCGCCGAACGGCGTGCTGAAGCCGCGCTCGACGAAGTGCGCGAAGACGGCGACCTCGTTGGTGTTCTCGAACGGCCTCTTCTCCTTCTCCGGAAGCCTCCACGACAAGGTGTTCTTTGCAGGCAACACCCCTCGGTTTGCCATGTCCTCCAGGCGCTCCATCATCATCTTCGTCTTCCCCCCAGGCCGCCTCCTGCTCGCCCTCCGACGGCACGCCGGCCGCGGCCAGAGCATCAAGGGCAGCTCGCTCGGTGGCTTCTTCGGCCATGACCCCTTTTGGTGGACTCCGAGTCAGGAATAGGGGAAAGAATGGAGTGAACAGCGGCACTAGCAAGGTTCAATATATAAGCTCTAAATGGGCGGAAATGGCGGACTCAGCAAAGGCTGGGATGAGGAAGACGAAGGGTGCGGCGCAACGATGGGATGATGTCGACGGCACCCCCGGGTGCGTATTTATAACGCAGCACTACCCTAACCTAACGGCTCCGAAACTAACAGACGGAATCTGCGGGATCGGTGATACGCGGCCCGCCGGATCCGAAATTGATGGATGGGATATGTTTGCATTTTAAACGACTCGGCGCGTTCCTTGGGAACCAGGCCAGGACCCTCGCATGCTCGGGGCTGGGCGCCGCGAAAAGGACTCGGTGCGTTCCAAGGGAACCAGGCCAAGACCCTCGCATGCTCGGGGGCTGGGCACCGCGAAAAGGACTCGGCGCATTCCAAGGGAACCAGGCCAAGACCCTCGCATGCTCAGGGGCTGGGTGCCACGACAGGACTCGGTGCGTTCCAAGCAACCAGGCTAGGACCCTCGCATGCTCGGGGGCTGGGCGCTGTGAAAGGACTCGGCGCGTTCCAAGGGAACCAGGCCAAGACCCTCGCATGCTCGGGGGTTGGGCGCTGCGAAAAGGACTCGGCGCGTTCCAAGGGAACCAAGCCAAGACCCTCGCATGCTCAGAGGCTGGGCGCCGTGAAAAGGACTCGGCGCGTTCCAAGGGAACCAGGCCAAGACCCTCGCATGCTCGGGGGCTGGGCACCGCGATAGGACTCGGTGCGTTCCAAGCAACCAGGCCAGGACCCTCGCATGCTCGGGGGCTGGGCGCCGCGAAAGGACTCGGCGCGTTCCAAGGGAACTAGGCCAAGACCCTCGCATGCTTGGGGGCTAGGCGCCACGACAGGACTCAGCGCGTTCCAAGGGAACCAGGCCAAGACCCTCGCATGCTCGGGGGCTGGGCGTCGCGACAGGACTCAGCGCGTTCCAAGGGAACCAGGCCAAGACCCTCGCATGCCCGGGGGCTGGGCGCCGCAAAAAGGATTCGACGCGTTCCAAGGGAACTAGGCCAAGACCCTCGCATGCTCGGGGGCTGGGCGCCGCGATAGGACTCGGTGCGTTCCAAGCAACCAGGCCAGGACCCTCGCATGCTCGGGGGCTGGGCGCCGCAAAAGGACTCGGCGCGTTCCAAGGGAACTAGGCCAAGACCCTCGCATGCTCGGGGGCTGGGCGCCGCGACAGGACTCATTGCGTTCCAAGGGAACCAGACCAAGACCCTCGCATGCCCGAGGGCTGGGCGCCGCGGCAGGACTCGGCGCGTTCCAAGGGAACTAGGCCAAGACCCTCGCATGCTCGGGGGCTGGGCACTGGGTAGGTTTGGGTACGTCTACACGACTATCGCTGACCGTTTCAAGTGGTCGGACATAGTTCACCACCGCAACAAATGACACGTTCATTTTCCATACTTCGCAAAAACGCATGTTTACAAGGATAAATTACACTCGGCCATTGGCCGTTTAGAGATACAAAGACATGAACCCCCTATTAGGAGGCTCTTGGACCATTTCAGTCTGACGGTCAGCACACAATCACCGAGAGCAGTTTCCACAGCTTTCTCGACGATTTTCTTGTGGCATCAGACCGGCTGAAGGATCCCGTGGCTGCATTGCTGGAAGAGGGAGAGGACTAAACACCATCAACGGAGCCAAGAAGTGACTCGGCGGACCGTCCTCGATGGGCTCCCTAGCGAAATCAGCCGTCGATTTGGCATCATTCGCTAGCTTCCGGACGAAGAGTACACTTACCACAGCCTCCTCGCTCGGATCCACCGAGAAGTGGGCACCTCCCCCTCCGATGAGGAGCGCGATGTCCAGCTCCTTTCCCGTAGCATTGGCACCACCTTTCGACGACTTTCTTCTGGCATCAAGAATGCGCACCAAGGCAGGTACCTTGGACTACTCTACTTTCACTTGAAATCCTCTCAGGAGGATGGATTCTCAAGATCCGCATGATGGCTCTTTTCTTCAAACACTCCATGGCTGTGAACTACGCCAATGCCCCTATTTATAGGCGTCCCGTGTCGCACATCTGTTGGTCCATGAGCCATTAACGCCCGGTAGTGGGTGCGCATGCGTTTCGCTTTTTCCCGGGCGGGTGGCATTCAATGCCATTGACTGAGCATGCTCAGAAGCGGGATTCCCGCAAGACCAGTGGTAACAGATTTTGACCAAGCAGGCTCGATCCATCATTATCAACACACTGTTACCTCACGGGTGCTAATAATTTTGGCCCCTTCCTTGGTGGCAGCATGCTCTCACCTATTGTCACCTCAGTCAACACGGTTGACTAAGCAAGCCCCATAACTCGGATACTAACCTTGGTGGTAACATGCCTTCACCAACTCTCGGGCAACATGTTGTTCGATTACTTTTATGAGCTTTGGCTCGCTTATACTAACCAACCCAACACTCGAGGGCTACTGTATACAGTGCTCCTAATCGTCGCCCTGTACTCGGCCCTCATGAGGACCGATCGACTACCTCGAAGGACTCGGCGTCGAAGTTGGATGTTCTCTTTTTTTAGCACCGCCCACCCTTGTGCCGACTACAAATTGAAGCACCTTCACCTGACTACATTGGCCTCGCTCCTTCATCAAGCAGTTCGACACACGCCTGCACGTTGCTCGGGGGCTTGTGGGAGATGGGTACCCCTGGGCCCACCGTCAGACCCGACTACGGTGGCCAGGGCCCACATCTGACAGGCTTGTGGGCCGACCCCTACGCGGCCCACATGGGCACCCCGACTTAATGGACAAGTTTGATGAAGACCCGGCGGGCGGCTGGTCCGGATATCCAGGGATATTCAAGTTGTAACCGACCCGGGCTAGAGTCCTGGTCCCAACCGAGTAGGTTTAGATGGAAACTAACTTGTAAACCCTAGCCCGCTACCCTATAAAAAGCGGTCTAGGGCACCCTCATGAGGGACAACGCATCAGATCCCGCATCACATCTTGTAAACCATACACTCGTCCTAGCTTCCTGAAGCTCGGCCGGGTACCAGCAATACAAACGACGCCACCGACACAGGACGTAGGGTGTTATACCTCCGGGTAGCCCGAACCTGCCTAAATCAGTGCCTCTTGTGTATCATCAAGCTGCTAGCTCATCAATCGCCCGCCTACAAATCAACCACTCGGGTACCGCCAGGTGGATTGCTGGTCCTAAGGTCCGACAATGGCTGCCCCAAGAGCCACTCCACATATATATAGACGCCCGGCAAATGACCAAAATACCCATACATGAAGTATACAACCCAAATAACCCTCAGGGGAAAACCGTCCAGATTTTTCTTGGAGCATCGGACGAACTCGACGCCTTCACGACTTCGCTTCGCCTCGACGCAACCTTCGTGATGGTGTAACGCGTCCTCCGACTTGTCGTTGCCTGGTTTTGAGGCCCAAACCGGCAAATCTGCCAACGTCCGGTTTTAAGGACCAAACCGGCAAACCCTCTCGCACACGTCACAAGGTGTGACTCACCCCCGATTTTGAGGTCAAACCGGTCAAACTAATGAGAACCCGCTAGGGTAATTCCTACAAACAATCGAAGAACAAGCAAGAACAAGTAGAACAAGAACTGAATTTACTAGATGAGAATGAAGTATTTCAATCTCAAACTCAATCACAAATGAAGTGGGGTTCCGAAGACTCGAAGACGGGCGGCTGGACCAGCACGCGCGCTTACAAGCAAGTAGCAATGGCTAAACTTTCATCTAAACGAAACCCAATCTGTTCATCGCAACTATGGAGGTATATGAGAGGGGAGGGGCATGACCAGGACCTGGTGGGGGTCGTGCTCCAACCCTAGGACGCATCCCTAATGGACCCAACTTGATACATGGCCCATTGGCCCAAAATAAGGTGACGCAACACCGTGGGCAGAAAAGGTCTCTTAGTAAATGGACGATTGCGGTCGCATCCGAAGAGATATGAAGGTGAGTCCAGATCCATCTGAACGTAGACTTGATAATCTTTCCATCAAGTACTTAAAAGCCCAAAGTGGAGTCCTGATGAAATCGTGACGGCCGTCGCAAGTCAGCATTTTCATGCAGTTCGAATCCAGACTTTCCAAAACATGTTGGATTTGATCTCTTTCCTTCCTTGGGCCAATGTGGTGTGATAGCCTAATGGGGAACGTGGGAATACTTAGAATTGATCCCCAGTCAACTTCTTTGGTACTCCATGCCTTTCATGTATGTTTAACACTCTTTTTGATCCAGCTATATATTTGTGAAAATGACATTGAACACACATCATGGCGTATGGTCATATCCGAGCATGTGATGTCCTCATCACAAACCCTCCTGCACGCCGCGCCCAACGCGACTGGCCAATGTTGACGCGTGTCCGGCCTCTGCCAAGATCCCTACTTGACTTGACCGACGCCGTCTTCATCACCGTGTACTTTTGCTCTTCATGATGTAGATCAGCTACGACTCCACCCGGATTGGCCGGTCCTTCAGTGCCAAGCCTCCACTTGTCCTTCACCACCGCATGGTCCATGGGCGCCAAGCCTCTCCTTGCCTTCACCACCGCATGGTACATCGCACCCAAGCTGGAGCTTTCCCTTCACCGCTAAGCCGTTGCCAGTCGTGCCGCATCCAACACCTGCATATCCAAGCCAAGAGACACAACACACAACATATGGTTTTACATAAACACACCACAACTCACACAACATACACACATCCGGTTAGCCATTAGCGTAAACAAGCACATGAGATATACATACTCGACCGTAAAAGCTTCAAATCATCCAGTCAATCACTCATCACAAGTTAGACCAAGGCACATCTCAACTTGGTCTCTCATTTTGCCATCATCAACTACCAGCAATCTCCATCATCAAGCTCAAAGCTCAAAGTGAGATCATCACTTTGCATGGTTCGGCCGGGGGTGTGACTTCAGCCAGGTTCACCATTCACTTACAAGTCCTTTCATCTGTGCCAAAATGCTCAATTTGCAATATCCTTTCACCCACCACTCAAAGCATGCACACCCATCAAATCTAGAGCAAAATTTTATGCAAACTCCACACTTTTGGTTAATTCAGCCGTGGGTCTCACCCTCGACCGACCTTAACCTACACTTCTTACCATGAAATTTACCCAACCAGCACAAAAGCATGGTCTTCACCACTCCAAATGGCTGCACACTTGATTATATCACAAACATGGCAGCATGGAAGAAGTGGTGTGATCACTTTGATCCTTTGGTCAGGATCATTCAAGCATCTTACCCATAAAGTCCACCAAAGTTCCCACACCTTAGTGCTACACAAAGAGAAATCATGCAAAAAAGTGGAGGTGAGTGGGCTTTGCACCCACATGGTTGGTTCGACCGAACAAGCCTGTTCAGCCAAATAGGTCCCTTCAGCCTAAGCCACCCCTTCTTACTTTCCTATGGATGAGTACCCACATGGAAGTTTGCTCCATTCATGTTTGCACTTGTCCATCTCTTGAGTATATTTTTCTATCATTTCTATGCAAAGTTTGATTCACTTGCATAATTAAAAACATAAAAACAACAAAATATTTACTTTGCTTTGACCATTGTGCTGCTACTTGAAAACGGTTTGTGGAGGTCTTAAAACCCCACAAGAAGGACTAACCTTTTGTGGAGGGTAAATCCCTGCAAGAACGATTAACCCCTGAATGACTAACCGCTTATCATGTGCTAACTTTGATCCCATAGTCCTTCAGGTATTGTCATTCTAACATTTTGCAGGCATCATCTCACCGATGTAAATCCCAACCGTATAATGGCATGATGTACCTTTGATCTGTTTTTCCTTTCGTTTCAGTTTGAATAACAAAAATACCAAAAAATATTTGCTTTCAAATAAATAACTCCCAACTATGCATGGAATAAATCATATGCCTCTCACAATAGAAATGATGAATAGTTGTGTTAATGTTTAATGACCAGGTACCTTCCTAGGGTACCTAAGAGTAGACAAGTCGTGGGTCTCACCGAGTTCTAACGAACGATGATACACAAATGAGAAAACGATTTAGATAGGTTCGGGCGGCAATGTGCGTAATACCCTACGTCTTGTATGTTGTATTGCCTTGCGTATGAGTCGTATTATGTGGTCTACGGAGCTAGGGACCCTTTCCCACCTTTATATATCTCAGGGGGTAAGGTTACACAGCAAGTCTCCTAGTCGGTTACAATATTGGAGTCCTAGTAGGAGTACACGAGTAGTTCTACTAGGACTCGGTCTTCTTCCTTGAGGGTACTCGAGGACGATCCATATCCCACAAGCCCCCGAGCGCTTCATAGCCGAACAACAACCTCCTTCGAAGTCTTCTAGTCTTTCGCCATGTGCTTGTGGTTATTGAGAGGTTGTGGAGAGCTTCGTAAATGTCTTCAATAAATATGCTTACCGAAGGTGAAGCATATATGCTTAGCCCCCGAGCCTCGAGCTGATTAGAATAATCAGGTCGAGGGTCTTCAAAAAATCTCCGAATCTTTGTCTTGAAATGATCAACAATAGGTACAAAAAATGTGTACCCCTTAGGTATTATTTTTAGATATCCAAGTACCGACTAGTGCCAGTACTCGGTTAGTCATCGAGTCGTCATAATATGCAAGTACCGACTAGTCAAAATACTCGGTTGGCGTTATAGAGCCGTGCTATTTGAATATCGATTAGTTTCAATACTCAGCTATAAGTCTTGATATGTGTTGGGTAGCCATCCAGCCTTAACCAACTAGTTAAAGTACTCGGGTGGCTTCATGGCGCCATGGAGAGGCAAGGTGGTGCCAGGTCCCGACTGATATGAGTACTTAGCTGGCCACCATGCAATTTAAATAAATAGGATAGGATGAGTAGTATCCGATCAAAAAATAATAACAAAAGAAAATAATTAAATATTATAATGCATATTTAAGCTTTCTGCTCGTTGCTCTTGTTAGACTCCTAACCACTCGAGTAGTAGCCCTGTTACGTTTAAGCACTTGGTCCCGCTTAACTATCGCCCATAATGTAGAGACTTAGGTCTTCTTGGACGTGTAGGCGTGTAGGTGTTGTGAAGGAGCCAAAGTATCACAAGTTAAGGTGCATGCTACTGAGCGGTGTCGGTCGTTAAGAGTGGAGAGAAATCATAAAGCAGTCGCTGAGGACTTTTCTCTTATTGGAGAGGTCGCACGAGGGTTTGCCACCCGTCGAGAGAGGTCACGTAGGTGTAGCCTCCGATAGCCCTACGTAATTCGATGTACCAAGTCCGTGGGCTAAGAACCCTACACAACTCGATGTACGTAACTCAGAGTTCCACGTTTTTAGGTTAAGCGCCCTGCGTAACTCGATTTACCAAATGCGGGCTAACGTGGCATGCTCCATAGTTAGCGATGGTGGAGACCTCGAGAACTATTGTTCGCGAGGGACATACCCAAAAAAGTAGTCGGCACATGCCGAAGCATGTGTAAAACAAGCTAAAGAAATTATTTTGGATAGAATAATTAATAAAAGTGACTTAGCTTGATTCACGTCGTTGTCGAAGTAATCGTCGTGTGTGATGAAGTGATTGTCGATGAAGCCAACTAGTCGGGACGTGTCCCTAGTTCTTGATCTTATGAGACTCGTTTCCAAGTGGTTTCGAGTTGAGCCGAGTAGTTGAGGCTGTTGTTCCAGTTGTACCTGGACTCAACTTGAAGAACCCAACTCGGAATCGAAGTCGAGGTTGGAGTCGAAATCGAGAGTTGGTTCTCATTGAGTAGATCGATGAGATCGTGAAGCTACTCTGGTGGAGACACTGTCATCGAGGCGGGGCCCGGTTAGTCCGCAAGGTGGCTCGCGAACTTGCCTTTGCCTAGAGCGATGAAGGTCCAGGCACCAAAGATGAAGGTTGCACCCTCCATGATGTCGCGGGTGATGAGGGTGGTTGATCCCATCACCCCTGTTGTTGAGCTTGCCACCCACCTTAGCCAATTTATATATGGGGGCACAGTCTGATGTAGAGGAACACACTTAGGGGAGTCCAATGTGTTGATTCCACGAGAGCAGGATCAAGTGGTGACCGACCAAAGTCACGTGGATCGTTGATGTCATCAATCCAGGGCAAAGAAACACAAATCGACCGAACCCAACCTGCTAGAAGCCATCCTGTATATCCCCAAGACAGAGGCGGTGCATCGGAGGACAACCAGGCACTAGGGCCAGTTTGGCCGATGGACCCCAGCACCCCGTCTAGAAGCAATCCTAGACCCTGGTAGTAAGGTGGTGCTGGATGCACGGTCCAGTCAAACCTATCCAATTTGACCGAACTGGACGGGGCAAACCCCTTGGTGCCTTGGTCGGTGCTCTTCCTCAACCGCCTCTCCCACCTATAAATAGAGGTGTTCTCCTCACTTGTAACACACACCACATGGGAGCAAGTCTACATTTCCCTATTTTATGATGTAGAGTTAGACTAGTCTAGTTGGGAGTTAGAATCAGGATCCGAAGTTGACTTCAAGAGTTTTGGTAAAGATATGGTATCTTTTCTATTTCTTTATGTAAGACTCTGAGTATTCAATATATTATCATCCACATTTACTTTGAGTTATTTATTCTACATTTATTTCACGGATAATTGTGGAATGTCTGGTTTATATTATAGTTGTTGTAGTCTGGCTCTAGAAGTTCTATTCTCGTTGTTTATCTCAACTGGTCTATTCGATCCTCGCCAACTATTTGGGTGAATTGTCACCGTACCCCTGCTCTAAGGAGTTGCTTACTTTTTCTAGGAGTTAGTAGATCCCAACTAGTGTAGACACGGTGTCTATACTTGAGGGTGAGTTTGGAGTGCACCCAATTCAACGGATAGCTATGGCAGGTGCTAGGTGGTGACAGCCCTAGCGGTCTATGTATTCCACCACGTTAATTTTGGTCTGTAGGACTACCCCTGATGATTGGCAAATTTCATTCTCATCCCTTTCCGTGAGTTGTTAGTCCCGTGTTCCGACATTGAGGTAATAGGAATTGGAGAGAACTATAGATGTCGTTCTTCATGCAAGTTGTAATCTTGACTAGAGATGACTCGAAGTCATTGGTAGTACATGTCAATCTTTTCCTGTCTTGTTCTCCTCCCACTAGCTAAACTGCCCTTCTATCTTGATCATTTATTCTTGATTTCTTCTTGTGTGCGTCATGTATATCACTCCTATCATATCCTTAACCAGCCTTTGTTTTTTGACCCAAGTCGGGAGGGGAAGCCCCTACCTATTTTTTTATATTTTTTTATTCCAAAACCAATTAATTCGCTCTCACAGGGAGTCGAACATGGTTATGCTGGGTGCTACTTAGGTTCTCTAACCACTAGGCTAGAGGCCCTTTCACTAACCCGCCTTTGTTACTCAGTATTTTAATTAGTAGTTACATCTTTGTTAATTATCAATACTCTTTATCAATTGCTTCTCCGAGTAAATAAATACGATATCTTAGAATACTCCTGGGTGAAATGCTACATCAGTATCCGTAAATTTATTGATGTAAGAAATACCAACATTGATTTTTCTCAGAAATTTCTATTACGCAAATTCGGATTGCAATTTTCTCAATTTGACCTAACTCATACCTAATATCCCAGTCTAGGGTCACAAGCACATGACTGGCAGACCTAAAAGTTAGAGCAGAAGGCCCATGACTACCGAAGGGTCCAAGCTTTTGTGGCCCAAATCGAAGAATTGGTCCAACAAGCAACATGCTTGCCCTGATCCCAGACTAGACTTGGCCCATGTAAAGATTTTGGGCTTTTGTTTGTCATTTTTCTAAAGATAATTTCAAGCCGTCATGATGTTTTTTAGAATTATTTTAATTTTTCGTATTCGCAAAAATAACAGCTTTGCAATTTAAATGACGTGAACTTGTTGATTTTTAGATTGGCGAAAATTACAATTTTTTCGTCAATTCTCGTAATGATGGTATATATATTTATCTTTTAAACAGAATGATGATGTATCTTAAGTACTCAGAGTTATTTCTCTAATTAACATGTCAACATATCAGGTGAAAACTAATTCATCCGTGCAAACTTTAAAAAACCATACAAGTAGATTGAAAACCATAAGGTCATCATTCACCACTTGAAATTGAGATAAACATCATGCACCTGTTTAAACTTTAGTAATAACTATCTATCTTATTTTTTAAAATAGATTATTAATTGCATATACTAACAACCTTTTTATCTAAATTAGTATGATTGATACAATTAGTAAGAGTAACATAGTTTTTTATTAACCATAGTAATATGTTTAAGAAAAATTAGAATTGTATAATTGATTGAGGGAGTAGACGCCAGAGCAAGTCAAGTCAACCCCCAGGGCTCCATGCCATCCAGGTCCTCTGTTTATCTGTTCCCGGGCCCTGTTTAGTTCTCTTGAAAAGTAAAAAATTCTCTCTCCAAACTTCACTATTCACCTATCACATCAAATCTCTCTTCTTATACATTGAACACTAAACGTGGGTAAATAAAAAAACTAAGTACATGGTTTTGATGTACACGACGAGACGAATCTTTTGAGCATAGTTAGATCATGGTAGGACAACGATTAACACAAACGAACGAAAAGTGATACAGTACGTTACAGTATATAATGTGACTTTTTCACCCTCCTTTTCACTCTCCTTTGAGACTAAACACCCGTAGTGACTTTTTCTGGAGGAAGAGCCGACAGCACCCCAACCCAAGGGAATTCATCAATACCAAACCTTTGGTCGTTGCATCTCTCGACAGCTCTCCCCTTCCAAGCTGTGCGGCAGCTCGCAGTGCAGAGCTTCGTAGCACCAGGCCGGAGTGAGCGACCAGGAAGAGGCGCCGCCGTTGCAGCTGCAGAGGAGCTCTCGGCTCGCCATAGCGTCATCAGGTAGGAGCATTGGTTTCTTGGGCAAGCCTGTGTCCGTTTCTGATGCTGAAATCACTTCCTTTTGGGTTGATTGAGTCGTGTGTTCTTTCTAGTTACGCTGTTTTCCTTGATAAATCGTGGATTAAGAGCAACTCCAACTGTCTCTTTAAATTATTAGCTAAATATAGAGTTTTTTCTCCTTTGTATAATATAGAAAATCATCTTTCTTTGGATGAAAACAACAGACTCTCTAAAGACTCGTAACTTATCTTCTCCTTTCACCCCACCGCTCGCCGCCTGCCTCGCCCCACCGGCCACCGCCCGCTACAGCTCCGCGGGCGCCATGGTGTTGGAGATGAAGATGAGGTACCCGATGCAGAAGCTCGCTTGGCTGAGCACCAGCATGACGTCCACGGCGAACCGGCCGTGCGCGCCGAACACGGCGTCGCCAAGGTCCCCGAACGAGGCGAGCTTCTACCCGTGGTGGCGTCATGCGGGGCTCTTCGATTCCCTCCCGTCGCGGGTTCGCCGGATCTCTCTAGCTCACGGCGGCCGGAGAAGAGGAGGAGGGCGCGTTCTCATCAATCGAATCAGCGTGCCTGTGTTGTCCGTGGATTGGGATTCGATTGTTTTTTCTTTCCCCTTTTGCCCGCCTCAATAAGATTTGGGATGGGGAGCAACGGGACGACCTCGTCGTCGTCGCGGCTGGACCCGGCGCCTCCACCTCCGCGTCGTCCTCGCCCTCGGCCAGCTCGAGCCGCAGGCACCGCCGTCGTGGACCTCCACGTCTGCGTCATCCTCGCCCTCGGCCCGCGCGAGTCCGCAGGCGCCGCCGTCGTGGACCTCCGCCTCCGCGTCATCCTCGCCCTCGGCCAGCGTGAGCCCGACGCGCCGCCGTATGCCGAGCCTGGCGCCCGAGCACGAGTCGTATGCCGCGGCGAGGACGACGCTCGGGGAGCCGATAGGCACGGTGGGAGGGGAGGGCGGGAGTGCGAGGGGGAGATTGCTCGGTAAAAATTCCGAGCGGACGGTGTCGGATGCCGAGCGAGTTAGCGAGCAGAGCTAAATGGCGACTCTGTTGGAACCGAAAAAATGACTGTTTTCTTTTTTTTACCGATAGAAAACGTTTTGAAGAATCTCCTGTAGTTGCTCTAAGGAAAGCAAAAATGAGATGGAAAAAAAAAATCCAGCAGTTTCCTCGCTCCACCATGTCGCCGCGCAGGATCCCGCCGGCATGCCGGCCTACCATCCCTAGCGGGATGCGCGGCCAGCACCGCAGGGACCTCGCCGCCTCCTTTGGTTCGCTTTCCCCGTGCTTCTCCACCCACCGCGGGTGTTGCGCACGGGGCCTGTTCGACCAATTGCCCCACCGCCGAGGGCCCCCGACGTATGTCTAACCTCTGATGCTGTTCTGCTGCTCACGACTAGATCCGCGACCGAATTGGATGCAGCGGAGTGATGCGAATTGCAGAGCCCAAACCAGCCTCACAGTTGACAGTTCCCTGTTGGTGTTGACTGTTCCTTGCATGGTCCCTAACCTCCGTTTCCTTTGCTTCGGGAAGAAATCATAACAACATGATGCGAATTCCTTCTAGTTTTTGAAGATGGAAGGAACATCCATTTTTATCCAAAAGATTGTTAGTTCGGTTTGAGGTATATATGTAGCACCCCTCGGCTATTGTCTTTTGTCAACTAATCTAATCCTGACTCAGGATTATCAACGACAGCAGTAGAATGTGCTGTGTGAGGGCCACAGTGTATCACAATGGACCTTTCAGTTATTCTGTTTAGTAAGGTTCTAGCTAACTTTTGACTGCCAATATGTTGGAACTTCTTATCCCGTAGCAGTGTGTGAAATGTAAATACTACAAACCAAATAAACTGGGAGCAAGCACAGTGGATGAGAATGATACTCGTTAATTTCAGTAAAGCAAACTACATAATGTTAGTATTTCTAAAAATTGCTTGTCTTTTTTCCACCCTAGGGAACTAATTGCCAAAGTTACATTGGAAGCAATCCATGCTCATTTCCATTTCAGTTGATTCCACTGCAATAGCTTATTCAGTTATTCTGCAAGACTGCAATCTGTTAACATCTTTGTATGTTTTTCCCTTACAACAGAGATGGCAGAAGCAGCACTTCTTGCTCTGTCGAAGATTGGGTTCTATTTAGCGGGAGAAGCCGCCACTTTCATTGCAACCAAGTTTACTAATTTGATGGAGCTACCAAACACCGTGCAGCGTATTCGGAGGGAACTACTGATGATGAACATCTTTATACGGAAGACAGGGGCATCATATCTCAGTGACGAACTACTCAAGGCTTGGATCACAGAAGTGAGAATGCTGGCCTACCGCGTTGAGGACATAATGGACAACTTTTCCTATCATTCTCTTCAATTCAAGCAAGATCCAAAAGGGAAAAAGTTGGCCAACGGAGTAAGCTATGGTTTAGTGTTTAGTAGCCTTTCTGATGATCTAGCCAAGGTAGAGAAGGAAATTGAGCATGTTTTGAAGTTGAAGAATATGTGGGTGAATTCAGTCCAAGAGCTTCTTCCTACTCAAGTCACCAGTGCTGAACAGCAATTTCCTCGATACAGTTTGCCCCAACTCATAAAGGATGAGAACCTGGTGGGGTTAAGGGAAGACAGGGAGCTGTTAAAGAAATGGTTGACTCCTGATGTACCTGTCCTCATGGCAAATATACCAACTCTCAAGGTAGTATCTTTGTTGGGTATGGGTGGGATGGGAAAGACTACCCTGCTCACTAGTGTGTATGAACAACTGAAAGATCTCTTCAACATCCATGCTTGGCTCACTGTCTCACAGACATACAGAGGTGTGGATGCTTTGCTGAAGGAGCTGCTAAAGATTGTCAGTGCCTCTGAGCATACAGCAACAGCTGACGCCAACAATGTCAATGGGAAGGAAGCAAATGGACCAGTTGATATTGAGATAGGAGACAAGAAGATGCTGAAACCAGATGATATCGACAAGATGGACGTCTTAGAATTGAAGAGAAATTTAAAGACACTTCTTAAACATAAGAAATATGTTGTTGTATTAGATGATGTTTGGGATCGTCGAGTTTATGATGGGATAAGCGATGTGTTTGAGGATTCTGGGAAGGAAAGTCGCATTGTCATCACAACAAGGAAACATGATGTAGCTGCTCTTGCCACACCAGGTTATCTGCTCAAGCTAAACCCATTAGACATAAAGGATGCACTCCAGCTCTTCTGTACAAAGGCTTTTCCTAACAAAAACTATTCTGATTGGGCATCAGAGCTACTTGAGCGTGCTAATGATATTATAAAGAGGTCTGAGGGTCTTCCGTTGGAAAAGTGCCCACCTGAGCTTCAAGAGCTGGCTACTCATATCATAAATAAATGTGAAGTCTCCGGACGGTTAATGTGTCCATCTGAACTTCAGGAGCTTGCTACTGATACTGTAAAGAAATTTAAGAGCTTGTCACTATCAGTGTGCCCATCGGAGCTTAAGGATCTAGCTACTGTCATTGTAAAACGATGTGAGGATTTACCTCTGGTGAAGTGTCCATTAGAGCTTCAGGAGATTGCTACTGACATTGTAAAGAAATGTAGGGGTTTGCCGCTGGCTATTGTATCAGTAGGCAGTTTATTGTCTTCAAGGAAACAAATAGAGCCAGTTTGGAGACAGATGTACAATGAGCTTCCTTGTGAACTGGAAAAGGATGATCAGGTTCGAGGAATTCTGAATCTTAGCTACTATGACTTGCCTAGTGACCTCCGAAACTGCTTCCTGTACTGCAGCCTGTTTTCTGAAGATTACAACTTCTTAAAGGAGGACCTTGTGCGACTCTGGGTTGCTGAAGGATTTGTAGAAAGGAAAGGGGACAGCACTCCTGAGGAGGTAGCAGAGGGCTATCTTACAGAACTGATCCATCGGAATATGCTGCAACTTGTGGAAAATGATGAGCTTGGCATGGTGAATACATGCAGAATGCATGACATTCTAAGAGAATTAGCCCTTTCAATCTCTAAAGCGGAAATGTTTGGCACAGTGAATGATTTTGGTGCTATGGTGCAGATGGACACAGGTGTTCGTCGCATATCTTCATATGGATGGAAGAAAATGAAAAAGAATAAATCCAAGATGAAATTTCCACACCTCCGAACCCTGATGGCAAGTGATACCATTGTAGATTACGTACCATCAATACTATCTGAATCCAAGTACCTTACTGTCCTTGAACTGCAGAACTCCGATTTCCAGGAACTGCCTACATCTATAGGGGACCTGTTTAACCTGAAATACATTGGCCTAAGAAACACAAGAATAACATCACTGCCAGACTCCATCAAGAATCTCTCCAATCTTCAAACTCTTGATGTGAAATCGACCAGTATAAAAGCTCTGCCACCTGGGATAGTGAATCTCACTAAGCTAAGGCACCTTATTGCTGACAAATTTGCTGATAAGAACCAGTCAGAATTTCGGTACTTTGTCGGAGTGGAAGCTCCTAAAGGGCTTTCCAACCTTGAAGATTTGCAGACTCTTGAGACCGTGCAAGCAAGCAAGGATTTGACAGAGCAACTTGATAAGCTTTTGCAGTTAAGAAGCATATGGATAGATAACATCACTGCTGCCCATTGTGCAGAGCTTTTTGCTACCTTGTCGACAATGCCACTTCTTTCCAGTTTACTTCTATCTGCGGGTGATGAGAATGAGACACTTTCATTGAAAGATTTCAATCCGACTTGCACGAAGCTCCACAAGCTAATTGTCAGAGGACGTTGGGCCCTGGGAACAATTGATTGTCCCATACTTCAGAACCATGGCAAATATCTCAAGTATCTGGCCCTAAGCAGATGCCATTTTGTAGAAGATCCGCTGGTGGTTCTGGCATCTTGTGTACCGAATCTCACATACCTGAGACTCAACAATATACATAGTCCACGTACATTTGTACTTTCGGCAGGATCCTTCCCACACCTAAAGACGCTAGTTTTGAAGGACATGAATGATGTCAGTCTTCTGACAATTAAAGATGGCGCACTTCCTGGCATAGAAGGTCTATATATCACATCACTGCCACAACTGCAGACAGTTCCTCAGGGCATCAGATCCCTGGGCTCCTTGAAAAAGCTCTGGCTGCTGGGTCTCCACAGGAACTTCAAGGCTCAATTGGACATGGATGGAATGCTGAAGTATCTACAACATGTTCCGGAGGTTCGGGTCTAGCAGCAGAATCTTTGTTTGTGTAATTGTGTTTATGAAATGTGGCTGCTGTTTCAGTGGTAAAAACGGGACTGGATGCGATGCAACTGTGCCCAATCCAAAACCCACCAAGTGTGTTGTTAGATATTAGGGATAGCTGCATTTTCAATCTGGATCATTTGTCATATGTTATTTTTGAAAACTACTAAAAAAAGATATTATTTTTGAAATAATAATTCCTGAAACATGGTTTTCTATCTTTGCTTTTAGGATGCAATCTAATTTTCAGGCATCGGTGTTTCTTTTTCTATTCCTATAGGCATCAGTTCATTTAAGACCATTACCTTGTTTTTACAGAATTTGGAACGTTACTACTATTTCAGCTAGGATTTTATTGTATTAGACATATGCTTATAAGTTGTCTTGAAATGAACCAGCAGTGGGGCCTTAGGGTAAATCCTGTATGCTCTGTTTATTATCTATTCCGTGGAAGACATGGCAGACACTATACGAGTCATAAATGCCTTAGATCTGTTATATTTCTCCCAAATTTCTTCACAGAAGATGTCTAGAAAGGGCATGGCTTCATCCTCATTAGAAATTAGATAATGCAGCACTAAATCACTTTCCCCTTCACACCGTCAGTCAATTGCCGCTGCCGGCTGCTCTAGAAATAAGTATTTGCTCCAACTGTTTCCTTGTCTCTGAAATTGAAGCTCTCGGTTTTCAATTTTCCTTGGTCAGACCCCAACTTGACTCAAATCAGGTTCCGAGATGTATCAAATATTAACCCAGCATCTCGTACATGTGTAGTACCTCCTTCAAGGACTCAGCTCGCACCAGGAAATCCATCTCATTACACAAGATGGGCGGCTGATGCAGAGGCCGGCAGGCCGCTCCCTGTATAGAATAGGGTTCCAACCGATCGACCAAGAAATCCCCTCGTCTCTGACGCCGCGGGTTGATGAAGAGCTCAGTTGGGATGAGCTCCTGCCCCTCGCGCTCTCTATCTCCCTCCGCAGACCTCGCCATGAGGATTGGCTAGTGCTGGACTCATTTTGACGAGAGAGAAAGAGGAGGGAGACAGAACCGACAACAGACAGAAACGAGAGCAGGGTCGTTTAATTTGCCCCTTTGCTGACGTGGATGAGGAGATTGAGAGTGCAAACTAGACGGTTTCATAGATCAGGGTTGAATTTTAGACATTGGACAGAGTTTAGTGGGGCTTCTTCAAATAACCTGCCAGAATCTCTAACATTAGAACACCCAAATTGAATGTGTCCTCCATATTTCAACTGTATGGTACTAAGGTTCTACCCTATGCATAAACGTATTAGAGAAATGATTTATTGGCTCCAAGAATGTGGGTGAAAAATGCAAAACAAGATTTTAATTGAGGATGCAAAAAATGAAAACTAATAGCTGTAAAAAAATTAAAGCAAATAATTCAGTGAAAGCAATGAGCTTGTTATCACTCAACATTGCTGCAAACGTTGTTCTTCAGTCTTCACTGAAGAGCCTTGAAAGACCATTTCACCACAATCACATTCCCAATTAGAAGCACTGCATATTTACCTTGCTTGCTAGAGAAACTACTTTCGGAAACTGAAGTGGCAGTCTCCATTTTATCACTACACGTGATGAAATCCCAATGATCTTTGACTTTTGTAATACATCCTGAGAGTTCCGTCATCCTTGTAGAACTCTCGAAAAAATGCTTCATATTAGTACAATTCCTGGAATTCTTGCCGTGTTTGGAATGGGAAGGTGTGAAATACAAGCATTTGATTATACTGTGCTGTTTATCACTGGTTCCTGGAATACCTCCAGCAGCACCGACCCCTAGGACTTCTGGATTTGCCCTTTTTTTTTTGAAAAATTCAGTGACCTACCTAGCTAATGCTTGTTTTTTTCCAAACAAAAATTGATTGCATAAAAAGAACTCGAGAAAGGTTCGATATTATTATACCAACATGTTTGGACAGTAAACCTTGGTAATTTGTTTTCATACAAACCAATTTCAATACATGTCCTGGGTAGAGACAACTTCAGTAGTCTGTAACTAAAATCTCATAGGACGTAAGACCATGCATCCATTTGATTTGAATCTCGTTGCATCCTTCCAAACTTCTGGCAATCCTTACTCCATAGATGGATCAAGGACATGCCCTGCGAATACAATTGCACCCTATGTCTCCTCGATGATGAAAAATGCAAATTTGTGGTTGGCATCAAAATCCACTGGCTTTGGTGGCAGGTAGTCGTCATAAAACGAGAATCCCATGTCGTCATCCGACTCCGTGGCAGCTGCAGCCACACTGCCCTCCTTATGGCAGCTCAGTGATGACTGTGATGAGACTACCTGTTACCTTGGCCACCCATGCATTGATCTGCTTCCTTGATTCCACTGGCTGGAGCCGGCCGACATCAGCGCGAACGCGACGTGGATGGAGAGCGACGAAGAAGATGACGTGGATACAAGACAAAAAAGGGGCACGAGTTTGTCGCGTTGAGTCAGACTCAAGCCCCTGAGATCTCGATGGTCACGGCGGCAATGGGCGCTTGGCAAAATGGAGGCGCGGAAGATAATAATATATATATATATATATTTATAATTATTAATCGTATAATTATGAGCATTTTTTTTGCATATATATCTTAAGAACACCGGCTGTTAATTTGTGACAATATATCCAATTGTTAACATTACTACTATGGACAATAACATAGTGAACTAAACTGCTAGAAGTTGTTACACTGGAATACATAAGATACGGAGTAAGTTTGAAGTGGTTCCAAATCCTCAAATAAGCAATGACAAATTTTATATTCAATAGCAAATATAAGATCGCACATTCACACTACCATAGCTTGGTCGGTTTGTTCTCGGTAAGTCCACTCTAAAATCTTTCAATGGCATATGCACCGTTATCGTCATCTTGCCACACCAAAGAACACCTCTTTATCTTTTCTATGT
Source organism: Echinochloa phyllopogon (assembly GCA_033239725.1). Taxonomy (NCBI): domain Eukaryota; kingdom Viridiplantae; phylum Streptophyta; class Magnoliopsida; order Poales; family Poaceae; genus Echinochloa; species Echinochloa phyllopogon. Next base: position 11,947,736 of record BTCW01000008.1, read on the forward strand.
ACTTATAAGTTTAATTTTTTTAATCGTTTGTAATTTTATTATCATTGTCTCTTTCTGGCATATGAACTGTTAACCATTTTCTTTGTTGATCTTCAGCCATTTGTACATAATCTTTCTACAGTATTGACAAGTTTTATTGGTCAACAATGAAAGTCTATTTGGCTCTTATACATCAGATCACCATCGAAATTTATCATTTGGTGAATTACTCCTGATTCAGGACCAGGGTTAGTGATAATAAATTAGAGAAGGCAAGCGTTCCTATATATACTTATCAAATATAAATATATTTGGCACTACAGCTCAAAAAGTTTTTGAAACAAACTTCATTAAAGGCTACGAAGGGGCAGATGCATTTTCAAAAGACTACGACTAAAATCTCCATATATGCATATCTGCCGTTGGATTTGAGTTCGCAGGAATCATAAAAACTGCTGAACAATTCATCCCTACTCCCTAGATGGGTCGAGCACATGACTGGAAAATATGATGCAACCCGATGTCTCCTCGATGATGAAGAATGCAAATGGGTGGTCGGCGACGAAGTCAACCGGCTCAGGCTCCTCGAAATCCAACGAGAACCCCATGTCATCATCCGATTCGGTGGCGGCTGCAGCCTCGCAGCCCTCCTCGTTCACGTCGACCACTGCCTTGTGGATGACATCACTCACATATATTGGGTCATCATCCTCGCCAACCTCTGTGATCTCCGTCACGCTCGCCGTAGATGGGTGGAATGGCAGGATCAGGCCCAAGCTCTTAAGGTCATCTACGATGCTACCGCCAAAGCTCAGCTTGAACCTTGGCAGGCGGAACTCGTTGACAGGACGAAGTTCAAAGGTAGATGGTTGTGCAGGAAGTTCGGCAATGTGGTGATCTTTTCAATTAGGCTCTGCAGGCCATCGTGGGCGTCCGGGAGGAAGATGCACATGGAGAACTTCGGAATTTTCTTCCGCTGCTTCCAGTCCACGTCCATCGTATTGTACGGCAGCTTGAGTACCTTGAATCCATTGTAGTAGGCGATTTGCCGGTAGCTCCAGCTCTGCATGAAGGCCACACTGACTGTGCTGCCATCCAGGCGGTGGAACTCATGGTCTTTGGTGTTTTCTTTCGCAAAGGGATCACACCACCTACCATTGAAGTAGATAGCATTGACGACTACGTTCATAGTTTGTCGCCTTTGCTGCTCTGGTTTCATAAGCTCAGTGATAAGGCCTCTGGTTACCTCGGCCACCCACGCGTTGATTTGCTGCCTTGATTCCACTGGCTACGCAAGAAAAGTAACATTTATTGATGATTAGAACATGTTGAGTGATTTCATTAAAGCAAAACTGAAGGAAAACAGAGATAGATACATCCTATCAGTTACCCTTTATTTCCTAATTTACTCCACAGTATGCATGAAAACTATATCCGCTATGGTTTAGCTGTAAAAGTACGTAAAACTAAATGGTGTTGACTATTTTTTAATGGAGCAACATGAGCTAGTTTGAATTCATTTGTACTTCTATTGAGTGGATTTATACATATTTAGCCATACAAAAAGGACTTCTACGTCGGCTAGCTTGTGTGTGTTTCACTTTTTAAGACCGCTCTTTGATTCTTGTGTTGTAATTCATCACAGTTTAGAATTATATCGAATATGACCATAATCATGGACAAATCGCACCTGAACTAGTTGGGGAAAAGTAACAAACTTGACAAAGAACACCCGGATAATTGAATCTAGGCATGACATCATAATCTGTGCAGATTCAACTTTTAGTGAGCTGCTGTACCATAATATATTTCTCCTAAACCTTGTTAGCGCAGTGATTCATTTATTCAACACAAAAAAACAGCAGAGATATATAGATCCTTAAGCCTAATTCTCTTACCACAAAATTTGACAGCAAAATCCATGTACCCTCGATTCAGATTACATGTACAGTTCTATAATTTTTTTCCCAACATAATGATCTAGGTATTAAACATGCGTGTGCTACTGACTTTGTCTAGGAAGTCAACGCTCGTTGCCCTTCCCTTGAAGGTGTTGACGATGGCGTCGCGGTACTCGGGCTTAATTCAATGGCTTCCTCCAGTCCGTCCACGCGCCGCACGCGAACGCCACCACGGGCCCGCCGGCGGCCGACTGGTCGGCGAGGACGCGGTCGATCACGGTGGCCCTGACGAACTCCCGGAGCTCCTCCCGCGACGGCGCGCCGGCGACGGCGAGGATCTCGTCGAGGGCGTCGCCCGAGGCGGCCGTCGACATGAGCGCCAGCGCGACGTGGATGGAGAGCGGCGAGAAGATGAGGTTGCTGCCGCCGCCCTTGGCCGCGGCCTCCGTCGAGAAGCGGCCCAGCAGTCGCGCGGCGAACTCCGTCTGGCCGGACTGGCAGGACATCGCGCCCTTTAACGCCGCCGCCGCCGCCGCCATGGCTCGAGGCGGCTGCCGACAGGTTTCTTCTTGACGGCACGAGGTTTTAGGGGAAGGAGCCGGCGAGTTAACCTAATATGCCTGTTTGCGAGTTACTCAAGTAACCTAATTTGTAGGGTCGTGTCGCGTATTTATGCATTCGGTGCGAGGAAGAAGAGGAGACGTGTATCGCGCGTTGTCGTGTGGGGGTCGTGAATCGTGCCTGATCGTGAGGTCACGCTGGCAGTTCATCTACAGCACCCGTCCATTTTATTACTACGGAGTAGGTCCTATTTGCATCAGTTTTTTTTTTGAACGGAACTGTGGGGAGATCCCACAGTATAATTTTTTTTGATTAAACAAAAAATAACAGAAGGGACATCGTAACATCGTATTGTAAGCTTAGTTTTAGCATGTAGGGAGTACAAGTGTACAACTTGTGAAAAAATGGGTTGTCAAAACATGGCCGCCGTTTGGACATGAGTGTAGAAACACGACTAAATTGTTTGTTACTTTTGGATGTCAACTATGTGCGTTGATACGGGTTGAAAACTTAATCAATAAAAAGATATTATGTATTTTTGTAGAACAATAATGTTTTTTATAGAATGTCGCCATATGTGAGTCAACCTTGGTGTAGTTTGACCTAGGCATGTGATTATTATGATGGAGATGGAGATGAGAATATATGGTAATGGAGGGCTTCCTTCACTGGATGGTCTTCAAGCAGATAGAGTCATCCCCACTGTTGCCTCCCTACTTCACATGGGGCCGGGCATAGATCCAATCCATAATGGTTCTTCCTTGAGATCCAAATTTAGTAGAGCACGTTGTCGGGACCTCGGAATGACCAGTGTTGCGGTTTGGGGAGGAGCGCCCATAGTCATGCTCCGGAGACGTAGGATTCGGCTGAACATCATTAACAAAGATCGCATTTCCATGTCGTATGTGACCTTGGAAGTTCGTTTGGTAGATCTAATTGGCGCTTCCGCTGGAGGAGATTAGCAGAAGGCTTGTCATCGATAGGACTAATTTTCTAACAAATTGTTTGGATGTTGAGATCCCAAATTCTGTAGAGCGCTACTTATTCAAGCTCAAATTAATAATTTTATAATTAATCTACAATTTCTGTAGTAAATTTTCCTATCGATTCCAAATGGAGAAACAAATGTTGAGGCTCTTATTTGAATCGCTCCAACATTCTTCGCAGCTTCAATTCTTTATATCAAAGAAAACCATAAATCATCAAGCTGCTAATGTCATCGCTTGACAAAAGCTGATGGCATCACGTCGTCACCCACGCTCGGTTTGTATACCGGAGCTCATACTTACTGCACTGCCGTGGTACTACTCAGCTCTCTGCCAGGCCTGCTTCGTGCCGCTGTTTTGTTCACATAAACTTCTCTGTTACAGAGATCTAGGCGGCACTATATAAGAGAGATCCTCATTCATATAGGTGTAAGTGTATCGGTCGGTGCCTAAACTATCGCAGTCGTGTCATTCCGGTCCCTAAACTCTTAAATTGACCGTTTAGATCCTCAAACTTGTTCGGCTGTGTTATTTCGGTCCCTAAACTTGCAAATCATCCGTTCAAGTTTTTAAACTTGTTCGGTTGTATCACATCGGTCCTCAAACTTGATTTTGAGTCTTATCTGGACCAACACAGGGTGATCTAAAAACTTTATATTAATAATTCATACTTTTTTCATACAAACTTAAATGAAGACAAATTCTATATCAAAATTATAGTCCTCAATATGCGATCTACAACTTTATAGTTGAAAAGTTTTTTATTTAAAGTCCTTTAATGTCCCAAAATTTAATTCTAAATTTTAAATATAAAATAATATAAATATACAACAATATTTTGGCACCTAAAAAGTTTACATTCAAAAACTTTTCAACTATAAAGTTGTAGATCACGTTGAGGCCTACAATTTTGATATAAAGTTTGTCTTCATTTGAGTTCATATAAAAGAAGTATGAATTATTTTTTGATATAAAGTTTTTAGATCACCCTGTGTTGGCCCAGATGAGATTAAAACCAAGTTTGAGGACTGATGTGATAGAAACGAACAAGTTTGAGACCTTGAACGGATGATTTGTAAGTTTAGGGACCGAAATGACACATCCGAATAAGTTTGAGGACATAAAAGGTCAATTTAAGAGTTCAGGGACCGGAATGACACATTCGCGATAGTTTAGGGACCGGCGATACACTTTACTCTTCATATATAGGTTCATTCATGCCGATGTGAACTGAGCCGATGCGCGGGGGTAGATGCTGATAGATGGGGTGGTGCCGCGGCGGCGGCCGGGGGATGTACCTGAGAGGTCGGGTTAGGGCGCGGGCACGTCAGGGGTTGCATCGCAATCGTCCAAAACGCGCTGGATGATGGTGGCGCGAGGATAGCAGAAACGCGGGCGGCGATCTGCGTTCCGGGTTTCCAGGGCATTGTCCGATCCGTCTAATATCGTTTTGATGGCGCAAATGTTCGTAGGCGGAGGCGAAGGAGAGGCAAACGGAAGGAACGCACGGTCGCGTTTCCCCGGCTCATTCTTATTAGGAGTAGAAACAGAGATCTAAGCGGCACTATAAGAGAGATCCTCATTCATATAGGTTCATTCATGCCGATCTGAATAGAGCCGATGACAAATCGATCAATAAACGTACCAGCTGCTTTTGGCCCGGCAAGAATATCCTTTATATTTGATAGTGCAAAACCGAGCCACTGAGAATCACTACTACATATACCCCCATCACAAACAGTTTTGGGAATCGTTTGTGATTTCCTGCGTTCAAAACAAACCCTAAAAAATACGAAAACAATAGGGAAACAAGTCGCGCCATTTTTTCGCACATAAATCGAGCAGTCCACGGCCGGCCGGGTTCGAACTCGTGACCTCTCCTTCACGCGTAGCCTCCTCTACCACTGCACCGCTCCATTATCTATGACTAGGTGCTGTTTTGGTTCCTATCATATTATACCAAACCGAGTCTAAATTGCTTGTTTGAGGCCATAAACGACTTTATATCAAAAAATGTTGAACTACAAAGTTTCATAACTTCTAAAGATCTACAACTTTTATGTTGACCATTTTTTCATCCGAGGCCGTTTACAAAATTTGAATTTCAAATTTGAGAACATTCAAACTTAGATCTAGCTAACTAGATGACTTCAAATGACAAAGTTGTCAACTACAAAGTTTCATGACATATTGAAATCTACAACTTTCATTTTGACTGTTTCTCCATCCGAGGTCGTTTGAAAAATTCAAATTTCAAATTTTGAGTACAAACTTACTTTTCATTAGTAAAAAAAATTCAAATTAAAAAGTTGTCAACTACAAGTTTCATAACTTCTGAAGATCTACAACTTTGATATTGACCGTTTTTCCATACGATGTAGTGAGAGTAACATTGTTCACAAATCTTATATGTCTCTTTTATAGTTTTAAAAGACTCTATGAGAAGAGAGATGGATTTATGAACAATATTCATATGAATTTGTCGAATGAAGAAAATGACCAAAATAAAAGTTCTACGTATTGATAAGGCATATATACAACTTTGTAGTTTAACACTTTTTGATTTGAATTTATTTACTACTTCAAAATATGGTTTTAACGTGTACCATACACATCAACACAAAGGGTTTTTGCTACAAACCGTTTGTGATGTGGGCATCACAAACGGTTTGTATTGTAAGAAAAATCGTTTGTGACAATGTGCCATCACAAATGGATCGTGTTCGTGTTACGAACCGTTTGTGATGCCATCACAAACGGTTCTTGTTACGAACTGTTTGTGATACCCCCACATCACAAACGGATCGTGTTCGTGTTACGAACCGTTTGTGGTGCCATCACAAACGGTTCTTGTTACGAACTGTTTATGATGCCCCCACATCACAAATGGTTTTAACCTTGTGATGAGGGGTATGGCCGTTTGTGATGTTGATTTCTGTAGTAGTGAATGTTATTATAACCGGTTTAGAATTTTTCCTGCAAGTAATATTAATTAGACTAGCAAATATGTCCGTACGTTGTTACGGGAAAATATAAACAATTTATCGAATATGCTAACCAGTCATGTATGAAATTGTCAAAATTGAGCTGTTTTGAAACTGCATATAGTATAGCTAATAGAACCTGACCTTGTATATGGAACCTATCCATGTTGTATATCACACTTGCAAAGTATTAAACAAAATTGGAAAACTGCAGATAATTAAATTAGGGTGATCAAGGGGAGTGAACCTGAATTTCATGCAATTGGCCACAATGAACAGCGGTTCCTTGGTGAATGTCTCCCATTCTCCTGGCCTCTGTCAAGTGTCAACGTACTGCTGGATGTGTACAACGCCGAGATTCTCGACACATGCTGGTGGCGTGGCTGAACTCACCTCCCTGGCTCTCATCTCTATTCTCTCTCCAGCTCTTTAATTTCTATCACACACATACTTTCTCGGCTACCTATAGTAGTCCACTACTCCAGTATCAACCAAGGCCTTGTCCATAGTATGATAAAACAGAGGCAAGCCAAGCCAGGAGCCCAGGACGAGATGCAAGCCAGCTCGCTGCAGCATGCATGCACGCGGCCAGGGGAGGAGCGCGCATGCATGGCGATGCTGCTGTCCAACTCCATGATCTCCAACCCCTTCAGCCGCCCAACCACACACCATTTTCCTCTCCTCGCTGCAGCATTTGCGCATTGCTGATATATATTGCCGTAAGCCCGTAACGCCGTTCCCTCCCGCATGGCCTCCTCCGTCCGATCCGGCAAGGATGACACAGCAGCAACAGCAGGTGATGTGCCCGTGGCGTTGGGCCTCCCCGCGTACAACGAGTGGCTCAACGTACAATGCTCGTGGAGCTGGGGGTCTGGACAGGCATGGAGACGTATGCAATCGCCGCGGATCAACGCATGGACGTGGAACGCGGGGCCGCCGGCCAAGTGAATGAGATGAGCTAATCACAAAATTTGGGCCCATCTTTTCCTCTTGTATACGTATTCTAGAGAACAAGAGATGCCGATAATGTCCAGCAGGCCGTGGCATGATTTCACGGCCGGCAGCAGATGCTTCAGGTTTCTATCGAAAAGGATTTGTTTACACGGCTCAATCGAGACGGTGCTTACATGGACGTTGTTGCCTGACGGGGAGAGGAAGCGTGCACGGTTGGGGCTTAGCGGGTGCGGCGGTCTCTACAAGACGGATACGATCGAACTCAAAACTAAAACTGGGTTCAATTCACTCACGTGCATGCTATAGCAAATTGATTTCGACCACGGACGACACATACCCATCAGGGTCCGATACGTACATGAAGACGGAAAGAATACTGGGTCGATGACCTAGGAACAATTTTTTTAAAAAAAATACAACATACTAAAAGACGGTGGGTTGATATCTATAAACATTAGGGGGAATTTTATAAAATTATGACGTACCGCTGAATCAATCTTGCTTTATAATTACCCAAATTCTAACGGGAGAGGGCTCTCCATTTAGAGTTATCCCGAGACCCCTTCTAATCGCCGTGGGGGAAGCAAAGCCCCGCAAGCAGAGGCGCCACTACGACGAGTGCAGGCGACGCGCTGTCTCGCGTCCTACACCGAGCGGGGGCAGCTCAGCTCAGGGCCATTGCGAGCCCGGGTACCTCACCTCGATGGCGCTGCCGACCACCTAACCTGGGGAAAACCCCAAGACTAGTTACCATCTAAATGTTCATTTTTTGTTAATGTTTAACTACAATGGCAAGTGGGTTAATAAGTTGTGTTTTTGGTGGGTTGGGTTGGATGTATTGTCCCGTAAGCTTTGGTTTTGGGGTGGATGAGGGGTGGGTTTGGTCCCATTAGGAGGCCTACCAAACTATGTGTTATCATTTCCTTTTGTTTGGTTACTAGTCTTGGGGTTTTCCCCAGGTTAGTGCAGTTTATCTCATCTTTGGTGTCGCATCAGAACTATGAGTGGTGTGTTATGGAGCTAGCTGCGTTGATGATTTGTTTAGGATACACACTAACAGAACAGATTTTGCATGCTGATAAACCTGTTAACTAGCTTAATTCCAGCAGAAGGAAGTAACTTGCAATATTTTTAGTTGCACGGTAGGTAACTTTTCCATACTTATATTTCAACAGTAAGTAACTTTCCACATTTTTAGTTTAATAGTAAGTAATCTTTTTATATCCCACACTACAGATACATTACTAGATCACCCTCTTTTCAATACAGATGCATGCTACTTTCTGTTATGATTTTCATGTCACTAAGTTACTTATTACAACCTTATGGAATGATTATTGTTATCGTTAGCAATTTATTGTAATTCTAACAGGAAAGGTTGTTTCATCTTTCCTGTTGTTCCATAAGGATAACACATTTTCAGCACTAAATAGAAAGTAGAATAAACAAAGGTATTGCATAGCACTGACTCTAAATCATCATGCTGTTAGTCACACTTGCTGGTTTACCTTTTTTCACAAAATGAAAGTAAAGGTCAATTGTAAATTTTAGCTTGCTGTTAGTCTATTTTCTACAATGATGCAAGTTACATTCTGCTCTACTTTTGAAATCACTAAAGTTACTAATCGTAGTCTCATGAAGTTGTTTTCTATCTATGATCCATTTCAGTGTTCCATCAGGTACATATCGTGTACATATCTAAATCCGAAGCCTAGGAGTAGTAGTCTTTTTCCTGGAGAGCTTGTGGAGAACAAATGATCTATATCCACCCCTTGGTTTTTACTTGGTAAATATGCAAATAGGCTAAACAAACATGTACATATTGTTCTAAGATCCTTTGCCTTGTACTTTGCTCTGTGTGAAATGCATTAGTTAACCCTCTGGATGTGAAATCGCTGCAGTTGAATTACTGTAAGAATTAGTTGTGATTTGTTGTTAAAAAGGATCCAAACCCTTTGGATGTGAAATCGCTGCAGTTGAATTACTGTAAGAATCAGTTGTGATTTGTGGTTAAAAAGGATCCGTATGTGGACCTGCTTGCATTGTCTAAACAGTACCGAGCCTTTCCTATGTAGGTTATTATCCGTATCATTGCCTCTTGGAGCTCCATTTTTTTCTCTGGTTTCATGCTTACACGCGCCACTGGCTCAACCGCTGTTGCGTCTGAGAACGGGCAGCAGCAACGATGGCTCTAGGAACGGCATCAACGTTTCTTTCCGGTTGTGTTCACATTGTTATACTTTTGGCGCGAGCGCTCGCTTGACCGCATCTCAATCTGGCGGGGGGCGGGCGGAAGGCTACCTTTCCTTTTTTAACTTCCGTGCAGACATGGAACATCTAAATATGGTAACTACGGGGGCTCTCCAGATAGCGCTATATGGAGAGGGCTCTACATGTAGTCACCTCCAATATGTAATCCTAATCATTGCACGAATCTTTAAAGTTAGGTTGGTAAAAAAAACTTTGAGAAGCCGTACAGTTTCCCGACGGCTCGTGGCCTGCTACTCTGTTGTCGACGAATAAGATAAGCGCCAAGAAGTAAAAAAAAACAATTAAAGGACCAAAGATAGAGACACGCAAGCATAACAGGGAGAGCTCGTTGCGACTAAAGACCATAAAAAGTTCTTATCTATACTAAAAGGATCGAGTTTTTTTGAAAACTTTTGTTACCAAGAAAAACTCCCGTATCCCTCACAATATACCCACCTGGACCCACCTTGCATGGAAAATAAGAAAATATTACGGAAGTTTTCTTTCACCGGTGTTTTTTGTACCCACTTTTATACCCACCTTTATTTTGAAAGGAAACTAATCACGTGAAGGAAATAAGAAAACTAATCCACGTGAAGGAAAGAAGAGCTGCGTCGTTCAACTATAGCTCGGATTAGCCCTACGTGAAGGAAAGAAGGAAACTAATCCACGTCCACGTGAAGAAAAAGAGCTGCGTCTGTAGCATATCAGGTTCCGACTGCTTCTCTGCATGTTTTGTAACCTATAGCTCGGATTAGCCCCTAGCTGCTTCTCGTCGGCTACGTGAAGGAACAAAGCACGCTAGGAGATCTTGCTGCCGTGGTTCATGGCCATCGCGGCGATCGCGGCGATCTTGTTGCCGTCGTTGGCGCGGGAGTACGTCCGCGTCAACGTGCAGGAGATCATCGTCGAGCAGCTCACCATCCCGGAGTACCTATGCTTCAAGGAGGACCTCGATGGCATCATCATCTACGAACAAGTCAAGGAAAAGATCGATTCCAGAGGCAGGTAATTTTTAAAAATTATAGCCCTAGCTTTAAATTTTTTTTCCGTAGGATCGATTTCAGAGACAGGTAATTCATATTCAATTTTAGTTGCATTTTTTTGGCTTTGCTGAATCCTGATTAGACTGTATATCGAATGTTCGTCGTCGATCTTCTTTTGCTTGGATTGGCCGGGTAGGCATCGGATTAGTAGCCCGGTCGTTGATTTTCTTTGGCTTGCCTTGACCGGGTGGGCATTAGATTAGCAGTATATAATTTTTTCTTTACATTGCTAGCTTTTCTATGGTATGCGCTACCTACAGTATTGTTGCGACCATATTTTTATTTACCAAATTTTTTGGTTGTTGTCTGGACACCTACAGTATTGAATGATCAGACAAAGCAAATTGTTGATCCGGTTGAAAGGAGGCGTCAATATGCGAAAGATTATTATCATCGTAAACAAGCAGCAATGACTCAGTCCGAAAAGGACGCAGAGAAGGCAAATAGAAGAGAAAAATAGAGCTTAATTTACGTTATAGAAAATACCCACAAAATCATAAACCAAATACGAAAGAAGACCAAATCACGGAAAGAATAAATAACTATATTCACCATGAACTGGTAAGTAAACCTGTTATTTTTTAATAAATCACCAATTATCAAATATATATACTAACATTTATATTTTTTTATACAGATATTTATCCCTATAAACATTAGGGAAACACATTGGTATGTTACAGTAATTAATGCAACTAAGCGTCAGATACAGGTTCTTGACTCATTATCTGACTTATTTGGTCGCTCTGAACTATCTACAATTGTAAGTTTTAATTATTTTAATTAAAACTATAAATATAATTATTTTAAATATTCTTACCAAATTTTAAATATATATAGTTGATAGGAATAAGGATGCAAATTGAAGCTGTGTCAGAATATATAGATACTACAAACATGATGTGGCCCGATTTAAATGTTGATTCATGGCCAATAAACGAAGTTTTCAAAAAATCAATGCAAAAAGACGGGTACAATATACTAATATCATGTCATATTATTTATTATTATTATTTACTAATGAATTAAAATGTTTGAAAGGTGCTCTTGCGGTCTGTTTATGTTAAACTACATGGAGTACTGGGATGGAGACGAGTTAACCGACTTGATAACACATGTAAAAATTTATAAACATAATAATTTTTTATTCAAATCATTTTATAAATTAATTTAACCTGTATTATATTTGATTTTGTTCAAGGAAAACATGGTTGACTTCAGAATGAAATTAGGTGCTATCTTGCTGCAATCTCCACTAAACACAATTAACCTACAAGAACCTTTTGAATAAAACATGATTGGAGAAGAAATTGACAAAGATGATTGCATGATACTAACCAGATCAGAACAAATAATATATGACCTGTTATATCAGCCCAATATGGTTTCTGCAACTCAAATTTCTATAGGAATATGTAAAAGTATCTTATTAATCGACGATGAAGTTTCATTGGGGTAAGTAATTCAATTTATACAATGTATATATTAAACAATTCTTTCATATATTTCACTAACAAACTTATTTCTATTGCATGCAGCAAAGAATGGATAACAAGTTCACAACCATACCCAATAAGCATCACACTTAAACAGCTACAAGATATCATAAAAAATGATAAACCAATGGATAAAGAATGCTTCAATATGGGAGTACGTATGCTTGCATCTGATGACACCATGTTTGACAGGGAACCAATACCTCATTACATGGACCTTCGTTTTTGTGTGAGTCTTTTATTATAGTTCAAAATCTTAATTTTTTAAAATAAAAACCTTATTATTTATATTTAATCACAGGAACAATGCAATTTCCAAAAATATTACAAGCATCGAGTCAGACCAGACCATAAAAAAATAATCGCAATGTTTAGTGGTTGGCCAAACGTTTGTGTTCCAGCATCATCATGCAATGAGGTATGTTTAATGCAAAAGAAATTACTACCAATTATAAACAAGAATTAACACTTATTTTTTAAAATTTTATTTTTTTAGATACGGATCCCATTCTATTCAAACGGTGTATACAACATGTATTCACTGGACAAATCTCGTAGAAAAATATCAATAATTGATCCAGTGTACATACCAAATAAAGGTAACACAGATGATCCATCAAGGTTTTATCTTAACAGAATACAAAAAATAGGAAAAATATTTGATCCTGCTATCCAAGAAATAGACCCTGAATGGAATGATGATATATATGACTGGTCACGTTATCTACCACAAGGAGTTCAAAAGACAAATGATAGGTTAGTAAATTTTATAAATATTTGTTAAAATTCAATTCAAAATTTAATATAATTGAAAAAATAGTATTAAATTTACTAATTATTAACTAAAAAATTTAATATGCAGAAATCTATCTGTATTTTTAATTATAAACTATTCCCCAGTTTCAAATTATTGGTCCTTTGACTTTTTTCAGCTCAAGTTTGACCGGCTTGTCTTATTCAAAAAAATATGTGTAAATATAGTCAAATTTAAGTCATTTTTGAAGAATGTTTATTAATAAAGCAATCCATCACAAAAAATATAATAATTTGCACAAAATTTTGAATAAGACGAGCCGGTCAAACTTGAGCTGAAAAAAGTCAAACGACCAATAATTTGGAACGGAGGGAGTACATGGATTTATGGGATGGAAACAAAATATGTGCACAGCTACGAATGGTTAGTATTTGATGGTTCACTGTTTAAAAAATATAATAAATATACAATTATACTAACAATCGTTCTTTAATAAATTTTTACAGGATCCAAATATTCTGAGGAGATGTTTCTTAATAGATTTACTCACATTCAGATTCAATGAATCTTATGAAAACATACCGGTTGATATAAGACGACTTCTAAAACATACCAGCGGTGATTTTGGTGAAAAATATTATCATATATAAAATAACAATTGTATTCTATTACATATATAAAACTTTTTATAGTATCATACCAGTATACTTCGTACACGATCACAAATATATCAATGCAATCAATAGCACATTGCAATATATATTTCAGCATAGTGGAGAAACAATTAGCCGCCACTTCAGAACAGTGTTGAATACACTTACCCAGCTCACATGCATTGAATGACAGAGAAAACTTTGAATTGAACTGAGCAACTATATTTGTCCAGGCTTCCTTACTCCATGCGTTGTGTGTCCCAAATCTAGGTACATCATGCTGCTTTAAAAGCACAATAAGATAATACTTCCTTTGGTGATTCCAGTTAGCTCTATTCTTTGTGGTTCCTAACAGTTTCAGATTTACATGATTTCATTTACAAAATAACAAAGAGAAACAAGAATACTGTAAACACAAAAAATGCAAAAGGAAAAAGCAGGGTATGCTGAATGCTATGACAAAAAAAAAACACTGAGTACTTGACCTTGACTTGGATTTAACGAACTAGCAAATAAAATCTTTGCGGTAATAAAAAAACCACGATTCAGATCTAAAATAGGACTTATACTGCAAAACAAGGACACTAAAGAAAATATTTCTACAGTGGAAATCAAGTCTGTTAGAAAATCGATTACCTGTTTCTTGTGAGATCTCATCCCCTCTAAATTGAGGACTACCGGAATCCTGTGCTGATGGAGCGGGAGAAGGGGGTGGAGCCATCTGCCTTCGACCAGGAACACTTTGTTGCCGCGGATTCTTCATCTCCGGTTATTCGCGCCAGTTTCTTCTAGGCTTCAAGCCATGTCGGGAGGGAAAAGATAGGAGCGGGAGGGAGCAGAGGTGGAGGGAGAGCACGAGAGAAGATTCGTTCCCTGAGGTCGGACTGGATGTTTTGTGCAGGCCATTTCCTGGATGGCGCCTTCCTGCTACGTGTGCGCTTGCATGTGTGCCAACAAACGCAAACGCGCGGACTTTTCCTTGCTTCTCAGTGCACGACCACGTATGGTACCTTGCTGGCTTCGCTGCCGCAAAACACATGGGACGACGAAGCGAAAAAAAGTGGAGTACATAAATATAAAAAAATTAGTGTCCTCTCGTAATTAATTTGACGTATCTTTGAATCCATGATAACAACATAATATCCTTCTTATAATTAATATGGTGTATCTTTAAAGCCATTATAAAAAAATAGTAGCGAATTAGCTTATAGTCTAATGGTAGGACGGTTCAGTGGGACACTACCCACTAGGGTTCAGATCTTGGTGCTCCCACATTTTTCTGGGATTTTCCAAAGGAATTACCGGCGTTATGCGTTAAGGGTAATCGGCGTTCCCGTCGACAACGAGGTGCCAATGGTGACTTCGGGAATCTACAGATCTGACGGGTGCTCAGAGGTGCCAATGGTGACTTCGGAAATCTACATATCTGACGGATGCTCAATTCTTCAAAGGTGCTCATAGGGGTGGTGACTTCGGAAATCTCAAAATTTGCCAGATGCTCGGTCCTTTGAAGGTGCTCATAGGGGTAGGGTTTGCGTACGTGTATTCATTGCAGTGAGTATGCATGCGTGTGTGAACATCTGCGTTGTACTATGTAATTCTCAAAAAAATAATAAAAGACATTACTGGTT
Organism: Echinochloa phyllopogon; assembly: GCA_033239725.1. Classification (NCBI taxonomy): domain Eukaryota; kingdom Viridiplantae; phylum Streptophyta; class Magnoliopsida; order Poales; family Poaceae; genus Echinochloa; species Echinochloa phyllopogon. The sequence goes on from BTCW01000008.1 coordinate 11,962,931, forward strand.
TGTGTAACCAAACCAAAAACTTTTGAAAGTTAAAATATAAAATTAAATCACTTTCTTTAAATCTACGCTTAGTCAAATAACTTATATATAAAACAAAAAAACTACAATCTTGTTATTTTATTATAAAAATTCCCTTATTTGAGTGTAATATATTCCACAACACCGTAACGACCCATATTATTTATATATTAGTAACAACTCATGTTTATTGTCAAGTGAGACAAACTTGTACGCCGTATTCTATCGTCGAGTGGACAAAGTTTGTGTATCCTAATAATTGTAAAGTGGTCGAACCTTCTATGACCTAATTTCATATACGTGCGTGTCGCACGTGCACTCTACTAGTATAGAATTAAAAAATGTAGAAAAGAAATACAATCAAAGTATTCACGAAATCAGAAAATGGGCGGAGAAATTGTTACATATTACCAGTTTGATAGTTCGTCTCATGGAGTGCCATATAGGATTTTTGTCGATGTGGCAGAATAAGAGTGATGTGAGAGAAGACAGTTATTGTTTCACGAAACAACTTATTCATGAGCTAAATTTTAGGACTATGATACGAGTTATTGCGCCATATAACCAATAATATTTCTTTATTTATATATAAATTATGGGATACTTATTACTATGAGACAACCAAAACAACAACCTATAAATACTCTCAAAATTACGTGTCACTACACGAGACCGCTTATTAGATGATATCAATGTACTTGTCCTTATATCGTAAACCATGTGTTTTCGATAGAATAAATAATAGAAATTTGTGGGGTTTTACATAGCAAATGAAATTGATATAGGTTTGAGAATTCGTGGGAGGACTTGAATTTGGAATTTTTGATTTATTTAGAAATATGTGGACGATAAGAGTTATGGGACATCAACGAGAAAAATTATTTATATGGTAAATTGAACGTATTCGCTAATAGATAGAATAAGTTATAGCTGGATAAAATCAAATACATGATCAAATTCGCGATGAGTAACTTGGGCTAGGCAACAGAAAAACTATAACTAGCTCCCAAGCAACGACGGTGTTTGCTAGGCCATGCCACGTGTGAAACACAGTCATAGCCGACTAGATCAGGGATTAGAATTAAAGACGAAACATACAAGTTTGATCATAATTTTACAATAAAACCCATGTAAACTCCGTATGTCTAACAATAGTTTATATATGTAGAATCTTCTTATTGCTTTGTTGACGTGTGTAATGTATTCCATGTGAGGTTTTGTTGACGTTTCATCTGATCAATCCCATAGTATGCCGTCTCTTCTCACCGTCAAAAATCATGACACATACATTTTTGTCTTCTTGCGTCACTTACATCCCATCATCGATCCGTTGTCATTTTGGAGCACGATGTCCACCGAAGATATCTCCTTTGTCATGCTCCTAATCGATCCACACTCTTTTGATATGCTTTTTTAAAAATTTATCATATTTCATCTAATCAATTTGTAGTACCTCGTCTCGCACAGCCGCACAAACCCCTTAGTCTTCTCATATTGCTTGCATCTACGCCATCATTTCTGGGCATGGTTTCCACCAAGGAATTTTCCTTTGTCATTCTCCTCGTCGACCCATAATCCTTTATTACATTGTAATTTTTTTAAATAACCTATGATGTTTTATCTAATTAACTTATTGTACCTTGTCTCCTCTCGACGTTCCACACTGTCGTACGCACCACTTCATCATGTTATATCGCTCGTATTTCCGTCGTCGACCTTCCCACGTTTCTGGGCATGACGTCCACCGATGATCTCTCCTTTATTGTGCTTATCACTGACCAACAATTTTTTAGTATGACGTAATGTTTTTTTAAAGAACCCATGACATTTTATCTAATCAACCTATAGTATCACATCTCCTCTCGCCGTCCCAAAGCGCAACCCCCCCTGTCTTTTTACGTTACTTGCATCCACACTGTCAACCCACAGTCGTTACCAGACATGTTATCCATCGAGGATTTTTTTTGTCGCACTCCTTATTGGATGTGGAATCGACGGCGTCCATGGCTCTCGCATACCTTGTGGATGAAATCCCATTCACCCGTAGCAACGCACGGGTATATTTGCTAGTAATAATAAAGTGAGGAGACCTCTTCCAAATTCTTTTTTTACATGAACCGAGAAGAATTGGCCTAATCAGTGGAAAACCTAGAAGTAAAGGGCTGGCCTACAATCAAAACCACGAAAAAACGGTAGTGTAAAAACCAGAAGTAAACCACCAGCTTATTACCCTCACAAACCTAGTTCACCAGATAACCCGAGCGACTAGGGGCTGCATGCGTGGGAGGGCAAACCACTCGGTCTGCAACTTTTTTCCTGATTTAAAAACACAACCTACTTTATGTATAGTGTAGAACAGGCTGTCCAATTGGTTAGACCATACAAGTAACCAGCTGGGCATAGGCCATCTATCAGTGGTAAAAACATGCTTGGCATCCTAGTATACTCAAATACAAGGCTGGTACTTTCGAGATCAAAATTTATACTCAAATACAGGACATCCTAGTCATATTTAAACCTTTGTTTATTTAATTATTCTTGAAAGTTAGTGTGGTTAGTTTGGTGAGTGGATAAATACAAATTGGCTCCTTTTTATCCACAACTGCTATTAAAACAACCAGACAATATAACTTTCTATATGATAACTCAAGGTACATGTGTCTTTTACCAGCCTAATCATCCCTCCGTCCTATAATACAAGGCATTCTAGAGTTTAAAATTTATACTCATATACAAGGCATCATATAGCTAGGTATATTTAAATCATTGTTATTTAATTATTTTTGGAGTTAGTGTGATTTGTTTGGCCAATTTGGTGGATACACACATAACTTTAAGATTCTTTAATTATAGCTAGGTGTTTAGTTTTCTTTGGTTTGGAAGAAACGAGAAATTTACGTAGAGCACAATGCGGGCTATAGTACAAAAGTTACAAAAGGCTTGAAACCATATTACAACATGTAACCAACAGGTTACATGTTCGGCAGCCAAACATGTTGTATTTTTTTGAACGAATGGCACGAGACTGTGCCAATTTCATTGATATAGAAGAGAGAGTTACATGCCGGTTGACCGGCTACCAAAAAAGGCCTACTCTCGTGAAGTTAAAAGGGCTAAGTGCTTGGCCCCTGCCGCTATCCAAGCCTCTACCTCACTTTTGATTTTCTCATGACTGAAAATCCTTGTGTTCCGCTCTTTCCATATCTCCCATAAGATTTGCCCACCACTGGGCTGCATTGTCACTGGCTGTCCACATCTGTGGGCGGAGGTCAGGTTTTGCTATCCATTCGGCCACGAGCTGCCATAGTCGCGTGGTGTATCGGCATTGTGCGAGCAAGTAGTGAGCTGTCTCACCAGTTTGGCGACAGAGTGGTCACGTCGGTGAATGTTGCCAGCCCCTTCTCGCAAGTCTGTCAGAAGTCCACACCCTATTCTGCTTGAGCAACCACGTGAAAAATTTGCATTTTGACGGCGCCCATACCCTCCAGATGTCGGTTGCCCGTGCTTTAGTGCACCCAATGAATTGTGCCCTGTATGCTAAGGCCGCCGAGTATTTTCCAGACGCCGAGTATGCATGTAGTATTTTGGTAACTACTGTGTGTTGACATTGAGATAAACACGATCAATTATTGTGAAATGAAACATGAACAAAGAACTTTGAAAATTTAAATTACATAATTGAAGTGGTTAATATCAACGTGTTTTCCTTTGCTCCTACCATTAATCGTACCAAATCAAGTAACTTTCAAAGGGCCATCAAACAAATATCTTGCACTAAGCAGCAGGCATTTTGGCTACAACCAATTATATTTATGGAGTGCGTCCACGTAGTTGCACAAGAAGTCACGAACTGAAACAGGCACCATATGATTTGGAGACCATCGTGAAGCTATATATCTTACAAAGTTGTCAAAGATGAATATGCACATCAGGCCAACACACATACATTACTTCATTGCCCTTGTCAGACATTTTCAGAGGGTTGAAACATCTTAGCAAATGCCTTCCTTTACTGAATCCCTGATCTCTTCTGTCAGCACCCTGTAAAAGGTTTTTTGATACACTTGCAATACATTTTGAATGCTACAATAAACATGCGCAATAGCATCGAGAAAAATTGTCATGAGAAACTGTATGGTGGTGTTACCAACTGGGACTAATACCTCGAGGCCTTTACTCCCTTGTGGTGCTACCAACTGGAACTAAAGGGCCTCCCACACCCATAAAAGTTAGAACTGGACTAATGATGTATTAGTCTCGGTTATATTGTCTACCGAGACAAATGATGGAGATGGAAAGTCATTTCTCTATTAGTGAAACCTTATTAGTTACGTATTTCATTGAAGTCCATTACCTTTGAGAATTATTGTAACGGACGTCATACGCCCGTTACCCATGCCTGTTACCAAGACGTGTTCTCGCGTAGTGTCTGGTACTTTGGTTCCATGAGTTCGATTGTACTTCAATGAGAAGCCGGGATTTGGACCATGGTGCATCAACATCCGGCAAGTACAGGAAGACGTCTGATAAAATGTTAAGTTTAACTAAATTTATAGAAAAAATATCAATGTCTATGGCATCAAACAAATTCCACTAAATTCACCGTAAAATATATTCTAATAGTGCATCTGTTTAATCTATACTATAAAGATCCTAAACAATTAAAAATATCTTTAGAAAAAAATTTACCCATACCCTCTCTATTTGTACCCACATGTAGCACAATTTTGACAGAAAAAAAGGGATGCCATCAAAAAAATATAGCTATCCCACATGTAAAACCCCATGTAAAATTTGATAATGGAGAGTGTTTTTGCCTTTTGCCTTGTTTTTTTTTCACCAAGCCTTTTTGTACCCATACCTCTCTATTTGGTCTCACATGTAGGTGTTTATTTTGAGGATTAATTTCGTGGGAAACAATTATCACCACTTTATGCAAATATAGGAATTATTCTTTTACCTTCCAAATATATTATGATTAATTTGACATGGAAAAAGAAATGCCTTCCCTATCGGAATTTTTTTGCCTTCTAGATATATGCAAAATTTCCAATTAATCCTCCTACAAACCCTCCTGCCCTGATACACCAACCAACATCCACACCCTTAATTTCCAACATCAATTGACGCTCAACCCAGTCACAGTCGCAAATTGAGAGGTCACAGGCAGGGTTCAAGATTGGTGACGTTACCGTAAAATTTTATTGTGTTATTGTTGAATTCTAATATTTAATCACGTTAGCAAAGGAATATGATTAGTACTGGATCCAGTTTTCCTTTTTTATAGTGTAGAATTGTAGTATCAACTAATCCAATTCCTCAACGCAAAAGTTGGCAACTTTGACAACGTTTAAGAAGTATTGGTTCTGCAGCTATGTTATGGATCAAACACGGAATCGTTAATAGTATGACCCTCGATGCGCAGTCCTGTTTAAAGTTGAAGTGTGAAGTGAATTTTAATGTTTTCGTATATTTTTTATGTTTGAAATTTTTGTTTGTCATAATAAGATATACAATTGATGTTTATATAATTTATTCCAAAATGTTATGTGGTTATATTATATTTATTTTCATTGCATATGTATGTCTTGTCTGCTTGGGTTGTTTAATTCTAATTATTGTTTCCGGTGCACATGTCAATTTGTGTGACCATTTATATGAAATGGTAAAACTTATGTGTATTATTTTTATACACGTGTGTACCGTACGTGCATCCTACTAATATTAAAAATGTCTCTCCTTTCTATAATCTAAGTTAAAGTAAGATAAAAACAGATAAACTATTAGGGGTGGATATCGAGCCGGCTTGGCTTGGCTTGGCCTAGCTCAAGCTGGCTTATTAAGATAACGAGCTGGCTTGGCTCAACTTGTTTGCCGGCTCGAGTTGGCTTGTTTAGCTCGTGAGCTAGCTCGATAAAAAATGAGTGTAAGGTAAAATCAAAGTGAAAAAGTCTAAGATTCATAAATTCATTATATTTAAAGGAGTAACCAGTGCACCACTAACCCTTTTAAATTTATGAATCATAAATCATCAATTATATCACATCATACCTCAAATCACTCTCATTCAAGGAATTGGAGCAAAGAAAAGAGTAATAAAAATGAAAAAAAATATATAACTCTATTATCACACACAACGTTCACTTCATTGGTGAACGAGAGCAGATCAGGAGGAAATAGAAATACGAAATGGGGATCGAAGATGTACTGATGTAGGGTACAATCATGTGGTGGTGACGCATGTGCAACAAGACATGAAGAGAATCGGATTGTGTCATGCGCCATAGTTATGGTTTGAGTTGGTTGTTTATACTTTACATATTGTGGAATCGAGAAATTGCTAGCTATAATGTTGCATATGGGCTGAGACGTTGGGTTGTTGTGGCTCGTTTCAACTCGCGAGCGGCTCGCGAGTCAGCTGGATCTGGCTCATTATACTACCGAACTAAAACATTGGCTTAACTCGTTGTAATTTTCCAACGAGCCGAGCCACTATTGAGCCGAGTCGAGTAAGCTAATGAGCCACAAGTATTTTGTCCAGCCCTATAAACTATAATCAGGAAGGCAGGGGGCATATGACAGATCTACCATTTTTCTTATTTCTGTATACCAAAGCTGGCAGCACAGCTAGCCACGTCGTCAGACTCATTTCTGCCATTGGATCTGAAACCAACGATTGCCTGAGATGCCCATCAGGTTCTGCAAGCTTCTAGAATTCACCTGTTGCATTTTTATCTGATGGACCCTGTCACCGCAGCAGCACCACTCGACCATCAAACTTGCTAGGTAGCTGGGTAGGGGCAGTCCACGCAGCTTCTCGCTCTTCATCGACATCCCTGCACGACATATAGACGCCACGAGGATGACTCCTGGTCGGCTTTATTCTCCTATGCCGCCATGCCTGCTCTCCACGGCTTCCTCTACCCACTCAATGGCACGTTGCTGCATTCACGGGATGCATAGAGGCACCCGCCTCGGCGCCCAATAGGTATGTATCCATCCGGTAAAATCCTTTCCATTCTCCTTTTGCACACATACATGTGTTACTTTTGCTTCAAGTTCAGATTGCCTCCAAGTTTTTTCTTAACATGTCATTTCCTTGGACCTCACCTCTAAATTCCTTATCTGTATGCACACCATGCAGGTAAGATGGCAATTCTTGACTAGGTTGGAGTCTCTTATCCATGCTAATCATCATGCCATACATCCTATCCTTTTTTTTTTCAGCATTATTCCTAATATAATATGGTTTCTGATGTTTCCGGTGTTAGCTTCATCTCTAAACCCAGCAAGTCGGATGTTTTCAGTTTTTCGTAATGCATTTTATACAACTTTATTTACTGAAACCTGTAAAGAATGGTAACTCGCATTCTAATATAGAGGATAAACATAAATACTCTGATATTTAGCCTGGCTAAAGAGTCAATTACTCTATGTTTGTATATAGTTCAATAGAACAATTAGATGAGCTTACCTGAGTACAACAAACCATCTTTTTTGTTTTGCAAAGATAGAGTTATTTGAATGATGTTTACCGTTCATTGATACGTGAGCAGCGAACTGCAAATAATATAACTTTGCCACCCCATTGCCATTTCAATTTTCCAGTGCAGCTGTACTTATTCTTTTCAATCGACATTTATCCTATGCCTTATCATTTTCTCATGTGCCTTCAATCACTATACCACAGCCCACAAGGTCGTCTACATTGTGGTCGCTATATGCCGTTGCAATGATGTACAGAGTTATAGCGACCACCTATGTCTCGCTGAAAGTGACGTCGCTATATGTCTATACCGACCGACTTATTTGTTATACGGTTCGACGGTCAGAGAATAAATACTGACCAACGATCCAACGATAACTATTCAAATGAACACAATATATACTGTTAATTCGGTATAATAATTACCCTAAATTGAGTTTATATCCGTGCATAAGCAGACATCACAGCATGCAGCAGCACTGACATCGATTCTTGAAAATGAGCATATAGCATTGATATTGAGGCATTCATCCATACAAAGCTAAAAGTCCAATCTAATGTCATATTTTACATCAAAACACTACTGGCTCACAGCCGCCATATCAGATCGGCTAACCATGCACGGGGAATCAGGAAATGTTTTCAGTTTTAAAGAATTACAATGATTGTATGATGAAAAGATTGTACAACATAATTAAATAACTCTATTTGGAGATGCCAGTTTATAAGGATTCAGACATATTTTTTGTATTGTACTCACTGATATGTAATATGTTTCGCTTGCACCCGTGCAGTTGCGCGGGGTTTTTGCTAGTAAACACTTGGACGTGTATGTATTTATATTTTCTGCCACGCAACACGAGAGCCACAAAACTTCGAGAGGCGGAACAAGGCCGAGCTCAATCCTTCTTCAGTCGGAACTTATCGCAATTGGCCGGCATGAACGACAGCATCTCCTCGTCGACGTCGTACCGGATGTGGTAGCTCATCTGCATGATGTTGCCGATGATAGACAGGCTCGGCGACCTCTGCACGATCCAGCACACCACGCCGCGCCGCACCTGCCCGAAGTAGTTCTCCAGCGGCAGGTTCATGTCGGCGCCGCCGTCGAAGTGCAGCACCATCGACGGAATAGAGGTCTTCCAGCCGTCGACGTCGCTCTCCCGCTGCTTCCGGAAGCACGCCTCGAATCCGGCGATCCCGTCCGCCGGAGGGAGCTTCGTCTCCCGCAGGACCGCCGCCAGCGCCGCCGTGTACGCCGGCTCGGCGAGGAACGTCACCGTCGTGCCGGAGTCGAAGATCACGCCGGCGGTCCCGGTACCGGCCGTCGTCGTCGAGCCGATGGAGATGGTTTTGAGGTCCACGATGTAGAAGACGCTGGACGGGAGGAGCGGCGTGGACCGGACGCCGGCGCCGGACATGGCGGCGGCCGCGCCGAACAGGAGAGGGCTGGACTTGGAGGCCTTGGTGGGGAGGCAGTAGGAGAAGGCGCCGGCGTTGAGCTGCCTGACGAGGGAGAGCGGCCCGCGGCCGAGCCCGACGAGGCCGGAGCCCGTGCCGTAGCCGCCCTCCGACATGGTCGTGCAGCCGAAGCCGACGCCCGGCGCGGCGGCGCCGCCGAGCGTGAAGGTCTCGCTGCCGAGGTAGCCCTGGGTGTAATGGTGGGGATCCACCGCCAGGCCGTAGGAGTAAATGTACTCGCACTCCGCGCCGCCGCCGCCGGCGGCGGGGACGCACGCCGCGAGCGACTCGGACGCCAGGTTGCCGCAGAGGGCGCTGGAGCACGGGAGCTTGGAGAAAGATGAGGAGGTGTTGGGGTAGTAGGAAGGGGAGCCCTGCGGCGTGCACCGGGTGCACGCGCCGCACTTGAGCCAGATGAGGTCGCTGCCGGTGTCGGCGAGGGCCGAGAGCTTCTGCGGCGGCGTGCCGGCGGAGAACTTCATGTCGTAGGCGGCGCCGCTAGCGTCCAGACGCAGAGGGGCTTGCGCGCTCATGCGGCCGCCGCTTGTGGTTGTGGCCGCGTCGAACCGGGCGGCGAGCATGGACAGTCGGTGGAGGGAATTCGTCGCGGCTCGCGTGAGGTTGATGGACGGCTCTCTGCGGGTCATGGCGGCATGAAAGCCAGGGCGGCGCTCGGATATGGCCGGAGGTGCGGGTGCGGCGACGAGGAACAAGATGACGAGCGCGAGGAGAGAAACGTTGGGCGCCATTTTGGGCTTTGAAGCAGTGGTTTTGCATGGTGTCGAGAAGTTTAGTAAAAATGTGCATATATAGAGGGTGGTGCAAGTGCAAGTCACGATATCAGTGTCAGAGTAACCATCGTCATGTCTTCAATTGTCACTAGAAACGAAAAGCATTTTCGTTTTACTTTGGTCATCAACCGTTTTTGACAAGAAACAGGTGCTCGTCACTCAAAATCCATGTTTTAAATCTCCCGCGATAGTTTTTTTATAGCATGCTATTTAGAATCATATGTAATTTAGCCGCTATAGTCAGCTAGTCTCATTTAATTAGTCTACTATTAACTGTTTTTAACCCCATCTACTAAACCCCTTATCCATTATTATATTTAAAACCATGCTCAAAATTCATGATTCCTTTTACTATTCATCATATTGTATTTCATAATGAAATATATACCAATTCAGCAACATGATGTTGTATGTGCTATTTTTCTTTTTACTTTGGTCGTCAACCCTTTTTGACAAGAAACAGTTGATTGGTCACTCAGAATCAATGTTTTAAATCTCCGACGATAGCTTTGTTATAGCCCGCTATTGTGAAGAATCTGGAGAGATTATTGATTCGTTCCAATAATTTTTCTTAGAAAAAGAGAAAAATAATAGGATTAGGGAGTACCATTTTTGAACCAGCTTCCTCGATATGATAATTGTATTAAGGAATGAGAATCTGTTGTCAATTTTCAAAGAGAATTTTTATTGTATTTTTAATTTATTCTCATAACAGCGGGTATAAAAAGACAGACATGTCGTGCGATGAAAGTGACTCTGATTACAACCAAGTTTAGCCCTACCTGTGTCAACCTAGATGGCAGTGATTTTTGCTGTCGCTGGTGGTCCAAGTACGAAGCGGGACAACTTTTCGTACAAAGACCAATCATCCATTCTACTCGATTGCTGGTAGTAGAATCCAAGGGCATTGACTCGGTCATGATCACGAAGACCAGTAGTTACGAAAATGACAAATGGGTGATAACGAAACTCTGATTTCGACAGTGTCTTGCGTGCAAGTTATTTCATTTGTGGGAGAATCAGAGAGGATGCGAATAAATTTCATCAGAGTTACGAAAATGAATCACCTAGTTTATGCTAAGCTCCAGAGAAATTTTGTCTAGTGACATCAGAATTCAATTACTTTTGTCGTCGCCGCGGAGAAAAAGAGATGTGTACTCCCTTGGTCCAAATTTTTTTTGATGTTTTAACATTAAAATTTATCCTATAAAGAATGATGTTTTAAACATACATGCAGGATTAAATAAAAACTAATGTCATGCATGCATTAACTTAAAATAGATTATTTCTATTTTCTTCGTATAAACTGTAACACCCTAAAATTCCATCACAAATAAATCATAGCAACTTGGTTTAATTTATTTTTCTAAGGACTTAATTAAATTTTTAATTTAATTTGAGCCTAAAAATATTTAAACATCATTTAAATAATTTTGGAGCAATAAGTGCATATGCATCATATTTGATTTGCATGTCTTTCGTTTGAATTGTGTGTGAATTTCAAAAATCATGAAAAGTCCAGAATCCGCCCCTCAACTTTCCCTCAATATCTCTTTCACTCCCGGCCCATCTTCCTCTCTCTCTCTCACTCCCTTTCGGCCCAACTGCGCTGCGCGGCCCAGCCCTCTTCTCCCTCTCTTTCTCCCTTCCCCGCGCGGCCTGCCCCTGCTTTCGGCCCGGCAGCGGCCCGAGCTTCGCCTCCCTCCCTCGCGTCACTGGCAGGCGGGCCCCGGCCGTCAGCCCTCCCCCCCTTCCTCTTCTTGCTCTCTGTTCCGCTCTGTTTGCACTCCGACGGCCTTCGCCGGCGCTCCGCCGCCGCCCTTCGTCGTCGAGCACCGCCACCATAGCAAATTGGACAACTAGGACTCTCTGCACACGCTCGCCAACTCTCCAGCGACCTCCAGAACCATTTCGCGGTCGAAATCGTGGCCGGAACCCCGAGTTCGGGTGAACTCCGGCGAAGTTCACCGCCGCCCGCCTCTGTCCGCCGACGAATCACCACCCTCACTGCGCAATCCACGACGAGATCACTCCCATCGAGTTCGCCATCTCACCCTGGTCCTTTAGCACCAATCCGCGCTCGAAAACACGCACCATGGCTCGAGTTCGAGCTTCTCCGGCGAAGTTCCGACCCGGCGCCGCCGCTCGCCGGCGTTCCCGCCGCCGCCCGACTCAGCCCCTCTCTGTCAGCCATCCGATCTTGATCCGACGGCCCACGTTCAATCTGACCGAAGTCAACCGGTTGAATAACGGTCAACCGAGGCACTTTTGCAAAAGAGACCCTGCCTTTCTCTGAAATTAACCCGCCGTCCTGATTAGTTCAAAAATAATTAGATTTAGGTCCTGAATTTTACAGAAAGCACCCCAAACTTCTCTGATTTTATTTCCCGAAGTCCAGCCCCTGTTCTTTTGCGCATTAGCCCTTGGGTTTAATGCGTATTTATGTTTTAGCCCCTGGTTTTCTTCAGTTTAGCCCCTGTAAACTTAATTTTCTTTGCCAGCAAGTCCCTAAAACTTGTTTTAGCCATATCTTTTCCGTCCTAGCTCCGTTTTTAGCGTTCTTGGTGTCCAAGCGTTCGTCTTTTCGAGCTTATTAGTTTTAGGTGCTTGTTTTAGTCTGTTAAGAATGTTTGATGTACTGTTTTCTTATTGTTTTATTGTGTTGTTCGTAGACCTCGTGCCAGTTGCAACCGAGTCGCCCGTCGACGCGGATCCGGAACCACTCTACGAAGAAGAAGAAGATCTTTTTGTAGACCAAGGCAAGTGGCCCTCCCCTCATATTCTTTTTGTCCTATATAACTGCATGTCAAACTAAAATTTACTATTATTGCATTAATATGATGGGAATGCCTTTTTAAGGATTTATCTAGTCTTTTACCATGCTCCCTTGTACCAACCCCGGTTTTAAATAATATTTTTGGGTTAGTTCATGCTTAGCGTTGCAATACCTTGGGAATGGTTAAAATGAATCTTTATAAAATTGTTGATCACGATATCTTTATTATTGAATGTCGGTTAATGCAAGAGAACAATTATTTAATCGGAACATGGAGAACCACCCAAGAAAACAGTGCAACCATAGTGTCAAAATGGGCTCTGACCTTAGCCAAGTAATTAGGTGTGTGATTGTACTGATGGCCTTATCCGAAAGGAGCGGAGGGGGTCTGGGGTTGCAGGGGTACAGTCCGGTCCTCTTGGGGTAGCAGCCTTTGCTAAGGTGCTGACCATTAGGGAGGATTGTGGTCCGCCCTAGCTGTAACTCTTGCGGGTTGTTGGACTTTTGCATATCTTTGTAAAGGCTTCGAAGTGGACCCCTAGCCACTCACCTCGGAAGTGTTTAAGGGCCTTGCAAACCCGGGCAACATGGGGAACACGAGCTATGGTGAAAGTGTACAACCTCTGCAGAGTGTAAAACTGATATATCAGCCGTGCTCACGGTCAAGAGCGGCTTGGACCCTCACATGATAATTAAACTTAAAGATGGAATATAAATCGTGGTTTTTACTCGTGGGTTTTTGGAAAAAGATGTTCTTTTAAATGCTTAAGTGGGATGGTATAAACTTACATCTAGTAAATAGGAAATTGCTAATAAAACTTGATCAACTCTAAAAAGCTCACTGCTGTGAACCTTAGCCTTTCCTTGTGGCCTTGCATTTTCACCCCGCTTGCTGAGTACCTAGTTAGGTGTACTCACACTTGCCATTGCTGAATCAGAAGAAGGAAATGGAGAAGAATACTACAGCGACTACGATGAGTTCTGAGGCTTGCGTTTCCCCCAGTCAAGATGCCTGTGGAAGATGGAAGCTGAAGACGCTTCGTTTAGCTATCGCTTGTTCTGCGATAAAGACCTTCGTGTCTCCCGAGAGTGTAATATGAATATTATAATAAATCTCTTGTAATTTAGAACACTGTGTTTCGATATTACACTCTTTTGTCTACCATATGTGTGTAAACATGATCCTGGCGCACATATGAGACGCACTTGGTTTTCCCTTGAAAATCGGGTGTGACAGGAGTGGTATCAGAGCAGTGTTGACTGTAGGACGCAGCCTTAAGTTAGAACTGGTCGGAAATTAAGGACTCAACGTCTAGAAAGCCATGTCATCTTTCAAAATTCCCCTATTTTCGCATAAAAATCTAATTTATATTATTTCTTTTATTAAGAGATTTCATCATTTTGATTTATTCTATACTGAGTCAGTTTTCTTTTCTTTGTCAGATGGTTCGTGAGTTTCAGACCGCTCGTGCTGTCACCGGAGGTTCACGGCCTGCTGGACCGTCAGTTCCCCAGCACCCTGTGGAGGCACGTGCTGAGGAGGTCCCGGTTCAGGTACTGCCTGAGGCACAGGCAGAGGCACAGGCAGAGGCACAGGAGGAGGAGCCACCCCAGCTCTACGACGGCACTGTGCTCGAGGTGGACGCCGACGGAGACATGGTGATTCCACCAGCTGCTCCTGCTGCCGGCGACGCTGCACCGGCCGCCGCTGGAGGTGACCCAGACGACTCTGGGGACGACAGCGACGAGGAGGAGCCTAGTGACGGGGATGACCCCGACATGGAGGTCGACGACCAGGAGAACGACAACAACAACGACGAGGAGGATCCAGAGGAGCCCCGCCAGCGTGGTCCGGAGTACCACCTTCACGCTTCGTTGGGTGGTACCTGGCAGTTCTGCAGACTGCTGGAGGAGCTACTGGGGTTTTTAGAGTTCACTCTAAAGCCTCAGTACGTGGTCGAGCACTTCGAGGAGCCCGGCCTGGAGGACTACTACACAGCTCAGGTACACATCCGGGTACCTCAGCCAGAGGCTTCCGGATGGAGGATTCGTTCGACGCACTACAGCTGTGTTCCCTTCTCCACCGAGGACGCCACCATCAACGACGCCGCCAGGAGAGCACTCTACTCCTACAGCTACCGTTTCCGCGACCAGCTGTACTACTCCGACTTCCGCCACGTACCCAGCCGACCGGTTGGTACTGAGGACACAGTGGTACCCGCTTCTCAGACCGGAGACGACCGTGTGGACGTCCTTGCTCGAGTCACTGCTGCACTCAACACCGACTTGGAGGGAGCCACCTCCGAGATCGAGGGACTGCACGGGAAGCTCCAGGACGCTCAGGCCAAGATCGCGCAGCTCGAGGCTCAGCTTGCAGGACAGGCACCTCCTGAGGAGATGGTTCAGCACTGCACCACGTCTTCCCCTCCGCGCAAGAAGCTTCGCTACGGCACCCCGGGAGCTACCACTAGCCTTGGCTAGGAGTTTTTAGATGTCTACCCCTATTTCTTTTGTTAATAATTCCGTTCCTGCGAGGACGATGCGATGTAATAGTGGTAGATGGTTGAAAACATGCTTGAGTTGGATCTTTGTGATGACTGGATGCTTTTGTGGAGTGATGGCCACAACTGCGTCAATTAAATAATTAGTTTAATTAATTAATCTTAGCCCCCTTATGCTTTTACTTTACTCGTCTTTATCTGTTTAGTTCTTATCTGAGATACTTTTCCCTAACACTCAGATGGTAAACACCAGGTCAGGAGGAGGACAAGATATTCCACCAGTGATACGCGCTCATATTGCAAGTCAGAGGAATCAAGCACCACCTCCCGCACCAAACCCACCAATGGATCCAGCTATGCAACAGTTTCTGGCTGCCCAGACTCAACTGCTGCAGAATCTCGCTGCAACAGTGCAAAACCTGCAAGCACAACAAAACCAGCCACCACAACCAGCACCAGCACCACCACCGCCCAGAGACAAGCATAAGGAATTCATGAGCCACCGTCCGCCCACTTATTCTCACTCATCAGATCCATTGGATGCCGATGACTGGCTAAAGGTTGTCGCCAGGAAGCTGGAAATGACTCAGTGCACCGATCGTGAGATGGTGTTATATGCTGCAGGCAGACTTGAAGGGCCAGCGGCTGACTGGTGGGACGCATACACTGCTGCACATGCCGCCCCACAGAACATCACCTGGCAGGAGTTCAGGAATAGCTTTAGAGCTTACCACATTCCCTCTGGAGTTATGAAGTTAAAACAGAAGGAGTTCCTCGCACTGAAGCAAGGCAACATGTCAGTCAGCGAGTACCTGGACAAATTCACCCAGTTATCTCGCTATGCACCTGAGGAGGTCAATACTAATGCCAAGAGACAAGAACGATTTCTGGATGGTCTTATAGGGCCGCTCAATTATCAGTTGCAGAGTCACATCTTCCCAGATTTCCAGACCCTTCTGAATAAAGCAATTGGCCTGGAAAGCAAGCGCAAGGAAATTGGTGAACACAAACGGAAGTTCCAGGGACAATCTAGCAGTAACACCCGCCCCCGCTACAATTCCTCTCAGGGTTCCTACTTCCACTCTGGTGGACAGAATAGAAGTTATCCGCAAAACATGCAGTTGCAACGTTCATTTCAGCAGTTACAGCGCTTCAATCAGCAATCACCCCGTACTTCGAACCCTCAGCAGAATCGGCCGAACAACAACTCAGCCACTCCCCGCCCAAGCAATGTCACAGGCGCTCCTGTGAGAAACAATGCTCCAGTACAACCAAATGGGTGTTTCAAATGTGGAGAATTGGGACACTATGCTAACAGCTGTCCTCAACGTGGGATGCATACTCCACAGAGAGGCAACGAACAGAGAACCGAGAAGCCATCGTCACAAGTTCGTCCAGGAAGCTCCAGTGCACAAGGCAACAGAGCTCAGCGGAACTTTGTTCGTGGAAGGGTGAACCATGTGACCGCCGAACAAGCCCAAGAAGCTCCAGGAGTTGTACTTGGTACGTTCCTTGTCAATTCCATACCTGCAACAATTTTATTCGATTCTGGAGCAACGCATTCATTTATTACTGAACAATTTGTGGCAAAACATGGCATGAACATGAGGGCTATGAAAAAGCAGTTATTAGTTAGTACTCCCGGCGGAGAAATGCAAGCCACTTTATTATGCCCACAAGTGACCCTTAACATCATGGGAGTAGATTTCCCAGCTGATCTGGTAGTTCTAAAATCTTGGGGAATAGATATAATTCTGGGAATGGATTGGTTACACCAGTGGGATGGATCTATCCAGTGCCGAAAGAAGTCAGTACTCTTAACCAGCCCTAATGGAGACAGAATTGAGTATGTGGCAACTCCCTCATCAACAGAAGGCGGAACAGTAAATTCTATGGAAGGCAAGACTCTGGAAGATATCAAAATAGTGAACGAATATCCTGATGTATTTCCAGATGATTTACCAGGTATGCCACCTGACCGAGATATTGAATTCAGCATTGAACTCTTACCTGGTACTGCTCCTATATCTAAAAGGCCATATAGAATGGATGTTAAAGACTTGGCAGAACTTAAGAAACAAATAGAAGAATTGTTAAGTAAAGGGTTTATCCGTCCTAGTTCGTCACCATGGGGAGCCCCCACTCTCTTCGTAGACAAGAAAGATGGCTCTAGAAGGATGTGTGTAGACTATCGATCTCTTAATGAAGTCACCATCAAAAACAAATATCCCTTGCCTAGGATCGAGGATCTGTTTGATCAGATGAGAGGTGCAAAGGTGTTTTCTAAGATAGATCTGCGATCGGGATATCACCAATTGAGAATTCGCCCAGAGGACATTCCCAAGACAGCTTTCACGTCCAGATATGGGTTGTATGAGTTTACTGTCATGTCATTCGGATTGACCAATGCCCCGGCATACTTCATGTATTTGATGAACAAGGTGTTCATGGATTATTTGGACAAGTTTGTAGTAGTGTTCATTGACGACATTCTGATATTCTCTCAGAATGAGGAGGAACACGAGGAGCATTTAAGACTTGTATTACAGAGACTTCGAGAACATCAGTTGTATGCTAAGTTCAGCAAGTGTGACTTTTGGTTAAAGGAAGTTTCATTTCTTGGCCATGTTATCACCGACGGAGGAATAGCAGTGGATCCGAGTAAAGTTCAGGATGTGTTAAACTGGAACCCTCCGAAGAATGTGTCTGAGATCAGGAGTTTTCTCGGATTGGCAGGTTACTACCGCAGGTTTATTGAAGGCTTCTCGAAGATCGTAAAACCGCTTACAACCTTACTAGAGAAAGGAAAAGAATTCAAATGGAGTGATAAATGTCAAGCTAGTTTCGAAGAATTGAAGAAAAGGTTGACTACTGCCCCTGTGCTGATAATGCCAGACATTCACAAAGGGTTTGACGTATATTGTGATGCCTCGCGTCAAGGCCTTGGTTGTGTTTTAATGCAAGAAGGAAAAGTAGTGTCTTATGCTTCCAGACAACTGAGGAAACATGAACAGAATTATCCAACACATGATCTAGAATTGGCCGCCGTTGTACACGCACTGAAAATCTGGAGACATTACATGATTGGTAACAAGTGTCAGATCTTTACCGATCATAAGAGCTTGAAATATATCTTCACTCAGAAGGATATCAATCTTAGACAACGCAGATGGTTGGAATTAATCAAGGATTACGATTTGGAGATTCAGTATCACCCTGGTAAAGCTAATGTTGTGGCAGATGCTTTGAGTCGGAAGAGCCAGGCAAACATGCTTATAGCTCAGTTGAAACCACAAGATTTATGTTGGGAAATGGCATGGCTCAACTTAGGAATCGTAGCCCAGAGTGAATCTATGACCTTGGAGGTCGAATCAACACTTGAACAGGAAATCAGAAAAGGGCAGTTGACAGATGAAAAGATCAAGGAATACGAAAAGCTGATTGATTCAGGAAAAGTTCCCGATTTTAAGAAAGATGATCAGGGAACCATATGGTTCAGAAACAGGATATGTGTGCCAGAAGACGATCGCCTACGTGAGACTATACTGAAAGAAGCTCATGATTCGGCATACTCTATTCATCCTGGTAGTACCAAAATGTATCAGGACTTGAAACAGAAATATTGGTGGTACGGAATGAAAAGAGATGTCGCAGCTCATGTCGCCTTGTGTGACATATGTCAAAGAGTAAAAGCAGAACATCAAAGACCAGCCGGTTTGCTGCAACCACTGAAAGTACCCGAGTGGAAATGGGAAGAAATTGGTATGGATTTCATTGTAGGTTTACCTCGTACACGCGATGGTTATGATTCCATATGGGTTATCGTGGACAGGTTAACCAAAGTTGCTCATTTTATACCAGTTAAAACCACTTACTCAGGAGCCAGGCTAGCAGAGTTGTACATGTCACGAATTGTGTGTTTGCATGGAGTTCCTAAAAAGATAGTGTCAGATCGAGGCACTCAGTTTACATCACGTTTTTGGAAGAAGCTACATGAGTCAATGGATACGAAATTGAATTTTAGTTCGGCATACCATCCACAGACTGATGGTCAAACTGAAAGGACGAATCAGATATTGGAAGATATGTTAAGGGCTTGCGCTTTAAAGCATGGAGGTAGTTGGGACAAAAGTCTACCATATGCGCAGTTTGCTTACAACAACAGTTATCAATCTAGTCTCAAGATGGCACCGTTTGAAGCCTTGTACGGAAGAAAATGCAGAACACCCTTGTACTGGAATCAAACGGGTGAAAGTCAACTCTTCGGACCAGAAATTATAAAGGAAGCGGAAAGACAAGTTGAGATAATTCGGGAAAATCTTAAAACCGCACAGTCACGCCAAAAGAGTTACGCTGACCCTAAGAGAAGAGAAGTGGTATTCGAGGAAGGAGATTATGCCTATCTCAGAGTATCACCTATCAGAGGACTGCGAAGATTTAATGTCAGAGGAAAGTTATCACCTCGTTTTATCGGACCATTTAAAATATTGGAGAGAAAAGGAGAAGTGGCATATAGGTTGGAATTACCGGCTCGATTATCAGGAGTTCATGATGTGTTCCATGTATCACAGCTGAAGAAGTGTTCAAATGAGATTAGAGTGGAGCACTTACCACTGGAAGATTTAGAGGTAAAGGATGACTTGACTTATAAGGAATATCCTATCAAAATTTTAGACAAGTCACAGAGGGTCACACGAAGCAAGGTAATAAAAATGTGCAAAGTTCAATGGAGCAATCACTCAGAAAATGAGGCCACGTGGGAAAGAGAAGAAGAACTTATGGAAGAGTTCCCTCAGCTGTTCTCCGAATCTTCCTGAATCTCGGGTCGAGATTCTTTTTAAGGGGGGTAGGATTTGTAACACCCTAAAATTCCATCACAAATAAATCATAGCAACTTGGTTTAATTTATTTTTCTAAGGACTTAATTAAATTTTTAATTTAATTTGAGCCTAAAAATATTTAAACATCATTTAAATAATTTTGGAGCAATAAGTGCATGTGCATCATATTTGATTTGCATGTCTTTCGTTTGAATTGTGTGTGAATTTCAAAAATCATGAAAAGTCCAGAATCCGCCCCTCAACTTTCCCTCAATCTCTCTTTCACTCCGGGCCCATCTTCCTCTCTCTCTCTCCCTTTCGGCCCAACTGCGCTGCGCGGCCCAGCCCTCTTCTCCCTCTCTTTCTCCCTTCCCCGCGCGGCCTGCCCCTGCTTTCGGCCCGGCAGCGGCCCGAGCTTCGCCTCCCTCCCTCGCGTCACTGGCAGGCGGGCCCCGGCCGTCAGCCCTCCCCCCTTCCTCTTCTTGCTCTCTGTTCCGCTCTGTTTGCACTCCGACGGCCTTCGCCGGCGCTCCGCCGCCGCCCTTCGTCGTCGAGCACCGCCACCATAGCAAATTGGACAACTAGGACTCTCTGCACACGCTCGCCAACTCTCCAGCGACCTCCAGAACCATTTCGCGGTCGAAATCGTGGCCCGAACCCCGAGTTCGGGTGAACTCCGGCGAAGTTCACCGCCGCCCGCCTCTGTCCGCCGACGAATCACCACCCTCACTGCGCAATCCACGACGAGATCACTCCCATCGAGTTCGCCATCTCACCCTGGTCCTTTAGCACCAATCCGCGCTCGAAAACACGCACCATGGCTCGAGTTCGAGCTTCTCCGGCGAAGTTCCGACCCGGCGCCGCCGCTCGCCGGCGTTCCCGCCGCCGCCCGACTCAGCCCCTCTCTGTCAGCCATCCGATCTTGATCCGACGGCCCACGTTCAATCTGACCGAAGTCAACCGGTTGAATAACGGTCAACCGAGGCACTTTTGCAAAAGAGACCCTGCCTTTCTCTGAAATTAACCCGCCGTCCTGATTAGTTCAAAAATAATTAGATTTAGGTCCTGAATTTTACAGAAAGCACCCCAAACTTCTCTGATTTTATTTCCCGAAGTCCAGCCCCTGTTCTTTTGCGCATTAGCCCTTGGGTTTAATGCGTATTTATGTTTTAGCCCCTGGTTTTCTTCAGTTTAGCCCCTGTAAACTTAATTTTCTTTGCCAGCAAGTCCCTAAAACTTGTTTTAGCCATATCTTTTCCGTCCTAGCTCCGTTTTTAGCGTTCTTGGTGTCCAAGCGTTCGTCTTTTCGAGCTTATTAGTTTTAGGTGCTTGTTTTAGTCTGTTAAGAATGTTTGATGTACTGTTTTCTTATTGTTTTATTGTGTTGTTCGTAGACCTCGTGCCAGTTGCAACCGAGTCGCCCGTCGACGCGGATCCGGAACCACTCTACGAAGAAGAAGAAGATCTTTTTGTAGACCAAGGCAAGTGGCCCTCCCCGCATATTCTTTTTGTCCTATATAACTGCATGTCAAACTAAAATTTACTATTATTGCATTAATATGATGGGAATGCCTTTTTAAGGATTTATCTAGTCTTTTACCATGCTCCCTTGTACCAACCCCGGTTTTAAATAATATTTTTGGGTTAGTTCATGCTTAGCGTTGCAATACCTTGGGAATGGTTAAAATGAATCTTTATAAAATTGTTGATCACGATATCTTTATTATTGAATGTCGGTTAATGCAAGAGAACAATTATTTAATCGGAACATGGAGAACCACCCAAGAAAACAGTGCAACCATAGTGTCAAAATGGGCTCTGACCTTAGCCAAGTAATTAGGTGTGTGATTGTACTGATGGCCTTATCCGAAAGGAGCGGAGGGGGTCTGGGGTTGCAGGGGTACAGTCCGGTCCTCTTGGGGTAGCAGCCTTTGCTAAGGTGCTGACCATTAGGGAGGATTGTGGTCCGCCCTAGCTGTAACTCTTGCGGGTTGTTGGACTTTTGCATATCTTTGTAAAGGCTTCGAAGTGGACCCCTAGCCACTCACCTCGGAAGTGTTTAAGGGCCTTGCAAACCCGGGCAACATGGGGAACACGAGCTATGGTGAAAGTGTACAACCTCTGCAGAGTGTAAAACTGATATATCAGCCGTGCTCACGGTCAAGAGCGGCTTGGACCCTCACATGATAATTAAACTTAAAGATGGAATATAAATCGTGGTTTTTACTCGTGGGTTTTTGGAAAAAGATGTTCTTTTAAATGCTTAAGTGGGATGGTATAAACTTACATCTAGTAAATAGGAAATTGCTAATAAAACTTGATCAACTCTAAAAAGCTCACTGCTGTGAACCTTAGCCTTTCCTTGTGGCCTTGCATTTTCACCCCGCTTGCTGAGTACCTAGTTAGGTGTACTCACACTTGCCATTGCTGAATCAGAAGAAGGAAATGGAGAAGAATACTACAGCGACTACGATGAGTTCTGAGGCTTGCGTTTCCCCCAGTCAAGATGCCTGTGGAAGATGGAAGCTGAAGACGCTTCGTTTAGCTATCGCTTGTTCTGCGATAAAGACCTTCGTGTCTCCCGAGAGTGTAATATGAATATTATAATAAATCTCTTGTAATTTAGAACACTGTGTTTCGATATTACACTCTTTTGTCTACCATATGTGTGTAAACATGATCCTGGCGCACATATGAGACGCACTTGGTTTTCCCTTGAAAATCGGGTGTGACATAAACTCAATTTACTAAAGATACATGGAGGGAGTAGACGTGGAACGAAGAAAGAAAAGGCAGAGCAACTCTATGCCCTCTACAAGGGCGCTGATCATTTTTTTCTTTCTATCGGTCACCCTGAAGACGGTATTTTCCGTTGAACGGCTTGTCTGGAATCAAAATTCATAGCGTGGCAGAACCATTCAAGTGGTAGGACGGATTTCTGTGACGCAAGTGAGATATTTTAAGTACAGTGGCAATTGCTCGATATGTTGTGGTTGTGTTGTAAAAAAAACTCTGGAAATTGCTTGCCCTCGCTTTGAAGCTTATTACTGTCGAGTTAATTTGGTAGCTTCTAGTTATTAGTCTGATAGATATTTTTTAATTCTTGTAAGAAATTGATATGATGTAGCTCTAACGACTACTTAGCAGCAGTAACTATAAAGGTAAATAAGTTGTGAATATTATGAAACTTGGGGATAAGTTGTGAATATGAAGGCAGGTTTAAGTTGGTCAAGCTCACTTCAACGAACTGACCATGCAAAACATTTCACAGGTTCAAAACGTAGCATTAATTCTAAGGTGATCAACTTGGTGACTACATCGCATCTTTGATATTCTCAGTTTTTTCCTTGGATACACTTTGTTCTCTGATAGTCTGATCTGTGATTGCAGGAAAGTGCTAAATTTGTCAACCAGGCGCAATGCTACCTTCACAGCTCTCTGTATCCTATCCAAAGGGGTAAACTTAGTCCAGATCACTTCGACCAACCAGGACATCACATTTTGCATGGATTCAAGGTGATCAGAGCAAGTAGATAACACTCAGATGACAAAATAAACCAAGTATATTTGTTCTTTACTTTTTTTTCCTATGACATCATTTAATGTATGTACAGAAAGACTGAAAAACAACTGAACAGAACAAACAAAAACGATGCAAACATTTTCAGCATCATGGCATCCACTAGAAACATTATCTCACTCTCGCTCGCCCACCCTCCCTCTAATTTACAACAAAACCTTAATACTATTATTTTTTTCACAAAGAAGTTTCCGTGTTCGTTTCTGAAAATGTTATTGGTTCCGTCGTGGCAAAGGATCTCATTGTAGTAGAGTCTGCATCGGTTGGTCTCTGCTCGCTGTTGCCACTGATGTCTGTGTCACCAATCACAGCTGGTTTTGTGACCCTGTCCATGGACACACCCTTCTCTCCAGTCAGCATATGGATGATGTTAGTCATGTTGGGACGCAGTTTCATCGCGTCTTGAGCGCATAGTAGACCAACCTTCAAGAACCGGCATGCCTCTTCAATATCAAGGTCATCCCCTAAATCTACATCTATGAGCTCCTCTAGTTTTCCTTGTTCATAGTATGTCCATGTCTGCAAGAATACCGGCAGAAAATTCAAATCGACCAGCTAAATGAGCTTTGAACCACAAGCATTAAAATTGTCTGAATTTTTGTACTTGGAAGGTCTTTCATTTAAAAGATGTACTTTATTTTATTCGGGTATGTAAGACAAGCTACAACGATATGAATCTTGAACTAGTTTTAGATACAAAGATATTTGCTTGCTGACCAAGATGCATGTAGAAATGAATACATGGTAAAGCAAAACATAGTAGTCACATTTAATTCATCATATGCCTAATACTAAACAATATTAGGTCTGGTTTAGAACACATGAACTTTGTTGTATTGTTGCAAAAGTTAAACTATATCCTGTAAAAATTTAAAAACCACTGTGTTCCAAGCAGGTCCTATAGAATGGTTACTAAACTAAGAATTCTCAAACTGTCGCCTAGGCTTACTACATATGATAGAGCTTACCCTCTCGAGCAGAAATTGGTCTCCCGGAGGCAATCTAGCATTGTGGTTACATCTGCCACTAACAATTTCCAATAGCAAAACACCAAAACTGTAAATATCTGACTTTTTTGTCACTTGTCCTCTGAGCGCATATTCAGGAGCCAAGTATCCTCTGTTAAGACGGAAAAAAGACACAGGTAAGACCAAAATATTCTCTATGCAATAATTCCTTCAAACTCAAAACTATGTTATGCTTACATTGTTCCTGCAACTCTAGTGCTCACATGAGTTGCATTTGGTGGCAGGAGCCTTGCCAACCCAAAATCAGAGATTTTTGGGGTGAGATCCTTGTCAAGAAGAATATTGCTTGCTTTTATATCTCGGTGAATAATAGGTGGCTTGATTTCTTCATGAAGATAAGCAAGACCACGAGCAACACCTACAGCTATTTTGACACGAGCTCTCCAATTGAATCGGATGTTGCTACGACCTGATCCTGCAATGTCATGTGAATACGTAAGTCATATAGCTATTCAAAGGAAGACTTGGTAAAAGTCATGAAGAAAAAAATCATACCTAGCAATGTATATGCAAGGCTGTTGTTCTCAAGATAATTGTACACAAGGATCCTGTGAGACCCTTCAGCACAGCAACCAACCAGCGTAATTAGGTTTTCATGCACGATATCAGAAATTGCTGTAAGCTCAGTTACAAACTCTCGGATGCCCTGCCTTGAATTAGTAGAGAGCACTTTTACTGCAACAATTGTGCCATCTTTAAGCCTTCCCTGATCAAACAGAATGAAGTTTAAGCAAGGGAGTTTGATGTAATAGCCATTAGAACTTGTTGAACTGATTGATCAGTTCAACTTACTGATTGATCAGTTCAACTTACCCTGAAGACGGAACCGAAACCACCCTCACCGATTTTATTAGCACCACTAAAACCATGTGTAGCTTTCCTCATCTCAGTGTAGGAAAAAACCTTCACCTTGTTTGCTTCTGGGAGAGGCAGAAATCATCCAAGTGTATCAGGAGAAGTTCTTTTGTACAGAGACATGGTTATAGTATGAGCTAAGAGATAAATCTCTCACCTTCACCTTCAACATTTTGTTTCATGTCTGTCCCACACATAAAACAGCAAGCCATTTGAAAATCGAATTTTGTGGAGGCCCCCAAAAATGAATCACCTAGTTTAAGCTAAGTTCCTGAGAAATAAACAGAGGAACATCAGAAAGGTGTTTCTTTCTGATTGGTGATAGAGTATTAGTCTCCATGTAACAACCTCACAACACTAGTGCCCATTATTTTATAAACATATATATGACTGCTTAACGGTACAAGTTGTCAAGGAACAATTGTTAATTAGATATATAGCAAGAGACTGGATGCACCCATGTGAAGATTTGACTCTCCATCTCTCATTATTAGCACTGTTAGATAAAATAATGTTTAATTTTGGAGTTGAATAGTAAATGGTCAACTTGCCAAGCTAGTTTAAAATGTATCGAGTGGAGTACAGGAAAGAGGAAACCCATAATCGTGAAACCACGTAAGGAGAACAGAACAAGTTCAATGTAACCCCACTAACACCGCCAACTGAAGCCATACCTCTTCCGCCCACTAACCAGAAAAGAATCAGAGTGAGATCTTTGCTTACAAGTTTCAGCAACCAAAGCAACCAATGATACAGGCGTACAGCTGGTGAACATCTTGTAGGCGCACCACCAGTTCTACACTGAAGAAACCAAAAAACCATTCCTTTTTTTTCGAACAAGTAAAAAGAAAACAGTGTATTCTTATCTTTACCAATTGTTTTTCTCACCACTGTCCAAAAATATTTCCATTCTCTTCATGTTACTATGGTATTAGTACTTGATTGCAAAAACAAATTCAGATTGCGCATACAACTCAACAACAGCTTATTTAACAATTAGCAATCAAAGTAACAAACTAGCAACATCCCCCACCAACCTAGTATTGGGTACCAACCATGCACAATCAGGGGAATTACTTCATTATCATCTCTTGCCGGGAACAGCATTTTGGTTTCTCGGGACGCAAAATGAAACAACAAACCAATCTACCGCTACCAAACTCAGAGGCGGAAAGAGGAGATAATTTTTGCAAAAAGTGGGTAAACACATGTTCAGATCCGAACACAAACAGCATACATCAGGCTTCTTGGTGTAAGATTTCCTCATGGCCGGAAGTAAAGGGAAGGAAATGGGCGGGCATACCTGTCCGATGCTCGTCGCCGGCGAAGCCCCCGACGAAGACGGACCAAGGGCGGCGCCGCTAGCTTTGTTGGTTGTTGCCTCAGCCAGGAAAGAAAGGCCGAGACAGGTAGAGGAAAGCCTGGAGCGGAGAAAGAAAAGGCCTGGCCTGAAGTGCCGACGGCCTCAATGCCGGCGGCGGCGCAGCCGGGCTGTAAAGGGGAGGCGCCGGGACGAGGCAGAGCCCAAGAAACCAGTTAAGTAAAGGAAGAACTTTTTCAGCAGATCGTCAGCTACCTATCTGACTTTCCCTCCTCTTTAATCAAATCCCTCTCTCATCTTTCTTTGTGTGCTTACTGAATCGTGAAGTCAAAACACAGAGCAGTTGGTTAAAATAAGGTTAATTACCCGCGAACCTGAGCTGTAACCAGCACGTGGCCCTAGGCCAGATCCTAGCTGCTGGTAGCACTTGCATTCCATGGCCTAAAACAAAAGGAAAATATGAGTACTAGGATTATTGATTACTGGACTCACTGTAGTTCATTCATTTCACATGCTAAGGATGTTGTTTGTCTGCCACAAAGCATCCATCCATATAATAAATTGTATAATGACACTTTGGTTTACATATCCAGTTTTTTAGATACAGTATTTGAATTTAAACTAAACCTCGAAGGTTTTTAATAAATACTCTTTCGTTTTAAATTATAGTTTGTTTGACTTTTTTTCTCTAATTTTGACTACTTGTCTTATTCAAAATTTTGTGTAAATTATCATATCTTTTATGATGCTTGTTTTATTAATAAAAAAATCTTTAAAATTGCCTTAAATTTGACTATGTAATACAAATTTTTTGAATAAAACGAGCGGTAAACTTATGGTAAAAGTAGTCAAACGATCTAAATTTTAAACAGAGGTAATACTAGTTAATGAAAGTTGCAAAATCGCATTTAAAACTTCGAAGAAAAATATGAAGTTTGTGGAATTCCGATACCCGTGTCCTTCTCAACTCTTTATGTGGCTAGACGCTTTAAAAAAAAGTTGCCGACTGCCAAGCGTGTATACAAGGCAGAAATGTAAAATGTATCTTTTCAAAAAAGAAATGTAAAATGTGATGATTGTGTCAAAGAAACATATTCCACCCTATTATGTACTTGTCGACTCCTAGCTTCAACACAAGTCATCAAGAAGAAAAGGACATGGAATTTGCAAATAATCGCTTCAGACCTTCCACGTTGGAATCGAAGCATTTTATTAAGACCTGGAAGGTTCTTAAGAAAAATAAGGAAAAATTGCAAATTCCAAAATGAGTAAAATGCACTACAAATCTCTAAACTTGTCCCACCGTGTCAACCAGGTCCCTAAACTTTAAAAACGTCCATTTATGTCCCGAATCTACGTAAAGTAGTTCATTGGAGGTCCCAAACGCCCACGTGGCTTGCCAAGCCACAGTGGAAAGACCATTGACCAGCCGCGGTCATCTTGCAAAAAGCCCCCTCCTTTCTTTTCTTTCAAACACAGGTCCCTGATGGCGAATCGGCGGCGACGGCGTCCTCTCATGGAGGTGCTTCGGTGATGGTGGGGGGTCGGGTGATGCCCCTGCGTCTAGCTACCCTAGCCACCGCCCTCACTCTCTCCCCTGCTCGCGCCGCGCAAATTCCACTGCGGCCAGAGCCGAGCACCTCCATAGCCGCGGCCACAACCGATTCACCGCCTCGGTCGACGCCGGACGAAGTTGAGCCCTCTCGGAGCATCCCCTCGCCGAGCTGCAGCTCCACCGCCACTTCTCTTTGCCGTTCGGCCGCCAGAGGAGCCCCTCCCTGTGAAGCCGTCGCTGCCGGTCATAGGCTGCGGAGGCCGGCCGCCATAGTCACCGCCAGCGAAGGAGATCACCGCCTCGAGGTTCCCCGCGTCAAGCCGCAGCTCCGCCGACCATCATCGTCACCATCACGTAGCCGGAGCTCGCTGCCCCCGGTCAACGTCGACCGGGGCGGCCAGACTTCGTGGCCCAAGTTTGGCGGAGGCGGCCTCACGGGGAGGGGCTTCTTTGGTTCCGGTGCTTCAGCTCGTCGCAGTGAATGTCGTGGCTACTTCGGCTCGCCCCGATGGACGGGGAACGCGGCGAATTGCCGGCAATGGCACCGGCGGCGACGCCTTGGCTCAAGACGGCGCTCCTGGCGACAATGGCTCCTCGTCACTGCAGAAGCTGATGCCAAACTCATCGAAGGCGACGCGGACCACACGGGCGCCGCGGTCGCGGCCGTGGAGCGCAACGCCGGCGCATGCGACGAGGCGTGGGGCGGGTATGTCGTCACCCGCGCATGCGTACGGCCCGGCGACGCCGGCGGTGGCCTCGTTGTGAGCCTCCGCCAGCACCCCATGGCGCTCAACGGCAGCACGTTCCTCTTCTCGTCAATGAAGACCGGCACCACCCTGAGGTCCTCCTCGGGGAGCTGCATGTCTGCCGCCATCACCGGAGCACCTCCACGAGAGGACGTCGTCGTCGTCGGTGGTCCTCCGAGCCAAGCCGCGCCGCCGATTTGCCCGTCAAGAACCTGTGTTTGAAAGAAAAGAAAGGAGGGGGGCTTTTTGCAAGATGACCGTGGCTGGTCAATGGTCTTTCCACCATGGCAAGCCACGTGGGCGTTTGGGACCTCTAGTGAATCCCTTTACATAGATCCGGGATCTAAATGGACGTTTTTGAAGTTTAGGGACCTGATTGACACGGCGGGACAAGTCTAGGGACCTGTAGTGAATTTATTCCTCCAAAAATATAAGTAGTTTTATTGCAAATACCCAACTTTGTTGCAAAACCCGCCCATGTACACACATGCTTAAACCGGTTCTATCTGTTTCAGCAGATGTAAAGCCACGAAAGAAAACTTTGTTTAAGTGTTTGGATGTTGCTGTGATTTTTTTTTACAAACAGTAAAACATGGAGCGACCACGTACACTTAAGATCTTCTCGACAATTCTTTACCTACAATCCCCAAAAAAGTGATGACATCATACCTTGGAAATAATGTTAAGCATATGTGCATTTTTTTATGGTTTTCGCAACAAATAAAATCGAGGAGGAGGCATTTGCAATAATATGGCTTATAGATCTAGAGAATCTCAAACTCCAAGTAACATATGACGACAATTTTCTCAAAATGAGATGAAAAGTTTGCTCAGTGTGTGATAGCATGTAGGATGTGGTGCATATTCACGTTTACTGACCAATGAAAATTATATAATCCTTCTATTATAAATAAATGACATTTAGGACAAGCTAATTAGTTTTAAATAGGCCTATTAGCTTAGCCTAAATTTCATATACTTAAAAGCAGAGGGGGTATAAATTTTTATGGTCTCCCCTTTATTTTTTGGGATTTTATGTTGCTAATGGGTTTTCCATAAAAAAATTGCCTACTGCCCGTTGGTGCCCTTGATCTGAGGAGCACAACCATGCACGCATAGGCAAAACCGTAATTGCGAAAGAAAAAGAAAATTGTGCATATCATATCAAGCAGGATGCAATCGTGTGGGTTCCATTGAACCCCTATGATTCACTTGTCCAAAATCCTAGCTAGAAGACGTCAAGAAAGAACAAGACTTGGAAATTTCAAGTCTTCCCTTAGCTTGCGTAGAGTTTTCAGCATAATTGTAGGCTTCACCCTGCTCCTCACAGTGCAATGGGCTCAATGATTGTTGTAGGCTTTGAAAATGTGAGCTCCCAATAAACATTTCAACCTTTTTTCAATTAAGAGGGAAACATTTCCTAGTGAGATATAATTTTTTGGGCCCAATTTATCTGCTAATGGGCCGAATGAATAAATAAAGAATTTTGTAGTCCAAAACTGCACAGATTTTTGGTATATTGACCACGAAAGTAAGGGGCTTCGATAATATTACCATGATACATTGGGGGCTTCGATAAAACGACCATGAATCCGTTGTCGCATATGGCAGAATGACCACATTGGAGTTTTACCACTTTTGTAATATTTTATTACCTTTTTCTCTATTGGAAGTTACCAAAATACCCCCAAACTCTCTCCTCTCTATCTCTCCCTCTTCGCCTGCTCTGGGACGCGTCGTCATCTCCCGTGGCGGACTGTTTCCCGCCCGAGGCCGACGACCTCCACCGCCGCTAGCTCCCGCGGGAGATCGAAGATGGCACCAACGCTGCCTCCCGAAGACGCACGCTCCCGACGCGGCCCGCCCCTCCCGCGACGCCCTCCCCCACCGCTCCCGGCACCACTGGAGGCCCCTCCCGAAGACGTGCAGGGGTCGGCCTCCCGCGAGCTTGCTCAGGGCGCCCCCACCGTGGCCCCTCCCGCGACGCTCTGGGGTCGGTGCGGCGCAACGTGCGGGAGACGACGGCGGCCCGCCGGCGACACGCATGTGACGGGCGGGTGACGGGGCGACGGCGGCGCGCGTGCGGCGGGATGGCGGCCTGCAGGGCGACAGCGGCGCGCGGGCGGCGGGGCGACGGCGGCGTGCAGGCGGCGGCGGTTCTTGCTCGGGCTCGACGGCGTGCGGCATGGCGGCGTGTGGGAGGACGCGCTGTGGCGGCCGCTCGAGGGCGTCGGACGCGGCGGCGACAGGGTGCTCGTCACGGCGCGGCGCGGCGTCGTCGTCCAGGAGACGGGCGCCGGCCACGTCCACAGCGCGAGGAGGCTCGACGCCGACGACGGCTGGCTGCTACTCCGCGCGGCGCCGGCGTGGTTGACGATGCACCTGAAGCTATAGACAAGGGCGCGCTCGTGCAGCACTGGATAGGAGCCGGGGTAGTTTGGTCTTTTCACGTGGCTAAATAATTCTAAATAACAGCTAATATCTTAAAACAGCAGTTGTGGTCATTCTACCGTATGAGACAACGGATTCAGCAGCTGTGATCATTCTACCGTATGAGACAACGGATTCATGGTCATTTTATCAAAGCCCAATGTATCACGATCATTTTATCGAAGCCCCTTGGTTTCGTGGTCATTATACCAAAAATCTCCGAACTGCAAGGGCCCATTGTCTTCCTCTCAGAACCCAGATGTATATACCCGTGTTGTAAAAGCGTAAACACCTCGCTGACTAGACCGCCGGCCGGCGCCTCGCCGTCGCCGCCGCCTCCCCTCGCCCGCACCCCTCCTCTGCCGGACCGGGTCCTACCCTCGCCGCCGCGGCGCCGACCGGCTGCGCGCGCCGGTCGGCTCCTTCCGTCATCCTCTGGTAATTAATCCTACACAACCTTGCTTGGGCGGACTGCTCGTTTATTTGGTTACCTTATCCATTCATTCATCGGTCCTGCTCCCATTTCTCGGTAGGTTCCGAATTGCTCTTCCAATAGAATTTTCTCCCCTCCGTTGAGATTGTGGTGGATTTGTTCGCTGTGTTGTGGGCGCGCAGCTCGCTGCTAGTCCAGTCCATCTACTGATTTGTCCGTCATTCGATTAGATAATTAAGTTCTTCCCCCCTTTGTTCGTCTGGCCGCGCCAATTGACATCAGTTGACACCATACTGCCCCAGGAAAACTCGTAGGATCCTGTGATATGGGCCGAATTCTTGCCGTGCATCGGGAGTCTTGGCCGCCTCCAGTGGTGTCCCAGAATTTATATTCATTTCAAAGACTCAGACCAATGTTTTGTGCTGATGGCTAAGGGCCCTTTTTACCTGTTTGTATGCTGGTGTGTTCCAATGATTTGTGTCATAACATCCTCAGCCATGATGATTCATTGACGAGGGTTTCAAGCGCATCTTTTCTCTGCTTTGTGCGTTGGGTTGCTGATGGTCCAATCTAGTTCTTCTGTCATTTTTCCTTGTGGTGGTTAGTCGCCTTAATCACTACTACTGTGTTTGGCGGTGGGGAGCTCTACTAACAATTGTCACATCCGTTGTTGCTGCATAATTCGTGCATTTAGTTCTCCTTTGTTTGATTATTTTCTGTGTTGCGTTATTAGAACCTATTTTTCACACTTGTAACTGTTGAGTCATATGCATTAATGTCGATATGTTAAACTGTATGGTGGAATGTACCTTTTTGCCTCTAAATTTAGTTGCCTCGTTGTTGGTTTGGTTGGCTTATCAATAGTTTACTGGGTTGCATGTAGTCAAGGGTATATGTGTAGTTCTGCTTTGTTTGATTATTTTCCATGGTGCTTTATTAGAACAGCATACACCTGTAACTTTCAATATGTTAAATTGATTGGTGGAGTTGTTGTATTCATTCTTCGGCTAGGTTCTAATTGGATTTGTTTATTTTTTTAGCGATATCTCACTACAATGTCTCATGATATGATCACAAATGATTATGTAGTCTAAAATTGTAAATTTTTTTGCTGGAATTTGGATTTCATTTAGGCTATGTGTTAGAGTATAGATGGTTAGGATAATCCCGTACTGCTTATGCACTCACAGGAGGTGCCTTGTACTCTCATATATACCGCCCTAGGGGCTCATTGCAATACAACAACCAATCGACCACGGTCGCCAAGGTTGACCTAGCCGCGCTGTTGGGCGGACGGGCTGAGCACCGCCGGGCGTCGTCGCCGCCGGGCCGCCGCGTTGTGGGCTCCGGCCCCCGTCGCCCTCCCTCGTCGGCTCTCCTTCGCCAAGGATTCGCCGCCACCCTCGGAGTCCGCTACACGCACCTGAGCTTGTACCTGGAGGTCTCCCCATCTGCTGCTGTGTTTTTCTTAGGTTTTTCCCGATTTGCTATCGGGTTTGCGTCGCCCTGCCGTTCGACGCCGTTCATCGCCGACACTCCCGAAGGACGAGGTCATTGTTGCGCCTTCTCAGGCTGCAGCGATGACGCTCGTGATCGAGCCTCTACCGCCGATGCCGCCGCCTTCGCAGTTGCGGTGCCCACATCGCCCGGAAGACCACTCGACGCCCCGGTTGACCGCACCGGCACTTCCGACCGGCCACTCGGCGCCTCTCCGGCGCCGCCCGTCGGCGACTCAGCGCCACCAGCGGACGCGGCACCTCCGACCGGCCACTCGGCGCCCCCCGGCGCTGCCCGTCGGCGACTCAGCGCCACTCGACGCCTCCGACCGGCCACTCGGTGCCCCCCGGCGCCGCCCGTCGGCGACTCAGCGCCTCAACCCCGCGTCTTCAGTCGACCATCCTAGGGCCACGTGCTTCAGGCCGCAAACTCGCAGACACCACCGCCGATGTGCTGACCGACGACAGTAAGCCGCGCTCTTAAGCTGCGCCATCGTCACCGCCATCCTGCCGCACCATCCTGCTGATCCTGCTTGGCAAGAAGCTGTGCCCTCCACTTCAGGCTTCGACCACGACCACCTCGACTTCGGCTACCTCGGCACTAAGGGGCTATCATCTGCATGAGTCTCCAGTCAAAGCATTCGCACCGGTGTTCCGACTGCGGGGGGATACGTCTCCATTGTTCTTCAGTCTGACCGTTCGTTTTGCTACCGCTACGACTGCGGGGGGATGTTAGAGTATAGATGGTTAGGATAATCCCGTACTGCTTATGCACTCACGGGAGGTGCCTTGTACTCTCATATATACCGCTCTAGGGGCTCATTGCAATACAACAACCAATTGACCACGGTCATACGCATCCTACCTTGCTTACACTATGTTTGTACAACTGTATCTTTCCTTGTTGGAATCTGGACTCCCTTCAGATTATGTGCGATTGTTACACGTTTCTCCCTCATCTGTATAAAGTTTTGCATTAATCTTAAGATTTGTGCTTATGCAGTTAGCTAAACAATGAGGCAGCAAACTGGTAAACGTCGACACCAACACAAGAGGCCATTTTTTCATGCTCAGGAAAGTTCTAATAATGATGGACTAGTTGTTTACCGTATACTCTGTCCAGACAGTGTGATTGGTAGTGTCATAGGAAAGAATGGTAATGTTATAAATGCTATCCAGCAACAAACAAATGCGCGAGTCAAGGTTGTTGACCCCTACCCTGGTGCAGACAAAAGGGTTATGTTGTTATATTGCCACGTCAAGCATAGAGACCTCGATGCTGATGAGCGTGATGACAGTGAGCCTGTTTGCGCAGCTCAAGATGCATTACTTCGGGTGCATAATGCAATTGTTGATGCACTAGATACACTGCACAAGAATCACAGAGACTCTGATAAGAAGAATACAGAAGAAGCTAACATCCTTGTACCAGCTAGTCAAGCTGCAAGTATTATAGGAAAATCGGGTGTTGTCATCAAGCATCTGCGGTCAACATCAAGAGCATTCATTAAAGTGAACCCAAAGGATCCAAGTGACATTACACATTCATGTGCTATGAGTTTTGATAATTTTGTTCAGGTACTTTTTCTTGAATCTTGTTGTTCATTGAATCACTGTAAGTTTCCCAACATTTTATGGGATTAACCATTATTAAACAGTAGCAAGATATTAAGCAGTAATTTGCATTTGCAGTAATTTGCTTGGTTCTCACCGAATGTTTTTCTATTATACACTCTGCCATAACTTTTATCAAGGTACAGGAATGAAGTTGCAACCTCCAAGCACAATTATAGATTTTATTATCTTTTTGGCAAATGCAGTTTCTCGACTTTGCCAATTTCATACAGTTTTCACTTTTATGATTCTATCTTATGTTCTCCTCTGTTTATGAAAGTATGCTTTTGTTTGGTGCACAACCTTAAATGCATCATGTTTGAATTCCAGTATGCCACTTTTTATCTGAATTCTGGTATGTTCTGTAATATCCATTCATCATTTTGTATGTTCTACTAACTATTATAGTATTATCTTGAACATATCTTTTTGCCAAACAGATAACTGGTGGTCCTGAAGCTGTTAAAAAAGCACTTTTTGGAGTATCAACCATCATGTACAAGTATCCATCAAAAGAGAACATCCCTCTTGAAACTTCTGTCTCTGAACCTACTCCAAGCATTATAGCCCTTCAGAACTTCCTGCCTATCCAGCTAGTGACTTTTACTCAGCCCCAGATGCTGCTATACATTGTGGATATCCAAGCCTGTCTATGCTTAGGTCAACACCTCGTGTACCCGAATTTACTCTACCTGGCGATGGTCACGGTCGACTGCCTATTTATCAATCTGTTCTTCCAATTATTCCTGCTTATAGTACCCCAAAATGTTCAGGAGAACTTGAGTTTCGTGTTTTATGCCCTGGTGACAAGATTGGGTTAGTTATTGGTAGAGCTGGGTCTACAGTAAAGAGTATAAGGCAAGAGAGTGGTGCAAGGATAGATGTTGATGATGCAAAGAATGACAGGGAGGAAAGTATCATCACAATCATGTCCACTGAGGTTAGACCAAACCTCCTCACCTAGGTTGCTCTGTTTTCTATATGATATCATCTGCTCTATTTTGGATTACCTTCCTTTTCAGTCCACTGTTGATGTTAAGTCTGCAGCTGTGGAAGCTGTTTTACTGCTTCAGGCGAAGATCAACGATTATGAGAAAGATAAAATGCATCTTCGCCTTCTTGTCCCATCTAAGGTTGTAGGCTGTCTTATTGGCAGGGGCGGTTCAATAGTCAATGACATGAGGAAGAAGACTAAGGCAGACATCATCCAAATTTCAAAGGGTGATAAATCCCGGAGAGCATCTTCCAGTGATGAACTTGTTGAGGCATAATTTCTATTTTGTGTAATCATTTCAGAAGTTAAAATAGCCTATGTATCAAGGTGGCTCAACTTGTTAATGCATGTAGGTATCTGGAGTGGCCGACAAGCTGCGTGATGCTCTTGTTCAGATAGTTTTAAGACTTAGGGAAGATGTTCTGAAAGAGAGGTTGGACAGCCAAAATTCTAACAGGGATGTCAAGCTAACCTTTGCCACGTCTGATTCTTTATATGGAAGCAGTCTTTCTTTGCCTCCATTATTACCTCACAGCCAACAAATCGCTTCCTTGGGCTATGACCGAAGGGGTGAAACTGAGCAAGATCTGGAAATATTCCCTCGTACCGGTTCGTATGGGTATAGCTCCTTGCAGGTATGGTTCCTGTTTTTGCATCGGTTTTATCCTTTTTGTCCTCTGATCTTAGGCATTCCTTAAAATCTATGATTTTCTATTTCTCGTCTTAATTGTTGATATCGTCCATCAGGTCACTGAATCACTGATGGTGGCTATGGAGGACTTTCATCATATACATCAAAGGCATATGAAAAGTATGTTTTGACTTAACTTTCTATATGTCCTGTTCTACTTCGACCATGCTAGTGTTCCTTTAGTTATTGCTTGCTATCCAGTTTGAAACTTGCAATTATATTCTTTTTCCCAAATATCAATGATCAGACGTCTACCGCGTGTGGAAATGACTATCCATGTTAGTGGCCTGTCAAAAGTAATGGGAAAACATGGCACAAACTTGGACAACATTAGAAAGGTCAGTTTATATTCCTATTTTGTTGTTGGCATACTCTTATGATAATCTGCAACAACTTAAAATCTTGGTCTTCTTATATATGATAGCTGAACACCTTTTTTCCCTGAATTAAGCATCTTTACTTTTTCCAAACTTCTTTTCTTTAGATCCTTCATCTAGTGAGAGTGTGAGGAGAAAGAATATCACAAAATTTTGAGGAAAAAATCCCTTAGGATTGCTTGAAACTTTTCTCCAGTTGCTTTCGAGGCTGGAGTATTTGTTTTATTTGATCTCATGTTACTTGCTATCCCTGGAAATGTTTGAGTTTCTCTTTTAGCGTATAAGATCATCTGATTCTTTTGCAGTATATATCAAAATAGGACACCGAATTTAAGTTTATTTTCCAACTAAATTATGAAAGAATGTGGTATTAGAAGGATGAGTACACAAGAATACTTTATAAGTTCATTGTCCAACTTAGTTCAGAAACAACATACTACACAAGAACAATTACAATACCCTGGTATCTATGGGTGCTGTTTCAGGCCAACTTGTGGAACAACCCTCTATTTAGGTAATCCACTTCTTATTACATTTTAATGTTAATGTATATGGGTGCTGTTGCAGATTTCTGGAGCTCACATTGAAATTATTGAATCAAAATCATCTCGTCATGACCATGTTTCTTACATATCTGGCACCTCTGAGCAGAGGCAATCAGCTGAGAATTTGATCAAAGCTTTTATAATGTCTACCTAAGATTCGGTTTGAGAATGGTCATCTATTCAATCAAATCTCTTTTGACTTCTGCATCTGTAGTTTCACTGGGTTCGGGAAGGACATCGAATGCAGAGTTTCCTCCACCTGTCAATGTTTCCAACAACTATCAAGCGTATCTAAGGGAGGTGTACTCCCATAGTGGACAAAACACTCTTATCTTCCTTAGATCCTAAACTGTTACCTGTTTGTGTTGGCATGATCATCGTGATTGGAGCCTCTTACCCTTCGTTATCTCGATGGCTGCTTAGCATATCTCTTGCAATACTGTCCTAGTCCTGTCAATACTAAATTGATTCCTTCGATCATTATAAATCCATCCCATTTGATTTACTTGGTGTACCTGTTATTGTTTCATCCTGTCAGACTTCTAGCCAATTTGTTCCTTTAGTAGTTCCTAGGGGGCTCTTTGAATTTCTGTGTAATGCTTGTCCAAATTCCTTAAAATTCCTGTGTTTCGGACATCCCTCAAAGGTAGCCAACCCAGTGAATCTAGTTGTCTTATTCATCCTTTCTGTTGGTTTTGTAGCTCTGCTCTGCCTGTTCTGCTAACTGTGACATTAGAGAAGGGCCTGTTCCTTGTCAATATGACTGGTTCACTGTTCATCCATTGCTTGCTTTAGTTCTTACAACTTATTCGTGTCATTACTCTACCTCATTCTTTCATCATCGGTTCCAAAGAGTTGCACGGTTTTCTGCTCTTGCTGAGAAACCATATAGTTATTCTTCGAAAACTTGCATGAAAACCCAGATTATTCAGAAGCCACCATGTATATAATCTTGAGAGAATTCCCTATTTGACACTGGAAAAGTTACTCGTTCCTTATTTGACCCTGGAAAAAATTTCGTTCCCTATTTAACACCGGAAAACTTACTCATTCCTTATTTGACATTCCATCACGTTTTCCATCCGTGAACCGTTAACTCCCGTGTGAAAAGACCATTTTGCCCCTCTGTCCTCGTGGGCCCCACCGCAGCCTCTCTTCTCCTTCCTCTCCTTCCCTTCTCTCGCTCCTGGACTTTTCCGACCCGACCCGATGCTCACCACGGCCGCCGCGCTCTCGTGCGTCGGGCGGGCAGCTGCTCCCCGTGCGGCCATGGCGGGAGGCCGCCGCCGCGACACACGCGTGTGGAGGCTCCCAGCGCGGCGGCGCGTGGCCTCTCCTCCCCCATCGACGCGGCGGCCCTCTCCCGCGGCCGAGGCAAAGCAGAGCGATGATGCGCTCGACGAGGGCCGGCGCGTGCGGAAGGAGCATCAAGACGGCGGCGAGGAGCATCAAGACGGCGGCGGCCATGGTGGAGCACGCGCGGCACATCCACGCCGCGTGCCGGAGGTCCGCTGGCGGCAGCGGATGGCCGCGGCAGCGCACGGCGGACGGAGCAAGCCAGCGCAACGACCTGGCGGCGGCCAGCGCGAGCGCGCCAAGCTCGGTGGCCGCGGGAGAGGGCCGTCGTGCCCATGCGCCCAGCCAGCGGCCTCGCAGCCGCCCGCCGTAGCCCGCCGTCGCCGCCGTGACCTCTCCCGCGACCGCCGCAGCCAGCCCGGCGACGGGGCCCGTGGGGAGGACAGCCGAGGGAACCACACCTCGGCCGTTGCTTCCCGCCGTGCAGGCTCCCACCGCTGCTGGAGGCCGCCCTCGTCGTCCGCCGCCCGGGTCACCTCCTCCTCCGCGTGGAAGGCTCCCAGCTCGACGAGCAGCACCGCGGCGAGGAAGAAGAGGGCCGCGTGCACGGGACGGCCGCCGCCCAGGGAGGCCGGGCCCCGCGACCCCGCCGGCGTGCTCTACCTCTCTGAGGCCCTCTCCCTCGGCAGCGGGGCGAGCTCCTTGAGGCCGCCATGACCCGCCTCCCACGCGTCGCCCGGCCTCGCGTTCGCCGCCGCGCGCTCGGCCTCGCGTCCGCCGCCGCAGCCGCTCGGAGCCGCCGCCTCCGCTCTGCCGGCCCTGCGCTGACCACCGCGCGACCCCGTGCTGGCGCTGCTGGCCCCGCTTGCCGCTCCGCCGCCGTCCACAGTTGAAGACCGCCGCGCTGGCGTGAGGGGGAGGGAGAGGAGGGGGCGTGGCAGGGGGAGGGGGAGGAGAAGGCGTGCCAGAGCTCCCACGGGAGAAGGGAAGGAGAGGAAGGAGAAGAGAGGCTGCGGTGGGGCCCACGAGGACAGAGGGGCAAAATAGTCTTTTCACACGGGAGTTAACGGTTCACGGATGGAAAACGTGATGGAATGTCAAATAAGGAATGAGTAAGTTTTCCGGTGTCAAATAGGGAACGGAATTTTTTCCAGGGCTAAAGAAGGAATGAGTAACTTTTTCCGGTGTCAAATAGGGAATTCTCTCTATAATCTTAGTCAAGTTCTTGGATCACAACATACAGATCTAAATTTTTGAGCGTTCTGCAATGTTGTATGACGATCGTTGGTGGATATCTAGAGAACTTTTCTAACATTACGGCTTTCTTAAAATCCGTCTTTATCATTGCTGTAGCCCTGCCTATGCTGCTAATACCTTGGGAGACTCAGTCCTGATCAGTCTGACTGATTCAACACACTTTTCTCATGTCAATACTAATTGATCCTTTCATCACTGGTTCCAAAGAGTGGCATGTTATTCTGCTGTAAACTGCTGAGCAACCATATCTTTATAAGTTCATATGATAACCATAAATTATTCAGAAGCATCCATGTACAAGTTCTTGGATCACAACATGCAGACCAGTTTGTTTGGTGTTCTGCGTAATGTCTGTGACCATGGTTCGTGGATGTCTGGAGAATTATGCTTAACTTGGAACTCCTGCCCCCACCCCCAAACCAAATTTACTTCATCCTTCACCTGTACAGTTACCCGCATTCTGTGACAAACCTACAACAAACAATTATGGCACTACCAAGTGTAAATAGTTCCAGTGTCATAATCTCTGTCTACACGTTTGGGGCTGCGACAGTTGATGTAGTTTTGCCCTGAGTGGTCTTCTGTAAGCATGTTAAATTTTTTTAGTACTGTATATTCTTTTCTTAAACAATAACTGCTGCTCTGCTTTTGTGTCAACCGGCAAATGGTACATATATCTGTTTGTCTGCATTTTTTGATTATCTTTATTTGATTGATGAATTTTCTCTGGTTATTATGAGCTTGGTTGTGCATGTTTTACACTCTTCTGTGTGCTTTTCTTCTATTTGTAAATGGAACAGATGGACTCCTGTTCGGTCTGCAAGGTTACACATTCTTGGAATATCTTTTCATGTGGTAGCCTTGTGTTTTTTTCATATACTTTTTCATTCTCAAAATAAATACTTTTCAAGTGGTATTATCTTCATTTTCTTATTTTATAGATACCCATATAATAGTGTTTTTTATTACGATCAGTTATTATCATTCCATGTGTAGATTCAAAACCATGTTTTTGTGGAAAGTGACCACTAGGTTTCAGTCTATATAATGCTTGATATTGCCCAATTCAAACAGAAAAAATAAGTTTCATGGCCATCCGGATTACTGCTCGTTCAATTAAGTTGAAGATTTCTATACCTAAAAGTGCTCTGACTATGTGACCAGTATTTGTTCTCCTGTTTCCGTTGAAAATATGATGTCAATTTTTCTTCTTTTTGGCTGGGGCGTAGAGGAAGTAAAGCCTGACGCGTAGGCTGGTTTCCGGTTGCAGAACTGCAAATTTCTTGGGGTGGTAGATTTTTTTTTTGGAGCTCGCCATTTCTGGATGTAAACCATTAATTAAGTCCATTTCTCGCTTGCAATGCGTGTAGACAAACTGTACATGCGTGTGAGAGATGAAATACCTGCCTGAATTTGCGTGTAGCCAGTTAGCCACTAGTGTATATAATCCTCTGTTCCTGTTTGCTTAATTCTAGCCTATGTATTTGACCGCACTATAGTTGCGAGTCTTTGGGAGGCCTAGAGCTCCTGGAGCTGTAGAATATGGAGTCAGTAACATGCCCTCAATGTATATTTGAAACCGTGCTGTCAGAGTAATGAAATTAATCCGCATTGTATAGTTAATTAGTCTGTGCAAGTGCGATCAAATCGATCTAGTGCGTTGGTAGCATTCGCATTCAAATAAATGGAAACGCCAGGGAATGTTTCAGTTCTCAGTAGAGTTGTTTTCCCCACACTATGAGGGATCATGGCGAAGGGGTTTTCTGGTACAAAAAATTCCAAAGCTGGAACCAACACCCAGAGTGCACAAATTTATATTTGCGATTGCACCTAATCATCAACTTTATCATAGCATGCTGTCAAAAAAAAAAACTTATCAGAGCATGCAAGCATAAGTGTATAAAGTGTAAATGCAATATCATCATCATCATCATGCAATTGAATAAAAGCCTAGCCTTACTAGCTTCGTATATCTAATAAGAAAGAATGAGGGGACGACATACGAGTCTTCCTCCGGGCCATCCTTGGGTTTGGGTCCTATCATTAGCAATCAAATAAATAATAAGATCGTGAACAAACTAATAACAAATAAAGTCCAAATCAGAACCATGGAGTAGGCATGAACAAGTAGAGTCGTAGTCTATGAATTTATAGAAAATAGTTTTAGTGAAAAAAAGTAGTAATAAATTTTTAATGTTTAAATAAGGTTTATTTATTTTCTAAAAATATGAAAATTAGGGGAAACAAGTAGCCGCCGCCTTTGAGACTTGGTTTTTATTTAGTTCTAGTTTTTATTCAAGAAATAGATTCGATTCATTTTAATTGTGACAACAAGTCCTTTTACTATGATCCAAGTCTATGTTCTTGTTTTTCTCGACTGTGTTGATCAGTCCTTTCGTGAGAAAAATCTTGAACTTTATAGTTCATTTTGTTTCAATTCATACTTGTGTTCCTATTCTTCTTGCCAAGGTCAATCATTTGCGCACAGTTAATAGCTAACATAGCAGTGTAGTGGTTGCAGTGGTTCGAATCTGAGTGATTATAAACTCATATTGT
This sequence comes from Echinochloa phyllopogon, assembly GCA_033239725.1. Taxonomy (NCBI): domain Eukaryota; kingdom Viridiplantae; phylum Streptophyta; class Magnoliopsida; order Poales; family Poaceae; genus Echinochloa; species Echinochloa phyllopogon. The sequence continues at coordinate 12,005,558 of BTCW01000008.1, forward strand.
CAACGTCAAGATCTCCACTAATGGACTTATCAGTAACTTACAGAAGATCAGACTAACAGCTCCATCAAGTGGTATCGGATTTCAGGTTGCCCGTGATGTATATCCTTTTAAATTGGTTCTGCCTTTCATTACCTATAGTCCACAAAAAACTTACAAAAAATTTGCGAGTTTCTTCTGTCCTAGAACCCTTTTGTGCTTGGCAATATCGTTATCAGATTCGCTTTGTTGAGTTTGCATCTGTGGTTAAGTCTTGTTGCTGGTCTAGTGTGTTCATAGTCGTAGTTCAATGGCCCACGTTGTTTGTGATTATACCGTCAACCCATCTCCACATTTCCCAGATAACAAATTGAGCTACATTATTACTTGACTTGTCCCACTAGTCGCCTTGCGTGAATTCCCGCACTGCAAGTTCTAGATATGTTGTGAGCCGCCCTGTGTTCATTGCCTTCATTGCAACCACTCTTGATTCATCTTGCAAACCTATTGCTGCATTAATCAGGAAAGATTTGTCATGATATCTTGATGAGAAGCTTTGCTCATTCTTGATCTCTATTGGCGAGTAGCGACACGTTGCCCTAGTCGCCGCTGACATGTTTTTCTTCGTTTCTGCCTTCCAAAACCCCTGAATTGGAGGTCCTGTCATAAAACAGTCATAAATTTTGCATAGGAACTCAAAATCGAACATTTTTTTGGAATTGGGTAGACAATTTTTTCCATCCATCCAAACTCAGCTATGCCATGTTTATCCTGCTTAGATTTTTGAAATTCGCCCCGGAAGTTGGAGTATTTGAGACCACAAGTTCCTGCACATTCTTCAAAGCACATTCTTGATTGTCTGTAGACCACATCTTGTCTCTCTTTGAGCTGAAACATTTTTTAGTTCTTACTAGTATGCTCCTTGTTTAGATAAAAATGTAAAAAAGTAGCTAAAAAATATAAAGTTGCAAAAAAAAACACCAGTCGCATTTGTATGCCCTTTGTCGTGCATCTCAGAAACTCTGCAGGAAACGGGTGCACATAACTGTTGTATTGGTGTATTTCCTCACATGTCCTTTGTTCAGGTACGTAATTCATCTCATCAGGAGGTCACCAACAAAGTTGTTTGTTATTCCATTCGTAGCCCATCTGCCTTTCTAAAAACAATTTCCTGCTCACTGCAGCTCAGATGATGCCTATGCCCCGTAAACAATTTCCTACTCATGCTCATTGCAGCTCAGATGATGCCTATGCCCCGTTTCTTGCTCCTCTTATGACAGTTACCAACTGGTGAGGAATTTCTGTTTAACAATATGATTTACTAGGACATTCTCACAGAATTCTTAGGACTAGAGTTGGTTTTGGTGCTAGCAGTAGTTTGATGGCGAGCAAATTAGCAGCATTTTTGTGAACTTTATGGATATTCTGATGTAGCAATAGGCAATAGGAAACGACAAACTTGCAGCATTTCTGACACGTAATCTATCCTTACTTATTGATGTGCGTACTTGCTAGGCAAATCTATGATCTGCTACATGGTCTAATTCTATTCTCACCTTGCAGCACTGAAACAAGACCTTTACATTTGCAAAGTTCAGAGAAACATCAAGTATCTTAACGTCTGACAGAAGAATAACTGAATACTGCAGGTAATATATGAGGTCCATGTTTTCATATAACCATCTGAGAGGGAGACTTGGATGTAGTGCTAAATAAAATTGATTGGCATTTTTTCCATTCTTTATTTATCTCTCCAAATCCTGCCTGAGTTGTTAAAATGCGTCTTATTCCACATGATTTCATTTGTAAAAAAAATAGTTAAACTCGGTTGATGATCTTCTCCATTTCTTGCTTGCATGCCCCCTAACTACCTGATGTAATATCAAGGTAACACAAACCACTTTTTCTGTTGAATTCAGTAAAAGGTGACATCTATTGTGGTTGTCGAATTTGATATTCAGAAGGAACATCGCAAAACCCTTTGACTTGTTAATTTTTCTGAAGCTTGAGAGGCTAAAATGATTACTTTGTAACAAACATTTAATATAGCTGGTTTTTGTTTGTTTTGGCCTTGTGTGCCACACGCAGTTGATCTGGATGGGGTCATGGGGCCATGGCAGCAGCCCAAGTATTTTAGTAGCTATAAATAATTGTTGCTGACCAAAATTTTCCTAACCTTGTAGTACAGTTTAGGTCTATCAAAAAAATTGGACCATCTTAGTGGCCCTTTTTCTCTTGATAATAGTTGGAAAAGTTGTGCATAATTTAGTTATAGTTTGGCATATGTTCTTTTTCTATCATTATAACTCTAGATCTATGTGATATTCTCCATTTGCAGCCATCCTTGGTTCTTCTTGCTGCACGTGTGCTTAGGACTTGATTTGGCATGCACGATCATATGATGTTTCAATGAGTAATATCACTCTTAATAAATATGTAAATCTGCGACATGTTTTTGCTTGACATGAATATGGATTCAACCGATGTATATTTGCACTAATGTTAATGATCATTTTCAGGAGCATGATCTTGAGGTTTGAGTGGAGAGCATGATTCATGAGATGATCAACATGAAGGCAACCTTAGCTTCAGTGCTGCATAGCTCATTATATTTTGTTGTTTTCAAAATAGGTAAGTGTGTTGGACACCATTGTGTGTTCCACTTGTGCGTGTGTTTGGACTAGATGCTGTGTCTGATACATTGGATGGATTATTTACAAATGTGCACAAAAAAATTATATTTTTGGATTAATGGATGTCTAAATGCTTTATTGATCATATATTGAAATCATTGTTTGAAGCTACCAATCAAATCATTGTAATATGCACTATCGTCGCATAAGAATGGCATTGCAATTATATGCTATAGCAAAAAAAAAACCCATGCAAGGAAACTTAAGGCGTGGCAATAGGATCCAACTATAGCAACCACATGCATTGGTCGTGGCAATAGAGGGACACCCTATAGGAACCACAATATTTAGTGTTGCAATAGGGAAGAAGCTTGTAGCAACCAAGTTTTTGTAGTGGCAATAGAGGTGTCACATACAACAACCACATGCATTGGTCGTTGCAATAGAGGGACACCCTATAGGAACCACAATATTTAGTGTTGCAAAAGGAAAGAAGCCTGTAGCAACCAAGTTTTTGTAGTGGTAATAGAGAGTTCATCTATGGCAACCAAAATGTTTAATGTTGCAATAAAGGGTCCCTCGTATAGCAACCAAAAGAGTAATGTTGCAATAGGGCATATATTGTGCAACGTTACAAACACGTAGCAATAGGGTCTGTTACAACACAAAGTATCGTTGCCACTTCTGCTATTGCTACATTTTCTTTATGTGGTATTACATACCTCTTGCAATACCTGGTGCGTTGCAATAGTAACGAGTGCAACACCCATGATGGTTGCTGATAAGGAGACTTACAACGCTACTTTTGAGTTGCAAAAAGATTCTTGAAGTTGCAATAGGGGGAACACAATAGCAACACCTAAAATAAACCGTGGTCCAAACTTTGGACCACGTTTGCAGTGGCAACGCCTCGCAACGCTAAAATTTCGTAGCCATTGTGTCTATTGCAACCATTTTAGCCATTTTGCAACACTTTTCCGGTGTTATATTAGACACAAAACCTTGTAGTGATTGCATGAGATAGAGGGTACTGGTTCTTTGAGTTATATCCTTTGTTTCTTGTTTCAATTTGTTGTGCTACGTCTAAGAACAATTTAAAACAAGGTAGCAAATCTATAGAGTAATATTATTAAGAATTGCTTATTAGTTTAGCACGTTGTAATATATATGTGGATGATGAAGATACATGTTACTCTGCACAGGAATCGAAACGGTTATCTTTGTAAGACTCAAGACACCACTCAAATAGGACTATCAAAAAAGAATATTTCAGTTTTGGAAATAAGACTATCAAAAGAGAATCGAGGGAGTATATATCTAAATGTTCTTTTGATGGCATGGATCTAATTTTCCTAAGGATAAAATAGAAAAATGATTGCATGAGATAGAGGTTACTGGTTCTTTGAGTTATATCCTTTGTTTCTTGTTTCAATTTGTTGTGCTACGTCTAAGAAAAATTTAAAACAAGGTAGCAAATCTGTAGAGTAATATTATCAAGAATTGCTTATCAATTTAACACGTTGTAATATATATGAGGATGATGAAGATACATGTGCTAGATTATTTGGTAGTTTGTATCGTGATATACATGATATTCTTTATTATAAAGAATGAAATAGGCTCAACATACGTTCCATGGCAAAAGATCATTTTCTCCTTGGACTACATCCACCCCGGACAAGTCTTCACCACCAGTTGATATGCCTTTAGTAACCGAGGTGATCAAATCTTCTAGTGTGTAGGTTGCAACGACCAAGAAGCCTTCTTCGAGCCCTTCGTTAAATATTGTGTCACCGCTGCAAGTGAATGGGACATATCATGCGTTATTGCCCAACTGATGGTGGGTATGAAAGTGCTCGTGATGTTGAAGTTGAACATATAGTTGTAGCTAACTTTCTTGCAGAAGACAAAGCATTGGATAGCAAAGGTAAAAGCATGGAATCGATAGCGTTGAGGCTACTACATGTTATCCATCTTATATTGTTTAGTGTGTATTAAGTGCACAAGTGGAGCCACATGAGAAGTAGCAACGTAAACACCTTTTTAATATTTTTCTCGTTGTCAACAATTGTCGTGTTCGTGCAATAATTGATCAAGAAGCTTGGTCAAGTTTGTGCAACAACTTGGTGAGTTCAGATTTGGTCAAGAAGGTTGGTTTAGCTACCCGTGCGCTTGATCATCCATACAAACTTGAATGGCTCAAAGTAAAGTCAAGGTAATACAATCTGGGAGAGTTTATTTTTACATTGGCTTGTATCATGATCATGCTGATTTGGTTGTCGTGCTTATGCAAGCTTGTTTACTTTTGTTACGTTGTCATTGGGAATATGATATAGATGCTACACATCATGGTCGTATTAATACATATACTTTCCGCATAATAGAAATATTATCATTTTACTACCATTGTCGTATGCTGAAATTGATAGGTTTGAGAAAGAACTTGCTGATAATGATAAGACCGCATGCTTCAATTTTCACAACACCTAAGGATACAATTAAGGCCCTGTTTGGTTCCAGGGACTAAAACCAAAACGGACTAAATTTAGTCCCAAAACGGACTAAAGATCCAAACTACAGGGACTAAAATGCCTCAAAGGGACTAAAACTCTCTAGCTCCACAAGAGGAGCTTATAGGGACTAAAATCCCCACTTTCCACTGGATGCCCTCGCGCTCCTCTATCCTCTCGTCTCCACCGACCCGATTCCCCTCGCACTCCTCTCCTCGCCGCCCCCTCCCCGCTCCGCCGCCGCCCGATTCCCGCTCCCTTCTCCGCCGCCGCCCGATTCCCGCTCCCTCCTCCGCCCCCTATCGGGTCGTTCCTTCAATAAGTAGTCATCCCACGGCCGGTGGCGGGCTGCGGCACCGGCGGACGCGGAGCGACGAGGCCACCGCGGCCGCGTTCCAGGGCCTGGAGCCGCTCAGGCTCCCCAGCAGCGGCAACCGCGCGCGCCTCGAGACCATCCTGTCGGGCAAGGATGGCCTCGCCGTGGCCGCGTCGCAGCCGGAACGGAGACGGCCCGACGCGCGGCGCCCGGCCGGTGGCGGGGCCGCCAGGCCGCGGCCGCGGCGGCGCTGGCGGAGCATGTCGGAACTCGAGTTCGAGGAGGTCAAGGGCCTGCAGGACCTCGGCTTCACTTTCTCCGACGCCGAGGTGGACGCCGAGCTCGCGTCCATCGTGCCGGGCCTGCGCCGGAAGCCGCCGCGCTCATCCGAGGAGGAGGACCACCGGGCCACGGCGTCGGCTCCCCCCGCGGCTGCGCCGCGGGCCGCGCCGTCGTCCTCCGCCCTGCGCCTGCCGGAGGAGGAATCCGCTCCCGCCGACCCGGCGCCGAGGAGGCCGTACCTCTTGGAGGCGTGGGACGACGAGGAAGAGGAGGTCAGGAGGGCGCTCCGGAACTGGCGGATCCCGCCGCTCGGCGACGGCGACGAGCTCAAGGAGCACCTCCGGATGTGGGCGCACACCGTCGCCTCGGCGCGGACAGAAAGAGGGAGGGGAAGGGCGCGTGCGGGAAGGAGGGGCATATGAGCAGGGGTAAAATCGTCTTTGCGCAAGTCATCAAAGCATCTTTAGTCCGTTTTAGTCCTGGGATCCAAACAGCAATTTTAGTCCCTTAGGGACTAGTTTTAGTCCCTTAGTTTTAGTCCCTGGTATCCAAACAGGCCCTAAACTGAAGGGTGTGCTTTATTTGCTATTAAATTTGATCTTGCTCTTGATGATCTTGTTTCGCATGGTAATAATTTGATGATCCATGAAAGTGTTTGCCACCATATTGTTTGACCTTGCATATTGCTCGCTGTTGTTACGAACCTATTGTTGGAAGTGGATTTAATCTTTTGTGATGCATATGTGGATTCAAGGGCGACTCCAATTCAAGAAGGTGAGGATGATGAAAACATCTCTACGCCGGATACATGCTACAAGTCATCTTCAACAACGATCTAGAGTTTGGTTCAGAGTTAGCGGATAATCCTTCACCAAAACAACCATATCTCCTTCATACAACGTTCCAATGCGGTGTTCTTTGATGCGTTGGAAAGCTAAGGAAGAGATATTTCTTTTGGTTCTGATCCAAGCTCCAAAAGACTCGTGAATCTTTCTGAGTGGACAAAATAATGTGCTATGTCATCAGATCTGGACCAACTTAGGCTATATAATTTTGTCGGGCATAGCCCATATTGTGCCCTCCCTCAATCGCCCCCAACCTTGCTTGTCCCCTTTAGGTTATAAACTCAGAAGCCACCGCTTTTGAGACTTGTGTTTTGTTTAGTTCTAGTTTTTGTTCGAGAAACATATTCGATTTATTGTAACTGTGACGACAAATCCTTTTATTATGATCCAGGTGCCTATTGTGTCGATTAGTCCTTTCGTGATATGAGCTTGAACTCCACATTTGATTTCGCTTCAATTCATACTAACAATTTCAGATTGTGTTCTTTATCATTATTGCTTGTGTTCTCGATTTGCATGTAGGGAAAGCATTCATAGCGAGGTCAATCATGTGCGCACGGTTAATAGCCAACGGAACGATGGTGTCGCGGTTGTAGGGATTCTAATCTGAGTGATTAGAAGTTCGGATTGTCAACGTCGAGATCTCTACCTATCGACTTAGCAATACCTTATGGTAGATCGAGCCAACAACTTCATCAAGTTGTGCCATGTGGCAAGCTATGGGGTTGCTAGGTGTCCTACTGATATAACCTATGTGTCTAGGGCTGTAACAACATCCTTGTGATATCAAATGTTGATCTGGACAACATGGCTTCAGATATCAAGTCAAAAGTTGACCCCACATGTACCTTTGTGAGGTCGTTGGTGTTAGAGTCTGAGTTCTAATAGGATAGGACTAGGACACGTAGTTTGAATAGAACTCTACATGTAACCGTATAGAACTTGTATGAGCCTGGACTATATAATGAAAACCCAGGCGACCCTAAAGGTCAAGCAACTCCAATTATTTTCTACGTTGCTCAATTCTTGGGTCATCTGCTCGCCCTCCCCTGGGGAGACAAATCTCTAGTCTCCCTGGGGCACCGCATCTATTAGCTAGATAGTCTCCAAAATATCATATAGTATAGCTTAGATTAGTTCTTTTTCATCTACTACATCGCCAAGGTCTTCATCAACGTGGTCTGCATCAATACGCCGCTGCCACTTCTTCCACAAGATGGACATCTCGCGTCCTCCGACACAATTTTGCAAGATGCTTCATCGACAACGGCAACGACCACGTCATCTACGACGGCAAAAGACTGCATCAACACATCGTCCTCTAACGTATGCAAGACGCAACCGTCCTCTGACATACGCAAGACCAAATCGTCCTCTGACATATGCAAGACTCAATCGTCCTCTGACATATGCAAGACACTCATGATGGCCTCCTCTGACATATGAAAGACACAATCGTCCTCTGACATATGCAAGAAGCCACCAATGACATGCTCTGATATATGCAAGGTGTCTAATCTATGATTGCAGCTCCGTCTTTACAACCCAACACATTTTTTCACCTTCAGATTGACTATGCCTTCAACAATTCGTCACCGATAAACTGCAGTCAAAGCGTCCATGTCATCTATGACACTCCCACTATGACTGTGGGAGGGAATAGAGGAGAGATAAGGGACGACACCACAAGGGGACGGAGGCACCGTCATCAGAAACACAGTTGATGATGGTGAAACGAAGAGGACGGTGGAAGTATAAGATTTCAAATTCAGTCGTTATCGTTCACTTCACTCCTGCTACGACTGAGGGGGAATGTTAGAGTATGAGTTGTAATAGGATAGGACTAGGACATGTAGTTTGAATAGAACTCTGCATGTAACCGTATAGAACATGTATGTGCCTGGACTATATAATGAAAACCCAGGCAACCTAGAGGTCAAGCCGATCCATCAATTATTTTCTACAGTTGGCACAAAACGAGAGGGGGGAGGGATAGAGAGAGAAGTTATTAAGATCTAGTTGATCCAAGTTGCATAATTTTTTTTTTGCACAGGAGTTGCTTCGAGAATACAATGAGGTCTTCGTAAAATTGATCCTTGTAAGTCTTACAATGAATTTGATTATACAGTACAGTGGCAAGGAGGAGTTTAGTTTGCTTCTTATTTATTACAAATAGGTGAAATTAGGGAATTCATAACAATTATTTCACGTGCTGGCGTCGAAGTCGAGGGACTCAAATTCGAACGAGTTTGCAGGTGAACCAGGTTAGTTGCGTGCATATCTCAATACCATGTTCTACTCTAAGTTTTGTTAAAATAAGTGAATTAAAGCCAGAGGTTAAACTTTTAAATTTTTCTAATTCATCTCCTCTTTCTATGCTATAACTGCACTCATCCCTTTCATTATAGTCTCACGTATTGGCATTGACCATGTATAGAAAAATATATTATCTCACTACCAGAATCCTTCACATCCGCCCGCCTCCTCCGCCTCGGCCATTTTTGGACCCGGTGCTGATGGGGCTTCAGCACCGGGTCCAACGGCTAGGAGCGGGGGCGGCGCGTGGATGTGTCAGGGCGGACACATTAGCACCGGGTCGTGGCAAGACCTGGTGCTAATGCGCCCCCTTTAGCACCGGGTGCAGCCAGCAACCGGTGCTAATGTGCCGAGGCCATTTCGCACCGGTTGCTGGCTGCACCCGGTGCTAAAGGGTGCACATTAGCACCGGGTCTTGCCACGACCCGGTGCTAATGTGTTTGAATATAGGGGCTTCTTCCTCCCCCGCCCGAGCCAGCTGAACACTTAGGCGCTGTGTTCATGCTGCTCGGCCGTGGGAGGGGAGGTGCTGCCCAAATTTTTTTCAAAATTTGTGAAGAATCTACTCATCTAAGGAGCACTACAAGGTACACTCTTTCATTCTCTAATGTTTTATTTAGCTTGTAATCCTTCTATGATTTAGAAATAGAGGGATTTGTGAATCAAAGTAAAGCTAGCTAGAGAGAGCTTGTGTTCTCGGAGGAGAGAGAGGAGAGAGCTTGAGTTCATGGTGGAGAGAGTGTTCATGTTGTGTTTTAAATGGAGAGAGAAGGCAAGCTAGTTAGTATTTTGTTTTGTATGACTTGTGAATAGTTATAAGGCTTATAGTAATGTAGTTTTAGAAATTACTAGAAAATCAATATAAAATGCTAGAAAATCTTATAAATTAATAGAAAATCTTATAAATTACTAGAAAATCTTATAAATTAATAGAAAATATTATAAATTACTAGAAAATCAATATAAAATGCTAGAAAATCTTATAAATTAATAGAAAATCTTATAAATTACTAGAAAATCAATATAAAATGCTAGAAAATCTTATAAATTAATAGAAAATCTTATAAATCTTATAAGGCTTATAGTAATGTTATATTTAATGAATATAGTAATGTAGTTTTAGAAATTTATTTATATAATGGAATATATATTATAATTTGTATTTATTTATATATTAATTTTTTTATCTTTAAATTGTATTGTATATTTGTTATTGGTTAATAATGTAGATGAATAGACAATGGATGTACGGGGACCCCCACGCTCAGGCGTTCCGTGATGGCCTTAGGACGTTTCTCGATGCCGCCGAGGCTAACAGGACGCCGTCCGGTTTCATGTTCTGCCCATGCACCCATTGTAAAAATATACAATCGTACAAACAAAGAGGTTGTCTTCAGGTGCATTTGATGAGGCACGGTTTCATGAGGAATTATTCTGTTTGGACGAAGCACGGTGAAAGAGGAATTCTAATGGATGAAGATGAAGAAGACGAGGCCGATGACGACATTCCGTTATTGGCTCAATACTACGGTTCCTTTGCATATGCTGCAATGGGTGATGCCGATGAGGAAGATGTTGCTCGGGAAGGCGATGCTCAGGAAAATGTTGCTCAGGAAAATGAACCTACTGATGGACTCGGGCAAATGTTGCGTGATGCCGAGAAAGACTGCGGCAATGATAAGGAACTGAAAAAGATACAGCGCATGTTGCAGGACCACAAGACTGACCTGTACCCAGATTGCAAAGAGGGGCTAAAGAAGTTGGGTAGCACACTTGAACTTCTGCAGTGGAAGGTAGCAAATGGTGTTACTGATAAGGGTTTCGAGGAGCTACTGAAACTCGTAAAGAAGATTCTTCCAGAGGGTAACAAATTGCCATCGACGACGTATCAAGCAAAACGTGTTGTTTGCCCTCTCAGTTTGGAGGTGCAGAAGATACATGCATGTCCTAATGACTGTATCCTCTATCGCGGACAGTACGAACACTTGGATCGTTGTCCGGTTTGCACTTGCGCACGATACAAGATCAGGCGGGATGACCCTGGTGATGTTGGGGGAGAGCGTTCTAAGAAAAAAATCCCTGCGAAGGTGATGTGGTATTTCCCTCTGATACCCCGTCTGAAGCGTTTGTTCAGGAACAAAGACCATGCCAAACTGATGCGCTGGCACAAAGAAGAACGTAAGCAGGATGGCATGTTGAGACACCCCGCCGATGGATCCCAGTGGAGGAACATCGACAGAGCATTCCCAGAGTTTGATGCTGATGCGAGGAATGTTAGGCTTGGTTTAAGTACCGATGGCATGAACCCTTTTGGTGAAATGAGCAGTAGTCATAGCACTTGGCCCGTGACTGTTTGTATCTATAACCTACCCCCCTGGCTCTGCATGAAGCGGAAGTTCATTATGATGCCAGTGCTCATCGAAGGCCCAAAGCAACCTGGCAACGACATTGATGTGTACCTAAGACCATTGGTTGACGAACTTTTGCAGCTGTGGAAGAATGAAGGTGTTAGCATGTGGGATGAGGACAAGCAGGAGCAGTTTGACCTTCGAGCACTGCTTTTCATAAGCATCAACGACTGGCCTGCACTAAGTAACCTATCAGGACAATCAAACAAAGGATATAAAGCATGCACTCACTGTTTAGAGGAAACCGAAAGCATGTATTTGAAACATTGTCGTAAAGTTGTGTACATGGGTCACCGTCAATTCCTTCCGGCGAAGCATGAGCTACGAAAGAAATGTGCGCATTTTGGCGGGAATGCTGACCGCCGTACAAAGCCGAGACACCGGAGTGGAGAAGAGCTATTTGATATGGTGAAGGACCTAAACGTGGTGTTTGGCAAGGGAGACGGAAGCCAGGCTGCTCTGACGAGCGAGGATGGTCGTGCCGCGATGTGGAAGAAGTCTATCTTTTGGGAGCTAACTTATTGGCAACGTTTAGAGGTCCGTAACGCGATTGATGTGATGCATCTGACGAAGAATCTTTGCGTGAACTTGATAAGCTTCCTGGGTACTTATGGGAAGCCAAAAGACACACTGGAAGCACGTCAGGAGCTGAAACGATTGAAGCAACGGACTAATCTACATCCAGAAAAGAGAGACAAAGGACGCCAGTACTTGCGTCCTGCCAGCTTCACTCTCAGCAAAGAGGAGAAGGCAAGCATGTTTGAATGCTTGAACAGTATCAAGGTTCCGTCTGGCTACTCCTCCAATATTAAGGGAATAATAAATATGAAAGAGAAGAAGTTCACAAACCTGAAGTCTCACGACTGCCATGTGTTGATGACATAGCTGCTTCCCGTCATACTCAGGGGTGTGCTACCAGTTAACGTGCGGAAAGCCATTGTGAAGCTATGTGCATTCCTCAATGCAATTTCTCAGAAGGTGATCAATCCAGACCATTTAGATCAGCTACAGAACGACGTGGTGCAATGTCTTGTCAGCTTTGAGATGATATTTCCACCATCCTTCTTCAATATCATGACACATCTATTGGTTCACCTCGACAAAGAGATTCGTATATTGGGCCCAGTATTTCTACACAACATGTTCCCATTTGAGAGGTTTTTCGCTGTCCTAAAGAAGTATGTCCGTAATCGTTCTCGTCCAGAAGGATGCATTGCTAAGGGATACGAAACAGAGGAGGTCATTGAATTCTGTGTTGACTTTGTCGACGATCTTATGCCGATTGGTGTGCCCGAATCCCATCACGAGGGGAGACTTGGTGGAAAGGGCACACTAGGGAGAAGATCGATGGTGATCAAGGACGTTGAGACATTTCGTAAAGCGCACCTCACAGTTTTGCAACAATCAACCTTAGTTGCTCTGTACATCAAGGAGCACATGCAGATTCTCAAGGACGAAAACTCAACAAAGTCTGCGGCCTTCATTCAGCGTCTGCACAATAGTACTTTCGCCGATTGGTTGCGAAGACGTCTTATGGGTGTCGAGGGCATTGATGCGCAGCCAGCTTTTGTAGCTAGAGGTCCATCGAGCACGATCTTGACATTCCAAGGATACGACATCAATGGGTATACATTTTACACAAGAGCCGAGGACAAGAAAAGCACCAACCAAAACAGTGGTGTCCGGATCGACGCGACAGACACCAATGGCAATACAAACTCATGCTATGGAATCATAGAGGAGATATGGGAACTAGAGTACGGACCTTTGAAGATCCCACTGTTCAAGTGCCAATGGGTGAAGCTGACTGGAGGAGGTGTTAAAGTTGAAGCGGACTATGGAATGGCGTTAGTGGACCTAAACAAGATTGGCTTTCCAGACGAACCGTTCGTCCTGGGCAAAGCTGTCACACAAGTTTTTTATGTGAAGGACATGGCTAGCAGACCGAAGAAAGGGGCGGATAAGAAAGGTGGGGGTAAGCAATTGGACCCATCACAAGACGAGCCAAAGCGTCATATAGTTCTTCCTTGAAAGAGAAAAATCGTAGGAGTTGAGGACAAGACGGATGAAGATTATGATATGCTCGATGGCCGGCCTCCATTCTCATTGGCTGATGACCCAAGCATCCTGTTAGCGGCGGAGGAGACACCGTATCTGCGGCGTGATCACAATCAAGGAACATTTGTAAAGAGGAAGTTTATTAGTGTCCGAGTAAACGATGATGCCATGTAATTTAATTGCATTATGTTCCACCTATGTTCTAAGATTTTCTATTGATTTATAAGATTGTTTTTATTAATTCTAGCATTTTATATTGATTTTCTAGTAATTTATAAGATTTTCTAGTAATTTATAAGATTTTCTAGTAATTTATATTGATTTTCTAGTAATTTATAAGATTTTCTAGTAATTTATAATATTTTCTATTAATTTATAAGATTTTCTATTAATTTATAAGATTTTCTATTAATTTATAAGATTTTCTAGCATTTTATATTGATTTTGGAAACTGGGCGCCAAACGAAAATTTGGGGCCTTTAGCACCGGGTTGATCTAAAATCCGGTGCTAAAGGCCCCCAATTTTCGTTTGGCGCCAGTTACGGCCTTTAGCACCGGGTGTAGAAGACCCGGTGCTAAAGGTCCTTTAGCACCGGGTGGTGGGAAGACCCGGTGCTAAAGGGGGGCCTTTAGCACCGGGTCGTGGCTGCACCCGGTGCTAAAGGCCACGACCGGTGCGGCGGGGCCAAAGACCGGCCTGGCCACGGAGGCCGTGCGGCAGCTGGCCACGTCACCGGGCACACACGTGCCACGTCACTGGATGAACAAGAACAATTTTTCTTTTTAATCTCTGTATAAAAGTTGTAACTAGTCGTTCTCCCTCGTACAAACTTCAAAAAAGATCATTTTTCTTCCTAAAAATTCCTAAAATCATACTCTATCAAGTTATGAAACTTATTAATGTTATTACTTTGAAAAATCTTCTCGTGTGAGACTGTTTGAACAATCCAAATTTTGAATTAAAAATGACAACTACAACCAAGGTTTTTTTCACACTAGGTGATGTCAAATGAAAAAGTGATGAATACCAAAGTTTCATATTTCATCATGATCTACAATCTTTATTTAGGTCATTTTGTCATTTTCAAAATGGGTAATAACATGTAGTACCAATTTGACAAGTCTCTAACAAAGTTTTAGAAACTATGCGAGTGAATCTAGGATTAATGAACAATATATACTACCACTTTCTCAAATGCAAAAATGACTGAAATAAAGATTGTAGATCTTGATGAGATATGAAATTTTGGTATTCATGACTTTTTCATCTGAGACCATTTAATGTTCCAAAATCTTTCTTTTAGTTATCAATTTTTGTAATTTATAAGATTTTCTAGTAATTTATAAGATTTTCTATTAATTTATAAGATTTTCTATTAATTTATAAGATTTTCTATTAATTTATAAGATTTTCTATTAATTTATAAGATTTTCTAGAATTTTATATTGATTTTCTAGTAATTTATAAGATTTTCTTATTTAATATATATTTTTAATAGGTATTAATAACTGAATTAAAACAAGTATTAATAACTATATATTAAAAACTATATTTATAAGATTCCCAAATAGTAGCCCCCGGTGCTAAAGGCCGGTTTGGAAACTGGGCGCCAAACGAAAATTTGGGGCCTTTAGCACCGGGTTGATCTAAAATCCGGTGCTAAAGGCCCCCAATTTTCGTTTGGCGCCAGTTACGGCCTTTAGCACCGGGTGTAGAAGACCCGGTGCTAAAGGTCCTTTAGCACCGGGTGGTGGAAAGACCCGGTGCTAAAGGGGGGGGCCTTTAGCACTGGGTGCTGTATACACCCGGTGCTAAAGGGCCTTTAGCACCGGGTCGTGGCTGCACCCGGTGCTAAAGGCCTTCGTCTGGCGCACAGTTACGGCCTTTAGCACCGGGTGTAGAAGACCCGGTGCTAAAGGGCCTTTAGCACCGGGTGGTGGGAAGACCCGGTGCTAAATGGGGGCCTTTAGCACCGGGTCGTGGCTGCACCCGGTGCTAAATGCCCCGGACTTATATAGGCCGGGGACTTCTCTCCCCTCCCTCACTTCGCCCTCCTCTCCTCTAGATCGAAACCGCCGGCGCCCCCTCGTCTCCTCAGCCGCTACCGCCCGTCGCCCGTCGTCGTGCCGCCGCCCTCGTCCCGGGCCGCGCCGCCGTCCCCGCACCCGTCGGTCGTCCCCGCGCCCGGCCGTCGGTCGTCCCCGCCACCGTCGTCGTCCCTGCGCCCGTCGTCCCCGCGCCGGCACCCCTCGTCCCCGCGCCGCCAGTCGTCCCCGCGCTGGTGCCGCTCCTCTTCCTCTCGCCGCCGCCGCCGCTCGTCCCCGCGCCGCCGTCGCCCGCCGCCCATCACGCAGTGAGCCTCTGTGAAGCCGGCCTTCGTGCCGTGCGTGCATGTTTGTGAGCCGGCCTTCGTGCCGTGTACGTGTTTGTGTGTGCAGGTACCCGTTGCATGGCCGAACACGTTCGGCCATGCACATTTGCTTAGCGAACGTGTTCGGCCATGCGCATTTGGTTAGCGAACGCGTTCGCTTAACCAAATGCGCTTAGCCAAACGCGTTCGCTAAGCACATACATTGAAAATATTAGAAATTACATTGAAATGTATATTGGAAATGTTATATTGGAAATGTATATTGGAAATGTTATATGTTTGAAATGTATATTGGAAAATGCTTCATTTAAATGTATTGGAGATATTTACATTGAAATGTATATTGGAAATGTTATATGTTTGAAATGTATATTGGAAAATGCTTCATTTAAATGTATATTGGAAATTCTATGTATATTAGAAATATATGTGCTTCATTTAAATGTATATATTTCTTATCAATTATTTTTAAATTTATGTATATTAGAAATATATGTGCTTCATTTAAATGTATATTGGAAATGTTATATGTTTGTATAATGTATACTATCGAAAATGTTTATTATCGGAAATTCTATGGCGTACCCGAACCCACCGCGCACCCGAACCCTTTAGCGAATCCGTTTTTCGCGCACCGACCCCCTTAGCGAACCCTTAGCGAATCAATTCACACCGCGCACCCGAACCCCTTGGCGAATCCTTTTTCACGCATCGACCCCCTTAGCGAAAATGTTAGAAATATTGGGAATATGTATGCTTTGTAAATATTTCTTATCAATTATTTTTAATTCTATAGATGGCGGACAACAACAACCCCGTCCCACCCATGCAAGAGGACAACAACACCCCTGTCCCACCCATGCAAGAGGACAACGGCACGTTCTTTGCGAATCAACTTTTCAATATTGTAACCCAACCAATGTCCATGGATGATGTGTTGGGGATCATTGGAAGGGACGACAATATCCAAGGCGACAATGTTGCAAGGGCCGAAAATGTTGAAGGGGCCACCTCTGCTATTGAAGGGGCCGGTAACGAGCCCTCGTCTAGTCAGGTGTGTATATAGATAACATAAATTTGTACTGTACATGTCAATTATGTATACCATCTCTATATCATCTCATATATATGTAATTTGTGTAGGCCGCCTCTGCTAAGAAATCAAAATGATCGACCACGAAGAAGCTGAAGGATGTCAAGTTACACATCACCCGAGTGGAGGATGACGGGGAGCCAGTTGAGCCCCCAAAAGTGGCCAAGAAATTTGTATCTTAGTGCGGGGTAATTGTACGGGACAATGTGCCCATTAGTATCAGAAAATGGAAGTCCACGGACCCCACTGAGGAGTACGTGCTCCCCGATACAGATAAGGAGATGCTATGGAGGGAATTAAAGGCAATATTCGACTGGCCTAGCACTCATTAAGCAGAACTGAGGGATTGGGCAATGAAGAAGATGGCAGTTCTGTTTCAGGATTTCAAGAAGAAGTTGTACTCGCAATTTCTCAAAATAGGAGAGGCCCCGGATCCTGAGAAGTATAAGAAGATCACTGATGATGAGTGGGAAGCATTCCTTGAGTAAAAAACCTCCGAAGAGGGTGCAACGGCTAGCGCTAGAAACGCTGGAAACGCCGCAAATAAGAAGTACTCTCATAAGATGGGTCCGGGAGGTTACAAGGCAAGCATCGCTAAATGGGAGAAGATGGAAGAAGATCTATATGCTAGAGGCATCACTCCAGCGACACATGACTGGCCCACAAGGACCAAGCATTGGTACTATGGTCATGGAGGCACCCTAAGCCCAATCGACGGCTCCTTAGTTTTTCCCGAGGACTTGCGAGAACTAGCTCAGCGTCTCCTCGATATCCTGAGGGCATCTGAGAGGGGAGAATTTGTTGCTGATAGAGACAGAGATGAGCTAACCTATGCCTTAGGGAACAAGGAGCATCCTGGACGGACGCGCGGCGTAGGCACAAGCATCTCATGGAAGAAAGGTTTCCAAGAGCACGCCGCCACCTATAGGAGCCGTTCGAGGAAGAAGGCCGAATATGAGCAGAGGGTGAGGGACCTAGAGCAAACGGTTGCCGCCCAGGGCTCAAAGCTCCAAGAAATGGAGTCAGAGATGGAGCGACGGATGAAGGTAGCATGGCTGCAGATACAACAAGCCACAGGCGGGACCGGTTCCACAGAGCCTGCACCTCTCCAACAAGCCGCAGGCAGGACCGGTTCCACAGAGCATGCACCTCTCCAAGATGCGGCCCTTATTAGCCCTCCACAACAATATCAAAGCAGTCACGCTTCCACACAGGCCGCCGAAGCGGTCCGTTACACCGTGGATGAAATAACTCAACGGACCGCGTGCGAGCTTGTCGTCAGGCAGAAGAACTTAGCTGTGGTGGTACGTATGCGACCTTAGTTCGTACTGCATACATTTCACCGTAAATACCATTCATTTACTAACTTTCTTTGTGACTACTAACATATCAGGTCGCATACGGTATGACCAAACGTGTGGAAGAAGGGCAAAAATGGCACTGCAATGACATTCCACATGGTTACGTACCTGTTGAGGTGGAGCAAGTCGTCACCAACTGGGAAGACTTGGAACTTGACATCCCCAGAGGTGACGGAGAAACAAAACTCGGTCAGTGTTCTCACTGCATCATTCTATGGAGCAAGGCAGACGTCGTCATACCCGGTACACCTGCGGCTACCAACAAGCCTCCGTCACCTCCAAGAGATCCACCGGATCATGATGATTCTCCGAGAGCTCCTGATGCAAGCCCGTCTCCTCCGCCGAAGAGGTTTTCGTCTCCTCCGCCGAAGAGGTCTCCGTCTCCTCCGCCGAAGAGGTCTCCGTCTCCTCCGCCGAAGAGGGGACGCCGCACTAAAGCCTCTGCCCCTACTCCACCAGCGAAGAAGGCGCGGAAAACCAGAGAGAAGCCCGCACCAGAGAAAAGAGCGGGTGAGAATACTCTAGAGGAGCTCGAAGCCTCGGTCAAAGCAGACACAAAGAGGCAAATGGCCGAGTGGAGGAAAATACCTGAGCCGGAGCCGAAGCTTGATCCCACCGTCGTCAAGTCATTCCTCGGTAATTTAAGCAAGGGTCAACAGAAGAAAGTAATAGTAACAGACTATGACCGCTCATTACTGAAATCTCGCCGGAAGCGGAAGGCTGTAGATAAGGAGGCGGGCCCATCCAAAAAGGTTCCTCAGCTCGGCCAGCAACCTCAGCGGCCCTTGGGTCCATTGCCATCTCTGGACGAGCTTAACGTGCAACGAGTAATGGCCGAGACTGGACTAACCAGAGCGCAAGTCCTGGGGGAAGAAGAGGTGCCTGTAAACACAACGCTGAAGTGGCCGTTTAAGCTTGGCGAGCCTATGGTCCCTCCTGAAATGGAGAGCAAGCTACAGACGAAGATGCGCCGATTCCATGAGTGGTACTTGGAAGAATCAAGAAGGAATAAACGGCGCATGATCAAAGTAGGCGTGAAGGACCATGATTTCTACAATGGTGACGAGGATTGGGTCTGGCTGAGGTTTAAGGATATATATGAGCTGTACCACCGCGACGCCATGGACGTGGATTTGATCACCTGTTGGACACTGTAAGTACTTTGTTGTTGCTTATAATTCACAGTTTGAAAACAATAATTCCAATCTATGCTGACGCGGGCTTTATTTATTGCTTAACATATGCAGAATGGAGATTCAAAAATGTCGGAGATCCAGGATATATGACGTTGGTTTCGTGGATCCTCGAAGGATAAGTGAAAATATGATATTTATGAATCCTGAGGAAACATATGGAAACCTATACAAGTACATTAAGAAACAAAATTACTGTGCCTCCATACTAATCCCGTACAACATCGAGTGAGTACATACACAAGCTTCTTCTTATACTGTCTGTGTACTATTTCATTTCTGATTATAATGTATACATGTATACAGACTCCACTGGTTCCTAATAATATTGTGTCCTGACCGGGGTGTCGTGAACATCTTTGATTCATTGCACACTCCAAAAGAAAAACTACAGAACATCATGGACATGATGACAAGGTGATGTATATTTTCCCCTACTTAATTCACCCCTTACACTCGCAATGACTTAACTCAATTTTTTTGTTCGCAGGGCCTGGATTCAATTTCGTCAAGAACACCCGGGTATTCAACATGAAACACTAAAATGGAACATTGGCTTTCCGGTAAGCAAGTAATTTGTACATGTAGGCCTCGGCTAATATATTATATGAATTTTACTTAATTTCTTTTGGTCAACAGTGTGCCAAACAGGGGCCGGGAAATAATTTATGTGCATACTATGTTTGCGATTACATGTGGAATTGGGGACATAAAAAGCTTACACAACACGATATTATGGTACGTAATAATAAACACATTTCCATTATTATTAAGTGCACAATTATTGTCTCCAACTCGGCGGATTAAATATCTTTCAATTATTTGTAAATTATAGATGTTGAACCTGAAGGAAGAGTCCCTAGAGCTAGAAAGAATTGACGCAGCTGCAGAACAGCTCGTCGGATGGATCTGGGACGAGGTTGTCAATCCTCGAGGAGAATTCCACTCGCCAATACTGGAGGACGTGCCGGACAGTCCAACAAGCTAGTCGTCAATCTTAATTAAGTAGAAAATACAGTTTAAATATATATAACTCGAGTTGACATGCATGAATATCTACTTTTGTAATATATATGTCTTCTATTTTGATGAAATGTCAGCTAATATGAATATAGAGTCGGCCGAATACGCATTAGAATACACGTATTAGAATATATACGTATATAGACGTGCATGCATGGCTACTGAAAAAAGCAAAAAAAAAAAGAAATCCGGGGCCTTTAGCACCGGTTGCAGACAGCAACCGGTGCTAAAGGCAGGCCCTTTAGCACTGGGTGCAGCCACGACCCGATGCTAAAGGCCCTGCTAAAGGCGCTGCGGGGCAGGCCCTTTAGCACCGGGTCGTGGCTGCACCCGGTGCTAAAGGGTCCCTTTAGCACCGGTTATTCAACCCGGTGCTAAAGGGGTACCCCTTTAGCCTCGGATTAGTTGCACCGGGTGGAAAACCCGGTGCTAAAGGGCTTTCCCACCCGGTGCAGATGTTGATCATTCTAGTGTCTACAATATACGTTATCAACATGGTTTTACTTTAGTAGCTATATACTATACATACTTGTGTAAAATAATTAACTAACGAGTGATGAGCTCAAGGTGTACGCATAGGCACCCACGTGGCATCTAATGACGACTGGGTTGACTACGTGGCAAAATATTATAGCTGTCCCTGTGCTAGTAAGAGCAATTCCATTGCGTCCTCTGTTGTCCCCTATATCCTATTCCTCACCATGGCGTCTACAAAAGATAATCGCCAACTGCATCGAGCCGCCGAGAGAAACTCTGCAGAGATGGCGCCCATGTGCAGAACCGAGAGTGGCGCCGGAGGTGTCGACGATGATGACAGCAGGAGCGAGCAGGCCGAGGAGGTCTCGTCCTACTGCCTGATCAAATGCCCGAGGCACCTCAGCGACCGTGGATTCTTCACCAGGCTGCCGGACAGGTACGTCCTGCCGGCCTCCGAGCGCCCCGGCGACGGTCTCGGCCGGGTGAAGCTCCCCGTCGTCGACCTCGCGCGCCTCCGCGACCCCCGCCACCGCGCCGCCGCCGTCGGGGCAATCGACGCCGCCTGCCGCGACTACGGATTCTTTCAGGCCAGTAAATAAACCACACAGATCAGGTGTTCCAGGTGTTGCCATCTCGATTTATTACTTCCATGCAAGCATATAGCTAAGAGCGTGTACGTGTGCACACAGGTGGTGAACCATGGCGTGGAGCCGGAGGTGATCGCCGGGCTGCTAGGCGCGGCGCGGCGGTTCTTCGAGCTGCCGGTGGAGGCGCGGGCGCGGTACATGTCGGCGGACGTGCGGGCGCCGGTGAGGTACGGCACCAGCTTCAACCAGGCCAAGGACGCCGTGCTCTTCTGGCGGGACTTCCTCAAGCTCGCCTCCGGCCAGCCGCTGCAAGCCGCCGTCGCCTCGTGGCCCGACGAGCCCGCTGACCTCAGGTACACAACTACTCCGATCCTGCCAATTCTAGCAACTTACAAAGGTTTAATATTCAAATGGAATCCTCAATGACTTCAGCGCTGTACTCGCATTCAGACAAAAATGTTGAAATGATTTGTCCTATTATTCCAATTCTAGGTATAAGCCCATTTAGATTTGTGCAGAGTTAGTAAACTTACTAAAGTCAAATATTCAATGGAATCCTCAGCTCAATGATGAATTCAGGATATACGTCCAAGTGCACAGCACCACAAATTATTCTAAGGTAGTTAATTATGCATTGGTGCTAATTCCATGCGTCAATCTTGGTCATCTCGATCTCTTGCTTCCATCCTGTTGCAGTATTATTTCTTCAGTTGTTAATTTAATTCCATTCTGTATTATGTGTCCCATTCATGCAAAAGTGTTGAAAATGTTTGTGCTTAATGGAGGCTATAAAGTATAAACACCGCCATGATGATGCCAATTACCCGCTGGCAAGTGGCAAGGGCATTCAGAATGTCTCCAAACAAAGAAAGTGGTAGTCAACGTCAGCGTCATCGTTACTGTGTGGCTAAACATTGATAGTTCACTAGTTAAACTATTCAAATTTTTTACTTCTTGCGGCCAACTATGTGCAACTTGCATTGGACCACTATCTTCTATTATAATATATTTGAAATGCATGAAAGATGTTTTGAGCACAAATCCATAGTTATTAGGACCGGACCGGTCATCGAACCGGTAACGCTCTCGGTTCATTGGTTCAACCGTTAAGAACCTGTTGAACCACCGGTTTAATAGTTTTGAACCGCTGAATCAAACCGTTCAGAATACTTAGAACCGGTGTAGTATAAAGTTGATAATTAACATATATAGTTGATATGAGGTCTCAGTCTTTTTAGTGACTAAAAAATATTTTTCTTACAATTTTTAGGTATAGTCTGCATTTAGCTTATTTTTCACCGTAAGAATCTCAATCACGACTAGCAGAAAAAAAAAGTATCATACCTCACCATGAACCAGGAAGGGAGCGAATGGCCACCTCGGTATTGCTAAAATCTGCAGGCCGTCTTCATTGCTGGCTGCCACGGCGGCTTCCAAGGCAACGCATGCATCTTGGAAAACGGCGCCTCGATAAACGCGGAAGGATACAGTTGCCGTGTGATAGAACTCAATAGCTGTGGGGTCCACCAAGTAAAAAAAATCAGCCTACAGCCTGTTCATCCGGTTTTTATCGGTCGGGACGGTCTTTTAAGTGAACCCAACCGTTAAAGCCTCCGGTTCTGGTTTTTTCTAG
Source organism: Echinochloa phyllopogon (assembly GCA_033239725.1). Classification (NCBI taxonomy): domain Eukaryota; kingdom Viridiplantae; phylum Streptophyta; class Magnoliopsida; order Poales; family Poaceae; genus Echinochloa; species Echinochloa phyllopogon. The sequence goes on from BTCW01000008.1 coordinate 12,028,641, forward strand.
TCAGACCGCCGGTCCGGTTCGGTCCTAATAACTAGGCACAAATCTACACATGGATATGTACGTTTTCTCAAGTTGTTGACAAAGTTACGAAAGTTTGTCAGGTCACGTATGGGATAGTGTCGTCGTTGAGAATTACTCCCCTCATTTCTAAATGTTTGACACTGTTGACTTTTGGTTATCATAATCTAGCTAGTGCAAATGTGCAAAATATAGTTCATGCTCAAAGTATCTTTAGTGATAAAACAAAGGACAACAACACAATGATGCTCATACTTAAATAATTTTTTTTGTAAGACTCATGGTCAAACAATACGTCTAAAGTTAATGTTGTCAAATATCTAGGAGGAGATAGAAATTATCATGTGTTTTTTCAATGCTATTTAATGTTTTATAAGTTGCACATTTACATTCATTCATTCTTTATCTATCTAGGGGAAAAAATCTACATCGTAGGATATCTATACGTAGAGGCCCCTAATCTATCTTAGGATATTGTGCGCCTATATATATATATATATATATATATATATATATATATATATATATATATACTACCGAATACTCCCTCCCGTTTCATATTAGATGTCGTTTAGGACAGCGACACGGTCACCAATGCACAACTTTGACTTCTTTTTTCTATAAAAATATTTATTGAAAAGTTATATATGTATATCAATCTATTTATATGATTTTCACATTTCCAAACTCAAACCTCGTTCAAAACGATTTCTAATATGAAACCAGAGGGAGTATATATCATCATTCATTTCATGCATGTAGGGAAGTAGCAGTCAGGTACGCATTGGAGAACCATCGGCTGTTCATGGAGCTCGTGGAGGCGGCACTGGAGGCTCTGGGCATCCCCTGCCGCCGCGGCCTGCTGCAGGAGCTGACGGCGGGGTACTCACAGATCATGCTCAACTGCTACCCGGCATGCCCACAGCCGGAGCTCACGCTGGGGCTGCCGCCACACTCCGATTACTGCCTCCTCACGCTCCTGCTGCAGGACCATGTCGAGGGCCTCCAGGTCATGTACAATGGCCGCTGGCTCACCGTCGATCCAATCCCAGGATCTTTCGTCGTCAACGTCGGCGACCACCTTGAGGTCAGCAGATAACGTTCATTGACACTTGGAAGCAGCACGGAAGCTAGCTGTAGTAAAATTATTTAATTTAGAGCTGCCATGAGTATAAAAATGATGTTACATGCTGTTTAACTTCGACATTTGTGCCGACTAGAATACAGACGACAAGCAGATCGAGATACACCACGAACCAGACAAATGCAGAAGAAAAATCAATGTTGTGCAAAACCATCGTCGGCAATTAAGTATATACTGTAAGGATAAGATCTGTCTAGGCAGCTAAACTAGCTTAATCATGTTTCGGCATTTTGCGTCTTGATGTGTACATCCACTGATCCACCGTCACAATCACAATATTACATATAATATGAAATAGGTAACACGTACAAAATAAATTACGACTACATGTGATGTGACATCAAAGACATAGTCTACTATGAAATGGCCACCCATTCCGAGCAAGAAACTCCATGGCCACGACCTCCTTAGCATATGACATATCTACCAGAGCGTGCGTGAGGGGGCAGTAATCGGAGTGTGGCGGCAGCCCCTAAAAATTGATTGCACATAGGAAGGATGCCGCCCTGTTCGCTTGGTTTATCAGCAGCCAGCCAGCAGTATTTTTCTCTCAGCAGAAATCACCACCAGTCACCCAGCCTGCCAGCAGTATTTTTCTCTCCGCACAAATCAGCACCAGTCACCAGCCATAAGCCAGCCGAACATGTATTTCTTCTTTGCCATATTGCCAAAAATAGGACAGCCGCACCCACTAGAGCTTTTCTTCTTTGTTTAACTCCTGTATTGTCAAGCCAATCATCCATTCCTAGGAGCATACTAATTCAATGCCGATTTGAACTATACGCCAACAGGCTTAGCATAGTGGCACTTAAAAAAAATGATGATAGCAATGGGTTAAAAATTTCGGCGAAATTTCACCGAAATTTCACGAATTGTTTATGTTTCATATTCATCAACTTAATAGTTGCATAGCCATAAATCATGCTAATCATTTATTTAGATGTAAAAATTTAGAAAATCATATAATTTAATGAAGACTCTAAAAATATTTCGCGAATTTCAGTAATTTCGGTGGTGACCGAAAAAATTCCGAAACCGAAATTTAAAACCTTAGCATAAGAGTCTGTGTCTTTAATGGTTGCGACAAAATGTTGATGAAGTAGTATGTAATAGTGTTGTACACGTACTATAGAAATAAGAAGTCAAAGCAATGAGCTGTATAGCTAAGCATCATATACCTCAGCTTATCCAAGTATTAGGTACTGTCACATCTTTAGGTTGGGGTTTGATAATGACAACAGCAAAAATCCAATGGGCCTCCACCAAACCAGGCCAACAGAGCACGGTCTGTGAACAAATTAACAACTTCTTACTATCGTAATCAAATTGAACCTCCCGGAACCAATCAAGATACTCTTTTTTTGTGCCGGCTTGAATACATACAAGTACATCCACCACTAACTAGACAAATGCAGAACAAAAGAATGTTGTGCAAACCATCGTCGGCAAATAAATATATACCGTAAGGATAAGAGCTGTCTAGGCCACTAAACTAACATAATCATGACATGCATTTTGCATCTTTGATGTCTACAGCCACCGTCATACTATTACATATAATCTAAAATAGGTAACACAAAATAAATTAGGACTACATGTGACACCAAAGACATAGGCTACTATCGAATGGCCACCCATTCCTTGCAAGAAACTCCATGGCCACAGCCCACAGCCTCCATAGTATGGCATATCTACAAGATATCCCTTCACGGTCTCCTTCTCCGACAATCTCTAGAATATTAACCAATAATACGTGTGCCCGTAAAAATTGCACATATGAAGGACGATATAGTTCTATCAAAAAGCAGCATCGGATATAACCATATTGCCAAAAACAGGACAGCCACCTCCCACTAGAGTTTTTCTTCTTTGTTTAACTCTTATATTGTTGAGCCAATCCATCAAATCCTAGAATCAAGTACATTATTGGCTCTATCTTATAGACCAATATAATGTATCCATAAACAATCTTGAGAGTACTTAACAAATAACTTGGTGCCACACGGACTCAATGGAAGACCCGCCTGCGCGACTCTGTGAAACAATAGCAATGGCTGTAGCTGGAACGTTAGTAGACGACGACCCTAGGGCTCAGCGGCAGACATCGGTTTTCCGCTGTTCTCTAAACTATACTACCATCATGGTCACATGATATGATTCATATCCACCCTGTTCTTTATTGACACATGAAAGTTTTTGTGTCAAATTTTTACTCCGACTGATGATAACGTGGAGCATATATATGCTTGCAGATCTACAGCAATGGGCAGTACAAGAGCAAGCTCCACCGGGTGCGGGTGAACTCGACGCAGGCGCGCATCTCGGTGGCTTCATTCCACAGCCTTCCGGCAGAGCGTGTGATCGGCCCAGCGGCAGAGCTCATTGACGAGGGAAATCCGCGGCGGTACATGGACACCGACTACGCCACCTTCCTCGCCTTCCTCGCATCCACGGAAGGCAAGCACAAGAGCTTCCTCCAATCTAGGAAGCTATAGCATATGCTGACCCCTCATCAAGAAATAATCCCTGTATAGCTAATAGAATTGCTAATGCACTCAAATAAAGGTCGATTCCAGCAGTACATGTATATGCCTATGCGTTGTGGGCTAGTATAACAAGCTTGGTTTACTGGTTGGACGTTAATTAAGAGCGATCCATGGCTTGCACGCGGCTGCCAACAATGCATATATAAATGTATTCTAGTTCTGATATTTTACTAGTGAACTTTATTAGTCTGTTCTTATGCAATATTATTATTACTATGGCGACTGCCAACACCCGGACATCCGATCCTAGCGTGTTACCCATCCGACGGTGGCCCCACTGCACTACACTCAGTGGCAACATCTATAAACATTCTATATGCAACATCCAAAGAACTCATGTGTAACACATCAAAAGACACCATTTGGAAAATCAAAATTATCTGCCAAAAAAAAACACTTCTAGCTGTCTCAAGTTTCAAAAGAAAATTTTACACCGACACACACAATCATGTTTCACACAACATGATGCACCCTGCCCCATCCCAGTCGTTTCCTTACTAGCCTACCCCAACGTGGTGTACCCTGCCCCACCCGTGTAGTGAAGACGTCGTGCTCCACACATCATGACCTAAATCTCCCTCCTTCTTCATCTCCTCCATGCTCGAGCTCCAATCCTAGGAGTCTCAATACATGTACATTTATGCTCCAAAATGCATAAATGTATTTTCAGCATGCGCACTGGTAACACCGGCCTGGACATCCGATGGGAGACTTCTGATCGGACGCTCTGGTGGCGAGATGCAAAATTAAAAAATTAATGCCATGTGCATCATGAAGAATGATGTCTGCAACAGTGCAACATCAAAATCAAATGTTCGACACATTAATAAAATGTAACAAAACTAGTCCACATACTGTTGGCTCCATGAATAATCTCCACTCCCTATCCTATCTCAAAGATAAAAACATGAAAATGATTTCAAAATCATACAAAATCAAGTTTCGGTTCCCTAAACCACAACATTATTAAAGACATAGAAATTTGCAATTGCAACATCTCAAAACTCCCATTGCAGCATGCCAAAACAGTTACTTAAACATGAAACGAAGTTAATGTAGCAAATTGTCAGTAGCACCATATTAATTAAGATATCTGATAACCTTTTGCAACATTCTAAAACAAAGTTGGAACATCCCTATTTAATATTGCAACATCGAGAAATAACAACCACGACATCATGGATAAACTTCTGCAACATCGAAAAATCCAATGTTCCCAAAATCACCTTTGAACCTTATTATCGAGCTTCTCACAAATCAAATATATTCTTTCCACTGGAATCATGCTCTTTATCGCCTTGCCACTAACTTCGATCTTATGGTCACATAGATTATTGATGCCACCAAGGATAAGCTCTAGCACCTTGTACACCCTCCCCACCGGTTGTCACATGTGATCTCGCTCGAAGGAGGACCGTATACGGAGGGGCTTGCCACGCACTACTGTTGCTCGGAACCCCACTTCAAGGAGGCCGGCATGCGGCACTACCGGAATCCGCCAATATGCCGTGTGCCAGCGGCACACGGCAAAGGCACTATTATACACGGCAAAAGCTTTGCCGTGTGCCGCACACGGCAATTCACTAGTACAAATCTATTAATGTATGACGAACATCATTCGTCATAGAACTTATGCAATTCGTCACAAAGAAACTCCAGTGACGAATTTGTGACGAAAAGCGTTTCATCATAGAAGTCGCATCACAGAAGTTTCTTTATGACAAAACAACAAATTTCGTCACAGAACTGCATTACATCTATGACGAAATACTCTTCATCACAGAATAATATCCATTTTATGACAAAAATATTAGGTCACACATTTGAACCATTTTCATCATAAAATCCGTTATCACCTGGCATAGATGTTGCCACGTTGCTCTCTGATGCTGCCCACGTGATGCTGCCCACGTGGCACGTTGTGGTTGGTCCACATGGTGTGTTCTAGTTGGTCCACGTGGCGCATTATGGTTGGTCCACATGGCTTGTTCTGGTTGGTCCACGTGGTTGTTCCGACAATCCGTTTAAATGATAAAATTATTTAAGACCCAATTATATTATCTTCTAGTACCATAAAGAATTACAGAGATATATTAGTTACACATTATAATACATTTACATCATCCACAAATACCCCACATTATACAATGTAACTGTTCCAGTAGAATGGCATCAGCCAAATCCAAGTAAATAAAACTTAGCAGCACTCAAGTACCACATTAGGCACAATAAGTCAAGAACTGCTCCAGGCTCTAGTGGCATGACATCAGCAAAATCTCAGGTAAATATAACTTAGCAGCATTTCTCTTCACTCCTGGTATTCTGGTAGATAACATGCAAAGTGATTAGTACATGAAAGCATATATGCATCCCTAAAAATTGAAGTAGTAGCTTTTAGGTTAGGTAGGAACAATATGTGGACGACAGAAATTATGTACATTACAACGATAGACAAGCAGCAGTGTCTATACTATAAATTGTGTACATTATCACGATAGACAAGCAGCAGTGTCTATACTGTGGTGAGCAAATTATTACTAGCAACTGAAGGCCTTCCCAAACAGACTTCATAATGGCATGACATGATGAATAGAAAATTAGCAAGATCAACACAATGTCTCAACCTCCATTCAATGTCTCAACGTCCATTCAAAAGAAATAATCAGATCCCTGGGGAGGGAAATACAAACAACAATACCCATAAAGATCTAAGTTAAAAACATGAACATAGGACTACGTACACATTGATTAACAGACCATCCTTCTTCATTACGTAATGAAGCACAGAAGTATTTGAAATATATTGACGACTGCATAAAGTTATCTGCATCTAGTGATGAGGCCAAGTTGATCAGTTTTCTGCTAGTACTACTAATTCATGTGTATCAGTGTATTAGTCAAATTCTGTTTAAAATTACAGAATATGTTAAGATAACAATTGGTAGGACGAGTGTCTGACTGCTCAAGGCTAGAACATAAAAAATTCAATTCCCTACTGGCAAGCTTAATTAGGCATGCTCGTTTCATCTATTTAATTAGGAACCCGTATCTTAGCCAAGCATGCAGTAGACAAAAGCCAAGTACGCATAACCTTTCTGGCAATTGGTCGAACAAGTTGTAGGCATCCTATCACAGGATGCTGTCCCGGCAGCTTCCTCAGCTCGGTCAAGGGAGATCTGGTGCGGCCAAGGGAGCAGCGTCGAGCAGAAGGCTCGCCTGCGGAACAGGAACCCACGCTCGCAAAGACAAGCAGCGCATCAGCAAAATTCCACGGAAAACACGAAAACAAATCCATCCGACGGAAACGCGGCTGCGCACCTGAGCAGAGCGGAGGACGTCGAGGAAGGGGCCCTCGGCGAGCGCGTGGCCCCGGGAGCCCAGGACACATCTTCTCCTGTGCACTCGTCGGAGGGCCGGAGGTGCACTGCGCCAATCCAGGGAGAAGGGAAGCGGCCGCGAGGAGGAGGAGCTGCGGGTGGATCTGAGGAGGAGCTGCGCGTGGATCTGAAGAGGGAGCGGCGACGTGGGAGGCGAGGAGGGAGCAGGCGGCGTCGAGGGGGACACGGGAGGCGAGGAGAGGGAGCGGCGGCGGAGGTGTGGAGGGGGGCGGGGGAGGCTCGTCGCCTGGAGGCGGGCGGGTGAGGGAGGAGAGCTAGGTTCCTGTTATTTTATACGACAGGGGGGCGATGACAATCGTTAGATCGGTGATGAACGACCAGAATTAACTGGGCCGTTTGAGTCAATATGGGCCTTAAGTGTATTTCTTCTTATAATAATGCTTTTCCCTTACTTTTTTTCATTTTATTACATCATTATAAAGTAGCGCATAAATAATTATCATATATATACCAACTCATTTTTATATGTAATAGACTACATATGAGTTGTCTTCTAAAAGTTTAAAAAAAATTGGAATCGATTTACTATTTTCTACATGTTAAATGAATTTATAGGTGGTTATCAAAATTAATTTTAAATTGAACTACATGTGCACCTAATAAGATAAAAAAACTGCATAAATTTTCAAATGACAACATAATTTTGGTCTATAAACTTACCATAAATAAATTAGACAGTTTTAGTGAAGTAATATCATACATTGTCCACAAATGAATACATCTCTCATATAACTTCCTATAACTCTAGTATAACTTTGAGGTTTACGTAGCGCATCACGTTTTTTAACTCATATGGAACTCAAACTTGGATACAACCTTATGTTCACCATACCATTACAAAATATGAAGTTAGATGATGTGACAAAGATTCAAATCACTATTTTTGTTTTCAAAATTCAAAGTTCTTTCAAACAAAACCTAAAAGTCCATCTTTTCAGCTCAAACCAAAAATCGTTCAATACGAAAGTTTTAGAGAATACAATTTTGAGCAACTTTTGTTTTGGCCGGTTTTCGTGTTTCATTACAATTTTTGTTTAAATCATAGTCAAAGCGAGTTTGACTCCGGTGGGCTGGGCTTCGGGTGGAGATTTTTACAAAAGTCAGGGGCTTAAACGTGAACTGAGGGCATAATTGTGAATATTTTCGAACGGGTCTAGACGGAGGGTTGATTCGCAGAAAATGGAAGGTCTTTTAAGAAAAACTTTCCACGGTTGACCGGTATGCTGTCGGGGTGACGCCAGCGACGGCAGGGACGGCAGCGCCGCCAGTTCCCACGGTGGTTCCTCGCTGGAGCGACACAGTTCTCGAGCTAGCGGCCACCAGAACGAGCGCGGTAAGGTCCTAGAGACTCAGGGGAGTATGGCGAGCTCAGCTCGCTAGCTTACGACAGGAGGAAAGTAGCGACGGCGGCCAGCGGCGGTGAACGGTGGACGGCGGCCCTAGAGAATCGACGGCGAGCGATATAACTCAAATCCGAAGCCAAAGCTAGGAAATAAAGGAGTTGGGAGCCTTCACTACCCCCTTACGAAACTCATGGGGTGAGTCTTGGAGAGGGAGAGGCGGCGACGAAGAAGTTCATAGGCGGCGGGCGGGGAGCTCCGATGGTGACGGCGAAATCGGTGAGGGCGGCGCTAGGGTTTGGCGACCTTGCAGAAAAGAAGGTGCGAGCGGCGGCGGCGCGCTTTAAAGAGCGGACGGGTCTCGGCTTGGCGCAGGCCCACGCCTAGGCGTGCGTGCCCGACGCGGGGTCGGGGAGGCTTGACCCAGATTGGAGTTCGAGTCGGAGGAGGGGGATGACGACATGGGCCCACATGGCAGCGAGCGAAGAGAGAGGGAGCCGGCCGCGACAGCTGGGCTGGCTCGGCTATGGCCCAATAGGCCGGGGTGTTGGTGCGGCTGCGGGGAGAGGAGAGGGAGGCGTACTGGGCCGAGAGAGGAGGAGATTGGGCCGGCTTGGCTGCAAGAGAAGAAAGGGATGGAAAACAGACCAAGAGTTGGAGGGGCAAAAACGAAGTCAGAAGAAACAAACTGTTCTACAACTCAAATAAAAGCAAACTAAATTTGAATTCTACCAATGCGCCAATTTTTGGTAAGGCGCATATTTCCCATTCGTGAGCTCGCTTGTTCGAGACCTTTGCTCGCTGCTTTTTTTACCTTTTTCCAGATTAACTATGGTGCAGTGGTAAGTCCACCACATGTGGAGCTCGAGGTCTCCGGTTCAAGACTTGTGAAGGGCAATTTTTTTTGGCCTTTTGCGCCATATATTTTGCCGATTTAATTTCGCAATTTGTTCCTTTGGTTCTCTATATTTTGCTGATTTAATTTCGCAAATTGTTCTTTTGGTTCTCTTTTAGTTCAACGAGTTGGTGTTAAGTAAATCAAGAAAACGTTTATTCTATTGTATGTTATGACACCAACATGGCCTCATCAACATGGCAATGTGGGGCGATGGAGAGCAGCACCATGGTGGACTCGGTAACCATTACCACAAGGGAATTCATCGTTTATTTCAACGATGAAAAGAGTGGGTCACAGTTTTAAAACAAAACTCCATAAATGAATATTATAGATGGTGTGTTGTTCTATGACGAAACAAGATGTTGTTTTATGACGAATGTTTTACTTTCGTCATAAATTCATAGTACCAGACCTCTACCGCTAAAGATCTATGACGAATCACAAATTTTTGTCATAAATATGCATTATTCAGTGACGAAATTTCATATTGTCATGACGAAAACGTCATAGATTTTGACATTTCTACTAGTGCAAACAACGGCCGGTAAAGCCGAGTTTGCCGTGGGCCTTTTGTCGGGCACACGGCAAAGTCATTGCCGTGTGGTGAGATGGCACTCGGCAAACATCATTTAGAAAAATAAAAAAAAATCATTGCCGGGTCGCCGCAGAGCCGCCGCCGCTCCCGCCGCCGGCCACCTTGGAGCGCCGCCGCCTGGGGCCGCAGCCTTGGGGCCACACCGCCGCGCCGCCCGCGCCACCCAGCTGCACCAATGTTTTAGCTCGGTAGCATAATGAGCCAACTCAAGCTGCCTCGCGAGCTGCTCGCAAGCCAAGCCAAAACGAGCCACAACAATTCCACAATTCAAGAGTATATAAGATATAGGATTTTTTTCATTTATCGTCTTGAGTACTCCTTTTTCTTTGCTTCTCTTTCTCCTATGCGGGTGATCTGGGGTCTGATGCGATACAATTGATGGTTTATGGTTCATAAATTTGAAAGGATTAGTGGTGTATTGATTATACTCTTTTCAATACTATGCCTAATTTGCGGATCTTAGATTTTTTTACTTTGATTTTACCTTACACTTATTTTTTATCAATCTAGCTCATGAGCTAAACGAGCCAGCTCAAGCTAGCAAACGCGTCGAGCCAAGTTGGACCTGTAACTCGTTGAGATAACAAGCCAAGCCAAGTCAGCTCGTTATCTTAATGAGCTGGCTCGAGCTAAGCCAAGCCAAGCCAAGCTAGCTCCATATCCACCCCTACCGACAATTCAATCATGTGTCACACAACACGGTGCATCCTGCCCCACCCCAGCTATCTCCTCACTAGCCTACCCCAATATGGTGCATTATGTCCACCCAGTGTAATAAGGATGCCATGCTCCACGCATCTTGACCTAGACCTCCCGCCTCTCCTACATGCAAAAGCTCCAACTCTAGAAGTTTAAGGTCGTTTTGGTTGGGCTTCCAAAGTGCTTTTGCTTTTTAAAAAATCAAAAGCCCAACTAAAGGACCTAGCTGTGGCGCCCGGCTAGAGAAAAAAGCAGGTTTCAATGAGTTCAATTCTCACTGCCACTCTTTTACTGCTTTGACCGGCTGTGGAGGATAGTTTTCTCAGAAATTACCCACCTGCCAATTTGGAAAAAAATTGCATGCGCGCGGTGCGCACCCCCTCGTGGCGCAACGCGATTGGAGCAGGCGTCCCCTCTTCTCGCACGGGCGCGGCTCGCCTCCTCTCCCTCGCGCTCGGCTTTTTTTCTCTCTCTCGCTCGGCTCGGATCGAGCTGCACCAGATTGTATTGCTGGCGACGGAAAAAAAAAGGAAAAGGACTCCAGCCGATCGCCCACACAGCGAGAACCTCTTGTCTCATTGCCTGTCAGTGGTTCGTGAAAGCAAGCAAGGTAGGCCACAGCTAGCAGGAACGACGACGACATGGACATGGAGTCTGGAGACCACCGCCGGCGACTGCCGTGGCGGCCTCGTCTGCGTGACGGGCGCCAGCGGCTTCATCGGCTCGACATGGACATCCAGATCGAATACAAGACCTTTGCAGAGGACGAGGGCGAGACGAATCACCTGCGGGCCCTCGACGGCGCGTCCTCGCGTCTACGGCTTCGGTGCGCTCCTGAAAAAAATTGGGTACACGCGCGGCGTCGACTCGGGATGGACTCCGGCAACAGCGGCAGCCTGCAGTCGTCCGGCGGCGGGGGCGAGCCGTCGACTCCTCCTCGCCGCTCTCCGCGCTGCTCCGGCACCCGCCGTCGCCATCGTCGTCCTGCTGAGCTTCGGCGGTGACGGCGCGTCGTGCTTGATCGACGGACTCCAGGACCTCGGCGCGCCGCCGCTGTCCCACCGTTGGTGCTCCTCGACGGCGGCGCCCCTCGCGCCTGCCGGCGCGGCTGGCGCCACGCCCTCACCGCCGTCGAGCCAGCGGCTCCGCCGCCGCCAGTCCACCCCCGCGCGCGTCCGGGAGCCGATGACGGGAGCTGCGCGAGCCGAGCCGAGCCGTCCGGCGTGCGCAGAAGCCTGCATCTCGCGAGCGTTTCCAGGGGGCTTAGCGTCCGATCTCGGACGGAGGGTGATGGGTGACGGTGCGCACGCCGCGCGTACCCAATGCAATTATTTTCCGCTAATGTTATGTTGTGTACCGCTTCGATTTTTTCCCAAAGTCTGTTCCTTTCCCCGCTCCATCTCTACGCGCTCGCCGACGACCACCGCCCTCTCCAGTTGGAGGCACGTCCCCGGCGGCGCTATCGACTCCGTCTGGATCTGCTCGTCCTCGCCAGGCACAAGGCGTGAGGTCGGCAAGCAGCTGCCACCGGCGCGTACGTCTTCTGTCCTCCCCTCCCCGGCATCAGGCGCAGGGCGCTATAATTTTTTTATAAGCCCTTTTAAATCTAAAATTTAAAAATAACCTCTCTCCAACTAAATTTACAAGAACTAGTCCTTTTTGTCGCGCCATGATACCTGGCGCTACCGGCCACTCGCGCCGGTGCATGTGGCACGACTCGGCCGCCACGTCGGACTTCGGGCACGCGACAAAGCTATACACGTCACCATTCACGCAAGCACGGCTGCAGAACCGTCGCCGACGTGGCGGTGGCGCGACTCAGTGGCAAGTAGCGCCAAGTGCCTTGGGGCGACAAAAAGGCTACTTCCTGTAAATCTAGTTGGGGAGGGGTTATTATTAAAATTATAGAATTAAAAGGGCTTTAAAAATAAAACTCAGGGCGCTAGCGGTAGAATGCCCACCTCAAGCCATGCCCCTCCCCCTCCCCGGGCGAGCACGAGCTCCGCCGAGGCCTGTCGCATCCACAGGCGAGCGCAAGGTCCGACACTGCGCAGGAGAGCGCGAGCTCCGCCCCGCTCCTCACCGGAGACCTCGGAGATAGGCCGCCGCTCGTCTCCAGATGACGCACGTACTCCAAGCAATTTGTCCTCGTTGATCGGTCTGCTCCCGTCTGAGATTCATGGTCCTCACGCGCTTGCTCTCTCATGCGCTCGCTCGGAGGGAACCCCACACAGGCACAACTCCGCGACATCACCGCGCAGGAGAAGCTCACGGCGCCCTTCGACTTCCCACGCTTCCTCGACCTCCTGCATGCGCGCCCACCTCAAGCCCAAGCCCTTCGACCGCGCACTCCGCGACGCCTTCATTGCTGCTCCCGTTCGAGATTGGCTTGCTCGTTGCTCCCCTTCCTCTTCTTTCTATCCTGCGTTTTCCTTTTTCTATTTTGCTCACACAATGGAGGTTACCGGGCTGTTTGGTTGCGAAAAAATATCTATATCTTTTTTTTCCTTTTTTCTTAAAAAGCGTGCATACCAAACATTGTAGATCAATTTAAATGTAAATATGTGAACCATAATATTAATGACTTTAAAAAAATTAACATTCCCTTTCTAAAACTGCTATTTACATATTAATCTCCGAACAGGATAGTGCTTTACAATCTATTTCCATATATTTTTTTCACAGATCTTCAGGGACATTACAGACATTTTCACAATTTTTCCATAGCTCACGGTCATTTCAACTAAACGGCTTTAAATTTTTCCACAGCTTAGAGGACACAACAGATTTTCTGCCTCACAGCACCCACAACAGTTTTTTTTTCATAGCCAGAGCCTAACCAAACACACTCTACAAGTACTCCTTTGCTCTGCCCCAATTTATGCACTACCAGAAAAAAGTGCTATTGGTACTGGTTCCAAAACCATTTGAGTATCAATTTTAGAACCATTTCGTTAAGTCACAAGTCGCATAATTTTTCACGTGAAATATGCACAAGCAGTGCGAAGATTTGAACACATGACCTCTCACATTTGCATGTAGTTTCTTCCTTGCCCTATCTCACCTATAAAGCATATATAAATTAGGCTAGAGATTCCTTTAGAATTCACCGGTGGAGATTCCTTTAGTACGACTTAGTACCTATTGCTAGTAAAGGGCCTCCAGACCTTCCATCCATATAAATATACACTACTATAAAAAACTCATATTCGTCGTCTGCACTTAGTACCGGTCATAAAAAGACTTGGTGCTAAAGTAGCATAGAGCCATTTTAATACCAGGTATAAACTTGGAAGGGGCCGGGAGACATTTTAGTACCGGCTAGTGTTCGGTACTAAAAGTCGCATTTTAGTACGAGCCGGTACTAAAGTGACGCACACGTAGTGCCATTTAGTACCGGCTCATGTCACCAGCCGGTACTAAATGGTCCTCCACGGGTTATTTCAAAAGGAAAGCATCTCCCACTCAATCACAAGTGATACTCAATCACAAGGGATGCATAGGTGGGATCTTAAGGAAGCAACGCGCGGGGCTGGAGGTCGTGGGTTCGAATCCTCACGGACGCGTACGCCCAATTACGCGTGAAAAAATCGCATGACTTGGCTGGAGGTCATGGATTCGAATGCTCACGGACGCGTACGCGTATTTTTTTCTATTTTTTTGGGCGCGGGACAGTTTAGTGCCGGTCGGTATTACCAACCGGAACTAAATTGCGCATGTTAGTACCGTTCAGCCCAACCGGTACTAACTGGCTTGCACGTTAGTGCCGGCCAGCCAGTATCGGCTGGGGTGACCGGTACTAACTGGGGGTCTGCAGCCGGTACTGATCAGAGTTTCTGTAGTAGTGATACCAGCCAAACTTAGGCCACGTGATCCAATTTTAGCAGGTATATTTACGGGGGATGGACAGTGTTTTTTCCTTGTAGTGATGATGGTTCTATATCTGTGGCTTTGTGCTCTGCCATGATGTGTTTTACTATCTTTACTATGATATGCCAGCTTACCATTCAAGACTGTGATAATACACAGAACGTGAATTTTAGTTGATGCTAGACTGCACATATGTGCTAGTGCTATATACCTATATATATGTCCAGTTATGCTAGTGTTGTGCTATACTATGTGGATGTAGTAAATTAATATTGTGGGCATGTGGAGTTGTGGTGTACTACAAGTCATTATAGATTTATAATTACTTTTAGGCATATATAGGAGTTATTGTATTTATTTTTTATCAATATATCCATCTCTATCTAATACTAGAGTAAGGATTGATTCAGCGGTATGTCTTGATTTTGCAACTAAGACCCTGAAACTTTATTATTTAACCTGCGGTCCTTTTATATTAGACTCTTTTTTGTTGCACTACTACTACTTCCCTCCACCCCCACTACTAGATTTTGGCCCTATTGCCACGAAAGACAATGCAACAACATGAATTCTGTTGCAACAGATAGGTCTTATTGCCACAATTTTGAGATATGGTTGCAATATGTGGACAATATTGCCACAAATATCGTATCTTACAGTATTTTTTATTTTGTTGCATTAGGTAGGTGTTATTGCCACCATTTTGCAAAATCATTGCAACATGTAGAAACTATTACCATGAATATTTTGTGTTGTGTTAATCATGATTTTCGTTGTAATAGGTAGGTGTTGTTGCCACGTTTTGCAAAATGGTTGCAATTACTTGACATTATTGCCACAAATTTCTTGTGTTGTCATAAACATGAATTCCGTTGCCAAAGGTTGGTCTATATTGCAACGAAAACCAAAATAGTTGCAATTAGTCGATACAGCCACATAATTCTCGTTGCAACAATATTCAGTATCGTTGCAAAAGGTTTGTCTATATTACAACAAAAAAAGAAAATGGTTGCGATTAGTTGGTAATATGCCACAAATTCCTTGCATTGCAGTAATGTTTATTATCATTGCAAAAGGGTGCACTATGGGATTACTAAATAGGTCATCAAGGGTTTGAACTAGGGATAGCTTGAGTTAGAAGAGGAAGCATATCATAAACCACTACACTACAACTCTTCTGTTGAATGTTGGGGTGAAATTACCCATCGCTGCCATCAATTACGCATACCGTCTCGCCTTAAAAAAAGACGAACTCGGTCCCGCGGCCCCCCTCCCTTGTGTAGCTTTTTTTTGCCGACTTTTTTTCCCGCCGCCTCCCTCCCTCAAGCGTCACTTTCTTTTGTTCCGCAGCCTCCCTCTGATAATTTTTCTATGCCCCATATTTTAATTTTCAATTTACGCAGCTCCGACGTGAAAAAATGTAGCAGTGTTGTAGCCGCGTGAAAAAAAATCCCTGGACCAAGAAAACAAATCCAAGGACAAGAATGACATTTTCCATCAAATTCTAGAGCTGGAGTTACATTTGTAGCCAAAAACACTCAGCTCCATGTTTAATTAAAGTAGGTAGAGTGGAGCTGAAAAAGGTGGAGTTGCTGAAGCTGGAGCTGATTTTTGTGGAGTGGAGCTCTCCCAAATAGGCCCATCATTAGGCTATTTGGGAGAGCCCCACTCCACAAAAACCAGCTCTAACTCCACCAACTCCACTTTTTTTAGCTTCACTCCGCCTACTTCAATAAAAAATGGAGCTGTTCAACGTGTTTGGCTACAAATATAACTCCAACTCTAGAAAATATAGGATATGATGAGAAATATCTTTCTTGCCCTTAGATTTGTTTAGTTGGTTTGGTGGCAAAAGAACTAATCACAACAAAATTTTTATGTTGCAAGAGAACCAATCACAACAAAAAAAATTCGTCGCAATAGAGCATGGGTTCGAACCCACGACCTCGCGCTAATACCGTGTCAAGCAACACCAGTTGATATGAGGATGGAAACTTATATATACAGTTTGACTTCCCGCGACAATGTGGCACCACCCAATTGGTTGAACTGCTTCGCTACGGATCCCGTGGGGGGGGGGCGTTGGGTCACATGGCACACGTGGCTTGCTCCCCACCACCATCTTTTTTCTTTTTAATCTATAATTAAAATTTGTAACTGGTATTTCTTGATCATACAAACTCCAAATTTAGTGATTCTTTTTCCTGAATTTTTCTAAAACCACGATTTGTCATATCATATCGTTTGTTTGCATACTTATTTCCAATTTCATCTCGTTTCTATAACTTCTTTTCTTGCGTTGAAAGAGAATTGATAAACCATATTTTTCTATAACAATTGGTCATCTAACTTCATATTTTGTAATGATATGGTGAACATAAGGTTCTAGCTAAGTTTGAGTTCCATATGAGTTTGAAAATATAATGCGCTACTTAAATCTCAAAGTTAGACTAGAGTTATTAGAAACTATGTGAGACATGTATCATTTTGTGAACAACGTATAATCCCATTTTATCAAAATCATTTAAACTTTTGATGGCAAGCTTTTCTACCTAAAATATGTTGTCATGTCGGTTTATAGCATTTTCTGACTAAATTTAGATATTTTAGCAATTATTCTACGGTAATTTGGGGAGAGAAGGTTGAATTATCACTAATAATAAATTGCATTCTTTATCTGGCAATAGGACATGAGCTATAATGGAACATATGAGCCTAAATATGATATTTATGAAATTGTTTGAATCTTACTCAAGGTACAAATATATCAATGTTGAATTACTTTTGATAAACATCTAGAAATTCAATGAAACTACAAAAAATAGCAAACCAGTTAGAAAATTATTGAAACACATGAACAACAACTTATATGAAGTCTACTACATTTTGAAAATGTATTGGGATGTACAAGATATATTATTTTGTAATTTACTTCACAGGGGTATTTTAAAATAGAAAAAAGAAAACAAAAAATAATGCAAAAAGGCCGATTTCGGCCCGTCTAACTGCTGTGGCCCATGGAAATGGACCTTCTTTAGCCATTGGATCGAACTGGATGGCTTTGATGATCCACGCTTGAAATAAATACCCCATATCCGAAAACCCTACCCAGCCGGCCACTGCTCTCTTCTCCTCCCCATCTCTCTCCTCTTCTCGCTGCCCTCCCGGCGTACGCCACCCAAGATTCCGCCTCCCTCCGCTGCCGCTACCCACAACTCTGCCTCCACTTCCAGCCGCGCCGCCCTGCACGCCTCCACCGCCGGATCCCTCTTCCGATTCATCCCTTCAAACCCTCTTCCTCCTCCCGTCGTCCCTCAGATCCACGCACTACCGCTCCCTTCCCCATCGCCCCTCAGATGCACCTGCCACTCGAATTCCCCGGCTCGAGGGCCGCTTTTGCATCTGCCTCCTCTGTAGCGGGCACTCCAAAGACTCTCGTCGAGCTGTACGGCGCGTGCAATGCCGACGAGGCCACAGCCGTCGCCGCCGCCGTCTGCGCCATCTCCCTCGGCGAGTTCGCCGACGGCAACAAGGTGCGTGCCCTGCCCCCGCGCTGTGGTGTCCCTTCGATCCGCATCGGGCCTTACAGGCGTGCTCCGTTATATTTGTGCCACATTTAGATGCTCATGCCTTCTGGATTTACTTGGGAGCTTATGGTATTTGGCCTCTTGGGCAACTTTGCAAGTAGCAATTTTTCTGGTCATTTGAAGTCATGACTCTGCTGCTATTCCAAGATCTTCCAGCTACGTGCAATCCATAAAGCTGTCATGCAAATGCATTATCCAGCTACATGCATATTCTTTGGAAGATTGTCATGATTAAATTCCTGCAATACAGGTCATACACTTGTCTTGTTGCTTGTAGCTGCGGATACAAAAAAGTTGCTCACCGATTCAATATCTAAAATAATTACTCCAAAAAAAGAAATAACTACTCAGTGATTCAGCTATGAAATATCTTTTTCCCTTTTCATTGATGTAAAGCAACTCCCTATGTCCTCATAATTCTATACCTGAATCCCCTACTATGGAAGTTTGCTGGGAAATGCTGAGTGCTGTATCAAAAACGAAATATTGCCTGAAATATGGTCAGGCACTTTGTTCTGCATGGAAAGAACAATGAATAGAGTGCCCTTTGAGAGAACATGATAATTTGCTGAATGGATCTGAAATGAGAGGAAGGATTTGGCACTAAAGCAAATGAATGCAATTGAATTTTCTTTATTATCTGTTATTCTACCTTTTGGTGCTAGTTCATATTTTATTGCCGAACATGAGCTGGATAGTATATCTTTAACTTTGCCTTTTGTACTGTATTGTGTTGCACGGAAGTGTCAGTTAGTAGAATATCTGCAGCATATATTCTTGAGCTTTATGTTCTGCCAGCTTCATTCAATAATCACTTCATGGCCCATTACTAAATAGGCTGTGCGCTTTCGTATCAGCCCAAAATGGCTGGGATCATGACATCATAATCCATGTCAGCATCATATTCCACATCATTGTCCTTGTCAGCGTCCTTGTCAGCAACCATGTTAGCGTCCTCGTCAGCAGCCACTTCACATCTGTCATGACATGGCTATTCAATCTATGACGAATACCGTGACGTTTATTTTCGTCACTAACACCAGCTTTGGGCTGGCCTATACAGGCCCAAGGTTATTCTATGATGGTTAAGAGACGTCGTGGATTGCTTGAATCTGTGAGAATTTTATAGATTCGTCACGCGGGTTAATCTGTGACGCTCGATATATGACGTAATCTGAAAATGCAATAATCAGTGCTTTGTGATGTTTTTTGAGTGATCTGTCACAAAATTCATTCATCATGGATTACGAGGTTTCTTGTAGTGGCAGCGGCTAGATGATGACCAGGCACTACCGGTTGTGGCCTAGCCACGGATGGCCATGGCCGGCTCTGGCTATAGTTCGCCGACCACTGGACGTTAGGGTTTCTGTCATAGCCACTCATTAGGGTTTCCGTCACCAATTCGACATCTCAAAGGAAATGGGGTTTTGAACACACACACACACACACACACACACACACACACACATCTCCTATGGTGTTAATTCTATTTCCTACTACAACTCAAAGCACCACTCCTTTCTAAAATCTTATGTTTTCTATTTTGGTTTTAGTAGAGGACTTTTTTTAAGGTCAAGGTTTTAGTAAACTATTTGTTAATAAGGTGATGATGCATACTTGTCAACGACCGCAATGCCATAAAGTGGACGAATTTCCATGCCAGGAAAGAAAGTAGTTGAAGTGATGAAGTTCCCGCGGTTGTTGTCAGCCAAATATATGAAGGTCCTCAGGACCTACACATGCATATCCATACTCCGTATATTTTTAGGTGTTTCAGTCAATATTGGATTGCTTGATGTAGTTGTGAAGTGCTCTTGTTTTTATTGTACTTAAGCCAATTGAACTAGTGAACAGGATAATCAAGAGTGATAGTACCTTAAAAGTAATTCTACATTGCTGAGAATTGATCTATTAGTCGTTCCTTTTATTCCATTGGCAGTACACAAAATGCAGCCTAGCCCTGTGCCTTCATGTTGCTTGGTTAAAAGATAGGAGATGTCGACATCTCATACGCAATGGGGTTAATTTTGAGAACACACACACACACACACACATCTCCTATGGTGTTAATTCTAGTTCCTACTACAACTCAAAGCACCACTCCTTTCTAAAATCTTATGTTTTCTATTTTGGTTTTAGTAGAGGACTTTTTTAAGGTCAAGGTTTTAGTAAACTATTTGTTAATAAGGTGATGATGCATACTTGTCAACGACCGCAATGCCATAAAGTGGACAAATTTCCATGCCAGGAAAGAAAGTAGTTGAAGTGATGAAGTTCCCGCGGTTGTTGTCAGCCAAATATATGGTCCTCAGGACCTACACATGCATATCCATACTCCGTATATTTTTAGGTGTTTCAGTCAATATTGGATTGCTTGATGTAGTTGTGAAGTGCTCTTGTTTTTATTGTACTTAAGCCAATTGAACTAGTGAACAGGATAATCAAGAGTGATAGTACCTTAAAAGTAATTCTACATTGCTGAGAATTGATCTATTAGTCGTTCCTTTTATTCCATTGGCAGTACACAAAATGCAGCCTAGCCCTGTGCCTTCATGTTGCTTGGTTAAAAGATAGGAGATGTCGACATCTCATACGCAATGGGGTTAATTTTGAGAACACACACACACACACACACACACACACATCTCCTATGGTGTTAATTCTATTTCCTACTACAACTCAAAGCACCACTCCTTTCTAAAATCTTATGTTTTCTATTTTGGTTTTAGTAGAGGACTTTTTTTAAGGTCAAGGTTTTAGTAAACTATTTGTTAATAAGGTGATGATGCATACTTGTCAACGACCGCAATGCCATAAAGTGGACGAATTTCCATGCCAGGAAAGAAAGTAGTGTGATGAAGTTCCCCCGGTTGTTGTCAGCCAAATATATGAAGGTCCTCAGGACCTATACATGCATTTGCATACTCCGTATATTTTTAGGTGTTTCAGTCAATATTGGATTGTTTCATTTTGTATTGCTTGATGTAGTTGTGAAGTGCTCTTGTTTTTAGTATACTTAAGCCAGTTGAATTAGTGAATAGAATAATCAAGAGTGATAGTACCTTAAAAGTAATTCTACATTGCTAAGAATTGATCTATTAGGCGTTCCTTCTATTCCATTGGCAGTACACAAAATGCATCCTAGCCCTGTGCCTTCATGTTGCTTGGTTAGAAGATAGGAGATTCGACATCTCATAGGCAATGGGGTTAATTTTGAGAAACCACACACATACACGCGCGCGCGCGCACACACACACACATCTCCTATGGTGTCAATTCTATTTCCTACTACAACTCAAAGCACCACTCCTTTCTAAAATCTTATGTTTTCTATTTTGGTTTTAGTAGAGGACTTTTTTTAAGGTCAAGGTTTTAGTAAACTATTTGTTAATAAGGTGATGATGCATACTTGTCAACGACTGCAATGCCATAAAGTCGACGAATTTCCATGCCAGGAAAGAAAGTAGTTCAAGTGATGAAGTTCCCTCGGTTGTTGTCAGCCAAATATATGAAGGTCCTCAGGACCTATACATGCATATGCATACTCCGTATATTTTTAGGTGTTTCAGTCAATATTGGATTGTTTCATTTTGTATTGCTTGATGTAGTTGTGAAGTGCTCTTGTTTTTATTGTACTTAAGCCAATTGAACTAGTGAACAGGATAATCAAGAGTGATAGTACCTTAAAAGTAATTCTACATTGCTAAGAATTGATCTATTAGTCGTTCCTTCTATTCCATTGGCAGTACACAAAATGCAGCCTAGCCCTGTGCCTTCATGTTGCTTGGTTAAAAGATAGGAGATGTCGACATCTCATAAGCAATGGGGTTAATTTTGAGAACATACCATAAAGTGGACGAATTTCCATGCCAGGAAAGAAAGTAGTTCAAGTGATGAAGTTCCCTCGGTTGTTGTCGGCCAAATATATGAAGGTCCTCAGGACCTACACATGCATACGCGTACTCCGTATATTTGAGGTGTTTTAGGGATTGTTTCATTCTTGTATTACTTTATGTAGTTGCGAAGTGCTCTTATTATTAGTGCACTTAAGCCAAATGAACTAGTGAACAGAATAATCAAGAGTGATAGTAGCTTAAAAGTAATTGTACATTGCTATGAATTGATCTATTAGTCGTTCCTTCTATTCCATTGGCAGAACAAATCAGCCTAGTCCTGTGCCTTCGTGTTTCTTGGTTAAAAGTTAGGAGATGCCGACGTCTTTGGCATTATATTAGTCTCGTCACCTTTACCACCGTATCCATCCAACATCATCGATCATGTCAATAGTCTCTAGATATATGAAAGAACATAGATGCAAAGGATATATCCTTATGCTTAGTCTTAGCAACCTGTTAGAAGTTATTTTTATATTATGGGAAAAGTATCCAGCGTCCGCCATTCACAAGTGAATGCTTACAGCCACTAGTAACAATGTCCGCGCGTCATGCATGCATGTGATATATGTTCATACATATGAATTGATAAAAGGGGAAATGAGATATTTAAGAGTGATTACTACAGTTTAGGAGCTGCATATCTGTCTAAAAGGCTTTTCGTGAGTTCTTCAAAATCCCTAGAATGCATGGAATTCAAATACCCAAAGGGGGCATTGTAATAAGAATGCATACATTTAATGGTCACACACTCACACTCGCTCAAAATATAAAGCACTCTAGAACAATCCACAATTTGAGTTGTTGGGCATTTGAGCATTCTGAAGATAAAAAGGAACATAGAAGGAAATAGATGACCTACAAGTGAACAACGTATATCATCATGGAGATGACAGAAGCTCACTGTTAGACAGTTGAACCTTAAAATTGTCAGTATTCTAAGCATCAAATAAGAGTTAAAGGATACTGTAAAAATAAATTTTGTTTCAGTGTTTTTACTCGTAATCCTTTTCATATGCCCACTTTTTCTATGCCTTGACCATTAGTTGCAAATTGTGAACCTGGTGTGCCTCGGACTGCACCAGATCTAGTATAGAGTCGATATTTAAATGACTATTTCTATTGGAGAGGATTCAAAAGTCCAAAACAGAAAACAATAAATAATTTGCACGTTATTGTAAACAATATTTTTTAGAAGAAAACATCAATCTTGTGTCAAGTGCCCCTCCTGTTACAAATTTTCAGAATTCTTGCTTTGAAGAACAACATACCTACGTAATTTACACAAAGATGCCAATGACACATCACTCTCCAGTCTCTGAAGAACCCTCCTAAACTAATTGCGCATATATCCAGCCCACATGCGAGAAGCAAGACATAAATGTTAGTAGTTTTTCTGATAAATTTAATTAAATTTAAAACAGTTTGACTCCTCCAGATGTGAGAGTCGTGTATTTTTGTGACGAATGGAGTATTACGTTTAAAGTAAGGATTAATCTATCTTGTCAAGAGAGAGAATGTTCCTCGTTTTCTATTATTTGGTTTGTTAATCATAATTTTACAGCTGTCCCCTATCAAATTCAGTTCATTGAATATAAAAACATTTTCGCTTTTTTGTACCCTAAAATGTAACCTTAGGAGTTTGGACAAAAGACATAATGAAAGACAAATAAAAAATAGTGCACCATCCAACGTACGAGCATGAAGCAGAATATTGTCTCTACTGGCTTAGCTTCAAATATAGCTATAGTTTTCCATCAAACAAACGAACTTGCTAGTTACACCTAAGCAATCCTCACTACGGGAAACCCCACGTTTGCCGAGTGCCAGGGGCACTCGGCAAAGGCAGTTATGCACTCGGCAAAGCCTTTGCCGAGTGTTACACTCGGCAAAGGGGTTACGGCATAGCTCGTGTCGGCAAACAGGCCCTTTGCCGAGTGTCTTTTGTCGGGCACTTGGCAAAGGTTTTGCCGAGTGCAAAAGCCGACACTCGGCAAAATAAAGCACTAACGGACGGCCGCGGACGGCACGGCGACGTTCGCGGCCGTCCGTCAGTGCTCACGGGGCCTTTGCCGAGTGCCACACTCGACAAAGACTCCAAGTTTTGCCGAGTGTTGCACTCGGCAAAGGTGGTTGGGGCCGACACTTGTTTGCCGAGTGTCTGTCCTGGCACTCGGCAAAAATTTAGGCCATGGCAGCAGAAACGCCCTGCGCTGCTGCCCGGCGTCGACGGGCATCGGAGTCGCCCACACGGTGCACGAGGCATTGGTCCTCGACGACTTCGCCATGGAAGAGCTCCGATTCTACGAGGAAGGGGACTACTACAACCAAGGCCTCAAGCTCCATGAGGACGAGAGCTACCTGAAAGTAGCTTCAGGTAGCTCTCGTCGTCATGGAGCTTGATGCCTTGGTTGTAGTAGTCCCCTTCCTCGTAGAATCGGAGCTTTTCCATGGCGAAGTCGTCGAGGACCAATGCCTCGTGCACAGTGTGGGCGACTCCGATGCCCGTCGACGCCGCGCAGCAGCGCAGGGCGTTTCTCCCGAAAAAACAAAATAGGTTACGTGACACAGCTGTGCACAATCTTGGCCTGCTGTATTTAACTGTACGGTATGAATTCTTTGTCATGTCTTTGCGTATCCTACAGTAAATAAGATGTCTTATTTACTGTAGGAAACGCAAGAACATGGCAAAGAAGCCACACGGTAAAGATAAATACAAGAGACGAAGAAGGTACACAACTTAAATATGAATCTACGAATTAAATGCTGAGGGGTATGGTTTTGCATGTGCTCACCTACGGGCTCGACGTCGGGCGAGTCGGTGACGCTCGTGTCGGAGCAGACGGCGGGGTACGGCTACGGGCTACAAGCCGAGGACGGGCTACGTACAAGCTTGCTGAGGACGGTGCAAAGGGCCTCTCCCTAAAAAAACGAAATGTTTGTTGTAAAATTTGGTATTGACATGCATTTGATATTAGCATCAACCCAACCTATCAATCAAATTTGGCATTTTGATTTGACATAAATTTCATATTACCATCAACCTAATCTAGCAATCAAATTTTTGTCAAATAAAATATTCGGCAGCACCTCCCCTACACGGGGAGGTTTCTAAAACCACACGTCCTGCAAAAAAACACGGCACGAAGGCCGACAACGACATATACAAAGATAACCATGGCACGAAGGCCGACATATACATCCACATTGTTCAATATTTCGAATAATTCAAACATTAAATATTGTTGGTCCCATGTTCACAATCCGCATTCACAATCACGTACCACATACACATTCACAACTATAAATCGTCCATTCCTATAACAATTTGCATTTATTCATGTTGGATTCAAGAAATTGAAAATGTCTGTATGGAAACAATCATCGATTTGCATTGGAGACAGATCAAGGAAGAGGAGCAGCGCACTCACCAATAGAAGATGAACGGGGCGGCGTCGGCGTCGCTCGTCGGGGCCGGAGAGGCGTCGGAGGCCGGGGCAGGACGGGCGGAGAGGCGCCGACGGCCGGGGCAGAGAGGCGCGCCTGCGCGACCGCCGGGGCAGGACGGGTGGAGGGGCACCGACGGCCGTTGGCGGAGAGGCGGCGGGGACAGGAGGATGAGCCGGCGGCCAGGGCCGGGGCGGGGCCGGGGTGGGGACGGCCGGGGCGCGGCGCGGGCGGGCCGGGCGTAGGCGGCGGCCGGGGTGGGCGGGGACGGCCGGCCGGGGCGGGGCGGGGCGCGGGCGGAGGCGGCGGCCGGGGCGGGGCCGGCCGGGGCGCGGCGCGGGCGGGGCCGGCCGGGGCGTGGCCGGCCGGGGCGTGGTCGGGGCGGGGCCGGCCGGGGCGCGGGCGGAGGCGGGGCCGGCCGGGGCGCGGGCGGCGGCGGCGGCCGGGGCGCGGGCGGAGGCGGCGGCCGGGCCTTGCGGCGGTGGCGGCGGGCGTAAGGGAGTGCGTGTGTGTGTGCGCGCGCGAGCCGGGGGGCGCGTGGGCGGTTAAGTCCCCCCGGCGCACCCCCCTCTTTGCCGAGTGTCGTAGATCTTACACTCGGCAAAGAGATCTGGAGTAAGATCTATTTGCCGAGTGTCAGATCTACGACACTCGGCAAAGAGGGGGGTGCGCCGGGGGCGCGTGGGCGCGTGACGTGGCCCGCGTGGCCGCGGGCCGGCCAGCCCACGTGGCATATTTGCCGAGTGTCTCTTCCCTGACACTCGGCAAAGGTTCTTTTTGCCGAGTGTAGCACTCGGCAAACATTTCCCAGAACATTTGCACCGTGCCAAATTTTCAAATTTGATCAAATACACATCAA
Organism: Echinochloa phyllopogon; assembly: GCA_033239725.1. Lineage (NCBI taxonomy): Eukaryota > Viridiplantae > Streptophyta > Magnoliopsida > Poales > Poaceae > Echinochloa > Echinochloa phyllopogon. The sequence goes on from BTCW01000008.1 coordinate 12,054,935, forward strand.
AATATCTTGTCAAATACATTCAACAATGCACATTCTATGCTTCAATGAAATGTTTTCATTATTTCATGCCTATATAGCTCATAATTTCTTCATAACTTTCATTATTTCATGCGGAGAAGGGCGTAGAAATAATTTAAAAAATATCAAATGGGTCCGGAAAAATATGATAACTTCAAATGAAGCAATCTATGTCATCTATTGCCTATAGAAAAAGTTATGAACTCAAACTCTAATTCAACTTCACTTCGTTTCGAAATCCAGCTGTCTCCTTCTCAACTTTCCGAAACTTCTATGGGGATATGCTCCGATCGGAAAGGGTCGTATATATAAACTTTTCGAAATCATCTCAACTTTTTCCCACAGACTCCACATAAGCTATAAAGAGCCTTTGACAAGTATCACTAGAAAAAAATAAAGTTTGGACCCCAAAAACATAAGTTTAAAAACTAAGGTCCTGAGTTTACCGAGTGTATATCAAGAAACACTCGGCAAAGGCTAGCTTCGCCGAGTGTCGAGTGGTGAACACTCGGCAAAGGCTAGCTTCGCCGAGTGTTGCTTGGTAAACACTCGGCAAACCCACCAAGTTTTACAAAAATATTTTTAAATTTTCAAACTTTTATGTTTGAATTCCAAGTTTTTTAAGAATATTTTTAAATTTTCAAATTTTTTCAAATTTTCAAATTTTTTGCCACCTCTTTGCCGAGTGTCGGCTGGAGGACACTCGGCAAAACTGTGACGATTCAAACGGCCGTCGTCGGACGTGGGCGCGCGTGGCACGTGCTGGACACGTGCCGCACCTTTGCCGAGTGTCTCTGACCGGACACTCGGCAAATGTGCTCTTTGCCGAGTGTCTTTGACCCGACACTCGGCAAACCAGGGACCGCCCAAACGGCTCCGAACGGCCGCCAACGGCCGGTGGCGTGCGCGGCAGCTGACGAGCACGTGCGCCTTCTTTGCCGAGTGTCTCCGGCCTGACACTCGGCAAAAGACCTCTTTGCCGAGTGTCGCTGGCCTGACACTCGGCAAAACACCTCTTTGCCGAGTGTCCCCTGTATGCCGAGTGACTTGCCAAGGGCACTCGGCAAAGTCTTTCTTTGCCGAGTGCCCGACAGAAAGCACTCGGCAAAGAGGGAAGCACTCGGCATACGTCGAGTTTCCCGTAGTGCCTAATGGAACACCAGTAACAAAAGTGGGGCGGGTCGAGATATGGGTGCGCGCTGCACATGGTGAGTAAAAGTTTTGGCCGGTGAGAAAAAGACAGATAACGGTACGGGAGACAACAAAGTTGCCCGGTGCTACCCTGGACTTAGAGCACTCGGTAGACAAGGTGATGGCAAAGAGATCCTTACCGAGTGCTTTTTGTCGGGCACTCCGCAAAGGTTGCAAACAATCTTTGGAATTCATAAAAAAAAAATCATCCGCTGGCTGCCTGCCGCCGACCTGCACCCGGCCGTGCTGCTGCCTGGTGAGAGGGAGAGAGAAGAGAGCTGACAAATGAGAGGGGGGAGAGATGAGAGGGGGGGGGGAGATAAGAGAGATATTTTATTTATATGTTGGAGATGGGATCCATGTGCTCATGTATGGACCAATAGGAGCTCATCATTTTAAAGTGTTGGATCACTGACGTGGCGAGTTGTGTTTTCTCTAAAGGTTTATAACGAAATTTTATATGGCTAAACAATTTCAAATAAAAAAGTTGTAAACTACAAACTTTTACATCTCTTCGAGACCTACAACTTTGATACAGAACATATTTATATCCGAAGTCATTTTAAAATTTAAGATTTCAAATTAGAGACACTATAAGGATATTTTAAAGTATTAAACAATCTCAAATTAAAAAGTTGTCAACTATAAAGTTTTATATTTCACGGATACGTACAACTTTGATATATAACTTATTCACATTCTAGGTCATTTGGAAAGTTTGAAATTTCAAATTAGATAACTTATAATAATATTATAAGGTATTGAACAATCTCAAATACAAAAGTCATCAACTACAAAGTTTTATATTTCGTCGAGGTGAACGATTTCGTATAAAGTTTCTTTTCTCATATGAGATCGTATAAAAAAAGCTGTTTTCAAACAATACATTCACTAACTCTCTCACATACTATCACACATATATACTTCTTGTGAGTTTTTTGATTTTGTAAATATCGTTATGACAAAATGTGCGGAATCTTCTCAACTTTTTATCACTCCCTCTATGTGGGATACCATCACATCAAGACAAATCTCATGATTTTCAGACTTAATTTATTTTTTAGAATTTAAAAATCATTCGGACATATGTTAGTGATCGTATTTCTTGACATAAGATGTTTGAAATTTCTTTTCAATTCATGGGTAAGGCCTCAACCTGGCCTAAATAATATGAATATAATTTTTTTCTTATTGTATTCTATTATTTGAATAACTTGCCGTTCAAATATGACTTTATTCAAAAAATTGCCTAAAATGTAATTAATTAATTAAGTATAGCAAACAAATACAAATGTGTATCAAATTTTGACATGGGTCAACACATGTTGTATGTAGAGAGTAGGAAAAGTTTTGAGGCCAAAAGTGAAAAAAATTAAATCTTTGCCGAGTGTCAAAGAAAGCACTCGACAAACTCACATATTTGTCGAGTGTCAAAGAAAATACACTCGGCAAAGAGCACTCAACAAACAAGCTCTTTGCCGAGTGTTTGTTCGGCAATCGGTAAATAACATGAATATAATTTTTCTACTCATTGTATTTTATTGTTTGACTTGATTCAAAAAATTGCTTAAAATAAAATTAATTAATTATAACCAATAAATACAAAAATATACCAAATTTTAAGATGGAGTAACACATGTTGTATGCGGATAGTAGAAAAAGTTTGGATGCTAAAAAGGGAAAAAACTTAATTCTTTGTCGAGTGTCAAATATAATACACTCGACAAAGAGCTTCTTTGCTAAGTGTTTTTTTTGGCTCTCAACAAACAAGCTCTTTGCCGAGTGTATGGCACTCAGCAAAGTTCTTCATTGTCGAGTGTCCGAAAAGATACACTCGGCAAAGATTGAGGCAGTCGGCGAATATGGGTTTTCCCGACGGTATGGATTTTTTGTTGGACGTTGTAAAACTATTAACATATTTTCCCCATGGGTCAGACATGTGGATGTTCAGTGAAGGTGGGCTTTCAAAGAACCGATATATAGATAACTAATTAATAGATAAAAAAGGTGATCAGTGGTAAAAATAACAAAAGACCACAGTTGACCATTTATCGTCAGACCTTTTTTGAAAAATGGAAGCTTTATTGATCTTAGACAATTACATCAAGATGATACAATTATATAAGATCTAACCCGGCCTCTGCATAACTAAGATGCACACAGCCCATAAAAAAAGAAACAAAAAATGAGAGCACCGTGACCAAAAGATCATGTCGTAGCAAGCTACCACTAGCGACTTCACCTTCGTCCACTTCACTAACCAAAGCAGCTCTTGGACTATGACGTAGACTCCCGAAACAACGCCTCCAACGAGGAAACGGCACGCGCACGTGCCGACATTGCAGTGATCCAATCAATTAAGACCAGATCAAAAGTTTTCACCCGAGGGAGTAATTCATCATAATCCAAACAATGTCTTCAACAAGGTCACTGTCAGGTACAACCAATTAAGGTCAGACCTAGGAATTTCTTCCCGAAACCGGTGAATTAGTAACAATTACCACCACGACATAGTCACACGTGTTGCTTCCCCCTTCTTACCAAGCCAATGCTTTCATATAGACCAGACCTGACCCACTTCAAACGGCCACGAACTCCAAATCCGGCAGACCATCTGAAATCGTAACCAGAGATACCATGCTGCAAAGTAGCCACTAGGTACCCGTGCATAATCCACCGGAATAAATTGTAGATGAAATCCATCTTTGAGTAAGAGATTCCGCGAATGAAGCCAAGGTGACTCATGTCTCCTGGTCTGTATGAAAATAAAGGCGAAATTAAAGATGTCATCACCAGATATAGTTGCAAAGTCTGAACCAGGGGCCCATCCCCTATCCCGGGGCTGCCGTCGCCTCCCGCTGAAGCCCCGACCGATGGCCGCCGGCGGCCGAGGCCCCTCGCACCCTCACGTCGACCGCCGTCCTCCTCGCGGCCCGGTCGCCGCTAGCCTCCGAACGCGTCAGATCCGGTCGAGGGAGGCCCGGATCCACAGCCACCTGCCCTCACCACCGCCGGGGAGGCCATTGCCCGCGAGGCAGCTCGGCCGGATGTGGCGGCCGCGTCCGCCATGGATCCGGCCGAGGAAGAGTTGGTGCCCCGCCGCCGCCGTCATGGCGTGCCGCACGGGCTTCCGGCGGCCCGCTCGGGCGACGGCGCGGCGGAGGGAAGTGGGGAAGGGGAGAAGGGACGGCGGCGCCGGCTCCTCCGCCCGTGCCGCCCGCGCGGGGGGCGACGCGGGGGAGATCCGATCGAGCGAGATGCCGTCGGTGAATCACTCTCTGTTGTTTATCTATTCGAAACCCGTGGTTTTTTAGTTGTCTTGCATAGATGAAGCTATCGTCAGACCTAGTGGAGCTCCACTTCCTTCTATCACTAAATATCACTAAATGGGCTATTTGTGGCCCATGTCACCGTAATAGGGCACAAATATCCCCGTGTACTAAGTGACAATCGCTGAAATCATATAAGATATTTTTTTGTTACAAAATACGAATACATATGCAGAAGCTACATGCACACACTTACTCTATAAATATACACATGTAACTTAATAGCACTTCCGAGAAACTAGGTTAATATATATCAAGATTGACAAATTAATGTCACCACTTACACTTGCTCTCGATGAACAAGTCGTCTAAAATAAAATCTGTGCAGACCCGTATACAACTTTCCTTTTTTTACGTGCAGTTTATAATTAACTATGCGTCATTCTTTCAACCGAATCAATCAGCCAAATTATTTTCTTGTGTATCCGCCAAAGTCCGAATCCACAACCACCTAATACGAGTGTGAGGACGACCAGCATATATAGAGGCCCGTGATGAGCTTGTACTATACGTTTTTGATCAAATGTGACGGATGAACGACGCTGCATCACCGTAATTCCATCTCAAATTGTCGGTAAGGGTGAAGAAAAATCAATGTATGTGAGGTAGTCCCACTCATAGACTTTAAATTTTGAGTACCAGCTAGGAGGTAGCCTATGCATTATCCTTTCAATTTTTGCATTATCCACTACATGTTTGTTTTCAATCATTCAATTTCTATGTCTTGAATGGGTGGCTCATCGACTTTGAACTGTATTCGGGCACTGTGCCTAGTCTAGATACGTCGTGAAGTCTTTTTGCTACCTGTTTATTTGATGTTCTTAGTCCAACTCATGGCAGCCCCTATTTTATCTCCGTGATTCCCAAGCGTGATTGGTTCACCGTCTATAGGGTTAAACGGGACTGACATCCGACCACGCCTTTGTCAATGAATGATCAGTTTGTGCCATGAGAAAAGACATGCTCAGAAATTCATGCATTTTACCACCCCCACTTTTTCCAAACCCACTGCATATTTCCCATTCTTGCATTTGCATTCATTCGCCCCATCATCGCTTTGCATTGACAAAAAAAAATAAAGCGTCTGCTGGCTTAGGCCAAGGTGTGGGTAAGGCTACACGCTTTCATTTGAGGCTAGTGGCCACACTCCACCTGGCCTAGCCAGTTTTCGCTTATCTTTGCGCTGCTGCGCAAGATAGGAGACATACTCTATGCTTTTGCTCCTTTGCCGCTCCACTAGCTTGTTTTGGGACCCATTGTTTCAACACTTGGACCCAAGCTGGTTCTGCGGCATTCCACTAGTTGGCGTATTTGAGTGCCGAACCCCTTTGCCACACCCACGACCATATATCCTTACATGACAACATCAATACGGAGGAGGACTCAGCCAACTATGTGCAATCACGTCGGCGTAGTGCCATCACCATGGTATCAGTTCAAAAAGTCTTGATCATCAGATGCCAACGATGGGCACGCTCAGGTACGTGAAAATGTTTTTGCTTTTTACCTGAATTAAAGCAAAGTTCATCGGTTCCCATATGCTTATCTCCATGTGAATATTTGTTGATGATGTTGTCATGCTGCCTTTATCTGTTATGGTTTGCTCTAGTATGAATGTGACCCCGCAGATGCATTCACAAGCTCTTTAAATTAAGCATGGTGCTTAGGTTAATTAGCTTCCTTTAATCAAATTAGACATGGTGTCAAATTTGACTAATGAACTTTTAGAGCGATACTTTTGTAGATATTGGTTGCATGTGTGGACTAACTCCTGCAGAAAAATCTTCAAATTTGGATGGGAAGTTCCCAAGTCTACCTCACACCGGAGATGAGCCAAGGCTATGGATACAATTGAACTCCAGGGTGGAGCAATCATACCAGGTATGCACATTCTCAGTAAGTTACAAATAACCTGGAACAGGTCCCAGGCCAAAGACGGTCAACTTCATCATCACTGGGCGAACAAACGAAAAAAAGTTACATCGTCTGAAGCATCCTCTCCAAATCGGACGGTGACTAGTTCAATTGAAGGAAGGAGAAGTCTCGCTCACGGACTTAAAACATGAGCTCTCGCCGCGAGGTAAACCGGTATGCATTTGCATATTTCAATTTCCAAACATGAATCACCCTTGCATTAGAATTAAGAGAAAAAAAAGAAAGAAAGTCTTTCGGTGCAGCGGGTGGTTCAGCCGATCTCTTGAGTTCGGTCGAACCTACCCAGTGTCCAAAGGTGCACTAACCTGCAGGGTTATGTCAAGGAAAGGCCAGAGAAGTACAGTCGGCCATACACCATTCATTTCCAAATCATTTTCATCCTTGCCAAATACTCCATGCAACATCCTTCCACCCAAACTCAAAGCATGCACATCCATCCATCTAGAGCCAAATTTCGTGCAAACCCCATACCTGGGTCAGTTCGGCCGAGGATCTCATCCTCGACCGATCCTAAACTTCACCTTCTGCCATGAAATTTGCCCAACCAGCACAAAAGCATGGTCTCCACTAGGGGTGGATGTCAAGCCAGCTCGGCTCATTTTGGCTCGGCTCGTTCGAGCTCATTAGCTAAACGAGCCAGCTCGTCTCGGCTCGTTAAGGAAACGAGCAAAAATCTTGGCTCGGCTCTGCTCATTAAGTTCGTGAGCTGGCTCGTTAACCTCGCGAACTAGAGTTAAATTTAAAATTGCCACAATAATATATATAATATAAAAAATTATAATATTTATATGATCTTAATACCTCTAAAATATACTCTATCATACTATAATAATGGAATATAACCATAACATTATCTAAAACTATGTATATAATATACATATATTATTATTAATTAATAATTTACTCATTAGTCTATTAAACCTTCTAGCTCATTTGGCTCGCGAGCAGCTCGCGAGCCGGCTCGAACTCGCTCCTTATACTAACGAGCAAAAACTCTTGCTCGGCTCGAGAGCAAAAACTCCACCACTCCACACTGCTGCATGCTTCATCCTATCACAATCATGTCAGCACGAGAGTGGTGTGATCGATTTGATCCTTTCGTCGTGTCATCCTGTCCACAAAATCCATGAAAGTTCCCATGTCTTAGTGCTGGACAAAGCTCCATGGCTTGCAAGTAGAGGCCAGTAGGCTGAACATCACTGGGGTAGTTCGATCGAACCATGGTGTTCAGCCGTGTTCCTCCTCTCACTGGCCTATGGGTGACACTCTGGATGCATGAAGGAAGCCGGCTCCATTCAGGTTTGGACTTATACATTCCTTGAGTACATCTCTCTCAACTCTATGCAATGTCTGATTCACTTGCATGAATAAAAACATAAAAACGACAAAAATATTTCCTTTTTCTTGATCATTATGTTGCTTCTTGAAAATAGTTTATGGAGGTCTTAACTTACCCCACAAAAAGGACTAGATTTCATGGAGATTAAATCCCTGCAAGGACTACATTGTTGTTCAAACATTTTGCAGGCACCATCTCGTGGTCCCTATCTGTATAGACGAACAAGCACATTTGGTACACGAGCATTGGTGATGCTAGGGACAACCCCCTACCTCATCACATGTATCGACACCAATGAAGGCCAAGTTAGAGATCACTGACACTGATGTTCCAAGCCAAGCTTGGGGGAGAGGACCCCCACGAGGTAAGACCCAATCGTATCTTTGCAAGCTGCATCTTTGATCTGTTTTGCTTTCATTGTAGTTTGAATAATAAAAATTACAAAAACATTTGCTTTCAAATAAACAACTCCTTACTATGTATGGAATGAACCAACCTCTCATTCTTGGAAATGATGAATAGTTGTTGTCATTAATCTTGCAAGTGCTTTATTTCAACTAGTTTCTCTGTAGTACTTGAGTTAATTGACATGAGTAAAAATCAACCTGAAAACCTTATGCGAGCACATGCTTTATTCCAAGTCTAAAGTGTCATGAGGAATGATATAGTGAGATTGTGGTCAAATTCTGCTTTTGCTCTTAGTATTGTGAAAATCTCGGATGCTTTTGGCTTCCCAAAAATAAAATAAAAGTTCCTCGTTGGTCAGAAATTCCTATCAGAGCCGCATGATATGCTTAGTTGAGAACTTTCTACTCATATGCGGCTTGTTATTGTAGTGAGCTTAGTCCAAATTGTTGTGACCATTGTGAGGAACCTTACACGGTTTCAAGATTGAGATGGACTTACACATCATCCCTCACTTGCAATTCCTACACTGTGAGTTAGCAAATTTTGCCATCATACATCCACAAAATAAATGCTCCATGTTCTATATGATTCCCTCTCCAAATATTTGTACCTTGAGAAATCTTTGAGGTGTAATGAGCAAACATGGCGCAAGGTGGGTTTCTACACACATAAACAAGCAGTCTTCTACATCAGCAGGTCTTTAAAACTTATTTTTATAATGTTGTTTTTGTATGATAATATGATACAAATATTATCACTATTTTGTTTTAGTGATGAAGTAGCTGCAAAAGCTCTCTCACATCCTGCAGTAACGTGTGAGGAATCATCTAGTTGATATAGATGCTTGCACTATTCGTCAAAAGCAGGAACCTAAAAATCTTCGGTGTTCGCTGGCTTGGGGTTGTTTTTTTTTGAGCAAAATATATGAGCGGTTACTTAACTTGACTCATGATGTTATCTAGGTCCCTAAACTCTCAAAATACATATTGATTCCTTAAACTTGCTAAATTGTGTCATCTAGTCACAAAGTTAAAAAAAAATACCCCTATGTATAATGACATGGCTGTGTTGAGTATGATATTTCATACTACCTCTGTTCAAAATGTAGGTCATTTGACATTTTATTTACCACGAGTTTGACCGCTCATCTTATTCAAAAATATTGAGGAAATATAGTCAAATTTAAGGTATTTTTGAAGATTATGTATTAATAATGCAAGACACTACACAAATATGATAATTTGCATAAAATTTTGAATAAGACGAGCATTTAAACTTAGAGTAAAAAAAGTCAAACCACCTACATTTTGAAACGTAAGGAGTACTATTTCTCTCATAAAATTAGTCGTTTTAATCATAATAGTTAGAGAACTTTATTTAATTATACCATAATGCAATTATAGATTAAAGGATGGAAAAAACATAAACAACATATGGATATTTTGGAAAATTTGGACCTAAATGATACATTTTAGCAAATTCAGAGATGTGAATATGTATTTTGAGAGTTTAAGGATATAGATGACACTCCAGGACAAGTTTGAGTAGCACGGGTGCATGACAAGATATGAGATACAATGCATGCTGATACTATCCTATTTATTTTTTGTTTTTACAAGAGGAAAGGGTGCATAATTAGAAACTGAACTCTTGTGCAAACATAAACTCTTATGTTCTGGTTATATGATTTGGTTGTTGGTTTTACATACTGTCTCTTTAATAATGTAGATCGTTAGATCATCATAAAATTCAACGGCGTTATATGTATTTTTTTTCTTTTTTTTGTTAAGTAATTTCTAAACCCCTTGACGAACATGGTGACTTATTTTATATAAATTTTGACAATGACACTAAGATAATAGATACAAAAATTATAGAATTAAAGGTTGGGCAGACACTCCATAAGAAGTAAAATTTGACCTTTTGATATGTTAATTAATTGGACAATTAGAGACCACGAACACATAGAGCTCGGCGAATACATTTTGTTTGATTATTCACATGAGTTGTTTGGAGTTCAAATGATTGAGTTACATTTATCCCAAGGTAAAAAATTATCTACACAGTAATCGAGTCCAATTTGGACACTGAGTTATCGTGTTATTTATTTTTCTTCATCTATTTATTAATCATATTCGGTCTAGACTCACTGGGTTGATCTGGACATTAGATCTTTATAAAATTCGATGGCATATATTTTTCTCTTTTTGGATTAACGGAATAATATGGACCGTAGATCTTCATAAAATTCGTTGGCTTATATTTTCCCCTTTTATTTAGATTAACGAATTAATATTGACCGTTAGATCTTCATAAAATCAGACCGCATATATTCTTCTCTTTTTTAATTAAAGTGGGAATTTCTTAATCCTCTCGGCGAACGTGGTGGCTCCTTTGACACTATTATATTAATATAATAGATAGCTCACATGGTGGTAAATAAACCACTTTCCCTCTGTGATTTAATTAAGCAACATATATGATTTCGGGTGAACCAATAATCTTTATTTGCCATGTTATCAGTTCGTGAGTTTTTCATAGAAATTTCAAGTAAACGTAGCATCGCTCAATTGATGCTTCACATGCGCGCACGCACAAGGGGAAAGCACACTAGAGCGCGGATCGTACAATTATCCCTCAAACATGATAAAATAAATAAATGGGATGAGATCCAATCCAAAGACCAAAGCAATACGGCAGAGATTTTGTCACTATGCACATAGAATATAACGAAGTCCTAGACAATATTTTCTTTTTAAGAAGTTCTAGATAGACGTACGGAATATAATTTAGATCGAGATCTGCAGGCTTGCTAATGATCGTCCCGTCTAGTTCATCCGTAATCAAGCCCTTGTTTAGATGGAGAATAGGGGGTGGAGAATTGGGGTTTGGAGTCACGTCGTAATTATTGCACAACTGTAGCATTTCGTTTGTTTGTGTGAAAAATTATCTAAAAATTGATTAATTAGACTCAAAATGTTCGTCTAGTAGAGTACAACAAAACTGTGCACTTAGTTTTTGATTTTATGGTTTAGTACTCCATACATGCTATGATATTTTAATGTGACGAGAATCTTTTTTTGCATAGTGAACTTTATGGTTGCTTTTTTAGAACTAAATAAGGGCTAAGTAATTCTGCAGGATTCATTGTTCCACGCTATAGATGACGATTAGTAGTAAATGTACATGTATGTGTCACGAGATTTATGTCGCGTATGAAAAAGGAGCGCGCGCGACACTAGGAATAATATTGCAGGCTAGACGGAAACTGCTAGCACACAGCATGATCAAGCAGTTTGCCACGTAGTTTCTTATCGAGTCCAGCTAGGACCCGAGATGCCCACGCCTAGCTTTCAGCTCTATAAAAACCAGTGCTAGCTCCGGCAAACCTCCGCAGAAAGCCAACTCACAAAGCATAAGCATTGATCGAGTGAGTGCATAGACAACCTTCTGTTCGCACCCAAAATTGGCAGTTGCCTATCAGGCCGAGGGCAACCAGAAAGCGGTCAGACCGGTTTTACTATAGCCGATCTGGCAACGGCCAAACCGGTCTGACCGGTTTCCCTATCCGGTCTGACCGGTTTCTCCCGTGTTGGAGTAGGTTTAGGACTTTAGAGTTTTATCCCATATTGTAAACCGACCTAAAGGGGTACGACTTCCCCACCCTATAAATATAAAGGGTCATGGCCGATTGAGAGATACCTCCAATCGAATCTATCAAATCTACCTTTTATCGTTTTGTCTTTACTTTTATCTTTTTATGTTCCGCATTACTTTTATCTCCAAACCCTAGCTCTTCCAACCCCCATATCTTCTGTTCTTCTCTCGTCTCGACGACGTTTGAGGACGTTCTAGGTGGTCTGCCGACTCTAGAACAACCCTAGACTCTCAAGCTCCGACGGGGTCCCTCCCGAGCTCGAGATTTTAGGTTTTCACCGTCGCCCTGTCAAAAGCGGTCTGACCGGTTTCATAAAGCGGTCTGACCGGTTTCGCTTCAAGGCAACGACGACTTCGTTGACGCGGTTTCGTGTCAACATATTTTGGCGACTCCGCTGGGGAAGAAATCTGTGGTTATCATGGCTGATTTATCAAGTGATTTGATGTCGTGTAAAGAGCTGATTGAAGAATATTATCAAGAACATGACAGAGCAATTGAAAGGATATTCTTGTCTTGCTTCATTAAGACAGAACAAGGTGTCATCAAGATTAAAGAGTTTCAGCCACCATCGACCATCGCCATATTAAAGGAGATACAATCTTCCGGTACTATATCTACCCGTCTATCTACCTATGTTGAATTTTTGATTACTCAAGAGGATAAGGTAGATTTAATTCCTGTCGATCAAGAGTTGGCTATTGAAAAGCCGACTAATGCTATTATTGATCCTTGCAATTTGCCAAATTGTGATGTTGTTGGTCAAGAAACAAATCGGCCGTCTCTAGCCGAAATTGTTGATCCAAAATCCCCTAGCATGAGCATAAAAAGTGTATCTAGTACTTCAACGCTCGGGGGGCAACAGAACAAAGGCAAAGGTGATGGTTGTAACACAACCAGTCTGGCCGGTGCCCAGACCGGTCTGACCGGTTCTCAAACCGGTCTGACCGCTTCACCTAGGGCTTCAAAAAATAAATCAAAACCAAAGATGGTTAAGCCAAAGAAGCCCGAGATTGGTGTTTGGAAAACCATTGAATCCAAAGGCCGTCATAAGCATCAAAGAGAAAAGCCGAAGTATAACAAGAAACTTCCGGCTAAGTCTCAAAGACAAAAGATTGTCAATGATGCTAGTCGGTCTAAAAATTCCAAACAATCAAAATCTTCTCCTAGAGCGAAGTTCCATAATCGGAATCGGCAATGGAATAATTCTCACAAATCAATGTCATTTCCACCATATGGATCACCTACACCGATGCCATGGGAGTTTTGTTTTAATGTGCCTTATTTTTATTCTCCTTGGTATTATAATTCATATATGCCGTCTCCTCCTAGATATTTGTGTTCAGATTATATTACTTATAGGGAGCTGGTAATTAATAAGACATCACCTATGCATAATGACCGTTTTGATCAAAAGAATCGGTCCACACAGAAAAATAAGCGTAAGGTGATTAAACAAGTCTATCGTGTCAAAAAAGATGGAAGAGTAAATAAAAATCCAGATTTGACACTAGACATAGAAAAGCCGTGTATTGGAAAATCATCGGCTAGTTCTGTTGATCAAATTGTCCCCAATAATAAGCATATCACAAATATTATAGCTGAGCAACAATCATGTTCGGCTGGGGGGCAATATGATCTCAGTGTGACTGGTTCTGAAGGAACCGGTCTAACCGGTTCTAAAAACCGGTCTGACCGGTTTGACAAAAAAATTGATAAATCTGCAAGTGTCACTTCAAAGAGCAAGGTGATGAAGAAGAAGCCAAGTTTTGCTGAATTGTTACATAAATATCAGAAGATAGCCGAGCAAAAGCAAAATAATCGGTTAGAAGATCAAAGTTGGAATTTTTCATCACCGAAAGCAAAGAAGCATCAACTGTCATCTCATTATTCTTCAACATTTATTCCGTCGATGCATGTGCCATGGAATGCGTATCCAAGTATACCTAATTACAATTCATGGTTTTGGTATAATCCTTGGTCTTCTTTTTACAATTATCAATATTATGCTTCTGATGTACCAAAGAACTACGATTGGTTGCCATGGCCATATCAAGATTTCAATTATTAGATGACCTGATCATTGAAGATTATTTTCTGGCACGCAAGCTTTGCCAGAAAACAGGGGGGCATATGTTCGCACCCAAAATTGGCAGTTGCCTATCAGGCCGAGGGCAACCGGTCAGACCGGTTCTAGGAAGCGGTCAGACCGGTTTTACTGTAGCCGATCTGGCAATGGCCAAACCGGTCTGACCGGTTTCCCTATCCGGTCTGACCGGTTTCTCCCGTGTTGGAGTAAGTTTAGGACTTTAGAGTTTTATCCCATATTGTAAACCGACCTAAAGGGGTACGACTTCCCCACCCTATAAATATAAAGGGTCATGGCCGATTGAGAGATACCTCCAATCGAATCTATCAAATCTACCTTTTATCGTTTTGTCTTTACTTTTATCTTTTTATGTTCCGCATTACTTTTATCTCCAAACCCTAGCTCTTCCAACCCCCATATCTTCTGTTCTTCTCTCGTCTCGACGACGTTTGAGGACGTTCTAGGTGGCCTGCCGACTCTAGAACAACCCTAGACTCTCAAGCTCCGACGGGGTCCCTCCCGAGCTCGAGATTTTAGGTTTTCACCGTCGCCTTGTCAAAAGCGGTCTAACCGGTTTCATAAAGCGGTCTGACCGGTTTCGCTTCAAGGCAACGGCGACTTCGTTGGCGCGGTTTCGTGTCAACACCTTCGATCAGCTACTCTGCTATCCTGCATCGATCTGGCCATGGCAGCAGCAATGCTCTCGTCGAGGCAAGTCCGGCTCCTGGCCGTGGCGGCTCTGGTCGCCCTGATGTGCGCCGCCGCTGTGGCCCAAGCTCCTGTACCCGACATCAGCAGTTGGCGGCGTGCAAGATGGTCGACAAGAACGTCGTGAACGCGTGCTTCAAGAGCTTCGGAGAAGGTAAGAAGGATGCCATGGCCGACAGGGTTATCTCCGGCAAGACCACTCAGGTTGCAGTGGACTGCTGCGTGGTCTTTGGAGGCCACGAGTGCCTCTGCCAGATGAAGAAGGCGTGGGCTGCCCAGGGCAACCGCACCCCAAACAATGTGCAATGCGTCAGGGACAAGGCATGCAACTGAGTAAGTGCATGCGTGCAAGATCATTGATCTCTAGCTCGCTCGCTCTCGTTGGATATGTGATTTACTATGTTGATCACATCTTACTCTTTTCTTCTATGTTGATTTCGCGCGGCGGTGATGTCGACCAGCTGCTCGCTTGCTTTTGCTAAAATTGTGTGTCATGTGTCAGTGTGTGTTGTTCGAGTTGTTGAGTCTTTTATTTTGTACTGCCAGTCAGAAATAAAGAGCGTTGCTAGACTTCACATTTCACAAGACATGCTCATTTTTTTCTAAAACAAAGAAGACTTCACCGGTGCAATTTATGCATTCACAGTTACTTGTTTCATCCTATCCTGCTTTGTTCGTATATACATACATGTCATGCACACGTGTGCGCATCACTAGAGATCAGTTCTTACTTTTTCATCAGCAATCGGCAGTCGTAAACCCATGGCCGCCATGGTCGATTATACGTACGTGCACTATCTCTGACATGGATCGAGATGCCAAAGCGAGAACTTGATCTCCATATGTCTGGATCTGTTCGGAACTTCAGATCCAACCTGTCCGGAATTAAACGCAAGCAGTGCTGGGGCGCTGCCGGCGAGAGGGGCCGTCCCGGGGCTGCCGGGCTCCGTGCAGCAAATTAAACCTCCGCCCTCGCGTGGGCTGCGTCCATGGTGTCGTCGTGCGCCACCTAGCTTGACGGATGAAATGGCGGCCCGGCCGGCCTTCCTGCCTGCCCTACACACGTACAGGAGCTGATGCCGGTCGGTGCACAGACCATGCCTGGTTGAGATGTATAGAACCTATCCGATAGATCTGTAACAGCAAAAATTCAAATGATATTATAACTCAGCGACTGCTACGCTCCAGATTCAGAAACAAGACAAACACGTATAGCTAAACGGTACCCATATATAATCGTGACAGTAATTACTGGGTTTAGACGCACCACATCTCCAATACGAAAATCGATCGGACCATGTCAAAACAATATCTGCTGAATTATTGTAAGCAAGATTTATAATTTTTCAAGGAAATTAGTATAGGAAATGAGTGCTTTGCATTCATGCATTTATAGTGCTTTTACAGGCGTTAAGTTTTCAAAAATGCATCTAGAAGCCTAAAGGGAATTTTCCAGAGTTTTATGGGATTTATTCATTTTATTGTAGAGCAAATTCCAACTTTGGAACGTGCCAAAGTTCTTTCCATGAGTTCCAAATAAATTATTTGGGTACCTCATGTCCAACTCTATCTCTGGGTTTTTTCCTGAAATTTTAGGAATTTTTGGAGTATTTTTTCGTCGCTTAAATGATTTATCTAGGATTTTCTAGATGTATCTTTGTACAGAAAATTATATTCCGAAAATAAAAAGAAAACCTAAATGTCTAACAGGCCAAGCCTAACTAAACTTATCTAGCCCAACCCGCCAAAGACCTCAAACCGGCATGCTCCTCCACCCCCTACTCCTGGATGTCCCATCCCTTCGAGCCGAGCTTGTGAGGCCCGACGCAAGCCCGACATGGCCCAGCCGGCCCTCTATTCCCCGCCAGTTTTTGGGTCAAGCCCAACTTTAGGTCCAACTCGCAACCGCCTCCAGCCCCATCTATCCCTCGCTCTCTCTGACCGACGGCCTGTCCCCACCTGTCGGCATCACCTTCTTCCTCTGGACCCAGCCCGACTCGAGCGCAGTGCCACACCGTCGGCCATGGGAAGAAGGTCATTGAGGTTTTGCAGAAATCCCTCCAAGGAAACATGAAACCTTTAGATCCATTCATGTGTCTTGCGCAAGTTGGAGAAATCCCCCAGATCTATTAGAACCATGCAAACCAGTCCAAGCCGTGACCTTTAGTAAATCTAACCCCGAGCTTTTACCTTTTCCCTATTACTATTTAGTGTACCTTGCGAATGTTGCCAGCTAGCCCCTGAAGTACATGGTTAATCGCGTATACGTCCATGCAGCCATATTTTAAGCATAAGTTACGCGTTTTAACTTTTATTTAATCCGTTCTCATTGTTATAGATTCATATTTACATGAACCAAGTTTTAGAACTGTTATTTAACATAAAAAATATTTCTGAATTTTATTTTTATTAAATTGATTAAATGGTTTTTAAATATGTTTCTCTAATTAAAAGCTAATTATGGCTTGAGCTTTGGTTCTTATATTAATGTTAAATTGATTAATGTTTATTTAATTGGTTCTCTAAATACAATTTGACTAGGTTGTATCTCATTTTTCATAAACTAGTATTAATCTGAGTAATATTTGTGACCACTCGCTTTCTAATTTAAAGCTATTTAGAGTTAAACTTTGAGTTTTCATAAATAATTATCAATATTGATTAAATTAACACAAATATGTTTTAATTATAATATTGATTAGTTCAACACGCTACATAAAGTTATTCGATTAGATATTCTCATATGTTTTATTTCAAGTTAATGTTTGATTTGGTATAATTTATACATAAACAATTATAAATAAAATGTGATAAAGTTTTACATCAGTTTTGCAGATTCAAACGTAATTTTTTGAAATAATATTTACATGTGATTTTGTTTAATTAAAATCAATCAAACATATAGTTGTGTTGTTTTATAACCCAAATTCTTTGGATAGTTGTATCTTGTCAACTTTAGCTTCGTTTTTAGCGTTTCTTGCACTTGCTTGACCATAGGTTTGAGTCCTATTATTTAGTGTGCTCTTTTATAGCTTTTCTTTTGATTGGTGTATTGTTCTTAGTTGTGCTCATTTGTTTGCTTGTATAGTTGTATGCTTGCATGCTTGTTTCCAATTATTGCTACAAGAAGAAGAACCGTAGTTTGAGCGCTTTGAAGATTAAATGAGCAAGAGCTATAGATGAAGGCTCTGAGTAGTGGTATTTGTGCTGGAGAAAGGCAAGTGTTTCTAACCATCCTTCTATCTATCTCTTTTAAATAATATCAAGATGGTTTTCATTGGAACACGGAGTGACCACCCAGGAAATCAGTACAACCTTGAGTGCTATTGGGCTCTGGTCTTGGATGACTAATTAGAGACTTTAGTTTGGAATAGTCTTATCGAAAGGGCAAGAGGGGAGGCGTTGATGAGTATAGCTCGGTCCTCTTGCTTTGCTAAGTTACATGACCCATTAGGGAGGGTTATGGCCTGCTTCGATCTGAATCCTTAGTGGGCTATTGCTTATCAGGGAATCTTTGTAAAGGCCTCGTAATGGATCCTTAACTTTGATGCTAGCTACCTCATGGTGATGGGAAACACGACTTCTGGTGAAAGTGGACAACCTTTGTAGAGTGTCTAAAAACTATTATAACAGCCATGCTCACGGTTAAGAGCGGCCCGGACCCTCACATGATTAATTTACTTAAAGTTGATAATTAATTTGCTCTCTAGTTATTTCTTGCGGCCTTGCTGAGTACCAACTATAAGTGTACTCATCCTTGCTAAGTGCTACTCAGAGGAAGAACATGAGTGAATATTGATGAAGATGGATGCTGATTTCTAGACGTAAGCAACCCCAGTTGATTGCCTGTAAAGTATGGTGTCTTCGCTTCATTAATTAGTTGTAATAACTCTGAGTTCTTTATATTTTCTTTATGTGATATTGTAATGTTATTCACTGATGATGTTATTATATATATGAAAATTGATTCTGGCATACATATAATTTGCACTTGGTTTTGCTTTCGAAAACCGGGTGTGACACAATCCTAATGGAACACGAGTAACAAAAGTGGGGCGGGTCGAAATATGGATGCGCAAGGCGAGTAAAAGTTGTGGCCCGTGAAAGAAAAGAGAGAAAATGGTCATATTTTATTTGATGTCGTAAAACCGTGAACATATTTTTCCCCACTGGTCTGACATGTGGATGTTGTGTGGATGGTGGTTTTCAAAGAACCGATATATAGATAACTTAGAAGATAAAAAGGTGATCAATGGTAAAAATAACAAAAGACCACAGTTTTTTTTGAGCGAAACAAAAGACCACAGTTGGCTGTCTATCATCAGACGTGGTGGAGCCCCACTTCCTTGGGGGCTCCTATATGGCTTCCATGCGCTAGTTAAGCAACATGGCTTAGAGGCCCATTTAGGCCCAACACACTAGTACTAACTATGGCTACCGGTGCGTCCACGAGACTTTTTCATTCCACTGAAAACAAAGTCGCACAAGTAGATGTATTCGAATATTTTTTGGCAAGAAATTTTATTAGCCTCCAACAGTTTCATATGATACAATATTCAATATTTTTGTCAACCCAATTCAACATTTTAACAATATTGGTTCAACATTTATAGGAAACTAATTCAACATTTTCTAAAAAATGTTGAAATAGTAAATTACAAATGTTGAATTTGTTTCTGACAAATGTTGATTTTAAAAAAACTATCAAAATATATGAACTATATTCAAATTGGAGCTTGTTTTGTCGTATAAATTCTAACGAATACCATGGTTCAAACGGTTTTGAAAAATAATTTACAGTTTGAGAGAAAATTAAAATTAGAGATCGAAATCGAAATGGAATCCCGTCCGACTAGCTCAGCATGCAGCATGCGCGTACCGCTACTCCGCCAGCTGTCCACGTGCTGCTCTCTCACCGTCGTTGGGTTTTCTCTCGCAATAATCTGGTTCGTTCATATGATATGCACGGATCTCAAACATTGAGGGCTTGTTTGGATCGGACACTGAGAAAGCTGCCTGGCGCCCAGGCAGCAACTCCAGGCGTCCGATTTCGGCCTGGGCGATGAGCTGCCTGGCAGGGAGCAACTAAACACGCCCTGAACGCCACCTAACTAAAAAATCTTCCGGAAGCCATATAGGATTCCCGCCACTTCCTTCTATCATCAGTAAATGGGTATTTGGGGCCCATGTCACCGTAATAGGGCCCAAATGTGCCTCGATGAACAGGCAACGTGAGGAGATTAGGTGATGACTTCAAATTTGGTATTTTCAGGATTAAGACATCTTTCCACATTAAGTGACAACAACTTACGCGCTGAAATCATATTAGACTTTTTTTGCAAAATACATGTACAGATGGATATGCTACATACACATATTTAGGCCCTGTTTGGATGGCAGGTTTTAGAGTGAAAACACTAGTAAATTACACTTCCTAATTATTTTCCACCGGTGAAGCAAAAACTCTGTGTGGATTCGCGGTTTGCACACTAAAATTACAGGCGGTTTGGCCTAATACCGGTGTAAAAAAACAATTGCGTCCGGAGGTCTGGAAAATAAAACGACAACAGTCGGGCCATCCTCTTCCCTGCGAGACGCGGCATCTGCTCGCCGCTCGCTGCTCCCCCGCAACCACGGCCATGCGCGTGCACTTGCCTTACTCTTATAAATATACGCATGTAACTTTATTATAATATAGCACTTTCGAGAACTCCGTTAACAGATATTAAGATTGATAAATTAACGTCACCACATATGCTTATTACTGTCGATGAACAAGTCGTCTAAAATAAATCCGTGCATACGACAGTATACAACTTTCCTTCTTTAAATTTTACGTGCAGTTTATAAGTAACTATGCGTCGCCAATAATCTTGCATATATACTAAGCTGATTTAATTCATTCTACGTAACTATACGTGTACGTGCCATGGGCGGTGGAAATCTTTTGTCCTGTGGTCCGACATGTACTACCACCTAATACGAGAGAGGACGACGAGCAGACAGAGGCCGGTGATGAGCTTGTACGTTGTTCATCAGAGGCTGTCGCAGTTGGCCGGCTGGAAGGACAGCACCGAGTTCTCGACGTCGTACCGGATGTGGAAGCTCATCTGCATGATGTTCCCGACGATGGACAGGCTCGGCGACTTCTGCACGATCCAGCACGTCACGCCGCTCGCCACCTCCCCGTAGCAGTTCTCCGTCGGCAGGGCAGGGGCGGAGCTAGGATTCAAGACTAGGGTGGTCCAACTTAACATAATTTTTTTAAACGATAAATATACTAAATCAATAAACAAGTATATATAATTAACCAAACATAATATGATTAAATAAAAAAATCTTAGAACCATCTTAAATAAAAATATGAAATATGCTTACTGTAACTTAGTAGCTTACAAACTCACAATAGTCGAAGCAAAATACCATGCTATTTATTCTTGTCAGGCCTCCGTTTTTTCATGGTCATGAATGTGTCGATTATATCATCTTCATTCACTTGTAGAAAAATATCTCGCTCAATGAAAGTGGATAGACAATCATCCAAAACACTGTCAGCCATCCTATTTCTCACCTTACTCTTGACAAAGGTCAATCCAGAAAATACTCTTTCAACACTTGCTGTTGCCACTGGTAATAGCAATACCATTTTGAGAAGGAAATACACCCAATCATAAACTTTATCCCTCCCTGTTTGAACAAGTTTAACTGAGAGATCAACAAGGTTGTTTAGGCCTTTGAACATTTCATCTCTTCTCATGTCATCAATATAGGTCTCCAGTTGCAAGTCAAGTTTTAGCAAGTTAGAACTTGAAATATCATTGGGGTAAAATTCAGCAAGTCTGTGTATCTTGTTTGCATCAAAATAAGCAAACGAATTAGCCGGACTCAAGGCAACCATACAAGAAAGCAACTCCATATTTACCTCATCAAACCGAGTGTCAAGCTCTTGACTAATTTGATCAATGACTCCAATGAATACTTCTCTTCTAAAGTGATCATCATTTGTTTGATTTCGAGCAAACCGTGTTGATCGTCCATAAGGCACATAATTATGTTGCATTTCAGGAACTTGGATGACATGCTTGTTGCAAAACAAAGTGACCCTTTCAAGAAATGAAACCCAACCATCAGACCTTAGTTGTTGCATTTTACTCTTTGCCACATGAACAAGTGCCATTGCATTGAGAATATCTTGATCTTTTCTTTGCAAACACTCAGACAAATCATTAGTGTATCCAAGAATCACAAGCATCAAATGGGCACTAAAAATGAAGTCAAATGATTCAAGCACTCCAACCATAGTATGTATCTTCGGCCAATCACCCCTTTGTGAAGTATCTTCTCCGAGAGCTATAAGTACATCACGGATTGTGGGATACATAGCAATCATATTGACCACAGTTTTATAATGAGAACCCCACCGGGTCTCACCAGGCCTAGGCAACCCCATTTCTTGATTTAATCCACTTCCGGTTTCTAGCACACCACATTCAAGTGCTTTCATGATATTATCATATTGGTGATGTCGAAGCATTCCATGACGCTTACAAGAAACTCCAACAATATTCAGCAAGAGAGACACTTGATCAAAAAACCACACACAATCGTTATTTCCCTTTGCAACAGCGACAAGAACTAGTTGGAGTTGATGTGCAAAACAATGAATATAATATGCAGAAGGTGACTCTTTCATGATCAAAGTTTTCAACCCTTTAATCTCTCCTCTCATGTTGCTAGCCCCATCATAGCCTTGACCACGGATTTGAGTAACCGTCAAACCATGGCTAACAAGTAAAGATTGAATTGCTTCCTTAAGTGATAAAGAAGTAGTATCATCTACATGAACAACTCCAAGAAAACGCTCGCATGGCCTTCCCAAGCTATCAACAAAATGCAAGCAAAGGGCTAGCTGTTCTTTATGAGAGACGTCACTGGATTCATCAGCTAGAATTGCATAGTATTCTTCACCAATTTCTTCAATGATTTGCTTTCTAGTTTCTATGGCACAACATTGAATAATATCTTTTTGTATGTCTGGGCTAGTCAATTTGCAATTACCTGGAGCATTGTTCAAAACAAATTTATCCACCTCTTCATTATTTGCAGCAAGCCACTTCAAAAGTTCAATGAAATTCCCCCTGTTGCTAGATTCTTCACTTTCGTCATGTCCACGGAATGCCAATCCTTGCTGCAAAAGAAACTTCAAACATCTAATTGAATAAGTCAATCTTATCTTGTAGAGACGTCTCTCTTCACTATCCACCTTCACAATATGGTCATCAATTGCCGTCTGGGGATTCACAAATTTGGTGTATTTTTCTTGGGCTGCATTGTGAGCACTTGTAACACCACCCACATGTATATCAAGTGCATCAGTTCTGTTCCAATTTCTCCAACCACCATCAATAAAGGCAGATTTCCTACTCTTTTCCTTTGCAAACAAATAGCACACAAAGCAAAATGCTGAGTCCAATTTGATACTATATTCAAGCCAAGGATATTTGTATAACCAAACAGGACTGAATTGCCGATCTCTTTTGCCAATTCTTCTCCTTTCAAATTCATGATTATAAGGTTTCAAAGGACCTCTAAGAATATATGCTCTCCGAATTGTATCTTGATCATTGACAGGATAACTTGCAATGGGTCGCCTCTCCCCTGGATCATGTGGAAGCCGACTAATATCATAAGCCGGTGCCGACATTGGAGTCCCTATTTCTTTATGTGCAGCCGAAGGTTGACAACATGGCACTGACACTGGTGCATTTTCCTGTACGAGTGGACCTTCTGGTGCTTCAATGGGCTCTTCTTGCACAACTGTGACATGGGAAGGAGACGGACAAGAAGCTTTCTTCTTTGCTGTGTATTTCTGAAAAAGAGATGCAATGTCTCCACTCCTCTTCATGTTCCAATAAATCTACAAGAGAATTTTGCAATGTCAGAATATTCCTAATTTTATATTGAAATTCTAAAATTGAATTAAAATAGCAGCACAACATTTAACTTACCTTGTCTTTAGAATTATAATCCTGGTATTTTCACCAATCTTCGATCGCCGATCATGGCGTCTCCTACCTTACGAGTCTAAGACTTACTGGAGAGGCAATCAGGCAAACAAACAAGGGCCAATATGAGATTGCAGGCAGACGAGATAAAGGGAGGGAGAACATGAGAATAAGATGTTCATTACCAATCGGCTGTTGCTTCCTGTTCTGCTGTGCTCAGCGCTCGTCAATGGCTCAACGCCGTCCGTGGTCCGTCTGTAGCATCCGCGAGGACCGAGGAGTAGGATGGGATCGAAGTTGGGAACGGCGGCGGTGGCTTTTTTCTCGTATAGAAGCAGGACGGACGGCGGTGGGGGCTCTTTTCTCGTGAAGAAGTAGAACAGACGGAAGTTGCATCGATTAGGGATAAATCACCGGCCAATTAGCAAATGATTAAGGGGTCTCGGGCCAAAATTTTAGGGTGGGCCAAGGCCCACATGGCCCACACTGTAGCTCCGCCCCTGCGGCAGGGCCATGTCGGCGCCGCCGTCGAAGTGCAGCACCATGGCCGGGAACACCTCGCCGCCGGCCCCGCCGCCGCACGGCGCGAGCGACTGGGACTCGAGGTTGCCGCAGAGGCTGTCCGAGCAGGGAAGCTTGGAGAAGGAGGAGGAGGCGTTGGGGTTGTAGGAAGGGGAGCCCTGCGGCGCGCACTGGGCGCACGGGCCGCACTTGGCCCAGATGAGGTCGCTGCCGGTGTCGGCGAGGGCGGAGAGCGTCTGCGCCGGCGTGTCCATGGAGAAGGTCATGTCGTACGCGCCGCCGCCGCGGTCCAGCTACAGCGGGGCCTGCGCGCCGCCCCCGGAGGCGGCGGCGTCGAGCCGGGCGGCGAGCATGGACAGCCGCTGGTGAGACATGTGCGCGGCACGGGTGAAGTTGATGGCCGGCTCGGTGCGGGACATGGTGGCGCGGAGGAAGCTTGGGCGTTCCGCCGCGTAGGCGGGAAGAGCGGTGAGGAGGAAGGAGAACGAGGAGGGGTAACCAGCTTGCCGCCATTTCTGGACTCGGAAGGGTTTAGTTTCTACGTGCTGTGATGAGGGCATGCTAGGTAAGGAGTTGTACATACTTTTATATAGATGATGTATGTAGATGTCCACGACGCCAGCTATATTCGTGTAGAATTATGCTTTCCACAGAAAGCACCACTGTTGGCAGCGTGTGACCCACGGCATTTTTGGAAGACCACTGGCACATATCAGCGTCTTAGAGCAGGATATATACAGTGATGATAAAATGAAAAAACAGTTGCATCCGCACTGTTTCAAAAAATACAAGTTGTGATCTCTATCAAAATATACAAATTGTTAGACTAATATAATCATTTCGTGTCAATGCTCACAAACTTTTTCTAGTCGTATTTCTAAGTGGTTTGACGTGGTCCAAATGCAAAATTTAGGCTAACCGCCACTCAAACGTACTTAGGAAGTTGGAACCTCTCGCTCCTGTTCAAAATTAAGCTGACTGTTTGTCAACGTGCGAGTGCCCTGTAAAAAGGGAATAAAAGCAGCACAGTGCCTGATTTGTGTAACAACCTTCTCTACAATATGTAACGTATAGGTATATAGGTCTATGTGGATGCATGTATGGTTGTTCATCAATTTAACTCCCAAAGTATGAAATGACCTAGTTTTGAGCAGACTGAAGTATATAAATCCGTCTAAATATATAAACCCTATAGTTGGTTTTGCTGATATATATGGTACATTGCGTTGATGATATGGTAGTGACTGTAAGAGCTAAGTGTTGTCATCTTTTTGTTAGCTACAAAGAAATAGTGCCTTAATCTGACCAAATCTGGCATGCTTGGGTGGCCGCCTCCTTGTTCCTTGACCTGGCTCGACACAGGTTATCGTTGATGGGGAGAGGTAGAGAGAGGTGAACAGTAGAGTTTGAGAGAGAAAGGCACCAAATCTGGCATGCTTGGGTGGCGTTGTTCCATGGCCTGGCTGGACACAGGTTATCGTTGATGCAGAGATCGGGGAAGAGAGAGGTGAATAGTAGAGAGTTTGAGAGAAAGGCACCAATGATCCAGTCTAGAGTGTAGACGCAACACTCACATGCATACTTATCCTTATGAACAAACACCATATATTTGTCCAATTATTAGTTCAACTTTTGCAAAACAAAGTGTAGACGCAACACTCACATCATCACATGCATACTTTGGTGTTTGTGAATAGATGCTTAATATATCTGGTTTTATGTTCTGACAGTTAAGTAGTCAGCATCCTACATATATGGTCAATTTAGAGGTACTTGTGACAGCGGACAACGTGTGAAAAGTAGTGGTTACCTAACTGCCGTATAATCCAAGAGCTTAGACTAGGGTCATAATCATGAAATGACCAAGTAGACTACATACGAACGAACTGACAAATCAACGATGGTTCGTGTGGGACATATCATCCGTGGAATCAACGAATCACCCTGCACGTCAGGTTAGGTCTTCTGGAGAATAGCTGGTTTCCACACTAAATGCGTGGAATTTGCTCTGGTAGTGCCCCGGCCGCGTTGCTGCCACTGCGGGGTACTCTATCAGGCGGACCATTGCGAAATTTCCTCAGCGGGTTCTTCTTCTTCACGGTGGACATGTACGTATATGTACCACTCCAAATAACGACCACCAATTTCTCCATTTCGTCGTGGCCGTCCTACTTCTACCTCAGGGCCGAAACAAGTGGCAACGGTGTATATTGTAACTGACTTCAGGTGGACTTAGCATATGTTTAGCTAGAGGGTTGGGATAAGTTCGACATAAATGGATCCGCATTTGCATGGGTGTTCATGTGAGTTAGGAGTTAGGACCAATTGAGAAGAGAATATATGCAGGTTTGAATGATGAATGATTCCTCCAAAATTAAGGGACCATCTCGACCCAGATGGATAACATCCCTCGTCCGTGTCTTTTAGAAGACATGCGAGCGGGAGCTGGCTGAGCGGCGTGCCTCCAGCTCTAGGACGATGAATCAATCAAGCATATAGTTGTGTTGTTTTATAACCCAAATTTTTTGGATAGTTGTATCTTGTCAACTTTAGCTTCGTTTTTAGCGTTTCTTGCACTTGCTTGACCATAGGTTCGAGTCCTATTCTTCTGACGCGGCGCAGGCCAAGGCAGGGGTGAGCTCGATGCACCGGGGGCGGCTTAATTGACGCGGGGCGACGTGGTCGTGATGGCCAGCGTCGGGCGAGGCAGGCAGAGCACAGCTCCGGCGTGGTGAGAGGCTAGAAAGGGGCGATGCGTGGCCATTGCATCTCCAATGCGGCGCGACTGACCTGGGGGCAGGCGGGCAGTGTGACGGCGTGGTGTAAGGCACCATAGTTAGCTAAAACAAACGAATTAGATCGGTCGGTTAGGTTGGAACATCAATACGACCACACTCCACATCACACCATAGTTGACCACTCTCCCCACTATTTTCGACGAAACCCTACATTGGACAACTAAGCTGTCAAAACGAATAAACGATATCATCACCACCCGCACCGCGTTGCGAACAATGACCCACATTGATCCAACCATTGCTATGCAGATTTATCTGCCACAGTTAGCTGTGAGCCATGCAGCTGACATGTCATCGGATCCGCTCTTGCACCGCCTCATAATGTTGTCTTACACCGAACTAACATTTGCTAAGCATAGCTAGACGGCATAGGCTGGTGCAAGCTGCCAAGCCAAAAGCACGACTAGCAGCCCCAGCCCATTGCCTTGTCGAAAAAGTTCCTTTAGAGCGTCTGGAGTCCACGATCAAGTCACCATCCATCCGACCATGGTGGGAGCCTAGCACCATGTCGGTCACCCCTATGTGAGATCGCCATGCCAAACAGTAAGCATCCAACGCTCTGCTCACCGCCATCCACACCAAGCAGCACATCAACAAGCATGCGGGCTCCCAGGTACCTCAATAGGAGGGTAAAAAAGGGAGAGGGTGAGCGAGAAAAAGGATCCACTCTCCCATCACCAGCCCATCCTGGTCATCCAGAGCACCACCAAAGCTAAGATGACCATTGGGAATGCACAACCTCATCGCGCCACACTGTGGGCATCCTCCTCACGCAGCGCTGGGCCACCAATCGCCTTCATCCGGCCACTTGGGCAGCACCTCCCCATCGGTAACGCCACAGGGACACCCAATCCGGGGAAGAGACACTACGGGAAAC
Source organism: Echinochloa phyllopogon (assembly GCA_033239725.1). NCBI lineage: Eukaryota > Viridiplantae > Streptophyta > Magnoliopsida > Poales > Poaceae > Echinochloa > Echinochloa phyllopogon. The sequence goes on from BTCW01000008.1 coordinate 12,082,809, forward strand.
CCCCTATATGCCGAGTGTCCACATCTTTGCCGAGTGTCTTTTATCGGGCACTCGGCAAAAAAAGTCTTTGCCGAGTGTCCCTGAGGAGACACTCGGCAAACAAAAGACACTCGGCTACATTAATCATTTGCCGAGTGTCAGACATAAATACACTCGGCAAAATTCAAACACTCGGTACATAAATTTCTTTGCCGAGAGCCGAGGCCAGAGCACTCGGCAAAGTGCAGTGCACGTCCGCCGACGGCAGCGGACGTCCGTTTGGCACGTTGGCTCTTTGCCGAGTGTTTGACGCATGCCACTCGGCAAAGACGTGACACGTGACACGACTGCCAACGGCCGTGGGATGCCGTTTGGACTATCACATCTTTGCCGAGTGTACGACGGAGACACTTGGCAAACAATTTGAAAATATCAAAACGTTCATTAGAAACTTTGAATTCAAACATAAAAGTTTGAAAATTTGAAATACAGAAGTTATTTGGATGACTGGAATGATGCGTTTGCCGAGTGTTGCATCTCCGGCACTCGGCAAAACTACTTTTTGCCGAGTGTTTCTCCAGCAATACTCGGCAAAGAGCACCTTTGCCGAGTGTGTCAAGGGAAACACTCGACAAAGAATGACCCTTGGAATTTAAACTTATGTTTTTGGCCTCCAAACTTTATATTTTTTCCCGTCATACTTGTCAAAGGCTCTTTATATCTTATGTAAAGAGTGTGGCAAAAAGTTGAGACGATTTTGAAAAGTTTTTATATACGACCCTTGCCAATCGGAGCTTCTCCACATAGAAGTTTCAGAAAGTTGAGAAGGAGATAGCTAGATTTCGAAACGAAGTGGAGTTGAATTGGAGTTTGAGTTCATAACTTTTTATATAGGCAATAAATGACGTAGATTGCTTTATTTGAAGTTATCATATTTTTCCGGACCCATTTGATATTTTTTAAATTATTTTTACGACTACCTCCGCATGAAATAATGAAATATATGAAGGAATTATGAGCTATGTAGGCATGAAATAATGAAAACATTTCATTGAAGCATAAAATGTGCATTGTGAAATGTATTTGACAAGATATTTTGATGTGTATTTGTTCAAATTTGAAAATTTACGTGTGGTGCAAATATTCTGGGAAATATTTGCCGAGTGCTACACTCGGCAAACAGGTCCTTTGCCGAGTGTCAGGTCATGGACACTCGGCAAAGCAGCCCTGGCCGGACCGCGGCCGCCCAGTCCACGTCATTGGCCGACGTGGCTCCTTTGCCGAGTGCCGGCTCTCGGCAAAAGTATTGTTTGCCGAGTGCCCTGGCCTGCGCACTCGGCAAAAGCGCCATGTGGTCCACCTCCTCGGCCGCGCGCAGCCACGTCAGTGGCCAGCGCGCGACCTGGTGGCAGATATGTTTGCCGAGTGTCAGATCCAAGACACTCGGCAAACAGGGGGGTGCGCCGGGGGACTTAACCGCCCGCGCGGCCCCAACCCTACACATCACACCCGCACACACGCACACACGCACAAGCCACCGCCGCCTCATTCCCCGTCCACCGCCGCCGCCGCCGCCGTTGCCCCGCCCGCCGCCACCGCCGCCGCACGCCGCGACGACCCCATGCCTCCCGCCCTCCCTCTGCCCCGCAGCCCGCCGCCCGCCCTCTGGCCCGCGACCGCCGCCGCCCGGGCCAGCGCCGGTCACCGCCGCCCGGGCCAGCGCCGCCCTCCGCAACGCCGCCACCCTCCGCTCCCCGGACGCCCCACCAGACGCCGCCCGCCCCGACGAGCCCGGCCCCGACGCCGACACCGCCCCGACGACCCCAACGAAAGAAGAAGGCCAAAGGCGGGGGGCGAGGCAAGGGCAAGAGGCGAGAGCTGACCCCCGTACCTTCGTCGTCTTCGTCCAACGAGGACTTTGTTCCTTCGGCAGCGGACACTCGGGCCACGGAGCATGAGGACCGCGAGGACGAGGAGCACGAGGCAGCGGAGCACGTGGCCGAGGAGCACGGGGCCGAGGATCACGGGGTTCTTCAGCGGCTATTCGCCAGCCTCTTCCCGGTTCACACTTCGGGATGCAGGCACTCCAGGTTATTTCTGTTTTGTGCTTCGTACGTGAAGTTTACTTACGTTTGCAATGTATTGTAACTTTGTGATTGAATATTGCAGACCCGGTTGGAGGAAGAGACGCAGAGGCGGGAGAACCTGGAGGCAGAGGTCCAGCGGATGAGGGAGGCGGATGCCGAGAAAGACAGGCAAAAGGAGGAGGCTGAGCGGGCGAACCGAGCATGGCAAGAGCAGGTAATGGCCTACCTGCAGAGCACTGGCCAGCGGGTGGTTGAAGGTCCGCCGACGGCGGCGGTGATGCCACCACTGCCTCCACTGCCTCTACCATGTGTTCCTATTTCTCCCGTGAGTCACTTGAGAACCTTATAATTTCATTTCACAACTCATTTCTGTCGAAAACCTTGTAACACACAACACTAATCTCTTTTGGGCAGGCTCCTGGCTCGGCGGCGTCGAATGACAGCCCTCGGGGGCGGGCGGCTAGATACTTGTTCGGACCCCCTCCTCCGTGAGTGATGGATGTTGGACTTTTAAACTAGTGAATGATGGATGTTGGATGTTTGGATGTTGAATTTGTGACATTTCTGTTATGTTGGATGGTTTAGTGACTTATATGTGTTTGTTTATGGTTGTGTGATGGTTTAGTGGCTATATATATATCAATTGCCTGTGATGCCTATTATAAACTGCATGTGATGTTTTTGTTGAGGGGTCATTTTAACGTAATAAATAAATAAAAATAGGGGTCAAATTGATGCTTTGCCGAATGTATTGGCCATAACACTCGGCAAACAGGCTGTTTCTGTCATTTTTCGAACTTCCTTTGCCGAGTGTGCGGGCTTTGCCGAGTGTTTTTGCCCTAACACTCAGCAAAGTGCTGTCCAGGGGCCTGCCCCAGCCAAGCCTTTGTCGGTGTCTCACACTCGGCAAAGGCTGCCTCTTTGCCGAGTGTTAAAGCCATAGCACTCGGCAAAGTGCTGTCCAGGGGCCTGCCCCAGCCAAGCCTTTGTCGGTGTCTCACACTCGGCAAAGGCTATTGGCTTTACCGAGTGTGACACTCGGCAAAGGCTTGGCTGGGGCAGGCCCCTGGACAACACTTTGCCGAGTGGTACACTGGACAATGGATGGAGTCTTTGCCGAGTGCGACACTCGGCAAAGACCCCGTTAGCACTAACAGACGGCCGCGAACGGCGCCGTGCCGTTCGCGGCCGTCTGTTACTGCTTTATTTTGCCGAGTGTCGGCTTCTGCCCTCGGCAAAACCTTTGCCGAGTGTCCGATAAAAGACACTCGGCAAAGGGGCTGTTTGCCGACACGGGCTATGCCGAGTCCCCTTTGCCGAGTATAAAACTTGGCAAATGGTTTGCCGAGTGTATATCGGGGTTTGCCGAGTGCCACTCGGCAAACATCTGGTTTCCCGTAGTGAGACACACAGATCTGCCCATGGTGGCCGAAGATATGGGCAGATTTTACCAAAAAGAGCTGCGATTGGCCACCGGACAGCTATGTCCACGCCATACAAAGAGGTCGGAGGGAGAAGGCCTCCCTACCGCCTTCCTAGTGGGCTGCATGGGCTTTAAGCAGCCTGCTCCGGCAAAAGCGGGGTTGTAGGAGGGAGGCGACCTGTGGCGGCCGGGGTCGGGTTGCCGCCCGAGCCGCCCAGACACGACGACGTGGGGACTAGGCTCAAAGGGCTTGTCTTTCCCTTGATGAAAATCGTTTCCTCCAGAAGTAACTAGGAGATGTGAATTTCTATAAACTGACACAAACTGCCACGCGCTGAAATCATTTATTTATACTATAAAGATCCAAAACTTTCGACAGCCGACGAACCCACCCGTTATTGAAATATTATCCCTCCTACGACCCCTCCTGTGAAGCTCTTTTTTTCGTTAAAGCACACTTGACAAAACAGTCATGGCAAGGACTACTTATTGTCATAGGAACCAAAGGTGACATGCACTATGAAGTATGAATCCATGACTCCGCATCGTCAAAACAGCAGCGCTGTGATCGCCGGCATAATGAAAAAGAGCAGTGCCGTTATCGCCGTGAAGGTAGCACGCGCGGGCATACTATAATGCTATTTTTGACAAAATTCAATGAAACCCATACATATTCAGTACAATATATTTACCTTTTACGCGCCGTTCAAAACTGTAGGTTTCTTTTCTTTTGGACCCCTAATCCACGTACAGGACATTAACTTCGCCGATCTATATGCTTTCAGGCTCGACCATTTTATTTTTGAACTGGACGTACTTCTTTATAGGGCCATACAAATTCAGCAGCAAGTACTTCTTTATCACTATCACTTGAATTATCAGACTCATAATCAATCATATGAACATTGGAACGACGTGATCTAGAAGTATCTCTATCTTTTTCCTTATTTCTTCGGTTTTCAACAACTAAAGCTCTAATTTGAACTTGTGCAACCGAAAGAAAATCAGAATCCTCTATTCTATCTCTTATGGATGACCTTAAACCCTTTAGGCAAATATCGGAAAAGTGCGTATCAGTAATTGACAAATTGAAACAACGGTTTTTAGTTTCTTTAAATCTCTTAATGTAAGCAGAAACAGTTTCATCTCTACTTTACCTAACTGATGTCAAATCTGTCAATTTCAATTGCAAACTCCCGCTATAAAAATGATCATGAAATTTACGCTCTAACATATCCCAAGATATAATAGAACCAGGAGCAAGCGAAGAAAACCAAGCAAAAGCGGTGCCGGTCAATGATAAAGAAAATAAACGCACATTGAGAGCATTATAAGCACCTGCTTCCCCTAGCTGAGCTATATATTGACTAATATGTTCCCACGTGGTTCGGTCATCATCTCCACTAAATTTAATCAAATCAGGCATACGCCAACCACGTGGAAGAGGAAAATTATCAAACTCAGCATCATATGGTTTTTGATACACATTTGTGTTACCAATATCAACACCAAATTTAGTTTTTACCACATTAGCCAAATCTTCTCTAAATTTGTTAAACTCAGCCCAGTTTGGATTATTTGACTGCTGTGGTTGCACATTTTCCAAATTCATCTTATTTAAGTAGGGAGCAATCTTAGCTTGAGCTAGCCTATAACTTTCAAATACATCATCAGGTATAATGTTTCTTTGAGCAGATGTATTAACTGTTGTACTGTATTGCGGCCTAGCAGTACCCAAGGTATTAGTATGAGCATACATCATCGAATCAGGCACAACAGAAAGCGGAAAAGGTTGCTCATGCACTAATTCGAGCGCGTTGGTCAAACCGGTCTGATCGATTCCCTGATCCGGTCTGACCGGTTTAGCCATGTTTGGCCCGGTCGGTTGGAACGGCAAGGACTGACCAACGGCAAACTCAGGTGGGATACCATACATATATTTTTCATTATTAGCATTAGGTATAGGTGACAAGCTAGGAAAAATTACCCCACTAGCATTAATTTTAGGAGCGCTACTTTTAGTTTCATTATTATTAAAGCGAGCAGCAGTCCTATCACTTTCAATATCCTCTAATCTTTCTAAACGAGCAATATATGAGGCAAGCAATTCATCACTTTCTACACTATTTTTAGGAACTGTAGTAGAAGGATTTTGTTGTGATTTACTTACAGTGGGTATTACCTCAACTTGATTGTCGTTTAACTTGATCGCCGGTAGCTCAAATTCTTTCAATCTTGCCACCTTGCCATGACGATCTTTCTTGACGCCAGCCAAAAATTGTGTCTTCATGTAATCTTGTAGTTCCTCAAATTTCTTCTGCTCTTCTTGAGTGAGATCCTCCAGCGTAGCTGTGATGATGTTCTCCATATCAAGTTCACATCGAGATCCCATCTTGCCTGGAGTTTAGGTTGAACGGTCTTTAAAAACCAGATCTTCTATATTCCCCAGCGGAGTCGCCAAAAGTATGTTGACGCTTTTCTGGTCAACACACACGAGCGCCGGATCGCGCAACACCAGAAACTTCACACTTGCCGCAGCCTTAGCCCAAACCGGTCAGACCGGTTTAGGGATCCGGTCAGACCGGATTTGCTAGGGCTTCAGGAAGAAACCTAGAGTCACCACCTCGGGAGGGACCCCGTCGGAGATGGCGCGTCTAGGGTTGCCCTGAGATCGGTCAGGCCACTCAGAACCTCCTTGAACGCCGTCGAGACAAACAAGGAAAGCAAAGAGATTGTAAAAGCTAGGGTTTGAAGATAAAAGTAGAAAATAGTATTTGATCGATTGGATGATAGGTCTCAATCGGCCACGGCCTTTTATATTTATAGGGTGGGGAGGTCTTGCCCCGCAAGGAATCCTTTTACAATTTGGAAAACGATCAGGACTCCTAATTCTACTCCAACTCGGAGTAAACCGGTCAGACCGGATAGAGAAACCGGTCAGACCGGTTTCGGCTATTGCCAGATCGGCTACAGCGAGACCGGTCTGACCGCTTTCCAGAACCGGTCTGACCGGTTCCCCTCGACCTGATAGACAACTGCCAATTTTGGGTGCGAACAGGTTTTTTATGCATTGTAGGAACTAGGAAGACACCTATTATTTGAGATCATAGGCAGTGGAGGTAGCACATGATATACCAGAAGGGACAGAAGAAACACAAGAACTCCCATTTGCTCCTCTACTAGCCAAGTCTGGTGCTATGCTGCTCTTTGTTCTCTTTCGGCATCATCGAGGCACCCATATTTATAGTACAAGCCAGTAGGCAGATGCAAATTTCTAGCCACGCTGTTGTTGAGGAGATAAACACTCATATTTTGGCTGGACCTTACTCTTCGGCTAAACCCGCACTGTGTGGAATGCTTATCTCCTCAGCCAGTAGGCAGTCAGTAGACAGTTACAAGTTTCTAGCCAGACTGTTGCTGAGAAGATAAACACCCATATTTTGGCTGGACCTTACTCATCGGCTAAACCCGCACTGGAATGCTTATCTCCTCAGCCAGTAGGCAGTTACAAGTTTCTAGCCAGACTGTTGCTGAGAAGACAAACACTCATATTTTGGCTGGACCTTACTCATCAGCTAAATCTGCACTATGAATGGGGATGGAAAATTGTACTACATCTGTTCTAAATTGTAGATAATTTTTTTCTAGATATATAGATTGCACTATGTACCTAGACATAGTCTAAATCTGTATGCATAGCGATAGCTATACATCTAGAAAAGTCGGAAGAAGTATAAAGTATTTGGTAAAGTACTCCCTATGTCCCATAAAAAATGGCGCCCTCAAAAAAATGTCCCATAAAATTGGCATTCTAGAAGTTACTGTTTTTTCAAAAGAGATTTGTGATCTAACTTCTAAGATTTGCAGGTTACGCATGCATAATCTGGTACATTAATATTGTGCATGCATGATTGAAAAAAAAAAACAGATTCCTTCCGCATTGTACATGAAACTCAATTAACTAAGGCATATGCATTTTTATACAACTTTAGTATGTCTAAAATTGTAAGTCCTTTTAGCTTTAGTTACATAACTTTCATTATGAACCTAGATACACACCTTGTCTAAATACATTATAAAACCTATGCATCTAGAAAGCTAAAATGATTTATAATTTGGAATGGCGGGAGTATATCCAAGTATATACTGAATGCATGCAGAGAGTGATAAATCACCAAAATATCTCAAAGGTAGATCAGGGGGCCTTTCCTCTAGTTAAAAATTTGAGCAAGACGAGGAAAAGAAGATGAAATAAAGGCTAAAGACAACTGAGTGAATATCCTCTCTCTCTCTCTCTCTCTCCCTCTCTCTCTCTCTGCAGCCCTAACGAGGCCTCAAGAAAAAATAACTTCTGTTCACAGCGCGGACGGGCTCACCTCGCCGGAGATGGAGACGAGGGTCAAGCCTAGGTTAGAAATGATTCGAAACAGAGGTTGTGTTTGGTTCACCTAAATGTAACGTGATTTGATTATAGAGTGTTAACAGATCCCATCACCACTGTTTGTTTTATCATCCTTTCGGTAGTTGAGTCCAACCAGCAATGGATACCGTCCTATACAAAGCTCATTCCGCTCGAAACCCAGCGTTATCATATTCCGATCCGATTCCTCGTCATATTCAGGTCTTCTCTAGATGTCGTGCCTCCGTCGTCACCCACACCACCGCATGGCAGGGAGCAACTCCATTGAGGCCACCCACGAAGTCGCACGGCAGGGAGCAACTCCGTCCGTCCCCTTGCCTTCTCCCCATCCATATATATCTTCCTTAAGAAAATCTTCTTCCGCCTGCCTAGTGCATCAGCAGGCGATGTGGAGCGGGATGAAGAGCATCAGCAACATTCTTTTGGAGCGATGCCTTACCCAGATTTGTTGTAGCTCTGCTTTCTTGATCGTTCTCCAGATGGAGTTGTTGGACAAAAGATATTGGGGATGTTTTCTGTCTGTGAATTCAACTATTGTAAGAACATTATTCATTAAGAAGAAGAGAACTACAACTACGCAACCTCAAGAGAACTCTCGACGTGCAAAAACAATGAGAACAAAGAAAACGGCGGAGGCCGACCTAGAATAGAACTAAAAGAAAGAAACCCCACACCTCACCACCAACCGCGCTACAACGACAACACGACAACCCTGCAAAGGCATCTACTGTCCATGACAACCGCTAAGACAACCGAAGCAACAAAGCATAAGGGGTGCAAACTAAACAGCCAGACGACGCCTATAGCAAGAACACGACGCTAACACCATTGTTGCCCATCCTTCCAAAGGACTGAGCTTACACTCGGTGAATCGACAAAGTCAGGGGTGTCAATGAAAACGCCTTCAGCAAGGGGGCTACGTCCACAGACGTAACCGCTGTTAGCACTGGTTTAAATCTGAGTAGAGATTTCGCTCATGACACCCGACCCCAACACCAAACACCCACACAACCAACCGACAACGACAGAGCAACGACGATGGGTTGCCCGTGGAGACGACAAAGGAAACAGCAGGATGGAAGCAACCAAAACGACCTGTTTCTAAAGGACTACCGACCAACGTCAACAATAATGCTGGTTGATAGCTCTGAGGACCAGTGATCACGGAGGACATGCCACCAAGGAATCCACGCGGGAGATGGCCGGGACAACAATGAGGGGGCTGTTCGGTTGAGGCATCCTGACCCTCGTATACCCTCCAAGCCCTAGCAAACCGCGATAGTGGCGACTGGTGCCAGGGGCCGGCCCATGCGCGTTTACCGGGCGTCGTGGGCAGGTGGATGAGTCTGGACACGTACAGAAACGTGCATACATTAAGCTTCCGACTGCTGGAGCATAGGGGATATCCTTCATCTCATCTAATTCCAACTGGTATTCTGAACTTTCCTCAGCACTAAACTTATTGCCCTGTGCTATTGGAATCCATATTGTATCTTGAGATAATCCCAGAACTCCTTTGGTCCTATCTCGGTGTATCTCAATGCCCAAAACATAAGAGGCCTCACCAAGATCTTTCATATCAAATCTGGATGAAAGAAATCCCTTTGTCTCATGTAGCATATTCTATCAAACTGTGGTGAGGCCATTCCATGGATAAAGTAAGCAACAAATGTAAATTAGATAAGTTTTGTTACATTGTATACACTACCTCACTGAGATTTTGTTTTTTTTTAAATATTGCAGTGAGCATAAGGACAAATTGACGAGGGCCAACCCGCATAATGTTGAAAGGAGGCACCAGGAACACTTTGTATCATGGTTCGAGAGAAAAGTGAGTCATATATATCTCAGCTTAATTTAAGTCATAAAATTTGAATGTGTTTGTAACATATTATCGAAACATTTGCGAGTGTAGTTCAGGACGCTACTTGATGAAATGATTCATTCTCGATCTTGTGGTCCTGATAATCAAGTTACTGTGAAGAATATGTGCTCAATCAATGGTTTCTATTTTCGGGCATCACATCTAGAGAAAAATCTAACAACAAAGAACAGTGGTGTTGTCTTGAGGGTGATGGTGGCATGGAATGGTATGGATTGATTAAAAATATCTTCATCCTCGATTTTCCTAAAACCCAGGGAAGTCATGTTGTCCTAAAATTACCTTAATCATGAGATAATCACATTTAAGTGGTTTAAATACTTTCCTAATATGTTGGTCTCCTTGACAGGAAGATCACGTTCCCAACACTTATTGCCCGGTCTTTATCACTAATAATATTGAAACCTCTAATTCCAAATATTCTGCAGGCAAATGATAATTGCATTGTAATAGGTACTTTATCACATAATCTGAATATCCATGAACACATTTTCAATTGATATAGAAAATTAAATTTTCTATTTTTGTTTTTATACTTTCCTCTCCATTCTACAAAACAACATTCAGCATGACAAAATCCTTTAGCGTTGGAAGTTGAATTTAAAATTTAGCCCACCATGCCTGATGAGGACATCTGTCATAACATTAAGTTGATAAATTTAGTAAAATATCATGATCCTCGTAGCGATGCCTACAAGGGATCATTGACTACAATAAGAGTGAAACAACTGCAACATGAGGTGAATCTATTCCTGAACAATGTTGTGAACAAACCCCTCCTAAGAACTATATACTACCTAATGGAAGTGCATTCCTTGTCCTCAGTTTTGAAGCACATGTGACATCACTTGATATTCGAAGGAGGCGAGTTGGAGTCAACGTGTTGATGCATAGATTATGACTTCCAAGTTCACAGTGAATTATGTACCATCCTGGGAGGTGACACTTCAAGTATTTATATTGATGGAAAAATTCTGAAGTCTACTTTCATATGCTACAAATGGTGCCTCTATTGAAGCTTTGTGGACACAGTTATGCATGTTTTCAATGAAGACTATTCCAGGTCCTCGAGCTTTGGGACTGGGCTTGTTTGAAAGGCCCCCAAGCACAATAAGAGGGATGTTTTTAGTATAAATCATGAATAAAACTTAGAAAAACAGAGAATAGCTGGAGAAAAACTCTCAACCTTGAAGGGGGAGCTTTGAAACAACTTTAAATACAAGCGCAGTTGGCTTCTCTATTTTTCTAAGTTTAATTCATGGTTCATCTGTAGTCAATGATGAGCCATGAATTGAAATTAGAAAAATAGAGAAGCCAATTGCACTTGCTTGTATTTAAAGTTGTTTCAGAGCTGCCCCTTCAGGGTTGAGAGTTTTTCTCCACTATTCTTATGTTTCCTTATGATTTGCAAGCGATGTGCACTTTCCTTGTGTAGCTCAGGTAGGCATCAACCAAATCGTGTAGTCAGACAAAGTCATTCGTCACATGTAGCCATTTGAGCAGTTGTTGTGCCATTGATTCATCAGTTTGCATGGATCAAGTTATCCCTCGACACTAAGATGAGAAGATGCGTAAAGCCCTGCATGAGTGCCCCTTTATCCGTGCAAGACAGGGGTAACCAGCAAATATAGTTCGCACTTGTTTTTCTTGAACGAATATTGTAAATATTTGAAAAATACAAGATTTAACATATTTTTAAAATTCAACTGTTCAAGTAAACTAGTTCAACAATTTGAATGCTACTGTGCTGCGCTGAAATCTATGTAAAGATTTCAAATAAATAATCTAATATTTTTTAAACTTGATTCAACAATGATGAAATCTAAGTCACCGTTCCAAATACAAAGTTGTTCAATACATTTTTTGAAAAATATTGGGCAAATTATAATAAAAGACGTGAACATGTATATTCAAGTTGTTAATGCATTTGAAGTTGCGATATCCACCCATGAACTCCAAGAAAAAATTGTACATACATGTCATACACAGGCTGAATGGTTTGTTGTCACAATCCATTTGTACTATATGCTGTGGTATAATAATTTTATAAACACTTATATATAAATTATTTGAGTTAAATGGTCAATCGATAAGATGATGCGGAATTGCTTACACCAATAAGGCCGGCCCAATAAGGCCCCAGTCTGCTAGGCCAACGCCACTGCTCAAGGAAAAACCTCAAGAACCCTAGGCAAACAGCCAGAGAAGAGCGAACTCACGATCCTTAGGCAAAATGCCTTCTCCTCCGCTTCCACATACCCACTACTAGAAATACTCACATACGCCCCCTCATAAGCCGCAACACAGATTGGACGTGTCTTTGGTCGCCTGTTGGGTATTGTAAGTGCTTTGTTCTCGTTTAGAATTGACACTTTGAAAAAAATGTAATCTATGTTGACGCGGCCTTTTATTGCTTAACATGCAGAATGGAGATTCAAAGATGTTGGAGGCAAGGAATGTTTGATACATGGACCCGACTCGGATAAGTGACAATGATTGAGATAAATCCGGAGGAAACATATCAAAACTTATACAAGTATCTCCATAAACAATATTTTTGCGACTCCATACTATTGCCGTTCAACTTCGGGTGAGTGCTTGTACAAAATTTTATGGACTCAATACTGTTGCTGTTGTATTTTATTTCTCATTATAATGTTTTCACATGAATACAGTTTCCACTGGATCCTAATCATAGTGTGTCCTGACCGAGGTGTGGTCAACGTATTTGATTCGTTGAGGTCTCCAACATATCAATACCAGAACATCATTGACATGTTTACAAGGTGACATATATTTTTCTCTAATAAATTTTGCCCTTCCACTCTCAATGACTTAACCCAATCTTTTTGTTCGCAGGGCGTGGGGTCAATTTCGTCATGATCACCCTGGTCTCATCCATATGAAACACTCACATGGAAGACTAACTTTCTGGTAAGCAACTAATCTGTATATGTAGGTCTCGGCTAATCTAGTATATGAATTTTACTTTACTTTATTTTTTGGTCCACAGTGTCGCAAACAGGGGCCGGGAAATAATCTATGTGCATCCTATGTTTGCGATAACATGTTCAATTGGGGGATAAATAAGTATACTCAACAAGATATTACGGTATGTAACACATTTCCGGACGATATTATAAGAAATAGATTGCTTCATTTAATAATAGAGGGATTCATTTATAATAATTACTATATTTGTATTTATAAGTAAAGCATTTATTCTAAATTAAATGGTTATTATTATTAGTTGCATAATTATTGTCTTCAGTTTCGCGGATTTAATATTTTCAATTATGTGCAAATTATAGAGGATGATGCTGCAAGAAGAAGTGCTCGAGCAAGAAAGGCTCGACGCAATTAAAGAACAACTCATCGGATAGATTTGGGACGAGGTCGTCAATCTTCGAGGAGAATTCCATCTCTCCTTAGAAGACGTGACATCAAGTAGTCATTCCTCAAGTGAGATTTCTTAAATTGTAATATACAGTTCAAATATATATCTCCAGTCGGATATCTATTTTATAATATATGTCTTTTATTTAATTATATATGTCTACCTAATAATAATATAGAGTACTGAATACGTATTAAATTACATACATACATATATATAAACGTACGTGCATGCATGGCACTGTTGTTAAAAACGCAAAAAAAAAGAAATCCGGGACCTTTAGCACCGGAGGCCCTGCCACCAGCGCCGACCGGTGCTAAAGGCACTTTTTAGCGCCGATTGTTCTACCTGGTGCTAAAGGGTACATGAAATTTAGCACCCGGTGCTGATATCTGCACCTCTGGTAGTCCACGGGTCGCTTGCACTCGCCGCCGGCAAGCGCAGCACGACGCGGCCGCCGCTCCTCCAGGTGCTGGACTGCGGCGGCGGGGGCAGGGGCGCTGCGGCGGCAAACCTGGCTTGGCGCGTGGTGAAGCGGGTGCTCAAGGACCGGTCCTCTCCCGGCCGGCCGTGAATCGCGTTCGCCGGAGGAATTTGGGCGGATGCGTCGACTAGGCTGACAGTGGGGTTGATGGACGCCACCCGCAAAGTGTAAGGCTCCGTGGCGAGGACCGTCGATTTCGTGAACAAGGTATGACATTGCCGATTTTTTCGCTAGAGCTGCAGCATAACAGGGTATTCTCGTCATCTAGTGCTCAATAATATTATTTAGCCACTAGTTTCTTAGTTTGGTGGTTGGATGGTTATTATAGGTCTTTGCTTAGGTTTTTTTAAGCATCTCCAAGAGCCTATCTAAAATATAGTCTCTAAATCATCGTTTGGAGAGTCATTTGAGTAAAAATTATTTTCTATATCTTGTGCGCAGTCTAAAGAGTCATCTTTCTCTTCGTCTTTGGCTTGTGAGAAATCCAGGTGTTTTTTCACCAAAATCTCTATTTTTGGACCTTAGAAAAAGATACAAAGAGTACCTTAGATATGCTCCTATACATGACTAGTTAGCCACGTGAAGTGGGCACCTTGTATAGCTGCGGGTTCTTTGGCTACAAAAGACAAGGTGCAGCCTGCGCGGGGATCTATTTCCGACAATGTCCACATGCCGGACATGGATCCGGTGCAGTGGCCATTATAACTGCAAGGTAAGCAGTGGGCAGGTGTGAGGAAAATCACTGTAGCGTACTGTTCATTCACGAAATTACTGTTCACGGAGACACTGTTGACCAAAACACTGTGTACTGCTGTAGCATCGGATCCACATTGTTCATCGAAAAATTGGACGGCTGATAATGCATGCAGTGTTAACCTGCAGTGGCCACTGCCACTGCATTTGATCTCGGTCCCGACATGCCGTGGGGACCTGTTCAAGGAAGAGGCCAACGACGAGGCTCTTCAGGCAAAAAGGAAGCTTGGAGAAGGTCCCCTTCAAGGCGTGTTTGGTGTGACTAGAAGCCAAAAGCAATTTAAATTATAACTCTTATGAAAAATATGAAAATGTCCCTAGCCATTTTTCTAGAATCTGGCGCATTGTTCGGAGTAGGCTGGACGAGCCTCTTTGCATGGAGAAGGGGGGATTGGAGAAATGAAATATAGTTTCTTTACTGTTTGGTTGTGACATGTGATTCATACACCAACAGTCGGAGTAGGCTGGACGAGCTGAGGCAAGGTGATGATCATGAGCGTGAGGAGGGACAACATAGTTTCCATGTTGATTGACTCATCTTGTATTCGTGTACCCACCAGGTAAAAAGATGAGGATGCCATCATCATCATCATCATCATCATACAAAACTTACTTTTAGCTCCCCACTAAGGAATTCTCTCGATCCTCAGTGTGTCATGTCAGCACCATTAGATCAAGAGTTAATAACTTAGCTCTCCAATAAGGAATTCTCTCAATCCTCGGCGTGCCACGTCAGCACCATTAGATCAAGAGTTAATAACTTATTTCTTTTTTAACTCAAAAGCTAAGCAAACTTGCTGGTGCCGTCAGGACGAAGAGTTGCATTTGCATCCGTGATTGTCATAATCGTCACAATGCATTGTTTAATTCAGAAGGCAAGGAGACATGTAGAGCTTTTTCACACAAAACTGAAGGAGCCTCTCTATCTTCCCCACCATCTACTCCTAGCATAAAACCACATAAGCATCATCGTCGAACACCTGGCCCTCACCAACCCGAAGCGTACACCCATGGCTCCCAAAGATCTCGCTGAAGCTGCTGCGATAGAGATCAAATCCAAGCGGGTTCTCTTCGCCGAGGCCGGTAAGGAGTTCGTAGACTTCGTGTTCAGCCTGCTGATGCTGCCCAACAGCATCGTGGCGAAGGTGATCTCCGCCGGCACAATGCATGGCAGCGTGGGGCGCCTGTACCAGAACGTGGACCACATGGGCGCGCCTCCTACCTGCAGCTCGGCGCGGACAAGTCGGAGCTACTCCAGGACGGGATGCTGCACCCGGAGGCTGCGCAGCCGTGGCTGCCCAAGTTCAAGTTGTACACGTGCAAGGGGCAGTGCGTGATGGTGGCCATGGAGCTGGAGGCAGAGTGCCCCTAGTGCAAGCAAGCGATGGCGACAGAGATGGCGTTCGTGCTCCCCTCCGTGCTGCCAAGGGCGGCCGGCGGCGGTAAGTGTGTGGTGGCGCGGGAGGAGAGCCACATCAGCATAGGTAAATTAAGAATCTCCCGGCCCTCACCTCTTCTTTACTCAACACGTCGGATCAAGAGACGGGCACTAATTAATGGCAGCACTAAGGATCATGTATTTATATGTTGCTTGAACTAATAACTTGATAATGACTTATTTCTCTACTCAAACGAAATTCAAAAGCAATGCGTCAAATTATATTTTATACTATTGTTTTGTATGATAATATGGTACAAATATTATTACTATTATGTTTTAGTGATAAAGTAACTGCCAAATCTTTATCACATCCGGCAGCAGCGCGCGGGGAATCACCTAGTTATTTGTTAATTTTGAACCAGGAACTGGGCCCAGCAGCATTGGCAAACTTCGGTATGTGACAAATTTTGTTAATGTGTGGATATTTGGATTCTTTTCCAAACTTTTTGTAAATTTGTGCTTCAATTCTGCCGTTTAATCTACCGTCTACGCACATATGCACACACATGGTTTGAAAAATGTAGTAAACCAAAACTTAAGATTCATATGGCCAGTTCAATAAATTGTACTCCATCCGTTCGAAAATGTATGTCGTTTAATTTTTTTCCACCACAAATTTGACCGCTCGTCTTATTCAAAATTTTATGCAAATTATCATATTTTTTTCGTGTCTTGACTATATTTCCATAAATTTTTTTGAATAAGACGAGCGGTCAAACTTATAGTAAAAAAACTCAAACGACCTGCATTTTGGAATGGAGGGAGTACTTCTTATTTTCGATATTTTCCTCAAATTTTGTTATTTATGAGTTATATTTGGTATGAAGTCTTTATTTGCATATTTTATGTTTAATAACAGGTGCCATTTTCTTTTTGTCATTGCAGTGCATTTAGGAATATAACTTTGACATATTCTTTTTGGCCTCCTTCAGTTGTGCTCACTACGGGAAACCCGGCATATGCCGAGTGTCGCTGTCTTTGCCGAGTGTATTATATCGGGCACTCGGCAAAGACTCTCTTTGCCGAGTGTCCACAAGAAGGCCCTCGACAAAGAGTGAACACTCAGCAACCAAACTCTTTGCCGAGTGTCAGGACGTCGACACTCGGCAAAGATGCGCTTTGTCGAGTGTCAGGCAAGGGACACTCGGCAAAGACGCCGCACGTGTTCGGCGCGTGACACGGCCGCCAACGGCCGTCACCGGCCGTTTGGGCTACATCCTATTTGCCGAGTGTAAGCTTCCAGACACTCGGCAAAGCTGTGGCACGTGTCCAGCACGTGCGGCGCGCGCCAACGGCCGGCGATGGTCATCTGGACTGGCACAACTTTGCCGAGTGTACAAAATAGACACTCGGCAAACATTTCGAAAATTTTAAAATATTTTTGAAAAAACTTGGAATTCAAACACAAAAGTTTGAAAATTTTGAATACAAGTGTTTTTTGCACGGATGGAATGGTGGCTTTGCCGAGTGTTGCCAGCTCAGCACTCGGCAAACTTCCTATTTGCCGAGTGCTGAGCTGGTAACACTCAGCAAAGCATTCCTTTGCCGAGTGTTCTACAAGAAACACTCGGCAAAGGCTGGCCTTTTTTATTTAAACTTATGTTTTTTGGGCTCCAAACTTTATTTTTTTCCCGTGATACTTGTCAAAGGCTATTTATATCTTATGTGGAGCCTGTGGCAAAAAGTTGAGATGATTTCGAAAAGTTTATATATACGGCCCTATCCAATCGGAGCATATCCCCACAGAAATTTCGGAGAGTTGAGAAGGAGACAACCAGATTTCGAAACGGAGTGGAGTTGAATTAGAGTTTGAGTTCATAACTTTTTCTATAGGCAATAGACGACGTAGATTGGTTCATTTGAAGTTATCATATTTTTCCGGACCCATTTGATATTTTTTAAATTATTTTTACGCCCTTCTCCACATGAAATAATGAAATATATGAAGGAATTATGAGCTATATAGGCATGAAAAAACGAAAACCATTTCATTGAAGCATAAAATGTGCATTGTTGAATGTATTTGACAAGATATTTTGATGTGTATTTGATCAAATTTGAAAATTTATGTATGGTGAAAATATTCTGGGAAATGTTTGCCGAGTGTAACACTCGGCAAACAAGTCCTTTGCCGAGTGTCCGCTCTGGGACACTCGGCAAAGAGGCCACGTGGGCTGGCCGGCCCGTGGCCGCGCGGGCCACGTCATTGGCCCACGTGGCACGTTTGCCGAGTGTAGGCACTCGGCAAAGGGCATGTTTGCCGAGTGCCCTGGGCCAGACACTCAAAAAACAGCCCACCTGGCCGTCCCCTTCGGCCGCGCGGGGCCACGTTAGCTGCCAGCGCACGGCCACGTGTCACATCTGTTTGCCGAGTGCCCGATCTGGGACACTCGGCAAACAGGGGGTGGCCGGGGGGACGTAACCGCCACGCGGCCCCAACCTTACATACATGCCGCACACACGCACACACAACCGCCGCCGCCGCTCCCCGCCACTCCTGCCGGCCGCCGCGCCCGGCCCGCCCGGCCTCCGCCGCCTCTGCCCGCGACGCCGGCCGCCGCCTCCGCCCTGACGCCGCCCGGGCCGTTGCCGCCGCCCCGCAACGCCGCCGCCGCCGCCCCGGCCCGCCTCCGCACCGGCCCGCTGCTGCCGCTGCCGCCCTGGGCCTCCTTCGCCCCGGCCGACCTCCTCCTCGGCCGTCTCGGACGCCTGCGCCCCGAGCCGCCGCCCCGAGCGCCGCCTCGGCCGGCCCCCGGCCCCTCGTGCCCGTCGCCGGCCCATGCCGCCGTCTCGGACGCCACCCCGAGCCGCCGCCGCCCCGGTCGCCGCCCCGAGACGCCGTCGGCCTCCTCCCCGCCGCCGGCCTCCTCCCTGCCGCTGGCCTCCCTGAAGGTAATTTTTTTTGAAAAAATTGTTGTGAAAAATACATGTCAACTTAGTTGCTGTTTGTGAAAAATATATATGAATGGATGTGGTAGTTGTTGTTTTTCATACATAGGATAGAAACATATATATGTATATGTATATGATTGGATGATAGAATTTTGATGGTAGCCACCCCGTTCATATGGATGATAGAATTTTGATGTATATATGGATATGGTTATGTGATTGTAGGCCTTCATGCTATGGATATGGTTATGTGGTTGTCGGCCTTCGTGCCGCATCCTTGTTGTGTGGTTGTCGGCCTTCGTGCCGTGTTTTTTTGCAGGATGTGTGGTTTCAGAAACCTCCCCGTGTAGGGGAGGTGCTGCTGAATTTTTTATTTGACAAAAATTTGTTTTTATTTTAGTCAGCCCGTTGCACCGTCTTTGACTTGGACCCCGACGCCGCACGTCGTTCCCGCCGTCTGCACCGACACGAGCGTCACCGACTCGCCCGCCGTCGAACCCGTAGGTGAGCACATGCAAAACCATACACCCTCAGTATTTAATTCGTAGATCCATATTTAAGTTGTGTAGCTTCTTCGTTTCTTGTATTTATCTTTACCGTGTGGCTTCTTTGCCATGTTCTTGCGTTTCCTACACTAAATAAGATGATATGACATCTTATTTACTGTAGGATACGCAAAAACATGACAAAGAATTCATACCGTACAGTTAAATACAACAGGCCAGGCATCTCCCATTCGAAAGAGATACGGTTGTGAATATGTGAATCTTTGCATATGTCTAACCGTATCTGTTTCGAATTGTCCACGTTTTTGGACAGCTCGAGGATGTGTAGATGGGTAGTTTCCATGCTCTACTCGTACCGAGGCTGAGTTTCGGCATCATCTCCCTGTTGTTCTCCGAATACACAATCTCCATAATTGGACGTGTATTTGGAGAACAGCAGGGAGGTGCTGCCGAAATTCCATCTTGGATACGAGTAGAGCATGGAAACTACCCGTCTACACATTCAAGGGTGGGATTAGGACCTATCTTTACCTATTAGACATAAAGCTAGCATCCGGTAGATGCATTTATTATTATAAATTTGGCATGGAAGAAATTTATTTCTCGGTGATATGTAAAGGGATGGATGACCGTGAGTGGATGTACACTGGCCGCTCAATTAAAGGTGAATGTACAGATGAATGGATTGCCAAGACTCAGGCGTCCTGGAATCAAGCTTTTGCCAATGCGAAAGGGGTGGCAACTACTTTTTTTCCATGCGCGGTTTGCGACAACCGTAAACGCCAAACAGAAGGAGTGATGGGTAAATTTCTCGTTAAGTATGGATTTACGGAGAACTATACTCGGTGAACACACCATGGTGAAGCCGTTGATCGTGTGAGAGACGAGGACGTGAGGCAGCGGATCAAGGAGTTTGATGATGAGGCAGGGGTAGGGGACATGTTGCATGACTATGGCGAAGCACACTTCAATGATGGACCTAGGGAGGAGGAGCCGGAGGCCACATCAAAGGCTTATTATGACATGTTGGCAGCGGCACAACAACCCCTTCACTCACACACTGAGGTTTTTCAATTGGATGCCGTTCCATGTCTGTTGGCCGTCAAGTCCCAGTTTAGCTTGCGTCGAGATGCCTTTGACCACATCCTGACAGTTTTTGGCGGCCTCCTTCCGGAAGGTCACATTCTGCCAAAGAACATGTACGCATCACAGAAACTTCTAAATGCACTTAAGATGCCGTATCAGAAGATACATGCTTGTCCAAATGGATGCATCTTATTTAGGAAAGAATATGCGGACGCAAAGCAATGTCCGAAGTGCCAGGCTTCTAGATTCGTGGAGATAGTCGGTGCTGATGGTAAGAAGAAGCAAAGCAAAATACCCGTGAATACGGTACCTTCCACCTATACCGAGGATCCAACGGCTTTACATGACCGAGGACTCCGCGAAACAGATGACATGGCACAAAAGTGGAGTGCGATACAATCCTGATAAGCTCGTACATCCATCCGATGGTGAAGCATGGAAGCACTTTGATGGGATTCATCGTGACAAGGCTAGAGAGGCTCGGAATGTGCGTGTTGCGTTGGCAACAGATGGGTTCAACCCGTATGGAATGACGACTGCCCCATACTCTTGTTGGCCAATGTTCGTGATCCCACTCAATCTCCCCCCCCCCGGCGTCCTCTTTCAACGACAGAACATATTTTTGTCGTTAATTATTCCTAATTACCCGGGGGAAAATATGAGTGCGTATATGGAGCCTCTTGTTGATGATTTGGACCGTGCTTGGGAGGAAGGTGTATGGACATGCGATCGAGCTACAAAAACAAACTTTAAAATGCATGTCTTCTACCAGTACTCCCTGCATGACCATCCGGCGTATGGAATATTCTGCGGCTGGTGTGTCCACGGGAAGTTCCCATGTCCAATATGCAAGGCATCTCTGAAGTTCATCTGGCTGACCAAGGGTGGAAAATATTCATGCTTCGACAAACATCGTCAATTTCTCCCTCTTGAACACGAATTTAGACAAGATATCAAGAACTTCACGAAAGGTGTTAGGGTTCAAGACCCTGCACCACAGATGATGACAGGTGCGGATGTCCGTGCAGAGTTAGACGCTCTCGTGGTCGGGGAGGATGGCCGTTTTGTGGGTTATGGCGAGCAACATGCCTGGACTCATAAATTGGGCCTGTGGAAGCTCCCGTACATGCAAGACCTTGTGCTTCCACATAATATTGATATGATGCACACTGAAAAGAATCTTGCCAAGGCACTTTGGGGTACAATCATGAACATTCCTGATAAAACCAAAGACAATACCAAGGCAAGAGTGGATCCAGCAGCGGTTATGCAATAGACCGAAGCTAAATATACCACCTCCCAGGGACGGCAAAACATGGAAAAAACCTAAGGCCAATTTTGTTCTCGATAATGACCAAAAGAAGGAAGTGCTAAGTTGGTTCCAAACATTAAAATTTCCTGATGGGTACGCAGCGAATTTGAAGAGGGGAGTGAACTTAAATACTTTACGAATCAACGGGCTCAAGAGTCATGACTACCACATATGGCTTGAGCGGCTTCTTCCGGTAATGGTTCGAGGCTATGTCCCCGAGCATGTCTGGCTAGTGCTGGCAGAGTTGAGCAATTTCTTCCGCCAACTGTGTGCTAAGGAAGTATCGAAGACCATGCTTGCAGAAATGGAAAAGCTTGCTCCCGTGTTGCTATGCAAGTTGGAGAAGATATTTCCACCGGGGTTTTTCAACCCGATGCAGCATATGATTCTGCACCTTCCGTATGAGGCACGAATGGGAGGGCCTGTGCAGAACCGCTGGTGCTATCCAATTGAGAGATGTCAAAAGGTTCTTCGAACTAAATGCAAAAATAAATGCAAGATTGAAGCTTCTATTGCAGAGGCTTACATTCTGGAGGAGGTGTCAAACTTCACAACGAAGTATTATGCTGACAACCTCCCTAGCGTGCACAATCCACCGCCTCGTTACAATGTTGGCGAAGTTGATTCGAACCTCAGCCTTTTCTGAGGGCAACTGGGAAGTGCAAGTGAAGGCACCAACAAAAACTTGACAAATGCAGAGTGGCGTGCTATCATGCTTTATGTGCTCACCAATCTATCCGAAGTTGAGCCATACATGCGGTAAGTTCAAAACAATCTTGTTTTTGAGTACCTAGCCACTATTCTGCATCCAACACTCTTGTTTCTCGTTCATACAGGGAATTTCTTGATCAATTCTGGCGTAACAGGAGGGCTCCTACCACGCACGAAGTTGATAACCTTCTTAAACATGGAAACCCAGATTTTATTTCTTCGTTCAAACAGAAGGTACACTTAATTTCAGTCGTGTCCTAAATTTGACGTTACTGAAGTCGTGTCAATAATATAACAAACTATCCTGGTCGAACTCGCAGGGCCAATCCGATGGGTCTATGAGTCCCGAGTTGAGACAGATCGCCGATGGTTGTGCGTATAAGGTCAAGTCATTTACCGGATATGACGTGAATGGTTATCGTTTTCGCAAAACAAGTCATGAGGCGAGGATGCCCAATCGAAGGACTACAAATACCGGAGTTTATACTCCACGCTCTGATGGGTTCGATTACTATGGGTGACTTGATGAAATATACGAGCTTAATTTCGGCGGAAGCAAACCTCTTTCTCCTATTATCTTCAAATGTCATTGGTTTGATCCTTCAGCGGTGAGACAGACCCCTAGTCTTGGGCTAGTCGAAATTCGACAGTCATCTGTCTTACCTGGAGACGATGTCTATATAGTGGCTCAACAGGCCACCCAGGTGTATTATTTGTCATACCCATGCAAAAAGGACAAAAGGCTTGAGGGTTGGGACGTTGTATACAAAGTGTCGCCACGCGGTAAACTACCAGTTCCAAACAATGAAGATTATAACATAGATCCAAACACCTATGATGGAGAGTTCTTCCAAGAAAATGGGCTAGAAGGGTCTTTTGAGATAGACTTAACCCAAGCGGTTGGAATGGATTTAGACTCAAAAATGTTGGTTGACGAGGACACTGGAGATGTTGTTCATATACTAAGGAGGTAGAGTTACTAGAGCGATTACAATTAGGCAATGATGAAGCCGACGACATTCCTCCGCCTTTGGAGGACGACCATGAACATCTCGAAATGTACGATAGTGATGATGCGACCGTTGATCCAGATAATCCTGATCCAGATGATTATTTCTAATAAAAGTACGTTTATATATTGCATCATCTCTTTCTAATAGTTTATGTCGGTTCATATTTCTTATATATTACATGTCTTTCTAATAATTTATGTTTATATGTGAAATCTAATAAATGCATGTTTTTGTTGATTGCAGGTGATTGAACCAAGATGGTTGGTCGGGGCGGTGCAATGAGGAACGTCATGTCGTTGTACCGGAAGTTCAAAGATGGAGGGTCCGATGCAGCTGGGTCGTGTGGTGCCAAGGGCAAGGGGCAAAAGAAGAAGGCCAAAGGCGGGGGGCGAGGCAAGGGCAAGAGGCGAGAGCGGACCCCCGTACCTTTGTCGTCTTCGTCCGACGAGGACTTTGTTCCTTCAGCGGCGGACACTCGGGCCGTGGAGCACGAGGACCGGGAGGACGAGGAGCATGAGGCAGCGGAGCATGTGGCCGAGGAGCACAGGGCCGAGGACCCCGAGGGCGAGGACGTAGAGGGGTCCACCTCCTCTGAGAACTCGGCCCTTTGGCAGCGAGGCCCCTCGCAACTCCCGAAGTGCCCGATACCCATGGAGCGTCGCCCCGTGATCGCACCCAGCCCTCCAAGGTAAGTAATTTTAGATGTTACAAGTTCGTTTTCGTTTCATATTCATATGTTGGAAATCACAATATGGACTAACAATTTATCTCAATTACTTGGGCAGGAATTGGGTGAGTGTCACCCCGGGCGCTGCTCACGACTGCAAAGTCAACGGCATCCTGGGTCTTCTTTGCAGGGAGTTGTTTCCGGGTCTGGTGACCATTGGCGGCAGGGAGGAGGCGGCCTACACCTTTGACCACTACGTCGCCGCTTGCGATCAGGAGGACCGGGACCGCAGGATCTTCAACAACAAGGCCGAGCGGGTAAAGGGCGAGTTGTGGGTAAGTATTCGTTGCACTACATTGCTCAACACAGCACATTCATTAACAGTCTACAAATAATGCAACATCCATCGTGTATATATGGGCAGGACTTTTACAGATGCATCCCGGGACAGGAGGCTTTGGCGGATGCTGTGGCACATGCAGCCTGTTGGAAGCTCGTCAAGGACCTGCACTACGAGGCGCGCGTGCAGGCCGTAATTGATTATTACGCTGCACTCAAGATCTCCGTGAAGAAACCCGAGGCAAGAAAGATAAAGTTGACCAAGGAGTAATACATGGCAGTATGAAAATTGATAATGTTTTATTCTAAGATTAAGTACTTTAAATTCGATCTTGTTATATGTCGTACACTTGATGTCTTGTAGGCGATTCCGTGGTGGTGCACCCCGCATCCCAGATGCTGGGAGGTGATAGTCGACAAGTGGTGCAGCGACGAGTGGGCGGCTCAGCACGACCTGTGCCGGGAGCGGCGTTTGCTTATGTGTAACACCCTAAAAATTCCATCACAAACAAATCATAGCAACTTGGTTAAATTTAATTTTTCTAAGGACTTAATTAAAATTTTAAATTAATTTGAGCCTAAAAATATTTAAACATCATTTAAATAATTTTGGAGCAATAAGTGCATGTGCATCATATTTGGTTTGCATGTCTTTTGTTTGTTGGGTGTGTGTATTTCAAAATCACGAAAAAGTCCAGAAACACTCCCTCAACTCTCTCTCAATCTCTCTTTCTCTCCCGGCCCAGCCCGTCTCTCTCTCCCTCTCTTTTCTTCCGCGGCCCATCCCTCTTTTCCCTTTCTTTTCGGCCCAGCAGCAGCTCGCGGCCCAGCTCTCCCCCCCTTCTTTCCTGCTCTTCGCGCGCAGCCCGTCCCCGCTTTCGGCCCGGCTGCGGCCCAAGCCGCTTCCCCCTCTCCTTCCCTCTCACCGCCGCCGACAGCAGGGGCCCGCCTGTCGGGGGCGTCCCCAACCTCCAGCGCCCTCCCCTGCCACGCCGCCCGACCGAGCCGCTCGGCCTCCCCCGCGCCGCTCCCTCTCCCGCGTCCCTTCCCCTCCTATCTCCACTGAGCCGCAGCAACGGCCGCGCCACTCCAATCACTCCCTCTCCCACTCGAAACGCCCGCACCACCGAGCCCTCCCACCGCCGGTCACCATTGATGGCCGGCCCATCCTTTCCCCTCGGCACCGACCCTCCCCACTCCCCTCTCCGCCCTATAAAGAGCACGACCGAGACCCCAGGAACCCCCTTCGACCCCTCGCGCCACCCACTCCCCTCGGAGCAACTCCAATTCACGCCGCCGCCGCCGCCCGAGCGTCGCCGCGTCGTCGATCCGCCACTCCGGCACTGCTCCACCCCGTGCAACCACGCAGGAAGCATCGCATTGAGGTAACGATGCTCTCCATCCCCTTCTAGCTCTCTATCTCGCTCTGTAAACCACCTGACGGCCCTCACCGGCGCTCCGCCGCCGCCGCTCGTCGACGAGCACCGCCACCGTAGCAATTTGAGCGACTAGAACCCCCTGAACGCGCTCGCCAACTTCCCAGTAACACCCCGAGCCTCTTCTCACTCTCTATCTCGCACGCTAGCATCCTCAATCGCGCTCGCCGGAGTAGTTCACCGCCGCCCGCCTCTGTTCACCGTCGACCGCCGGCCTCGCCGCGCAATCCACGACGAGATCACCCCCATCGTGTTCGCCAGCTCACCCCGGTCCTTTAGCATCAATCCGCGCTCCAAACCGAGCCCGGCATCTCGAGTTCGAGCATCGCCGGCGAAGTCCCGGCCCGGCGCCGCCGCACGCCGGCGTTCCCGCCGCCGCCCGAATCGGCCCTCACTGTCAGCCGTCCATCGCAAGATCAACGGCCCACATCCCACGCGACTCAAGTCAATCGGCCGAATAACGATCAGCGTAGGCCATTTTGCAAAAGAGACCCTAAGCTTTTCCTTAATCAACCCGCCGTCCTGTCTAGTTCAAAAATAATTAGATTTAGTTCCTGATTCTTACAGAAAGCACCCTAAGCTTCTCTGTTTTTATATCCCGAAGCCCAGCCCCTGTCTTTTTACGCGTTAGCCCTCGGGTTTAATGCGTATTTGTGTTTTAGCCCCTGGTTTCCTTCAGTTTAGCCCCTGTCAGCTTAGTTTTCTTGCCAGCAAGTTCCTAAAACTTGTTTTGGCCATATCTTTTCCGTCTTAGCTCCGTTTTTAGCGTTCTTGGTGTCCAAGCGTTCGTCTTTTCAAGCTTATTAGTTTTAGACGCTTGTTTTAGTCTGTTAAGAATGTTTGATGTACTGTTTTCTTATTGTTTTATTGTTTTATTGTGTTGATCGTAGACCTCGTGTCAGTTGCAACCGAGTCACCCGTAGACGCGGATCAAGAACAGCTTTTCGAAGAAGAAGAGAATTTCTTTGTAGAACAAGGCAAGTGGCCCTCCCCGCATATTCTTTTTGTCCTATATAACTGCATGTCAAACTAAAATTTACTATTATTGCATTAATATGATGGGAATACCTATTTAAGGATTTATCTAGTCTTTTACCATGATTCCTTGCAAACAACCCCGATTTAAATAATATTTTGGGTTAGTTTATGCTTAGTGTTGCAATACCTTGGGACTGGTTAAATTGGATCTTTATAAAATTATTGATCATGATAACTTTGATAATAAATGTTGGTTATAACAAGAGAACAATTATTTAATCGGAACATGGAGAACCACCCAAGAAAACAGTGCAACCATGGTGTCAAAATGGGCTCTGACCTTAGCCAATTAATTAGGTGTGTAATTGTACTGATGGCCTTATCCGAAAGGAGCAGAGGGGGTCTGGGGTTGTAGGGGTACAGCCCGGTCCTTTTGGGGTAGCAGCCTTGGCTAAGGTGTTGACCATTAGGGAGGGTTGTGGTCCGCCCTAGCTGTAACTCTTGCGGGTTGTTGGACTTTTGCATACCTTTGTAAAGGCTTCGTAGTGGACCCCTAGCCACTCACCTCGGAAGTGTTTAAGGGCCTTGCAAACCCGGGCAACATGGGGGACATGAGCTATGGTGAAAGTGTACAACCTCTGCAGAGTGTAAAACTGATATATCAGCCGTGCTCACGGTCAAGAGCGGCTTGGACCCTCACATGATAATTAAATTTAAAGATGGAATATAAATCGTGGTTTTACTCATGGGTTTTGGAAAAAAAAGATGTTCTTTAAATGCTTAAGTGGGTTGGTATAAACTTACATCTAGTAATTAGGAAATTGCTAATAAAACTTGATCAACTCTAAAAAGCTCACTGCTGTGAACCATAGCCTATCCTTGTGGCCTTGCATTTTCACCCCGCTTGCTGAGTACCTAGTTAGGTGTACTCACGCTTGCCATTGCTGATTCAGAAGAAGGAAATGGAGAAGAATACTACAGCGACTACGATGAGTTTTGAGGCTTGCGTTTCCCCCAGTCAAGATGCCTGTGGAAGATGGAAGCTGAAGACGCTTCGTTTAGCTATCGCTTGTTCTGCGATAAAGACCTTCGTGTCT
The DNA here is from genome assembly GCA_033239725.1 of Echinochloa phyllopogon. Lineage (NCBI taxonomy): Eukaryota > Viridiplantae > Streptophyta > Magnoliopsida > Poales > Poaceae > Echinochloa > Echinochloa phyllopogon. Next base: position 12,110,712 of record BTCW01000008.1, read on the forward strand.
CCCGAGAGTGTAATATGAATATTATAATAAATCTCTTGTAATTTAGAACACTGTGTTTCAATATTACACTCTTTTGTCTATCATATGTGTGTAAACATGATCCTGGCGCACATATGAAACGCACTTGGTTTTCCCTCGAAAACCGGGTGTGACATTATGCCCGGTATAGCACATCAATCAGGGCAGCCTTAGCCTCGAGGAGTACATGGCCAAATGGGTACGCAGAGTCATTTCTATCTTCGCTCACTCAATTCTGTATAATTGCTAATTCTTATTGTTTATTTTTTCAGTCGGCGTCACATGGTGGTGCGTCTTGCTCACAGCTCGAGGCATTTGCTATGGCCCACAAGGGCAAGGCGACCTCCGACGTCCAGAACAACCCGGAGGATGGGCCCGCGGCATACAGCAACGCCAGCATCCACAGTCGCCTCGCGGCATATACAGAGGTGGCGAGGGAGGTCCACGGGCCAGACTGGGATCCGACCGCCCACGACATTGATGGAGAAGTGGTCATGAGGGCGGGAGGAGGCAAGAAGCACGGGCGGTACTTGATCGCCAACAACACCATCGACACGGCCGCTACCCCCACACTCTCCCAGATTCGAGCCAGGAGCACGAGCTCTTCAGCGGCTATCCGCCAGCCTCTTCCCGGTTCACACTTCGGGATGCAGGCACTCCAGGTTATTTCTATTTTGTTCTTCGTACGTGAAGTTTACTTACGTTTGCAATGTATTGTAACTTTGTGATTGAATATTGCAGACCCGGTTGGAGGAAGAGACGCAGAGGCGGGAGTTCCTGGAGGCGGAGGTGCAGCGGATGAAGGACGCGGAGGCCGAGAAAGAGAGGCAGAAGGAGGAGGCCGAGCGGACGAACCGAGCGTGGCAGGAGCAGGTAATGGCCTACCTGCAGAGCATTGGCCAGTGGGTGGTTGAAGGTCCGCCGCCAGCGGCGGTGATGCCACCACTGCCTCCACTGCCTCCACCACGTGTTCCTATTTCTCCCGTGAGTCACTTGAGTACCTTATAATTTCATATCACAACTCATTTCTGTCGTAAATCTTGTAACACACACCACTAATCTCTTTTGGGCAGGCTCCTGGCTCGGCGGCGTTGAATGACGGCCCTCAAGACGAAGACGTTGCGAGGCGGGCGGCTAGATACTTGTTTGGACCCCCTCCTCCGTGAGTGATGGATGTTGGACTTTGTAAACTAGTGAATGATGGATGTTGGATGTTTGGATGTTGAATTTGTGACATTTCTGTGATGTTGGATGGTTTAGTGACTTATATGTGTTTGTTTATGGTTGTGTGATGGTTTAGTGGCTATATATATATGAATTGCCCGTGATGCCTATTATAAACTGCCAGTGATGTTTTTATTGAGGGGTCCTTTTAATGCAATAAATAAATAAAAACAGGGGTCAAATTGATGCTTTACCGAGTGTTACACTCGGCAAAGGGCCTGTTTGCCGAGTGTATTGGCCATAACACTCGACAAACAGGCTGTTTCTGTCATTTTTGGAATTTCCTTTGCCGAGTGTGCAAGCTTTGCCGAGTGTATTGGCCCTAACACTCGGCAAAGGTTGTCTCTTTGCCGAGTGTTAAAGCCATAGCACTCGGCAAAGTGTTGTCCAGGGGCCTGCCCCAGCCAAACCTTTGCCGAATGTGACACTCGGCAAAGGCTTGGCTGGGGCAGGCCCCTGGACAGCACTTTGCCGAGTGCTACACTCGGCAAAGGATGGAGTCTTTGCCGAGTGCGACACTCGGCAAAGACCCCGTTAGCACTAACAGACGGCCGCGAACGGCGTCGTGCCGTTCGCGGCCGTCTGTTAGTGCTTTATTTTGCCGAGTGTCGCCTTCTGCCCTTGGCAAAGCCTTTGCCGAGTGCCCGATAAAAGACACTCGGCAAAGGGGCTGTTTGCAGACACGGGCTATGCCGAGTCTCCTTTGCCAAGTGTAACACTCGGCAAAGCCTTTGCCGAGTGTATATCGGGGTTTGCCGAGTGCCCCAGGTAATCGGCAAACACCCGATCTCCCGTAGTGGCTGTTCTTTTGCAGAAGGTGCAAACCACAAGAACAATAAGTGCAACAAGCAGTGGTTTTCCTTTTCGATGTGCAACGCAGATGTCATCTCTATGAATGGATGGTGAAAATGCAGAATCTGCTTGTTGATATATGCTTGTGTGTTCATTTTAACTTTTCTTGATGCGCCTGCGTTCATCTTCTTTCCAGCCTGGTAACATATATCTCAAACAAGTTCCAAGGTAGCTCTTTTTGTAAGTATCAAGGTCACAAATCTCCAGCTACATTTTGTAGTGTTGGCCATACAAATGAGTTAAACAGCTTGAAACACCTTCACAGTCAACAGGGGAGTGACACCCAAATATGCAGAAGTGCAGATACAAACGAAAGCACAAGCAAAGCTCTAAGAAAAACTGAAGAAATTCAGTAAATCCGGTTCACCACAGCACAAGAACAGTTTACACGGGAGAGAGCAACATAGAAAAGGAGGGCGATTGGTAGGTTTACGTGACCGGAATGGTTGGTTCAGTTACACATATACTCCGTATATGTTTCCTCTGGTTACACCGGCTGTAAGGCAATGTCAATCGAGAAACACAGACAAGGAACGGCGAACTGACCATAGCTTCGGTCGGTTCAGTGCTGTGGAACATCTCCATCTAACTATTGATCCAGATTTTAGTTCTTTACTTAGAGTGGGTGTACGCACATATATTTATGGACGTGAGTGTTGTTCATACATTTATATCAACGCAGTGTATCATGCAGCGAGTGAAAACACACAAAAAGATGGAGGTACATGCGACTCGGGATACCGGGTCCAGGGCAATAGAAATGAAAGAAAAGTTGGCCTAAAAACTTCAAATTTAAAGTAGTACCGACACAAAAAAAGTAGAAATCTAACAAAATTTTAGCCATAGATTTGCATTCACATAATAAATCCTTGGTGAAAAGATCTTCTAAAACTATATCCGTGTTTCATTATCGATTTCTTGGATACGTATGTGTCCAAACCTTACTTAGAAAAAGAGAGGAATAAATCTGAGAAGCTCGAGAGAGGAACTTGATCTCTTCCACCGTCTGTTTTGAGGAAACCACATTGCATGTTTATGAAAGAATGACTTGCCACCATTTGTTTATATGTAGCTTCTAATGACAAGCAAGTCTTCCAAGTTTCCCAGTGCCCATGCTTGTTCCTCGTTTTTAATTTGACCTTCTTTAATGTCTGTCCGCCTATACTTTTCTAATTTCCATCGACCCCGTCCATCCGACTTCTCATCATGATCATTTGCAAATGTTTCCCTTTTTCTAGACTTCGTCAGCATGCCCCCTTCGTCACTGTTCTGTGTCAATCTCTCATAACTGATATATGAAACGCACTCGTCAACTACTAAATAATCAGAGAAAGACACGGCCACCTACGAAAAGCCGAAAATTCTACGATGCTGACACATGCCTGTAAAGATATCCTGACCGTATCTCCCTCCCTTTTCTATTTGTGGAGACTGTATCACCCTGATTTCGACTGCCCGTAGAATTTCCATGGTCGCAGCCTTGGGTTGGCGAAATTCTTGGGAACTATCCTTCACCAACTCCACTTATAGAAGTGGTTTACTTTCGGGTACTATAACATGTGTTTGATTTGGAGACAAGGTAGATGGGATGATCCCATCCCTCTTTTATGATATAGGACCATCTAAGATCGTGTTTGTTTGAGAGGGATAGTTTCATCCCAGTTATTTGTTTGGTATGAGGGAACGAGAGGATGGCATCGACCCTTTTAACACCATTATACACAATATTTAATGGCCCCACCAGTCATTCATATGGGCCCATCTGTCATCTTCAATGCATATACATTTTTTTATTTTTTTTTCTTGGGCCTTATCTTGTTCTCCCTCCCCTCCACCCACGCCACACCTCTCTCTATCCTCTACTGCCGCCACACCTCTCCCTTCCCTGGCCCCCCACGGCCTCGTAGCCGCCCGTCACTGCTCCGCCTCCAGCCTTGTCTGCACCGTCGAGCTCAAGGCAGCTCTGGCTGTGCCACTGTCTAGTGAGCTCACCAAAGAGGAGCTCGAGGCCCCCTGCCGGTTGCGAAGCTCGCCCAGGTTGGGGCTCGACTGACCAAAGATTGAGCCCGCGGCCTGCCGCCGGCTGCCGATCTCGCACAGGCAGAGATTGATCTCGCCGGTCAGCCATGGATCTCGCCCAGGAGGAGCCCCAGCGCCCCCATCGCCCAAGGATCTCGCTTGGGCAGAGCTCGAGGCGCCCTACCCCCCTCCAGTGCCGGACATGGATCGCACTCGGGCTGTAGCTCGAGGCTGCCATCAACCAACCATGCAGCTCCCCTTGGCGGATATGGTCTGCATGGTCACTGCCCGATCTCTCCCGCACTCGTCGCTAGACGGAGCAGCCACGGCATTAAAGTGTGATGAATACATCTGTTCGATTCGGAGGGACGGGTCATCCCGCATCTCGAGGGAATATTCCTCTACAGAGATGATCCCATCCTACTAGTTTTCAAACCAAACACTTTCAAAAATGTGATCGACCCGTCCCATCCCCTCCCGTCCTTAAAACCAAACACATGCTTAGTAGCATCCAGTATATTTTTGAAACACAAGGTGAGTGGGAAGAAACATCCTCCAATCGGTGATTGTGCTAGTGGTATGAGAGGTTTGGAAGGAACCAAATACACAACTTACCAATGTTATGGAACGTTGTAACATTATTGATTGATTCAATCTGTTTAACTCGTTTGTATGGCCAACACTACAAAATATAGCTGGAGATTATTTCTGACCTTGACACTTACACGAACTTTTTCTTAAAGCGGTTTACAACTTTAAATAATAACGTTCAATCCATAGGGGGGCATTCTGGCATATGACTGTACGTGGACAATGCAAGTATGCAACTCGGTGCAATTTTATTTTTTATAACTGTACGTGTATATGAAGACGATCAAGTCGAGGGTGAGAGCTCAAGATCATCCCCCGTTTCTTCAGAGGCTGTCGCAGTTGGCCGGCTGGAACGACAGCACCGAGTTGTCCACGTCGTACCGGACGTGATAATTCATCTGCATGATGTTGCCAACAATGGAGATGCTCGGCGAACTCATCACGATCCAGCAGATCACGCCGTCGCCCACCGGCAAGAAGTAGTTCTCCGCCGGCAGCGCCATGTCAGCACCGTCGAAGTGAAGGACCAGGGACGGGACCTCAACTGAGCCACCAGACGTCTGGAAACATAGCGCGGACCCGTCGCCGACCGCCGCCAAGGGGAGGTTCATCTGCGACAGGATCGCGTCCTTCGCCGCCGTGTACGCCGGCTCCGCGAGGAACGTCAGGGTCGTGCCGGAGTCGAAGATGATGCCGCTGCTCCCGGCACCTTCCGTCGTCACGGCGCCGGTCGATATGCTCTTCAGGTCGACGGTGTAATAGGTTGGGCTGAGGCCCTGGATAAGCGGCGTCGACTGGACGCCGGCGCCGGACAAGGCGCCGGAGCCGAACAAGAGAGGGGTCGTCTTGGAGGCGTCGCTGGTGAGGCAATACGAGAACGCGCCGGCGTTGAGCTGCGAGACGAGGGAGAGCGGCCCGCGGCCGAGCCCGACGAGGCCGGAGCCCGAGCCGTAGCCGCCCTCCGACATGGTGGTGCACCCGAAGCCGATGCCCTGAACGGCGTCGCCGCCGAGCGTGAAGGTCTCGCTGCCGAGGTAGCCCTTGGTGTAATGGTGGGCACTGTCAGCAAGGCCGTAGGTGTACCGGTAGTCGCACTCGGCGCCGCCGGCGCCGCACGCCGCGGACGACTGGGACTGTTGGAACTAGTCCTAAGATCACTCGCACTCACGCACAGACGCAAGGAGGAAGATGAACAGAACTTTCCGGCGACGAACGCCCCGGCCGCCAAACGGCCTGTATGTTGGCTCCTATTCCACTCAAAGGACTTGAACAGCCCAGAACACACGGGTTACATCTGGCTTTATAGCCATGATAGCACACCACGCACGCAACCACTCAGCTAATCACCATGCGCACGAACGCGAAATCCTCGCCGAGCCGCTGCTCTCCACGGGACTCAGTCCAGCTTGCTGACTGCGCCCCCCCATGCATGCTGCATCCCGTCTTCATCGCCACACGCATGCCTTCCCTGCAACTGCATGCCGCACTAACAGCACACACCGCATGCCATGATGCTCGACCGATCTGAACGCACACGACGCGAGCGCACACGCCATGCCGCAAGCATCGCACAGACACGAGCACGAACTCGTACGTGCATCTACTACTCTACATACTCGACTAACACATGCTAACAAACTATAAGCCTAAAACATGCACGCACACACGCGCAACTAACAAGCTAACAGACTCATCTTGAACGCACGCACACACGCGCAACACAGACTCGCCACGCCAAGAACACACACCGGCGTGGTTTATTCCTAACAAACTCCCCCTAAACCACGACACCGCCGCATGTCCTGCCCTACAGGAGCGTCGGCTCATAGTTAGCGCCGGCGAATAGCGCCTCCTCCTTCCTTGGCTTAGGGCACTCCCTCGAGAAGTGGCCGCGGACGCCACAGTTGAAGCACTTTCCCTTTCCGGAGCTCCGACGACGCCCGCTTGCGCCCGAACGCACGCTGCTCGCCCCGTCGTCGTCGTCGCTGCTGTCTTCACGGCCGCCGCTACGGCCTTCCTTCTTCTTGCACCCGCCGGCACCGCGCGCGCGCTCCACCTCGAGATCCTTCTTGCGACGTTCCCGCCGGCGCGCGTCCCACTGCTCCATCGTGAGCAGCAGCTTGCCGTCGGTGCCTGGACTCGGAGCATCGCCGTCTTCAGCCTCTGCTTCCTGCGCTGCACGCAGCCGCCCGCTTGCATCCTCCAGAGACAACGTGGCCAGATCCGCCGTCACTTGAATCGCCACGACCACCTGCCGGAGCGATCTGGGCACGACGCGCAGGAGCTTCTCCACCACCCTCCGTGGCGGAATCGTCTCCCCCACCGTCTCCAACGCCGCGGCGATGTTCTGCAGCCGGAGCGTGAAGTCGTCTACGCCCTCGCCATCGTTGAAGCGGACGTTCTCGAATTGCCGAAGAAGCCACTGCGCCTCCGTCTTCTGCACTTGCTCGCTGCCGACGCGCCGATTCTTCACCGCGTTCCACGCCTCCAACGCGGTCTCCTTCGATGCCAGCGACGCCACCATCTCCGACGGCACGCCGCTCGTGATGGCGTCGAGCGCCATGCGATCCTCCTGCAGCGACACACCGCCTGGATCGATTGCGCCCCACAGATTTCGGGCCTGCATTTTTACCTTCATGACCAGCGCCCACTGCGTGTAGTTGCTCTTGGTCAACATGGGCCAATTCGGCGCACCGACGCCGAACTCTCGAACCACGCGCACGATCTCCCCCTTCCTGCTGCTCTCGGCGTCTTCTCCGCCCTTGCCGCCGAACGGCTTCTTCGGAGAGCCTGGAGGAGTCTTCTCGTCGCCGCCCGCCATGGCCGTCGCCTTCGTAGCTCGCCGCGGAATCACGCGCTTCTTGTTCGCCGGCTGCCGCGGTGGACTCACCGAGCCGTCGTAGAACATACACCAGGGCAACGCCCTAACCTCGCTCTGATGCCAATTTGTTGGAACTAGTCCTAAGATCACTCGCACTCACGCACAGACGCAAGGAGGAAGATGAACAGAACTTTCCGGCGACGAACGCCCCGGCCGCCAAACGGCCTGTATGTTGGCTCCTATTCCACTCAAAGGACTTGAACACCCCAGAACACACGGGTTACATCTGGCTTTATAGCCATGACAGCACACCACGCACGCAACCACTCAGCTAATCACCATGCGCACGAACGCGAAATCCTCGCCGAGCCGCTGCTCTCCACGGGACTCAGTCCAGCTTGCTGACTGCGCCCCCCTATGCATGCTGCATCCCGTCTTCATCGCCACACGCATGAAGACTCGGCCTTCCCTGCAACTGCATGCCGCACTAACAGCACACACCGCATGCCATGATGCTCGACCGATCTGAACGCACACGACGCGAGCGCACACGCCATGCCGCAAGCATCGCACAGACACGAGCACGAACTCGTACGTGCATCTACTACTCTACGTACTCGACTAACACATGCTAACAAACTATAAGCCTAAACCATGCACGCACACACGCGCAACTAACAAGCTAACGGACTCATCTTGAACGCACGCACACACGCGCAACACAGACTCGCCACGCCAAGAACACACACCGGCGTGGTTTATTCCTAACAGGGACACCAGGTTGTCGCAGAGGCCGCTGGAGCACGGCAGCTTGGAGAAAGACGAGGAGGTGTTGGGGAAGTAGGAAGGGGAGCCCTGCGGCGCGCACTGGGCGCACGCGCCGCACTTGAGCCAGATGAGGTCGCTGCCGGTGTCGGCGAGGGCCGACACTTCCTGCGGCGGCGTGCCGATGGAGAACGTCATGTCGTACGCGGCGCCGGCGGCGCCGCCCAGCTGCAGCGGAGTCTGCGGCGTGCTCACGCCGCCCGCGGCCGCGTCTAGCCGTGCAGCGAGCATCGACAGGCGTGCATGTGATTTGCGCACCGCCCGTGTGAAGTTGATGGTCTTTTCGTAGCGCGTCATGGTGGCGCGGAAGAACGGGTGCTCAGAGTAGGCCCGAGGAGCCGCGAGGAGGAAGGAGATGGCGAGCGCGAGGAGAAATAACTTGGCGGCCATTTCTGGATTTTGAAATTTGAATATTTGCTGTGTGCTGGAAATCTGGAATGCTTGATAAGGGCTTGGTGGGAGTATATATAGACACGCAAGTCCATGACGCGTGGTGTGCGACCGAGCTTTCAGCAAATAGATAGTTCCTCTTGTTTGTCAGGCATAAAAAATTAAGAAAGAAAATTGTTTTCCTCAAGTATAACCAGAGTTCAGATAAAACCCTCTCCAAATTATTTTTTGATTCAACTTACTCTCATAACTATGCAATTGTTCCAATCTCTACTCTAAGTAAAATTTGATCTTGTACCTCCATGTACTAGTTGGTAGTGGACATTATAATTTATGTTCAAAATAGGTATTATGAATTTCTTATCATCCCAAATGATGTATGTTTTATGTAGATAAAAATACTTTTCAAGACAAACCTCACACGCAAATGTGGATGGTAATTAATGTGTACTCAAAGCTCTAAACTATTGCCTTCAGATAACCTTAAAAATTTCCATCATCCCAAATGTTTACTGAAGGGTGTATGTATGTAGCAAATAAATTAACTGCCTGTTGGTGACATATCATATTATCCCTAACAAAAACAAAACTCATGAACACAATAACCTACCTATTCAGGATTATGACGCCGGTGGTATCTACAAATACATGTGAAAACCCATGCTAACCCTTTGGAAAAAATTGCAAGATTGAGTCTTAAATACATGTGAAACACAGATAAAAATGACATCGAAGATGGACGACGTCTACTGTTTATACTAGTACTTGGTCAATTTAGACGCACATGCTGATGCTTGTGGCGAAACTGTGAATCCAAGAGCATAGGCTAGGGTCATAATCTGCAAAGACCAGTGACCTACGATGACGATGCATTCCTGCAGGTAGTTCTCCCGGAAATTTTGATTTTGACACTTCGTGGAATTTCCACGGTTATCAAAGGTGTTTTTTTGTGTCAACGATTATCAGAGGTTTAAGAAGTTTCCTAAGCGCGTCCTTCGGCTCAAGTGGCATTTTCTCCAGCTTGTAATGGTTCTAACTTTTTAGATTGTTTTTAGAAAAAACAGACCCCAGTATGAGCCAAGTAATAAAAACCTGGAATTATACTTTCTAAAGTTCCAGAAAAAACATTTCGTGCCATTTCTAAATGTCTGGCACCGTTGACTTCTGGTCATTAGGGTTGATCATTTCTCTTACTAAAAACGTTAGTTGAAATATATAGAAATAACTTATGCTCAAAAGTAACTTCAATAATGAAGTGTTTAAAACACACTTTTTTTGAATTTGTCAAGCATTTAGGAACGCTGGGAGAAAGTTTTTTAAACATAAGGTTAATTAGATATATGCTATTACAACTTTTCGATGTTAGAATGGCGTAGCGGATTCCGGCCCAGCCCGCTATACCCACGGGCCCGCCCCAACGAGCCTAGGTCTACCGGAGACACAACCAACCAAGGCCGAGGCCTAACTCAACCCAAAATACTAGTCTAATAGGTGAGGGCTGCCCCCGCCTTATATGTCGTGCTCCCCCACCATCAATTTATGATGTGGGACTAAACCTAACATTCGACTTTGGAGAAATACCATTAAAGTTGTCTATTTAGATTTATGCCATTACAATTCCTTTAAAGTTTGAGACATGCAATTTTTTACGTATTTACTAGCATACCCCTTATGTCATTTTCTCTCCACTCATAGACATGTGGGCCCCATAGGTCATCTCTTTCCTCCAACCTTTGCCTCCCAACCCATTCCCCCCCCCCCCCCCCCCCCCCCCAATGCTACCTTGGTCGCCACCGGTATGGCCAGCACGACCGGCGTGGAGGCTCGCACCAGATCTATCATCACGCTCCCTCTAGCATCGGAAGCTCGTACCAGATCCATGGTTTCCCCACCTACTCCGTTTCACCGGCGATGCTCCATTCCCCCAAACCTACTCCACCTTTGCAATGACAACCTCGCTGACGTGTAGAGGATCTGCACGGGGGAGCTTGATTTCATGCAGAAGATGTACCGGAGGGAGAGGGGTGGGGATCCTCCTCTCTTTCCTCCCGGTGCGAGCCTCTAGAGGCCCATATTGACCTGGTCCCACCAGTTCCTATCGACGCGATCGAATCACGCAAGCCGACAATTCCCTCGTGGTTGGAACGAATCGGATCATATCGGCATCGGCGAAGGATGAGTAGCCATGGTGGGAATTCAGTAGCTGCTTCCCATGTTGTCGGGCAGCCGCCCATGTCCTTCATGAAGCACCTCGGGTGGGTATGCAAGCGTGGCTCCCGACTACCACCGCCCATTGCATCGGTGCTCGGGGCACCTGGCCAAAATGATGGTCGTGCTATCGCTAGTCCTCATTGAGGCGACAGAGGTGCTATGTAGAAGCGGTGGTGTGGGGCCAAGGCAGTTTGTGGCGGCAAATACGGACATGCGGGGCTGAGTAGGTGCCCGGCCAGCGGTGTAAGTGTAGGGCTGGGGTGGCACACGGCCGGTTGCGGAGCCACATGGTCAAGACGACGCGCCGCAGTGGTAGGGGAGGCGGGGGGGGGGGGGGGGGGGGGGGGGGGGGGGGGGCGGATGTGCAGGGTCGAGGCAGTGGCATAGCCAGCGACAGAGTCACAGGTGTGGGTGCGGACACGCAAGACCGGGGCAGCGTCACGAGGACAGGGCGGCGTGCGCCGGCGTTTCGAATGGAGCGAGGCAGTAGCAAACTTGAGGGGGGTGGATTGGGGAAGAAAGGGGGGTGATATGTGGGGCCCACATGTTAGTTAGTGAAGAGTAGAGATGTAGTAAGGGCATTCTTATCCATATGAAAATACCAGAGTATCTATGTGGATATAAGAGCATCAAAGGCATACAAAATGACACATCGCAAGCAGACATTGAATTATAATGGCATATTTCAAAATAGATGAATTATAATGGTATTGCTCCAAAGTCTAAAAAATTAGAGTGGCATATATCCAATAAACCCTTAACAATACTATAATGGCTTTCCAAGAAACCATAGTATGTTTCCAATCCCGTGTAACATATATATATTTTTTTGAATCTATTACCCTAAGGCTACTATACCCCGTTTTGGTTAGCAGGGTAAAAGACCATCCTAGGACCACCACATCCGTACTATATAATGATCCGGTTCTTTTGAAAGCATTTCTCACTTAAATAATTCCTACCCACCCCTCACGGAGGACACATGTCACACCCGGTTTTAGAAAACAAACCGAGTGTACACTGTATGTATGCCAGGATCAAGTTTCATACATACAGTAAACCAGTAGTGAATAAAAGATGCAGTATCACGTATAATAAACTATATAAATGACTTACGAGTCTATCAGAGTATACAGCGTATCCTGGAAACGAAGGCTCCAAACTTCACAGGCAGTCGACTGGGGGTTGCGTACGCCTAGAACTAAGCATCATCTTCAAACAGCTTCATACAAGTTCTTCTTCTGAGCAGCGGTTAGCAAGGGTGAGTACACTTATGGTTGGTACTCAGCAAGGCCACAAGAAATAACCAGAGATCAGATTATTAACATGTTTAAGTATATTACTCATGTGAGGATCCAGGCCACTCTTAACCGTGAGCACGGCTGATATATCAGTTTTACACTCTGCAGAGGTTGTACACTTTCACCATAAGCCGCGTAAAAGTTCAAAAGAACTTTAAACCCAACCATGCCGAGGGGGCCAATCCTCTTAAATCACACTACCGAGGTGTGACCGCATAGGGATGCTACGAGGCCTTTACAAAGATTCCTTAGTAAATAGTAGCCCGCTAAGGTTTCCGGTTCAGAAGCAAAGCATAACCCTCCCTAATGAGATCTGTCTCTTACCAAAGCCCACAGCTCAAGAGGACCGAGCTATACCCCGTCAACCGCCGCACCTCTTGTCCCTTTCGGGTAAGGTTACCATCCACTAAAGTCTCTAATTAATTAGCCAAGACCAGAGCCATATAGTACTTATGGTTGCACTGTTTTCCTGGGTGGTTCTCCATGTTCCGATTAAAACATCTTGATATTATAAATAAAGCATAGGTAGAAGGATGGTTAGGGACACTTGCCTTTCTCCAAAGTGTAGCTGCTCAAAATATCTTCAAAAGTCTTCTTCAGTTGAACAACGTTCCGTCTACTCGTAGCAATCATCGAACACAAGCATGCAAGCATAAAACTATACAAGCAAACAAACAAGTACAACTAAGAACAATACATCAATCAAAAGAAAAGCTTTAAAAGAGCGTACTAACGGATAAGGCTCGTTACTATGGTTACGAGAACCTAAGGACCACGAAGATAAGAGAGAGAAAGAAAGATACGAAGGTTCCAAAGCAGAGCTTTAATTGGCACAAGGAATATCACACGTACAGAGGATTAAAGAATACGAGGATCTCAAACAATAATATATTACTTTAATAATTTAATTTTATATTACAATACAATGACATAGTAACTCACACCATATCATTGAAGCAATATAAAGTTAAAAATTAAAATAATATTGATTTGCAGAGAAACCACAACGTAAGAAAAGATCTATACTCAAACTTAGTGATATGGCTCAGAAAAGATGGACTAGCGTCAGGATTGCAGAAAAGAGTGTTGCGGACATTAGAACATTGGCCGATGAATTTATAGGATGCGATAGATGTTGGAGACAGTTGATTGGCAAAACAGGATAGGGACTAAGTGAGAAACGTAGGGTGCACTAATAGAATTGGGTTTAGAGGCATAGGAAAGGCTGAGAACAGAACTACGATTGAAAACTTAAAACTAGCGGAAGACTTTAGATTATAAAAGGAAACACTATACGCTTTATAAATTTTTAATTTGATAAAATCATATATAAGAGACTATTTCCTAGAAATTGATTTAATTATATTTAAATATGTAAAACCAAGAATGTATTTTATTTATAACTATTTTTTGTAGACATTATGTAATTAAACACATAACTTTAGTATTAAAAACAGATGCGAGCATCTAATTGATTAACTTTTATTGACCATGTTGAACTAATCAATATTATTGATAAAACACATTTATGTTGACATTCACACAAATTAATACTCATTTAAGAAAGCATTAAGTTTGACGCTAATCACCTTTTAGTTTGAAATCTAGTTTAATACTCATTAATCAATTTTACATAAGCTTATTAAAATCCGAAATATAACTTAATCATATTTTATAGAGAAAACTTAATAGATAGATAATTAATAAGCAAAACGAGAACACTAGAACAAAGTCACATTGAAGGTTTATTAATCAAATTACTTGGAAGTGAAACTTCTAAGTTGGCTTTAATTAAAAACACTAGTTAATAACCATTTAAACCAAGTAACAGTGATCTATGAAAACATATGAAATCTAAATATAACCTTAATCCAAGTTACAACAAAGTTATGCCTAGGTTTCCAATATTATAACTCGTTCAACTATCACTTTTAAAACTTATAATATATTAACCATATTAACCTTAATAAGAAAACCAAAATATAATTCTTAATTGGCTTTTAATTAAAGGAACATGTTTATCTAATCAAATAACTTTATATCTCTAGTTAAACTAGTCATATTGTCATTAAAACAGATTTGTGTTAATATTAATCAAGATTGATAATTATTTATGAAAACTTGAAGTTTAACTCTAATTAGCTTTTAATTAGAGAACTAGTGATCATAAACATCAACCAAGTTAACATAATTTTATGAAGAAACAAGATAGAGCCTAATCAAATTTTAGTTAGAAAGATTATAAAATTATTAATCAAGTTAACATCCATTTATAAAAAAAAACTCGAAGTATAGCTCTAATTTGGTTTTAAATTAGAAAAACTAGTTATCAAAAACATTAGTCATATTAATATTATTTATGAAACCAAAATATTTGTAACCTATCATCTTTTATTTATAAAACTCACTGAATAATATTAATCAAATTCATAGTTGACATGAAAACCGAGTTTAAATCTTAATTAAATTTTAATTTAGAAAGACACATTAAAATAGCCTTTAATTAAATTAATGTTAAATAAAATTCAGAAATAAATGTCATGGTAAATAATAGTACTAACACGTGGTTTAAGTTGATATGAAGCTAACGCAACAAAAACGGATTAAAACGGAGTTAAAACGCAAAAGATATGACGTTTCTAAGGTTCAGGGACTTGCTGGCAAAGTTTTTAAAGTTCAAGGGGCTTAACTGTGAAAATCCAGGGGCTAAAACATAATTTTGTATAAAAACTCGAGGGCTAAACCATTAAATAACAGGGGCTGGACTGCGGGCACAATTTTAAAACTTGAAGGGGCTAAAACAGAAGAAAACAGGACCTAAACGTAATTATTTTTGAACTAGGATGGACTGCGGGTTGATTTTTGAAAAACTCAGGGGCTCCTTTGCAAAGCTGGCACGGCTGACCGTTTTTCCTCAAGTTTGACTCGAAGCTCGGGCTGACGTGGACCGTTGGATCGTGATCGGACGGCCAAAAACAGATCGGGGAAAAACCCGCCGACGGCGACGAAGACGACGGCGGCGCTGCGTCGGCCACGGCGGAGCTTCGCCGGCGTAAACGCAAAATCGAGCTACGGTCCACCAAACACGACGATAGTTGGCCGAGGAGGAAGAGGGGAGAATGGCAAACTCACTGCGGGTGTTCATGACGAGAGAAAAGCGACGACGGCGGCCGGCGACGATCGACGGCGGCGGCGGCGCTCGGCTTCACACGAATCAGGGCGTCCGGCGGCCGGATCACGACGAGACGCGACGGAATCAAAGCGCAAGGACGAGTGGAAGCTCCTGGCGGTCTTGGTCTCCCACCTCGAGCGGCAAAGGCGGCGAATCGCCGGCAATGGCGGGCGGCGGCTTTGGCGGCTCGGGCAGCTAGGGTTGCGGCTCGATGGGCTTTGATTGAGGAAAATAGCAAGGGCGGCGGCGCTTTTATAGGCCCAGGAACCGACCTCGGTGTTCGTGTCCGGGTAGGACTCGGCGGCGCGGCAGAGACAAACTCGGTAGCGGAGTCCGGCTCGGTCACGGTGAGGAAGAATAAGGGCTTGACAGGTGGGGCCCACCTTTCGGCGTCAGGAAGAGAAGGCTACGGCGGTGAGAAGAAGAGCGGGCCGGTGCTGGGCCTAAAGTGGAACGGGCCGAGCGGAGGAAAAAGAATTCGGCCCAGGGAAGAAAGGGAAAAGCGCGGGGAGGAAAAGCGAGCGAGGAAAGAAGTCCAGGGGGCAAAGTTGGACTGGGCCAAGAGTTAAAGGGGCGAAAACGAACTCGGCTATTTAAACTTTTCTAAAACTCAAACAAAAGCAAATCAAATTCGAATTTAAACAGAATTTAAATTCCAACTTGATTTACTAGCAACCAAAAATATATGCAACAGCATGAATGCAACAAAAACTTATTTTGACTAAAATAATTATTTAATGTGATATTTAAATTGATAAAAGGCTAGAAACTCCAATTAATTCCTAGAAAATTTATTTAAGCCTTAATAAATCCTAGAAAATTCATAGGGTTGCTACAATTTAATTGTGATGAATTTTAGGGTGTTATAAACATATGTTGTTTTGAAATTAGAACACGTATATATATATATATATTTTATATATATTGTATATATGTTTTATATATATATTACATTCCCTGTTAATTATTTGAACCTTGGAAAATTTTATAAATTAGAGAAAAATCATTGTATTTATTTATATTATTTATTCACATCCCAAATTTAGAAAATTTGGGGTGTGACAACACACATGTAAGGTTTTACGGTGGAAAAGACGCAGAAAGTTCTCACAAGCAAGAAAAAACTAGTGATTTTCTACCATTTTGGCATTACTTTTCTCATCATGGAATTTGTTTACCCACACCACGTACCCACCAACCGAATAGTCTGAAATAACCCACATAATAAAAGTAGCATGCGCTGAAATAACCCACATAATAAAAGTAGCATGCGCGACAAGGCATATTTGCTAGTGACCACAAATATTCGAGCTTATTGAAAAATATTATAGATTATTTGTGGTCCCAGATTATTCCAGATTACTCGTCATATACCATATCTAAATTGGAGTGCAAGCCTAATAAAGCCCACAATTCAGTTTGGAGTCTGCCCGGTAGTGCTGCAATCTGGAGACCATGACTCTTTCATCCGGAGTCTAATTGAGTCGCATAAGTACTTGATGGAAAACTTACTTGATAATCTTTCTATTTTACATGATCTGATCTCATTATCATATCGGGTTCAAATCATCAAAACAGCTTGTGTTGTATCTGCCGGCTATTGTGTCATCTTTGATCGGGCCTTGGGCCTTGTAATTTTGCTTGGGACCCCAACCCAAGTTGGTGAGCTCCCCCCAAAAGCAGGAGAATTCCCAAGGGTGCCCTAGGACATCCTTCCCTTTGGCGTGTAGCTCCTTGGCCGCAATCTAGCCTATACCCTATATAAGTATATGCTGCCGCCACTTTTAGATCTAGTTTTGCTTAGATTAATCTGTTGTTGAACAGTTTTAACATTCATTTATTTCTAAAACCCCAACTCATGGGCTTCATGATTATTTGTAATATTCATATTATGTTCTACCTTGTTCTTGCTTGTTTTTATTCGATTTGCTTGTTGGAATTACCTTCATGGTGAGCTACAATTGTTGAGTCGAATCGTGTTTATTAGAAGCTGGACAAGATTGGCCCCCGTCCCACCAAGTAATAATTAGACTCATCAGGTCCCATCAATTTGTATCCCTTCTTTACTCTTACTTGGTTCATTTTCCTAAACTATAGAAAATCGTGCAACAAAAATATTTGTTCTTCATGTTTCCACTATCCTCCAACCACTTTGTTCCCCGTAATTTTCTTTTGAGATTGCTATTCTGAGTCTTAGTCCTTTGCTGTGTCGTTGGGTTCGTCATGTCTAGTTCTTGTTCTTGGTCTTAGTGTAAGCGTGTAATATAATTGGAGCTCTATAATATTCAAGTTTCAATCTAGAGGCCATAGGTCTTTGATCCATAGTCCGTCTTTCATCCAAAGTCTAATTGAGACATACGAGTACTTGATGGAAAGCTTATTTTTAATAGATCTTATTTGACCTCAATATCATGTCGGGAAGGTCTTCAAATCATCGAAACAAGTCGTATTATTTTTATCGGGTGCTCCATCACCTTTTAACGGGCTTCGGGCCTCATATTTTTGCTTGGGACCTGACCCAAGTTGGTGGGCACCCCCACCTGTAGACGGACGCCCTCAGGGGTGCCCCAGGATGTCCTACCCCTTGGCCTCCACCTCCTTGACCGCTGCCTAGCGCCTACCCATATGCCGCCACCACTTTTAGATCAGATTTTGCGTAGATTAATCTGTCATCGAACATTTCACCGTTGATCACTTTGTGAGATGACAACTCATGTGCTTTATATTCAGATTGCATTCTACCTTTTGGTCTTGCTGTGTTCTTTGCATAAATCAGCCTTCGTGGGATAATCTAAGCAGACCTTGGTGGGAACATGCCTTTTAATGATTATCACATGGGTCCTTCCATTCACCACTCTTAGATTTGAGGAAGCTCTCACCGCTACAAAAATTATTTGTGGGAGTGCCTTGTTTCTTTGAGCTGCGGATCAAAGGGTTCACTACGTGAAAACACCCTAATTGGTAATAGACAAAGATATACATTGGTAACGGACATGGCAACAATTACCTTTATTACGTTACTAATGATTCATTATTGGTAACTGACACAAAGCCCGTTACCAATAACAGTTATTGGTAACAGATCTTATGTGTTGACATCCGTTAGCAAAGACAATCATAGGTAATGAACATTATTGATGTCCGTTTCCAGTAACATTTCAAAATTTGATTTTAAAAATATCAAATGATAGCAAAAAATTTATGTCTACGAGGGGGCACACCACACTTAACCGGTCATTCTCTTTCCTAAGAGCCACGAATTTTTCCAAGACATGTTGACTCATGTGAGCGTCCTTAACCACTAACACCGTCACTTGTGTTCAAAGGAGGATCCAACCCTTTTGTATAAATATCGTAATAATTTTTAATTTCTACAGGCCACATCTTAAGTCCGATCAGTCTGAATTTTTTTATGATCGTCCTCGTAGTTCAAGAAAAAATATTAAAAAATTATAAAAAATAAAAAAAGTTATTTTCACCACATTGGTGACTAGCATCAATCATCAGTTACCAATGTGGTTCATATTGGTAAAGGACGTTGTTAAAGTCTGTTACTAATACTCTGTATCTAACGATAACAAGTTAATGGTTACAAACTTTCTTATTGACGGATCGGATAGACTTTATTATTGCCAGATAACCTCTCTTGTAACACGTTAAGTGTCTGTTAATAGTAACAATCCTTATTAGTAACAGACTTCAACAATGACCGGTACCTTTAACCTCTCTTGTAACACGTTAAGTGTCTGTTACTAGTAACACACGTTACATAATAAGCATTTTCACGTAGTGGTTTTTCGCATATAGGAATTGTATGATCCCAAAAATCTATTTCTAGGGGCAGTTCGTGTTTTGACGCAGCCTAAAAATAAAGTGAGGCAAAATACAATCCACCACAAAAATTATCAGTTTTAGGATCGTCCTGACCACTCCTAGAAATAAAGTATTTTTAGAGACGGACCGCAAGACCGACTACCCCTAGAATATTGTGGCCCGCCCTTGTAAATACTTGCCAAAGTAATTTCAACATAATAGGATACCGTACTTTTCTCACAAGTGACTACCCCTAGAATATTGTGGCCTGCCCTTGTAAATACTTGCCAAAGTAATTTCAACATAATAGGATACCGTACTTTTCTCACAAGTGACTCTCCAAATTGACTCTCACAAGGACATTTTTTTTCTCACTGCCATTATAATGTCTCATTTCTACTAAGAAAAACTAGTTGCGGGCAAGGTCACCAGCCTTAGGAATAGTGTTTTAACTGGCCATATAAATGGTTTACGTAATAATGCTTGAAATCACACATTGCATGTGTATGAAAGCATGACTCCGTACCATTTGTCTAATAAGAAGTGTGAAGGGACCGTAACACTCAAAGAGGGGGTGAATTGGGTTTGTAAAAACTAAGGCTCTAATCACATATAAAAATCTATTCTAATTTTTATCTAAATGTGCACTACGTTTTTCCATGTGTTTCTATCTCTACCACTCAAAAGTTTTGCACCCTAGGTTGTAATCCTATTAACTACACATGGAAATTCTAGGAAAGATAAATACGGAAAGTAGTGCACAAAAAATAATTCGGAATGTAAATGGTATGGAATGCAAACTCCGGCACGGTGATTTATCCCGAGGTATCAGAAAGCAATGATTTCCCCTAGTCCTTGTTGTGGGAGCCTCTCTCTATGGAATGCCCGCACAAGGACCTTGCTTCCCGGTCAAGTAACTCCATGGATAGTCGATGAGCTCTCTCCATGCTCGAGTGGGTCACCACCTTGCCTTTCCTAGATGCTCCTTGCCGCCTCCACTTCATAGAGCTTCAGCAAAACACCGAGGGCCTCTCCTCCCCTTCATAATCACCGGCGACAACTCCACAAACTCAGTTGGAGGGTCTCGCAAGACTTATAAGACCTGGAATTACAACACAAGATGCACACAAGCACCAAGATCAATATGACGTGCAAACCTCACCCGACTCTAGGCTAATCCCTAAAGCAATGCGCTAATAGGCCTAAACTAGGACTAATCAAGACCTAAACCTTGTTGCTAATTACCCTAACATTTTCTTAATCACTTTTGTGGTTAGAGCACTCAATTTTGGTAGAAGACACACCAGCAACTTATCCAAGCTCTACCACACTTGAAATGGCCGACCAATAAGTTATAAATAGCCCCAACTCAAGAAAGTAATTGTTGCCAATCGTAGGAACTTTTCTGCATAACACCGATTGATACAGTGATGCAAAGGAGGGGACAAAGAATCAATCGGTCTATGCCACCTCAGTTAGCCATTGGACTTCTCACTCCCACTAACGCTTGGGCCCAGACACCGACCGATTCGGTGGTGCCCTCGTGTTGTACATGTTGGATTAATCGGGCCAATGGCCCATTTTAGTCTCAATTAATCTAAAGAAATTAAAGGTCCATTAATAAATGCTAAGGGTCTAAATCCCGGATTGAGAGTCAACGGGAATCCTAACTAACTTAAATGGTGGACCAAATGTGGACCACTTGTGAAGTTGGTAAAAGGAGAAGGGTGTGCCACACGCGCGCGCGCGCTCGCTCGCATCGCCGAGCCGTGGCCGTGCCGAGCCGCTCTGCGGGTGAACGTTTTTTTTGCTGTTAAAGACAACAAAGCCAGAGACGTTATAGTCTTCATGAGGAGAGTAACTGACGACCGTTATTATCATGAATTCTGTAACTGACGCTGGCGCTTAATGGCATTATGGCTGGACATTCTTCTCCTGAGCGCCTATAAGAGGAGGCATCTCCTCCCAGGCAACATACACCCGACACCTCTCTCTTCTCTGGTACTCCTTCCAAGAGACCACTCTCTTCTCCCTGTTGTTTGCTGCTGCTCTCTCGCGTTGCATTCCCAACGCAAGCTTTGGGTGCACTCTGCTTGCGTGAGCAGTTGTGAAGCGTCCCCTCGAAAGAGAGAACTTAATGTGATACAAATACCAGTCCCAGGATGCTGGTTCACATTATTACAACAGATAGTTCAGTACAAAAGCAACGTTACGGGAGACGGTGGCATTGCAGGGCCACGACAAACAGAACTAACACTAAGCTCCAGATAAAAAGGTTGATAACAAAGATGTCTTCATCAGAGTGGCAACGCATGCGGCTTCCAGCGGGTGACCCTAACACACAGGCAAAGGTTGGGTGTAGAACGAACCCCTCTAGACGATATCCTCAGGCACAAAGTCCGGGTCTGCCTCTGCAACAGATTAAGCAAGGGTGAGTACATACGTACTCAGCAAGTGCAACCACAACCACGGAGGGGTAACACAGAAATATGCAAGTGTTGTAACAAGGGAGGCTCATGGTTCATTTAGCAGCAAAGCAAATTTTATTACACATGCAAGGGTTGGTTTTCGCAATAGATTTTCACAAGTATTTCTTTTAAAGGGGACAGTAAATGTAAATACTTTTTCGAACAAGATTTTGTCGCTACCAGATTTCCCATCTGTCGTAGCCCATGTCAAAACATTTCTCAGCTCAATCAAATGCCAACGTTTTCTTACACCAAAACAGGGGACTAGTGAAGTGACCAAGCCGTAACTCGCCCAATGCCGTGGACACGGCTATCCGAATAGGTTTTAACTCTGCAGAGGTGTACACAACCACAAGTAGGCTACCACAACAAGAACACCTTAGTGCCAGTGTAGCTCCTATCAAAGCCATTACCCACCATAGCTAAGCTGACAAGTTATCACAGACGCGACCAGGGGTTAGCAACCTACCAACGAGGTTCCAACCAGGGGCATACCTCACATAGACCGTATCCCCGGCTCCATGGCCCTCTGCTGCTCACCAGCACACCATATAACCAGCAGCTCAACTAGTGGGGTTTATGCTAGGCCGTTGCCACATACAACGGTCGAGTGGTGGTACAGAAAAATGGGTTAGGCTAGATGACACATCAACATCATCCCAAAACTTGTGACAGGATAGACAACTCCCACCATGCTCAACCACAGAGGTTAGAGTTCACCTCGGCATTTCACACAAGAAATACCGTCTGTCTCATCCCACACGGGTACTCATTTTATTTACACAATCATCTCTTTTATTTTAAAGCACGCACACGGTTGCTTTCGTAAATAACAAGTATTTGTAATGGGGTGTGTACCAGTAAAACATTCCTAAGCATTTCTAGCAGTGACTAACATTTAAACAGAGCATCGTCATATTTAAACATTAATCTAGGTTGTCAAGGAATTAGTCATAGCAATCAAGGCACGGCTATCCAACTGGGTTTAGCAGTAAAATCATGCAAGTTTCATAAATCAGGCCATGGGTTGTGTTTATAAATTCTGGGACGAAAGTATGCATCAAAGGGTGGGATTGCACTTGCCGTTCTCCCAACCCTCGGGGGATTCCTGCCCGGGGTCTTGGTCTCCAAGCTCCTGCTCGTAGCACTGCTCCTCCTCGAGTCCTTCCTCATTCACAGCGGAGTCTACGGCACACACAAGCAAACACCCAATAAATAAAAGAAAAAGCTTTTATTGAGCTCCAGAAGAAAGAACGGAAAGTGAGAGCGAATGACGATGACACGGTTATTTTTGGGTATGGACTGGTTGGATTTGGCGGAAATATATTGGTGAATATTATGGTGGAGTTTGGGGTCAAACGGGATTAATTTGGCGCATGAAATGACGGGTTTAGTGGGGTTTAGGGGCTGTTTTAAAGGAATAAGGACCTTTCTGTAATTATGGGAAAGCTCAGGGGCCTCAGGCGAAATAAACAGAGAGAGAGGGAATAGTGCTGTATGGACTGCGGTTTAACTTGTTTAAAGTCCAGGGGGTCATATGCAAACGTGCGAGAGAGGGGGCTCCTGTTTATGTGGACGGCGGGTTGATTAGGACAATCTTCAGGGGGTTATGCACAAAAGTGCTGTCCTCCTCGCGAAACAGAGCGCAGAGGGGGGGGGGGGGGGCGATGGCGGCGGCGCTGTCCGGCCAATCGCCGGCGATAGGGGCAGCGGCGGTGGACGGGAACAGGGGGAAAAGGACGAGCGAGGCATGGCGAGTCCACCAGTGGGCTTACCACGGCCGGAGGTGAAGGGTGGAGGGCGGCCCACGAGAGCAGTGGCGGCGGCGGCAATGGCGAGCGTGGGCGGCAGCGCTGCGATGGCGGAGATGGCGAGCTGGGTGGCGGGTGAGTGCGAGGTGGTCAGGGAGGTACTCGCGAGCCTTTTTATAGGCGCGGAGGTGAGCCGAGGCGGTGGGTCGACGAGAGGCTGTTCGGCGGCCGGTGGCGGGGAGTAAAGGCGGTCGGCGGTACGGCGGCGCTGTGGCGGAGCTGTGCTCGTCGTATGTGGCGTGCGCGCGGGTGGCGAGGCACTAGGACAATGGCGGGGCCGGGCGGTCGGAGCGGTGGCGGCCGAGGTAGCGTGCGCGCGGGGAGCTCGGCCTGGCGTGTGCGGAGCAGTGTGCGTGCGTGGGTGGTGCAGCGGAAGGGCGGCACGGTGGTTGTCGGCGGTGGGCGGAGCAGAGCGCGCGCATCCGAGCCTGGTGGTGGCGTGCGGGTGGAGCTGAGGCAGCAGGGCAGCGACGGCAGTCGGCGGTGGGCGGCACGGCAGTGGAGCGGCGTGCTCTTGGTGAGCCGGTCGTACGGGAGCAGAGCGAGGGCGGCACGGCGGGGAGCGGGATGGCGATGACGAGGTGGGCAGCGAGTGGGGTTCGGCCGGCGGCGAGCGGAGCACGGTGCCCGTGGTGGGGAGCAGGAAGGCGAGCGGAGGTGGGGCCGGGCGGTCGGCGATGAGCGGCGCGGAGCAACACAGGGGAGCGGCGGGGCAGAGCAGAGCGGTGGCGTTCGGGGCAGGGGAAACAGAGGAAGGGAGCAAGGGGAGGAAAAGAGAGAAGAAAAGGAGGAAAGAAAGAAAAGGGAAAAGGAAAAAGAAAGGAGAAAGGGAGAAAGGGAAGGGGAAAAGGAGAGGGAAGAGTCGGCGGGATTCGCGGCGGGTGGTCGACGACGGTCGGCCAAGGGTGGGTGGCCCGGAGGTCGACCCAAGGGCGGACGACGCGGGACGGGACGGAAAGGATGGCAACGATCGGGGATGCGGACAGGAAAAGGGGAAAAAACATGGCAGACGGGGTTGGCGGAAAAAGGGAGCTCGGCGGTAAAACATTTGAAAGAGTTTTCACCGGGTGGATTATTAGGTGATTTTCCCAGAGTTAAAAAAAACGCGGGCGTTACAAACCTACCCCACTTAAAGAAATCTCGTCCTCGAGATTCGGCTGGCTCCTAAAAAGGTGGGGGAACTCTTTCTTCAGGGCATCTTCCCTTTCCCACGTAGCTTCCTTTACACTGTGTCTGCTCCACTGTACTCTGCATATCCGCACTTCGGAGTTTCTGGTTCTCTTGGTGACGGTGTCCAAAATTTTGACCGGTACCTCCTGATAACGTAGATCTGTCTGTAGGTCTATCCCTTGTTCTGGTATGTGTTCTTCTTCAGGTACTCTCAGGCATTTTCTCAACTGGGAGACATGGAATACCGGGTGTATATCTGACATTGCTTCGGGTAACTCCAATCGGTAGGCCACTTTTCCAACTTTCTTTCGCACCGGGTATGGTCCGATGTACCGAGGGGCCAACTTTCCATGGACTTGGAATCTACGAGTTCCACGGATGGGTGAAACCTTGAGATAAACAAAATCTCCTGGATTAAATTCCAGTTTTCGTCTCTTCTTGTCTGCGTAGCTTTTCTGCCTGGACTGAGCTGCTTTCAACTTCTCTCTGATTTCAGCTACTTTCTCTTCGGCTTCTTTTATGAGCGCGGGTCCCACTAGTGTACGCTCTCCTACTTCTGACCACATCAGCGGAGTTCTGCATTTTCTCCCGTAGAGGGCTTCAAACGGGGACATACCCAAACTTGCCTGGTAACCATTGTTATAGGAGAACTCTGCATAGGGTAAACTCTGTTCCCAATCTTTACCATACGTAAGAACACATGCTCTCAGCATATCTTCCATAATCTGATTTACTCTTTCGGTCTGACCATCGGTCTGAGGGTGATATGCGGAGCTAAAATCCAACTTGGTGCCCATAGCTTTATGCAAACTTTTCCAAAATCTCGAGGTGAACTGGGTTCCTCGGTCTGAAACAACTCTACTGGGAACTCCATGCAACTTCACTATGTTTTCCACATACAGTTTGGCTAACTTCTCTCCACCATAATTGGTTCGTACAGGTAAAAAGTGAGCGACTTTAGTGAGTCGGTCCACTATTACCCATATAGAATCATGTCCCTTCTGTGTTCTGGGTAGTCCTATCACAAAGTCCATTCCTATCTCATCCCATTTCCAAACTGGGATAGGCAGGGGTTGTAATAATCCTGCCGGCTTCTGGTGTTCTGCTTTAATCCTTTGGCAGGTATCACACTGAGCGACAAACTGGGCTATGTCAGCTTTCATTCCTTTCCACCAATAGTTCTGCTTTAAATCCAAATACATTTTGGTGGATCCCGGGTGAATGGAATATGGCGAGTTGTGAGCCTCGTCCATGATTATCTTTCTAAAGTCTCCTTCCTTAGGCACACAGATCCTATCTTTATACCACAGCGTTCCTTTGTTGTCGACTCTAAAGTCTGGTGCCTTATTTTCCCCGGTGTGCCTGCAGATCTGCACTAAATCCTTGTCTGTTCCTTGGGCTTCTCTGATCCGATCTTCCAGAGTGGACTGGATCGTCAGTTGGTGGCTAGATCTCTGGGGAACAATGTGTACATTTAACCGTGCCATTTCCTCTTGCAGGTGGGCACTCCTGGGTCTGTAAGATTTCCGGCTTAGGGCATCTGCCACTACATTGGCCTTGCCAGGGTGGTAATGAATTTCCACATTATAATCCTTAACCAATTCTAACCATCTTCTCTGTCTGAGATTCAGATCTGGTTGAGTGAAAATATACTTTAAGCTCTTATGATCCGTGTATATCTCACACTTGTTCCCAATTAGGTAGTGTCTCCATATTTTGAGGGCATGCACTACGGCTGCAAACTCTAAGTCATGCGTTGGGTAATTCTGCTCATGGGGTCTAAGTTGTCGGGAGGCATATGCTACAACTTTTCCATTCTGCATGAGGACACACCCTAATCCTTGGCGGGATGCGTCGCAGTAAACAACAAAATCTCTGTGGATGTCCGGTAGGGTTAGAACTGGGGCTGCAGTCAATCTTTTCTTCAGCTCTTGGAAGCTCTTTTCACAAGACTCGGTCCAAACAAACTTCTTCTCTTTCTTGAGCAGTTCTGTCATGGGTCTAGCTATCTTGGAAAATCCCTCAATAAATCTCCGGTAATACCCAGCTAAACCAAGGAAACTTCTGATCTCACTCACATTGGTTGGTTGTTGCCAATTTGAGACTGCCTCTACTTTCTCTGGGTCTACTGCTACCCCTTCTGCGGTCAGAATATGGCCAAGGAAGGCTACTTTTTCCAGCCAGAATTCACACTTGCTGAACTTGGCATAGAGCTGGTGTGCTCTCAATTTTTCCAACACTACCCGCAGGTGTTGCTCATGCTCTTCGGCACTCTTGGAGTAGATAAGTATATCATCAATGAAGACTACGACGAACTTGTCCAACTCATCCATAAATACCTTGTTCATAAGGTTCATGAAGTAAGCCGGTGCATTGGTGAGTCCAAATGGCATTACTGTGAACTCATACTGACCGTAACGGGTGACAAAAGCGGTCTTTGAGGTGTCACTCCCCTTAATCTTCAGTTGGTGATACCCAGTCCTTAAGTCAATCTTGGAGAAGTACTTGGCTCCTTTCAACTGATCAAAGAGATCATCAATTCTAGGGAGTGGGTACTTATTCTTGATAGTGACATCATTTAGTGCACGATAGTCGATGCACAATCTCATACTCCCATCTTTCTTCCTCACAAAGAGCACTGGGGCTCCCCAAGGGGATGTACTGGGCCTGATAAATCCCATCTGTTGCAACTCTTCCAGTTGTTTCTTTAACTCTGCTAACTCTGAGGCTGCCATCCTATAGGGTCTCTTGGCTATAGGAGAGGTTCCCGGGACAAGTTCAATAGCAAACTCTATGTCCCTATCTGGTGGCATTCCGGGTAGATCTTCAGGGAAAACATCAGGATATTCTCTGATTACTGGGACTTCCTCTATGGTTGTTGTTTCCATACTAAAGATCATAGGATCTGGTCCACTTCCTTTGGTGTGACAGGCTACTTGTATTCCATCTGGGTTGGTTAGGTGCACTACCTTGTCAGCACAACCTATGAGACCATTGTGTTTGCCTAACCAATCCATTCCAAGGATCACATCTATTCCTTTGGATTCTAGTACTACCAGGTCTGCTAGAAACTCTACCCCACTTAAAAGAATCCGTACCCGCGAACAACCTAATTGGCACTTAATATCACCTCCAGGTGTTCGGGTTAGTAGGGGTGTCTTTAGTAGTACTGTAGGTATTTTGTGCTTTTCCACAAAACTTGATGATATGAAAGAATGCGATGCCCCAGAATCAAATAATATGGTTGCCAAAACTGAACTGACTAGGTACTCACCGAGTACTACTCCTTGTGCTCCTTGAGCTTCCTGCGCGTCGATGTGGTTGACGCGGGCTCGTCCATACGACTGCTGGGGGTTGTTGTTGTTGCTGCCGGTGTTGGTGCTGCGGACGGGTACACGGTTGGCTCCAGACACTGGTGGCTTGGGTCCATTCACCGAGTTGGAGTAGACTGATATCGCAGGCTTGCTCCTAGGATACGGGCAATCGGCGATGTAGTGTCCGGTCTCACGGCAGTTGAAACAGGCTCTCGTATTGTTGTTGCTGGCTGTGGCCTGACTGACTTTGCTCTGTGGTGGCCTCGACGTGGTCTGGCTCTTGAACTGGTTATTGTGAGCCTGGGAGCTTGTGGCCTGAAACTGGGTCCTATACTGCACTGGAGCCTGGGGTCTGGGTGCAGCATAACCGGAGCTCCTGGGTTTCTGCGAGCGGTCCGTCTGACGGTTCTTGCTCTCCAAGAACTTGCGCTTGTTCTCCTGCCTTGCCTCCATTCTGGCCCTCTCTGTGACAATGGCCTTGTTCATCAGTGTGTTGAAGTCAGGGAAGCTGTGGGTGACTATCAGGGCTCGAAGATCTGGGTGTAGACCTCTGATGAAAGCATCCTGCCTCTTTGCATCTGTCTTCACTTCATCAGGTGCATAACGGGCTAGCTCCGTGAACTCGTGGGTGTACTCTTCCACGGTCTTGTTCCCTTGCTTCAGTGCACGGAACTCATCAGCCTTGCGTCTCATGGTGGCATCGGGAATGTGGTAGCGACGGAACTCTTCTTCAAACTCTTTCCAAGTAATGGCAGACTCGTCTGGGGAAGCTGCACAGTAAGCATCCCACCAAGCTAAAGCAGTTCCAGTGAGCTGGTGGGAGGTCAGGAGAACTTTGTCACGGTCTCCACATCCAAACGGTTCCAGCTTTCTCTTGATGGTTCTCAGCCAATCATCTGCTTCCAAGGGGTTGCTGGACCCTCCAAAGGTGGGCGGCCTGGTTCTCAGAAAGTTGGTCAACTTATCACCCGCATTGGGTCTACGGGTTGTCTCCTGACGGCGGCTGGCATTCCACACATTCTGCATGAACAAGGTGTGGTGGTACAAAGCTTGTGCCAGGTTGAAATCTGGTGGGAGTGGGGGCATAACAAAAGACCCCTCATTCTGACTTCCGGGATGGCCTGCTTCTGGTCCGCCTCTTACAGGCGCTTGTCCTTCAGGTTGGTTCTCTCCCATAGGATCCTGCTGATCCACTTCCTGGTTCTCAGGATTCTCTCTCCTTCCTTCTGGTTGATCTCCTCCCGCGGGAGGGGCGCGTCTCTGAGAGGCGCTAGCACGAGTGTTCACCATCTGCAGGTTGAGCAAGGCCTTCGTAAGATTGGGTTACGATGATGTTTAAGTTGATTAGTTCGCATTTTCAAAAGACAGGACAACACACAAGCTAACACACAAACACACAAGGTTCCATTCCAACAGCTGAAGGTTACAACACTTGGGGGGAAGGTTACAACAAGGCTCGCACTTCCGGGCGGGGATACAGGACAAGGTAGGGAAACTACTGCTAGGGGTACAAGAGTTCTCCGGACCAAGCTGGCTTCATTCCCATCTGAGTGCTTGACTCTGCGCCTACTCGCGGGGCGAGCTTTCCTCTGGTGATGCAAGCCGAGCCTGCTCAGCCTCGGTCAAGGTCCCATTCTCCCGAGGCGGCTCGGACGGTCTTTCTTCAGCGGGCGGCGATCCTGCCGGAGTTCCCGACAGTGCCAGTGGGTTTCCCACGATTTCTCCCCATGTCATGATCGGTGTCCCAAGTAGGACATGGGGTTCTCCAATGGCCGGAACAGGCGTTCCACTTCTGGTCCAATCCTGGATACGCAGGTCCCGAGCCTGCCGAAGGCTTTCTTGGGCGACTGCCTCATTGCTGATGGCAGTAGCGGCTCTTGCTTCCGCTTGGGCCACCTGGATCTGGTGCATGCGGACCGAGAATTCTGCTTGTTCGGCCCGGGCGGTCTGTTCTCTCAGGCGCTCGGCCTGTTCGTCAAAGAGTTGGTCCAAGGAATTGAGATAGGTGACCACTTGGTGCAACAGGGGCTCCTCCTGACGGCGCTGTTCCAAGTTCCTTATGCGGGCTCGCCAGACTGCACTTCTGACGACCGGCGGAAAGTACCTCATTGGAGTGGGGACCAGGTGCCTTTCAAAGATTCCGCACATGAAGCGGAGGGCTTTCCTGAGAGCCAAGGGGTAGGTGTCCTGGTGCCTGAATCCTGTGGCGGTCGTACGCCATGCCTCGACAGGGTGGAGGTCACTCTTGGCGACAACAATGACCACTCTGCAGCGTTGGGTCCCATGGTGCTCGTACTCCCTGCTGTAGTACCTCGGGCGTTCTGGCACACCGAGGCGTTCCAGCGCGGGGATCAACAGGCTAGCGAAGCCCGGTGTGACTGGGCAAACTCCCTGGGTCCATCCTTGTTCCGCCATCTGAAACCAGGGGAAAACAAAAACTGAACAGATGTAGGATAAAAGGTGATCTTTATTGCACAAAAAGGTGGGTACAAAGATCATGGATACATTGATGCTAAGCTGGTAGTGCTAACTGGATACAACAGACTCTACTCTAGGGAGGGCTAGACTAAGTGCTAATCTACTCCAGACAGACTCGGCGCTTCTTCAGAGGGAGCTGGTACTCGGGCATTTCTTCCTCGGTCTGAGTGCCTGCGTCCACATGGGTCATTTCTGGTTCGTCTTCCAACAACCATCTTTCTCTCCTGTATGCTTCCAAGTTATCCATATACTCATAGTAGGCCTGGCATTTAGTCTGGTGAGTGGCTAGGGAACTGACAGCCTGTGTGGCCGTCGCTTTCTGTACCTCCAGTTCTTCCTTCGTTTCTCCTAGCTCTCTCTTCGCCTCTTCTAGCTCCTTCTCTGCCTTCTCGGCTCTGCGGATCTGGTGCCTCAGCTGTCCCGATGTCTCTCGGTACAGCCTGTCTAAGCCAGTGAGGTGAATGGACAAGTGGGACACAGTGTCTTCCATATCTTCATCTCTCCCAATGTTCCTCATCTGGGCAATCCATTCGCGTCCTCCACTTTCCAGGGGTGGGGCAAATCCTAGTGCTGTTCCCACGAGGTACTGCCTGTAGAGCTCGCGGAGGCACATCAGGGCTCTTCTTGCGGCTTTGCGGTAGGCATTAGGACGGTCGTAGCCGGTGGCGTGGACAAACCAAGGTGCCACTTCCTTGTACAGTGAGCTTCTCCCCACAAAGATGAACATTCGACACCGACGGGTACCATTGGTGGTGCACTCCCGGTAAAAGTACTCGGGGATCTCTGTGACTCCAACGTGCTCCAGGCTGAGCAGCAGCAACTTGGGGAGGCCAGGTTCTGCGGGGCAGACTCCTTCGCCCCAACCCTCGTCAGCCGACTGGGCCATCTGGAACAAGTCAAAAAAGCCGTCGGTGAGTACTTGTGTGGGGGAAAGGATTAGGCAAGAACAAACTAGGGTCAAGATCCTAGGGGCACGTCCTACGGCCAACCTATCGGCTCTGATACCACCTGAAGCATCCCCTCGAAAGAGAGAACTTAATGTGATACAAATACCAGTCCCAGGATGCTGGTTCACATTATTACAACAGATAGTTCAGTACAAAAGCAACGTTACGGGAGACGGTGGCATTGCAGGGCCACGACAAACAGAACTAACACTAAGCTCCAGATAAAAAGGTTGATAACAAAGATGTCTTCATCAGAGTGGCAACGCATGCGGCTTCCAGCGGGTGACCCTAACACACAGGCAAAGGTTGGGTGCAGAACGAACCCCTCTAGACGATATCCTCAGGCACAAAGTCCGGGTCTGCCTCTGCAACAGATTAAGCAAGGGTGAGTACATACGTACTCAGCAAGCGCAACCACAACCACGGAGGGGTAACACAGAAATATGCAAGTGTTGTAACAAGGGAGGCTCATGGTTCATTTAGCAGCAAAGCAAATTTTATTACACATGCAAGGGTTGGTTTTCGCAATAGATTTTCACAAGTATTTCTTTTAAAGGGGACAGTAAATGTAAATACTTTTTCGAACAAGATTTTGTCGCTACCAGATTTCCCATCTGTCGTAGCCCATGTCAAAACATTTCTCAGCTCAATCAAATGCCAACGTTTTCTTACACCAAAACAGGGGACTAGTGAAGTGACCAAGCCGTAACTCGCCCAATGCCGTGGACACGGCTATCCGAATAGGTTTTAACTCTGCAGAGGTGTACACAACCACAAGTAGGCTACCACAACAAGAACACCTTAGTGCCAGTGTAGCTCCTATCAAAGCCATTACCCACCATAGCTAAGCTGACAAGTTATCACAGACGCGACCAGGGGTTAGCAACCTACCAACGAGGTTCCAACCAGGGGCATACCTCACATAGACCGTATCCCCGGCTCCATGGCCCTCTGCTGCTCACCAGCACACCATATAACCAGCAGCTCAACTAGTGGGGTTTATGCTAGGCCGTTGCCACATACAACGGTCGAGTGGTGGTACAGAAAAATGGGTTAGGCTAGATGACACATCAACATCATCCCAAAACTTGTGACAGGATAGACAACTCCCACCATGCTCAACCACAGAGGTTAGAGCTCACCTCGGCATTTCACACAAGAAATACCGTCTGTCTCATCCCACACGGGTACTCATTTTATTTACACAATCATCTCTTTTATTTTAAAGCACGCACACGGTTGCTTTCGTAAATAACAAGTATTTGTAATGGGGTGTGTACCAGTAAAACATTCCTAAGCATTTCTAGCAGTGACTAACATTTAAACAGAGCATCGTCATATTTAAACATTAATCTAGGTTGTCAAGGAATTAGTCATAGCAATCAAGGCACGGCTATCCAACTGGGTTTAGCAGTAAAATCATGCAAGTTTCATAAATCAGGCCATGGGTTGTGTTTATAAATTCTGGGACGAAAGTATGCATCAAAGGGTGGGATTGCGCTTGCCGTTCTCCCAACCCTCGGGGGATTCCTGCCCGGGGTCTTGGTCTCCAAGCTCCTGCTCGTAGCACTGCTCCTCCTCGAGTCCTTCCTCGTTCACAGCGGAGTCTACGGCACACACAAGCAAACACCCAATAAATAAAAGAAAAAGCTTTTATTGAGCTCCAGAAGAAAGAACGGAAAGTGAGAGCGAATGACGATGACACGGTTATTTTTGGGTATGGACTGGTTGGATTTGGCGGAAATATATTGGTGAATATTATGGTGGAGTTTGGGGTCAAACGGGATTAATTTGGCGCATGAAATGACGGGTTTAGTGGGGTTTAGGGGCTGTTTTAAAGGAATAAGGACCTTTCTGTAATTATGGGAAAGCTCAGGGGCCTCAGGCGAAATAAACAGAGAGAGAGGGAATAGTGCTGTATGGACTGCGGTTTAACTTGTTTAAAGTCCAGGGGGTCATATGCAAACGTGCGAGAGAGGGGGCTCCTGTTTATGTGGACGGCGGGTTGATTAGGACAATCTTCAGGGGGTTATGCACAAAAGTGCTGTCCTCCTCGCGAAACAGAGCGCAGAGGGGGGGGCGATGGCGGCGGCGCTGTCCGGCCAATCGCCGGCGATAGGGGCAGCGGCGGTGGACGGGAACAGGGGGAAAAGGACGAGCGAGGCATGGCGAGTCCACCAGTGGGCTTACCACGGCCGGAGGTGAAGGGTGGAGGGCGGCCCACGAGAGCAGTGGCGGCGGCGGCAATGGCGAGCGTGGGTGGCGGCGCTGCGATGGCGGAGATGGCGAGCTGGGTGGCGGGTGAGTGCGAGGTGGTCAGGGAGGTACTCGCGAGCCTTTTTATAGGCGCGGAGGTGAGCCGAGGCGGTGGGTCGACGAGAGGCCGTTCGGCGGCCGGTGGCGGGGAGTAAAGGCGGTCGGCGGTACGGCGGCGCTGTGGCGGAGCTGTGCTCGTCGTATGTGGCGTGCGCGCGGGTGGCGAGGCACTAGGACAATGGCGGGGCCGGGCGGTCGGAGCGGTGGCGGCCGAGGTAGCGTGCGCGCGGGGAGCTCGGCCTGGCGTGTGCGGAGCAGTGTGCGTGCGTGGGTGGTGCAGCGGAAGGGCGGCACGGTGGTTGTCGGCGGTGGGCGGAGCAGAGCGCGTGCATCCGAGCCTGGTGGTGGCGTGCGGGTGGAGCTGAGGCAGCAGGGCAGCGACGGCAGTCGGCGGTGGGCGGCACGGCAGTGGAGCGGCGTGCTCTTGGTGAGCCGGTCGTACGGGAGCAGAGCGAGGGCGGCACGGCGGGGAGCGGGATGGCGATGACGAGGTGGGCAGCGAGTGGGGTTCGGCCGGCGGCGAGCGGAGCACGGTGCCCGTGGTGGGGAGCAGGAAGGCGAGCGGAGGTGGGGCCGGGCGGTCGGCGATGAGCGGCGCGGAGCAACACAGGGGAGCGGCGGGGCAGAGCAGAGCGGTGGCGTTCGGGGCAGGGGAAACAGAGGAAGGGAGCAAGGGGAGGAAAAGAGAGAAGAAAAGGAGGAAAGAAAGAAAAGGGAAAAGGAAAAAGAAAGGAGAAAGGGAGAAAGGGAAGGGGAAAAGGAGAGGGAAGAGTCGGCGGGATTCGCGGCGGGTGGTCGACGACGGTCGGCCAAGGGTGGGTGGCCCGGAGGTCGACCCAAGGGCGGACGACGCGGGACGGGACGGAAAGGATGGCAACGATCGGGGATGCGGACAGGAAAAGGGGAAAAAACATGGCAGACGGGGTTGGCGGAAAAAGGGAGCTCGGCGGTAAAACATTTGAAAGAGTTTTCACCGGGTGGATTATTAGGTGATTTTCCCAGAGTTAAAAAAAACGCGGGCGTTACAAGTTGCCTCCGAACCCCGTCTGCCCTGAGATCCTGCTCGGGATAGGCAGGCGATAAGGTTTTTGGGGAGCATACTCGTACGCGCCTACTCGCTGTCGTGAACGACTACTTCGTCTACTTCCTGGTGGCAGCTTCGTCAGCCCGAACGACTACGTCCCGGCATCCGTCTTCCTCAAGCGAACAACTACTTCCTGGTGGCCTGTTCTTCTACTTCCAGGAGGCTGTTCGAGGGACTACACTGCAACACCTCGTCATTGCACCGAATTAGATCGACTACTTCAAGCAGGCTAGTCACAATGACTGGTAACGGAGATACTGGTTCCTCCGGTTCTGGTTCCCTCCCTGGGTACAAACTAAACCTTCTCTGGTTATGTTTGTTGTTCATGTTTTATTTGAGATTTAATCTGAACACTAGCACATGCATTGTTCTCACTGGATCACTCACAATAGTCATGAATTTGTTGATAATTTCTGGAATTAAAATGTACCAAAAAATGCCTAGATTTCTAACAATCCAAAAACCTTATGTTATTAATAGGCTTTCGGTCACTCGTTTTGCTACATCAATCAAATCAAATGTTTTTGATGGCTCAAATTACAAACGCTGGCGGCAGAGGGTTACGCTGTGGTTGATAGCGATGAACATCATGCATGTCGCACAGGGGAAGCCCGAACAGCTCTCTCCAGAGGAGGAGAAGGCTTTCGAGGCGTCCGATAACCTGTTTCGTGGCGCCATCGTGAGTGTTCTCGCTGAAAGCCTTGTGGACACGTACCTTTTGCTGCCAAGTGGCAAAGAAGTTTGGGATGCGCTTGAGGCTAAGTTTGGGGTCTCTGATGCTGGTGGTGAGCTGTATGTCATGGAACAGCTCTATGACTACAAGATGGTTGAAGACCGTCCTGTGGTAGAGCAGGCCCATGAGATTCAGGCGCTGGCTAGAGATCTTGAGAACTATAGCGAGGATGCACCATGTAAGTTGCCTGACAAGTTTGGTTACCACCTTCTTGGAAGGACTTTGCAACTTATCCGAGATGCAAGAGACAGGAGTTTTCTGTTGTCGATCTTATCGGCACTCTTGATGTTGAAGAGAAGGCGAGGGCAAAGGACCAACGTGGTAAAGTGGAACTTCTAGTGCCAATTTGGTGCAGAAGAAGAACCACAATACGTCCAACAAAAGGAAGAACAAGCCGCATCAGAACCAAACAAAGGCTAAACAGACGACTCAGTTCAAGCCGAGGAAGCCGCCAACTGGGAAGTGCTACTGCTGTGGTAGCACCGAACACTTTGCTGCAAAGTGTCCGGATCGCAAGGATAAGAAAGATGGCAACAGTGCCAACATGGTTGTTAGTGAGACTGGTGGAACGTCGGGGTACGGTAATCTTTTACCTACAGTTCTTTCAGTATGTCATTCACCTGATTGGTGGATCGACACTGGTGCTAATATTCATGTTTGTGCTGATATTTCCTTGTTTTCTTCTTACCAGGCAGGCGGGACTTCCTCCTTGTTGATGGGGAACGGATCGCATGCGCGTGTTCTTGGTGCTGGTTCGGTCGATCTGAAGCTTACTTCGGGAAAGACCGTTCGACTGAAGAACGTGCAGCATGTCCCCACCATCAAGAAGAACTTAGTCAGTGGGTCTCTTCTGTGTAGAGATGGTTTTAAGTTAGTCTTTGAATCCAATAAGTGTGTAATTTCTAAGTTTGGAAGTTTTATTGGAAAGGGCTATGATAGCGGAGGCTTGTTCCGCTTTTCTTTGTCAGATGATTGTAATAAAGTTGTGAACCATGTTTCAAATGTTAATGATGAGTCTAATGTTTGACATTCGCGACTTTGTCATGTTAATTTTGGTTGTATGATGCGTCTTGCAAACTTGAGTTTAATTCCGAAATTTACCTTAGTCAAAAATTCCAAGTGCCATGTGTGTGTTGAATCAAAACAACCTCGCAAGCCTCATTTTGCGGCTGAGGCGAGAGACTTGGCACCTCTAGAATTAATTCATTCCGATCTGTGTGAAATGAATGGAGTGTTGACGAAAGGTGGTAAAAAGGATTTCATGACTCTAATAGATGATTGCACTAGATTTTTCTATATTTATTTGTTAAAGTCTAAAGATGAAATGTTGCAATATTTTAAAGTCTATAAAGATGAGGTAGAAAACCAACTTGAGAGAAAGATCAAAAGAGTTAGGTCTGATCGTGGTGGAGAGTATTTTTCTAATGTTTTCACCGCGTTCTGTGAGGAACATGGAATAATTCATGAGAGGACGCCTCCCTATTCACCTCAGTCAAACGGGGTAGCCGAAAGAAAGAACCGCACTCTAACTAATTTGGTTAATGTCATGTTAGACACAGCGGAACTTTCTAAGGAATGGTGGGGTGAGGCTATATTGACTGCATGTCATGTCCTGAATCGTGTTCCCATGAAGAACAAAGAGATAACACCATTCGAGGAGTGGGAAAAGAAAAGGCTAACCCTTTCATATTTACGGACTTGGGGATGTTTGGTGAAAGTGAATGTGCCTATAACCAAGAAACGTAAATTAGGACCTAAAACAGTAGATTGTGTCTTTCTTGGTTATGCTTTCCACAGTGTGGGTTATAGAATTTTAATAGTGAAGTCTGGATTACCTGACATGTATGTTGGCACTATCATGGAGTCCAGAGACGCTACATGTTTTGAGGACATTTTTCCTATGAAAGAGGTAGTTAGCACATCTAGTCATGAATTGTCTGTTAGCAATGAACCTAAAGAACCCACTACTGTGATAGAACACAATAAACAACCACATATGGAGAATCCTGAGGAGGATGACAATGAAGCAGCTCTCAGAAAGAGCAAGAGACAGAGGATTGCAAAGTCCTTTGGTGATGACTTCATTGTGTACCTCGTGGATGACACTCCTAGAACCATTGAAGAGGCATATTCCTCTCCAGATGCTGACTATTGGAAGGAAGCAGTTCGGAGTGAGATGGATTCAATTATGTCTAATGGTACTTGGGAGGTTGTGGAGCGTCCTTTTGGGTGCAAACCTGTTGGATGCAAGTGGGTGTTCAAGAAAAAGCTTAGGTTTGATGGTACAATTGAAAAGTACAAGGCAAGGCTAGTGGCTAAAGGCTATACTCAGAAAGAAGGGGAAGACTTCTTTGACACCTACTCACTGGTTGCCCGATTGACAACTATTCGAGTACTACTTCCCTTGGCAGCTTCTCATGGTCTTATCATTCACCAGATGGACATTAAGACAGCTTTCCTAAATGGAGAGTTGGAGGAGGAGATCTATATGGATCAGCCAGACGGATTTGTAGTAGAAGGTCAAGAAGGAATGGTGTGTAGGTTAGTCAAGTCTTTGTATGGCCTTAAGCAAGCTCTTAAGAAATGGCATGAAAAGTTCGATAGAGCTCTAACATCGGTTGGCTTTGTTGTGAACGAAGCTGACAAATGCGTGTACTATCGCTATGGTGGGGGCGAAGGAGTGATCCTCTGTCTGTATGTGGATGACATACTGATATTTGGGACAAGCCTTAATGCGATTAAGGAAGTCAAAGAATTCTTGTCCCAAAGCTTTGAGCTGAAGGATTTGGGAGAGGCTGACATGATTCTGAACATTAAACTAGTGAGAGAAGGTGATGGTGGGGTTGTCCTTACACAATCCCACTGTGTGGAGAAGATCTTGAGTCGTTTCGGTTTTAATGACTACAAGCCAGCTCTAACACCTTATGATGCTAGTAAAGTGTTGCGGAAAAACAAGAGAACAATGAGAGATCAGCTGAGATACTCCCAGATCATTGGTTCACTGATGTACCTAGCCAGCGCTACTAGACCCGACATCGCGTATCTGTGAGCAAACTGAGTCGGTTTGTGTCTAACCCAGGAGAGGCTCATTGGGAAGCTCTCGAACGGGTGATGCGTTTCCTGAAAGGTACTGTGGACTACGGGATTCACTATACCGGGTACCCTAGGGTACTAGAGGGTTATAGTGATTCAAATTGGATATCCGATGCAGATGAGATTAAAGCCACAAGTGGATATGTGTTTACACTTGGAGGTGGCGCTGTCTCCTGGAAGTCTTGCAAGCAGACTATCTTAACGAGGTCTACTATGGAGGCAGAACTCACTGCATTAGACACCGCCACTGTTGAGGCCGAATGGCTTCGTGAACTCCTTATGGATCTGCCGGTAGTTGAAAAACCGATACCGGCTATCCTCATGAACTGCGATAATCAAACGGTGATTGTCAAGGCGAACAGTTCAAAGGACAACATGAAGTCATCTAGGCATGTAAAGAGGCGGTTGAAATCTGTCAGAAAAATGAGAAACTCCGGAGTGATAGCCTTGGACTACATCCAAACGGCTAAGAATCTGGCAGATCAATTCACAAAGGGTCTTTCACGCAATGTGATAGACAATGCATCCAGGGAATTGGGCTTGAGACCCATCAGTGTTACTTAGTAGTGGTAACATGTCCTATGTGATCGGAGATCCCGTGAATTAGGATGGTGAAACAAGCTACCGTTTAACTAAGAGAAGAGAACCTTTGTAAAAGGCTCATTCCAGTAGAGGTGCATTTCTCTTCTAAATCTGTATGGCAGGTTGGTGAAAACCTTAATGTGATCCGAGTGGCTCATGAGGAGCAAAGATGTTGGCCTACAGGACATCTTAATGGGTTACACCTATATGGGTTCGACTGCTAGTCACAATCTATGAGATAGGGTGATCTCTAGATACCCATGAAAGGCACAGAGTATGACTTATACGCTCCAACCCGAGGGGATGCTTACAGCAGCCTGGTACTGGCAAGGGGTTCTAGTCAAGCTTGTTTGCACGAAACTGCCAATTCAAGGCATAGTCCATTGGTCAATAGTGAATGAGTGTAGCTTTTGCCTCAGGTGGATGTTCAACTTAACAGTCTCCACCATGAAGTCGGTATATCAAAACAACATTTGAGTCGAGGGCATTTGTTGTGAACCTTAAAATTCTTGGTGGGTATTGTTGGATTAATTGGGCCAATGGCCCATTTGTCTCAATTAATCTAAAGAAATTAAAGGTCCACTAATAAATGCTAAGGGTCTAAATCCCGAATTGAGAGTCAATGGGAATCCTAACTAGCTTAAATGGTGGACCAACTGTGGACCACTTGTGAAGTTGGTAAAAGGAGAAGGGCGTGCCACACGCGCGCGCGCGCTCGCTCGCCGTGGCCGTGGCCGAGACGCTCTGCGTGTGCGGGTGAACGTTTGTTTTGCTGTTAAAGACAATAAAGCCACATACGTTATAGTCTTCATGAGGAGAGTAACTGACGACCGTTACTATCATGAATTCTGTAACTGACGCTGACGCTTAATGGCATTATGGCTGGACATTCTTCCACTGAGCGCCTATAAGAGGAGGCGTCTCCTCCCAGGAAACATACACCCGACACCTCTCTCTTCTCTGGTAGTCCTTTCAGGAGACCTCTCTCTTCTCCTTGTTGTTTGCTGCTGCTCTCTCGCATTGCATTCCCAACGCAAGCTTTGCGTGCACTCTGCTTGCGTGAGCAGACGATAAGGTTTTTGGGGAGCGTACTCGTACGCGCCTGCTCGCTGCCGTGAACGACTACTTCGTCTACTTCCTGGTGGCAGCTTCGTAAGCCCGAACGACTACGTCCCAGCGTCCGTCTTCCTCAAGCGAACAACTACTTCCTGGTGGCCTGTACGTCTACTTCCAGGAGGCTGTTCGAGGGACTACACTGCAACACCTCGTCACTGCACCGAATTAGATCGACTACTTCAAGCAGGCTAGTCACAATGACTGGTAACAGAGATACTGGTTCCTTCGGTTCCGGTTCCCTCCCTGGGTACAAACTAAACCTTCTCTGGTTATGTTTGTTGTTCATGTTTTATTTGAGATTTAATCTGAACACTAGCACGTGCATTGTTCTCACTAGATCACTCACAATAGTCATGAATTTGTTGATAATTTCTGGAATTAAAATGTACCGAAAAATGCCTAGATTTCTAACAGTACACCAAATGGATTAGTGTACACTCCTGAGCCGTTGTCTTCTTGCAACACTGACTAATTCGGTATTCCTTCATGCACATGATAGAATGAATCGGTCTTTCAAGAACCGTTTTTCAACTTGGCCAACAACACCAACTGATTCGGTGTGCCTCTTGTACAACACTGATTGAATCGGTCTATGTTTCCAGAGACAGACTTTGAAAATGTGTCGGTGCTTCTTTTGATTTCTCCCGCGAAATCGATGTAACAAGACTGATTCGGTACCCTGAAAATACTACACCGAATGAATCACTTGAGTACAAATACCATGATTTGGAATTCCAAAATATTCCTAATTATTGCATTTGGATGGCTTGGAATCAAACATTGGAGCCTATAAAATCTGTAGTGTTCATCTAGTCAAGCTCATTAGTCCCAATAATCTGTTGTGACTCAATCACCAAAATCATAAACAATAGCATAGAGACATTTTGTTTACAAAGTGTTCCAATGTTCAAGCGTGTGTTGCTCTTTCTCGAAATCATAACACCACCAAGTCTGTCCTGTACGCTTCCATCGACCCGATCCAACTTCTCATGATCATTTGCACTAGATTCCCTTTTGCTTGACTTGATCAATTTGCCCGCTTCGTCACGCTTCCGTTCCATGTCAATTATACTCATATAAGTTGATTTATATGAACCGCACCTCAACTACTAAATAATCATAAAAGACAGGGGAGGAGCTAGGCTTATCTGATAATGACAGCTAACATCGATGAACTTCCATAAAATCGATAAAAAATTCCTCTTTTACAGAACTTGCCTATAGATTATTTGATACTGGAACGTGTCTCGTGAAGCTAACACCGGTGGCTCTCGCGGATGGCTTCGCGCCTACGGAGAGACACCCTTCACCTATGAAATGGCAATAAATCTACCATGCTGACACATGCCTGTAATGATACACTGACTGTGTCTCCCGCCTTGCTGCCCTGCGGTGGCGTGTAGTGTGTCTCACACAAAGACTACGAAAATATCCTTTCGCCAATTCCTTTTTCAGTAAAAAAAACAAGAGCCATCTTATTCAATTGGTACAAAACTAGTTGCATCCAATATAAAGTATCTTTAAAAACAAGTGGCATCGAATAGATAAAAATTAACTTCTGATGGGGACGCATTGTTGATGTGAGAGCGGGTTGCGTGCTAAGACAATCGATATTTAAGTAGCGGAGTTCTTAAAAACTTTGTTTCCTTCTCCCTATCTTGCTCCTTCATCTAATTTTATTTTTCAGTTTTACCAGGATTTCTAGCAAAACTGGTCGGACCGGATTTGACTTGAGATGGCCTGTTAATGGTCCTTTAAATACTAAATCTTAGGGTCACCTATACTCATAATTAAAGGAAAACAATACACAAGGATGGAACCAGTCACGCCCACCATATCCAGGAGGCCAAGGGTGGAACCAGTCGCACCCACCATATCCAGGAAGTAATGGTTATAATTCCAATTTCAATTCAAACCAACTATATCCTAGAAAAACTAGAACAATGTGCGTCGTTGACGCGCAAAAATGGCCCTCCGATCCAGCTGTTTTGTATTATATTAAAAAAGGTTTTGACAATGTTGCAGTGCATTTTCTAAAAACAGTCCTGATCTTCAAATATTGTATCTTCAACCTTAATTTTATTATTTCTATCTGTCATCATCCTATAAGAGATTTCTATCTTATCCTATCATTGGATCTTACATAGGATCCCATCCTACTAAAAACATTCAGTCAAACATTTAGAATTAAGTTATTGCTATGAGATTTTGAGTTTTGTACCTTGCCGCTATATATCTTTTAACAGCAGGTACTACCAAAATCAGTTTTGGAAAGATTGTACGTGTACCCTCGCTTCTGTGATTCTGTCCGTGGCTGGCACGGCCATGGCGGGGGACGGCCCTTCCCTCAATCCCGCATCAAGCACGGCCACATAAAGGGGGACGAGCCATCCCCATTTGCATGCCTTCCTGTTGTAAATCGTCGCGAGATAGACACAGACGTGAAGTGTCGGCAGTTGAACTTACATGAGCATCATATGAAGCATCGAGAAGATTCAGATGAAGCAGCAGGCAACGCCATGTCTTTTTTTTTGTTTTTGCCATACGATGCAAATCCAACAACTATCTTGTTTCAGGCTGATATGTCCCAAAAATTGTCAAAGATCGCGACGTGATTTCAGTTTTAAAAGAAAAGATTGCCCAAATAAGCAATCGTGAAGTGCATTGGGGAGACGGATAAGTTGAATTAGTGCAAGTATAACATTTGTTGTCCACGCATTGATGGTCAAAACCTCACAGACATTAGTAGAAAAAGAGGCATTAGTTCTGGTTGGGGACCTTTAGTCCTGGTTTTCCAACCGGGACAACGCCCCCCGGGACTAAAGGGGTCACCCCTTTACCCCTTTAGTTTTAGTCGGTAACACGACGGTCCGGGACTAAACGGTCCCAAAAAAAAAGCGTTCAACCTAGGAGAGGCCACCGGTTGGTGTTCCCACCCGGTTCCCGTTGGTGTTTCTAACCGGGACTAAAGAAAAATGCGAACTTGGACTAAAGGCCTATTGTCTCGGGCCAAAACGTAACCGAGACTAAAGATATAGGGAATGGAAAATCCTTTTTCCACTAGTGACAGTTCTCAAGTTAAATGTCATGTCCATGCTCATTTGATCCTTTGGGCTTTCATGGATGACTATATGTATTATAACATGCACAGAGAGGAAGGCATTAATTATCGAGACCAACGCTAGTGGTATGTGTAAAGCAGGGCGGAGCCAGGAATGGCTTTCACCTAAGGCTACAGTTGCTAGGCTAGCAAAATTAGAGCTCAATTACAGTGATTTGAAGCGAAAAACAACGTAAATTTGCTTGTGATGCGTATAGTGGTTATTACTAATACGGAGTTTGAGAAATTGAAAACGAGGGTGACAAATATAAAAACCCCATCTTTATGGTGGTTAGCACTCCAATTGTGAACCACGAGCACACGGATCGGTTGTAGCTTTCTCTAGGATGGTAAAACTAAATGAGAATGTCTACCAACAGTATCCTACATTCCTACGACAATTCGGTATCAGTTTGCATATCATATAACAAAATTTACCAAAATACAATGGTTTTTCTCTTACTAAAGCCCATTACCGTTTATATCCAGGGCCTTGATCGTGTCTGTATGCGCAGTATGCTGGACCAAGCTCAAATTTTATCCAGCCCTTGCTGTTATAGTGCTACGTGTCATCTCAGCCCAAAATTAAATTACACATGTCTGTCTTCTCTTCTGAGTTATCCGAATGGCAATTGTTCTGGACTGTCGGCCGGCCCAATAAAGCCCAATATCTACTAAGCCCACGCCACCGCGCAAGGAAAAACCTCAAGAACCCTAGGCAAACAGCAAGAGGAGAGAGAACGCACGATCATTACGCAAAAAAATGCGGCTCTCCTTCCTCCGGCGAGCTCTC
The DNA here is from genome assembly GCA_033239725.1 of Echinochloa phyllopogon. Classification (NCBI taxonomy): domain Eukaryota; kingdom Viridiplantae; phylum Streptophyta; class Magnoliopsida; order Poales; family Poaceae; genus Echinochloa; species Echinochloa phyllopogon. The sequence continues at coordinate 12,154,954 of BTCW01000008.1, forward strand.
CATCCGCGGCGGCCGCCCGCCGCCTCGCCTTTCCAAATCCCCGACGGCACCAGGCACCGTGCCTTCTCCTCCGCTTCCGCCGCGCCGGCGCCGGCGCGGGCGCGGGCGCCGTCACCCAAAGACGGGCGTGATGCGCCGCCGCCGATGATGCCGACGCGGCCGTGGGAGGAGGCGCTCGCCGCCTCCCAGCACGCCTTCTCCCTGCCTTTCGCTGGGCGCGTCCTCGCCGCCTCAGCGATCGGGAACGCGGCCGTGGCCCCCGCCGCGGTCCACGCCTCGCTCGCGCTCGCCGCCGCCGGCGCGCGCGGCGCGACGCGGCGGCAGCTCCTTCAGGTGCTGGGCTGCGGCGGCGGGGGCAAGGGCGCCGCGGCCGACGCGGCTAACGTGGCGTCGCGCGTGGTGAAGCGGGTGCTCAAGGACCGGTTCCCTTCCGGCGGGCCGCGGCTCGCGTTCGCCGGTGGAATCTGGGCCGACGCCTCCACGAGGCTATCGCCGTGGTTCATGGAGGCCGCCCGTAATCTGGGCTCGGTGGCGAGGACGGCCGATTTCATGAACAAGGTATGACAATTGCGGCATTATTGCTAGAACGGCAGTGTAGCAGGCTACGCTCGTTAAGTGCTCGACAGTATGCATCTGCCACAAATTCGTGTATTAGTATCTTGGTTTGGTGGTTGGATGGTTATTATAGTTCTTTGCTTCGTTTCTTTTATAGATGATAATTGATTGGACGGATTGATGTAGTATTAGTTGGCCCGTATGTAATTTCTGCTACAGCTTCCTGTTGTTTGCCCTGTACCTTTTGGTTCACTTCCTTTGCTCTGACAGACCTTGTGAGGACAACTAGGCCCATCGTATGTTGCTGTCATAGTGTCATGTAATTAATACCGTGCTGTAGTTGTACAACAAATTATCTTAGGAACTGTTCAAAACCTGTTTGTGGGTCACAAACTCTTGGATTACTAGGTGATACCCCGCGCGTTGCTGCGGGAATTTGTTAAACAAAATTTTAAAGTGAAATGTGAAAGTATAAACACCATAGTGATTGCATTGCAACGTTTTTTAGTAAACATTATACACGAAAGTATGACTGATCATACATGTAATTTCTACTCCTGTAATTTGTAATTGCTACTCACAAAAATGTGGTCACAGAAAATCGGCTGAAGAATAAATAGATGGTCTAGTGGATGATGACATGGCTTATAGTGGATAGTGATATGGCGCATAGTGGACGATGACGTGGAATGGTTGCATGTTGAGAGAAATCCAACCATGGCTTGTTAGTGGGTACCAATTATATAGGTTATATAGATTAGTTTCGTGATTTGTCTTTTGGGACTATTAGTTCTGAAATTTATACATCTTCTATTCTATTGATTTTTGTAGCCAGAAGATGCTGTGAAGCAAATTAACATGTGGATCGCAGACTCCACGAAATGTACTGTTAGCTCGCTCCAGCCGGAGTTACCATTTGACCACAATACAGGACTTGTTCTTGGCAGCGTGCTGTATTTTAGGGGAAGATGGCTTGATCGGAGAACTATAGTACAAAAGTTCTGCTGTCTGGATGGAACTTGCGTTGATGTTCCCTTTGTGGAATACGATAGAACTCGACCTTTTGCGAGTCATGATGGATTTAAAGTCATTAAGCTTCCTTTCCCGCAAGGAAAGAATGAACGGAAGTTCTCCATGTATATCTTCCTACCTGATGCTCATGATGGCTTGTTTGAGTTAACTAAGAAAATATTTGCTGAACCATCATTCTTAGAACAACATTTGCCAACAGAGAAGCAGCATGTGGGTATCAGGGTGCCCAAGTTCACAGTATCTCTCCAGATCGATATGAAAGAAATTCTCAAAGAAATGGGCCTTGAATTACCATTCCATCGTGATGCAGATTTCACAGATATGGTCAAGGAAGGTGAATCCAGGGGTCCTTTGTTTCTATCTGATGTACTTCATAAAGCAATTTTGGACGTTAATGATAATGGGATTGAAGACACTTCTTTGTCGATGGGCATTGGCAAACCTTCACCAGCAGAGCACTTTGTTGCCGACCACCCTTTCTTCTTTGTCATTAGGGAAGAGGTGTCTGGCTCAGTCATCTTCATGGGTCATTTGTTGGATCCTTCATCGCAGTTATAGCTTCAGATTCTGGACTCTTACTAATTAAGGTATGCCTTGTATGATGTATAACATTCCCAGCCTGGTTCATTCAGATTTTGGCACTTCACTAATTCATATACTGTGTGCTTGTCTGCTTTGACATAGGAACAGTTAGTTACCCAACTAGACTTTATATTGTCTTGGATGCCTTTCTAGTTCATGCTAAACCATATAAAGATGATGTATGCATATGCTACTTCGCAGAAATCTCTGTCTTGTCCTATTTATAGACGAAACTTCTGTAAGCATATGTGCTAGTTTATTCTTTGTGATTAACACCTATACTTTTTCTACTCTATGTTTGTATTAGTAATTTAGTATTTGGTAATATATTTGTATACTTGCTGATGATATTTTCCATGGAGTTGCTTCAGTTTTAAGTTCATAAAGTAGGTTGCTATTATTTATTCTTTCCTGCCAGGAACAAGCTGGTAAGCTTACTTACATAGAGTTTTTGATTTCATATCATCATGGAGACATGAAAAGATGCACGCTCAAGATTTTAGAATAATGTCATCTTAGTTTAAATATTCTAATTTGATGACATTTACTTGGTGGTTGTCAGATTAGACTGTCTTCAATGATGGGGTGTGCAGCTGTGTCGCTAGCCTTGAACACCACTACACCAGTCACCTCATGCTGAATAGGAGAAGAATTTTTGCCATGTTGTAAAAGGTATTGCCATCTCATTGCCTGAGATTATAGCTGGGCCAAGAATGCTCAACATGAGCAGAGTAACCCTGCTGATCAAATAAGACACTATAGTTAACATATAGTACAAAGACACCGGTGTGCGAATGCCCTTGAAATGATGAGTTGGAAGCAAACAAAGGAAAAGGAATGCTCTTCTTTGTTCATGCCCCTTCTGTGTGATGACTAGGATATGTCTGCTTCCTCTGTTTTGTTTGTCATATTGCAACATTCTGCTGACAATTTAATCAGGGGTCAACGATTTCTTGCTCTATCTGTTAGTTGTTGCATGGCATTTTCAATCTAATTCCAGATCGCTCCGTCTTGCTTATGTAGAGTGGAGATGTGGACCTGTGAGATTCGTGGAACTTTTGGGTCTAGAAGAAAAGGCTGTCTCCCGTTCTGAAAATTGGCTTTGCATTTTGCTGACTACTATTTTGTTTCCTTCCATATCACATCCGCTGATCTGGTTCTTGAACAGTCCAGGGCTATTCATTGATAAATACAGATACAATACACGTTCTACATTCCTAGCCGTGGGGTTCGACATAAAAAAAAAGGCATAAAATCAACTTATGAAACAAAATCTATAAAACATTGAAGCATATCCTATCTGCGGCTGTAAAATTGTGAAAGTAAAAAAAATTAAGTGCAGGTTTCGTGCGGTCATCGTTCTCAACAATTTTTTTAACAGACGATTTATTATTCAAATTCCTATTTTATGCGTGAGGCGCGACACAGTGTTGCTGTTGGCAGCCATGGTGCTCTTCAGACGAAGAACAAGATGTTGTGGAAGTGGTTACATATGATCTACAACAAATATATTATATGTATGTATGTCTGAAACTCTGAAGTCAAACTTTTTCAACAGTAACCATCAACATCCAAATTTTTATATAATTTGATAACAAGATTGACATTATAAATTTATTATGAAAGAAGGTTATAACATATGATATTTTCTATTTAAGATAACATATATATATACGTTTTAAATATTACTAGTCAAAAAGTCATAATGAAAAATGTCAATAGAATAAGTGAATGTTTAACCAAATATATTTCAAGGCAGATGTACTGTCCGAGTTGGGGGTCGAAGACGGGGGCTCCTATATGACTTCCGTGTGCTAGTTAAGCAACTTGGCTTAGAGGCCCAGCTAGGCCAAATATACAGTAGTACTATCTACGGTTACATGTTTGTTGCTGTGCATACGCATTCCTCACCAGACTTTTTGCATTCGGTTGAAAATAAAGTCGTGCATTTAGCTATATTCAAAAAATTTTAGCACGGAATTTTATCAGCATCCAACAGTTTCATGTGGTACCAGATTCAACATTTTTATCAACCTAATTCAATATTTTAAGAACATTGGTTCAACATTTTCTAAAAAATGTTGAAATAGTACAGTACAAATGTTGAACTTGTGTACAGCAAATGTTGATTTTAAAAATAACTATAAAAAATATGAAATATATTTAAATTGGAGCTTGTTTTGTTGTATTAATTCTAACTGTTCAAACGGATTTGAAAAATGATTTATAGTTTGAAAAAAAATGAAATCAAAGATCAAAATCTAAAAAAGGAATCCGTCCGAACAACCGATGCATGTTGTAACCGAGCAATCACGTCCCTCCAGCTGTCCACGTGCATCCTTTTGTTGTTGTTCTTCCGCAATGATCTGGTTCGCCCATCTCCTATGCACCAATCTTAAATACTGGAAACCAAGTAGCTTAAAAAACTTCCGGAAGCTATAGGATTCCGGGGCGAAGACCGGTTCCAACACTTACGTAGTCATTAGGCCCAATAATGAAAGGCAGCCCAACTTTGAGAGGCCCAACATCTGTGAACAACATTGAGATCTACAGCCCTCTGGAGGCTGCAGACCGGTCCCAAACTCCCAACACGAAAATTGGAGGAGGAGAGGCAACGGAAAAGATAGAGAGCCCATGCAGCTCCGTGCGTGTATTACTCAGCCCGCTATAATCTTTGCTTAAACCCAACCACTAAAAGTGTTTAGCCGGCTTTTTTTAACACTAGCAAGTACGCACGTGCGTGCCGCACGTTTATTGACGACATATAGGTATTAAAATAGTGTCACTTTAGTGCAAAGCGCTTTTAAAAATACTTTATATTCGCTCTATCATGTATATGTATAGAGAGCTTTAGGTATTCTCAAAACTCATGATAGTTGTCATTATTTATATGGAGAAAAACTCTGTAATTTATTATCTATTAGCAATACGGGATAATTGTGTATAGACGTGGGTATAAATGTGAGTATATTTAGGTGGGTCCTTTTTGGGTGAAAAAAGTTTTGGGTTTTGAGGGGGAAACCACTTTACAACATCGACAAAATGGGTCTCCCCCCTCCTTTTTGTAGTCCTTTTTTCATGATAGGTGGGTCCTCTGTGAGGTGGGTGGTGGTTCTAATTTTGGTGAGAAGTGTTTTCAAATCTAATTCTCTTTATAGTATAGATTATGCTGAGATGTTATCCATCTATATTCATATACGTATACTTTCGATTTATTTTTGAGTCACGATGCTGTTAAAACGTTGATAAAATTCGTCAATTCTTGCTCAGATTTAAAATGCGTATTTATTTGAATGAGTTTAGTTGGCAGATTTATTTTATGAAACTGTCTAAATGTGTTCCAAATAATTAATGCCAAACATGAGTAAAATTACAAAGTTCTGAATAGAATACGGGCACATGCACAAGGGTAGATATCGGCCTCTCTGGGACTGCTCCACTCCACGTTTTACAACTCCGCTTCCAAAGTATCCAGCCAAACAGGTTCAGCTCCACAAACTCCACTCCAAGAAAAAGGTGGAGTTGAGGGCCAACTCCACGTTTTCTAGGGAGCTCCTCAAGAGGTACTCTGGGAATCAACATTTCATATGTCCTCGTGGAGTTGGGGGGTAATTACTCACCATTGCCACTGGTTACACAAGAAACAAACCGTTTTCTTTCTCCCTCCCACCCCCGACGCATCTGTCTCGCGCCTCCGGCACGCGCGTCGCGACCGCACCTCTCTCCCCCGCTGCCGCCGCCTCTCTCCCCAAACCCTAGCTCCTCTTTCCGGCCACCACGGCGAGCTCTCCGGTGAAGTGATGGCTGAAGGTGGTAGATCCAATGATTCGCAGCAGGACGACCTACTTTATGGCTCCCAAACCACCAGCGTTGTCGCTGCGACTCGGGGCAGTTCGCCGGCGCCGAGGGTGGGACTCCCGCGGCCGGCTTCCCAGGCCAGGCCACTGGCCGCACAGGGATGGCCGGAAACACTGCGGCGGCTGGTGCACAGGCTGCAGCCACCGTCGGCCATGGTGCTGTTCCGGCCCGCTAGAGTGGACAGAAGCGCGCAGCGACCAAGAGTGATGAGCAGGTATTGTTTCTTCCTTTGAGATTTCAATATGAGCATCACGATGACTTGAAAAATTGTGTCTTGTGCTTGGTAAATTGTATAGATTGTCTTCATTACTTGAACACCGCTGTGCTTTTCAGGAAATTGGGGCAAACTCGAACTTTAAATTCGAAAAGCAGGGGCGTAATCACAAAAGTGAATGAAAACGAGGGTTAAAATATAATTGGACATCAAAATATAGGGGCAAGAACACAATAGCTCCTTGTTTTTTTTCATTTTTCTGTTTTAGTGTCATCAACGTGCTGATATTAACTTGTTTCATGTGTTATTTGTGCATTTACACAAGTTTGGATGCCCAAGTTCGGATTGCTGAGCTAAGACTCTAGGAAATTATTACAAAAAAAAGGCTTTCTGGAAGTAGTCCCTTTTCATTTTGATCTTGGATCCATCACTAATGCATTAGCTAGCTAATTGTTATAGCCAGTTTGCTGCAAAATGGAGTTACCTTCCACGAAGAAAAGCAAAATCTCTAACAGCTCCAACCTCGTCAAACAATATTCCGCTACAAGCGTTGATTGATTTGCTTTGATTGCACTTTAAAGGGACATGTCTGCCCTTAAACAATGTTCGAGCAACCTCGCCTCTCTGTTGGAGCCCTGAAAAACTGAAATCATGCATCTTTGAGAAAAAACTCAAACTAATCAGAAGTGGACATTAATGCGAGAAACCCCTCTGGTGGTTGGGGATCAGGTCGAATATCACATTTCAATATTCCGCTTTAGAGGTACATGCATGTCTGCACTAAACAATATTGGGGGATAATCTCGTCTCTTAGCTTTGAACCCAGGGATACTCAAATCAAGCATCTTTAAGAAATACTCAAAATAAATCGGAATGTGACATCAATGTGATAAACCTCTCTAGTGGTTGAGGATCCAGATGAACATCATATTTCAATTATTGATGTATGCATATTATATAATCTACCCCCATCATGTGGCTAAAGCTTCGGCACAAGCCGAAGCGCAGCCCTGTATTCTGCCGAGGACGGCCGCCTTCAAAGAGACCAAGCTCGGAACGCCTTGAGGCTCCGCTGCTGATTACTGACCACCAACTTTCTTAGTTTCGTTGACTCAGCGCGAATATGGTGATATTAAAGTAGCCGTGCATCCGCGTCTTTTATTTTCAGTTGTTAGGCCACCTCCAACAATCGAGCTAACCCGGTAGCTCAATGATCATGCACGTCAAAAATAGCTAACCTTCCAGACTACTTCTCCATCGGGCCTAGGCCTTGTTTAAGTTTGGACACCCAAACATTGCATTTTAGCATAAATGTTGTAATGTAGCATTTCATTTATACTTATAAATAATTGTCCAAACTTTGATTAATTAGGCTCAAAATGTTCGCCTCGCAAAGTACAACAAAACTGTGCAATTACTTTTTAATTTCATCTACATTTAGTACTTCATGCATGTGTCGGCATTTTGATGTGATGAAAATCTTCTTTTTGCATATATATATAGTCGAATTTGAACTAAACAAGGCCTACTCTTGAATTACTGCCCAAGATTTTCGTGGGGCCTATATGTAAAATAATTTACTAATAAAAAACTCATCTTACAATATCCGCTCATCCCACCATTGGCGGAGAAAGAGAAGCCAGCATGAAAGAGTTATTGCGGGTGGGCCACAAACCTCGGGAGGAACAATTCGACTGGCGAGTATTTTGTCGTAGATGATTTCTGGCTTTCTCTTTCTTCCATGTCAGCGGAAATCCAACTCAGCTAGCTCTGAGCTAGTCCATTGAAAAAGGCCTTAGGCACACAAAAAGCTCAATAATGAACTTCAATAATGAACACCTCTTTACGTCCGATATGGGTATGGATTCTAGCATTGTCATTGATCCTTGCGTCGGCTCTCGAGTCAGCGAGAATGGATCTTCCATACTATTGTGCTTTGAGCCAAAACAGACGAGGTGTTCTGCATAGCGTCAAAGCTCTTAAAATGGTTTCGCATGCTAAGAACCATTGTGAAAAGTTGAATAATTCTAACCTTCAGTAGGTACAATGAAGGTCTATAGGATGGGGCTGCAGATGGATTGCAGAGATCATAGGCCCTGTTTAGTTCCCTTGAAAAACCAAAAAATCTCTTCAAACTTCACTATTCACGTGTCACGTCAAATCTCTATCCTCTTCCATGTAACACTAAACATGGGTAAATAAAAAAACTAAGCACATGATTTTGATGTACACGACGAGACGAATCTTTTAAGCTTAATTAGGTCATGGTAGGACAACGATTACCACAAACAAACGAAAAGTGCTACAGTGCGTTACTGTGTCCGATGTGACATTTTCACCAAATTTTACATTCTCTTTTCGGGAAACAAGCTACAGACAATATATCAATCACAGAAACCAGTTTCCTACCCGCCCAGTAGCATGTTTTCAAATTGGAAAGTCAAGTCTGATAGTCTTAGTATCGATTGGAATGAATAATCGTGATTAATCACAACTAATTGAACGACTTTCCGACTAGTTGCACTACCGGAAACCGGCTGTTTGCCGTGTGCCGGCGGCACACGGCAACCAGCGGCCGGCAAAGACGGGCTTTGTCGTGGGCCGAATGTCGGGCACACGGCAAAGCCTTTGCCGTGTGCCACAGCGGCCCACGGCAAAGCCCGGCCCAGCCTCACGGCCGTTAATGGCGACGGCGGCCTTTGCCGTGGGCCGCGACGGAAAAGGTTGTCGTGTGCCCTAGGCCTGGCACACGGCAAAGCTTGGTCACCTTGCCGTGTGCCGGACCCTGGGCACACGGCAAAGCCCCTGTTCCAGGTGCCACGTGTGGTCACTTTGCCGTGTGCCAGGGCTCTGGCTGGCATACGGTAAAGTGACCATATATGACCCTGTTTTTTTACATTTCGACGTAAATGGGACCCCAAAACAACACAAAATCATCACATGCATTAATATATCACAATAACCATCACAGGCATACATAATATCATCCGTAATCATCACCATACACATCACAGGCAGTTATAATCCACAAATGCATAAAAAGTGCATAAACCGACATAGTACGAGTCCATACAAGTCCACAAACAACTCACTCGGCCGGCGGTGGCGGCTGCGACGACTCTCCCGGGGCCCCAGGCACCCCAGGCGGTGACGGTTGCACCCACTGTCCCGGCCCCATAGCCATCCATGGAGGCTGCGAAGGCTGCGACCACGGCCCCGGCGACCAAGGCACCTACCCAGGCGGTAGAGGCCACGTACAAGCCTGGGTCGGAGGGTACTGAGGTGACGCTTCTCCCACTCCTGCAACTGGCCCCTCACACGATGCCGCCGATTGATTCTGCATATAGTTCGAAATTATTTCATGTGTTAAGCTATATCCTAATTTCATAGTCATTGTACTACCCTTGGTCACTACTACACTCTATGTTGTTGTTCTAATTGCTAAGTAGAATGAAAGTAGAGGCTCAAGTGACTTACAGGAGTATGTGAAGCACCCCGTGGAGGTAAAGCCGATGGGCTGTAAGCGGGCGGCGGTTGACCCATCTGCCGTCCCAGACCAGTGATGTACGCCCAAGCATCATCTAGTCTCTTGCGTTCGGCCTCCTACTGGCGCCGAACCTCGTCCAACAAGCTTGCCTTCTCTGGGTCCCACTTCCTCTGCTGCTCCTCCTCCCGAGCTTTGAATCTTGCCTCCATTTGGGCCTGTAATATTTGATCAAATGTTAGAATACAAAACAAACATATGGAAAGATCAATGACGGTTGAAACAGAAATAACCTCGAGTGCCTCCATTTGGGCCGTGACGGCGTCTGGCCGTGTGCGTATGGCCGGGCTTGAGCTGGTGCTCTGAGCTCGAATCTGAGAGAGACTAGGAGTGCTGGTCCTGTCAACAAGGGGATCGGCAACCGAGTAGCAGCCATGCTTCTTGCCTCCTCCCACCCTCATGACAACTTCTCCGTCAATGGGCTGGGTGACCGGATCGAAATCTGGCCCATGGACCTCCCTCGCCATCGCGCTGTAGTCACTGAGGCGGCTGTGGACGGTCGGGTTGCTGTAGGCCTCGGGCGGATCTTCCGAGTTGAAGGTGACGTCGGACGTCGCCTTGCCCTTATGGGCCAAAGCCCAAGCCTGGAGCTGGGAGCAAGGCTGGTCACCATGTGACCGCGACTGCGAAAATAAAGGCACGGTGATCAGAGATTATATAGAATTGTATGTTAGAATAAAGAATGGACACATTTACAGACCATTTTTTTCGCGTACGCGCCGAGGTGACGGTTGCCTTGATGATGTGCTGCACCTGGCATCAACAACCGACGCGCACGACAAGAGTTGTGGATCTCCACCCAACCCTCCGCGCACCACTTATCAACGATCAATCCCCAGCACTGCATATCCGGCGCGCACCACCATGGAGGCACCTGCACGTAATAAAAAACATGACATATAAGTATCGCATGGAGCACGCTTCATATCAGAAAAAGATAGTATTACTATTTACCCTCATGAATTGCTCCCGGGTCAGCCTCATGTTTCATGCCTCCTGTTTCTTCACCACCACTCCTTCGTGTCGGCCCATATATGTCACGATGGCCTGGACGCGGGCCTTGTACATCATATCCGCCACCAGCTTGGTGCACGCTATGTCAGCCGTCCGCATCGCAAGCGCCAAAACTCCCGGCTCGCATCGGTAGAAATCCTGCACATAAACGTTTTGTTATTATTTGAAGAATGTCCAATGAATGTACTGTATTTAGAAAAGCAGTTCAGGACTTACCCAAAACTCGTTCAGGACCCGCTCCGCCTTGTTTATTGAGCTCACCTACGGTCGAGGGCAGAGCGGTGGAAGCCGAAGGTGGCCGAACGCGCGGCAGGACGCGCGAAAGTTCGGCCGGGGATTCGTCGGGCCGGTCGGGGGGCGTCGGGGGCGCGGGGTTCAGTCGGGGCGCGTCGTGACTGGCGTCGCCGTCCGGGGCGAGCGCCGGGACGGCGGGGCCGCCGAGCGCCGGGGCCGCCGGGCGCTGGACTGAGGCCGCGCGGACGCCGGGCCGCGTCGGGGGACCGAGGCGGGGCGGCGCCGGCGGAGGGGGCGACATCAGCGTGGAGGCGTCGGCGGCGAGGGGCGGGTGACCGACGGGGCGGTGCCGTCGTGGAGGCGGAGGAGGACGGGGCGGCGCCAGCGTGGAGGCGGAGGCGGCGCCGGCGTGGAGGAGGAGGCGGCGCCGGCGGTGACGGGCGGGAGGAGGAGGCAGCGCCGGCGAGGGGCGGGAGGAGGAGGCGGCGCCGGCGGCGAGGGGCGGGAGGAGGAGGCGGCGCCGGCGGCGAGGGGCGGGAGGCGGCGCGTCGGGCGGCGGCGGTGCGTCGGGCGGACACGGGGGCTGTGTGTGTGCGCGCTGTGTGTTGTAACGGCTAAGACACAGGGACTTTGCTGTGTGCCAGATCCAGCCTACGGCAAACCTTTGTTGTGGGCCGGATCTGGCACACGGCAAAGTCCCCGGATGTTTGCCGTGTGCCAGCCCACGGCAAAGTTCAAAAATTTCATTTTTCCAATTTTTTACCTAAACTACTCCACTATTTCATGTTTCATTAAGTTTCTCTAATTGATTACCTTCCCAAAGTTGATCAATATATCATGCTTTATAAATTTATGCAAAAAGCACTGTTATTTCATGTGTTTCAATTATTATGACACGAAATTCTTTTACGGCAAAAAAAATTAAAAAATATCAAACTGATTCGAAAAATAACCAAAATTTGGCACGAGGCAATCTCACCTGTCTACTGCATATACAAAAAGTGTTGAAGCAAAATCCAAACTCAAACTTACATTTGCTTCGAAATGTGAAGATTCCTTGTCAGCGCTCTCAATCTTCTCCGTAGTTGTTTTGATTCTATGCAGCGTACAAGAAAACATTTACGAACGCTTCTCAACTTTGTACCACGGCTAGTATGAATGAAATCATGGGTTGACGACAAATCTTGAGATTTATGGACTCCATTTTCTTTTTATATAATTTTAAAACTATGCGACCGCACGTTCGCGACTATGGTTCGTGGCTAAATTGATCAAACTTTCTTCGCATTTCCTAGATACGTCTTCGCATCGTGATAGATAACGTGAATATCATTTTTCGTTCCATTATATTCGAAGATTCGAGACACTTGTAGTTCAAATTTGAATTATTTCTAAGAAATTTATGTAAAGAAATAAAATAACTAAATATAGAAAAAGAATCCAAAAATACACCAAATTCAAACATTGAGTTAACCATTAAGTACGTATATACCAGAAAAATTTGGGAAGGAAAAAACAATTTTTTAATACATTTACCGTGTGCCTGCAAAAAACGCACGGCAAAGTTTCTGTTTGCCGTGTGCTGTGGGTGTGGCACACGGCAAAGTTTCTGTTTGCCGTGTATTTTGTTGTTGCTGTGGGCCTACCTGGGCCGGCACACGGCAAAAAGCTCACGACAGGCAACGGCGGCCCACGTCGTGGAGCTTTGCCGTGTGCCAGCCGTGAGGCACACGGCAAAGACACCGTTGTGTCGTGTGCCCCGTGTTTACCGTGTAGCAGGCGTCAAGGCACACGGCAAAGCCGCTCAAAGCCGTGTGCCGGGATGTTTGCCGTGTGCCACGTGGCCGGCACACGGCAAACAGTTGCTTTGCCGTGTGCCCGACATTTGGCACACGGCAAAGCCCGGGGCACACGGCATGTACCGTTTTTCCGGTAGCGTCGAGGTTAAAATCAAGCCGCCTCAGTCCCGACCAAGATAAATAATCACGATTAATCTGACGATAGATTAAGAAAAAAAAGTCCGCACACGTGTGATAAAGTACGGTCATACTAGTCAACGAGTTGTCGCCTGTTTTCTGGAAGCCTGCAAAACGAAGCTATACCTTCGAAACCGAGAAAAGAAAAATCATTAGTTCATTACCCAATAAGCTTCAGCTTCGGGTTGACAACTCTGCTTCCTTGAACATTGATATATATATATGGTTGCTTCTGGAGAAATGTCACGTCCGAGGTTTATTTTAGTCTAACGGCTCCAATCTCATCGAACAAATATCCCGCTTGAGTTGCTTGATTGACAGGTCTGCACTAAACAATGTTCGAGCTACTTCGTCTCGTCATGCATCTTTGAGAAAGACACTGAAACTAATCAGAATGTGGGATCGATCGACGTCATTAATGTGATAAACCTCTCCGGTGGTTGAAGATAAAAACAAACATCACATTTCAATTATTGTGTGTGTATATATATGCCGCGAAGCTTCGTCACAAGCCCGCCGCGCTGCGCGGCGCAGCCCTACACAGTCTGTAGAGGACTGCCGCAGCCCAAGGACCAAAAAACTGATGGTAGAGACCATGCTCGGAACGCCTTGTTCCTCACCACCAACTTTGTCAGTTTCCTCCACGTACTCCTCAGCGCGAATTCGTGGGAAAGCCTTGCGAAGCAACCTGCACACGGAAGCAGCCATGGCCCTAGCTTCCATCAATTTCTAGTCGTTGGGCGTTGGCACACGAGCTCCACGGACTTTAATGCCTGCACTGACAGCCGCCCCTGCTTATAAAACCCATCACACCTGACAGCCTCCACACAACACCACCCACACAATTTCGCAGCTCAGGCCGATCGAGACAAACCACTAGCTAGAGAACATGGGGAGCATGGAGGAGAGCGGCCATGGCGGCTGCTCATCTGCGGCCAGCACCTCTCACGTGGCTATGCTTGCGACGCCGGGGATGGGCCACCTGATCCCGATGGCGGAGCTCGCCAAGCGCCTCGGCTGCCTCCACGGCGCCACGGCCACGCTCATCACCTTCGCCTCCACGGCCTCCGCCACGCAGCGCGCCTTCCTCGCCTCCCTCCCGCCGGCGTCCATCGCCTCCCTCCACCTCCCGCCGGTGGACCTCTCCGACCTCCCGCGCGGCGCCGCCATCGAGACGCTCATGTCCGAGGAGTCCGCCCGCTCCGTCCCGGCGCTCACGGGCGTCCTCGCCGAGCTCAAGGCGACCCACCGCCTCGTCGCCTTCGTCACCGACCCCTTCGGCACCGACGCGCTCGACGCCGCCGCCGCCGCCGGCGTCGCGCGGAGGTATATCTTCCACCCCGCCAACCTCCACATGCTCTCGCTGCTCCTCCACCTCCCCGAGCTCGACGCCGCCGTCCCCGGCGAGTTCCGCCACCTCGCCGAGCCGCTCCGGCTGCCCGGCTGCGTGCCCATCCCCGGGCCCGACCTCCTCTCGCCGCTGCAGGACAAGGCCAACCCCTGCTACCGGTGGATGCTCCACCATGGCTCGCGCTGCCGCGAGGCCGACGCCATCCTCGTCAACTCCTTCGACGCCGTCGAGCCGGGGCCCGCCGCCGTGCTGATCCACCGACGACAACCCGGCCGGCCGCCGGTCTACAACATCGGCCCGCTCATCCTGACGACGACGACGACGACGGAGAGCAGCAAGGTCGTCAGCACGGCGCCGCGCGCGGCGTGCCTGGAGTGGCTGGACCGGCAGCCGGCGAGGACGGTGATCTTCGTCTCCTTCGGCTCCGGCGGCGCGCTGCCGACGGCGCAGATGCGGGAGCTCGCGCTCGGGCTGGAGCTCAGCGGGCAGCGCTTCCTGTGGGTTGTCCGGAGCCCCAGCGACGACGAGGGGGCGGTGAACGACAACTACTACGACGCCGAGAGCAAGAAGGACCCCTTCGTCTTCCTCCCGGAGGGCTTCGTCGAGAGGACGAAAAATGTTGGCTTCCTGGTGTCGTCATGGGCGCCGCAGATCGAGGTGCTAGGGCACGAGGCCACGGGAGGGTTCCTGACGCACTGCGGGTGGAACTCCACCTTGGAGAGCCTTGTCCATGGCGTGCCGATGGTGGCGTGGCCTCTGTACGCCGAGCAGCACCAGAACGCGGTGATGCTCGCGGAGGGGATTGGAGCGGCGATACGGGTGCCGGAGCCGAAGGGGAAGGAGGCGATTGCGGCGGCGGTGGAGGAGCTGATGGCCGGAGAAGGGAAGGGCGCCGCCGTGCGAGCCACGGTGGCGGCGCTGCAGAAGGAGGCGGTGGAGGGTTTAAGAGACGGCGGTGCGGCCACGACTGCGCTAGCCGAGGTGGTGGAGAAGTGGGCAGATGCGGAGAACACCTACTAGTGGGTAATGGCGGGGCCGGGTGTCCCCTTGGAATCATTTGCTTATATTATCCTTTTGTATGTATGTATCGCTCATGGAGTTATAATTCCTGGTTACATAGAGGCAAGGAGTGCTTTCAGATCTTTGTATCATTCTTACGTAACGATCTTGTAAGTTTATAAACCATGCTGTTTTGAAAAGAACTGTTAATTCCGAAGCGCAACTGGTAATCTTTGGAATTATAAAAATAAAATAAGAATAAGAAAAAAATACAGAAATTCTGGGTTTTTTAAATTTTATCTCATTAAAATATTTCAAAAGTGAATCAAAGAATTTCATTTTCTAGTTATTACTTACAAAACATTTAGTAATAAAATCCAAAAATGAATCATTTTTCTTTCTATTTATTTTTGTATTTCTTTCTTTTACAATAAAGGAGCTATCTTGTTTTGTAATCCAAAAATGATTGAATCATTTTGCTTTCTATTTATTTTTGTATTTCAAAGAAAACCTATATTTATAGCATAGGAAATTCTTGAATATTGCTTACTTCATATAAAACGGAAACTACTCCTTGATGGTATCACGTTAATTTGTATGCATGAAGAAATCTTACTATTACTAATTAGAGGCTCCATTTGAAGCCTTCACGTTAATCCTCGCGAGTAGCACTAGAAAAAAAGATAAATCCTATAAATTCTAACAAAAATCAGAACCATCTAGCCATTATTTTGGTATACATAATCATCACAACCGTTGGATCTACTCTATTTCAAAAACAATTACCCACCTATGCCATTATGTAACAACAACCTAAAATAACCCCGGCCCCTATGTATACATATAAATTTCCCACCACTACTATTGGAAAACAATTGCATAACTCAAATATCCGAAAAAAAGTATACGATCCACTTAACTTTTTTTTGTACGGCTCTTTCTTTTGTTTCAGAAAAAATAATATTCAATAACCCACCGATCTCCATGGCTCCTTAAATGCTCTTATTAAAATCTGAGAGATAATCTTGCCGATATCTCAAAAAGAATATTCACAATTAAATGTATGCGTAAACAGTAATAACAAATAATTGAAACAAATAAATGGACACCAGCAACAAGTACTTATCTAACCCAAACAAACTATTTTAATCATTGCATAATATAATTTTTAAAATAATAATAATGTCTTTATAAAGGTAATAGAGTTAATGTTCTAGAACCACTTGACCGCCATAAATAATTTGAATAAACTGTTCATATGTATCTAATTTTAAATTATTGTGGTCTCATTGAGGAACCAGAAAAACACATCATGCATAGATACCTTGAGTAACTATTTCTAAATCGACTATAGCAAAACGTTAATTTGAGATCATCGATGGGTGTGCTTTGAGATTCTATTTAAAAATGCCAAAATTACAAAAGTTAAGGTTATTAAATTATTTTTTGACAACACGGTACAAATGAGGACGCTCACATAAACATTGGCATAATGAACCCTAAGAATACATGCACGTAACCCTACCAATCTAAAATCGAGCCGCTGAATCTCCGATTGAGTACAAGTTTGGCATCTATAGCTAAATATTGTCTCATGTGATAGACGACTTACCGACCTGCATGAGATAAAAAATATAAACCTAAAAAATTCTATCCGTAACAAAAATATATAGAACTTACATTAACGCAACTGGCAACCAAAAAAATATGTTTACATACTTCATCTCGAAATGAAAACATTATTAATAAAAAACAAAAAATAATATCTATCATAATTTTATATTCTTAAAAACCTAATCTATCTCCAAACCTCTAATATTCTCTCACTGGACAAAAAAACCAGAATTGCTATCTACTGTATGTCTAAACCTCTCATGTTCACACCTATAAAAAGAATAGTCTGTATCCCTTCCACATTGTGCAATAGCTACATCACTACAGACGGCATTTGAGGGCACATCAACGACAGATCCTCACATGCAACTAGCTACTGCCATCGATGACCATCTTCATCACAACAACCTTCAAATCTACAACGATGTTACAGAGATCAACCAGGTAATCTACCAAACGCCACTCTTTTCAATTGGAAACACTCAATTCAAAACAATTGCCGCACTTTGGAATATCTAGATATGAAATATCAACACATAATATTGCAACGGAAGATCAAAAGAACTAAGATTGTTGTACATTAGTTTATGACCTATTTGTTTCCTAGGAAGATTATATAATTCAAGTTATATGTGCTACATTATATAATCCAAATTAATATATGATGTACAGAAATAAGCTGTAGGGTTGTTTGGCAACCCACATTGTTGGAGTTTTAGATTATTGTTTTCAAATAATATAAAACAACCTATATTAAAATTGGTCGTGTTTAACTGAGATTGTTGTCTTGTTTATTGTCCATATGAAATTATATAATTAATCTATGCGTCAGGAAAATAATATGAAACAAACAGACCCTTAGCAACACACGAAGGATGCATGCAGAGATCCTATCCGAGCCAACTAAACTAGATTAAATCCTTCATCTTCTTTCAATAATGCAATTATGTTAAACAAATTCCATTTATCACATGTATTGAGCAATACTGGATAAACTAGAACATAAGACACCATAGCGACATACAAACTGACCAAAACCAAAAGATGCAACTGAAATGAGCAATATGAGAGCGGGCCAGGTTCAAAAGGGGTATTACCACCATCTTTTCAAGGACGTAATATTTACAAGGGACAGAACTGCCAAGATGCTACGACGATATGTGGTCGTTCCGATAGATGCCCCGACTTATTTGTATCATTTACGTGTAATAACAACATTGAGGAAGAAGAAGGCCAGAAACCATCAGTGGATATATGTCACATGAATAATACCATATTAAAGGACAAAATGAAACGATTGATGAAGTTCAAAAAAAGACACTTTGATGGAAAATATCTAGGTAATGATCGGAACATCTCATATTCAACCATGTTATTAATTATTCATTTATTACGGGTGAACTAACATTTCTCATTTTTACGAGTGAACTAACAATTGTCATTTTAATGTAGTTATCCACACGGTTGACCGAATTTGAAAAAAAGAGAGGCCTCCCATATATCCAAGTACTCGGACACAAACTGGAAAAACCAGGTCCGAAGACTGCCCATAGTGTCGTGGATCCCATAAATAAAATTGAAGTTATTACTTTCTAGCAATTTTCAAAAATTTAATGCGCTGCAATTATCAAATTGTATCGATCTTACTACAACTATATTATAAATTAAAATTAAACACAGTCAAAGTTTGAAATTTTGTGATTCTACATAAGATAACATAGAAGGCAAAGTACAAATTTAAGAAATTATACACCCTCAATTAAAACACAAAAAAACTAAATTTAAAAGACCTAGCCGGTGGGGTAGCACGGGTTGATTGGCTAGTATTGATTAATTACTTTACATTTGTAATAACTTGTAAGCTCTCAATATCTTTCTAAGTGGTGTGAATCTGGTACATATATAATTGACCAATTCCATGTCTTTGTCTCTATTGGGAGTTTTCAGCTTCGAAGTTGGGATGGAGCTCACGAGGACCGAATCGGACTTTGGGGTAGTGAAGGAAGGAAACGCCACTACTGTCAAAGTCAAAATGGTAAACAAAAAAAACATGTACAGAAAGTAAGGCCATGTGCCTGATTTAGCAGCGGCGTGGCATAGTGGCATCCCGTCATGACTTTGGCGCACGGTTCATTATTTCATTTTTGGAAAATTTTCGGTCACCTACCAAATGAATGGAACTTGTGAATTTCACGAAATTGTGCAGAAATTTTGGTCAAACCTGAAATTTTGAAGTATCTAAATGGTTGTTAAAGTTATCATACAAAGGACAATCACAACTGGCCTATGTTGGGTGTGAAACTCGATCATAGATAAGAGAGATATAAAGGTTGTGTAAAGGAGAGAAGCCAAGTGAAGAATAAGAGATCTAAATGAACAAATGGCCAAAAGTCCCTTCCTCCAAGCCCTAGGGCTCTATTTATACAGGAGAAGATGGCTATTTATATTTATTCCACTGGTGGGGTTAAATATTATAAATAGATTTCTATAATTTACAAAGAAGTCCTTGGATCCATCAAATAAGCCCCATGATGTTACAAATGGGCCACCGTACTCTCGGTTGGGCCTCTTTTACAAAGAAGAGGGAGCCTTGAGCAAAAATAGCTCATGTGCTTCCCCAACAACCTGGTATCTTTTGTTTTTCTATTTCTCAAGCGGATGTAGATCCCATATACATCACTGACAGAAAAATGACCAAATAGTAATTCAACTAAGATTAAGGTGAAGCTGAATTTAGACCACCATACTACATGTTATTAACTGCTCAACTAAGATTATGGAAACTATATAGAGTAATAAAAAATTAGCAAAAAGCCAGGTCCTTATACTATGGGACGGAGGGAGTACCTATTTTCTTTTTAATATTAGCAAAAAGCCACGAAATGTTCAGTTTTGAGACTTGAGAGTGTTGGCCATGGGTAAAAGACCGACCATGAGGTGTCATGGCCAATAGCTCTATCTTTGGGTCTCCACCAAGGGGAATGGGATACTGAAGAACAATATCCTCAGAGATGCATAACAAAAATAGCGAAGTAAATATCTTCATTAACTTGTCCATTACAGGGTCGGTGTTCATGGGGCTATCCACAACAACTATATTTCTATAATATATGGGTTTATTGATGTACTGCAGTAAAAGCACTTCAGGCTCGTTGTTTTACATGTCATCCCTGCTAGTGTATGCATTCATGCGTACCTGATAATGGAGTTCCGTCAAGAAACAAGTGCGTAAGACTTGGAAACTATAGAAATAAGTCTCATGGTCATAGAAAAATACTATTGAGAATAGCTCACGTCCATAATATATACTTAACATCATTTAATGTGTGTAGCTACTGATCTTTACTAGTAAGAAGCATTCAGAAATGCAACCTTTATATGATGTTATTGCCATAAATTAAATTAGTACATGCCCGAGAGAGAACAACTACCTAAAATGCATGCTAGATGAAATGTGTCAAACAAAGGTGTGAACAAGTTGAATAGCATATTTTAAATTAAACATAGGAAAACATTACTACACTAGAAAAGTTCAATTGGATAATATAATGTATTCCTGAAACATGAAGGACAACATAAAGACTTTCAGGAAAACCGAAAAAGGTGGAGAAGCACCCGCAAAAAGCTGCGAGTCCAGTCTTAGAAAATATCACTAGGAAAAGACATTCTGTAGGTGTTGGTTCAGGTGCTCTTGCTGTCTTGCAATGTCCGTATGTAGACCAGTATATTACCTATTGAAAGGCAGCCTGCACCACCACTTAAAAGCTGATACCAACAAAATATGCCCGAAATGCAAACGAACGAGAGCTCAAGTTATACTGGCAAGGAAGTTGCTCAGTATATTGTCAAACTGAAACATCACACAGTAGTTTGGGTACCTGCTTCCCGGAACTATCGCACATAACAATATAGGGAAATAAACAGAGCCGTCATCCAATCGATGCCTCTGTTTTTAATGATTTCTCCAGTATGACTAATTTGGGCACGTGAAATGGAGCGCCTGTGGTGGCACCTTGAATCTTCCATGATCCCATCTGGACACATCTGTTGTAAATGATGACGAATAAACGACAAGAAGTAAAGGAATCAAACCGCAGGAGACACGAGATTTTAACGTGGAAACCCTCCAAATGTAGAAGGGAAAAAACCACGGGCGCCAGCCAACAAAACTTTACTATATGAGGTGTGTGTTTACAATGCCTATTGGCGGCTTACAAGAGGATGGTTTATTCATCAAGGGCAAAACTCTATTATATAGGCAGCTCACGTGACCGAGCTTGGTTGCGTTGCCGATGTGGGACTAAACTGTGCGCTCATGAGAGAAAAACACAGTACCCCTTGCTCCGGCCCAAACCTCTGGTGATGGGCCTCCGCTTCGCTCCGTCTGTGAATTTGGATCATGTCACAACAAACTCCACCTTGAGACAAATTCTCTTGCAGCATCTTCACTTCATCCTGAATCATCACGAAGAAAAAATACGACTGGTGCCAAATAGCCTCTTGAGCTATTTAACTAAACCAACTAAGCTTGAGCATAGCTCAAACTTAGCAACAGGAACAGGTTTAGTCATCATATCAGCTGGATTATCATGAGTATTGATCTTGCATACTTTCAGCTTACCTTCCTCAACCACATCTCGTACATAATGATACTTGATGTCAATATGCTTTGTCCTCTCATGGAACATCTGATCTTTGGTAAGGTAAATAGCACTTTGACTGTCACAATATAAATCAATGCAAGAAACAGCCCCAACCAGCTCAGAGTACAATCCGCTCAGCCAAATTAATTCTTTGCACGCCTCAGCAATAGCCATATATTCTGCCTCAGTAGTAGACAAAGCCACAACAGATTGCAAAGTGGCCTTCCAGCTCACAGCATAACTGCCAATAGTGAACACATAACCTGTGAGCGACCTTCGCCTATCAACATCAGCAGCAAAATCTGAATCAACATAGCCAATAAGTCCCTTCTCAGTTCTGCCAAACTTCAAACAAGAATCTGCAGTGCCTCTGAGGTACCTGAAAATCCACTGAACTGCCTTCCAATGTTCTTTACCAGGATTAGTCATATATCTACTAACCAGACTCATAGCATAAGATAAATCTGGACGAGAACAGACCATGACATACATCAAAGAACCAACAGCACTAGAATAAGGAACTCTAGACATGTACTCAGTATCCTGATCTGTACTAGCACACTGAGCAGCCGACAATTTGAAATGAGCTGCAATAGGAGTACTGACAGGCTTAGCATCATCCATGTTGAAACGCTGAAGAATTTTCTGAATATAATTCTGCTGACTAAGAAATAGCACACCAGATTTTCTATCTCTAGTAATTTCCATGCCCAAAATTTTCTTAGCAGCACCAAGATCTTTCATGTCAAATTCACTACTCAATAATTTCTTCAACTTAGCAATTTCGACTTTACTCTTGGCAGCAATCAACATATCATCAACATAAATGAGCAAATAAATAGGTGATCCATTAACATGCATGATATAGACACAGGTATCAAATTTAGACCTCTTAAAGCCGTGCGACAGCATAAATGAATCAAACCTTTTATTCCACTGACGAGGGGACTGTTTCAAACCATATAATGATCTCTTCAACTTGCACACAAAATTCTCCTTGCCTGGCACTATGAACCCTTCTGGCTGGTCCATGTATATATCCTCCTCAAGTTCACCATGCAGAAATGCAGTCCTCACATCTAATTGCTCGAGCTCAAGATCATGTGCAGCAACAATACTAAAGAATGTTCGAATGGAACTATGCTTTACCACAGGAGAGAAAACATCATTATAATCAACACCAGGAATTTGACTGTAGCCTTTCGCTACTAACCTTGCCTTATACCTTGGAGGCTCGCTTGGAGATAAACCCTCCTTTCTCTTAAAGATCCACTTGCAGCAGACTGTCTTCTTCTTCTTTGGCAATGGTACAACATACCATGTGTGATTCTTCTCAAGTGACTGCATCTCCTCATGCATAGCAGAAATCCACTTCTCTTTATCAGCACAATCAATGGCCTCAACATATGTGGTCGGCTCATGTGAATTCTCCACCTGTTCAGCACAACTCAAAGCATAATGGGTTAGATTACACTCATCAATGAGACGTTTAGGAGGTTCACAATTTCTCTTTGACTTGCGCTGAGCAATAGGTAAATCCTCCTCTAGCTGCAAATCAGGTGGTAAGTGCTTAACATCATCATGAGCCTCATCATCAACAGCTTGATTTTCCTGATCATCCACAGGCGGCTCCACCTGCTCGTCTGTATCATCATCCACATGCTCCACCTGCACGCTCATATGCTGCAGCCCTTTATTAAAATTATCTGGAACATGATCTGAGGACAAACTGTCATTAAACATCACAGATTCATTGAAAACAACACTCCTGCTCATGAAAGTCTTTTCAGTTTCGGGATTCCACAACTTATATCCTTTAACTCCCGAACCATAACCAAGAAAAAGACATTTAATAGCTCTAGGCTCCAATTTTCCATTATCAACATGAGCATAAGCAGTGCAGCCAAAAACTTTCAACTGTGAATAATCAGCGGGTGTGCCAGACCATACCTCAATAGGTGTTTTCTTATTAAGTGGAATAGAAGGCGACCTGTTTATCAAGTAGCATGCGGTGTTAGCTGCTTCAGCCCAAAAGCGCTTGCTCATCCGTGCATTGGACAACATGCAACGAGCCTTCGAGATGATGGTCCTGTTCATGCGCTCAGCCACACCGTTTTGCTGCGGAGTATACGGTATGGTGTGGTGCCTGACAATGCCTTCCTGCCTGCAATAATTATTAAATGCATCAGAACAAAATTCTCCACCATTATCAGTATGAAGCACCTTCACCTTCCTATCAGTTTGCCTTTCTATCATCACTTTCCAATCTTTAAAAGCAGCAAAAGTATCATATTTATTTTTCAGAAAATAAGGCCATACTTTTCTAGAGTAGTCATCAATAATAGTAAGCATGTAACGAGCACCACCATAAGAAGGCTTACGAGAAGGACCCCATAAGTCAGCATGTACATAATCAAGAGGACCTTTGGTGGTATGAACAGCAGTGTTGAACTTTACCCTTTTATGCTTCCCGAAAATACAATGCTCACAGAACTTCTTGCTACTCAAAATACAACCATCCAGTAGGTTTCTCTTCATCAATTCTGCCATACCAAGTTCACTCATATGTCCAAGACGCATATGCCAAAGGTTAATCTTACTAGGTTCAGCATTAGTAACAGCAGCAGCAGAAACAGAACCATGTAAAGTACTTCCTCTTAGGACATATAACTTTGCAGAATTCAGATCACCTACTAAACAAACAAGAGAACCTTTTGATACCTTTAAAACTCCGCCTGAACCGGAGTACTTGAATCCTTCTGCATCAAGTGTGCTGAGAGAAATCAGATTTCTGGTCATCCCTGGTATGTATCTCACATTCTGTAGCGTGCGTGTCATGCCATCATGAGCCTTGATTTGAACTGAGCCGATCCCCACAATGTCACACGGATTATCGTCTCCCATACGCACAACATCTCCTTTCTGCACAGGCTTAAACGAACTAAACCAATTTCTGTTAGTGCAGATATGAAACGAACATGCAGAATCAAGTATCCATTCATCATGACCAGAAACACAACCAACAAGAACAATCAGACAATCTCCTGAATCAGAAGTATTCCCAGCACCAGAAACAACAGAGGCATTACCATCCGAGTTATTTTTTCTATTCTCTTTGTTCTTAAGCTTCCAACACTCCTCAATAAAATGTGATTTCTTCTTGCAATACTTACATAACTTCTTGGGTGGTCTGGACTTAGAACGCCCTCTACTTTCTTGGCTCTTGTAACGATCATTACTTTCATTGGAAGATCTGTGCTCCGGTCTGCCTCTCACTTGCAAAGCATCGCCCTTGGACGACGACAATCCGTCAGGCTGCACCATGCCTTTCATCTTTTCCCTTGATTGGAGTGCCTCATAAACTTCCAAAACGGTTAGTTCATCATGGCTAATCAACAAGGTGTCACGGAAATTTGCAAAAGAGTTTGGCAGAGAACATAACAATAGGAGACCTAAGTCCTCATCATCATACTTAACCTCCATCGACGCTAGGTCAGAAACGATCTCCTTGAACACAGATATATGGCTCATCACTGAATCACCCTCCTTCATCTTGAGCGTGAACAGCTTCAACTTCATATGCATTTTACTGGTTAGATCCTTCGACATGCAGATCGATTCCAGTTTCAGCCAGAGTGCTGCAGCAGTCTGTTCCTGCAGACATTCTTGCAGAATATCATTAGACAGATAAAGCTGAATTAAAGAAAGAGCCTTACGATCCTTGCGCTTCTCCTCATCAGACCATTCGTTGGACGTCTTGCCACCAAACTTATCCAACGCCTCATCGAGATCATGAGTTTGCGCCAGAACAGCCCGCATCTTGACTTGCCACAGCGCGAACCTCGTCTTGTAATCCAACAGCGGTAGATCAAACTTCATCGTCGTCGACATCAAGGAAACCGAATATGAAACCGGCTCTGATACCACTTGTTGTAAATGATGACGAATAAACGACAAGAAGTAAAGGAATCAAACCGCAGGAGACACGAGATTTTAACGTGGAAACCCTCCCAATGTAGAAGGGAAAAAACCACGGGCGCCAGCCAGCAAAACTTTACTATATGAGGTGTGTGTTTACAACGCCTATTGGCGGCTTACAAGAGGATGATTTATTCATCAAGGGCAAAGCTCTATTATATAGACAGCTCACGTGACCGAGCTTGGTTGCGTTGCCGATGTGGGACTAAACTGCGCGCTCATGAGAGAAAAACACAGTACCCCTTGCTCCGGCCCAAACCTCTGGTGATGGGCCTCCGCTTCGCTCCGTCTGTGAATTTGGATCATATCACAAACAACATCTGGTCGATTTCTTGGGTGATGCTAAGCTTGGAGAGTATTGCAACCACATTTGCAAGAGACTGTCTACTCGATCAGAAGTGTTAACGAGATTATTTGAAGCTGCTGGTTGACTGACCAGAAGCAATCTATCTTGCAGTACCCCCTCTCCTAATCATTCACGTGAGAGGGTATTGAGAGGCATATTAGTGAACTAGATTATTGCTAGCAGCAGGTGGTAAGGCAAGCTCCAGTGTGATGAAAATTCGAACCATGAGTCGTGTGAATCGAACATTACACGTTGTGGCGATACACCGCTGTGTGTTAGAGCTAAAGTCGACCGCCAAACTCGCATGGAACCGTGAGAATAAAATAACTAGGTGCAGACCTGCATGTATGCTGCGATTGGTGGTGGGACATTAGTTAGAGAAAGATGTTGGTAGAAAAAGTTTCTTTCATATCTGTATAATTATTCGATGCCAACTTTGTGGGTGTGGCGAACTGTAATTCAATTCGGCTTGAGTAGATTGCAGGCGTCGAACAACCACTGGAGCTGTCCTAAGAACGTAAATTGTACAAAAGTTTCCTCGCAATATGCTCCTCAGCCTTTGACGTTGATCATATATGCAGCATACAAATCATCTTTGTTTACAAAATGGGATCAACTCGTAGGGCAGCTCCGTGGCTTGAATTCTACTTCCTCCATCCCAAATTACAATTCATTTTAGTTTGCTAGATACTTAGGCTTTACTATGTATCTAGATCTAAGTATATATCTAGTTTATATAAAAACAAATCGTATTAGGTGATAAGGGAGTACTAACAATAAAAGATTACAACCATACCTTTAGATTAATTTAGCTAGACACCATCTGTCTAACATACATTTATATATAGCCAATAGCCATGCGGCCCTGCGGAAACGACAAAGGGCCAAGCCCAAACTACATCTGTCTAACAATATGTAAGAATCTAGGAGAAAGGCGGCATTATTTCAGGAGCATGGAAGGTGGTAGGTTTCAGATGTGCTGTGATTGGAGTTGTTGCTATTGGTACGAGGAAGAAGGAAGCATGCAGGCAACCCACCGGAAAGCGATCCAAAGGAAGAGATGAGCAGAAAATGGCTGCGCGCGGAGAGCGCGAGCGACGCTGGGAAGCTATTGTACTACAAACAAGAAATAATAGGGCAAGAATTGCCCCATGCCCCCATCGTCATGTCTTACATCAGCATAGGGTCACGTACAGAGCCCCTGACAATGCTGACCATGGATCTGGCCTGGATGAACCAGTCAAAAGCAAACGACCCGGTACGCTAAACATTCAAATAAGATAAAATGAAAAAAAGGATACTAGCTTGGAGACTATATATAAAGCATGCACTTCGACGAAATGAATCGTTGCATCTTCTACTCTCTTCTACATTCTACTTCTCCCCTAACTCCACACTCCACAGCCGGAGCTCGATCCGAGCTCTATATCTCCATTTCACAATCCTTCCAAATGGAGCTGGAGCATTATTTTATTTCTCATCCTCCTCCTCATCATGCTACTTCCCCGCTACAGCCCTAGCCACGCTGTTCTCCTTCGACACGTCCGAAACGAAGCACGCGCAGCATCTCAACGACCTCGTCCAGCAGCACACGGACGCCGGCGAGAGCTCCGACTGGTCCTCTTCGTCCTCGTCCGCTTCTTCCGAGCCTTTCATGATATCGGCACCCACTGACCATGGTCACCGGCGGCGACGGCACGACACCTCGCCAGAACACAATAACCACGAGGCCTTCATCGGTGTACGCAAGCGGCCTTGGGGCAAGTTCGGCGCCGAGATCCGCGACACCACGCGCAGGGGAGCTCGCGTGTGGATCGGCACCTTCGACACCCCGGAGGCCGCCGCGCTCGCCTACGACCAGGCCGCTTTCGCCGCCCGCGGCGCCGACGCCGTCCTCAACTTCCCCGTCGAGCATGTCCGGCAGTCGCTCCGAACAATTGACGCCGCCGCCGCTGCCGGAGCGTCCCCTGTCCTCGCGTTGAAGCGCCATCACTCGAGGCGCTCGCGCAGGCGGAAGAGCACCCATGTCACAATCAAGAACCTGGAGCCAGTGACGGCTATGGTGGTGCCGGAGCCAGTGGCGGCGGCGCCCAGCCAGTGCAATGTGCTTGAGCTCGAGGACCTCGGCGCCGAGTACTTGGAGGAGCTCCTCCGGCTAACGTCAGAGGTGGAGTAACAACAGTTGACGGGGATTACAGTTTTCGATTGTTGTGTAGTACGTCGTCTGGCTAATCACTCATCACAAGAACTACACATGGATTAGCACAGCTAGAGCTATAGTCATGTCTCTATCGAGTGTCGATACCCAGTCACAACTGATTCTTTTTTCAGGTCCTAATCAATTCATTCTTTTATTGTTTTGTCAACAACTACGTGAAGCAATGTACAAATTCGACAGGGCCATAATATTTGGCCCATCAGCTTTCTTATAATTCTATTTTATTCACATTTTTCTTTCATTGTGTTGACGACAAAAATTGGAACGGCTGTGCAAACCGGTCTGACCGGTATGCACAAACCGGTCAGACCGGTTTAGGAACCTTCATCAAAATGCAAATTTGACTTCACCATTGCAAAGCTCTCGTCGAGACAATCAAGATGCATATGTGGAACGCCTAATTTGGACTCCGGATGAGAGAGTTACGACTTTGGGAAGATCTGCACCCGGGAAAACCGGTCTGACCGGTTTCCCAATCCGGTCAGACCGGTTTGGGTCTGAATTTGAGTAGGTTTAGGACTCTGAGTTTTATACCATATTGTAATTGACTCAACGGGGTAAGACCATCCCACCCTATAAATATAAAGGGCCAAAGGCTGATTGAGTATCATCCAATCGATCAAAAACACTTTCGTTTATCTTTTTACTTTTTCTCTTTGCCCTACTTTTCCAATCTACTATTTGCTGTTCCTCCTTCGTCTCTACGCCGATTAAGGGTGTCCTAGGTGGCCTGCCGACTGTAGGACAACCCTGCGTGTGTTGCCCTGACGAGATCCTGCCCGGGCGACATTCGAAGGTATACCGCCGGTTCACTCCGGCAAACCGGTCTAACCGCCCTGCATAGGCGGTCTGACCGCTTTGTGTTGAGGTGCTGCAGCAAGCCCCTCTACACACCGTTTGTTGGCCGTAACTTGTGCCAACAGATTTGGCGACTCCGCTGGGGATGAAGGTAGATCAATCGGCCGCCATGACCGCTAAACTACCTAAACCCGCTGAGGTTGATGCTGCAAATATTTCAAGGCTGAAAGTTGAACAAACGTCGGCTGAAGATCAGAAGGCACTCGCTGAAATCAGAAGAAAGATCCGTGAGTAGAAAGAGCGAGAGATCCAGGAGCTGGAAGATGAAGCTGCGAAGCAATACGTGTCGCACTTCACCATGGATCGACAAGGGAACGTCAAGAAAGACAAAGATGTTATCATCGACATTCCCACACTGAAGGTACAATCCAATGCTCCTCCTGAAATTAATTCAGAAATTGCAAATCTCATTGATGGAGCTGTTAGTGCTAGCTTTAATAATAAATTTGTTGCCATGAGTGAAAAATTTGAATCTACGATTAATTCTCATTTAGAACACTTAGAGGCCAAATTTGATAAACAATTTTCTGGTAAGTATGTTAATGGATCTACTTCTAATACCGAAAATTCTAAAGATAGTGCACCAGAGGATCTATCAAATTTGCATGTTCCAAAAATTCCCATTGGTTCATCACCAGTCCACCACATACATAGCCGGACTACCATTGGTACTTCAGCTGGTGGAGGGAATACAATGGCTGCTACTAATGCTATGATGTCGCATACGGTTGTGTATAATGAGACATCTACAAGTGCATATGTTTCTAATAGTTCGTTGCATCATATTCCTAATACATTGTCAAATCAAACAACAACATATAGCACACCACAACCCATTATAAATCGAACACCACATCCTGGATCAGCCAGACCTAGAACCGTTTCGGGGATGGAGGGATTTAGAGAAGAGATACTTGAAATATTTAGACAAACTTTTGATACAGAGCCTAAAACTAAGAATCGGTCGTATCTAAGACCGTATCCTGAGAATTATGAGTATATTTCATACCCACCCGGATTTAAAATACCAGAGTTTACTAAATTTAGTGGGAATGATGGTAGAAGTACATTAGAGCACATAGGCCAATTTACTATACAATGTGGTGAAGCTGCTTCTAATGATATTTGTAAAATGAGATTATTTCCTTTATCTCTATCGGGTGCTGCATTTACTTGTTTATTTCTTTGCCACCCAACTCAGTTTATACTTTTGCTAATATTGAAGATAAATTTCATGATTATTTCTTTAATGGTGAAACTGAGTTGAAATTGTCAAATCTTGTATCGGTTAAGCAAAAATCTAATGAATCTGTTTCTGAATATATTAGAAGATTTAGAGATGCTAGAAACCGATGCTATAGTTTGACAATTTCAGATAGAGATCTAGCTGATCTTGCTTATGCTGGTTTGCTTGATGTTCATAGAGAGAAGCTAGATGGTCAAGAATTCCTAGATGTGAGTCAGTTATTGCAAAAAGCTCTAGCTAATGAAAATCGACTTAAAGAATCTAGGAGTTCACAAAAAACCAATGACAAAAATAATCGTCCTATTTATTATGCATCTGATAATTCGGACGATGAGAGCAATAATGTTTATAGTACTGAATTTGTATGGTCAGCCAAAGACAAGCCTAGCACTTGTGAGTCTCTAAAGCCGGTCCGCAAGAATCGGCAAGAAGAAGTTAAATATACTTTTGATGTGGCTAAGTGTGATAGAATTTTTGATGAGTTGTTGAGAGCTGGAAAAATTAGAATAACTCATACTATGCCGCCATTAAAAGAGTTGAAGAAACGTGCTTATTGTAAATTTCATAATTGTTATTCTCATGCAACAAATGATTGCAATGTATTTCGGCGGCAAGTGCAATCGGCCATTAATGAAGGTCGTTTGACTTTTCATCCCATGCAGGTTGACACTAATCCTTTTCCTATGAATACCACTGAGATACGAAATCCTAAAGTGCTAATTCGGCCACATCAAGCCGAAAAGGCAGTTGGAAAAAATGTAATCATTGGAGATGATAGGCCTGCTGATTCAGAGGTGATAAAGGTGCAGAAAAAGGTCCCTCAAGTGCTTGGGGGGCAAGGCCAGACAAAGAAGACCGGTAGTACGTCAACCGGTCTGACCGGTTTCTCAGACCGGTCTGACCGGTTTCTCTAGAAAGGTTGAAGTACCCCAAGCACAAGAAAAAGGTGAAGCCGACCTTCGAGGAGCTTTTGGCCAAGTATAAGAAGAAGGGAGCAAGCCAAAAGCAAGGGAATCGGCCAGGTAAAGGTAAAAAATCAAAACATTAAAATGAATCTTGTTCTTGCAAATCTCAAGTGAATTAAAGTGAATTATGCTGCTGCACCTTATTCATATGTTAGACCGACCTCACCATGGTCCTGGTCATATCCTTTCTATTATTCACCTTCAGATTATAATAGTTTAGATATGCGTTCATATATGATTCAATATACCCCTACATATGTAAGTCATGGTTCAACGCAAAGACCGTTTATTGTTGACAATAATCTGGTCAGAAATACACCTATTGACTCTACAGGAGATGAGAAGGACAGTAAGAGAGATTCAAAATACTCACAGCCGAGGTGGTGTCCCTCAGGCTTATCTCATACTCAAAAAAGAAGATTGCAGCGGATACGTAAGCAAGAATCAATGGAGCAACAAGCAAAGGTCATACCAGCAAGATCAGCAATTATTAAGCAGGTATGGAGGCCAAAGCAAGTCGTTCCTTGAAGTAAAGGGCAAGTTTATGGCCGATAAAACAATTATCGCCCTTAGAGCAATATATGGGCGATGTACTGTTAATCATCGTCTTTAACCAATTTTGATCATTATAGATGTTTTCTGACATGCAAGCTTTGCCAGAAAACAGGGGGGCATATGTTGACGACCAAAATTGGCACGACTGTGCAAACCGGTTTGACCGGTATGCACAAACCGGTCAGACCGGTTTAGGAAACTTCATCAAAATGCACTTCACCATTGCAAAGCTCTCATCGAGACGATCAAGATGCATATGTGGAACGCCTAATTTGGACTCCGGATGAGAGAGTTACGACTTTGGGAAGATCTGCAATTTGAGTAGGTTTAGGACTCTGAGTTTTATACCATATTGTAATTGACTCAACGGGGTAAGACCATCCCACCCTATAAATATAAAGGGCCAAAGGCCGATTGAGTATCATCCAATCGATCAAAAACACTTTCGTTTATCTTTTTACTTTTTCTCTTTGCCCTACTTTTCCAATCTACTATTTGCTGTTCCTCCTTCGTCTCTACGTCGATTGAGGGCGTCCTAGGTGGCCTGCCGACTCTAGGACAACCCTGTGTGTGTTGCCCTGACGGGATCCTGCCCGGGCGACATTCGAAGGTATACCGCCGGTTCACTCCGGCAAACCGGTCTAACCGCCCTGCATAGGCGGTCTGACCGCTTTGTGTTGAGGTGCTGCAGCAAGCCCCTCTACGCACCGTTTGTTGGCCGTAACTTGTGCCAACACATTGTTTTTGTAATAAAACCACAAGAGTTGTTTACACCCATGGATTCTAAATGCTAGCACGAATAGTCATGGCTTACGTTCAGCTTATTCATTATTAGTGCAAAAGTACTTGATGAAACAATAAGATGTCTAGAAAAGAACACGTACCGTACCCTCATGAGAAATTGAAACAACACAAACACATTGGCCACATTTGCAAGTGGAGGCATCGGTGTATAACTTCCATGGTGTTAAAATAATGATCAACAATAAAAATCAGCAACAGTTCGATGGACACTTTAACAATTGACATGATGTATTTAACTTTCATGCATGAATGATCACAATAAGAAACCATTAGTGTGAAAATGTTTTTGTCATGTTACCTTTGATCATAGTGAAACAAGGAGGTTAATTAGGTAACAACACTAGGAATGATCCTTGGAATTCTGTCCATTTTGTTTTCAAATAGGCCAAGCAGCTGTTATAAATATCCTTAGCGAAATGATGTGATATTTCATCCTACCTAAAAAAACATCTCAAAACAAAGCTTGCCGACACACCTAAAAACTGTTTTTAAACCATTCACTTATATGTATACATGGCTACGTATATATGGCCACGTCATAATTCATTAATGCATAGCCTAGGAGTTCTGATTAAGACATGGAACCTGTGAGACATTCATAAGTTTTGAAATTTTCAGATTAATTGTAGAGCTATGGATGAACGTCCAGATGTGTCTAATTAATGTGAGAATTTTCTCTGTTTTAGTATGTATAGGTATTGATAATGATTTCCACGAAAAATAACGACACCATAAAGACTTTATTCAGCATATAACAAAAAAGGTGGAATGACACCAGCAAAAAGCAGTGCATCCTGTATTAGAATATTATTCTCATAGACATTCAATAGGTTTGGACTTCATGTTCAGGTGCTCTTCCATTGTCCATATGTAGAGTATATTATCTATTAATGAAGGTAGCCGGTGCCATCACTTAGCGTTATATTGACGTACATGTACATCTCTTCTTTATTTTGATGCTATTAGACAACTGTGGCCACAACGCAAACCCACGATAGCTCAACTAATACTAGCTAGCAAGGAAGCTGCAACTTAATTATATTGCCTGAAAGAAACAAACAATACTAGCTTATTGGTAATTTGAGAACCAACTTCCGGGAAGGTATCGCACGCAACATTTGTAGGGAAAGAAATCAAAGCCATCCATTCTATGTCTTATTCTAATTTATTTATTCCAATCTAATTAATATGCAAACCAAGAGAATTAAAATAAACACAGGAACTTCTAAAGTATCACGTACACTACGTCAAAAACTAAAAAAGAAGACACCTCTCTAAGTGACACGAAACTGTCGCACGTCTCTAATGTGATATCAGTGACGGGTAGACACGAAATGCGTCACTAATAATTTAGTGCCGACTCGAAAGGAGCCTGGAGCATACATATCAGAGACTCGTTTTCACAATACGTGTCACTGCTATTGTAGCAGTGACGTCTCTTGTTGACACGCGTCTCCGATTTGTGGCTCATCTAGAGACGGGTATTGACTGAGTGTATATTGGAGTCACGTTTCGACAAACCGCGTCGCCAACAGTAATCGACGTAGTGACGTGTTTTGAACATTCGCGTCTCTGGTAACCCGTTTCGGGCCCAAAACCTTTATCAAATCCCGATAAAAACAGAGAGTTCGCGTCCACCTTCCTTCTTCGACCCTCTCTCTCCTCGCGCTTTCTCTTCCGCATCCGCATCTCAAGCCCGATGTCTCGACGAGCTCCTCCTCCACCATGTGTCGCGGCCACCGCCGGTACAGGATCCTCCGCGGGTGTCGCCGGCTAGATGGGATCCTCCCCGTGCACCACCGCTGGGACCGGATCCCGCGGGCGCCGCCGCCAGGACGGGATCCTCCGCGGCCGCCGCCGGGACGGGATCCTTCGTGCGCCGCGCCGCCGGCGACGGGATACTCTCGTGCGCCACAAGTTGGGTATTAACCCTAGCACGGGTCACCGCCTTCCTCAACTCCTCCGCCGAGATACACGGTGGCACTGGTACCCTCATCGCGGGGTCTGTTGGCACTCCTTACGGCCTACAGATAAATCCGCAAGCGGACGGATACCGATGTAGCTTTCACCCGGGATTATTCCAAGGTATCGATTTCCACGGAGAACGAGAAGTGGACTGATTCTAAACTAAGTTGTCCTAGGTAGATGGAATGGAGTGAATGGTATGGATGAGGTGGATGACAACAACAAAGAGAGAAGAGGAGTGATAGGAGGGTAGAGAGGGTACGAGTCTGGTAGAGGTATTCTACTGATTGATCGAGCAGATCAGAGGATACAGATAGATACTTGCTTCGGGACAAGGGAACCGGTGGACACACAGAAAGGGATGAGAAGGGGTGCCACTATTTCCCAACTGGGGAATCCTACGGACCGGAACTAACGTGATGGGCTACAAAGACCGGAAGGGCTGTCACCACCTTACGGCTACCACCTCCGTTGCGACGGGAATAAACTAAGTTAGTCTCAAGTATAGGCACCACGCCTACACTAGTCAACTAATACTTATCTCCTATAGAAAGATAAGCACCCAAGCTAAGCAACCAGTATACAGTTATACCAATCAACTAAGCATTGAACGAAGAACCAGCAAGCATATAAAAGTAAGAACTGAATGCTCAATAAATCAGAGAGAGATACAAGAGTTACCAGACATGACCCAGATGTTACTCGAAGTGAAGCCGCATCCGTAGAGGTACAGCGGGAAGAGGGGCCGACACTTCGGCTCCTCTCCGGGACGCTCACCTCTCCTCTCACCCTATCTCTACTGATACAAGTGGAGAACTAATAGTGCTTCGCCTGTACTCTACTCTTGTGTTGTGTCTTGCAGGTGACCGGGGGCCTCAATTTATAGCAAGTGATGGCGGTTATGGGTGGAGTAACCGCCAAGGGACCCTGGGGTCGGTTCCGGCCAGTTCGGGCGAACGGATTGGTTTGGCCGAACTGACCTGTTCGGCCGAACCATCCGATCCACCGCCTCAGCTCCCCAAGGGCTAGGATTGGTTCTGGAGAGGCGGTTGCGTCATGGGGGCGGTTCGGCCGAAGGCCCCAGTTCGGCCGAACTGGGCCTGGCCTCTGGCCGGCCTCCCCAGCACCGCCTCTGCCTGGTGGGCCCCTTGGGCAGGCCTCTGGTGCTTGGCTTCTTGTTGTTCTGGTCTGAGATGACATGGCGGAGGTCCGGGATGAGTTGACGGTCGTCCACGCGTCATGAGGTGTCAATTCTTGGTCGTCGGTGATGTGGACGGCTTCCGATGTCGTGTACGGCTAAGGGGGGTAATCGGCCGAATCGTGTCGTTCGGCCGAAACGGTCATTTCCGATCCCTATAGCACGTATTTCTCCATTTTGTACCTGCACAATGGACAATCACCAAAACTCGTGGAAATAGTCAGTGATATGCCCTATAGCTATGGTGTGTGTCTCCATTGTGTTTGTTTTATACTCGGTTGGGGGTCGGAAATCAGTCTGTAACGACCGCCAACAAGCTCCCCCAAACTTAGATCTTTGCTCGTCCCGATTAAAGAAATTAAAACATGAGCAAGACTAAAGTAAGGGTTCTTTCATGACATAAATATTGCATATTGAGTATTCCAAACTTTTCTCCATACCTGTTTTGTAGTGGCTAGTCCCTGAGTCTTGGGTGGTTGATGGTCGGAACGGCTCTTACAACAAGATCCTCTTGCTCATCCTGCATTCGGGGTTTTCTAGTTTTCACAAATAACTGACCCTTGTCCCTTCATCCCATTTCTCTCTGGGGTCACTCCTTTTTACTCACTCACTCTCTTTTATATTTGTCTTTGTCTCTCAGGTGGTGGCCTTGTCATGTCATGCATTCTTATCGAGCTGAAGATTGGTTCCTAGAGTGTTCATCATTGCCCTTGGTCAGTTCCAAGTTTAAGGATGCAGAGTTCATGTCGGTCCTCAGCCTCGTTACCCCTTTTTTTTCTTTTCTCTAACCTTTTTGGGAATTTTCTTTTTCTTTCTTCTCTTTTTTTTCATTTGGACTTTCACGAGTCCTTTATTTTTCAGGGCATCACTGAGGCATGAGGGCTTCTACTATACTCTGATGATGATTTGCTTGCAACGGATTTGAGGCAATGTGACCATCTCTTGGGGACTCAAAATTCGACAAGACATCACACTAGCCAAGACAAGTCTCAGGAGTAAACTCTCAAGTATATGTGTAAATTGGAAGTAGTATTTGTGGACATGATGAAGGAGTAGGGTGCAATTTTATATTTTCAAAATGTAAATTCTCCCGAATGAAACAATGCACAATTGGTTTGTTTTATCGAGACATATCACAATCATCAACAACCTAGATCAAGGGGTTCCTATCATGAGAAATTTTTGCAGGTCAAAGGTACTTAGTTTGAAATAAACAAGAGGCAAAAAATTCATGGCATGAAAGATTTAACCGAGTTCGTTTCGTTTATGTGATGCATGCATAGTTCAAAATTTTTTTCGAAACGTGACAACACAGGAAAAAAATGGACAGAGGGAAAAAGTGCAAACCAGCGTGCAGGTGCGCGAAGGGGGGCAGCCGGCCTGGTTCGGCCGAACTGGCCAGTTCGCCCGAACCACCTGGTTCGGCCGAACTGGCCCTCGTGCGCTCCCTCGGTCCTTGGTGCTTCAGAAAGGTCCCTGTGCTCGTGTGTCTTCTCTGTTAGTCATGGCAGTCTCCGGTTGGCTCAAATGCACCAACCGGAGCAACAACTTTTATTCTTTTCTTGCAAACAATTCTATCTTTATTTATTTATCGAACTATGATTGGAAACAAATATTTGGAGGGGAAATTTCAGAGCACCCTAAACATTGATCTAAACAAATAAATGAATCAAGCAACTAGCAAACCAAACTAAACTAACGGTGCTCTATCTAAAAACGGGACGCCGCGGGACACTACCCTGAAGGCGGTCCATAGAGATCTTCGTGTCCCGTGGCCTTGAAAAGCCTCTTGAGCTTTGCGCACAGGGCCTTGCGGAGGAGTTCCATCTTGTCCTCCCATTCCATTCGTGCGAGCTCGCCCTCCGCCACCTTCTCATCCAGGTGGTTGATCCTCTGCTTCGCCAGTGCCAGTTCCTCCTTCAGGCTCTCCACGGTGGGCGGCTTCTATTCCTCTTCTTCATTGTCCTCCTCATCGGAGAACGCCATGTCCCCGGGCAGCCCTTTGATGGATGGGGGCTGCTTGTGGCGCCGGACTCTGGCGTGGCGCCGTGGCAGAGAGGATTGGGATGAGTCTGTCAGCCCCAGCTCGTTCCGGTTGAGCGGCGGGACGAGGACTTTTCCGTACCCTCCTCCCGGGATGCGTTCTCCCTTGACGACGAAACGCGGTGGGCTTTCCGGCGTGTAGTCCGGCTCCTCCTCGGCCTTCTCCTTGGGCAGCAACAACACCAAGTCCGACACCCTCGAGGAGGATATTGACCTTGGGCGTAGCTGCCCTATGTTTGGCCTCGGTGATGGCGAACGAGGCGGCTTCTTGATCCCTTTTAGTGGGGCGAGGAGCTCGTTGAGTGCTGAGCGGTGAGGGGAGTTGCCGCGCCTCACCGGGCTACGTCCCGACGTCCTCCCCCGGTGCACGTCTCCCGCTGCGTCGACGTCGGAGATGCGGAAGGCGTGCTCCTGCCGGGAGGAGTTGCCGTTCCGGCTACTGCTGCTCGAGCCCTGAGTCGATGATGCGCCCTTGGAGGAAAAGGAGGCCATGGTGGCTGTGTTCTATGGGATGGAGTTGGCTTAGATGAGATGGGAAACGTCGACAGAGAGCCGCTGTTGTTGTCGGAGATTTCAGATCGGAAAAACGGAGTTTCCCGGCGATTCCCTCGCGACTCTCGGGATATCTCTAACTGCAGATGTATCTGGACAAGCATATCTATTCCTGGGGCCTGGGAGGCCAATTCGCCCGAACCAGCTGGTTCGGCCGAACTGGGCCTGTTCGCCCGAACAGGTCCCAGGGCCCACAGGTGCGTGGCCCGTGTCGTGGTTCGAAGTTTTGGTCATGGGAGATTCGGGTCAAGGTGGTTTTCAAGGTTCAGGAGGTTTTGTCCTAGAAGGATTTGAAGATGATGGATTCGGGCCGGGGTTCTATGGACAGGGTTCAGAGTTCTATGAACTCGACGACGTCTAATTCGTCGAGTGGCGGAGGTTCAGGTTCTAGGAAAATCTTCAACCGCTGTCCGTTAACCTTGAAGGTGTTTTCGTCCTCGCTTTGCAAAGTGACGGCCCCATGAGATGCAGCATTGATTACTGTGAATGGGCCGTCCCACTTGCTCCTCAACTTCCCGTGACCGAAAAGTTTGACACGGGAGTTGAAGACGAGAACCTTGTCTCCCGGCTTGAACGTTTTGACCTTGATTCTCTTATCATGCCACATCTCTTGGTCCGTTCTTTGTATAGCCGGGAGCTGTGGTATGCTCTCTCCCTCATCTCGTCTAGCTCGGCCAGCTGGATCTTCTGTTTGAGGCCGGCAGCTGGAAGGTCCATACTCCACTTCCTAATGGCCCAGTGAGCTCTAAACTCCATTTCTACAGGTAAATGACAGGTTTTGCCATAGACTAGTTGATATGGGGTCATGCCTATGGGCGTCTTATAGGCCGTGCGGTAAGCCCAGAGTGCATTTGGAAGTTTATCCTTCCATTGCTTGCCCATCTCATTTACGGTCTTTTGCAGAATGTTTTTGATTTGCTTATTCGAAGTTTCTGCTTGACCGCTAGTTTGGGGGTGATAGGGTGTGGCTACGTTATGTTGCACCCCCAAACTTGAGAGATACTTACGGAAGGCTGAATCTATGAAGTGGGAGCCACCATCACTAATGACTATTCTAGGAACGCCAAAAAGGGGGAATATAACCTCATGAAACATTCGTCTCGCGTTCCTAGAGTCAGCAGCTAAGCAAGGCAAGGCTTCTACCCACTTAGAGACGTAGTCCACTACTACTAGGATGAATTGACAACCCTCGGAGTTTGGGAAGGGACCCATGAAGTCTACACCCCAGACATCGAAGATTTCTACTTGAAGATTGCTAGTGAGTGGCATTGCGTCTCTAGTATTGATGTTCCCATGTTTCTGGCAGCGGGGGCACCGCATGACAAATGCTCTCGCATCCTCATACATGCTGGGCCAGTAAAAATCACACTGCCAGACTTTAGCATTGGTCCGGAATGCACCGTAGTGTCCTCCGTACGGGGCTGCGTAGCATCTCTCCAGGATTTTATAAGCCTCATGTGTGGGTACGCACCTTCTGAGGAGTCCGTCGCTACAAATCCTAAAGAGGTACGGGTCGTCCCAAAGGTGTAGTCGGATCTCATAGGCTAGTCGTTTCCTATTCTCTCCAGGGGGGACATAACCCATTACCATGTAGTTTACTATGTTGGCATACCACGGATCACCAGTGGTGACCTTAAGGAGGGTGTCATCCCGTAAGTAGTCGTCGATTGGGAGATCGGACGGGACTTGCATCCGGGACAAATGGTCAGCCACTGAGTTCTCTACTCCTTTCTTATCTTTATCTCAATGTCAAATTCTTGGAGTAGAAGAATCCAGCGGATGAGTCTCGATTTTGCATCCTTTTTGGTCAGAAGGTACTTCAGAGCAGCGTGATCTGAATAGACTATAACCTTGGCCCCGACTAGGTAGGACCGGAATTTGTCTATAGCGAATACGACTGCTAAGAGCTCCTTCTCCGTGGTTGCGTAGTTGAGCTGGGGGCCAGTGAGCGTTTTGCTAGCATACGAGATAGCATAATGCTTCTTGTCCTTAGTTTGGCCCAACACAGCTCCTACAGCATAGTCGCTCGCATCGCACATGATTTCGAATGGGATGCTCCAGTCGGGAGGCTGGATGATGGGAGCGGAGATGAGTGCCTTTTTGAGGGTGTGAAATGCGGCATAGCACTCCTCATCGAAAACGAAGGGGACATCTTTGGCTAAGAGATTGGTCAAGGGCCGAGATATCTGGGAGAAGTTTTTGATGAAACGCCTATAGAATCCGGCATGGCCAAGGAAGCTACGGATCCCCTTGACGTTTGTGGGAGGTGGAAGTTGCTCAATCACTTCTATCTTCGCTTTGTCTACTTCGATCCCACGTTCCGACACCCTATGTCCTAGGACAATCCCCTCTCGCACCATAAAATGGCACTTTTCCCAGTTCAAAACAAGGTGTTTCTCTTCACACCTCTGGAGGACCTTGTCCAGATTTTTCAGAAAGTCGGTAAAGGTCTTTCCGTAAACTGAGAAATCGTCCATGAACACTTCCATAATCTCCTCAATCATATCGGAGAAGATAGACATCATGCAATGTTGAAAAGAGGCAGGTGCGTTACATAACCCGAAGGACATTCGCCGGTAGGCGTACGTCCCGTAGGGGCATGTGAACGTGGTTTTACTCTGGTCTTCTGGGTGGATAGGAATTTGGTGGTACCCAGAGTAACCGTCAAGGAAGCAGAAGAAAGAGTGTTTGGCTAACCGTTCAAGCATTTCGTCTATGAACGGAAGGGGGAAATGGTCTTTCTTGGTGGCCTTATTGAGTCGACGATAGTCGATGCACATACGCCAACCAGTAACAGTGCGCTGAGGGATGAGCTCATTTTTGTCATTGCGCACTACCGTCATTCCTCCCTTCTTAGGAACGACTTGAACGGGACTAACCCATTCACTATTGGGGACATGGTAGATGATCCCCGCGTGAAGGAGTTTGAGAACTTCTTTTTTCACGACCTCTCTCATGGCATTATTTAACTGTCGTTGAGGTTCCCGAGACGGTGTTGCTTCAGAATCGATTGGGATGCGATGAGTGCAAAGATTTGGGCTAATCCCTTTCAGGTCTTGGAGAGAATATCCTAAGACCGATCGATTTTTCTCCAGGATAGTGATGAGTTGCTGGGTTTCTACCTCGGAGAGTTTATCACTAATGATCACTGGAGTTTGCTTATCCCCAAAGAGGAAAGCATACCTATGTCCAGGCGGAAGAGGTTTGAGCTCGATTGGAGATGGTTTTGGAGTTTCGTTTGTATCAAGCTCAATCGGAGGATGAGTTTCCTCCTCCTCCGTAAAGAATGGAATATCCTCTTCTGGAATAGGTTGTTCGAGGTCTAACGGGTCGGGATCGGGGTCTGCCTCTATTGGAGTATTCAAAGATTGGGCATAGGAGACAGGGATAAGTTCTTTGCCGATCCTAAGCTCTACTAGCTGGTTTATTGGTGTTTTTTCCAGAATCTTCAAGATTGGCCTGCCTATGAAGATGGGATGTGTGGTAGTGCTAGGTAGGTCGAAGATGTGAAAATCCATGAAGAGTTCAGGATCGTTGACCTTAACGGGTGTGACCCGTAAGATCCCCAAACAGTCCAGGATTCTTCCTGAAGTAAACTTAAGTCGTTTTTGAGAAAACGACCATGAGTTATCAGGGAATTCGGTTCGCACCAAAGAGCTAGAGATTATGTTGATTCCGAGGTTCGGGTCGTACCCAATTTCTCGGTCAAGGCCTATGATCTCACAGAATATCCTTTTGGTTTTTCTGGGCATCTTGACCAC
Organism: Echinochloa phyllopogon; assembly: GCA_033239725.1. Taxonomy (NCBI): domain Eukaryota; kingdom Viridiplantae; phylum Streptophyta; class Magnoliopsida; order Poales; family Poaceae; genus Echinochloa; species Echinochloa phyllopogon. The sequence goes on from BTCW01000008.1 coordinate 12,197,059, forward strand.
CTCGGTCGAGGCTTCGGCCTCATCTAACCACTCCCGACTCATGATAGCAGAGAGACGTCCCAGGTACTCCCGCTGGTATTCCAATTCTTCTTTGTCGGGGGCCTGATCCTTTTGCTCTACACATCGTTCCCGTGGGAAACTTGTTGCACTCCCGATGTCTTCGAATAGATCATCATCAAAATCATAAAGAGTGTTGTAGAGTGAATCATAATGGTCTGGGCTAGAATATGGTTGTGGTTCGAAATGAGCTTCAGGTTCTGATGGACTGGAAGAGCTAATGGATTTGGATTGGACTGGTATTGGCTCTTTAGGTTCAGGTTCAGACTGCTTCTCTTCTTCATCGGGGAGTTCATCATAGATTCCAGTGTAGGGGGTGTTGTCTAGGATACGGTCCAGGACTACCCTCGCTTCACTAGGGACCAAATGAAAGAACGACCCTCAGAAGCAGAGTCCAAGAAAGTGGTGGCTACGGGACAGAGGCTAAGGCTGAAGTGTTGTAAAACAACAGGTTCTGGTAGGCTTAGGTCCGGTCCTGAGGCCAGTATTTGCTTGAAACGAGCCCAGGCAGCTCCTAACGATTCTCCCTTTAATTGCTTAAAGTTAATGATTTCCGCTCGGAGACTGGCTACCTTGGAGACTAGGAAGAAGTTTAGGCAGAATTTTTCCTTGAGAACTTCCCAGCTCCCGTCCATAGTACTGACAGCCAGAGAGTACCATTTCTTTGCTCCTCCCGCTAGTGAAAATGGGAATAGCTTCCATTTCAGTGTCTCTTGTGTCATGCCCGCAATGGTCAGGCATGAGCAGAGTTGCTCAAACTCGCGCAAATGCGCGTATGGACTCTCGGCCTTCGTTCCTGAGAACGATTGCTCACGAACCATGGCTATGAAGCTGGGACGTAGCTCATAGCCGGGTGTGGATATGGGATGTGATGATGGTGGTGGCTCCAAACAATCGCCCGTTGGAGCCGAGTGTTGGCGTAAGGTGAGGGTGGAATTCATATGGTGGATGGTGGTGGGGTACACGGACAACTTGGGTTCGGAATCAGAACAGCTACCGTTCCCCGGCAACGGCGCCAGAAAGCTTGTTGGCACTCCTTACGACCTACAGATAAATCCGCAAGCGGACGGATACCGATGTAGCTTTCACCCGGGAGTATTCCAAGGTATCGATTTCCACGGAGAACGAGAAGTGGACTGATTCTAAACTAAGTTGTCCTAGGTAGATGGAATGGAGTGAATGGTATGGATGAGGTGGATGACAACAACAAAGAGAGAAGAGGAATGATAGGAGGGTAGAGAGGGTACGAGTCTGGTAGAGGTATTCTACTGATTGATCGAGCAGATCAGAGGATACAGATAGATACTTGCTTCGGGACAAGGGAACCGGTGGACACACAGAAACGGATGAGAAGGGGTGCCACTATTTCCCAACTGGGGAATCCTACGGACCGGAACTAACGTGATGGGCTACAAAGACCGGAAGGGCTGTCACCACCTTACGGCTACCACCTCCGTTGCGACGGGAATAAACTAAGTTAGTCTCAAGTATAGGCACCACGCCTACACTAGTCAACTAATACTTATCTCCTATAGAAAGATAAGCACCCAAGCTAAGCAACCAGTATACAGTTATACCAATCAACTAAGCATTGAACGAAGAACCAGCAAGCATATAAAAGTAAGAACTGAATGCTCAATAAATCAGAGAGAGATACAAGAGTTACCAGACACGACCCAGATGTTGCTCGAAGTGAAGCCGCATCCGTAGAGGTACAGCGGGAAGAGGGGCCGACACTTCGGCTCCTCTCCGGGACGCTCACCTCTCCTCTCTCCCTATCTCTACTGATACAAGTGGAGAACTAACAGTGCTTCGCCTGTACTCTACTCTTGTGTTGTGTCTTGCAGGTGATCGGGGGCCTCAATTTATAGCAATTGATGGCGGTTATGGGTGGAGTAACCGCCAAGGGACCCTGGGGTCGGTTCCGGCCAGTTCGGGCGAATGGATTGGTTTGGCCGAACCGACCTGTTCGGCCGAACCATCCGATCCACCGCCTCAGCTCCCCAAGGGCTAGGATTGGCCCTGGAGAGGCGGTTGCGTCATGGGGGCGGTTCGGCCGAAGGCCCCAGTTCGGCTGAACTGGGCCTGGCCTCTGGCCGGCCTCCCCAGCACCGCCTCTGCCTGGTGGGCCCCTTGGGCAGGCCTCTGGTGCTTGGCTTCTTGTTGTTCTGGTCCGAGATGACATGGCGGAGGTCCGGGATGAGTTGACAGTCGTCCACGCGTCATGAGGTGTCAATTCTTGGTCGTCGGTGATGTGGACGGCTTCCGATGTCGTGTACGGCTAAGGGGGGTAATCGGCCGAATCGTGTCGTTCGGCCGAAACGGTCATTTCCGATCCCTATAGCACGTATTTCTCCTTTTTGTACCTGCACAATGGACGATCACCAAAACTCGTGGAAATAGTCAGTGATAAGCCCTATAGCTATGGTGTGTGTCTCCATTGTGTTTGTTTTATACTCGGTTGGGGGTCGGAAATCGGTCTGTAACGACCGCTAACAGGGTCCATGGGGGGCTTGGTCCGCAGAGATCCATAACAGCGATGGGATCCAAGGTGTGTGCGCTACGCGGCGACCGGGGTCTTGGCGCACGGGCTACCGAGACCGAGATGCACGGCAAACAATGCAATCGTGAGCCTTTTTGCCCTTTCTTACCATCGGTCAAGTTTCTCGTGCCTGCTCCTGTTCTGTTCTCATTGAAATTCATGCTCCCCGATGTGCTGTTATATTATTCTGCATATGCGCTATGAGGATATGATAGAAATTTCTTACTACATAGCCTCATTGCTACGTTGAGCTGCGACAGATAAGCACATAGTATGGAAATGGGTATGGATGTGTTAACACTGTCACCAAACCACATCAACAATTACCTTTTCTGTTTGGCAAAGGAGAGGTGTGTAGCTAATAACAGATCCTAGCCTGTGAATCTAAAACTGTACTGAACCATCTGACTCCATCCATCTGCATGATCCATCTGACTGAATTCAATTTGGATCAATCTCAAGTCCGGTCCAGTACAACATTCAGATTATGTTAAGTATTCATCCTATGGATAATTAATTTTTGTTTTATAGACTGACTAAGTTAGTGGTGCATCCTTAATTCATATCATGAGATCAATGTACAACTTGCATGGTTCTTAATTTTTTTTATGTTTCTGCTTCCATCCATCTGCTGGTCGCCTTGCATGAACCAGTCAAACTGATTCTTCTGGACAGAATAGTGCTAGTGCTAACTTCCTGCTCACTACTGTTCTGTTTGTATTGTTTATTCAGGTCAGCCCTGAACTGTATGGACACAACAACCCAAGATTGTTCGTGAACTGCATGGTAAGTTCCTAGAATCTACACTAAACCAACCTTGTAGTACCATGCATTGAAACTTGTTTTTTTGGCGATCTACCTCGCACTGAAACTATATGCAAAGCTTAACACCAAAGTAAAAGTGCAATGGCATATCTCTGGTGCCTTTAAAAAAATGAACGGTGGTAGTTTTGACCATTTGATGCTGCCATACATAGGTTGAGCTTCCTTGTGCTGTTGCTGACTTGCTGGCGAAGACAAACTGTATGAATTATTGTCATAACATCTTGGTAAATTTCCGCTCTGCCTCTACTTAAATTCTGTGTTCGGTTATATATTGCATGGACACTATGGTATTCTTTTAAACACATTGCCATTATTTGACTAGATTTGAGTTCATTTATTGTAATGCACCACACCAGCTAGCTTTTTCGTCAAACTGCATGATTTTTTATAGTTTTAGTTCAGTTCAGTCCAGGTGCTGCAGCATGGGCGGAATATGGCAGTCTGCTTTTCAATTATCTGTCTTTCTATACACTTAATAACAAGAATTCATTTAATGTACCTCATGTTGTTCAATTGATTTATCGGTCCCTACTTTGCTTGTACCACAATACTTGTCATGACTGTAATGTCTCTTCTTAACTATGGTCTTGTTGCACTGAATTGATGCTAATGCAAGTTGTGGTCTAAACCACACCTGTTTTCCAAATGTTTTGTCTTCTTAGATGTTTGTGATTTCCATGCTAAAATGTCTGAGGAGAGTTAATTTAATAGTATCTTGTATCATCTCCCAGGTCCTGATCCGTGTTGCTATGGAGACGAAGCTGTGCTGGTGCTCACAATCACAGGCTGCTGGTGTCTCGAGGTCAAACATGCTTATGCCTCTGCTTTTTAGGCACTCAAAGTTCTGCAGAGGAAAATTCCTAAGTACATTACGTTGTCAAGTCCGAGCCTCACTGCTGGTTGAGTTTATTTGCAATCCATGCTCTCTCTGAATCGTACTTAAAAATTTCAGATTCAGTCAATCTCAGTTGCTGTCAGCTGTTACTTTGCTGTAATTGATGTATTGAACTATGAATAAACTAAGGGAACTGGTGTCCTTTTGAATCTGTGACTTTATGTGAATGTGGTTTTGCATGTTATGTGTGTATGCCTTGTGGTGGACGGATTCTTGTACCAGATGAATGCCTATTGTGTATGTAATGCAGGAAACTAGCTCTCCTTTCTGTGGCTAGCCGCAGCAGCCATATTTTTTTTGGATTTTGATGAAACTTAGTGACGGTTCTTGCCTATTCGTGTCTCTGTGAATGCCTCATTGGTGACGTGCTTTAAAAATTTTGCATCTGTATTCAACACAATTAGAGACGTTGGTTACCAATGTGCGTCACTTGTATCAGTTAGCAGTGACGGGTCCCAACAGATTCGTGTCTCCAATGACATATATTAGAGACGTTGGTTATTGTTGTGCGTCACTTGTATCGGTTAGCAGTAACGGGTCCAACAGATTCGCGTCTCCTATAAGCCATATTAGAGACGTGGATTGATAGAACCGCGTCTCTGATATCCCATATCAGAGACGGGGATTTTTGCATCACCAATCTTATCATAATCAGAGACGCAAATTAGAGACGTAAATTTTTTCCGTCACTAGTTTCTATGTAGACCCGTCTCTGATATCAAGTTTTGACGTAGTGGTACTAACTGGACAGGAGAAACAGTGGACCGGAAAGGATCAGCATGGAGAGTGGTGCAATCACATATATATGCAAGAGATTTTCTCATAAGTGTCCATGAGATTGTTTCAATCAGCAGGACTAGCTACGAGTAGGCGACCTAATCAATATTGGCAACTACGCTCCATACGTCTGTGCGGAAAAAATTTAAGTGCCAGGGCCCAAACTATTATAGTCTAGAGATAAATATAGGAGAAAGGCATTGCAGGAGCATCGAAGGTGGGCAGGTTGCAGGTTTTCTAAGCTAGATAACTATGGTGTGCTCTGATTGTAGTTGTTTGGTCCGAGGAAGAAGCAAGCTGGCAGGCAACACACCAGAAAGCGGTCCAAATGGAAGAGAAGAACAGAAAATGGCTGCGGAAAGCGCGAGCGACGCTGGGGAAGCATGTCGTATTGGCTTGTCTTATGTGTGGCTAGCGTGGTCACGTACATAGCCCTCCGATTTTCCTGACCGTGGATATATTCGGCCCTTGAACCTGAACCAATCAAATGCAAACGCCACCGGGCCGTGAGACCACCAACGCTAAACATTAAAATAGAAAGAATAAAATATATGAGTGATCCCTAAATTTAAATCAAGGTATCATCTGGGTCCCTATACTCTTAAAATGCATTCTCATACCACTGAACATGTCTCCAAATGTCATTTGGGTCCCTAAACTATCAAAACTATCCATATCCGTAAACTCCAAAAAATATATTTTTCATAAACACATCATGGCCTCCTGTGTATCATCACTGGTCCAAACACGCGATAAGATGAAGATTTCTCCTGATTCTCGCACTAGGTCTCTCCTTTATTTGCCGCATTATGAGAGTTTGGGTACTCGGATAACACATTGGAACAAGTTTGAGTCTTCAAAATATATATTGAAAGATCGGGGACCTAGATGGCACAACTGGACAAGTTCAGAGATCCAAAAATGTATTTTCAGAGTTTATATGGACCTAAATGACATCGCATGACAAGTTTAGGGACCGCTCGTGTATTTTACTCAAATATGTAAAAGGGAAAAGAGATACTCCCTCCATTCATCTATCCAAGGCCCATATTTTCGTGGCTCAAAGACCAAACAACTGGACTTGTCACGGTTCGTTAAACCCCATCCATGATTTTCTCGTCATTACTCCTTCGATCCCTCCCCTGCGTGTGTTGATCAGCTGTGGCTGGGAGAAAATTTGCCCCCTCTATTAACCAACGCGTCTGCAAAATAAAAAGAGAAGCCAGGAGTAGCGGATCCGACGTGTGCTGCGCTCGTTCACTACCAGAAAGCCAAGTTTACTGCCTCTCGTACCCGTGCAAAACCACTGAGTCTCTTCAGGGTTGGGATGTTGTGTACAAGATATCACCATACGGTAAACTACCGGTCCCAAACAATGAAGATTAATTATATCATTTTCAGTGAAGGAAATATAGCTATAAAGGCACTGGGTCATAAGTTTAAAATGCTTCAGCGTCTGTAATAATCAAAATGAATATATTCAGCATCTGTTGTTTGTCCACAATTCGCTTTATTGTTCGAGTAGTTAATTACCTAAGGAACATGAGCGTACACATAAGAAGAAAACCTTGTTTTCCCCAAAAAAAACTATTAAGCATAACAGTTGTATATATACATCATCCAAATTAAACTAGCTACATATAGAGACTAATGATTTGTGTGTACGTTGGATCTTCACAATGGTTAGTTGCATGGGCGTAGGCCGTAGCTAATCATTAAGCCGACGGCTTGAAACTGATAGGGTAGACGGGCTTAAATTCTAAACCACATGTACAATATTTTTTTTTGCGACTGTGCCTGAGCATGTTTTTCATTAAGAGGGAGCACATGTACAATATATATAAGCAACTCACGGGGCTCATCTAATATTTACCTATATCCATCTTCCCACGGTCACTTCTATTAGACAATCACTACCGTAAAGAATCAGGAGCCGGCGCTGGAGCTGGTGCTGACGAAGGCCTGAAGCTGATGGGGTAAACGGGCTTCATGTTTGGGTAGAAGAGACCCCAGTTCTGCTCCACGCCCTTCTCCTTCTGGTTCTCGTTGAAAATGGGGAAGAGATACGTCTCGATGCCTCCCGGGTGCCGCGGAGTGCCCTTCCCGACGTGGTCGATCAGGTTCTGGCTGTAGATCTTGGCGTTCTCCGGCGTCGCCGCGGTGCCGCCGCCGGAGGGCCAGCCGCTCTCCGACACCACGAGCAGCACGCCGTCGCCGCCGTGCTTGCCCATGGCGACGTAGAAGGCGTCGACGGTGGTGTCGAAGAGGTTCTGGTACTTGTACTTGCCGTCGTCGACGACGGTGCCGTTGGCCGTGAAGAGCGCGTAGCCGATGTCCATGGCGCTCGTGTTGGTGGCGTAGGGGAAGTAGGGGTAGATGTTCGCCATGAGAGGCGTGCCGGAGCTCGATAAAAACTCCAGCACGGGGCCCATGAACTTCTGCGCCGCGTCGGTGAACTCCCCGGCGGACGGCGGCGTGAACACGCCGGCGATGGCCTGCGACACCGACGTGGTCACCTTGATGTCGCCCAGCTTGGCGGCGGCCAGGGCGGTCTGGACGTTCTTCATGGCCGGGACCAGGTTCTCCGTCGCGTTGCCGGCGACCTCGTTGCCGACGGCGATGTAGGAGAAGGAGACGGAGGGGTGGTAGGCCTCGATGTTGTCGTGGACCCAAGAGGCGGCGTAGGCGGCGCTGCCGGCGAGCTTGGCCAGCACGTCGTTGGGCGCGTCCAGGAGGACGCGGATGCCGGTGCCGTTGAGGGCTTCGAGCGCAGGCTTGTCCGGCGCGTACAGCCGAATCGAAGTGATGCCGTTGGATTTGCACAAGTCGATCACGTCGCTTGCCGCTGGTAGGTTGTCGCCGCTCATGCCGTAGCACACGCCGATGGATTCTGCGCCTGCACCTGGCGAGGCCGCCGCCATGGCCCCCCCTAAGCTTGATACAAATCCACAATATTTAGCATTTTTACACTGGGAGTAGTATCATGGTAGCAAGTTGAGTCCTGGTTCTAAAGATATTTATCTTAAATTGTTATGACTGAATTAATTACACAACTCTTTCATAACACTTAACCACAAAAGTTAGGTGTTTTCCTCGTCTATTATTGGTTCGATATTCTATTCTGGTCACACTTTGATCAAGGGCATGTTTGATAGAGCTCCATCTGTTTTTGATTCTCTATGGGAGGTGATTCTCTAAGAGAATTGATTCTGTGGCTAAAAGTGATTATCTTTGATTCTCTAGTATAAATTATCAAAATCAGGATGGACAATCACTTTGGAGAAGCTACTTTTTTTTAGCTCCCAGCCTATTAGTTCATTTCAGAGAATCATTTCATATAATCAGCAGAGAATCACTTCTATGTTGTAGGTGCATTTATGATATGATGAGAAGATGGCTATATGGGTTATAAGAATTTTGTATTATTTGATACATGCTGTATGAGACATTGAGTCTAGTATGGAGAAGCATAGAGAGACAGATCGAGACTCACTATGGGGTACCAAGCAGATTTGCATTCATTCTCTTTTATACATGCACAAAGCTATAGTACGAATTAGAGAGACATACACTCACTTTGTGGCAAGGAAGCAATGATCCCGAGGAGCAATGTCTTTCGCTGTCTCTCCTTTAGCGCAGCTCCCATTTTCTCTGACTGTTCCTTGCCTCTTGGTGAAACAACAGATTGCTGCACCTTGCTTATATATATATATATATATATATATGCCAACCGGATAGAGTTTCTTCTCCATGCATAAGCAAAAATATATAATAGGAAAACCTATTTGGTGCTACCTCTCAAAAAAGGGTTATGGAAAAGCTATTCGGAGAGGCCTCTGAAAATGAGCTTATGTTGAGAGCCCTCTATTTTTTAGAAACTCACCCATGCATGCTTTGCCCAAAAAAAAAAACACAAACATATCCTGAGCCCTCTCCTCCCCTCCCTCCCACACTTTTGTCGCGTTGGGCACATGTGCTTACCACGCCTGTAATTTCTTCTGCTGTTTGCCAGCATGCTATTGCTACTTGCATTGCCTTGTTGACGAGCACCTCATCCGTGCCAAATATCTCACTAGTAGAAAATTCACATTCATCCTTATAACATTAGTACCGCATGGTACTAAGGGTGACATGCATGGAGTCACTTTAGTACAGGTCTAAGTTTGAAAGCCCCCTAAGCCATTTTAGTACCGGCTCAAAATACCACCCTGATATGCTGCTAGTGAAAGGCGGGCACAAAACCCAAAGTTAACGGTACGAACTGTTTATGGCGCCACCACAAATCTGAATAATTAGTGAAGGAAAATGCGTCGGGTTCTAGGCATCATTAGGGATGCTGGGTCGTTAAGACTCAGCTTATTGTGGCTCATTTGACAACGAGCTAGTTCGGCTCGACTCGTTAAGGTTAACAAGCAAAAGGTCAAGTTTGCCTTCGTTCATTCAAAAATCTCAAACCACGTTGTTTGGTTCACGAGTCAAGCACCATTCAAAATTAATGTTAGGATTAAGTATGATACTAACATATGATAATCCTTCTAAAAAGACAAACATATGATAATTTAGGCTTGTTAATAATATACAAAAATATAGTGTTCAATGAAAATATGAAAAGAAGTAACACAAAATAATGAATTGGCATAAGTATACATTTAAAATCTTAAAATATAGGTAATTAGTGTGCGATTTGATTAACGAATTGAGTGACATGTTTCTTTTAGCATAAAATAATAATAATAATAATAATAATAATAATAATAATAATATCACCATATGTTAATAAAAAATAAGTTTGATGTTATCATATTTATCGAGCCTAAAGAGCAAATGGAATACCTCACGAGAAGTCATGAGCTGACTTCTTGAGAAAATTAAACGAGCTCAAATTGAAGTTTGGCTCAGTTCATTTGAGGGGTCGAGCAGAGCTGAACTGAGCCGAAGCTATGAACGAGTGCTGAGCCGGTTCATGAGCCTTGAGTTTTTTTCTAGCACTAGGGATGATGCATGCCTCCTCTATTCTTCAACTTCCGATCTTTGTTTAATTTATTCAACCGAAGCGCGTGGCATTTGTGACTATAAATATGGCGCACAGCCATGATTTCTCATTAGCAGAGCAAGCTAGAGGAGTATCCCAGAAGCAGCGCAAGAGCGTGTGATTGAAAACAAGCCATGTCAACTGAAACCGTCTCCTCCTGCGACCAAACCAAGGAGCCACTGGACATCGCCGTAAGCATGCATGCGGCATGCCTTACTCAAACTTGGCACCAGGAACGGGAAGCAAGGCGAGTGGTGACAGCATGCATGGTCAAGCGACATACTACGATCCGATCCGTGGGACACCACAAGCGTCAGTCCCGGCGCCAAGCACTATCACTTCAGACTTATGAAAGGTGGGACGATTAGGTCTGAGAGTACCTTTTTGCATACTCTACTTTCCAGTCCAAGAGGGATGTTGATGAACTTCATGGCCACTGCTGAGCTTGGTGGGAGGAGAATGTGCTATTCCGGCTAAGCTCTATCTGAGTTTAGAAGGATTAATTGGTTGTGCACTGGGCCTGTCAGACATGTATGTACAAACATGCATGTGTCCTCTCTACTATTTTGTTCACCAGAAGCTTGTCGTAGAAACGGGCTCAGGAAGTTTGTTGTAAAGAGAGGATCAGGAAGGGCACGACGAGTAGGTCAGGAAGGCAATATAAACATCTGTTTTTTTGAAAAGGGAAGCTTTATTGATCTTAGACAATTACATCGGGATGATACAATTATATAAGATCCAACCCGGCCTCTGCATAACTAAGATGCACACAGCCCATAAAAAAGAAAAAAAAATGAAAGCACCATGACCAAAAGATCATGTCGCAGCAAGCTACCACAAGCGACTTCACCTTCATCCGCTTCACAAACCAAAGCAGCTCTTGGACTATGACGTAGGCTCCCGAGACAACGCCTCCAACGAGGAAACGGCACGCGCACGTGCCGACGTTGCATTGACCCAATCAATTAAGACCAGATCAAAAGTTTTCACCGAGGGAGTAATTCATCTTAATCCAAACAATGCCTTCAACAAGGTCACTGTCAGGTACAACCAATTAAGGTCAGACGTAGGAATTTCTTCCCGGAACCGGTGAATTAGTAACAATTACCACCATGACATAGTCACACCGTGTTGCTTCCCCCTTCTTACCAAGTCAATGCTTTCATATAGACCAGACCTGACCCACTTCAAATGGCCACGAACTCCAAATCCGGCAGACCATCTGAAATCGTAACCTGAGATATCATGCTGCAAAGTAGCCACTGGGTACCCGTGCATGATCCACCGGAATAAATTGCAGATGAAATCCGTCTTCGAGTAAGAGAATCCGCAAATGAAGCCAAGGTGACTCATGTCTCCGGGTCTATATGAAAATAAAGGCGAAATTGAAGATGTTATCACCAGATGTAGTTGCAAGTTCCGAACCAGGGGCTCGTCCCCCACCCGAGGATGCCATCTCCGCCACCGACTGCCTTGGGGACCTCCATGGATCCCGGCGAGCTCCTCCGCCGGATCCCACGCACGGACGCTGCCCGTACTGCGGAGGGCAGATCCGGCCTCCTAGACGTCGGATGCCCTCGCCAGAGAAGAATGCGCCGCCGCCCGCACGATGTGGCCTCGTCGAACGGAGGAGCCACCCCGCCGCCGCCCTCCTCGCAGGTGCCGGACTTCCGGCTGGCCTGCTCGGGCGACGGCGAGGAGAAGGCGGGGGAGGAGGGAGGCCGGCGGCGAGGGGCGTGGGGGACTCCCCCGATCGCCTGTGGAGCGACGCGGGGGAGAGATCCTGTTTTTCCGCCGGTTCCAATATAAACATCTGTATTATGTGTTTACTATTGTTTGTTCTAATATATTTTTTTGCATCTAATATTCATATTAGCTACTCCCTTTTTTTGGGATCCATGATGATTAGTGTTGATGGTGCACCATCGATCCATGCCGATGACTACAATCCTACGCCAATTACAAATTAAAAATGGCCTTTTTTCACCATGTTCGCCAACGGTGACTATCTTACTATTACTAATTGGAGGCTCCTTTTGGAGCCTCTACGTTAATCCTCACGAGACGCTGTAGAAAAAAAGATAAATGCTAGAAATTCTCACAAAATTCAGAAACATCTGGCCATCAATTCAATATATCCAACCGTAATAGCCATTGGATCAAATTTGATACAAATTACCCACCACTGCCATTATGTAAGATGGTCTAAAATAACCCTATAATTATAATCTAAATTACCCACCATTGTCATTAAAAATATTAATAACCCCAAACCATCTGTATTCTGAAGTCACCTAGGCCAATACGTGAAAGACGGAAAAGATGGATACGCACGTGTTGCTCCAGGCGGCGGCGGCCGCTGCGACCTGCCATGCAAGGTTGATCCATCCTCAACGATTGTGCAGACACGTCAGCAAGACAGGATGGCATGACCAATGCGGTGGGAGAGCGAAGCACAGCGGCAGATTGACCAAGCGGCAGGGGTATTGATTTACCATCACGGTATTCCAATGAAGAGATCCGATGATTTCAAGGTGAGCCTTGCTCTTTACTGCACTGTCCCAAACATGCCAAGAAGCAAGCGCAATATATTTTGCTTTATTTGTTTTCTTTACCACTGAAACCTTAAAAGACTATGTACAGTTCTGAGCCAGCAGGCTGCATGGACTAATTATCATATCATGGTATAATTGTTGGACTTCTTCTATGGAGAATTACTCGAGGGCTTTTACAGAAGTCTTCAATATATGCCTCCCAAAAAACTTAAGTATAAAAGCTAAAAGAATGTTATTTAGAACCCTAAATATACAAAACAAAATAAACAGATATGGCACTGTGCATTGTCACATTTTCCCTTTTTGTTCCCCAAGTTAATTTTGTATATGACGTTCTTTATAGACATGCTCAAATTTATTTTCTACAATAGATTTGGAAGGCAAAGTAAATGACTGGAATTGTAGCAAAAGCTCATATAAACATGCAGTTGCTCAGCGCTTATATTAGACATCCGTCACAAAAAGTACTATGATGTGCAGCTGGCTATAACCATTCAAAAGTATGGGCTAATTAGCATCTACTGCTGATTGGTGGCTACATGTTAATCCTTAGTTTGCTAGAAAAAGCATAGGAATACTAACAATTGCACATAAATTTAATTTGGAAGAATGTAATCATAATTGACAAACAATCGTTGGATCTTTCCTATTTCTAGATTATCTGTGTTTGCCATTAACAACAATAACCCAAATTATTCACTTTTCGATAGAGGAACAATTATTGATCTTAGACCATTACATCAAAATATACGATAATTATGCTTACTTGCTTAGACCACCTCCCTGTCTCTACATTGCTAGGATCCACACAGACTATAAATATTGCCATGAAATAGAATAAAATGACATGATACTAAATGTCATTCTGTAGCAAGCAACAACACATAATATAATTCTCAACTTCAGCCTATATGCCTTTGACGAGATTTTACCTTGGAGAACCTTCGGAGTCCACAACATATATGCATTCAACAAGGAGCAAGTTTTAAATTTTTATCTACATGGTGTGTCACTTTTTAATGAAATAACATAACTACCTTATTACCTACTTCTAAATTGTGACATATGCCACTTAAATTATAAATCACACACATGACCGCATCTACCATTTTATTAAAAGAATCCTAATGTGGTGTTGTCCTGCATCATTCTCCATTTTTTTGTTAAACATTAAATTATGCATCTCTCTCAACTATCCAGTATAGTCCGAGGAGTAAACTTGAAAAGAAAGAAAATAGTATATGCGATAATGGCCACAAATATATTGTGAATGTGAGGAAACCATGACAAAAATTTGTGTAAGCTTTGAGTAAATACAAGGATATACATTAAAAAAATACCACCAGTCACACTCACCAAGATTTATATCCATTCTAAAAGTATTGCTAGCCCGTGCAGATGCACGGGTTGATGGACTAGTAATGCTAAACAATAGCAGAAATGGCTGTTTGAGATGGTCCAATGAATCGCATGATGGTGGCGTACGTGTACAAGAAACACTTTGAATCTATGATCCATTAGTCCCCGCAAGCATCTGCATCAGTGCATCACCATGATGAGCTGCATATAGTGTGCCACTGCTGGAGAGCTGCAATTGCAGTTTGTGGGTTGGGTCGTGTTTTGGCTGCAACAAGTTGGGACCTAGTTTGTATCTAGCCCAATAAATATTTATGGTTCATAACTTTTATGGAAAAGGATTTTTAGCTTAAAACAAATCCAGAAAAGTCCAAATAATATGTATTTAAACAACAAACAATATCCTGCAAATTCCAAGAAAAATTGAGATAGAATTGGACACTAATAACCAAAATAAAGTAGTTTGGAGCCTAGGAAAAGGTTTCTAGATCACCATCCAATCAATGGAATTAGGTCTATAAAAACAGGGAAGGGATAAATTTCAAAAATATGGAAAATTCTGAGAAAAACCTAATGGATGTCTAAACGCATAAAAACTATTTACACTCATGAAAGACAAATGGAACTTAGCATTAATGCAACAAAAAAATTATGTAAACTAATATCATGAAAAATAAATACAAGTCCTGGAAAATGTTAAAATTTTAGGAAAATAATTGCATTACTTGTTTTTCTTAATAATCACATCCAAAAATAAAAAATTAGCGTATGACAATAGGAGATCGTCTAGTGCATAAGTTAGGGCGCATCCATGGTGGTGGCTCTTTTCTTCTCCTTGGAGCTGAGTACACGAATCCTATCCATTCACGTTAAGTTATTAGGATGCAAGTTGCACGAAGGTCACGGTTGATGTGCTTCACATACAGTTTGAGTTTCCCTAGGCTATCCCATTTTAAATTTGAGATATTGTAACTTAATTTTATCTGATCAATGGAGAAATATTTTAAATTTTTGAAGGATTAACGTGTGAGAATTTTTCAGTCTATGATAATATAGAGATAGATTCAAGTATGACCAATTATTGTATAGTTATAATGTTACATGGTTATGCAGTATTTGAAGCATGAATAGAATTGTGTAGAAATTTAAGGGTTCCAATATACGAAATTGAACCTTGTTTTGGAATCTCATATTTTATTAAATATGAATTGAAGTAAAAATGTAAAGATGAAATAGAGAAAAATTTTACAAAGTGAACAAACGAGACATAGGGCACATTGTGCTGCTTTGTGAAGAACTAATTCACTTTTGATGAAAGTTAAAACGCGATATAATATTGGACTAATTTTCATACATTGTTGATAGAGATTGACAGATCAAGAAAGCATGGTGTTGACACGAGACCGCGCCAACGAAGTCGCCGATGCCTTGGAGCGAAACCGGTCAGACCGCTTGATGAAACCGGTCAGACCGCTTTCCTGGAGCTAAACCGGTCAGACCGCTTTATGAAACCGGTCAGACCGCTTTTGATGGGGCGACGGTGAAAACCTAAAATCTCGAGCTCGGGAGGGACCCCGTCGGAGCTTGAGAGTCTAGGGTTGTTCTAGGGTCGGCAGGCCACCTAGAACGTCCTCAAACGCCGTCGAGACGACGAGACGAGAGAAGAACAGAAGATACAGGGGTTGGAAGAGCTAGGGTTTAGAGATAAAAGTAATGCAGAACATGGAAAGATAAAAGTAAAGACAAAACGATAAAAGATAAATTTGATAGATTCGATTGGATTGGATATTGGATTGTTGGATGATCTCTCAATCGGCCTTGGCCCTTTATATTTATAGGGTGGGATGGTCTTACCCCGTTGAGTCGGTTTACAATATGGGATAAAATAGAGTCCTAATCCTACTCAAATTACAGGTCCAAACCGGTCAGACCGGTTTTCCCAGGTGCAGAATCTTCTCGAAGTCATAACTCTCTCATCCGGAGTCCAAAATAGGCATTCCACATATGCATCTTGATCGTCTCGACGAGAGCTACACAATGGTGAAGTCCAATTTGCATTTTGACAAAGTTTACAAAACCGGTCTGACCGGTTTGTGCATACCGGTCAGACCGGTTTGCACCGCCGGGCCAATTTTGGTTGTCAACACATGGCAATAAAGTAAAATAAAAAGTTAAAAAGTTGCCACATAATTCTTGATTCACATAAAGGGTTTGGAGGAACTAGATTGTCTTGTGAAAAGTAAAAGGAAATAACATTCTTGGACATTAGTTTTTTAAAAATTATGATAGTTGTTAATTGACATAAAGGGTGATGACATAATTTCTCAAATTTCATCGTTTTACGCGATATAGTAAATGTAACCCTTATTTCTACAATTAACTACTTTTCCGTAATAGGGTAGCATTTTGCAGTTATGTAAACTAGTCAAAATTGATGATTGAAGAAGGTAAACAAATCGAAATTATTTTGTTCTTGTTTGTTTGCTCTCAATTTCAACTCGTCTGACGTTTGTTTTTAATTCTAGAGATGTGAAAGTCATCTTTAAGTTTAAATATCAAACATGTTTTGCTTCTTCTCTTTGCTGAGAGTGTAGTTGACAGGATGTAAATAGTGTTGTCCTTTATCTCTCTATTTGGGACGTAGGTCTTGTCGCTCTGTCATTAGTTATAGGTCACGCCTTGCTTCTATAGATTTGTTTTGGTGCCCCATAAACAACTGGCAAGCCTATCAGGTTCACACAAAGATTCTTCGATAGATCCATCAGATCAATTGTGTTCCAAACCTCTAAGACCTGCCAATAAGGTAGGTTCCACAATATACATTTCTTGTTTCACATTGGTGTATGTTTGTCATCATCCTTGGGAACAGGTTGGCTACTGTGACTCTTTCCAAATACTACTTGTCTGTATCTTCTGAACCTCCAATGCAAGACGACAAACAACATTTTTTGCTTCGTATGTTGTCGAAGAAAGTCTGTTACCCTGGGAAGTTAATCTAGAAATGGTTTGGGTGAAAACCGGGTTATTCGGTTTGGTTTTTGTTTAGGGCCAAATAGGTTTGGTTGTAAACGGGCTGGGAAGATTAGTGGGCTGGTTCGGTTGAGGTTAGCTGCTACAGCGGATCGATTCGACGTGGTTTGGTCTCCCAGCGGTTCGACATCGTTCGACGCTTCATCGGTCCATCGGGTTGAAGTAGTGGCTTGAAGTTTGGTTGGATTAAATAATATACATGTAGTTTGGCAGGGAGGCATGCCGGTCCATCGGTTTGAAGTTGTGGCTTGAAATTTGGTTGGATTAAATAATATACATGTAGTTTGGTGAGGGTTGGTTTATGTGGGAGAAACAACGGGGTAGGGTGGGCTGAGATTTGCATGGAGACCAAATTAGTTTGGTCCGGTTATGTGCGGATCTCAAACCATTTCCAGGTTAACTGGGAAGCATGTTCTTTCTGATTTCCTTTAGCACCCAAGATCTGTTATGGGTGACACATTGTTTGCCTTCCATTGCAACATCTCTTGCATGCTACCCAACTTTTGGTGCCCCTGTTTGCAACCTTGGTACAACAACTTTTTGTGTTCCTCTAATATCTTCTTGAAATTCTTTGACTCCTTCATTGTTTCACTGTCTTTTTGTGCATCTAGCAATATTTGACCTAGTTTCTCAGGTGGCTGCTCTTCTGCAGCATTCTCTTTAGCCTCATCATTGGTTTATCTTCAAAGGCACCAGGCTTCATGTAAGTGAGCTCAGTCTCAAATATTGTTATCATCATCTTCTTCTTCATTGTCTATGATCACAACTTCATGTTCATCGTGCTTCATCCAAAGGATAGAGTTCTTTATGAAACCGTTTAAATATATGTGGACCATTAGAGTGTCTTTACAGGTATTCCTTGTTATTTTCATAAAAACAGTATGGACATCACATGAAACCCTTCTGTGACATGTTGTCCTCTACTGCATTGAGAAAATCTTATAGGCCATTAATCCATGCGTTGGTGCTCCGACCATCGTATATACATTGGTGGACCATCTGCAATTAAGTGCCGTATAAAACAACACAAATAAATTTCCCAAGATAACACACAATTTATTAATTGAAGATGCACAAATTACTACTAGAATCCCAACATTAGCCAACGGTTTTAAAACTGTCGGCCATCTACATGTACGGTCAGAAAAATAAATAGCCAAGGGTATACCGTTGGCCATTTCCCCTCGGCCATTCATGGTCGGCCATTCGACCAATAGCCGACGGGTTGACGGCCACTGAGTTCCCGACTGGGGAAGCACCCGACGGTGCACTGTTGGCCATTTCGTTAGTAGGCTAACATGAGATACGGACGGGAATCACATTTCCTGATGGTTTCGAAACTCTCGGTCATTTATTTCGATATTTAAAAATAAAATATTTTTGATCCTCTTATAATTTATATTATATGTTTGTATGTTTGAGTCAATTTTTGGTCCCATATATTGCAGTTATCGTGCTCGTGTATCCCTAAAGAAGATAGGGAAATAGAAAAATAATATGATACACCGCTAGAATAACCTTCTTTGTTGCATTTCATACATGCGGAACTTTTGTATCAATAAAACAACTTCTCATGTTAAGTGAAAGAATAAGTACACGACTACTAAAGTACATGTTCTCAGATATATGCCAGTATACAAATCTAGTAACAAAAAATTCAAATCTATCCTTTTGGCTGCTGCTTCCTGGAGTTGTATAATCCTTCATGCTTTATCATAGACCCGATGAACGTTTGAGACAGGTTAATCTAGATTCACAGGAAAGTAAAAGTATATTAATCCTCAAACGGAACTGATTTCAAAGAAAAGTAACTGGAATAATAAGAAATTGACGGATGATAACTGAAGGTTGAAAAAACATTGAATATTGATAACCTTTTCCTTGATCTAGAAGATTAACCAAATAAATCTAATGGAATGTTAGCTTAAGAAATATATGAAACCCATACCAGAACGTAGTGCGTATGGATGCTGCTCTCACCTATGAAACTCATATGCCCTGAATTCCTATGCTCTTGTGCAGTAGCCTTGTCCCATCTGCGTGCTTGACACATCTCTTGATGGAGAGAAGGCATGTAAAAAATACTGGTAATTATTGAGGAAAGGATACAGATCGGGGGCTTTGTCCAATTACCTGGCGTTGCAGTGCAGACGCCTTGCCCCTGTTCCTTCCTGAAAATAGATCTGCAGCGGTGTAGTCTGGCCTCCGGCGTTGAAGTCCAACCATAGCAGCGGTGGCTTTCAGATCTATTTTTGTGTTAACGACGGATAGAGAGAGGGCCAGGGTCCTTATGTATTGGTAACCACCTGTTTAGGATGAGTAGGAGGTCAGTTGCAGATTTACCGAAGGGATATGACAATACCCGTGGTTATTAAAACCGTCGGTTATGACAATACCCGTTGGCCATTATATTAAATAGCCAAGAGTATTATATTACACAGTCGGCTATTATCAAACCATCGGCAAATAGTAATGTTTCCGTGGGGCGGTCGCCAAGTTCTTAGGACTGTTGGCTAAAGTTAGGATTCTAGTAGTGAAATTCCTTAACACCAAATAAAAAATGACACACAAAATAACACAAATA
The DNA here is from genome assembly GCA_033239725.1 of Echinochloa phyllopogon. NCBI lineage: Eukaryota > Viridiplantae > Streptophyta > Magnoliopsida > Poales > Poaceae > Echinochloa > Echinochloa phyllopogon. The sequence continues at coordinate 12,216,712 of BTCW01000008.1, forward strand.
ACATTAGTCTTACAGTATGTTGGATAAAATTTACTATCATGTTGCCATGCCATTTGTATGGATTCAACCTAATTAAGAATCAATAGTACTTTATCTAATATCTTCTTAAATGAAAAAATATCATATATAATAATACATGCACATGTCACTTCAAAATAATTGAAAAAAATCAGAATAGATTTGCCTCATGGAAAGTAAACAATAAACATTCTATCAAATTTAAGTCATTGGCCCTATATATCTATTGATGTATGAATTAAAAAAATCATACTCATTCTACATCTTTCTAAAAGTTACAACAATCACTAACTATAAAAGCACGAAACAAATCATAAATACCATAAAAGAAGAGAAGATGAACCATGCCACTGTGGAGGAAGAACCTAAGCTATCTGTTAGAATGAATGGCTCGGCCTTGAAGAGGAAGAAGGTGACTGCTTTATAGGGGACTAAGCTACCATGGGACAATTGGTACCGGTTGGTGGCCCTGACCGGTATTAAATAATGTCGTTTAGTACGGAATATAGCCGTTGGTGGCTGGTACTAAATTGTGATGCGGGGGCACTATTAATTGGACCATTACTAAATCGGCACGTTAGTACCGGCCGAAGAGCGACCATACAGTGTTCATTAACTATTTATTAATAAATGTATGCACTTTACTTTATTCGATGGTGAATTTCTAGTCACATTACACTATTACGCATAAATATTAGTCAAAATTTTCTCTTATTTAGGAATCACTCCCCTATCTTGCTTGTGATCTAAAGTCTAAACCACCATGTACAATATATATAAGTAACTCACGGGGCTCATCTCAATACAGCTCATCTAATATTTACCTATATTCATCTTCCCACGGTCACTTCGACTAGACAATCACTACCGTAAAGAATCAGGAGCCGGCGCTGGAGCTGGTGCTCCGTAAAAGTGGCCATGAGTCGAAGCCCTGAAGCTGATTGGGTAAACCGGCTTCATGTTTGGGTAGAAGAGGCCCCAATTCTGCTCCACGCCCCCCTGCTTCTGGTTCTCGTTGAACATGGAGAAGATGTACGTCTCGATGGCTCTCGGGCTCCGCGGCGTGCCATACCGGACATGCTCAACCATGTTCTGGTTGTAGATCCTCGCGTTCGCCGGCGTCGCCGCCACGCCGCCACCGGACGGCCATCCGCTCTCCGACACCACGACCGGCACGCCGGCGCCGCCGTTCTTCGCCATGGCGACGTAGAAGGCGTCGACGGTCGTGTCGAAGAGGTTCCTGTACTTGTACTGCCCGTCGTCCACGACGATGCCGGGAGATGTGAAGAGAGCGTAGCGGATGTCCATGGCCCTAGGGTTGCTGGCGTAGGGGAAATAGGGGTAGACGTTGGCCATGAGCGGCGCGCCCGTGTGCGCCAGGAACTCCACGACGGGGCGCATGAAGCGCTGCGCCTGGTCTGTGAACCTGGCCGCGGAGGGCGGGGTGAACACGCCCAATATGGCCTGGGACACCGACGTGGTGACCTTGATTTGGCCGAGCCTGGCGTCGGCGAGGGCGGCGTAGATGTTCTTCATGGCCGGGAGGAGAAGCCTCTCTGCGGCGTCGCCGGCGACCTCGTTGCCGACGGCGACGTAGCTGAAGGAGACGGAGGGGTAGGCCTTGATGTTGTCGCGGACCCATGCGTCGGCGTTGGCTTTGCTGCCGGCGAGTCTTGGCAGCGCGTCGTTCGGCTGGTCGACGAGGACGCGGATGCCGGTGCCGCCGAGGGCCTGGAGCGCCGCCTTGTCGGGGGCGTAGAGCCGCATTGATTTGATGCCGCTGGATTTGTACATGCCGATGACTTGCCTCGCCGGCGGTAGGTTGTTGCCGCTCATGCCGTAGCACACACCGAAGGAGTCCACGCCGGCGCCTGGCAGACCTAATTGGGGGCCGGAAGGGGCCATGGCCGCCTCTAAGCTTGATACAAGTGCAAAGTATTTAGAATTTTTATTAACCACACAGTAGATGTTGATTACGTGCATTTATTACATTATGAAGATGGATCTATATATGGGTTAACCACAACTTTGCATTCTACTTTACATGCATGGGACATTATTGAGACTAGTAGTACGATGAAGTCTAGAAAGATCGACATGCATAGACTCACTATGTCGTATAGAAGCAACGATATCGAAGAGTAATGCCAGGGCAAACATGGTGCACGCTACACCTTGCCTTGCCATTGTGTACCAGTACGTGTCTCTCCCTTCAACCCTAGAGTAGCTCTCACTTTTTTTATGACTCTTCCTTCCCTCCTGGTGAATCAACCACTGGCTGCAGCTTCCTTATATAGATGCTGAACGGACAGAGCTGCTAGTTCTCCATGAGCAAAAAAATATATATATTCAGAAATGCTATTTGAAGATACATCTCCAAATAAGGTTATGGACAAGCTATTTGGAGACACCTCTCCTAATAACCTTCTGTGGAGACTGAAGAGCCCACTATTAATTTATTGGAAGGTCACTCATGCATGTGTTGCCAAAAAAAAACAAAACCCAAACCCAATGAGCGGGCCTCACTTGCACTTCCTGTCATGCTTTCTCACGTTTGGCTTTGCTTGCTTCCAGGCGCACTCAGGGGCGGATCTGTAGGCAGTGCTTGTGGCGCGCCACCCCCTCGATCAAGTCTAGCCTTTGCCGTGTGCCCGAAATAAAGCACACGGCAAAGCCTGTGGCACACGGCAAACAGCCGATTTCCGGTAGTGGCGCCACCCCCTCGATCAAGTCCATGGAACACTCATGCAAAACTGGTTATTAGTTCACATATGAAATATGAAGTTTTCCTAATTACAAGGGGCTCCATTTTGGTTGATTCTAGCTCTGCCCCAAAAGGCTGAGGTTTACTGGGGCAGCCCGCCAGCCCGTAGAAATTATTTCACAGAAATAAATTCATAACTTTCTCATAGGATCTCACTTTCTCAACTTTAGATTCATAAGATAAAAATTTATAGTATACAAATTTTTGTTTTATATTATTGAGTATAGCGGAAATTCATTATATGATCTCGAATTGTTTAAATCTAATATTTCTAGGGGCTGTATGTAGGCCAGACCGCCCCTAGAAACAATTTAGGAGCGGCAAATGCATTGCCCCATCTCTCTTGTCTCTACGTGACCTCTTCCATCTCTCACATGAGCATGATATGGCGAGTCCGCATAGGCCATAACATAACACACTAATATAGAAACCATTTATGCTATCACTACCCAATTACTGTATTGGCGGTTAGTACTTATGGCCCGCCAGCACACATCTATTTGCGCTAGCGGGCACTTAAACGTCTGCCATCACAAATAGTAGGCCTGGAGCTATTCAGATGGATTGCAACACCACCCATGTTCTAATACTATTGTGCACAAATTTTATTCTTAATTTTTTCTTCATGTACAATTTATCCATATAGTAATAAGCAGGTTGTAGTGTAGAAGATTTAATATTTTTTAGCCCGTTTGGTATTAATTCAACATATCTAACTTTTGTTGCAAAATTTTAATTTTTCATAGGTAATTTAAAAAACAATAGTCCTATACTTCCAAAGTATTTTATACATCCAATGCAACACATAAATTTTTTGTGTTGGAAATTTTATATTTTTTTCAAAATGATTTGCTATTTTCTAGTGATTAAATAATTTCCAGATGGTTATTTATAAAATTCACATTGGAAGTACTTGTGTCTCCAAAAATACAAAAAAAAATTACAGAAAATCATATTTGAGTTCATCTGTTCCAATATACGTGATATATAGAAAATAAAAGAAAGTTTTAAATGTCTTATTTTGATAATTCAAGTTATTGTTTGCTAATAAATTGCCAATAGTAACAATAACACCTAAAATTGATCTAAAAAATCTAAAACTTGACATAAAGTACTTTTATATGTGAATAATCATGTCAAAAAAATTTCACTACATTATACATTAAACTAGAATATACATACACAAACCAATACATCTAATCACTTAGTTTATTATATTTTAAGCTAAACATAGAAGTTCACACATCATAGAACATCTTTGAAGTGTGACATACATTTCAATGTATTTTCTACTAGTAATGTACTACTACACATAGTGGTGTTGAATGGGTTTAAGAAACTTTTGAACTCCCTTGCTATTTCTTATTATTTAAATGAATTTCTACAATTGCGGGTGGTTGGAAAGGCTTGTCAACACATCTATCACATAGACCTCGAGCTCGCCGATAAGCCTTGAGAGCCACAAACTTATCAGCAAGTGATTTGTCAGCAATCTTCTTATCAACAGCAGCTGGAGCAGGCTTGTTAATGCGCGGTGGAGACCTTCTTGCGCTGTTTTGTTCATGCCTGCCCTGCCAAATGGATGGATTGGCTGAGTGCTACTGAATTCTGGTATAACACATCGTCTCATTCTGCTATAGGGTGTTCACCATTTGAGGCCTTGTACGGTTACTCTCCAAGGACACTAGGCCTGTCCTTTCCTACACCTGGCTCTATCCCTGATGTGGCTCAATGGATCCAAGACAAACAGTTGATGACTGCATTATTACAGCAACATCTCGTTCGTGCTCAGCAGCGAATGAAGAAGTAGGCAGACAAAGGCCGCTCTGAACGTGTCTTTGCAGAGGGTGATTCGGTGTTCCTCAAACTCCAACCATATGTACAGTCCTCCCTTGCGCCCAGAGCTAATCAGAAGCTGTCGTTCAAATTCATCGGCCCCTTCAAGATTTTGTAGCGCATTGGTTCTGTGGCATACAAATTGGAGCTACCAAGTTCTTCTATTCATCCGGTTTTCCACGTCTCCCAATTGAAGAAGGCACTTCCTCCTACTCATGGTGGCTCTCCTTCTATACCAGAGGAACTTCTTTTCAGTATCCTGAGAAAGTTCTCGCCAAGAAGATAGTGTCCAAGGTCTTGCTCCTTTCCAACAAGTGCTGGTCAAATTGTCTGGCAGGCCGGCCTCCATCACCACCTGGGAAGATTTTGAAGCTCTTCGTCAACAGTTCCCGGCAGCACCTGCTTGGGGACAAGCAGGATCTTTACAGGGGGGAGTGTTACGGATGTTATTACTGAAGCACCAGAAGCAAGAAAAGCTGTTGGGCCGCGTCGGTCTTCTAGGCCCAGTTGCCCCAATGTTCGTATCGCTGGTCCGGAATGGGCCAAGCCTATGTAATAGCTAGAGTGGCTTAGCGTAAGCAAGTAGACATGATAGATATAAGAAGGAAGCGAGAGAGATGAGAAGCTCATGAAAAATATTGTACAAACATTTCCCCAACTGAAATCTATCCTTCCTGCCTCCGCCTAGTTCTTCTTCTTCCCCAAGCTTTGCTAATCTCTCTGCTACCTCAGCTGCTAACAGCTTCTTACGCAGGTGCCGCTGCCGTCGACCATTGTCGTGCGCTTAGGATGCCGAGAGCCCGCATGCCTTTGCCGGCTGCACCGCGGCTGGACGCCGTGCGCCTGCGCGCGCTAGCGCCAAGGCCAGCGCCTTGTCCTTGTTGGGCTATCGTCTCAGCCTATCCGCTGCCGCGTGCCTCGTGGCCTTGGAACGCCGAAGTGAGCCGCGACGCAGACAAACAACACTAGCTCGTTGGTGCCCAGGAACGCGCGCTGCTAACCGTAACTATTACCGAAGTACCGGAGCTCGCGGGCGACGCCGCCGTGCCCTGGACTTGCTCTAGCGTGAGCCCGTGCGCCCCTAGTGAGGACGCCACCCAGCGCCTGAGCGCGCCACTGCCGCACCGCGGCGAGGCCACATCGTCGACTATTGCCTGGTGTTCGCCGGCCGGCCACGCCCTCCCTGGATGTATTAGCTCATTTTTGGATACTTCTGTTTCTGGCTTTCATGCCACTCTATGACATCCCTGGGACCCTGCTGATACTCTTCTCCTCTTCGGTACCTGAGGATCTTTGTACTTATGGTCTTACCTTCACCACCTCTCGATCAATAATAAATTAATTAATGGGGTTTTCAAAAAAATCTTGAAATTATATATATATTACAGTTTTTTGAAGTTTTTATCTTGTTTTGTTGAATTCAAGATGTTACAAGAATAGCAACCTTCTGTGACGATAATCAGCCAGCACTACAAGAATAACTCACATCCGCACCCCTCATATGCCTCGGTGCACTCAAGATCCGGTGCTAATGTGACGTTAGCACCGGGTGGGAAATTAGGGTGCCCCCGGAAACACTTTAGCACCGGTTGCTAACATCAACCGGTGCTAAAGGGTGACATTTAGCACCGGTTGGTGTTAGCAACCGGTGCTAAAGGCCCTCACACTTTAGCACCGGGTCGTAACACCACCCGGTGCTAAAGGGCTACCCTTTAGCACCGGGTCGTGTTACGACCCGGTGCTAAAGACCCTTTCGCACCGGGTCGTGTTACGACCCGGTGCTAAAGGGGGTGTCATATAATACTACAAAAGGAAAGCATCTTTTATCTCATCACATGTGTAGCGTAGGTGAGATGGTTAGGTGGGTTTACGCGTGCGAGCCAAGAGGTCTTGAGTTCGAATCCCGCAACACGCAAATATGCAAATGTTTTTTGCTAGTGCCCCCACCTTTAGCACTGGTTATTTTACCCGGTGCTAAAGGTGGCACCCTTTAGCACCGGAAGATTGGCACCGGGTGGGAAACCCGGTGCTAAAGGGGGTTTCCCACCCGGTGCCAATGTGCATGATTCTAGTAGTGCAGCCAGCGTTTTTTTCTCTCAGCAAAACCAGCACCAGCCACCAGTCAGCCAACAATATTTTCTCTCAGCAAAACCAGCACCAGCCAAACGAACAGGCCGATGGGAGGAAAAATTTCGTCATATATTATACTTGTGTTCATGCTTTTAGTTAGTTTTTATTTTAAATTGTAGTAAATTCCTGACATATGTTCAAGAGTGAATTACACCACAGTGGGTCCATCATCTTTCAAATAAGTTACCGTCTAGGTCCTTTAGCTTTTCAAGTGGTTTATTTCAAGTATGAATCTAGGTCCATGATTAGACCTCGAGTAAACTTAGAATGAACCAACTTAAAAGTTGATGGACCTAGATGATCCACTTGGAGAGTTTATGGACTCAGATGAGAATGCGAGAATAGTTTAGTGACCTATGATGCATTTCACTCTATGTTCAAATACATAGTATTATGTATTGGGTTATACCAGATCAGATGTTGAAAATTTGGCTACGACTACCATAGGATATTGAATAGGATACTCGAAGTTGAACGGAACAAATTATTTGCTTATTATTGTGACCGAAGACCAGCAGCATAACACCATATGGTTTTCGTCATGTATTATATTTTCAGAGCCTTAAACCAAATGCAACAACCTATGTTACAACCATAGACTGTCTTAGTTACGACTTACGACTGAACTCATGAGAAAACGCCGATTGTTTAAAGACAGTATTTAATCAGTCTAAGATTAATTAATTCTTTTCCTCGGTGTAGTGAGTCGCATACTACAGAAATAAAACTTGGCCATAATTCTAGATTGTATAATCGTACGGAGGGAATGTGGAAAATAGGATTGCACTCTTCTATCGTCCAGTCGCCCATTCATTGAGGCCTCATTTAAATGGACACGTCCCCCGCCCTGTACCATATCATCCACGCGTATGTACGTACATCATCAACCACCTCTAGTCCTGTAGCTTCAATGTTACTACTCCTCATGTGATAAACATGTCTTACGGCTTATTTGACTCTTAAGTTTCAAGAAGAAAAAAAATGAAGCCATATATGGTATAGATCGTGTGCAAGATTTTTTTACCTTATTTAATGGACACGTCACCTACCAAATACGGAGTACTAGCACTCTACGTGGTGTATTGTACAGACGTACATACATAGCCTGCGCCACGTTGCCACACTCTCTTTATATATATCAGAAGAAAAAGCCTCCGGACAAAATCACCAACCACCACTTCCCTGCTGTGCAAGTCACGAATCAGTGCCGAGACGAAATGGCCACTCCCGCGCCCGCCGCCGACGCTCACGGCTGCATCGTCGTCGCTGCTCCCGGCGGCGTCGTCGACGGCCGCCGCAGCGGCTTCTGCGAGGCGACCAAGACGTTCCGCAGCCTGCGTCCCCCGGTAACGCTGCCGCCGGCGGACGCCGCGCTCTCGTTCACGGCGTTCGCGTTCTCGCTCCTGCCGTCCCCGCTCCCGGCACACCCGGCCCTCCTGGACGCCGCCACCGGCGAGGCCGTGTCGTTCCCGGCGCTGCTGTCCCGGGTGCGCGCGCTGGCCGGAGCGCTGCGCTCCCCCCGGGTCGGGCTCCGCCGCGGCGACGTCGCGTTCGTGCTCGCGCCGGCGCGGCTCGACGTCCCGGTGCTCTACCTCGCGCTGCTCTCGCTCGGCGCCGTCGTGTCGCCGGCCAACCCGGAGCTCACCGCCGCCGAGGTCGCCCGCCTCGTCGCGCTCTCGGGGGCGTCCGTCGCCTTCGCCGTGTCGTCCACCGCCGCCAAGCTCCCGGCTGGCCTCCCCACCGTCATCCTCCTCGACTCCGATCGCTTCTGCTCCTTCCTTCACGACGATGACGACGCACAGGCACCGGACACGGCGGCGGCGGTGCGCCAGTCGGACACGGCGGTGATCCAGTACTCGTCGGGCACGACCGGGCGGGTGAAGGCGGCGGCGCTGTCGCACCGGAGCTTCATCGCCATGGCGGCGGGGTCCCACGCCCTGGCCCGGAAGCCGAGGCACGGCGGCGGCGGCAGGATGCTCCTGAGCGCGCCCATGTTCCACTCCCTGGGGTTCTACTTCGCGCTCAAGGGCGTGGCGCTGGGGCAGACGACGGTGCTGGTGACCGGCGTGGCGGCGCGGCGCGGCGTGAGAGGGGTGGTGGAGGCCGCGGAGAGGTGCGCGGTCACCGAGATGACGGTGTCGCCGCCGGTGGTGGTGGGCATGGCGAAGCAGCGGTGGTGTGGCCTGGAGGCACTGGAGCAGGTGGTGTGCGGCGGCGCGCCGCTGGCTACGACGGCGGCGGAGAGGTTCCGGCGACGATTCCCAAACGTGGATCTCTGCATGCATGGTACGTCTTTCAGCCATGTCGCTGTCCTTGTCGGTGTAGCTATGTACGTACTCGTGCATGATCTGGGTGAAATATACAGAAGTGGCTTGGATGAATACCTGCCGGCTGCAGGTGGTGGTTTTCAATCAATTGGAATTCGTGGAGGGGAGAAGTTTCTTATACTACAAGAAGAAATAAAAGTCATAATTCTGACGTAGAGAGGAAACTCAACAACAGAAATTAAAACTATTATTTCTTATTTAAGTATATATATTAGCAAACATGTCCATAAGGTTGCTACATAAACTTATATTCATTTTTTTTGTACTTTATAACCCCTCCATCCCAAAATATAGTAACATTTAAAGATAAACTTATATTCAATTTATTCTGGAGTTATTTTAGATTATTTGGTTGGTGAGTACGTCGGGTGGGTAAAGAAATTCTATAGTGAGATAACTAATACCAAAACGGCAGAAACACTATATAAATATCATTTTTTCTTGTTTGTGAACTTTTCACATTTTTTTCCACCGCTGACATATTGGTCCTCTATGAGTGGTGGGTAGAAGTTATTTAGGTGAGAATTGTCTTTAAAAGAATATAAATTTTTATAGTATAGATAAAGATAAAAGTTGGATGGTCAACTTTAAGCCATCCGATGAATTCCATTAAAACGTGTTTTAAAAGGTCTGGAAAAAAGGGCTACCTTACTTTGAAAGCAAAACCTAGCTGATAATTTAACTTATCAAATACTACATCTGGCCTATACTCTAAATTATAGGTTGTTTTAATTTTTCTAAATAGATAATTTTTTCTATGCAACTAGATATATGTGTATGAATATATACTTAAAATATATATTTAGAAAAGTCAAAACGTCGCACGATTTCGCTGCTGACCAATTTTTTTGGGAAAGGAAATAAAAAACCTTGAGCAGGTCTGGCTTGGGCTTGCGGCCCAGCTGGGAGACCGGGAAGGGGTTTGAGCTGGTCTGGACTCGGCCCGGCGGCTCAAAACTGTTTGTAATTCAAAATATATTTCGTTTCAAACTGGAAGTGTCATTGTCGCGCACATTTCAGGCTTACGGTTCAACCGAGGCCGGTGGCATCTCACTGATGATCGGCCCGGAAGAGTGCACCCGCATTGGCTCCGCCGGCCGTGTCTCGCAGAACGTCGAGGTGAAGATCGTCGACCACATGACCGGCAATCCCCTGTCCGTCGGGCAGAAAGGAGAGCTGTTGGTGAGAGGGCCTGCCGTCATGACAGGTAACCAAACACGAATAATAGCTGCTGCTCTTCCTATCAACTTTCGTTTCAGTTTGGAGTTCTGCACCTTCATCAAGATAGGCCAATGTCTCTGAGCTTAATCTTTGCAGGATATGTTGGCGATGACGAGGCGAACGCTAGCACTTTCGATTCCGAAGGATGGCTTAACACCGGGGACCTTTGCTACATCGATAAGGACGGGTTCCTGTTCGTAGTGGATAGACTGAAAGAGCTCATCAAGTACAAGGGTGTTCGCACCGAAAATTGACAGTTGCCTATCAGGTCGAGGGCAACCGGTCAGACCGGTTTTAGGAAGCGGTCAGACCGGTTTCCCTGTAGCCAATCTGACAACAGCCAAACCGGTCTGACCGATTTGCCAAAGCGGTCTGACCAGTTTCAGTCCGAGTTAGAGTAGAATTAGGAGTCCTAGTCAAATTGTAAAAGGATTCCTTGCGGGGCAAGACCTCCCCACCCTATAAATATAAAGGGCCGTGGCCGGTTGAGAATCATCATCCAATCGATCACACATTATCTTTTACTTTTTATCTCCAAACCCTAGCTTTTCCAACCCCTTTGCTTTCCTTGTTTGTCTCGACGGCGTTCAAGGAGGTTCTGAGTGGCCTGACCGATCTCAGAGCAACCCTAGGCGCGCCATCTCCGACGGGGTCCCTCCCGAGGTGGTGATCTTAGGTTCATCCCGAAGCTCCCGAGGGAAACCGGTCTGACCGGATCCCTAAACCGGTCTGACCGGTTTGTGTGGTGCTGAGGCGAGTTCATCGTTTCTTCGTTTGCACGATACGGCGCTCGTGTGTGTTGACCAGAAAAAGCGTCAACATACTTTTGGCGACTCCGCTGGGGACATAGAAGATCTGGTTTTCAAAAACCGTTCGATCTAAGCTCCAGACAAGATGGGATCTCGATGTGATCTTGATATGGATAACATCATCACGGCTTCATTGGAAGATCTTACTCCGGAGGAGCAGAAGAAATTTGAGGCGCTACAAGAATTCATGAAGACACAATTTTTGGCTGGCGTCAAGAAAGATCGTCATGGCAAGGTGGCAAGATTGAAAGAATTTGAGCTACCGGCGATCAAGTTAAACGACAATCAAGTTGAGGTAATACCCACTGTAAGTAAATCACAGAACACTTCTTCTACTACTGTTCCTAAAAATAGTGTAGAAAGTGATGAATTGCTTGCCTCATATATTGCTCGTTTAGAACGTTTAGAGGATCTTGAGAAAGATAGGACCATTACTTGCTTTAACAATAATGAAACTAGTAGTAGTGTTCTTAAAATTAATACTAGTGGGGGAGTTTTTCCTAGCTTGTCACCCATACCTAATGTTAATACTGAAAAATACATGTATGGTATGCCACCTAAGTTTGCCATTGGTCAATCCCTGCCGTTCCAACCGACCGGGCCGAGCACGGCCAAACCGGTCAGACCGGATCAGGGAACCGGTCAGACCGGTGTGATCAATGCGCTTGAATTAGTGCATGAGCAACCTTTGCCACTTTCTGTTTTACCTGATCCAATGGTTTATGCTCACACTAATACTTTGGGTACTGCTAAGTCTCAATTTAGTACAACAATTAACACATCTGCTCAAAGAAACGTTATACCTGATGATGTGTTTGAAAGTTATAGGCTAGCTCAAGCTAAGATTGCTCCCTACTTAAATAAGATGAATTTGGAGAATGTGCAACCACAACAGCCAAATAATCCTAACTGGGCTGAATTTAACAAATTTAGAGAAGATTTGGCTAATATGGTAAAAACTAAACTTGGTGTCGATATTGGTAACACAAATTTGTATCAAAAACCATATGATGCTGAGTTTGATAATTTTCCTCTTCCACGTGGTTGGCGTATGCCTGATTTGATTAAATTTAGTGGAGATGATGACCGAACCACGTGGGAACATATTAGTCAATACATAGCTCAACTAGGAGAAGCGGGTGCTTATAATGCTCTTAAAGTGCGTTTATTTTCTTTATCATTGACTGGCACCGCTTTTGCTTGGTTTTCTTCACTTGCTCCCGGTTCTATTATATCTTGGGATATGTTAGAGCGTAAATTTCATGATCACTTTTATAGTGGGAGTTTGCAATTGAAATTGACAGATTTGACATCGGTTAGGCAAAGTAGGGATGAAACTGTTTCTGCTTACATTAAGAGATTTAAAGAAACTAAAAACCGTTGTTTCAATTTGTCAATCACTGATATGGACCTTGCTGATATTTGCTTAAAAGGGTTAAGGTCGTCCATAAGAGATAGAATAGAGGGTTCTGATTTTCTTTCGGTTGCACAAGTTCAAATTAGAGCTTTAATTGTTGAAAACCGAATGAATAAAGAAAAAGAAAGAGATACTTCTAGATCACGTCGTTCCAATGTTCATATAATTGATTATGAGTCTGATGATTCAAGTGATAGTGATAAAGAAGTACTTGCTGCTGAATTTGTATGGCCCTCTAAAGAAAAAACTTACTCTTGTACATCACTTAAGCCGGTTAGCAAAGGTCGGCAAGAAGAGGTTAAGTTTACATTTGATGTTTCCAAGTGTGATCGTATTTTTGACGAATTGCTTAAATCTGGAAATATCAAATTATCTCATAAATTGCCTCCACTTGAAGAATTGAAAAGGCGTGCATATTGCAAGTTTCATAATACTTATTCTCATGCCACTAATGATTGCAATGTGTTTCGTCGACAGGTTCAATCGGCCATAAATGAAGGTCGTTTGACATTTCATGAGATGCAAGTGGACAAAACTCCTTTCCCTGTCAATACTATGGATTTACAACAGCCTAAGGTCTTGGTTCGGCCGCATCAAGCCGAAGCAATCAAAGGAAAGAATGTTGTGATTGGTGAAGTAAAATCTGATTTGAGGGGAAAAAAGTTGATTCGAGAAGTTGCATGTGAGACAACTCCAGATGACAGGGAGACTTTCAAGGTTACTGTAAGAGCCTCTGAACATGGGGGGCAAGGGTCAACCGTTTCCACCGAGCAGAGACCGTTTGAGCCTGTACAGGACAAATCGGTCAGACCGGTTAGGGAAAGTGGTCAGACCGGTTTCCCCCAGGGTCGTCCAAAGATGATTAAACCAAGCCGTCCGAAGATTGGAAACTGGAAGCTCAATGTTGCAAAGAATCAGGGGAGTACTCTTAGGCCAAAGGTCACCTTTGATATGCTATTTGACAAGTACTCCAAGCAAAAGGCCGTTACAAGTGATCGGCCGGTAAAAAAGAGAATGAGAGTGTCTCCACATCAAGAAGAATATTCTCAGCCAAAGAGAAATTTTGCGCCACAATGGGAGGCATCAAGTTCATATTCACCTCGTCCAATTTATGACGATAATGGAGTGATGTGGGTGCCGTATCAGCAGCCTTTCCAACGTGGATGGGAAGGACCATGAAGGCCGACATTGGACAGGATTTCGAGGCATAGACAGGATCGTTTGGCACCTTGCCAATCTGGTCAGGGTCGCCAGACCCAACCGGTCAGACCGGTTTCACAAACCGGTCAGACCGGTTTCCCTGGGAAATCGGCAACATCTCCTATGAAGCAAGTTTACAAGCCAAAACAGCGTGAGGAGGTGCACAAGATGGATATTGACCCAGAAAGGACTACAAATCAAGATGTTATTCAGATTGGGTTGATGAACGTTCCCATTGGAAACGATGGCAAAGGACCGATTGTCATAGACAATGAGGTTGAGACACCTATCCAAAAGGGATCTGTTCCTGGTAATGATCATGATGCCAATGGGAGTAGTTCTAACTCCAAATACTTTTTGCCAAGATGGTGTCCTCCCGGTTTATCTCATACTCAAAGGCGGAAGCTTCAGCGCTTGAGGTTTCAGGAGATGAAGGAGAAAGAGCTTGAGAAGCAGAGAGACGAAGCATTCAACAAGTACAGGCCCATGATTCCACAAGGGAAAGAGTGGAGAGCCAAGACCAGCTCCCAGACAGAACCGGTCAGACCGGTTGGGGAGTCGGTCAGACCGGTTGAAACGGTCAGACCGGTTGTTAGAAGCGGTCAGACCGCTTTGCCCGACGCGCCGCCCGGTTTTTCTTCTCCTACTCCTTTGGTTTGTGATAGCAAGTTATCATCGGTATCCACTTCAGAGGATGATGAAGAGCTTGTTGATTATGGTTCCTCTCCTGAGTATATGAATTTTGAGCTTAATGTAATTCACATGTCTATGGATGGTTATATATTGTCAGAGGAAAGCATCGCTCAACTCGATTTTGGGCCAAAGGAAGCTATTTTCCAGAAGCCTAAAGCTACTGAAAGTCATCTGAAGGCTTTGTACATGAAGGGTCATATCAATGGGAAGCCTATTTCTCGCATGCTGGTGGATGGAGGAGCGATTGTTAATTTGATGTCGTATTCTCTGTTCAAGAAGCTGGGAGGTTCAGATGAAGAGTTGATCAAGACCAACATGACCATCAGCGGCGTTGGAGGAGGTGAACCTATGGGCGCTAAGGGAGTTGCTTCTATGGAGCTCACTATTGGAAGCAAGACTTTGGCTACTGCGTTCTTCGTCGCTGAGACACAAGGTAACTACAGTTTAATCCTTGGTCATGATTGGATTCATGCAAACCAATGTGTGCCTTCTACTTTGCATCAATTTTTAGTTCAATGGATAGATGATGAAGTAGAGGTCGTTCATGGAGATACATCGGCTTGTGTTGCAGTGGCCGATAGTTATTCTTTGGATGATCATGAAAATCTTAAATGTTTATCTGGTTTAGATTTATCTGATTGTGAGATCATTGGTTGCACCAAGGATGGCTTTGCTACTGCTGTTATGAGGCCGATCGGAGATCTGGCTATACCATCCCTTATGATTTGATGGATCCAAATCTAGAGTGGTTACAGCAGAGGCGTGAGCACTATCGGGTGCATAAGAACGATATGTGTGAAGCCATTGAAGATTTTGATGATTTAAGCAAATTAGGACAAGGGTTTACATCGGCTGATCCTCTAGAGGAGGTAGATATTGGTGATGGTACTGTACCTAGGCCGACATTTGTAAACAAGAATCTTGATCCTTTGTTTAAATTTGAGTTAATAAAGTTATTAAAGGAGTATGTTGATTGTTTTGCATGGAATTACAATGAAATGCCTGGTTTAAGTCGTGATTTAGTTGAGCATCGTTTACCCATTAAACCTGGTTTTAGGCCTTTTAAACAATCTCGCAGAAACTTTAATCCTGATATTTATGACCGAGTGAAAGAAGAAATCAATCGGTTACTAGATGCTAAATTTATTAGGCCTTGTCGATATGCTAATTGGATCTCTAATATTGTGCCTATTGAAAAGAAAGGAACAAAAAAGCTTCGTGTTTGCATTGATTTTAGAGATCTTAATAGAGCTACTCCTAAAGATGAATATCCTATGCCTATAGCCGATTTTCTTGTTAATGCTGCATCTGGACATAGAATTCTTAGCTTTCTTGATGGTAATGCTGGTTATAATCAAATATTTATGGCCGAAGAGGATATAGCCAAAACGGCCTTTCTATGTCCAGGTTTTGTTGGTCTATTTGAGTGGGTAGTGATGACTTTTGGTTTAAAGAATGCTGGTGCCACATATCAAAGGGCTATGAATTTGATTTTTCATGATTTGCTTGGCATTATAGTAGAAGTTTATATCGATGATATTGTTGTCAAATCGGCTGGAGTAGATTCTCATTTGGCTGATTTAAGGCTTGCATTTGAAAGAATGCGTCGATATAAATTGAAAATGAATCCACTCAAATGTGCTTTTGGTGTATCGGCTGGAAAGTTCTTAGGATTTATTGTGCATGAAAAGGGCATAGAGATAGATCCTAAAAAGATTGAAGCTATTAATAATGTAAAGGCCCCTACTTGTAAGAAGGATTTGCAAAGGTTCTTGGGCAAAGTAAATTACTTGAGGAGATTTATTTGTAATTTGTCCGGGAAGGTGAATGCTTTTACTCCTTTACTTCGGTTGAAAAATGACATTAATTTTACTTGGGGGGCAAAACAACAAGAGGCATTTGATGAGATCAAGCAATATTTATCTTCGCCACCCGTTCTTCAAGCGCCTAAGAGTGGGATTCCATTCAAGTTGTATGTGGCGGCGGAAGAAAATGTCATTGGAGGTGTTTTGACTTAAGAGACCGAAGGAAAGGAACATGTGGTTGCATATGAGAGTAGGAGATTGTTAGATGCCGAAACAAGGTACACTTTTATTGAAAAGTTATGTTTATCATTATATCATACTTGTACCAAGTTGAGGCATTATCTTTTACCAAGTACTTGTATAGTAGCATGTCAAACCGACATAATTAAATACATGTTGCATAAACCAATTTTGAGTGGTAGAGTCGGCAAATGGGCTTATGCTTTAGTTGAATATGATTTACATTGTGAGCCATTAACTTCAATGAAAGGTCAAATAGTGGCCGACTTTATTGTTGGACATAGAGTAGATAAGCAACTTGATTTAAATGTCGGTTATGTTACTTTTACTCCATGGAAGTTGCATTTTGATGGATCGGTTTGCAATAGTGGTTGTGGTATTGGAATTGTTATTACTTCTCCACATGGGGCTGTTTTTGAAGCACTTAACCGATTAGATCATAAATGCACTAATAACCAAGTCGAGTATGAAGCTTTTCTATTCGGATTGGGAATTTTGCATGACATGGAGGTAAAGCATGTAGAAGCTTATGGTGATTCTTTACTGGTGGTACAACAAGTTTCTAAGGTATGTCAATGTTTAGATGGATTCTTAAATGCATATCTCGATAGATGCTTCGATATTATATCTTGCTTCGATGAGTTTGTGATTCATCATGTACCACGAGAAAGAAATCCAAAGGCGAATGCTCTGGCTCAGCAAGCATCTGGTTATAACGTTCAGAAAAGAAATTTTCAAGAAAAAAGACCGATGTTTTTAGAAGCCGAGTGTTCTGTTCTGGAGGAACTGGTCGCACCGCTTCCTCAAACCGGTCTGACCGATTCAACCGGTCTGACCGGTTGCCTGGTGAAAATACTACTTCGGCTATTGTTTGCAATCAAGACGAAGTGAATGATTGGAGAGGACCTTTGGTTGATTATTTGCAAAATCCTAGCAGTACAGTTGACAGAAAAATCCGACGATGGGCTCTCAAGTTTGTTTTGGATGATGATGAGTTGTATCGTTAGACTATTGATGGTTTTCTTTTAAAATGTTTGGGTCCTGACCAAGCTAGGTTAGCTATGGCAGAGGTTCATGAAGGAATTTGTGGTACTCATCAATCGGCTCCCAAGATGAAGTGGCTCCTTAGGCGAGCTTGTTTCTATTGGCCCAATATGATAGCCGATTGTTTTAAGTATTACAAAGGATGTGAGGAGTGTCAGAAACATGGGGATATTCAGTTGGTACCTGCGGCATTGATGCATCCAATTATTAAGCCTTGGCCTTTTCGAGGATGGGGTTTAGATTTTGTTGGTAAGATTCATCCTCATTCAACAAAGGGTCAATGTTTTGTGATTGTGGCAACTGATTATTTTACCAAATGGACGGAAGCGGTTCCTTTGAAGAATATGACACATAGAGAGATGATTGAATTTATTAGAGAAAATATTATACATAGGTTTGGTATTCCACAAACTTTGACTACGGATCAAGGGACTTCATTCATATCCAAAGAGGTGCGTGAATTTGTTAATTCCTATGGTATTAAACTTCTCAATTCATCTCCATATTATGCTCAAGCCAATGGTCAAGCGGAATCTAGCAACAAGACTTTGATAAAGCTCATCAAGAAGAAGGTAGAAGATCATCCTAAAAGGTGGCATGAGGTATTATCTGAAGCTTTATGGGCTCATCGTATTTCTAAACATGGTGCTACTAAAGTTACTCTGTCTGAGCTTGTGTATGGTCAAGAAGCCGTTTTACCTATAGAGGTGAATCTTGGCGCATATAGACTTGCAAAGCAAAATAATCTTGATGTTGATACATATTATGCTTTGATGACGGATAATGTTGATGAAGTGACCGACAAGCGTTTGGAAGCTTTAGAAGAAATTGAAAAAGATAAGAGACGAATGGCGAGAGCATACAACAAGAAAGTTAAACTCAAATCCTTTCAAGTAAGTGATTTGGTTTGGAAAACAATTTTGCCTATTGGATTGAAAAGCAACAAGTTTGGCAAATGGTCTCCAAGTTGGGAGGGTCCTTTCAAGATTGTGAGGGTCTGTTCAGGAAATTCCTACATGGTGGAGACCTTGTAAGGACAGCAGCTGCCTAGAGCTCTCAATGGGAGATACTTGAAGAAATTTTATCCAAGTGTTTGGCAAAGTGCTTGATAGGACACGGCCGATTTATGGTTAAAAATCATCCTTAGGATAAAATGGCCGGTGAATTCTGAAACATCGACCTTAGCATATTTTCTAGTGCATAAAATTTACTAGAAAACAGGGGGGCATATGTTCGCACCCAAAATTGACAGTTGCCTATCAGGTCGAGGGCAATCGGTCAGACCGGTTTTAGGAAGCGGTCAGACCGGTTTCCCTGTAGCCAATCTGGCAACAGCCAAACCGGTCTGACCGGTTTGCCAAAGCGGTCTGACCGGTTTCAGTCTGAGTTAGAGTAGAATTAGGAGTCATAGTCGAATTGTAAAAGGATTCCTTGCGGGGCAAGACCTCCCCACCCTATAAATATAAAGGGTCGTGGCCGGTTGAGAATCATCATCCAATCGATCACACATTATCTTTTACTTTTTATCTCCAAACCCTAGCTTTTCCAACCCCTTTGCTTTCCTTGTTTGTCTCGACGGCGTTCAAGGAGGTTCTGAGTGGCCTGACCGATCTCAGAGCAACCCTAGGCGCGCCATCTCCGACGGGGTCCCTCCCGAGGTGGTGATCTTAGGTTCATCCCGAAGCTCCCGAGGGAAACCGGTCTGACCGGATCCCTAAACCGGTCTGACCGGTTTGTGTGGTGCTGAGGCGAGTTCATCGTTTCTTCGTTTGCGCGATACGGCGCTCGTGTGTGTTGACCAGAAAAAGCGTCAACAAAGGGCTATCAGGTTTGCGGTTTGTTTACTATTAGTTTCAGATTTCTGAAGGAATTCCCATGTAGAAGAGTCCTTGCGGTCATTAAAAGTCTGGTCAGTTACCACGGCGTATTAAACTCTGCAGGTTGCACCTGCTGAACTGGAGCTTGTCCTGCAAACATTGCCAGAAGTTGTAGATGCTGCAGTCATGCCGTGAGTCCACTAGAACTCCTATTTGGCAGCCTGACAGTTGCCAACGGCCTCTCTGATCTTTTTCTGTCTAGAACAAAAGATGCCCGGCTATCAGGCACAAAAGTGGCCGGACTGCTGAATTGTTATCTGCAGAGTTGTTGACAATAATGATAATTTGCAGGTTCCCTCATGAGGAGGCAGGACAGATACCGGTAGCGCTAATCGTGACGCAACCTGGAAGCAAGGTAACAGAGGCTCAAGTCATGAACCATGTTGCGAAGCAGGTAGCCCCGTATAAGAAGATCCGCAAGGTGCTGTTTGTCGACTCCATACCCAAATCTCCAGATGGGAAGATACTGAGAAGGCAACTCACGAACCATGTGCAGTTTGGTGCAGTCTCTAGGCTGTGAACTTTTTTACTTGGGTGCTCGTGTATTTGTGTATGAGAGACAGAGAGAGATATGGTTACATTGTGTATAAAAAGATAATTTAGTGTCTTGTATATGAGAGACAGAGAGATATGGTTATATTGTGTATAGAAAGATAATTTAGTGTCATCAGTAGACATCACATGGATTAAAACATTAATAAAATCTATGTACTATGTTTTTTAAAAAATAATATCATGTGTACATGTTTTAAAAATAATAGCATTGATATAAAGTTATCATTTAATTTACTATTGTATGTTAGATATTGTTCCAATATGGTGACCCTTTTCATGTCTTTATTCTTAAATTGATGCTTAATCAAATGTGAATAAAATAACTTGGTTGAAATAGTTTGATTGCTGAGATTTTCATAAATCTCATACGCTTTTCCACCTCGACATGTTCTTGAGTTTGGATGGTTCATCGTTGGATGATACTAGGTGCACGTGTTGTGGAATATGGGTAATACTGGGCCCACCATCAGTAGGAATGACAGCCGACTTGGGCCCACATCTGACAAGGTTGTGGGCCGACCCTGGAGTGGCCCACAAGGAACCGCCGACTTACTCGACAAGCTTGATGAAGACGTGGCTGGCAAGTATTGTGGTCTACCCAATAGATTGGGTCAGGATATTACAGTATGTAATGTAGAAATCTATTCGTACATGTATTCTTATTGTAATTTAGTTAGTTTGCATTAAAATCGAATTGTAAACCCTAGGCTGCCGACCTATATAAGGCTGCCTAGGTCGACCCACAGGGGGTATAACCCATCCATTGAAACCACATAGCTCGCCATAGCTTCCTAAAGCTTTGTCGAGCACAAGCAATACAAACACCACCCAACACCGGACGTAGGGTATTATACCTCCGAGTAGCCCGAACCTGTCTAAACCTTACATCTCCGATGATGCAAAAATTGAGCGGTGAATCTCTGCGCAAACAACACACGAAAAAAGCCTCGGAGATTTGCTTGAACTCCAATGAAGAACTTTGAGAATGTTGAGGTTCGGGGCATGTCAATCAATTTGACATGTAATTAACAATTGATAAATTTATTAAATACAAAAGGGGGCTGATCGGCTATGATTCTGAACAGTGGCAGGATAGGTATCGGCTATGATTTCGAAACTCTTCTGTCTTGGTGACAAAATCTCATTTCTGATTCTTGTCGGCTATTCCCCAGTTCTATCAGATTTATTTTCTTTTTGGTCGATGAGATAATCAAGATCCAAGAGCAGTGTAATTGATGATAAAAGTTAAAACATAACAGAGCTAAACAAGTAACTTTGCAAGATTTAATCAATATCGATAACTTGGTGAACATGAAAGCAAAGGAGAACAAACAAACCCAAAAGCGGCTACCGTGATCGGCTAAGCAAAAACATCCGATAGATTGTGTAACAATTAGAAGAGATAAAATAATGCGTTAAAATCTTCAATCCAATCAGCTACGATAACTCTTATGGGATCTAAACGAAACCACAACGATGCACCCTATAGTTCAACGGCTCCCCAGTAGGGATACAAGTATCACTATTTTTAGATCATCGGGTCAACCCAAAACTTAAAAAAATAAATTAGAATGGCATCACACGTGATCCTTACTCCCCAGCATGGATCTCGACGCATGGTACGTTTTTCCGCCATGTCGCTGTCCTTATCAGTGTAGCTACTCATGCATGACCTGGGTGAAAAAGAGACATGCGTTATGCAGTTATATTTAGTCCAAGCATCTACCTCATGCCTCGTTTAAATCATGCGCTGATAGAGGCTTGGCTGACAGAGGCTTGGATGAATCGCTGCCGGTGGTTTTCAATCAATTCTTCGAATTCATTGAGGGGAGCAGCTAATTTCTTATACTACAAGAAGAAATAAAAGTCATAATTCTGAGGTAGTAAGTTTCAAAAAATAATTCTGAGGTAGTGGGAAAATTCAACATCAGAAAAAATTAAAAAAACATCATTCTTATTAAATATATATAAACTTGCATGGTCAGCTTTTAGCCTCCTGATGAAAGCTCGCGGCCGTTAAAACATTTTTTAAGGGTCTCAAAAAAGGATTACAATACTTTGAAAGCAAAGATCTAGCAGATTATTCAGATTATCAAATATTATCATTGTCCTAAATTATCGATCATTTTGACTCTTCTAGATACATCTAGATATAGGCTATGTCTAAATTCATAGCAAAAACTATGTCTATAGAAAAGCTACAACAACTTATAATTTGGAACGGAGAGAGTAATAATGTTATTAAAATCGAATGGTAAGACTATGACATCATGTATTAATGTTCTACAATTGGGCCTAAAATAATATCCGCTATTTTATTGGAGTAATTAAATGCCCATTTGGTAGAAAGATATGAACGGTTTCTCTCAAGAAATGGAAGAGTTCATACCAAACAAAAGTAAGTTTGGAGAGAAACAAAAGAACCCCTAGTTCTGTACCAAACAATTGTGGATGGAACTATAAATGTTCCTTAAATTCTACAACGGAAACCAACAGATTATTTAGAGATGAACAAATATAGTCTCACACGTTCATCAATTTATAAGGTCACCTTAAGAGAGAAGGGGGAGACTGAGGGCCTGTTTGGCATAGCTCCAGCTCCAAACTCCAGTTCAGATTTACACTTTCTATTCTAAATTAATATACTTTAAATACTAGTATTTAGTATAATCTATAAACAAAATGATTCATATAAATACTCTCTATGTAAATTCCAGCTCCAACTCTAGGATTTCTTGGAGCACCTCGTACCTAGCTCCGAGAATTGAGTTGGACGGGTTCCTGTTCGTGGTGGATAGACTGAAAGAGCGAATCAAGTACAAGGGCTATCAGGTTTGCGGTTTGTTTACTATTAGTTCCAGATTTCTGAACAAATTCCCAAGTAGAGGAGTCCTTGCGGTCATTCAAAGTCTGATCAATTGCCACGGCGTATTAAACTCTTCAGGTTGCACCTGCTGAACTGGAACTTGTCCTGCAAACATTGCCAGAAGTTGTAGATGCTGCAGTCATGCCGTGAGTCCACTAGAACTCCTATTTGGCAGCCTGAAAGTTGCCAACGGCCTCTCTGATCTTTTTCTGTCTGGAACGAAAGATGCCCGGCTACCAGGCACAAAAGTGGCCGGACTGCTCAATTGTTATCTGCAGTGTTGTTGAAATGAATGATAATTTGCAGGTTCCTTCATGAGGAGGCAGGACAGATACCGATAGCGCTAGTCGTGAGGCAAACTGGAAGCAAGGTAACGGAGGCCCAAGTCATGAACCATGTTGCGAAGCCGGTAGCCCCGTATAAGAAGATCCGCAAAGTACTGTTTGTCGACTCCATACCCAAATCTCCAGCTGGGAAGATACTGAGAAGGCAGCTCACGAACTATGTGCAGTTTGGTGCAGTCTCTAGGTTGTGAACTTTTTTACTTGTGTGCTTGTGCATTTGTGTATGAGAGACAGTGAGATATACATGGTTACATTGTGTATAGAAAGATAATTTATTAGTGTTTTGTGTATGAGAGACGGAGAGATATGGTTATATTGTGTATAGAAAGATAATTTAGTGTCATCAATAGACATCACATGGATTAACAAAATTTAATAAAATCTATGTACTATGTTTTTTAAAAAATAATATCATGTGTACATGTTTTAAAAATAAGAGCGTTGATATAAAGTATCTATCATTTAATTTACTATTGTAAGTTAGATATTGTTCCAATATGCATGGTGACCCTTTTCATGTCTTTATTCTTAAATTGATGCTTAATCAAATGTGAATTAAATAACTTGGTTGAAACAATTTGATTGCTGAGATTTTTCATAAATCTCATACGCTTTTCCACTCGACATGTTCTTGAGTTTGGATGGTTTATCGTTGTGGGATATGGGTATTACTGGGCCCACCATCAGTAGGGATGACAGCCTGCTTGGGCCCACATCTTACAAGGTTGTGGGCCGACCATGGGGTGGCCGACAAGGAACCGGTGACTTACTGGACAAGCTTGGTGAAGATTTCGCTGGCAAGTATTGTGGTCTACCCAATAGATTGAGTCCGGATATTTCGGTTTGTAAAGTAGAAATCTATACGGACACATATCCTTACTGTAATCTAGTAGGTTTTTGGGTATCCTATCCATTATAAACACAAAGCTCGCCATAGCTTCCTAAAGCTTTGTTGAGCACAAGCAATACAAACACCACCCAACACAGGACATAGGGTATTATACATCCGGGTAGCCCGAACTTGTCTAAACCTTATGTCTTTGATGATGCAAAAATCGAGCGGTAAATCTCTGCTCAAACAACACATGAAAAAAGTCTCGGATATTTACTTGAACTGCAATGAAATGGTTTGTAAAATCTTGAGGTTCGGGACGTGACAGTCAATTTGACATGTAATTGAGAAGCGATAAATATATCAAATACAAAAGGGGGCTGATGGGCTACGATTTCAAACAGTGGCACCATAGACATCATCCGTAAGGTGCTGTTTGTGGAGTCCATACCCAAATCTCCAGCTGGGAAGATACCGAGAAGGCAGCTAACGAACTATGTGCAGTTTGGTGCTATCTCTAGGCAGTGAACTTTTTCACTTGGGTCCTTGTGTATTTGTGTACGAGAGACAGAGAGACATGGTTACATTGTGTATAGAAAGATAATTTAGTTTTATTATATCAAGACTTCACTTGGATTCTAATTTTTTTTAATAAAGGCTATGTACTATTTTTAAAAAATTATTATCATGTGTACTGTGTTAAAAAAAATCTACATCTCCATCACTACATAATATATTCATCATATTTCCAAAGCGGGGTTCTGATCCTCATGTCGCCTCATATGGGGGCGGCACCGGGCAACACAGCCACACCACCAAAAGACCATGATGTCGGCCAATAATGGCCGCCACTGCGGCCTCCTCCTCTGCCCGTCTCGTCTTCCCGGCCGCTTCCTCTCTCCTTCATCCTTAGATCAGCAACTCTAGCCATCAGCTAGACTGGGGCGATTCACCCTTTGCTGCCTTCAACTCCAGTCAATTTGACGCGCTGTGGGCAGATCCACGGTATCCTCGGCCGGATCTAAGCACTGGGGTTGGGTCCATCCAGTTGTGATAGAGGACAGGACTTGCGGGCATGGCAGCGGTGGTGTTGTCGGCTTGCTGTTGCCCTGATGTGTGGTGGCCAACTGATGCCGGCATTGGGCATCGCTACGGTCAATGTGTTGAACATCAAGAACAAATCATTGCACAATACGAACAAAATATTAAACACAAATCACAAACAAAAATTTACTCTAAAATAAATGATTGAATATCTCGAATATATTATTTTGTAGATACAATATAAATGATCACCATGAATAAATTATTATATACACACGAAAATTTCTATATGTTAAATAAAATATTCAATATCAAGAACAGATAGCTCCACTATGTGAGCACATATGTTTATATAAAGAACAAATCATGTATGCATTTGTTCTTATATGTGAACATGTTGCCCTAAAAACAAAAACCATTAAGAAAAAAAGAAAGACAAAAACTACAACTAAAAAAAGACTAGAAAAAAATCAAATAAAGAACAAATAGCTTCACATGTGAAAAAGTAACGTTACATAAATACAAATCACGTATATATTACGAATAAATTGCGCTTACCTGTGAACATATTCACATACAGACAAAAGAAAAAAAGAGAAAACATAAAGAAATAATAATGAGATAAAAAAGAAAAAAGAAAAAATAGAAGTACGAAAAAGGAAAGGAAAATCAAATAAAAGAAAGGAAAATAAAACAATATGATTATACAATACAAAAAGAAAACAGAAAATAAATAAAACAAAATAATAAATATAATATGAAAAAATAAAAAGAAACAGAATGGCAACGATATAAAGCAATGTGACAGAAATACAAAAACAAAAAAGATCAGGAAAAGAAGACTCTACTTCTTGGACAGCAACTGGGACAAACCTTCCCGCACAGTAGGCTGAAAATCTCTTCATGGGCCAAATCGTGCCCCTCCACTCCACCTACGCGGACCACGAGTGGCCAATAGCCCGTAAGTAAAATGAGATCGGTTTTTTTATAGGAAAAAGTCCTTTTAACATCCTCCAACCATTGCTAAAGTCCGATTTTGATCCCTCATCTCTTGAACCGGACGTTTATCGTTCCTATACTATAAAAACTGGTTGTTTTTCAACCTTGTGGTTTTGAGGACGATTTTAGAGCAGGTAAATTGAACTTTAGTTGATAGTTCGATGCGTAAAATGGTCCTTTTGAAAAAAATGGTTCGTAAATATTTTCTTCTTAGAGAAAATATTTTTTTTCTAAATCTAGTTTAATCTTAAAATTTTATATAAAATTTATTTTGATTGGAAAATATAGTAGTAGTTTCACGTTTCCCCTAAAATTATGTTTTTCTCTTACTACCTAGTTTGGAGTTATAGTATTTTATAGGCATATTGGACTAAGTATAATAAATAATAAGAGTTTTTCGATCTAAAATAATTTCTATTATTTTCCTACTAATTTACTTTGATAGTTTTTTTCTATTAATTTGCTTTAATAACTTTTTTTTACCGAAGTCAGGATGGGAAGCCCCTACCTATTTTTTTATATTTTTTTATTCCAAACCTAATTATTCTCTCCCACAGGGGGTCGAACTTGGGTCTGCTGGGTGCTACTCAAGTTCTCTAACCATTAGGCTAGAGGCCCTTTCACCGCTTTAATAACTTTTACTAAGTAGTTGCTCCTATTATTTATTTTAATTGGTATAATTCTAAAGTAGTCATAAAAATAAAAACATGATTTTACAGAAAATATGAAACTGCTTTCATATTTTTGTTATCTACAACACTTTTTTATAATTTTTAAGATTATTTCTAAGAAAAAATATTTACAAACATTTTTTTCAAAAAGTCCATTTTTATTCCTCGAACTCAAAACTAGATTTTAATTTAGTTCCTCTGAAACCACTCTCAAAACCACTAAAGATGAAAAACAACCGGTTTTTATAGTTCAGGGACAAGAAACGTCTGATTGTAGAGATGAGAGAACAAAATTGGACTTTGGCAATAGTTGGGGGATGTGGGATATGGGGTACCCTAGGGCCCATCATCAAGAGCGGCGGCGGCCGGCCCAAAGACGAGTCCTAGTAGAGTCCTACTAGGAGCCCTCCCCTATTGTAAATAGTCCCATATGGAAAATACTCGGATTGTAACCTTGCCTCCTGGATATATAAAGGAGGGAAAGGGTCCGTAGATAGAGGCATCCGACATTAGACAACAGACAAGACAATATACAGTTCCCTCATACAGGACGTAGGGTATTACGCTACACTAGCAGCCCGAACCTGTCTAAATCGCCTTATGTCCTCCGTGTTCTTGTGATTACCTTCGAGTTCTTGGGTTTACGATCATCTCTTCCTGTAAATCAACTCCTTGGGTAGACCCTTGTGGTCTGCCGGTCCTAAGGTCCGACAGTTGGTGGCCCATGCAGGTCCGATCGTAGATCGTCTGCGTAGCTCGATGGCACCTCGCCCCGGCGTGTTCCTCAAGAATACGAAGGATCTAACGGCGAGTCCAGCGTGCCAGTGTCGAGGCCAGCCTCCACTCGGCGACAACGACGCAGCTCTCAGTGTCAAAAGGACTTCTTCCTTTTATATATGTCTCGGCAAAATCATCAATCAATACGTCCTTGCAGCTGGGCTGTCTGTCTATGCTCGCCCACGCGTGTAGACCTCAACTTGGGCTGCATGCCTGCATGGATACGTAGCCAAGCAACTGATTGAATCGGCCTGCTGCCTGGCCTGATCTGCAGCTGGGCCAGCTTGACGTGATATGATTCCATGCTGCGTGCTTTAATATTCTGCGGTTCTGCCTTTGGTTCCGAATTCTGTGAACGACGGGTGTGTTTGGTTGGGCTGTGACTTTTGCAAAAGCTGTTGTGGGCTGTGACTTTTACAAAAACTGCTTTGGAGGGATGTATAAAAGTCCCTTTGGTTGAACTGCTTTGGCTTTTGGAAAAATTTCTCTCACTTACATACGGACCCCACACGTCATAGACACAAGCTTCTTCTCCTTTTCTCTCACACCTCGTCTTCGTGAAATAGCATAGGCGCGTGGAGGCAGCGGTTGCCGGCGGCCCGATGCTCGCCGGAGAAGGGGCGGCGGGGCGCGCGGAGGGGGCGGCAAGCAGAGGCGCGGAGGGGCAGCGAGCGGCGGCGCGGAGGGCAGAGTCGCGGCGGGCAGAGGGTGGCAGGCGGAGGCGCGAGGAGTCCGGCGTGGAGGGCGGCGGCGTGGAGGGCGGAGGCGCTGCACGGAGAGGCGGTCCGAGGCGTGGAGAGGCGGCCCGATGCTCGCCGGAGCAGGGGCGGCGGACGGGCGGAGGTGTGGCGGGCGCGGAGGGACGGCGAGCGGAGGCACGGAGGGGCGGCGAGCGGCGGCGTGGAGGGCGGAGGTGCGACGGGGCCGGCAAGGCGCGACGCGGATGGCTGAGGCGCGGTCGCCGGTGCTGGAGGCGGAGCTCCTCGCCGCGGCCAAGCAGAAGGTCCCCAGCGGCGCCATTCACCCCGCGGCGGCGTGGACGGCAAAGTCGCGGAGGGCGGATGCTCGACGGTGGCAATCTCTGCATCCTTCTCCGCCACCTTGGCCTCCTGCTCGGTCACCGGTGCTGGAGGCGGACCTCCTCACCGCGGCCAAGCAATAGGTCCCCGGCGGCGCCGTCCGCCCGGCGGCGGCGTGGACGGCAGAGTCGCGGAGGGCGGATGCTCGACGGCGGCAATCTCTGCATCCTTCTCCGCCACCTTGGCCTCCTCCTCGGTCACCGGTGCTGGAGGCGGAGCTCCTCACCGCGGACAAGCAGAAGGTCCTCGGCGGCGCCGTCCGCCCGGCGGCGGCGTGGACGGCAGAGTCGGGCGAGGTCCGGAGGGGTGCAAAGGAATCGAGCGGCGGCGGCCAGGAGGCGGGCGGCGGGGTGGGGGGCGACGGCCAGGAGGCGAGCGGCGGCGGGGGAAGACGGTGCGCAACCAAGGGCGACGGGAGAGGTAGAACAGAAAGATCGAAATGGTACGTGTGTAATGGGTGGCAGGTGGGTAATTCTGTGACCCAAAAGTAGGTGAAAGCAGAGTCTGGGCTGCTTTCAGTTTTGTACTAGGCAAAAGCAGCTTTCGGCTTTGGTTTTTGATGACAGCCAAGAGCCCAACCAAAGGGACCCTAAATGGCTCTGGAACACGTTACACCAATGGGCATAATGATATCATAGTTGATTGGATTAATTACCAACATAGGTGGGAAATAAAAAAAGGTAAACTTTACATAAATTTAATGTGAGCATATTGGCTAAGATATTGGGGAGAGCCAACACCAGCTCAATAAATTTAATGACAAGACAAATGGAGGTGGCAACCGCAGAGTTTTTGGTTAAAAAAACGTTTGATCGTTTCATCATGGATGATGTGTTGGATGAATCTCGTAGATCTACATTTTCCCATTCCAAATTAAGCCGCTTTAGTGATATAATAAATATAAGAACATCATACCGGTTTTAAAAATAAAATCAGATGTACATTGTACATATGCTAGGATTAGTTTTAATACATATATCTGCTTCATCAGTGAATAATAGTGCAGTATCAAGTAAAGAATATTACAAGGGAGTTTTAAACTACCAGAGTTATACAGCTAATTTCTGAAACGAAGACTCAATATTTCATAGGTAATTGACTGGGATTGCATACGCCTAGACCTCAGCATCATCTTCATAAAACTCTACAACACCTTCTTTAGAGTAGCATTTATTTATATGAAACAAAAAATTTAAAAATAGCAAGTATTAGTACATGACGTACTCTACTAGTGTGCGGAAATATGACATGAAAGGTCAAAGCTGTGACTGGTTGACTACAATAAGCAATTTCAGTTTGGGCCAAGTTTTATTAGCACCTAATTATTCAAATGTAAGTATATATCAAATCAAATTAATCAGAAACATATGACAAAAGACTATACCATAACCTTGTACCACGGTTTCTCCCATGTTTAGGTTTAATTATCGTATTAGGGCCAAACTGCTCCTGACCGTGATTATCGCTGATATATCAATTTTCACTCTGCAAAGGTTGTACATTTTCAGGACGAACCGTATTTCCCATGACCCCAATGTTTCTATTCTTATAGCTACATTTGCACTATGAAGCCATGATAAAGATTCCCTAATAAGCAATGGTCTGCTAGGGATTCAAGTTAAAACAGAGCATAACCCTCCCTAATATGTCACGTATCTTAGCAAAGCCTACACGTCGAGAGGATTGGGCCCGAACAAGTGAATGAGAGAAAACTGGCGGTTAGGGTGGTGTGTCGGGTCGTTTCCACGGGTTGGGTTGAAGCTTACATCCAGATCGATAAGAAAATGGGGTTTATTTATTATGAAATTCCTCTGTAGCTTAAAAATAACACCAAATAAACTAGGATTTGATATTTAAACCATGAAAAATATCCCTAGGCTCCAAAAATTCCAGGACAAATTCCAAAGATAGAGTTGAACATGAATAGCCCAAATAAAGTAGTTGGAGCATATAAAAAATATTCTACCATCATCCAAAAATTAGAATTTGTTGTTGAAAAATTCAAGAAAAGTCTGAAAAATTACAAGAAAAAACCCACGTAGCTTTTTAACACATTTTGATAGACTTGCACACACGAAAAACACTGAATACATCTGGCTTGAATGCACACGACAACTCATGTTGTTTTAATTTAATTTAGAGAACAATTATTTTTTTGTACTAAATTGCCTGATAATTACATAAACATTAGAAATTTTTTAGAAATTTAGGAAATTAATCATTGTTTTAAATTTGCACTACCAAACACATCCCAAAATCAAAAAATAAAAATCAAGGGTGATAAGAGGTTGTATGCAACAGTTGATGCCAAGTTTGCCAACGGCTAGAGCTATGTCCTTGATCGAACAGAATACAGATAGGCCCTTTATTTTTGTTGATTCATGCACAATGCACAAGCATTTTATTGCACCTTTTGAGAAGTTATAGGGTTGCACAATATAATATAATCCAGGGTAGGATGATAAATATCACTCAAACAATCGAGGACCATCGAAACACAGAAAACAAAAAAGAACCCCGAGAGAAGTACAAGGCATATGCGTTGTAGTCAGATCAGATTTGGCATTCGTCCTCCACTATTGCAGGTGTCTCTAAATAATGCTCACCAGCTGCTCGAGCGTAGAGGCTCTGCAGGGCCGAGTAGGAAGACCCACCCTTCTCCACGGCCTTCCTGCACTGATCTTTCATCTCCATTGCCTTCTCCCTCACCTTCCTCCCCTCCTCGCCGCCACCCATGAGCAACTTCACCGCTCGCTCCAGCTCCGACGACTCCACCCAATTTCCCATCTCCCTCTCCACCTTCATCCCCACCGCAACACCCATGTCGGAAACCATCGTGAACGCATTGAAGTGCTGCTCCGCGTAGAGGGGCCATGGCACCATCGGCACGCCAAACCACAAGCTCTCCAGCACCGAGTTCCACCCGCAGTGCGTCACGAACCCTCCCACGGCGGCATGGGCCAGTATCTCCTTCTGCGGCGCCGTCGTCGGCCACACGAGCCCCCTGCCCTTGGTCCTCTCCAAGAGACCCTCCGGGAGCATCTCCTCCAGGTTGGCATCAATGGGGTGCATCCCGCCAGCCGCCGGCGGGCCGCGGAGCACCCACAGGAAGCGCCGGCCGCTGCGCTCGAGCCCATCGGCTATCTCGCGCACCTGCGGCGGCGCGAAGCTGCCCATGCTCCCGAAGCAGAGGAACACCACCGACGCCGGCGGCTGCGCGTCGAGCCACCGCACGCACTCGTGCAGCGGCGGCTCCCCGGCGGCCGGCGGCGGCTTCAGCGACAGCACGGGCCCGACTGGGTAGATGGTCGGAGCGCGGCCGGCGATGGCCGCCAGCACGGCGGGCTCGAGCGCCGCCGCCGTGTTGACGATGATGCCGCTGGCTTCCATGTACCGCCGGCCGTGGTACACGAACCATTTGTAGCTCGCGCTGGTCTTGTCCTGCAATGGCGTTGGCAGCGATGACCGTGGCACCGGCGGCAGGCCGGGCACGACCACCGTGCCTTCATTCCCCTCGTCGGACTCTAAGCTCAGCAGGAGGGAAAGTGTGGACGCGTTGCCGGCGAAGTAGACGTACGTCGGGATGGCGAGCTCGCCGGAGACGTCGAGCACCGCCGTGCAGAAGAAGTCGATGACGAGCGCCGCCACCGGAGTGTCCAGGGCGACGACGGCGCCCCTGACGTGTGGCACGTAGAGCTGCACGAGCTCGGAGATGAGATCGTCCATTCCCTGGAGGTTGGACGGGTGCTCAGTGGCGAAGCCAGGATAAAATTCTACTTATGGCGAACATTCTACTACCAATTCATAGAAAAACACGTACAACAAGATATCACATTTTATAATAAAAGACAAATATAATACAACCGTACTAGATATCACCCTATAAGTCACAATTGTATGATTTAACCAATTCTATAATCCGACTTTCTCACCTTTTAATTTTGTCCCCTACATATCCCGTTGGTATTTGAAACTGGAACTCGATGACGATTAGCACCATGATGATCTGGAGGACGGGGACTAGGCAAGGATTGTTCGTCGATATTGGTTTCCACGCCCTGCTCTTTGTCCGCCGCCATAGGGTCTCTTCAGCTTGCGTCGACTTGAGGGAAGAAGAGAGACGGGGTCGCTTTGTTTTCTTTACCGTGGAATAGGCAGGCTGTCTCTTTAGTTTGTGTGGTGGCCCAACAAAAAATATTGTAGTAGACTATTTGTCGTATTGCAAATAGGCTAATGGCCCAAACTCTCAAAGGCAGTTTTCTTCTTCTTCCTTCTCTAGATAGAAGAACTCCATACGAACTGCCTGTATCCATCCATGGTGGCTCGGACTTGGGAGGGGAGAAGGAGGGGGAGGGAGGGAGGGGGTTCACCGGCGGCAGGTATGGCGGCCGCCATGGCTCGCCATACTGGTGGCTCCGCCACTGCGGGTGCTCAATGACTGGGAGGCTGTGGAAGTGGATGGTGCCGGTGCTGTCGGGGACAGACCCAGGGGTTCCCCTAACCATCGGGGTAACCATCCTCAAAAAACGTTAATCACCGAGGGCCGAATCGCCAGCAGCCCGAGAGGGCCACCAAGGCAGCGCGGCCCGTCACAGCTTATCACAGCCCAAAACAGCCGTCCAAGCTCGCCTGTCGAGGGGACCCAAGTGGCAACCCCCGTCTCCGCCTCGCTCGAGGGACCCAGACCCCCCGAGTCAGGCGCAACGCCAACTCCGCCTCGCTCGAGGGCCGCGCACCCCCTCAAGCAGGCGAGCCAACTCCGCCTCGCTCGAGGGCCGCGTACCCCCCTCAAGTAGGCGAGCCAACTCCGCCTCACTCGAGGGCCGCGCACGCCCTCAAGCAGGCGAGCCAACTCCGCCTCGCTCGAGGGCCGCGTACCCCCTCAAGCAGGCGAGCCAACTCCGCCTCGCTCGAGGCCACCCCTCTACTCGACGCGGCGCGCCCCGGCGCCCCGCCCGACAACGGCATTTAATACCCGCCCCATCGGGCGGGTGCCGAAGTCAAAAGGTGATCTCTCCCCACGCCGCGCCGCTAACACCGTAGAGCTCGCTGTTCTACCTGCTCCGGTCACTGTGCGTCCTCACCGCCACTGTGCGGATGCATGCGGCGCTGCGCAAGGCCCTGTGTAGACTTGCAGGCGTCATTCCGCACCACTATTCCACCTGCTCCCGTCCTTCTCCCCCCCCCCCCCCCCCCCCCCGGTGCAGCCCTCGAATTTGCGTAAAGAACCCTCGAACGAATATATGAGCAGCGACCGAGCACGGACTCCGGTCAGGCGCGGCCCGGTGATGAAAACCGGGTCAAATCCACCAACTCTCGGCCATTCCCCAGAAAACCGGGCACGCCGCGCACCGTGGTCAACAGCAACCGCCATGCCGACCCCTGTGCCGCCAACTCTCGTCCTTCCCCACCTGCCACGCTCTCGAACCAACCAGCAGCGGGCGGCTGGGTGCGGATTACGGCGGCGCCGCCCCTCGAAACCACTCCAGGACAAGCACAGGGACGGCCGTGACACCCGCAGAAGCCGGAGCTCGCCATAAATCCCCTGCCAGGGTCAAGGACGACCGCACGCCCGGCGCCATGCTCTAAAGTGCGCGCCCCTGTAGCACACGCTGTACTTGTACTTGTAGGCCCCCTGCCCCCCCCCCCCCCTCTCCTTGGCCTATAAAAGCAGGAAGGGGGCGAGAGAGAAAGGGGGAACGAACGGACACACACGATCACCGTCTTCCATGATATTGGCACTCTCCTCAATCATTTTCACACCCATTTTCAGGGACTTGGAGACTTCCTCTCCTCTCCCGCCGTGCTTGTAGCCCCCCACTGCAGGCACCTCGGTGCAATATAGTATAGTGCCGCGAGCACAGTCTGCTGGACGTACGGCCCCGCGGCCGGAACCAGGATAAACTCTTGTGTCATCGTGCTAGCTCTTGCATCAACCGTCAGGGGACGGGACACAGCGCATTCTGTGTGGCGCTGAGGTTGGGCGGCCAATCTCAGCACCGACAGGTGCCATGGCTGGCGGCGGCGGTCTGCTCGCGGCGTACGAGGTCGGCGACCTCGGCGGCGGACTCCGGCGTGGGTGGCGGCATGACGAGCACGGTGAGCGAGAGGTTGCCGCTGCCGCCCCCGCAGGCGAGGAGGCGTTTGCCGGCTTCCAGCATTGGCATGAGGTGGCCGGTGCCCCAGATCGGCAGCAACACCACGGTTGGGATCGCCATGAGCTGATTGGAATGTCCCCTCTGTATACGCGCTAGGTATGGGCTATGCTTGTGAGCAAAGAGCAGCTGGTGATAATGTGATATATAGTGTACGGAGTATTGTTTATATAGACACAGAGATTTGTCTCCAAATAAAGGAAATGGATCATCTGGCAGCGCGGCGGCTAAGCAAAGCAAGCAGCCACACCGGTGCAATGACGTCAGAGTCGTACAATATTCATTTTCCTCAATGACACTGATAGATGCACATGCACAGAAAAGTTTCTTTTGATGCTATGGATAAGTCCGGGGCCGCCCTCGCGAAGCTTCAGGTTTTCAGAACCGGAAACTGGTCGCCGCAGCGGCGCAGCCGTAGGACCAACCTGGATACGACGACGCTGACTGATCACCAAGACACCAACTAACAAGTAGACTTGTCAGCGGGCTCAACCAAGTACTCCCTCTGTCCCACCATAACAGGCCAGTTAGCATTCAAATTTTGTCTCACAAAGAATGTCCATTTAGCTTTTAGAGATGCACACATTAATACAAAAGTGCATAGAGGAACGTAAAAGTGCATAGAAAAACACATAGAGCCAATCAAATAATTAGTTAATGCTACTTTTATAACTCCAATGAAGAGTAACATGGTAATTTGTTATGACTACTAATTTGTCTGATATTTTTCAAAATTGCATGTTATTGTGGGACGGAGGGAGTACGTTCCAACTGAATTGTGATACGCGGGAAATTAAAGCAATTACAGAACCTGCTTGGTAAATCACCCAAAAAGTGTAAAACCAAAAGGAAAACCCAAATCAAGGCACGCGTAGTTGGCGGATGTAGAATATGAACTTCAACTAAAACACGCCCACAAAAAGGTTATCCTATTTGTGTATTGAAAAATGTTGTATCTAGCATTTCTAAACGTTTGCATCAATTTGAAGATATGTCTGTTTTTAGTCTCAGCCTCTCAGGCAAGCACTCAGACAGGATGTTTACAGGGGCACGGTTGCATATCTGAGTATAGGGGTGTATTTATATATCTGAATTATATTTGTGTTTAGTTTTGAAAGACACGAATATATAATATATTTAGAAATTATAAAATATACCATCATTTTTGATATGCTATCGTTGCAGGCCAAGGAGTTAGTAGTTATCTTTTTTTTGAGAAGTTAGTAGTTATCTTTAGAGCAGCGAGAGGGTTGGGTTACATGTACCTCGTCCTTGTATCTGGCATCGCGCAGCCCTATCTCGTGGCGCAACATGGAGAGGAGGTTGTGCTCGCCATGTGTCGCTGTGGCCTCCGGCCCGCGCTGCGCGAGGACTATCTGTCACCAGCCTATCTGACGGTCCAAGAGAGAGAGAGAGTCCACGTGATGATACGAACGGCAGGAGAAGGCCCCAAGTGATTAACCTGCATACCATTTCAATGCCGCCGTGCTCAGGTTGGTCGTGTTTGGTAGAAGGGGTGAAAATTTTTATCCTGAATCTTTTCTGCATGAAATAATTAATGAAGTCTATTTGTAAAATCTTTTCACATACTAGTTGGGTGCACGTGTGCCGTACGTGTATAAAAAACACACGGCGAAGCTTAACTATACTTGTAACAAAAATTTACTAATAAAAAACACACGGCGAAGCATAACATATCATGGCTAGTTATGCAAAATGAAAAGTTCAAATCATTTACTAATAAAATGACATTTAGAAAATATTATCTATCATAGTAATTATTGCAGAAAGACACTTAAGTATGCTTCTGCATGAAAGTGGTAACCATCATCTCAGAAGTAGCCTATATCAATCTAGTTTCTCCCACCGCATGATGTCCTGAATCTATCACGGCAATTTATCCTCACCATTACTAAGAGAAATTCCCCCAAAATTGAGCAAAACCCAACATGTACAGTACCCATAAAAGGTGCGGACGGTCTCCGACGCGGAGGTGGCGTGCCTGGTGGGCCCACTCTGCCTCAACTATTTTTTAAAAACCTAGTAGTAAGCAAAAGAATAACCATCAACCTTATGACATGTGACAAATTTTAAATTAATTCATTAGAAGTCTCCACGCATAACCATGCTAAAATTTTAAATTAAGCCATTTTCTGATATTACAATCCCATTTTTACCATCCCAATTAACATCAAGTTACATTTTGAAATTAACACCCAGTCACAATACTCAGTGAACCATACTCTTAGTTTATCTTATCACAATCTGAATTTAGCATTCAGTATTCAAGTGAACTCCACTCTCAATTCACATCAATTTACAATCTGAATTTAACATTCAGTGACAATATTCAGTTAAACACCAGGTCTCGAACCAGGTAAGCATTAGAAATATCTTTGCATGTCTCTTTTCCAGTGCTCCTCTCCTTGTCATTTTCCATCGAGCGTTCTAGTTCTTCTCAGCAACTATGCTCTTGCCCTGTGTTTTCTTTGGCATGTCAGTTTGCAACAACTGAAGCCACCATCAGGCATCGCCCAAGCAAGATCCACCAGCTGCTGAAGGGTTACAACAAGCACCATGAGCAACAGAACCACTCAGCATAGAGGACTACTTTTAAGGATGAATGCGACTGCACTAAAGTGTCTTAAGAAATATGTACAATAATATTCTCGACGAGCTCATCCCATAGTAGAACGGTGATGCGCTATGAGTGATTGTTAGTACATCTGGTTGAGAATCAAAAAGGGTAAGGGAGCACTCACTACTACACAAACTCACATTCATCGCTATCAATTAGTACCGGTCATGCAAGAACCGATACTAACGCACGCATTTAGTACCGGTTCTGCAGCACAGTGATGCCCGTGGAAACACTTTAGTATCGACTGGAAACACTAGCCGGAACTAAAGAGTGCCACCGACGTCGAGAAAAATCATTTAGTACCAGTTGCTGGGCACCTAAAATATTTAATACCGGATGAAGGCTTCACCCGGAACTAACGTGCCCCCCCCCAAAAAAAAAAATCAACTCACAACCGGCCAATGCAGGAGAGCTCGCCCCCCTTTATCTCCCCCGGCCCTTCTCGATCTCATCTCTCTATTTTCTTTCCTCTCTCTCTTTCGTCTTTCCTTTCTTCATCTCTTATCTCTCTCTTTCCTCACAGAGGCCGACGGGAGCAAGAAGCACGGCGGGGCGGCGCAGGCGGGAGCAGGCCGGGAGACCGGCGGGGCAGCGCAAGCGGCGGCGAGCGGCCGCGCTGCCGGGCGGGCGGCGAGCCCCCTGCGGGCAGCGGCAGGAGCGCTTGTTTTTTTTCAAGACTTGAATCCCCAGTTAAATTTTGTTGAATTTCTGTTAAATTGCTTGAGTGTTGTGATGTAATTGAATTTTTCCTGCTCCTCATCCTTTTTCTCTCTCTCATTTTTTTCCTATCCATCTCTTGTTTCTCGTTCTTCCCTGGTCTTGAGGAAAGAACAGAGCAAGAATTTTAGGGTTTAGTACCTGGTAACCCCAGCCGGTACTAAATGGTGCTTTTAGTACCGGCTGGCACATTAGTGCCGGCCAGCACGTAACGGTCAGGGAACCGTACCGGTACTAACGGGGTTCCCTGACATGTACTTATGTGAAGTTTTCCAATAATGACTATGAGCAGAACACAACCCTGTCCACCTCCAACGATGTTTGTCATGTCGCCCAAAGGGCTCCGTCGATCCATAGCTACTGAAAACATAGATGACACACAAAGAAAAGCATCATAAACAACATGATCCAAATGTCAGGGAATGAAGTGGTCACCGATGACTGCCTCACCAGTGGCCAGCCAATCAGTTCACGCAGAAGAGCGCGTGTGTCATAGGAAGAAGCGATGTGTTGGTGTGTTCCGGGGAGGAGGAGGCGCATTATATAGGTAGGCACGAGGGTTAAGGGGGGATGAACCTGACGCCCACAACTATGGTAAGCAATCAATTGGACGCCCACAACTATGGTAAGCAATCAATTCCCTGGTTGACTCCCACATCTATGGTAATTAATCAATTCCTTAATTGACGCCCACATATATGGTAACAATTCAATTCCTTTTCATTGATTGATTGGCCATTAGGGAGGATAATTGATGCAATCATTGATTGATTGGCCATTAGGGAAGTTAATTGAGGCAATCCTTGATTGATTAGTGATCCAAATGAGGAATGTTTTAGAAAGTTTCGGGCGGGGGAGTAGATGGTAGGGCAATGTCGGGGGAGCAGTCTTCGTAGGAAGGACCGCGGCACAAGTGGGTATGGCGGGCGGGTAAACAAAACGCCGGTGAAAAAAATGAGCGGGGGAACAACTAAAAGTGCCTGGAAAATACAATTTTTTCTAGTGTTTCTAGTTTTTGCCTCCTCCTCCCAAACCCCGACAGGTGGGGCCTCTGTGAGAAGATGGGTGTGGGTTTTTTGGTGGGAAGTG
Organism: Echinochloa phyllopogon; assembly: GCA_033239725.1. Taxonomy (NCBI): domain Eukaryota; kingdom Viridiplantae; phylum Streptophyta; class Magnoliopsida; order Poales; family Poaceae; genus Echinochloa; species Echinochloa phyllopogon. The sequence continues at coordinate 12,255,862 of BTCW01000008.1, forward strand.
CTTTAAATTCTCTAGGATCCTTTTAGTATAGATTAACTTTATTCCATCCAATCAGGTCAACCAGCATGACAAACTTGGCAACTTGCATTGTACATGTACTACATGAACATTGAGTACAAATTATTGATATTCTCAAAAAAAAAGAGTACAAATTATTGATACACTAGAAACGGAAACGCACGCTTGGGCTTTGCCAACCTCCTCCTAGTCCGGCCTCTAGGAAAAAGCTGAGCATTTGTTTGACTGTGCAGTAGATCCCAGGAGCTGCTGATCCGGTGTCCAGTGCGGCAAGGCGGGGCTAAAGTGCCTCGACACGACGCGCGAGTCGAGGAGGTCCATGATTTGCGGCGCGGTCACGCACCTGGGGACCTTGTACTGCACCACGGACACGCCACGGGACACGGCCAAGTCCGTGAGCTCCTGGAAGGTCCCCCGCCGGACGACCCGGATCTCCAGCGGCCCGATCGAGCCAACGGCCACCCGGCTCTGCCGGTACACCCAGTTCATGGCCTCCTCCATCTCCAGGCAGCACCGATCCAGCACCTCGCGGTCGTCCACAGCCACAGCAGCGCCACCGCCGCCGCCGCCCCCTCGGTCTTGAGCAGCAGCAGCTCCCAGTGGATGACGTAGTGCCCCGGGAAGCTCTCGGTGCAGGCCCGGCTGGTGTAGTCCACCACGGTTGCGCCGCCGTGACGGCTGAGCAGCGCCGATGCGCGCTCCACTGCGCGCTGCAGGTCGGCCTCGTCGGTCTTGTCGGCGTCCACGGACAGCAGCACGCCCTCGCGGCGCACGAACCGGAACCGCGGCGCCGCATTGTGGAACCCCGTCACACGGAGGACGTCGCCGACGCGGTACCGGCACAGCCCCGTGTAGGTGGTGATCACCAGCTCGTACTCGCGCCCGGCCTCCACGCCGGCGAGCTCCACGACGGGGAGGAACTCGAAGTAGGCCATGAAGGGCATGATGGTCTCGGACGGGTCGCACATCGGCCGGAGGTTGACGCCGAAGGCGCACTCCGAGGACGCGTACACGGTGGAGACGATGGGCAAGCCGCCGCTGTACAAGTTGAGGATCGGGACGTGGAGCCTGTGGCCACGGCATCGAGGAATTTGGTGTTGGGCCAGATGCGTGCCAGCCCCACCGTCGGACTCGGAGCCCTCGACACGGACCAACTGGGCAAGCTCGGGGTCCGGCCGAAGGACGCCGGCGACCGCCTCGCGCACAGACGGGTCGGTGACGCGGTCGGTGGCGCCGCCCAGCCCGCATCTCGCGAGGTACTCGGCGTCGCCATTGCGGGAGAGGATCTCCCCCAGCACGCGCTCCTGCACGGCGTCCACGTTGGTGGTCACCTCGTCGATGAACCGAAGCTAGCTTCTCGGCGTCCGTCTCCGTCACCGGCGCCGGCGCGCTGATGATTGACGTGTCTGCCATTGTCAACGCTAGCGAGTAGCTGACTGGGAGGGCCAGGCAGCAGGTGGCTTGGATCGGGATCGCAATGATTCTGTACACCCATTTCTGCACCGTTTTGAGATTTGCTGCAGGGTGACAGTGTATTTTAGGCTCATGATTCTGTACCACGGTTTTCTGTACCCGCACATGGTTTCTGTCCCCGGATACAGAATCTTCTGGTAATAATTTTAGGCCTTTTAGTTCCCCAAATTTAACCCCCAAATTTCATTATAAAAAGAGAAGATTTACGTCACATAAAAATATCAGCACATGCGTGTACTACTAAAAATAGATGAAATCAAAACACAGTTTTTTTTATTGTACCTTATGAGACGAACATTTTGAGTCTAATAGTAGAGTGCACGGGCGTGTATTAGAAAAACGTAGTAAATAAAATTTTTAAATTAAATTAAATTTCAATTTCTTACTTCAAAACAGAGTATCCTAAATATTAATATTTTGAGTAGACAGAGTCCTGGTCTCTAGAACACGAAACGCCGGTTAATTCGCGGGCAGGCGCGACATCCACGTCGATGCAAACCCGTTAACCGTAGGATCCGGCGAAAACGCGAGGTGAGCCGTCCGATGAGTGCCGTCACGGGTCTCGCGCCCGCCAGACCGTGAACCCGCGTGAACGCAAAGGTTCGCGACTCGTGAGCCCTCGTCCCTCCGCCTGCCCCTCCGTCGCCCGTGCCCTCTGCCTGCCACGCCGGCGGCGGCCTCCATCTGCACCGACGCCCCCTCCCCCTGCTGCTTCTCCCCTCCATCACCACCGCCGATGTCCTCCGTGCTCCTCCCCATGGTTCACTTCCGCTAAGCCGCGCCCTCTCCTCCCGCCGCCGTCGCTCTGCGCATACGCCGGTGCCGGCCTTCTGAACGAGCTAGGGGCTCTTGCGGAGGTGACAGCGACGCCGACGACCCCGCCGCCCTGCCGATACCCAGGTCCCAGACTCCCAGGTACCCCTTGTCCCTCGCTGCCGCTGGCCTCCACAGCTCCTCTCTCTGCTGTCAATGAGGCCTCTCGTGGCTCAAGGATGCAGTAGTATTCGATCTAGAGATACGGGGCCTACTAATTTATATCTGCATTTGCTACGTTTGTACCATGGAAAAATTAATTATTCAGAAGCAGAATGAAAATTAAAGAACTAGAATATCATGTGATAGGTATCTAAATACATCACAACTCTAGAATTAGTGCTGCAGCCGAGCTGAAATAATATAAAATCTGGCATTTAGATGAACTGAACATCAATTACAATGGCAAACATATTATATTCTGATTTGGAAGCAATCTATGGAAGCATTGACATTTGGTATGTGTATTTAGGTTTAGTTGAAATTTGATCAGACCTTTGCAAATCTGAAAATGCACTTGGTAATTAACTAAGAAGAGAAGATGGAAACGATAAGCTTTTAGCTAATTTTCTGGTTATATTTTACAATGCTATATCACTGCTATATGTTTATGGAGGAGATGTCTGAGGGTTGTCCAGAGAGGCTCTCAAGATAACTAGCAATGTTCTTACAGGAAATATTCTCCATCCTCCACAAACAGCGTACTACATATCTAAAATATTAGGCACCCGCACTGCAGAGGCCTATTTTTAATGTTTATGCTAAATTAAAGTTTGTGGAGAGGGGACCATTATACCAGCCAACGTAAGAAATGGAATTCAACGTCAAACAGCAAAGTGAAAACACATATTCCCTTATGTAGTATCCATAAGTAATGCACTTTAGCCCACTTCCCTGAATACTCCTTTCTTCAAAAATCAGAAACTTCCGTTCAACCATGCAGATTTTGTGCCAACTTTTTATCAACTTATGATCATCATCATGTTATGTTGCTTGACTTCCGTTCAACCATGCAGATTTTGTGCCATTCAAGTTTTATAAAATAGTGATGTTCAGTAATTGTATATGGCAGAGCTCGACATGTCCACAGGACTATTGAATCATGTGATGTGATACATTAAATTCAAGAGAATGTTGCATGCCCACATGTCTTTAACAGCTTATAGCCCTTTAATGATGATCTGTAATTGTGCTTTTAAAATCGTATTTGGCACTGCAAGTGCAAAGTTTGTGATGGTTGACAATGTGTTAACTTACCTGATAAATTACAGGATATTCAGCCTTGTTTATCTGTTGCTATGATCGACCAACACATATTCCTTTGATCCAGGCATTCAAATTATCCAGACAAGGATTTGTGAATTGTGATCTTACTATCTACAGAATGTAATATCTCACTGACAACTGCTACTTGCACATTTAGGTAACTCTACGAGCAGGGACATTGATAGCTTCAAGGTTGTTAAAAGAGTTTGGGAACTCATACCTGAGGTGCTAAAAAAAGAGAAGAATGTTGGTGACTCAACTACATTACAGCATGAAACTACAAAAGTAGAAGTGACATAACAAATGCAGATTACATCAGAATTCTAAAGAGGACTTAAAACTTCAGTAGAGCTATCCTGTTTAAGTGTGTAACTAATGCTTACCCAGTATACCATTATGCATTTACGACTTTCAAAAGAAGGAAATTATTTTCAGATCTACAATTGTGGTTAACCTTTCTGGTGGAGAGAATTTCAAATGGTTATTACAGTAATTCAATTTGTATTGCGTATTTGAAAAAAAATTGTATTGCCAACTGCCAAGTTATTTGATGTATTGCCGTAAAGAATTTCGTAGCTGAAGAGTTCCAAAACAGTGCTCATTTATATCTTCCAAAATGTCTATTTTGGGTATTTATGTGCAGCCAAGACCTTAACCCTCAGAAATTTGCATAGGGACCATGGAACTTTTAGTAATATTATATAATAAAGGTTATATATTCTAACAACCCAGTTTAAAGTTTAAACACCAATTTACACATATCTACCAATGTCCATATCAGGAGGCCACATGTTACAAAACAGATCACCACTGGCTTGATGATGGCGCGGTAAACGCCGCGCCCTACGCTTTCTAGTGGTAGAGCGAGTTGAGACTGAATACCCGAATTGGTACATGATGGATAGTTGTGATAGAGCAAGTTGAGACTGAACCCCAGATTGGGCCCGTACGGGTGGTCCAGCCCAAGGAGTTACAGCATAGATATATATAAGCACGTGTCTTAAGAAAACCAGTTGATAGTTTTTTGTGTTTACAAAAAAAATTAGTAAACAATATCATATTTATAGTTAAGATGTATGCACAACAAGGAGACATTTTTAAAAAAGAAACTATTAGTTCATATTACGAATTAGCACCACACGTGTTAAAGTATTCAAATTTAAAAACCAATAACCCTAGAATTTTGCAATACATTATTAATAACTTTGTACACTGGGTCTAGATGACAAGACATATCACATAAAAATTTTGCAATAAAATATTTAACATTTTCTTGCATCTGAAGTGAATGTGTACAATAACTGTCGCAAAGAAGGCATGTTCTTTCCAACAACTTATAAAGTACAAATGGAACATAGGATGCACCCGGAACACCGAGATTTTGGATTTTGATAGTCGCCTCTAACTGATGTCGTCTGTGAGTAATTTCAGTCCTCAGGCTACCACGCACATGCCAATGGCATGCAATAAAATTGATGAAGGTTCCATGGCTTCACTTTGCTTCAAACATAACAGCAACTAACATTAACGAAAATTCTTAAACATTTCCTATCAAACTGCTTTCCTCCATTGCAGCCTTTGCCGCTAAATCAATGCACACACGAACAGATAAATTGCAAAGCATAAATGAAGCAGCCACAGAGAGTCCACTGACGACGTAAAAAAATGTTGTGTATCCCATGTGTACACTGCCTTCAGTTTCAGGAAGACTGAAAGAACACACCTGACTTGGTTGCACTTGTGAGCGCTGTTTCATTAAAATGATCAAAGCATGACCATCACCTGTGATTCCTGAAATGTAAGGTGGCGTCAGTGCAATTTATATGGAGTGTTCTATAACTATTGGAAGTCAAGAAACTTCTGCTACAAATCAACGCAACCATATATCCCCTCAAGTCCACAATGATGCTACATCTTTCAACCAGTTCTTTAAATAATGGTTAATAATAATGTTAGAAGTTCCAAAAAAAATCCTTTTATAGGCAATTCAAAATAGGAATCAGATTAGAACAAAAATAGAACAATTTGTAAACTTTGCACATGCATAAAACAAAATAAATAGCAATGAAGGCAACAACATATATGGTATGTCCAAGCCTGCTACTCCCAAAACTTCAATCTAATGAGTGACTATATGTGAAATAAATGCATTTCTCTGAACACTAATTGAAATTTCTTACATGGTAAAACATAGAGACATTGACCATGCAAGATGTACCGATCAGCGTTCCATGTAGAAATTGTGCTGTCCATTAAAATGCTAAGAGGCCTAGATAATGCTAGCAGTATAGCTATGAACAGAACACCAAAACATACAGATGCATTACTAATTTCAGACTTTAAGAGCCCTATAAGGATTCAAACTTTCAGAGACCTAAAAAGATTTAGACTTTCTGAAGCTTAACAGCAACAGGCTAATATAGCAAAATGTTTTCTTTACTAACTTACTGGATGCACTATAGACCAGATTTAGGAAATAGGTGTCGCTTTAAAAATGAATCAGGGGCATTCAAAATACTCCCCAACTTCCGCACCTCCATTTTCTAGCAGCGAGTGGGCTCGCCGCATCTATGAAATGGGGCGGCATTTTCAGGGACGGGTGGGCCCCTGGTCCGGTCCTGAAAAGGCGGGTGGGCCCCTGATCCAGTCCTGAAAATGCATTTTCAAGGACAGACCGGATGTGACAGTTGCTGCAACGATTAGTAGGGATGGGGCATCTTCTCTCCCGACCTCAAATAAAAAATAGAAACGCTTCTACAGATCGTTTTTGTAGTCGTGATTAAAACAGATTATATTGTACCTGACTTCTGCAGCTTTGTATATGTAACTCTTTTTTTGTTTAATCCCCGAGAAGGAAAAGGGTTCAAGAGAGACTTGTATATAACACCAGTGTCGAAATGCTAATGTATGGATTATGTTCAATCGGTGAAGAAGTTTGTGACTACCCAATATGTTCTGAAATGCAAAGCATGTTTTGAATTCGGCATCTGCATCATGTCATGATGTATACGTAGCCAAGGTCAATTGCAAAGAATGGCAATCATTGATCTGACCAATATGAGTAGCCCCGTGCGGCGTGCTGGCCAACTGGGATATAAGAGCAAACAAATACAGTGGCAGGGCTGTGGGCAAACGATCGACGAGGGAAGCAATGCGAGGAGCAAACACGAAACATTACTTTCTGATCAAAGGTCATGCGTTCGGCTTTCCTTAATCGAAAAAAATGCGTCCGGTATATGCGTAGCATACAACATGCAACAAAATGCCTTGCTTCTTCAGTCTTGTCCGATCCGCAACAGTTTCACAAAAAGTAGGTGGAATCCACGCCAAATAGACCCTTGACAAGCGCGGCCCACAAGGCCCGTCCCGACCAAGCGGCGGAAGCAGGCGACGAGCGCCGCCAGCCCAACAACAGGCACGGCCGGACGGCATGGCTTGCACAACGTACCAATGATTGCCTAATCTTCACTAGATGGGCTAAAAGTAGCATGTGCCCCACTAATACGTCAGATTCGGCCCATGCGATCTCCCTCATCATGTATTAGCAATTGCTTGCTTGACAGCACAACACCGTGCATTTGTTGCGAGTGGTGGTTGCCGCCAGGGATTTGAATCTGGTTACGCATGCTTTTACCGTTCATAGACGAAATCACCGAAAGGGCGAATTCCTCTTCTCCTGGTCTTTAATTACCGTGAAAATTTTGTGTTAAATAATAATATGCATTTTATATAATACATATTTACATGGTGTGAACGAATTATTTCGTTCAGGTTCAGAAACACATAATTCGACGTAATTCCACCAAAACTTTGAGCCCTGGTTGCTACAAATAACTCATTATTACCACGGGAACAAAAGAGGACTTCCATTACCCAAGTCCTCCACATGTATTCGGATGTACACGTAGCTACCATACGCACCATCAATGCCAACTACGTCACTTGTCTTTCGTTCGAGGTGGGGGGAATTCGTCATGTGTTTGTTTTGCTCGAACACGGAGGCTGACGCAAACCGTCGCAAGCAATGATGGTGAATGGCCATGTGGCCGTACCATAATATTGTTCTATTTTTTTAGAAAAACTTTGTATGGAAACATAGCCTTAATGTTCTAATGATAGGTCTGATGAGTGATCACTATAACATCTTACTCTTACATACTGGCGGAGCTATGTCTAGGCAAAACCTACATATATGCATACATGGCCAGCTGAAAATCTGCTGAAGAAAGGTTTAGGTGTCACTTCAACTGCGTAGCTGTTGATTTGCTTTGACTTGGTCCACCCTCTCCTTTGTCCTATTACTGGCGGAGCCAGTCTTAGGTTGTCCGCACTCGTATTCCCCTATTTCCTTCCTCTAAAACGTATATCTTGTCCTGGTTATCGAGATTCTTTCCCCTATTCCAATTTCTTCCGCACCCATCTCTCCCTTATAGGCCCTGTTTTGTTCCCTTCAAAAGGGAAAAATTCTCTCTCCAAACTTCAATGTTCACCTATCACATCAAATCCCTCTCCTCATGCATGGAATACTAAACGTGGGTAAATAAAAAAACTAAGTACATGGTTTTGATGTACACGACGAGACGAATCTTTTGAACCTAGTTAGGTCATGATAGGACAATGATTACCACAAACAAACGAAAAGTGCTACAATGCGCTACAGTGTCCGATGTAACATTTTTACCGAACTTCATTTTCCCTTTTCGGGAACTAAACACCGCCATACTCTTCCTCTATCCCAACCACCACATATTTTATTACCTCACCTTTTCTTTTTCTATCCCCTCCTTTTTTTTATCCCCTCCCCTCCCTCCCCGCGCCCTGCGCCCTGCGCTCCCTTCCCGCGCCGCCCCTCCGACTCCACCTCCCGCGCCGCCCCTCCGACTTGCCGTGCCGCCCCTCTGGCAAGGCGGAGCCGCCCTCCGCCACCGTTCTACTACAGTTCGCCGCTCTATCCCATCCCGTCCTGTCCCGCCCCTTCCCCCAGCCACGATTCCGTCGCTTCTCGTCGAGCGGGCAATAGGACGGCGCAGGGCGCGAGCGGGGCAATAGGACGGCGGCGTTCCCTCCGGAGGCGCCTCTCTCTCACCTCCTCTCCCTTCGGCGGTGGCCCTTCCTCCGCGCCCCGACCCGGCTCCACTCGCGCCGGCCGCCGAGGAAGGCATCGCGAGCCCGGCGACGGGGGTTCGGCCTCCCGACGGCGGCCTTTCTTGGCACGTAGGGAGGAGGGCAGGCGAGCTGGGGGTGCAGGGGAAGAAGCGAAGGGCATGGAGGGGCGGGCCACGACGGTGGTCACGGCGTAGAGGCTCAAGCTTGCCCGCCTGCCGCGCGTGTGCCGGGGCTCGAGCTCGCACGACGGAGCTCGCCCACGGCCGGTGAGCAGAAGGGCTCGAGCTCGCCACGGCCGCCAACCCCTCGCCGCCGAAGGAGGCGGCCCCCGCGCCGGAGTCGAAGACGGTGGTGATGCCACCCGAGACAACAGATGACGCCGCCGCCGCCGGGAAGAAGATGCGGCAGCCGTGCGCGTGCGGGTCCTGCTGGGCGCCGCGGCGGAGTGGGCAGACCGGCGGCGCGAGATGAGGCAGTGGTTGGGATGGCGCGTGGGACCCACGCCACGTCAGCACGTTGCGTCGCTGCGCCATCGCCGCCATAGATGGAGGAGACCGGAGCCTCCGCTTGCATAGAGGAGGGCGTAAGGGAGACCGCTGCAGCTCTTTTTTTTGGTAAACGATCCTGCAGGAGTGTGTCCAGGACACCGGTGTAGGCAGCCTTACGTATCTACGCATGCCTTGCTTGCATGTCGTGTTATCATTTTCGTCCATTAAGTTGGCCCGACGGGAGTGAGACCGATTAACCAGCTAACTACTCTTTCGTTTCACCCGACTACTATTCACCTGGGACAAAAAGTTGCTTAACATGATTGAAATGTAGAGCTGGCTCCTTAACATTTGAGGGCAAGCCCAACGCGACACCGTGTACTGCTACCCAACTTCCACATCGGCAGCAGACCTCCACGTAACGTAGAGTGGTGGCCTCGCAGGGTGTCAGGGGCACCTGCAGAAGCACCGGCCTCCTCATATGACAAAAGGTGGAGGTGTCTGCTGAAGTCCGCGTTGGGGAACGAAGTGGCTCTAACTTTTGCAAAAAGGCTTTCACTGATGTACTGGGGCGTTGGGGAACGAGTAGTAAAGCAAGGAAAAGCGAGTGGACAGTGGGGCTAGGTACAGACCAGAGAAATAGAGCCTTGGCTATGGGATTAATAGCTTCAACTCACGTAAATCTACATATACATCGCTTTTTTCATGAGGCCAACGTTCTCGTTGCCTTGCGTTGGGCCTGCCCTGACTGAAATGTTGGATGAATTTGTATTATCTTTGGGGGCTTCAATGTAGTTGGTAACGGCGGCGGCGACGTCAGCAACTCACAAGACGAGATGAAGACTTATTAGGTGTCCGGATGAAGATGGTGAGACGAAGAAAATAGAAAAATTGGAGGTTAAATGAAATAGAAATATGTACTATGCTACAATATTTTGGGTGTTTTATCACACGATCTCTGTCCCGTATTTTGTAGGCAAAATAAACATAATGAAAAGTCTAATAATATATTTATTTTGGGAACTATCTTCCTGACGATTAAAACAATTCAGTAGTCACTACCTTCGGTAGGTAATTCATACCGAAATCATCATTCATATAAATACTCCAGTAGTTACTACAGTACCTTCGGTATGTAATTCTTTGATGAAAATCCGTCACGTGTCTGGGAAGTACAAGTAATGAATTCACTACTGTACCAGAGGATGATGCAACGTGCCCACCCTGACCACCGCCTTCGACCTCAAATGGTAACGCCCGGCGGCAGCCTCCCTCGCGCGTGAGGAATCCTTGGGAAAAGGCAGGCACATTCCGTGCGTACGTGGGCCCGCGGCTGCGCTGTGGACCGCATGCACGCGTCATGTCACGAGTCCCCCCGCTCCCCTCGGGACAAAAACCAACCCGTGGCCTGTTTAGTTCCAAGAACTTACTCCTAGATTTACTATGCAAAAAAAATTCTCCATCACATCAAAATGTTATAATATGTATTGAGCATTAAATGCAGATAAAATAAAAACTAATTGCATAGTTTTGTTGTACTCTGCGAGACGAACATTTTAAGCCTAATTAATATTTTTTTGGACAATTTTTCATACATACAACTGAAATTCTACAGTGCGCCGACTGACGCGAGCGCAGTCCAATTCGGGAGTTGCCTTCCGGCAACTAAACACGGTCTTGGTGTCATGTCATGATCCGGGCCGCGCCCACGCTGGCGGAGGCAGACGACGACGTGACGTGGCCGGGCGGCGCCACCTCGGCCACGCGACGACTAATCAGTGGGAACCCCGCGCGGCGGCCGGCGGAGGCTGACCCGACCCGGCCCGGCCGTGTATACTTCTCCGTCGCCGGTCGAGGGTCAGACGATCGGAGCAGATCGTAGTCGTGCACGTACAACTGTACAAGCCGTAGAACCTAGCCTCTGATTGATCACTTTGTTTTACACTACCACAAAAAAGTTTCTAAGAGGGATGCTTCTAAAGTTTCTAAGAGCGATGCTTTTATTTCAGAGATGGAAGAAAATGTCGTCCGCCCCTACTAACTGAAGCCACGTACTGTAGCAGACACCCCCACCTGGAAATCCATTTCCAGAGACGGACCATGCGGCGATCCGCGTCTGAAATAGAGCTTATTTTCAAACGCGGATCACGGGATGACCCCGTAGCTAAAAATCAATTTCCAGAAACAGGCCATCAGATCACCTGCTCCAGCAAATGGATGAAAATTTAAAACAGCCGGCGGGAGCTAAAGTTGCTGATACAGATAAATGTGTCTCTCCCTTTCTCTCCTCTCACCTTATCCTCTCCCCTCCTCTCCTCACCTTATCTTCTCCGACTCTCCCTCCCCTTTCTCTCGGTGGTGGTGGCGGCCAGACTACCTCCAGCCAGCGCTGGACGACGACTACGACGGGTGCGCGTACGGCGGCGGCGCGGCGGCGGAAGCGGAGGAGGGCGAGCGGCGGCGGCGGCTGGCCAAGGCGACGGCGGCCGGCGACGGTGGCGAGGAGCGGCTGTCGATGATGTACCAGGGAAAACGTACGTCTTCGACTCCGTGCCACCGTAAAAGGTGAGGCGCGGGTGATGTGTGCCTGTGTTGGCTTCTTGGGCAGAGCTCGGAATCGATCGTTCGTTTTTTCTGAACAAAACCGAGCCCTATTTCACCTATTAATCAAGAGTTTTTTCTGTCGAAAATTCAGCCAAGTTTATTTGTTTGTCCCAATAAAAGAAAGAAGTTGCTTTCTTTGTTCTTAGACAATGTGCTTGTTTTGTTTCTTACCATTGTTCGTCCGTGAAAGATGGCATTGTGTTTCAGAACCTTGTCTTGGACAATTGGAGAGTTTCATATATTGACCAATTTATCCCTTTGAGCTGAACGTGATAGCGAAAATAAAGTCAAATCTGAAATGTGTTTCTTCTTGCTTGGCAGAGTTCGATTTACAAGTGCCGGTGCGCGTGGTGCCCTCCGGCGGCTGTGGCGGCGGGGAGTGCCGCCCGACGGCGTGCGTGGGGGACGTGAACGCCGGCAGCAGCAGCAGCCCCGGCGGGGAGTGGCGGCGCGGCCAGGTTCTGGTGGCGAGCGGCGGCAGCCAGGTCCCGGTGGGGAGCGGCAGCGCGGTCCCGGCGGCGAGTGGCGGCAGCAGCAGCCCCGGCAACTTTTTTTATTTTTTAAATCGGTTTTCAGGAGCGGGCGAGGGTATGGCCTGTTCCTGAAAATGTCATTTGCGGCACCGGAGGTCCGTCCGCCCCTGCAAACACCCGTCGGTCCACCCTCTCTAACATGGTGCCAAGCTTTATAGCGATGAGCGCGTCAGTGACAGCCTTGTTGATTGTTTCTTCCATCTTGTCACGAGAAGCTTCTAGCTCTTCTCGACTAACACATTCACTGAAATCTGCGGGAGCCTTCGGTGCATCATCTCCTGCCATCGAAAAGCAGGAGCGGGCGGGGCGTCCGACTCTGCAAATGGCATTTTGCCCGCACCTGATTTTTTTTTTGTGATAGTGTTAGACTGTTCTTGAGAGGACAAACACAGAGAGAGATACATATAGCATATTGATCATCCTCCGTATATAGGATTGACAGAAGGTTTTTCTTGGCTGAGAAAAAAGTTATAGAGAAAAATAATTATTTTCTCAATTTGCTTGAGCAGCATTTCTCTCCCTTAATCTCCTTTATGTCAGGTTATATGAACGAGGATTGATTTTCTCAATCTATTGAAGATGCTCTAAGAGCACTCACAATTCATAAGTTCAACGATGTAAATTAAAACATGGAAATTCCATCAAAAAGATTCCAAGTAACTCAGTGCTATTGTAGATTCCCTATGACAAAAATATGATACTTCATCTGCTTTATTATAGGTCATTTTGGCTTTTATAGATATACACTATATAGACACATTATAAAATATATGTATCAAGAAAAGCTAAAACTACCTACAATTTAAAATGAAAGGACTATATTTTTCGCTGTGATAGACATTTGCGGAAGTAAGTGTCCATGTTTGTGCACAGATTACCTGCCTAGATATACCTCACGGCAAAGAGTAGTTTGGGCATGGTGGACCTAGAGCATAATGGTTGACACAAGAACACAAAGATACAAAGATTCATACAAGTTCGGGCCATCGGTGTAGCATAATACCCCACGTTATGTATTGGAGATTGTATATTGCGCCTTGCGCTTGACTCTATGGGGTGGACCTCTGCCCTCCTTTATTTATCCCAGGTTAGCAAGTTTACATGGCTCGTCCTAGTCGGTTTAAATGCGGGAGTCCTAGTAGGATTATTCGAGTAGTTCCACTAGGACTCGTCTTGTTCCTTACTTAGTTAGTCGGTCTGGCCCATCCCCTGGTCGAGGTGACTTAGCAGTCCTCGATGGTATATGGGGATCCCGGTCCCACAAGCCCCTAAGAGCTTCATAGTCGAACAACAATCTTCTTCGAAGTTTTCTAGTCTTTTGTCGAGTGCTTTTACTTGCTGAGAGGCTGTGAAGAGCTCTAACAATATCTTGAATCAATATGTGAAGGTAAAGCATATATGCTTAGCTCCCGAGCATTAGGCTGATTATAATAATCAGATTGTGGGTCTTAAAAAATCTCAAAAATTCATCTAGAAATTATCAACAATAGGCACCGAAAAAATGTACTCACTAGGTATAGCTACTGAGCCTCGAAGGCAACAGCTCTTCATTCAGTTTGAGGATTAAGAATCATAGTCCTCGTAGTAACTTGCATGTAGATATCCAAGTACTGATTGACGTACTCGGTTAGTCGTTGAGACATCATGATGTCAAGTACCAACTGTAGCATTTCGTTCCGCGCTATTAGAGTACCAACTAGTTCTAGTAATCGGCTTTAAGTCTTGGTATATGCTGTGTAGCCCCCGAGCCTTGAGGCGACTAGTTGGAGTACTCGACAGGCGCTATGGTGTTTCCAGGTACCGACTGGTGCGAGTACTCAGCTAGCAGCACTACATAAACTAATTATAAAACTAATTGCATAAGTCATATCTACTTCGCGAGACGAACCAAGCTTAATTAAGTTATAATTAGTACATAATTATCACATGTTTATAGTAGCAGTATATTATCTAATCATAAACTAATTAGACTTAATAGATTTGACACAGCCCGCGCGCGCCTGTGTCAGGATCCGGGCCCCGGCCACTAAGCTAACCCCCGTTCGCGCGGCGGCGGCCGGCGAAGGCTGACCGGCCGTACGTCTCCGTCGTCGGTCGCGGTCAGAGGAGGAGCGGCCGACGAACGGGGCAGGTCGGGGTCGTGCACGTACGAGCCACCTGCTGCTTTGTTACCTTCCAGTCTAGATTCTACTACGGATCGAGGGAATGGAATGGAGCGAGGGCAGACAGAGCACCATGGACAGCGACGCGGTCTCCATGTACACGTGTTGCTCGTTTGGGCTCGTAATCCGAGCTACTAGCTTTGTTCCTTCCCTAGTCTTTGGCTGCTAGTCCTACGTACACACACAATATAAGACGGGTGATTATGAAACTCAGCCTTCCAGAACAGACCATATACTATCTCGATCGGCCGAAACAGGCTTTGCTTTGGGGCCGCGACATTTCCTTGTAAAAACTATACTGAGTACTACTACTGCAAAGGCTGTCGGGATTGAGGAGATCCAAGGCATGTATTGCATCTGTCCGGTGGTTGTTTCAGCACTACAAGATTGCTCCTGTCCTCACAAGTTTCTTCATTCCTTCCACCCACAAAATTATATACGGCAACTTATAAAACAAATCACTGTTTAGATACGTACTGGCGGCAACTGAAAGTTCATACAAGTTGAGCATAGTCATAGTAAGCTCAAATAAATTTAAAACGTAAAAATTTGTCTCAGTATGATTACAATATCCACTACTACAGAACAGGGATATAGTAACACCAAGTTGTGTTACTATAACTCAATACATGTGTTACTAAGTTTTCTAGTAACACATCTTTTTAGTGTTACCTTATCCAATGTTACTATTGTCTAATCTATTGGAACATAAGGTAAGTGTTCTTTTACATCCAACAAAGTGTTACTATTTTGTAACACAATTACTTATCTAATGGAACATTTGCAAGTGCTACTGTGATTCTCTAGTGTAACATTTTTTTCATGCTCGTAACACTTTAATATTTTTTTGTAACACTTTGTGAGAAGATAGTTTGGCATTTTAGGAACATACAGGTTGTAACACATGTTTTATGTATTGTAACACATTTAAAATTTCAAATAAATAGTTATTATACAATTATATATGGCATATAATACATAAATAAAATTTCATTAGTCAAAGGATGCTTCATTGATTGCAGTAAGGATACAAACATTAGTGTTTGCTTACATTATGTGATAATATTTACATATATAACAACATGATTCTAGAGAGCAAATGTACTTACAGTGGATATTACAAGTCTGTGCTACTGAAAATCAAAATGAATCTAGTATGGTTGAAATTCATTGTTTCTTGATCCATTGTTGTATGCCTCCAATATAAGCACCCAAACGTTGATCATTCAACCTGTATAAAAAAGATGGTTGTAACATTATAAATTTGGAAGCTAGCTATAACATAGATAAATAAACAGGAAAGCAGTTGGTATACTCCTTAAGTATTTCCCTCGTATTAGCATCCCATTTTATTGCAAATAAACTATCGCTTACATGTTCCTTGATAAAACCAATCAAGTTGATGCATATCTCATATCCATCCCTTTCCCTATGCACATGTTTCTTCCCTGGAGCGTTCCCTCGCATTCAAGATTGTGGGTGCCTTGAGCTGAACTAGCTTTTCAACAAGTGCAAAGTAAGCACGGTGGCTCAGCTTCTGACTTATGAGGCCCTTTCCTAGTGCTGGACGTTTATTTCATACTTCAAGATTTCAACTTAAATTTATATATTTTAGATATTATTACAGTACATAGTTATTGATGTCAGAAATATGATGAATTTAAATATCAGGATTACCTTCTGCTTTGTATAATAAGCCAAAATCCCTCCTTAACTTGTCTTTCTTCAGCTCGTTGACAGTACTGCTGAGAGCCACAAACAAGCAAAGGAAAAATAGTAGGATTGCGATAGGGCTTCTCCAGAACCAACAAAAAAAAGAAACAAAGCACTGGTCAATGAAAAAACCAATAAGGAATGTAGAGCATTGGAAGAAAATTTATGATTGTTTCAAACCCTATATGCAAGAGGAACTCGATGTGTTCATGTGTTACACAGTACGTGAAGATTTCAACAATTGGTGTGCACTAAGAGAACCAGAAAAAAGCTATGTAATTGTTATGATGTGTACTAGTAAAGAGAGAAAAAATGGGAAAGAAGCACAGTTGATTTGAATTTGAATGGGCAAACTCAAAAAATGTGATGAAACTCATGCAATCTAGTTTCTACTTAGTACTCAAGTTCCCTAAACCACATTGTCATTGATGTTTTTTCTAAGAAATTAAATAAGGTTACTGTTAGCACATCCAGTGATTACTAAAAACATCCATTTTGATTTTTAACTTGTCAGGAGCCTTCTAAAATTGTATTGACATTTTTGTGTCAATACTCTCAAGACCTTAATCAATTGTGTACTAGTCAGCCCATGTCTTAAAACAGCTTTTTATCAGAAATAATTGATATCTTAATGAACCTGCATATTTCAGACAATGGAATTGTAAAAACGGGATGAGAGAACACAAATTCTACTGATTTCGTTACCAATAATTAAATCATACACATAATGGGATTTGAGAGAAGGGAATAAATTACTCACGGACCTGCACGGGCGGCACCACTGCATCATTAGGGTCGGTGGGGACGAGGCCTGTAACAGCGAGAGATACAGGAATGGCCGGCGGCTAGAGGTGCAGGAAGGCATCGAGATGCACAGGAAGGTGACGAGATGCGCAAGACAGCGTCTAAGATGTGCAGGAATTCGACGGCCCGTTGTCTAACACACCCAAATTTCATCTGTTTCTGTAAGCAAAACAATCACAAAAAGGAGATCAGGGAGAATTGAATAGAAAGTAGAAACCCACGTACCTGCACGAGGTCGTAACTCATCGTTGTTGCAGACAAGGGGGCGAGAATGACAAGGCTAGCACCAACGATGCCGGTGGCGAGATGCGCAAGGGTTAACAGCAGTGAGGACAAGGCCGGCGGCAGCGAGGAGGCGCAGCAATTGCTGGCGACGAGATTTCGCAGGGAGCCGCGGAACTGCCGTCTTTGGATCGTGATCCCGTCAAAATTATTGCATGGTGAGCATTTGACGGTGGGAGTTATTGTATTTCAGTTTTAGGCGGCAGGATATATTATTTGGGCAAACTAACTCGTGGTAGCAAATTTTAGTGAAAAATGATGTGCTAATTTGATGCGTTTTCTATTTGCAATTTGCATATGTATATGTGCTTATTAAAATATATTTATATCATTACATACATATATATACATAATTCTTATATTATTTTGTTTTTTGCTAAATGTTTTTTCTTATTAACATAAATCAACTAACTGAAAATGCATTCGTTAGTTAGTCATATATGGACCTAAGCAAAGCTCATCGCTTGTTACTTCACTTGGCTTGACTACTATTGATAGAGAGCTCATTTGGTAATCACGATGAAAGATTGTGCAATTACGTGGAAGTGATGTGCATCAAGAACAATTGACGTGGCACTGGCCTAGCGATGATGTGAACGGGGTGTGCTACATGACCACTAACAGTAAAGTGAGGCTCACATGGCATTTGTCTTGAGGAGTGTGTGATCTAATACTATTACATGACATCTGGCAAGGACACGGAGGTGTTGGATGACACGGCCACTACCAATTAGTGGGCCCACCCGATATGTGCCCATTGTATCGGATAGTAAGAAGACAGGCACATGTGGAAGTGTTTTGAAGGGTATACTCAACATAATCCTCACCAATTGATGTGGGGTCCACCTTGTAAGGTGTGTGCGCCGTGCCCCATGCCATTCCATAAGGGATCCACCTTGCAGTAACGTGGAGCAGATGTGTGAGGTAATCACTGCTAATCGATGACGGGCACACATGACAATGGCACAAAGGGCTTGGACATGGCGACTAGTAGTTGACACATGCCCATTTGGCACATGGATGGGATATACCCAACTTGTAGCCCGGGTTGTCAATTTGTTTTTGGTTTGTTTTGTCCTCATGAAAATTATTGAAATTCATACAATTATGAATTTTTATGGTCAAATATTTTCTTAAAATTAAATATTTGGAATTTTCATTAAAAATATTTTTTTATTAAAAATATTATGGTTTGACACATATTTAATTACACGAGAGAGTCCCGGTTCTAGCCCCGTGTACAGCATATTACTTTTTAAACCACCGTAAGTGGTGGACCCCAATCATCAGGGAAGGAAATATTACCCAAAATTAAAAAATAAAGCATAGCCGCATAGGACTTGAACCGGCAACCTCTAGGCACTGGATAGAGGCCTCAACCATTGAGCTACATTAGTAATTTGTATAACTTAGCTTACACGGCTAAAATAACTATGGTATAATTCATCTTTTGAAACTTTTATCGGACATTATTTTTCCACTCCACACGGAAAAGCAGGAAATTCGTGAAATTTTAAAAGCAAATAGTTGGCGGGGAGTCGTCAGCAAATTCCAAAAGATCCGCACTTCGAACATCATTGTATATATTTCTTCAACAAAAAAAAATCCATCGTCTCCTCCTATCTTTTCCAACAGACAAGATTTTTCAACGGAAGCAACCGCTCTCACAATCTATTCTCGGCACGCCCTCTTCATTTATCCTTATTCCGAGTCCATTCACACACGTCAAAATCTACCCATATAGCATCCTACCGGTACATTAATATCCTCTTGTACGTCCAGACTACCTAGCACCCATAGCTGTTCAAGAAGCAACCTCCTCCACCTTTTGTTAATGAATTAAGTTCTATCAATTTTGGAATGGCAAAGACAAGGGAACACATCTAGAAAATTTTGTGGGCCTCGAGCTGGGACATGAGTTTAGTGTGTTCGCTCAAGCTGGTAGAATAATATTATTTAATTATAATTGTAGGCTCATGAATCGAAGCCATCATCCTCCCTCATCTCAACTTATCCCTTTTCGAAAATGCTCGTCATCACGTCATCTCTTCTTTATTTTTCCAATTTCTTATATATTATCTATTAGAAAGTTGTAGACAGAATATAGAACATTATAGTTTTTTTAGATTATAGAACATTATAGTTTTATCATCGAATAATGACATATATATTTAGGTTTCTTTCTAACACTTCAGTAGTAACATTGTATTTAATGTGTTACGATATACTATCATGCATCTTTGTAACATTTTAGTTTTAACGTTAATTTTGTGTTACTATATTGGTTGTTTGTAACACAGTTTCACCAAACAAGCTCTATGTGTTACAAGTCCGTCTGTAACACATACGTTTGCGTTACAAAGCAACTTCCTTGTAACACAAAGATTTACATGTTACAAGAGTGTGTTACAATATCATGTTTTGTAGTAGTGATCTAGGAATTTTATCTTAGTCTTCACCATTTTCCATGTAACAGCATAATTATGTCTCGCACTAATTATATTTCATTTACAGCCGGCCTCCTTCGAAGAAGAAGAAAAAAGAATCTACCTCAAATTTTTTCAATGTTTCTCATATTTATTTTCCAATATTTTGTGCACGCTACGATTCCTTGTATTTTATCATCTTCATATTCTATAATTTTGTTTCATCGTCAAATGTAATAAACCTGGTTCTAGATGGAAATTAGAAAGTCAAAAGTTTATTTTCACAATATATAATGTATGCACACAAAGCCTACTCTACAAGTCTCGTATGGTCGGCAGATCTCAAGATTAATGAAACGAAGTAATCACAAGTGTCTCGTCATCAATGGTGGCCTACCAATTCGTATGTAGGAGCACTCTTGTTGAGTTAGGGACTTATTAACCTGGGTGAACCTAGGTGGTTTAGCTACACTCTATTCACGAAAATGTTCGCTTTTTAGTATAATAATAAAATATCCTTTGAACTTTATGCATGAATTCTGGCCTCCTATCCATTTTATATGCATATTTAAGTGGCAGTCTAAGCATATATCCGAAGCCCTAGATACTTTGTAGCCATTTTTACATTTCAGCCTTTGCGTTATTCGAATCCTAGCCATTAGGCAGCCAGAAAAATGGGAAGACGAAGAAATCCTCTGTTCAGAATTGGGAACCAGTTATTATAGCTTCTAGCCCATTGCTGCCATGTTCCAAAAAGGATCAGCAATTCATGTGCGTGCCCAAAAGGTGATGGCTGCAGTGCTCCCCTCAGAGCTGAATCCTAAACTGAGCAGTTATGGCAAAGAGCATAAACAACTTCAGATCTGCCCCCTAACGAACATCAGTGATGAGTATACATCAGTGACCCTTTCAAGGATGCAATCATCAATTCACAACATATTTGTGATGAGTATACCTGCCTCCTCTGTTCCCGTTGCTCACGTTGCAACTGGACGAAAAAGAATTCAACGAATAGTACACATGAACAAGCCCTAACAATCTCCACTGGCAAAAAATTCTTTGAACCTGAGTGTAAAATCGAAATTCTCGTTTTTGTTTCTCAAACTTTTGTTGTCACTGACCTATCTATTCACATTGGTAAAGAATATGGAAACCCTCCCAGAGAGGGAAGAAATGCCGAAAGCACAGACACAACGAATACAGCAAGGAAGGAAGGAGAAATGGAGGGAGAAAGAAAAGAAAGAATGATCTTTTCCGCCGTCGTCGTGCCAGGCCCCGACGTCTCAATTCGTTTCACCCGCACGCTCGCACGCACGCACGCACGGACCACGGCCATGCCTCATCGATCCGGTGCCGGGTTGTTCGCCGGTCAATCCAAGGTTTATCTCGCCAGGAAGAAGAAGAAGAAGAAATCAGACCGCTGATTTCGCAGCGGCTTCGGGGAGGATGTCGGCGTCGGATCTGGCTTCTGATTCCGCCGCTGCTTGATTGCCTTTTCTTTTTCTTTTCTTTTTTTTCCCTTTCAATGGAGAGCCATGGCCCAGGAACAGGACGATTTGGTGTCCCCAATGGCGACGCGCGTGCGGCGGTTTGCAGTTGGCAGGCACTATGTTTGGTCCACGGAAAGAAAGTGCCCGGTGACGCGACGCGAACGCCCGCGTTCCGTCAGCAATGGCGCCGCCGCCGGCGGAGGAGCGGCGGCGGGCTATTCGGTGTCGGTGAGGTCGAACTGGTCGGTGCCGGAGCGGGAGAGCACGGGGCGGCGGCCGGTGCCGGCGCGCGAGAGCGGCGCCGCGCCGCACGCGGCGAGGGCGCGCTCCAGCGCGTCGACGACCTCGGTCATGGACGGGCGGTCGCACCCAACGGGCCCCACGCAGTCGGCGGCGAGGTACCCCACGTAGGCGAGCGCCTCGGCCTCGTCCGCCGTCGGCGCCGGCAGCCGCGGGTCGAGCACCCTGGCGACGTCGTCGGCGAGGATGTGCGGCACGGCGAACTCCACCACGTTCTTGGGCGTCACGCTCTCGGCGTAGCGCTGCACGACGCGGCACCCGGACATGAGCTCCAGCAGCACCACGCCGAAGCTGTACACGTCGCTCTTGTCCGTCAGGTGCTGCAGCCGGTAGTACTCCGGGTCCATGTACCCCACCGTCCCGCCGGTGTAGATCGGCGGCGCGCCGGCGGCGGTGGCGCCGGCGCCGTCGTCGCAGGCGCCGGCGGCGGGGTCGAGGACGGAGGAGAGGCCGAAGTCGGCGATCTTGGCCGTCCAGGCGTCGTCGAGCAGGATGTTGGCGGACTTGACGTCGCGGTGGATGATGGGCGGCACGGCGTAGACGTGCATGTACTCGATGCCCCGCGCGGCGCCCAGCGCGACGGTGAGCCGGCCGCGCCACGACGCCACGGCGGGCGCCATGGGCGTCCGGCTGTGGAGCTGGTCGTGCAGCGTCCCGTTCGCCATGAACTCGTACACGAGCACGCGCTCGCCGGAGTCGGCGCAGCAGCCCAGCAAGCACACGATGTTCTTGTGGTTGGCGCGCGCCAGCGCGGTGAGCTCCGAGTTGAACGCCGCCTCGCGGTCGCGCCGCCGCGCCGGGCGCTGCGCCGCCGCCGCCGCCGAGCTCGACGCCCTGCTGGCGGCGGACTCCTCGGCGCGCTTGATCGCGACCTCCCGCCCGTCGGGGAGGGTGCCGCGGTACACCGACCCGAAGCTCCCCGTCCCGATCCGGCGGTCGTCGGAGAACCCGTCCGTCGCGGCGTGGAGCATCTCCAGCGTGAAGTGCTCCACCACGCTGCCGGGCCCCTTGCTCTTGCTGGATCCCAGCCGCAGCGGCATCAGCGACTGCTGCACGCCGCCGGCGGCATCCTGCTCGCGGCGGCGGCGGCGGCGGCACCAGAGCAGCAGCGCGAGCTGCAATGCCAGGAGGATCACGACGAAACCCGCCGCCCCCGCCACGACGGCGATCCACATGGTTCTCCTGCTCCGGCCACCACTCCTCCCTGCTGGCACTGGCACGGCCGTCGCGTCGGGCACGGCGAGGTTGAACTGGAACGCGCAGTCCATGCAGACGCAGCGCCCGGCGGCGCAGGTGTTGGCGGAGCCCGGGAGGACGCCGCACTTGCAGGCGGACATGGGCAGGCAGGGCCCCGGCATGACGCGGCCGAAGACGAGGCGGTTGGTGGCGTTGAACTGGCGGCCGCCCCAGCAGACGAGAGAGTAGTTGGCCATGAGCACGCCGCAGAAGGAGCTCCCCTGCGCCTTGACGTCGAGGTACTGGGCCTCGGCGAGGCTCCCCGGCGGCGCGGCGACGCCGGCGCCGAAGCAGCGGATGGTGCCGTTGGTGCGGAGCCCGCAGACGCCGCGCTCGCCCAATGCCAGCGCGGCGTACCCGGCGGCGGCGGCGCTGGGGGGCAGCTCCGGCGCGCCGCGGCCCCAGCACGTGAGCGCCCCGGCCGTGGAGAGCGCGCACGCGCGGGTGCCGCACGCCGCCAGCGCGTCGTAGCTGCCGGCCGCCGGCGCGGCGGCGACGGCCGGGTCGGCGGTGTCGTTGCCGAAGCAGCGGATCGACGCCGGGGTGGCGTCGACGATGCCGCAGACGAAGCCGGCGCCGACGGCGGCGGCCACGAAGCGGAGCCCGGCGGGGATGGTGAGCGCGCGCCACCGCCAGCAGTGGAGCTCGCCGGCCTCCATCACGCCGCAGACGCGGTACTCGCCGGAGGCCAGCGCGCGGAGCGGCGGGCCGGAGTAGACGCGCTTCGCCCGGCCGCCGTCCTTGGACAGGTCCCACCACCGCATGTCGACGGCGTCTTTGCGCTCCGCGGACGGACCCACCGCGCAGAGGAAGTCCTCCCCGCCGGCGAGCGCGGAGAAGGGGTGCGACGACGGGTACGTCTCCTGGCGCGCGTGGTCGCCGCCGGCCGCCGTGCAGTTGAGGTCGACGAGCAGCGGGGAGGACGCCGACGGGAGCAGGCCGCAGACTATGGGCGTGTCGCCGGCCGTGGCCATCGCGAAGGTGGAGAGCGAGGTCGCCGCCGCGGGGCGCCACCACCGCGCGAGCAGGAACAGGAGAGGGAGGACGTGGAGGGAGGCATGGAGCCGGCGGCGCGGCGGCGGCGGCGGTTGCGGCATGGGAGCGCGCGTGTGGGGGAGGAGGGGATGAGAGGGAGCGGCAGGTGGGGGGACATGGTATGGTATGGCAGGTGGTGAGGGGGCGCGTCAGGTGGAGGTGGATTTGGTGAGTAATCCTCCTCCTCTGCTCTGCCTCTGGATGGAGGAGCTCTCAAGCTGCTCAACTGCTCCTCCTCTGCTCCATCACTCACTCTACTACTCCTTCACCGCGCTTGCTGCATGCTTGCATTGCATTGCATCTATCAATCAAAGTGACGATTGCTAATTGGTGTTGCCGTGTTGGTAATTGATTGATTACTCGAACTAATTGGTGTCTCGGGGGTGAGGGTGAAGGGTAGGACAAGATTGCGCTGTCAGGCCGAGTGCCGGCGATGCATGTGGCAGAGGAGGATCATGATTTGCTTGCTGTAGGATGCGAATCTGAGAAAACTACTGACTACCAATCAGATTACTGTCGCATGTAACCGTGGCGGGAGGGTTATCCGGTTTTGGACAGGTGAAGCGGACTGATGAGCTGGTTTAGTTCCTACCCACTGAATAATCACTGATTAGGAGAGCTCTTTGCTAATCATAGTGTGCGGCCACTTGTGGGATTTATTTTATTTTATAAATGGTAATAGTATATCCACCACAACTTATTTTTTGGATACCCATTTTGGAAAATCAGTTTCACCAGAATTTAAGTTGTCTTTGGTAAAATATATCCCCCCCCCGCTGCCACTTTACCATTGTTTATTGTTTTCATATTGTAGGATTATGTGTCTGTATAATAACCTGGTTGGGAACAACTTGAGCGCACCAATGTCAAATGTCGGTCAGCCAGAAATATTAAATTAGTTTTTTAACACCAACTTGTGTTACTGTAGGACAATAAAAGTGTTACAAGATTTATTTGTAACATATCTGGTTAGCGTTACTATTTTCAATGTTACTACATTCTAATCTGTAGGAACACAAAACATGTGTTACTTTGCATCTAAACAAGTGTTACTACATTGTAACACAATTTCTTACCTAGTGGAACATCTGTAAGTGTTACAATGATTGTTTTCTGTAGCACTTTTTTAAAGCTCTAGTAACATTTTCATTTTGTTGTAGAGCACATCAACATTGTTTGGAACACATAATTTGTGACATATGTTTTACCTATTGTAACACATTCAAATTTTAAAATAAATATTTATTTTACACATGCATGCTGCATACATCATGGACATGGATTTTTCGAAGTGAGCATGACACATCACATCATCACACAAAACAATTTATAGTAAATTGCATTTATTGTAGGAAGGTTACAAATGTAGTACTTGTTCGCATTGTGTGATGGTACATATACATAGAAAAAATATGATTCAGAAGATAAAATGTACATAATAGTGAGGGGTACATGTACAAACTACTTGAAAAAGGGAAATGTAAACATAAATATCTAGTAATCTTAGAAGTACGGCTTCTTTATCCATTCTTGTATGCTTCGATAGCAGAAATCAGCCATTGATTATTTCAACCTGCATAAAGAAAGCAAGTTGTAACATATGTTGTGCTATCCATATATGCTACACTAAAATTTCACAAAGTTAGTTGTAACATACACGAATACTCAGAAATGAATATCAAAGAGATGGATAATGCTGGCAGGTACTAACAATATATTGAAAAGTAAACAAATAAATTTGCCAGGGAATAATAGTATTCAATATTTCAAATCAAAATCGTTAGTACTGTTTCACTGAAAAATTGATATAAAGTCAATCATATCACTTATACAGTTATACATGTATGTAATGTTGGCAATTACGCCAGGAAATCAATAGAAAAATTAGGTGGTAACAGTAACTAATACTTGTTTAACATCAGACAATTCCAAGATCTTCATATTGCTACGAAAATATTAGAATGTGTGGCACTTCATACAAAAGGAATGTACTTTATTTAAGGGGTCCATGGGTTGTTGGAAACTTCATCCACTTGGCAAAAGAGATTGTCGGTTTGTTCAAAGCTGGAATCAGTACTGGATTATAAGCGATAAGAGTTGATCTATTGCTAATTTGGAGGGACAACTCGGAAGCACATAAATAAACTGGTAAAGTAAATTATAATCTGTAAGAAAGAAAAGTCTTATCTCTCTGTGGCATTTCAACAAACAGGTCATAGGCAAGTCCATCAAACAGACCTGCAAAGTGTGCAAACAGATGCAATTTGGTCATAAAAGATGTAACGGGTAGTATCGCTATATAGTCTTACTGTTATGCAACTATCTATCTAGAACAAATTAATTATACTTAAATCTAGAGCCTAGTCAAGATATGAGAACTGGCACGATGGCCAAGGAGCTCATGGTGTAGTGGCAAAGGCCACTAACTAGAAGGCTCCCACCCAGGGTTCAAATCCTGGGTGAGGCACATTAAACTTCAGGGGTCTCCCTTAGGGTATTTCTTTTAAAAAAAAGAGAACTGACACGATGATTTGATGCAGAGGCAAAGTTTAGGTCCAAGCGACACCTCTCGGGGCTGAATTTTTCTGCAAGAAGGCAATGATCCCGTCAAATAAAAAATATGAACTAATCAACCTCGATGAACAATATATTTTAAGTATGATATAAATACACACCTTGGCTGATCCTCTGAATTTGTCAAGCAGGTGAATTGATCAATGGAGATAGGTGATGCAGGGTCTATGATAGGCCAACGTTGTTTGTCAATGTGGTGCCGCAACTGCACGAAACAAGGCAAGCTGGATATATAATTACCTCCATGTCCGTGTAGAGGCCTAGTCCCCCTCTAGAGAGTAGTATGTATACATAACTATATGATTGTAGAGAGAAAATATACTCCAATAAATGAAGATGTGTGGTTCTTACATACCTTCCTTTTTTTTGTTATTCTACCTTCAGTAGAATTCATAGCACATACATATCAAACTGAATGGAACAGAAATAAGTGTATTTATAAAGTGGTTAAGAGTGCAATAATCTTTTTGATTGAATTTACCATTGCATAGCTTATATATCATGTCATCCAATGATTCAGCTTAAACTATGCACTTCTTTTTGCTAGCATTGTGGTGCTGATGGTTTTGCTTTCTAATATCCATGGCCTCTCATGCTACCTGACTTGCGATTTTACTCTTTGACTTTTTTCTGTAAAAAACAAACAAGTTAAAAATGACATACAAACAACAATGAAAATAGCATATTCGGAATATTGTACAAAATTGGAGATCAATAAAGGTTCAACTAAACAATATTAGGCCAACAAATAGAGCACTGCAGTTAAGAATCAATCTCATCTCATGCCTTATGTATAGTTCTCTTTCAACCTTGGCCCCTGCCAAGTGCCTAGTCTGCTACCATCATTGCTCAATGTGTTCCATTCGTGCTCAGCCAAAATCATAGTGGCTATGAATTTATACATGGATGCAGCATGCTGATATATACTCCTACTGAACATGTACATTTGAAATGGTACTAGACAAAAAACCATTCTATACAGAGCATGCTAACTCTCATGGCAACATAGTAATAGATGGAAATACCAACCTCGAAAGCTCACATGGCTACTGTGTGAAATCCCACTTGTATGGATCTGAAGGATTTCAGGTTTAGCCTTTTGACGTTGGGACTTGGGAGTTGGGACTAAGATGACGCAGTCATCCTAAAGGCCGAATTATAACCTGTAATTTTTTCAGGGTTTATTCTTTGCAACTTGCATGAATTGTGAGAATTAGATTAGGAAACACAAAATTCTCCTTAATTGAGGCCTTCCTATCATATTGATTGAGAAGAGCCCGGATAGACAAAGTTACATGAATTATATTAACAAAAATTCACTTGCAGTGTATGATTCGCACCATTGTCTGGCCTGGCAGATCCAAATTTCTCCTGTATTTTTTTGGAAAAGGGATGCTTTATTAATTTTCAGTTAGATACATCGAGGTGATACATCCACCTGAAAACAAAATCCCGGCCTCTGCCATTACAGCACACGGCCCAACACAAGTTTAAAAAACAAAGCCATGACGCTACTAGCTGCCAATCCTAAAACTAGACTGCCATCCAAACGCCCGGCCAAAAATAGCCTTGGCCACTTGAACCAAGAAGAGCGACGCCGCTGCAAGAGTGTCCTTCAATGATGGCGGTTGTAGGATAGCCCACGTACGGAGCCAATGCGACGTTGTGAATATGACCTGCAAAAAATTTGGAGTTTTGTTATCAAAAACCGTTGCGTTTCGACATCGCCAGACCGCCCAACATAAGGCTGACGCGCCCACAAACACCAGAGGTTTATAATTTTGGGGAACAAGGTTGAGCCATCCATTAAACATATTATTCACACTAATTGGTTTAGGTAATCCCCAAGCCGCATACACCGAAGCCCATACCATACGTGTGAATCTGCAATCGAAAAACAGATGTTGGATAGATTCATCTTCATGGCAGAAACAACATTTTTTACTACCATTCCAATTACGTTTGGCAAGGTTATCTTTAGTAAGTATAACTCCTCTTCTGAGAAACCACATAAATATTTTGACTTTTAATGGGATTTTTTATTTCCATAACCTTTTGTTTGTTCTTGGGATGTTTTGATGGATTAGAGCCAGATAATGTGTTTTAACCGAAAAAACACCTCTCCGATCCAAACTCCATCGAAACTCATCCCTTTCATCCGTGAGTTCTACATTTCCTAATCATGCCACAAGGTTGTTCCACATTAACAATTTAGGACCAATCAAGTCTCTACGCCAGGATATATCAGGGATCGTTGTACTGAGCACATCCGCCACCGTATCCTGTTTTTTGCGAGCTATGTTATAAATTTCTCCTGTATTTGGCTACCAAACAAAACACATAAAGGGGGAATTAGGGAGAACTGAATAGAACCTACGAACCTGCAAGAACATCCTGATCGACTCGTTGTGACACAATAGGTGAAGACAAGGCTGGCGGCAGCGATACGCGCAACAATGCAATGGTGGCGCCGAGATGCGCACGAGAGGTGGCGGGATGTGCAGAGAAGTAGATGACGAGGACACAAGGCCGTGGCAAGCTGGCAGCGACAGGCGCAGCACTTGCCGGCGGCGAGGTGTGTAGGAAGGGAGAGGAGATTGGTTTCCGTAACTGCCAGGCCAGTGGCGGCGCGGTGAGACGCTCATGAATGGGAGCCTTATTGACCTGGCTTGCCAAGGGCCCAAGGTTATTTTAAATCAGATCTTTTTGCTTATAATAACCGTTCCTCTGCAATCTGCATCGTGCAGTTTTTTTGGCAGGAAATTTTCTTATCAGATTGACCCAGTCTCCCACAACAATGATCGATTTGGTTCTGGTATTTGGCGCCTTTGCTAATGTGGTATATTTTCCACAACATCGGAATAATCACCTACGGAGTATGTTTTTCCAAAAAAAAGGAATAATAACCACATATGCATGGATGGCGTATATGCTTATTAAAGTCTATTTACATAACGTAGTGCTTATTTCAGTTCTTGTTTTTTCTTGTTGAGACCTTGACGTACGGTGGCTTAAACTAGTATATTTGTGAGTATGTAGAGTGAATAAATACCTTGTGGCTTCGCAACTCATTTGACATTTCTAAGCTCAGTGTGAGCACGACCATTTGAATTTGGTAGTTGACATCCCAGCCTAAAAAATGTTAATAGTATAGAGAAATTATAGGCTCTCGACAACCCTGAAAAATAACCTAGCCCATGGCAACAGACCAGCAACGGTGGCCCAAACCGAGAAATAAGAACATGCGTACTCAAGGAGGGCCCACCTAGTGGGGACAAAGAGGTACGTGCAATGTGACTATTAATGATGGATCTAGGACCACCCAGTAGTATCATGGCGGGCTTTTGTAACCTGACAGCAGCAAATTGACACAAGACACACTTTGCAATAAGATAGGGTGTGCGACGACCTAGAATTGACAACAACACGGGCCTACCATGTAGTGATATGGACCGAACATGCAACACGACCATATCCAGTGATATATAGAGGGAGTATGATGCGACCATTGATTACTATTGGTCTTGCCCAAGGCGAGGAGATGCGAACCCAAAGCCATTCGACCCAAAACCCGCTTGATAGTGATATGGAAGCGAGTGTGTTGTGACCACCGACAACTGACCTCGGGGTGTGCAACAAGATAACCCCTCCTAGTTGACACATCATGAGCACCACTAGTCGACGTTGGGTCCACCTGACAGTGACATGGAGGGAGTGTTGAACCTGACTACTATCAGGTGGGCCCTCTTGGCGGTGACTAAGGTTTTTATTTCATTTTTGGATTTTTTCCATCAGCGGCGAAATCATTAAAATTCATGAAATTTGTTAAATATTTGGGTCAAAAGTTTGGTCAAATTTCAATAGTATGTATTCAATAGTTATACCCACAAAAATCACAATTAGCCTTCTCTTCCGGTGGTTTGGTTTCTTTTCATCACGTTGAGAGATCCTAGGTTCGAGTTCTACAAATACTGTATGTTGACATATAACTAAGATCATAGTCCTCATCAAAATTACTGAAATTCATAGAATTATAAATTTTATGGTAAAATATTTTCTTAATTTTTTTAAAATAAAATATTTGGAATTTTTATTAAAAATATTATGGTTTGACACATATTTAATTACATGAGAGAGGTCCCGGTTCTAGTCCCGTCTGCAGCATATTATTTTTTAAATTAAACCGCTGTAAAGTTGTGGACCCCAATCAGCAGGGAAGAAAATATTACCAAAAATGAAAGAAAAGGCAGGAATTGAACCTGCAACCTGTTGGCACTTGAGAGAAGCCTCGACCACTAAGCTACACCTAGTAATTTTGATAATTTAGCTTACACACCTAAAATAAGTATGTATAGTATAATTCAAGAAGCAACCTCCTCCATCTTTTCTTAATAAATTAAGTTCAATCAATTTTGGAATGGCAAAGACAAGGGAACTCATCTAGAAAATTTCGTGGGCCTCGACCAGCTGGGACATGAGCTTAGTGCGTTCGCTCAAGCTGGTAGAATAATTATTTAATTATAGTTGTAGGCTCATGAATCGAAGCCATCATCTCCCCTTACCTTATCGCTTTTCCAAAATGTCCGTGATCACGTCATCTCTTCTCTATTTTTCCAATATATATTACCTATTAGAAAGCTGTAGACAGAATATAGAACATTGTAGTTTTATCATCGAATAATGACACATATATATAGGTTTCTTTGTAACACTTTAGTAGTAACATTTTATTTAATGTGTTACAATATACTATCATCTTTGTAACATTTTAGTTGTAACATTAATTTTGTGTTACTATATTGATTGTTTGTAACACAATTTCACAAAACAAGCTCTATGTGTTACAAGACTGTTTGTAACACATACTTTTGTGTTACAAAGCAACTTCCTTGTAACACAAAGATTTACATGTTACCAAAATATGTTACAATATCTATGTTTTGTAGTAGTGAATTGGGGCTGTTTCTCATCAGTGGCCAATTTGGTGAACTTTGAGCATTAACATGCACATTAAACTGTTTGTATTGGTCGCAAGAAAAAGTGTAATTGGATTTAATTTGTTAGCTGTAGGAGGCTTAGCTAGCAGCATACTTGAAAAGTATGCATACCTTTTCTTTACTGTTTACATAAAAAATGTACTAATTTACTATCAAATTTGAGACCTTATTTTGACCTGAATATCATGTCATTCTCCGAAAATTGAATGGCAAAATCAAAATGCAATCTGAAAAAAGGTAAAAAAAGGGGAAAGCGACGGTACGTGACCACAAATCATGTTCGTCCCTCTTAATGACACGGACGAAAATTGAGCACAAGGTCATCATCCAGGAAACTGTTTTGGTCACTTTTCCCTTTCTTGAAATTTGAGCACGGCAAGCATGTTCGCTGGAGCGTATTTGTTGGGCTAAGCTCGAGCAAGCATGCATGCATGTTCCTGACCACGCACATCACCATCGATCTCCTCCAATGTCGAACCTGTTCATCTCATTCTTATCGTCTGGCGAGCTTCTAGCCCCTTTGGCGACACGAGTTTCAACCTGAAGAACATGCTTGCAAAGCTCTCTAACTACTACTGCCCAAAGCAAAATCAGACAGACATAACATAGGCCACGGACCATCCTTAGAACAGAGCTTCTAGCCTGTTGAGCTAATCATCAGTACGTATTAGGGGGCACGTGGACTACTCTATAGGCTGGGAGGTATATATAGCTATCAACTCCTATACGTATATTAGTATATACTCCCTCCGTTTTAAAATGTAGGTTGTTTGATTTTTTTGGCTATAAATTTGACCGCTCATCTTATTTAAAATTTTATGCAAATTATCATACTTTTTATGGTGACTTGCTTTATTAATAAAATAAATCTTTATAAAATACCTTAAATTTGATTATATTTTCATAAACTTTTTGAATAAGACGAGCGGACAAATTTAGATCTAAAAAAGTCAAACGACCTTTATTTTAGAATGGAAGGAGTATATATAATAATAAATACGGAATAGGATGATGCCACTTGGTTCAGTGTTTGGGTGGCAGGTTAAGAAGCAAGGACGGTTGGATGTGTGACAGTGTGACATGGATTCATCCACGCTGGGTCGTTATTGGAGACTCGTGCAAGAAACATCCCTGTTGGGCCAGCTCAGCCGGTCACCAACTACCTGGCCGTTGGCACCTCCATTTCCCATGCGACCCAGGAAAATAAACCCTTTTGCTTTGCTCTCGAGGCAATGGCAGCTGCATATAATTCGTATTGTTAACTCGCATGAGGACTGTACCGGAAGGAACTGATGGCGATGTTACAACGAAGAAAGGAACTGACCCAAGAAACGTGTGGCTCAATATGGATGATGATTTTGGGTACGGATGTTGAAAGCAGAGAGGAGGGGTTAGGTTATGCGTGCAGTGTTTCACAAAGCATACAGCATGACACTTGATCGACTTGCTATATTATTGTATTAAACCGACGGCTGGGCCTTATTGTTTGTTTGCCGTATGAGATATATCGATCGATCATGGACTTTCCTTGAAAATTCAAGGGAAAAATTCTCTCTCCAAATTTCACTATTCACCTATCCCATCAAATCACATCAAACCTCTCTCCTCATGCATGGAGCACTAAACGTGGGTAAATAAAAAAACTAGTTGCATGGTTTTGATGTACACGACGAGACGAATCTTTTGAGTCTAGTTAGATTATGATAGGACAATGTTTACCACAAACAAACGAAAAGTGCTACAGTGCGCTACAGTGTCCGATGTGACATTTTCACATTCTCTTCTCGCCCCTTTTCAGGGAACTAAACACCCCCCATGTGTTATGATCTAAATTGAACTTGTCCTGTCAGGTTTGACCACTTGTGATGTTTTTGTTTGCCGTAACATGTATTGGCCCCCAGCATTGATGTATGGCACTCCGGTTCAGATTTGCTAATGATTCCGATGCCACATTTGTTTCTGCCATTATTGTTCGTGCGTGTGTGTCCCATTTCAACAAATTGGCACCGAAAATGTCTCAATAGTTTCCGACCGTTTTTGCCGAACAGTCTACAATATCATTACACGTTGCACGATTACAAATCCTAGTTTGGTTTGTTTTACAAAGACTGTTCAGTTTTGGGTGGATGATACATAATCTTCCAATGGTTGAAACTTACTCCTCTCTCTTTTCTTGGGTGCACACACAAACGTTGACTTCTTGTCACACAATTCCGTCCTCTAGCATGGATGAACTCTCACCCGTATAATTTCTGACGTTTGCTTGTTTGTCAGTTGTGTTTAATTCGCTAGAGGAAGGTGACGGCGTCCGGTCCTTTGCTTCTTGTACTATATGGTTGGTTAGGTTAGGTGACGTAGACTGGTCAATTGGCTACGCATGCACGGCGGTGCCACTAGTGTTCGACAGCAGCTGCAGTGTCAGATTATGAGAATAGTGAATAGGATCCTTATTTTTGCCTTTACCTACCTAGATTTGACCATCGGGTCAATGCCGCCACCTCTCTCGCCGTGGCTCTCGTTAACAAGTTAGCGAGGATGACGAGATGGAGATTATATTCATGTCATGCTACTACGTACTTTGCATGGGATTGACTTAGAGCATCTCTAAAATGATTTCTATTTATCTTCCCTTGGCTAAAAAAATTCTAAAAAACACATTTAACAGCTAACCTATTTAGCTCACCATCCGTCCATGCTCGCTGTCCGCTTTTTCTTCCTCACCTTTTTTTTCTGAGCAAGGTCCGCTCACTATTCGTCGTTGTCGCGGCTATTTCTCCGCTCCCACACCCTGCCTCCCCCTTCCTGTGCATATAGAGCGGAGGAGTACAGGAAAAAAAGATGATGCATACCTAGATTTGAACTAGCAAATGTGTCCGTGCATATCTACGGGTGGATGAAACTTCATTAGCGAAGACGCGCAGGAGCCATAAACGCTGATGATTCCATATGCGATGAGAAGCACGACAAAAGAGAGATCTTCAGCATATGTTGCGCCAGGGAACGACCGTGGGTCGACTCAGTCCAAGCATTTTTTTCTTTATGTTTGGGCGCAGGATCCATCCAAACAAAGCCCCAATACACAATATTTTAGCTGACCCTCGTTCAAATAACCTCTTCTTTGTTCTACAAAATTTTCAGGCACGCACTGGAGGGATACAAATTTATAAGTAATGCTGAATCGCACGAAAAATATTGTGCTAAACAAAGACTCATGCACCGAAGAGTGCCTCTCTTTTTCCCATATATTTTGGGTAATAATTTACAAATGCATAACATAACGTCTGTCTGGACCCTGTCTTATTATTCTGGTGATTAGGTGAAGCCCTCCTGATTTTTGTAAAGATGTTCAGATTATTCCTTTCTGACGCAGATCGAGGATCATTTGTCTGGAAATTTTAAATTGGAGGAGTTGTTGCAGCCGGAAAGCTCTGGGATTATCATCTGACCAAACGACGACAACTGACCAGCAAAGACTGAATTGTTCGTCCTTGCAGCTGTCGCGCATGCTGATCTGCTCATATGGCTGCATGCGCGCGGTTTCTTGTGTTGATTGCGACGGCCGCCGATGGCCTCGGCTAAGCACCATCATTAGGCTAATTACATGGTAATGGATTCAATGATTCATCACTGCTAATGATGAGGATATTACACGGGAAATGCAGCTAGGATATATGTGCCGCCCGTCAACTTGTGTTTATATATGTGCCAATAATTGGGGTTGCGACTCCTTAGCAAAAGGAGCAGAACGTGTGTATCTTTGTCTCGTTGAGCACGCATGGCTCCACCTCTTGTACTAATCTCCAAAGTTTCAAATCTGATATCCAACTGTGTCCTTTATCTTCATGCACAGTTAAATTTACATCGTGTATGACCGATTATTGTCAGTTTCAAACCATCATGTACTGCTGATCTATTTTCCAACGACTCAACGTGATGTTACAATGTACTTCCTCTGTTTTAAATTATTCTAGATACATGCTATGCCTAGATATGTAATAATATTTATGTATCTAAAAAGGCTAAAATTTAAAACAAAAGGAGTAGTAGCAAATGTCTACTGAGACCTTTTTTAGACTAATAAATGTCTAACGAGCCTATGCACGCCTTAAATCTACCGAGACTTGTTAGTACTAGCACAGACTCCTGGCAAAGACGACGCACGAGGGGTTAGTACTGCTAATAACTAACATCTTGTAGGAGTCGGGGATTTTGGTTGACGTTTCTAACAGTGCTTGTTTGTCAGTTTTGTTCACTAGGGGAATTGAGAGCGGCGTTGGTCTTGTACCTTTGGTTTGTTGGGTTCGGTGACGTAGACAGGTCAATTAATCCGGTACGCATGATATGTACCACTAGTTATTCAAGTTTTCAACAGCTACAGTGCCAGGTTCCATTTGGTTTCTTCCTTTCTAGAATTGTCCAGAACCTCTTTGAGGGGACATATCCCGTATCAGATATCCGATACTGATACACCACGGAAACACTATGGATACATTTGGGTGTTTTTGCTTGTATTTGCTAACTGGTGCTCTGTAATTATATTGTTGTCTGATGTAGCTCAGACGGTCCATGTGCTTGTGCTGTTATGTAAAACAATATAATCTTAAAGTTATTTATTATTTCTCTTATATAAGTCTTATATTTATTGTTTTTAAATATAATGAGACATACCCACATATTGAATTTTGTAAGAAAACAGCATATCGCTGTATCCGTGTCGGCCCAATACTGTTACGCGTATTCGTATCCGTACGACATAGTTTAGAACAGGCCTTAGGTCAATGGACAAGATCCAAGACAGACAAAATGATCGTCTTCGCCACTGACGAGCTGTTTATTTGAATATTTTATTATTTTTGCCATTATCTCATATTTTTTTAGAAAAAGGAAGCCTCTTTTCGCCTCTGCTTCACCACACACAACGTTTAAATTACATAGTTTTGAAATACTGCCAATCAAGAAAAACAAACGGAAAAATTATGAAGTATGAGAAAATCTATTATTATGTTTCCATCGTGAACAGCTCCAAGGCCGTATATTTGTTATAGGAGGCTTGGAACACTTAAAAAGTATGCATGCCTTTTTTATTGTTTATTTACATAAAGATAGTATTTTTTTTATCGGAGTTGAGACCTATATTTTGACCTGAAACTCAGTGTGGCTCGATAAGCGGGTTCTAGTACTCTCATATGGTGTTTTAGGATTCTATACACCCAAAATCTCATATACAATAAATTACATGGATTAGAAAACATGTTTGATGTCAGTAGATTCACCATTGGAAAACACTTTCTAATATATAATTTTATCCCTTAAAATATTATATTGAGGAAACAATATTTTCATGGCAAAATATGCTATGTGGCATATGTGTGCTATACATGCGAGCATTTGATAAGTTTATGTACCAATTTATACATTTTGCAACATATTAAAGTAAAGTGATACAGTTTTATACTTGTATGATAGATGTAATTTATTATATTATATTTTTATAAAATATTATAAGTTAATATGCGTCATACACGTGAACTGATCGTAGGTCAGTTGGTAAGGTTTTCTCAAGGTGAAACCACTCCAACTTTTACAACTCCAATCTCAGTTTTTTAACCCAAACATGTGTAGCTCCAAGTTTTACAGCTCAAGAAAAAAAAAGTGAAATTGGGGGCTAACTCCAGGTAAAACAAGACAGAAACAAAGATTTCATACTTTCTCATAGAGTTGGGGTGGAATTACCCACCATTGCCATCGATTACGCATACCATACCATTTCATTTCATTTCATTGTAAAAAAAAGGCGACTGTTCCCCCCACACCTCCCTCTCTCCCGTTGTTTTTTTTCGCCGTCTGTTTCTCTCCCTCCGACTTTTATTTTTCTTCCTCAGCTGAGGGTTTTTTTCTTCCGCAGCACTGTAGCAGCACATCATGGTACTGTAGCAGCGTGAAAAAAATCTCCGGATCAGCAAAAC
This sequence comes from Echinochloa phyllopogon, assembly GCA_033239725.1. Classification (NCBI taxonomy): domain Eukaryota; kingdom Viridiplantae; phylum Streptophyta; class Magnoliopsida; order Poales; family Poaceae; genus Echinochloa; species Echinochloa phyllopogon. The sequence continues at coordinate 12,293,148 of BTCW01000008.1, forward strand.
AAATCCAAGGACAAGAAAAACATTTCTCATCAAATCCTATATTTTTCTGGAGCTGGAGTTACATTTGTAGTCAAACATGTTGAGTCAACTTCATGTTTGATCGAAGCAGGCGGAGTGAAGCTGAAAAAAAGTGTAGTTGGTAGAGCTAGAGCTATTTTTTATGGAGCGGAGCTCTCCCAAACAGGCCCTAACTGTTGAGACGCCGGTCTAATATTTCGGTGGTACTCAAAGGGTAGGATTTACATACACGTATTGATAAGGGTGAGTGTGTATGTATTGTAAGCACGTGGTATATTGGTCTTTTATGAAAATAAAAAGCGTCGTATACTGGAGGGCCCCTAAATGACTTTGTATCTAGAATCCGAGGGAGTATCGTACTCATCGTTAGGTAAAGTATACATCTAGTTCTAAAAAACCTTGCAATGATTTACCTCGCAGGTCAGCAAGGATGTCTTGCCTAATAATCTTTGATGGTCATGCGATGATTGTACGATGGAAACTAAATGCAGTTCGGGCATATCCGTCAAGTTGTGTTATGTGCCAATAATTGACCTGCTACTTCTGTTCATGCTAACTGTGGTATCAATAATCTGAAGGGTATCTGTGTCCCTTGGAGCACATGCCTCCACCTTGTATGTTGACCTCCATGGGGACATATCTCCATCCTCCTACAAAAGAAATGCAGAATGATGCCATTATTTAAAAGTTTATCTAGTTCGACACATAAATGAATAATGGAATGCAATATGTAACATTCATGTTGTGTCCTAGAGAAAAAGAATACATATTATGTTCACCATCGGCCCTCTCCGAAAATAAAAGGAGAGGACGAAAAATGCACTCGGCTGATAGAGATGACAGAGTCTATCAATTTTATTTTAATTCAAAAGATGTAAGCAAATTAGAGAAAGTAATGGAGCATTTGTCCTACTGGTTGGCTGTGGACCGATGGCTGCCTGTCACCTAGCAAGCGAGAATGATCGATCATCAATTCAGCATCGTCTTAATCATACGGGAGATGCGTAAATACTACTCCCTAGTGCAGACGCAAACGCAATACTTTAATCTCGGCTGCTAGATGGAGGTTAGCATTTCTCAATCGCAATTTTCTTCTATTCAACCTGTCAGTGCCATGCAAGATGCAGGTATGAGTCAACACCAAATCGAAATCATCCAATCTTTCAACATGTACTTGGGGAAGTGAACATGCAAAACGTGAATTTGGCACAACACGGTGTGCCAAGGAAAAGTAAGATCTGTTCAACTAGTTGACCAACTTAACTCATACCAAAAGGAAAAAAAATAGGAGACCATGCCTATTTATCTGCAAGTACGTGTTTCTGAACATAAGAGAAATCATATTTTAAAGAAAAAGAGAGAAGGACCTAACCAGTCAGCCGGTCAGTTCCCTAGTATTCTTGGCAGCTTAAACAAAAGATGGCCCAAGATTGGCCCAAAATTGCTTCTTCAGCAATACAAAACGATCATCCAGCTCTTACTAATCTCCTTATACAATGTGACTTTCACTCGCTAGCAATGCACGAACAAAAAGGGGTGCACAACATAGGTAGAACAGGCCATTATAGCCACAGTACTGGTCCCACTGCGGACATGAAGTAGCACCTCAAAATATTTGGAAGGCACTGTATCAGATACAAAGTGGGCAAGTGATCTAGACTGGCACCAAAGTGGCAGACAACACAATGGCGAGGTACGGTTTCAAATTCGCAGCTTCCGTTCATCTGAAGTTTCATCACAGATTTTGATTCCCCAATACAATTTAACAATCTGAGCAGTAATGCAACTGATAATATCCAAGGAACAGGAACCGACAAAAGGCTCTCACCTCAAAATGATGTGTAACCACTAACCACTAGAAGTGAGAGGGAGCATAGAATGCGCTTTTCCCCCAGGATGGTTGCTGCCTGCTTTTCAGTCACGATGAGTGGGATCCTAGCTGATGAGATTACTGGGAGAGCTTTTGAACATCGTGTGCCACTTGTACGCCCAGGAGAGGACCATCTCGAGTTCATGGTGCGCCCAGATCCTAGTGGCCGGGGAGGTGCTGAAGGAACATCACCATCTCTTGGAGATCCAGTTTCTGTAAGTTGTTTGACCACTGAGGAGGAAAAGGAAGTTCAAACTTGCCATCAGGAACTCCAAAAATTTAGCATGCATGAGAGACGGTGCCATAGCCTGTTCTCAATTAAAACACGTGAACCTGCTTTAAGTTTGAGATGACCTTTTAAGTCAAATACTTCCTTTATGAGTGTAGAGAGATGGAATTGGTATAATAGATTGGTTGTATTGCATTGAGGCCTTGGCCGGTATATATAGAGTACAAGACTTGGAGGGCAAGACTCCTCCGTGGATACATATGGCAGTCCGGGATTCTATCCTAACATACCATCTATACTCTAACATCCCCCGCAGTCACAGCGGGAGCACAGCAGACGGTGAGACTGGAGGAGAAGCCGAAGGTAGGAACCAAACGGACTGACATCCCCCCGCAATTGTATCGTCGGTGCAGTGCGGATGCTGCGACTGGAGAGAAAACCGGCAAGGAACTCATGCGGATGGTAGCCCTTTGTGCCGATGTCGATGAAGCCGAGACGAGGACGAGTAGCCGTGGTCGAGGAGGTCGTGCGTAGGGTAGCCGTGGTCGAGGATGAGCTGTCGAGGTCGCCGAGGGTAAGGAGCCGTACAATAAGCCACGGGCGCACGAGGAGGCGCCATGGTGGAGGCGTAACGGAGAAGACGCCAAAGACGAAGACGGCGATGCGTCGAGGCAGTCGAAGAGGGAGTCGATGCCGAAGTCGACGCAGACACGCCATCGGGCGACACATCCTCGGGTTTGCCAGACCCGCGAATGCATCGGGGACGATTACACGCACCGGTGTTGCCAATATCGGACGTACGAGGGAGAGTGCACCATCAAGACGCCGTTGTCTGAGGGACCAGCAGAGAAGGCCTCCATGACGGTTGCAGGCGCAGAAGAACGGCGAGGTAGATGATGCCGATGCAGCCCACTGTTGCTGGAGTAGACGAAGGGGTAGAATCAGACGGCGACGCTGGCGGCGAGGTGGTGCTAGACGAAGCGAAGGGGTAAACCCGGACGATCTGGCACAAGGCCCGATTATCCGGATGACGCGGCGGCGGAGCTCGAAGAGGGCGACGAAGAACTCGAACAGCTCGGTGAAGACCATGTGTGCGCAAGCACGCACTGACGTAGTCGATGACGATGTCGGAGACGCGGTCGAAGAGGCCGGCGTGGACAATGTCGAGGACGCAGTCGGCGGCGGTGAAGATGCAACGACAAGGACCAGGGAGGGCGGCACTGCAGCCCGAAGAGGCGATGCAGCCGCAATCCTCGGAGGTGCATGCGTGACATCCGTCCCAAATCTGCACGTGTCGCGACCGTACGCCGATCGGTTGATCAGACCGAGGGCGCACGTACGGGATGACGGATGACGATGCCGCGTAGATCGGAGGAGTGGCGGCGATGTCGGGGACGACCGGCGTAGAGACCATGTTGCAGAGGGGGCTGGCGGCGCTGCAGGTGGTGCACCAGCGCGCACCACACGCCAGCCCGAGCGACATGGTGTTGAAGAAGAGCAGCCGGTGACGATGTCGAAGTAGAGGCACGCGATCAACGGGCGGTGGGCGACTCAATCTCGAGCAGTGCTCGAGTAAAATCCAGAGAAAAGACCCAAAAATAAATCAGCAGCAGTGTCTCTTCGTACCTCATAGAAATCTGGGTGCACGAGGCTGGGTGCCCCTAGGCTAGGCCCCCTGCCCTTCTCATCTCTATCTCTTCCCGACGCGGTCAAGACGCAGAGAAGAAAAAGAAATTAGAGAGCAGAGGGACGGAGCGTGTGGCTAGGGGTGTCTCGTTTCCCAGAAAACGTCGGTGGCAGAGGTCCTCCGACGGCGTGGGGATGGAGAGGTGGGCTCCCCGCTGCGGCACCACAGGTCCCTGCGGCCGGGCAGCTCCCCGCCGGGAGGGGCCGCGGAGGCCGATGCGGGCGGCTCCCTGCCTGCAGCGGCGCGGAGGAGCGCGGATCCCGTCCCACCGGCGATGGAGGACCGCGGATCCTGCCCGACCGGCGACGGAGGAGCGCGGATCGATGAAGAGGACGGGCTGGAGCGGAGGCGCCGCCACACAGCCGTCGTCTACGAGATGGCGCGCCACGCGAAGACCCCTGCTGCCACCACGGCAGCATGGGGAGGTCACGGGCATCGCCTGGAGACCGCGGCCGCCACCACGGCGGCGCGGATCCGAGTCGTCGACAACGGGCTTGATGACGGGCCGTTGAGGACGAGGTACTTGTCGATCTGCTGCTGCTAGACGCGAGGACGCCGGCGAATTAACTCGATCCGCCGTGGAGAGGGGCGCTGCCCCCGGCGGAGGTCATGGGGAACCTCCCCGGTGGCGCGCGTAGAGAGATGGAATTGGTATAATAGATTGGTTGTATTGCATTGAGGCCTTGGCCGGTATATATAGAGTACAAGACTTGGAGGGCAAGACTCCTCCGTGGATACATATGGCAGTCCGGGATTCTATCCTAACATACCATCTACACTCTAACAATGAGTAGGACCTTTTCTTCAACATGATGTAATCTAAGCACTGTGCAAACAGACTCGAAAAGGATTTGCACAAACCAGTCAGTAAGTGGTGCCATAGCTTACTGTTAACAAAAAGCTTGCTGCTAGGTACAAAAGGAGACCTGGTAGTGCTAGATGCCTAGATAGTCTCCTTCAGCAAGATATGTATCCCATACGCTCTAAGTAACATGATGGAAGGTTACGCGTGACAGGTTATCAAATATCTTGTGTCTATATGAATACAAAATCAAGTGTTGCATGACAAACCTCCCGAATCAAAAGGCAGTTGAACCAGCACAAGAAAAAAATGAAGAAACTCACGTCCTTGTTCTTCAATTTGCTTTGACAACGGTTCTGCATACGCCCCCAAAATGAGTTCAAAATAAATGCTTTTCAAGCATATGCACAAAAAGGACCACAATAAAAGATAAGCAGATATCACGTCCACAATTATTTTAGTTGGAAGGGGCATTACATATGAGAAATGTTAATGCACGAGAATCAGTAGAACCTTACCATCTATGCGATCTGAAAACAAGGCACTAGAATCCTGCACTCCGTCTAGAAACTTTGAAAGACACCAATAGCAGTCTGCTTCTATGTTAGAAATGTCCTATGGTGAAACATTGTTCCTGGACCAGATGTCTGTTGCCCTCTAGGTGCTCTGATAAGAAAAGGATCACGACCCTGAATGGCATAACAAGGTCATTCATTCCTTGGACAGCCCACTTGCTAGGTGACGGATGGGCCCTGGTATTGCCAAATCAAAGAACAATTAATAAAATTAAATAAGAACCATAAGCTGACTCTGTAAAACAAAACTGACATAGCTAAAACACCAAAAAGGAAGGTATCAAAAGTCATTTTTTCTACAAGCCTTGGTCTGCTTCAAATGATAGTTTTGTCAAAGGAATAGTTTTGTCAATGGAATAAAAGAAGGAAGTTGCTCCCAGACAAAAGAAAAACCAGAATTATTATTAATTAATACAGGTGATACACTAGCATAAAGACCAAAGAGTTCCAATACCAAAAATATTGTTCCTGTGTGGATGATATTGAGAAATCTATGCCAATGTAATGGAATAACTGTGATAGAGCCATAGCAGAAAATTAAAAGGCATTTGTTGTCATTCATTCAGATGTCAACCAAAAGAAGAATCATTCTGTGGGAAAACGCAAACTGAAAAGAGATCGGCATTCTTAGGAAATTGCGTCCGCTTAATTATGCTTTCTCACCATAACACATAAATCTGTAATGGATGAGGATGAATTTCACAAAATGTAGTAAATTCCCAGTTCTCACTGCCAAGAAGCATAATTCCATCAGTAAGCTTCACAGGGAGGAAACTCATGAATCAAAATGTGAGAAAAGGCATGTTTTTCCATGGACTAAGCAATACAAATGATCCAGCCAACTTTGCAACTTACCTAGTATATAGAATGTGTTCTCTGTTCCAAACATTTCTGAAATTGCAGGCTCTGGATAAAGGTAATGTCAGGTGCAGCTCTTGGGCAATCAACAGCAACCTACAGGCCAACACGTGATTTGTAAGATGAATGATTACACTCATTTTCAACAAAAAAGATTTTGTATTTATAAAATGAGGGAGTTGGTGAATTGCAAGTCAAAAAAGGTACCTGGTAAAGCATATTAATCTCTTCATCCCCACGCTCACTGTCCCGGATATCATAGTATTCAGAAACACATTCTACATAATCGAGTCTTTTCCTTGTTAGAGCACCATCTCATATATCTTTATTAGGTGCTGCATACCCCTGTAGCCAGCAATATTAAATTCAAAATTTGATATGGAAAAATTGAGAAGATTGAATTTATGTGGAACATTTGCACCCACCAAATGAAGTCTCATGTGTTAAGTCGCATATATGGGGGCACACTGCTCCAAGATAATTCGCGTAATTTGTCTATATAAAGAAGAGAAAACAGTGGATGTCAAATGAATCTTGAACTAGCAGTGACACGGGACATTAGAAGTTGAAAACTTATCTAGAACATAATCAGAACTGAAGTAAAAAGAATTGTTCTCTTAGTGTGATTTAAGGCAAAGTTCAGTGTGGAAATTCTCAATATTAGAAAACTATTGTAATACTTCTAAAAATCAAGACAGCAGCAAAATTGATAATCCATTCAATCTTATATGATGAAGAACAATCTGCACCTAATATAACAGCAGGTCTAGAGAGGAATCAAACTAATAGCAAATTACCTCCTGTAAACCTTCATTATGCTCATTTCCATCACCATCAAAGTGTGAGGAATAATCAGGACTTCAGGAGGCGAAAGAAGCTCCACTAGTCCGGTTAGCAATACTTTCCCAGAAGAGCTGCGTCCTTTAAGCATTCTGATTAAGAGTCCGGACACAAACAACAAAGTTCCTTTATAAGGCCAGGAGCCATGGTAATGAATGCAATCATAACAGTAGAATGATTTTAGACTGAAAAAATACATGTAGACTTTTGGCCCTGTTTTAATAGAAGATCGACTGAAAAAATACATGTAGCCTTTTGGCCCTGTTTTAATAGAAGATCTAAAATTTGAATAACTCATGGCACTCGATAAAATTATCAGATTAAGAACATTGAGTACAACATGGAACCCCTAAGAGACATTAATTACATAAAGTTGAATAAAGATAGGTGCTAGGATTAGGTAGATAACTTTCATTTCAAGAATGAAAATCAATGCTTTTATGACTCTCTATGTAGGGAAAACAGTTATGACAGCAGCCATGCCTTCTACTAGCATTCCATGAGCAGGCACTAAAAAGGTTCATCTCTAACGTAATTGGACTTCAGACAGTTATCTCCAACATTCACCTGACCAAAGGAGCCGGAGACAAGATTCTAGTACACGGAAAGCAGCACGATTCTAGTACACGGAAAGCAGCACGATTCTAGTACACGGAAAGCAGCACGCAGTTTACGCAAAAAAGAAGAAGAAGAAGAAAGAAAGCAGCACGCAGAATCGAAATTCCCCTCTCCGAAGTCCAGACATCCGACCATCTTACTTGCCAAATAAACATCATAACAGCAACGCCATTTCAGATCACCAAATGCGTCACAGCCCTCAGCTAAATTGCACCCATATGTGTGGGATCAGGAATGTGCGGATCCTGAACAAACGCCGTCCCTCCGGGAACACACCATCGCGCACTGCATTTCGCAACAATCAGATCCAAGTGACGGGAGGGAGCCGCACGCTAGGGAGGAAGGGAGATCAGCTTACCCTTGCCCGTCGCGGAACATCTGGTTGAAGCGCCACTCCGTGTTGTTGGAGCTGCCCCCATCGCCGCCGCTGCTCATCGCCGGCGGCCAGCTGGCTCACCGGAGTCGGTGGTCATGGGGAAGAGGGGAGCAACAGGAAAAGGAAGCAGGCCCCAAATGGACGGTGTTGCATTTTGCAAGAATTCGGTTATGGCCCAAGCTTGGCCCAAAACGTCATAACGGCCTTGGACTTGATTTGGGCCCATTTGAAAACAGCAGGAACTTCGATGAGTCCTGCGTTGTTGGGAGAAGTAGCGGGCGCTCCGCGCTTTGCAGCGGACGGACGGTGGAGGCGAAATTGGAGTCACGTGGTAGGCCCGTCCCTCTCGCTTTACCCCTCCGCCTCACCTGCAAACTGCGTCATCCCCTACTCCGCCTCGCATCCGCCCCATCCCCGACCTCCTCCGGCTCCCACCCGCGCGCCGCAACTCTCCCTGTGGCTCCTGCGCGCGGCACCCCTCTCCCGCTCCCTCTCTCACCAGTGATGGCGGCGGGGCGCCCAGTGGCGGGTAGCCCTCCCTGTCCCCTCCTCCCCATCTCCCCTTTCCTCGCCAATGGCGTTCCTCAGCACGCTCGAGAAGCGGCCGCGGACGGCTCACGATGGCGAGGACACACGCGCGCGGCTGCCGCTGTCCTCACCGCCGCCTCCTCGCCGCCGTGCTGGCGCTCCACCACCACGCGCTTTGGGCGTCGTTCATCACCGCGGCACCCGCGCCGGTCCCGTGCCTCCCGAAGCAACAACGGCGGGCGGCAGCAGCAACGGTGGGCAGCGCGGATCCGGCCGAGCGCGCGGAGCCCTCCCTGGCGTGGATCCGGATGAGCGGTCTCCTCGCCCCCTTAGCCTCCCGCACGCGCAGGCCGAAGCGGACGCCAGCTTCGGCGACGCGACGCCGGAGCCGCCGGCGGCCCGGGCCAGCTACCGTTCGCACTCGCCGTCAGTGGCCGCCGCGCGGCTCTCCGCCGCCGCCGTTGGCCTCCTCCTCCTCCCGCACGTCTTCCCGACGCATGGGTGCCCGCGGCCGCCCGCCGCCACGCTGTTGCCCGCGGGGAGCGGGCCCCGCCGCGCTGCCGCCGTCGCCGTCGCCTGAGCGGAGGGGGACAGCGCGGAGAGGGTGTGCCGCGAAGGGGAGGCAGAGGGAGTCACAGTTTGCGCCGCGGAAGAGCTCACCCCGGCCTGCTGCTGCTGGCTTCTTGATCTTCGTTGGATGGATTTGGAGAGCTCGGGATGCAACACGGTGAACGGGAGCCTTCTCTATCGGCAGGCATGGCACGCAACAGGCAGTCCGCTCGATTATTTCTGACCTTTCGTTCCAGATCGGGCGGCCCTTATTAATTGATGACGTGGCTGCACGTATGAGCTCCTTTGGTATATAGATAGCTGTGCTGTTCTATGGAGCAGTTTGATCATTGCTTCTGCTTCTTCGTGTGTAGCATGCAATCTTTTCATTTGGCAGTGCCTCAGGTATTTATATTCTCTTGTGACGAACCTGAAATTGTGTCCGAAGCACGAGGTCGTGTTTCTTTCCAACTTGGAAAAAAATTTCCAAAGGGAATCTTGCATGCATGGAGTACTAAATGAAGTCTATTTATAAAACCTTTTTAAGGATGAGTGCAACTTTACGCGACGAATCTAATGAGCCTAATTAATCCATATTTTGAAATAGTCTAATGTTGTGAAGGTGATTTTTTAAACTGACTTTATTTAATACACTTAACTATTGGTCAAAGAGGGTGGAAAAATATTTCCACCCCCAAAGAAACATGGCCCGAATAGCCAAGGAATCTTTACCGCTACTAGAGATAGGGTATACTGGTATAGCATGTAATCAGTTTTTCCTACAACAAGGTAATGATCAATCACAGATAAAACTTAACACACAAGAGAGCACAGGATAGATAAATAAAATTATCGGAAGCACTGTTTCTCGATGCCACAAGGAGCTTCCATAAGATGCGCTATTAAACGGGTACATCACGGTTAAGACACAATAAGGTTCAATTATTTTCCAAAGTTCAACTTGCATGCGCTGCGATCAAGCATGCATATTATGAAGTAGCTAAAAGATGGTTCAACCATGGAAAACGAGCATGAAGTAGAAACCACGCTGATGCATTTGAAGCTTGGGCTGGTCTGCATATGTAGTAACACAAAAAAAAAAGGCATGGTCGTGTTACTGCATCTACAAACGGACCCAAGCTTTAAGCAAAAACCATGCATTCATGCTGCTTATTCTTCAAATTTGTTGCCTACTCCTCAGAAGCTCCATCAGCAGTAGAGGCCATAGTATCTCCATCATCAGTAGCCTCGTCATCATTAGCAGGGACGTCATCTCCATCTAAAGGAGCAACAGAAGTAGCAGCATTGTCATCACCATTTTCTCTGTCTTCCTCTTCCTTCTCGTTTTCGGCAACTGCAAGCAATAAGTTTTGTTACACATAGAAATAACATGACGAGTAGCTATTATGCATCTTCTAAGATAACAACAACATACGATGCTCTAATAAGTATTTCCAAATATAGTTTCTTTGGTTTTTTTTTGTATGACTGGGAAATGTTGTGTTACTGTGCGCACCATTCTCTTGTTCTTGTGAAACAGGAAGAATGTAGATCCTCTTCACAGAAATGATGAAAACCCTGCATTATTAAATTGTTACTACTTCACCATAACCAACTTAGTAAATAATTTTAAAATGGGAATGAAACAAAACAGAGAGAGATAGAGAGAGAGAGAGATTGAATCGAGGACTCACTCCCATGGGGCTTCACCAAGGAAGAAACGATCACCATCCATGTTATCATAGAAAAAAATGAAGTTGTTTTCATCTAATGCACCATCATCTTCATTGTTTGCTAATCCATTGAGTTCATATGATGGCACTGCACAATTGAAAATCAACTGATGAATTAGTATTATCATATTTAAACTTGTTTAAATTATATTTTAAATGGTATCGTGTTGTGCTCAAATATGCTAGCGTGTCATTTTTAAAAAATGGTCATGGTTATGTAAGTAATCTATAATGGTTTCTGCTAGATAGAAAATAGAAGTGAATAAACATGAATACTCTTTTTGACAGATGAAGCTACTTTTATCGAAAAACAAAAAGAAAGGCTACCTAACTTTATAATCCTGTATTAAGAGAAAAATGTACCAAAAAGAGTGCCAAAGAGGACTTGAACCTAGGCATCAGAGATGTATACCCACACCATCAACTATGTGTGCAGTTTTTGTACAACTAAGGTCTAAGGACACATAGTCTTTGTATTCCACTTATACAGAGAATTAGCAAAAGAATGTGAAATAGAGCTTCTGCACTATTGCAATTTAAACATGTAATTTTACAATATACTCTTTTATTTATCAAGGATTTTACAAGATACTCTTCTGTTAATTCTCGTGCCTCAAAATTTCACATACATCAGAACAAAAGATTGACTCAAGATTCTAAATATCCATGCCATAATTAGTAGGTATTATGTTGAGTTGGATATAAATTGATTGCTAGGAACATACAAATCAGAAACACTAGGATATCAATCCAGGTGTAAACAACTGTGTTGAGTTGGATGGAATTTAATAAGTGATTGCTAGGAACAAGCTGTTGCAATTTATTTATGCAATAGAGGCTACAGATCCATTTGAATCATGAACATGATATATATGGAAAATTTTAACTTACTGGAATAGTTGTTGCCTAGTCTCTTTAGGGTGAAGGACAACGAGGCGTAGTTCTGGTGTGTGGCCAGATTTATCTTCCTCCCAACAACTCCCCCCTGCATGAAAACCTTCACAAACCTCGATGGTGACAATTCAGGCCGCACTTTGACCTCATGCTCAATAGAAGTACCATTGCCTCTCATCCCGTCCATAAGAGATTAGCCCCCGACTCCTAGTTTGCTCTCTGCTAGGTAAACAAAATAAATTAGTTGTTAGTTCAGAAATATCCGGTACAAAGGCAAAAAACTAGTGGTTGAGGTCAAATTGTGTATCCTAATCCAAAGAGAGAAGTATGATTCTACTATTGAAAAATCAAACTGTAAAGGAATAAAATGTAGGGACATGGAATTGCTCCTAACCTTGGGAGAAGCTATTCAAAATCTGTGTAGATCACAGTAGTCATACCTAGTGAAGTGTCGTGTATGGGTATTTATAACACCTGGGATGACCTTATTATTAAATGAAGTCAGTTGGGGCACCCATTTGTTTACAACTCAGTCCTTGAATAGTATAGTATTTTAAAAACTAGTCAAAGCTAGTTACTTATTTATTACCTTCATATATATCTTGAATATATATCTTGTGTCGATCTATAGAATAGAAACTCAAAGGGGAATATAGTCTTTTAGGATCACAGATTAACAATTCATCACTCGTGTGATAGTGTTTCAATTCCAGATCTAGTGCCCAAATAGTTTTTTCGAAACTTATGCTTCTACTTTTGATTACTAATTATTTAAATCATACAAATTAAGTTTACTAACAAACAACTATTTTAGAAGTGATAGAGTAAGGTTGTTTATTATCATAATGTTTACATGCTAATTTCATATTCCAAGGTTGTTTATTACCATAATATTTACATATTATTTTCATATTCCTATGTTATCTGATTTGGATTCAGGAGTGTGTGAACAAAATGTAAAATGGAAAGTGTTGAGGGCCAGACTGAAAAGTCACTCTTGCTGACCAACAACTTTGAAAAGATATAAGGGTGTGATTGAAATATGTTACTGGTGTGTGCAAATATATCTCCAACATTCAATGTCATATGAATAAAGTTTAGCATATCTTGCTCTTTCAGATACTATAATACATTGCATTTATGTTACATAATAAATGACCTTCATGTGTACAGATGCAGCAACACGCTTTGCTTGTCCTCTTCTAAAACTAAAATAAAAACATTTAATTTTATTATGTTATTTCTTAAACTCTATATACATGGTGACAAAATAGTGTTGTCCAGTAGTCTTTAGGTTTTTCCTTAACAGGTTAGAAATACTATTTTCTTTGTTTGGTAGGAAAAAGAAAACAAATATCATGGTACGTTGTGAAAACTGCTAAAATTACTAGTCCATAATTGTTAGAAATTATTCATTTAGGAAAGTTTCCACTCATAATATGTTCTTTGTAAATTTCAATACTTCCTCTAGTAGGCCACAACTTAACTATTATGGAGTATTATTTCATTAAAAAAATATAAGGCAAAAAAACATTCTATTAGGAAAAACTTTGGATCCATGGCTTGATTATTTCACTATGTCATATTTAATGTTTCATAGGAAATCTGTGATCAATTACTCCTTGTGGAAAATATTCAACGGACATATAGTTGGTGGTGAAATAGTTTAATTGAGCGATAGTATTTTTTTCTATCTCCATTTATATGTAAAACTAGGTGTAAGGAGCACAAAGAAATAAATAAAATGAATACGAGACAAATGTATATTTATTTAGATTATGGTATATATGTAATGATTCTACCAAAATTAGTAGAATTGGAATGTTGTTAAAGTAGACTAAGCCACAATTTTTGCAAAAGTGAAAAGAATCAAATACATTCACATGTTGTATATAACAATAGCATCATATAAGCTGCAACACTAAAGAAATGACTCCATAGATACAGATAACAAGGAACAGTTTCAACAAGTGGATGAAAAGACATACTAGCATTCAAGATTTTCTTAATTTGTCTACCCCACCAAGGACTACCTTGGACAATTAAAAAAGAGATCAATCTGTTAGTAAACACATTAAGAAGAATATGAGAGGATATAAAAAGATTGGAGTTATTTACTCGTTGACCTAGTTCATCTCAATATGGTTTGGCTGGATCATCAGGCTATTAAAACAATATGGATTTATTTACATGTTCTCGTAGTTCATATCAATATGGTTCATCAGGCTAGTCCAACCATATTGCCATGCATGAGATGCTACTCCAATATTGTGGAGAAACGAGACAGCAATTTGCTTCCTATTTGATTTGATAGTTGATAATTTGATTGGCTCCTTGGTTTAATGTTCATCAAAGTGATTGCACTTTAGCAATTCGGTAACCATTTGTGCATAGCCTTGACATGTGCCTTCTCATCTATCAAAAAGAAGTAGCCTTCATCTTGATCACTTTTTATATGCTTATTCTCTCTTTGTGGTGAACGATGGTAGTTACCATATAGTATATATATACTAATAAAGGACAAAGTTGGCACTAATACAATTTCTTTTTATTGGGATTAGATCGATATACGGAATTCCGTGTGGAAGTAGGGAAATCAAACAATATTGATGGCACTTGCGAGGTACTCCCTCCATTCTGAAAAACCTAACGTTTAGGACAAGGTTTGAGTCAAACATTGGGAATATAAATCATGAATAACTTTTAAATTGTTGAGTTTACAAATGTGAAAACTATATGAATAAATTTGTCTTGAAAAATACTTTCATAAAAGTATACATATATCACTCTTTGATAAATATTTTTATAATAACAAGAGGTCAAAGTTGTGTTTTGGAGACCGTGTCGCTGTTCTAAACGTCAGGTTTTTAGGAATGGAGGGAGTATAAAGATATAGAGAGTGAGGAGGCTTTGGTTTTGCATATAATAAATGGCATTAAATAGGAATACAGAATAATAAGGTGAGATATAGGCACTAAGGCCATTCTGAATGGAGTTTCGTCACTCTGTTTCCAAGAGTGCCACACCATCTCTAGAGGTTTAGGTTGATGAATGAAACAGCCCCTCACAATGCACAAATTCATTTGATAATTTTATATGTGAGCCATAATATTTAATTGTTGCATGGTATTGAGATCAAATGTACCAAATGAATCATGTTGCCACTTGCAATTATATGCATATTAAGTAATAGCATACTAGTTATTGTTATTGCCACACGGGCTCAACAGGAAGTGTGCAGACGAAATGAATTTCTCTCAGTAGGAGTTGAACTCCAGTTTTAAAGTTTTGATATGTATGTACGTCTAGTTTCATGGTGATGAAACCCAACTCTTTTCTCTCATAAATTTCATGCCATGCGATTGTTTTTGCATACGTGGTATGCCATTTAATGAGATTGAAACCCACATAAATTTGCATTGAGAATGTCCTGAATGGTATTCTCATTGTTGTCTTTAGCAAATGATGCCACTTGTCGACCACAGTGCCCAATGTTCGATGCGATGGAAATTATGGAGGAGCACACAATAGGAACAATTGAGAACTTTTATCGTGTCCATATTTGCAGCATTATGAATGCAATTTATATCATCAAACTAACTCTAGTTATTTGTATGGCATGAGTGAAGCCATTATTTGATTATGTGAGAAGTAAGAGATGAGAAATAGAAAACTGAAAACAATATCACAAACATAGTGTGGTTAATAAGTTATATTTGGTTTACATATCACTTTTGCATTGAGACGAATGCTCACAGCACGTGTTTTCTCTTGTAGATTTTTTCTTACATAATGATCAAAACTGTATGCACATTGATTAGGAAACACCAATGGTACATGATAGCTCGTCCTTCATAGTTACTAGTTACCTTAATTAGTACATGAAGAACACTAGTTCAGGACTACTACTATATATGCCAAATCATGAAATGTGCATGCATATAGTGTATGCATGCTTATGTCCTTCTGTTCACTTGTTTTATAGATGCCTTCAGTTATTTGTTGGTTCTTCGGTTTTATCTTTTCGTTCACCTTCACCATGACCTGAAAAATAATTGTGTAGTAACAAAATCCTAGTATAAGCAATATTTATGCATGAATAGTAGAATCTAGCTACCAATGTAACCAAACAAGTAGCATACGGATCCATTTTCCAGTTACCTTTGTCTTTTGATGTTGGGTTTTGGACGATGTACAATCTTTTAGCAGATGCTAGGAATAACCTGTAACATATGCCCAGCAATATTATTTTTCCCACTTTGCAACAACTCCTAGTATTTGTATGTTATGTTCTAAAAATCTATAACTACTTGGAAATAATGTTAACATGAAGATTCTTTTTTTCACCACAAGAATCTTAGTGTTCCTAGTTACTTTTTTTTGTCATTTTCAAAGTATTGTTTTCAGAGAATCCAGAATTTTAGGCCCGTGCAATTATTTAATTTGACTTGTGCTAAGATTATAATAAAGGAATGGTTCTAGAAATGTACTAATATACAGCAAATTACATGAATTAGAACGTGGTGATGATGATTGTCATTTTGCAGTAAGAATGTAAGATGAATTCATATATTGATTCGTTGAACCTTAATATAGGATATTATATTTGCACTACTAATGATATGGTTGGCAGATTGTAAGCAATAAATACTTACTCCCATGGAACATCACCAACTAGCATTCGGTCACCCTCAAAATCTTCATAAAGAAATATGATTTTGTCACTATTTGCAAGATTTTCTTCTCCCGTATTAGCACTTGAACAGTCTGCAGCTGCATTTATGGAATCAAATCCATTTGTTTAAATCAATCAACACCACAGCTTGGTAGAGATATTGGGATCCAAATTTTGAAACAATGAAGAGTACACTACGGTAGAGAAACTGTGATCCAAATTTTGAATGTTTGAGCGCCTATTTCACCCAGGGCATAAATCGGAGAATAGTATTCTGGAAATGGAATGCTTGTCAGTTGCCTCTATCAACTGAATGCTTCTAGTGAAAAATAGTCTAAAATTAGACTCTGTGGCCTGGGGTTACACTCTTTTGGATCATGAAGTTCATGTAAATTCACCCTCCCAACTAGGTGGAATTTAAATAAATATGACATGTGAATATCCAGTAGATGTTTAAGACTTTTGTTACCAGTAATAAATACACTTGTCTAAACGCATAGACTATGGGCTTCAATTATAAAATCATTTGCCTCATTTGGAGTGAAACAACTGTTGGTTCCTTTACACTGCAAAAATTTTACTTCCCAACGAGATAGACTGGCCTAAGTTGTCCCAAAAAAACTAAACCAAAATGACCTTCAAAACAGTTGTTAAGGAATCAATCCAAAGTTGAAATGGTTGACATATGCACTCCATCAATTACTTTTCATTTGATGTATTAGAAACAATTGTTATAAAAACCTCCGAAATTCATCACCAAATGTTTAAAAATGCCAAGATTTTCGGTTTGAGAAGATTCTAGTCCTACTTTCAAAAGATTATTAATCCACATATAAAACAAGTTTCTGCTGGGTACTTACGACAAAAGAAGTTCCTTGTCATCTTGGTGAGCACCCGAGAGAGGGAGTCGTAGCTGCCGTGGGCCCTCAGGTTTATCTTCCTGCCAATTTTATATCCCTCCATGTGTACTTTGGCAAACATGTTTGCCGGCGGCCGTGTAGCTACGACGGTGCTGTCTGCCGCCGCCGCCGCCACATTTTTCTCGCCGCCGGTGTGCATTATCGTGCTGCTCTTCAGTCCATCTGCCGCTACGGTGGCGCCGCCAGCCTTCGTTACGTGCATAGACGTAACGATGTTACGCCGGGAGGTGTGTACTGGCGGCCAGCCCACAGCCGACGGCAACGGGATGACACGAGCATCGCTGCTGGCAAGAAAATTAGTTCAGCGGAACATCTTTCAAATAGGGTACTACACGAAACACTTTAAATCAAATATGAAGAAATTTCATATCTGATTAACCATACTCTCAACTTTGAATTGTCTAGCCGACCGGTTTCATCTCAAAAGACTAGCTAATAATAAGGACATGCCGATAGTCCAGATGGAGCAAAAGTTCCACTCCTGTTTGTACGTCTCCCATTTACCTGTTGCACTTTACAACTATTGCTCCACACACTTCTGTTGTCAATGCAACAGCACATGAGACCATGCATGTTCGTCCCTAACTCTCTTTTAGCAACGAGATGATCTTAACAAAGAACAGAAAAAAAGCAACACACATGAACCACTGACGCGACCATATATGTTGATCTAATCTAACTCCAAAATTTAATGAAATCTCAGTCACATGAAGATTAAACATTAGACGCTGCAAAAATAAAGCAGACAGATCGAAGGACATCATCAGCTCATGCCCATCACATGGCCACAAGCACAGCTGTTCAATTATTGAGAGAGCTACTTTTGCAAGCACACATCCATATAGGCAAGGCCGGGGGACCCAAAAAGTCGTTTTTATCGAAAAGACTGCACTGCGGCTGCACCAGACGGGCAAAGATCAGGCCCGCCGTGGCTGCGCTCATGATTGCTGCCTGCACGGGCAGCAACCCCACCACCCTTGCGCTGGATATTCCCTCTTGCAGCCCCAAAGATCTTCATCTATGTACGTGTACGTGCTCGTCTCTCGCCATTGCCGGCCTCTGCTGCTCCCATAACGGTCCCAAAAGCACAAGAGAGCCATCCATTCTCTGAACTGTTCTTTTTGGCCCACCTTTGTCCATATACATGTACTAATGTACCTTTCTTGTTTCCCTATGTTTGGTTCCATTTGTTACGTGCATTGTGCGAAATGCAATGTGTTTGGAATTTATTCATACTCTTTTCTAGTATTTACATTATACTTATAGTGGTTAAGATGCTAGTCCCTCCGGTCATGTTTCAGACATCAGAGTGTCTGGAGGTATAGTATTATAAATTGAGGGAAAAAAGTTAATGTTTGTGCATATAGCCATCTACTCCCAAATGTTGTTTGAAAATAATACCTAACTAGAAGTTAATAATAAGTAGCTTTCTAAACGAAACTATGCTTAGTTTCGTACATTGGCTATTCTCCAGAAGCCTACTATATACGCTTTGGTTGCAGCACATTTCAGTGCTAGGCAAAAATAGCCATGGATTTTTTTACTTGGGCATGTGGGTGGGTTATAGTCATGGAAATTTTTAAGTTCTCTGTTGTATAATAACTTTGATGCAATGTTATTAAAATTAATAAAACTTCCCTTTTAAAAAATATTTAGAAATTTACGTAGTTCTTGTGGATCATGAGCTCTTGGATGAGAATCTATTCGCAATCATTTGTAAACGTAGTTCTAAGCACACGGCGACTAGCTTGCAGAATATACTAATCGTTGAGTGGTGCAAAATGATAATGATTGCAATCATTCGTACGTAGATCACTTTGATTCTCCTTTTCTCCACTATGCAACATAGGCCCTGTTTAGTTCCCTTGAAAAGGGAAAAATTCTCTCTCCAAACTTCACTATTCACATATCCTATCAAATCACATCAAACATCTCTCCTCATGCATGGAGCACTAGACGTGGGTAAATAAAAGAACTAGTTGCATGGTTTTGATGTACACGACGAGACGAATCTTTTGAGCCTAGTTAGATTATGTTAGGACAATGTTTACCACAAACAAACGAAAAGTGTTACAGTGTCCGATGTGCCATTTTCACCTTCCCTTTTCACCCCTTTTCAGGGAACTAAACACCCCCATACATTATTTGCATCATGATTGCAACTATAGGCTATAGTCCTTTGCATCCTCATATGTTCTTTAACCCCTATTACGAACTCAAGTTGCACCATAAAATGAGAATGCATGTGAGGAACTATATATATGTCTTTCATTTTCGCTAATCTAAGAAGAAGCGTCCAATTTCAAAACTGAACAGCCTGATGTGGTGGGGTGTAGACGTAAGAACTACTAATTTAAAAGTACTACTATGAATACATCCCTTAATAACTGAGATAATCCTGGCTATGACTCCCTCGAATATCAAATGAAGTCACATTTAGAAGTGAATTATCTAGTACCATTTGAGACACCTACATAATCATTGAACTTTATCCATACAAAGTTCAAGCTCAAACATGCTTCAATTTAACACTCAGAAACTGATGATGCAAAGTAGAGTCACGCAGAAAGCACTTCACTCTGAGTCGCATAACAATTTAGCTCACCTTGGCACAAATGTAGACGCCGGCGTCCTATCCTGCTCGGCGGCTGCCTTCTGCTGCCGTGCGGCGAGGCTCCATGGGTGCATGAAGCCGGTCGGGCTCGGCATGAACGCGGCTGTCCAACCACCTCCTTCTGTCAAACCACTTACATCACAATGCCCTGCGTTAAGCACATTTGTGGTGGTGGTGCCGCCGCTGGTCATGTGACTAATGTTCTTGTCGCTGCCGCTGCCCTGTTGTCGACCACCATAGCTTGCTTTGATGCTGCTGCAGTCGATTGCATCGCAGCTGCTGCCGCCATGAGACAAGGAGATGCCGAGGCTGAGGTCCAGGTTGCTGTGGAAGCAAGCGCTGCTGGAGCTTGCTTCGTTTGCCCTAGTAGCTGCTGTTTCAGTGATGATAGTATTAGCTCTCTCTTTCTTTGCAAGAGGCGGTGTCTCAAATGGTACTAGATTCATCATAGGACTATGGGTTAACAGACTGATGAGCTGAGAGTAGAAGTGGGAAGAGATTGAGATATCAAGGAGAAGAGCGAGGTGGCTGCAGGAGTGAGAGTGAGTGACTGAGTTGAGTGAGTGTTGGTGATGTTGAGCTAGGGTTTATGGTTGTTGAATAAGTATGTCCGCAGAATATAAGATGGTGCAGGAGTGCAGTGGTTGATGGATAGATACTAGTACGTGTATTGAGATATATAGATGCACAATTTGGGTGAAAGAGATTGAGAAGCGAGGAGCAATGATTGCACACAAGATTCTATAAAAAGATGGAAATATTGTGTGCAAGAGAGCCACATGTGTGCCCATTCTAGCTAGGGTATAGTTTCATCATGTTGTTCGTGTACCTAGACACATCATTTTCTTTTCATTTGTTTCATTCATATACATGGGATTTTTTGTAAATATATTCCAAAATTGGAATGTATATATAAGGATATGACCGCCAGAATTCACACCTTTCTCGGCAGCAATCTACTTATTTTCCTAATGGTCCGGTTTGTGCAGTCAGAAGCAATCTCCTATTATTTAGTTCTTGCATATATTACATATAACGGTGAAGAGTAGGAATAATTTTATTTGTGTCTCTTTTCACTGTCTTGGAGCCTGCTTAGTTCCACCGCGATCCATACAAAATGTGGTGGGGCCACAAGTCTGTGGGAGACTTTTGGGGCCCCACAGCCGTGGTGGGATTCCCTCCCTTGTAGCACTCATTTCATTGTGGCACGTGAGAACTTATTAGGCAACCAAATACACATGTAGTTCTCGGTTGCAGCCACAGTTGTGGCATGACGAGCAATGGCTGGGATCAAACACACCCATAACCTCCTATGGACCGTCAAAAAGTATTCTGGATCATGTCATTGAAAAATAGCAAATGGAAAGCACAACCTTTAGTCCATAGGGAAATTACAGTCCCAATTCCATGCTTCATGTCAGTAGCAAATATGAAAGCACATTAGCAAAACTCCATACTAACTACACGACAAAAATAAAAAAAATGAATGTTTAGAAATTTTAATATGACTCCATAACACGGAATTGTAAAAGTGATGCAGGATTAATCAGGCCTGCCTCTGAGCAAACACAGAAACTTGATCAGAACTATTCAAATTTTCGGCAGGAATAAAAATAAGATCCCACGTTCCATATAGGGTTAAAAATGGGCGCGCACTTTGCACTGTGAGCACCTACAGGCAGCTCTTTTGCATCTCGGTTAGTTGATCAATTTTTCTTCCGTGTTATGGATTTGCCGGTTGGCTCTTGTACGTGGTGCAGTACTTGTTGTTTGTGTCCATTCCCTTTAATTATTGCTTGCAACCCTACTTTGCACCGGGAATTTCCAAAAGGGAGACCTACCTGGCCAGCTCTCCAAATGCTTGCATATGTAGAGATATGCTCACACATTAGCATCATTGTATCCGAAACCGGGGCTGAACCCGGCCAAGATCGTATCCTTCATAAAAAGCATTTTAAACTTTTTAATGAAGACTAATCAAATAATTATTTACTTTGCATTCAATTCTTGAACGATGCATTCTTATTTTGTTATCTGTAGTTCACCATATGGATGTGCTCATTGATCTGATTGTGATCTTACAAAAATCATTGTTGTTCTAGATTCTCGATTTATTTGTCCTTTGTGATCCTTGGGTTGGATACGGTTGTGATATTTTGCACGCGTGCACGTGTTTCTGATGAGTGTGAACGTAGCTGTAGAGATATGCGCTAAGTATGATATGACTGTATATATATCTAATGGGATGAGAATGAGAGATACGGCCCGCATAGCGCGTATCAATCTCCACAAAGTACCATATTTTCAAAACACATATTCATCATCCACAAGATTCTAATGACCGATTCATTTTGATATATAGTTCAAGTTTATAGCTTCTAATCTGCAGCTTAATTTATATACAACTGCAGGATATGGTGTCAGTTGCACTAATATTGCTTATAACTACGACACTAGAGTTGCAACACCAAAACATAACTAACCTGGTAAAAAATGCTCACATTTATGGATATTTTTTTAATGAAATAGGAAGGCCAGTCTCAATATATTTTTTCAAAGAATTCCAGGATACTTGTATGTTTTTTATGCCACTCTCTTCCTAAGTTGTACCTCTAGATCTAGGGCAAATACATTGTACACGTAATCATTGATAAGTGCCATATATGATCGGCAAAATAACTATTTTGGTCCCTCAACTTTTCTCCGAGGCTCAAGTTAGTCCCTCAACTTCTAAACCGGCCAACTTAATCCCTCAACTTTTATTTTCGGGTAAAACTAGTCCTTGATCTGATATAGTGCTTCACAATGTTATAGGATTAATGTAAAAAGTCATTTTTGCCCTTTGCTCCTTCTCATCCTCAATTTCTATCGTATATAATTTCTTGCAAATAAAATGCAGGAAATTAAAAACAAAATAAATGTAACCTTTTGTGATATTTCCATTATGTTCAGTGTGACAACATGAAGACATATATAACTTTTTGAATATTCTACTAGACAAAACTATTAATTTATTTATAGACAGTCGAGATTATATATCTCAACAAAAAAAATTAAAATGTGAACTGCTTCTTATTGTTCAAACCTGATGTGTTTTCAGATCGGGCTAATGTCACTAGTCAGCTTCAGGTTCTTACGTCCAATACTCATAATTGCATATGGTGGAAATTGAGGAGGGAAAGAAAGAGCCAAGGGCAAAAAGGACTTGCCGCATTAGCCTGATGCTAGTATGTACTGCCACATCAGCACAAGGATCAATTTGACCCAACAACGAAAGTTGGAGGACTATATTGGTCTATTTAAAAATTGAGGGACGAACTTGACCCTCAGAACAAAGTTGAGGGACCGAAGTGCCTATTTTGCCTATATGTTTTTCAATGAAGTGAATAAGAGGGTGATATAAGAGGTCCTTGGTTTTTGAAGTGATGTTCATGTAAGCTAAGTTTATGACTATAAGACTGCTCCAAACCATTGTATTAGTTCACAATATCCATTGTTCTGTGCACCAATAAAAGATTGTAGAATTATTACAATACAATACAATGGATAATCGAACTTGTTTGCTAAAATTTTTCATATACCAGACCAGCACCTATAAGATGGTGCCTAAGAACATTCCTAATACTAACCCCACCCCACCATTCACCTGATGCACGGTGCTGCCTCCTCAGGCCTCCACCTCCCCTCGTGGTTGGCAGGTTCTTGGTGCTAGGGGTGGATATCGAGTCGGCTTGGCTCAGCTCGAGCTGTCTCGATAAGATAACGAGCTAGATTGGCTCGGCTCATTATCTTAGCTCAGTATCTTAACGAGCGACATGTCCGGCTTGACTCGGCTTGTTTCGCAGCTCGAGTTGGCTCATTTAGCTCGTCAGCTAGCTTGATAAATATGAGTGTAAGGTAAAATAAAAGAAAAAAAATCAAAGATTCATAGATCAGTCAAAATATTGAAAGGAGTAATCAATACACCACCACCAATAGAGTAGACCTTTCATCCCCTTTCATGGGACATTAGTCCCGGATCTTATTGGACGCGAAACTAATGACCTTTAGTCCTTGTTGGTAACACCAACCGAAATTAAAAGTAACCCTTTAGTCCCGATTGGAGGGTCAACCCGGGACTAAAGCGTCTCAAGCATTAGACTTTTAGTCCCGGTTGGAGGAACGTTTTGTCCAACCCTAGCAATTAGACTAAAATTAATGAGCCACAAGTTTTTTGTTCAACCCTAGCAATTTGCCACTGCCTTGCACCTGCCATCTTGCCTTGCCACTTACCATCGTCACCGTGCCGGTCACCCTTGCTGGCGATTGCTCTACTACAGCCCCATGACCTCCCTTACTTCTCCAACCTTAGAATGCCCACAACTCTAAACGTGTATTTCAAAATGGATGGAGTACACATCAATAATCTTCCATGGATGCCACCAAGTCTTTTTTTAAAAAAAACTTCTGAATGACAATGAAATTAGTTTAATGATTATCTACATGTGCGTAAGTCCATGTGGTACTGAGCTCGTGCTACTCTTGCACAGATGTGCATCATCATTATTGATCCCACGGAAAGAGAAGGTAGGGCTAGCTACTATACGTTCATATCGATATATCTTGGTTGCTTCATGGATCCATGATGATGCGCACACATTGTGGTGACCCGTAGACATGTCGATTGATGCGACGAAACCATTTAAAGATGGAGTTGAGCACGCAATCACTTCAATTCGGACGATCCACGCCCAACACTCGAGCGCATTTGTGATTCTGGAGATCGGCTTTGCATCGTGTGTCGATGTATGGTGGAAATGACCTGATGATCGTATAAGTGTGCATCAATATGTGCTCCAGCCCTCATCTAGCCCTATAGCTACATGCACCAACAGTTGTGTCTTCTTGGCATCCATTCTACATCTTCTAGCAATATATCGCCTGCACAAATTCTAGAAGAAAAATATGATCGTTTGTGAGCTGTACAGAAAAGACAAATTTACACACTTTTTCCTGGAAAGCATTTCCTTTTTTGCACTTAAACAATGATAGTATATATCTTTCTCCCAGTATTTCATCCAGATATTTTTCTGCATACATAAAAAGGAATTAAAGCAATAATCCACTCCCATTTTAACGCAATCGTCCAGCGAGATTTTTCTGCATAAACTATGATCGTTTTCTTTATTTTTGAGGTGCCAAAATGAACTAAATATGGTACACTTTCTCGGTGCTAGCAAAATACTAACTCGAACACTCATGCTCAAAATTCTGACCAAATCATTGCAAGCGTACGCCTAGTTTCTAGTTATTTGTTACTACTAAAGGTGCCACTAATTAATCACTCCCTGATAACGGCGATGATTATGCGAGATCTTTCGCTATCATCATCTATAGACACATCAAAGAACTCATTAAAAGCTTGGGGACAAGAACGAGGTACCTGAGCAATTTTGACCTGAAAATCAACTAACTCACCCAGCTGCTTTAAGCTACATATAGGCACTATCGAGGCTACTTACGAGGCGACATGCGTACGAGAACACGATGATGATAGTGTGATGACTTTATATTCTTTTTCACTCACCTTTTGCCAACTTTTTCTTCAACCTTTCTTCTAGCTCTCGGCCCTTTCCTTTCACCATCTTTCTTGCCTGCGTTACTTCCTTTGTGTTACCGATCCAAATGACAAAAGCCGAGCAATAGAGCCGTGCATTACGGTAAGGGAAAAAGAGACTTACAGAAGGAAAAATTACACCGAAAGTTTAGCACGTACAGGTTAAGATCATCATGTCGTCTTTAGTATCAACGCGCTTGTACTAGTCGTTGATACGTCAATACTATTCAGTCTATATATATTAGTTTATCTAGAGTATATGCTTATATGTTATACCTCTGGTAAAAGCAAATGTCGCTTAATGAACCGGAAGCTAGTATTTTCTCAGTTCTAAAGTAAAAGGTGCAGTTCAACTCAGACCCAGTGGCATCTCCGATATATACTAGCTCGTCGTAACAACCACCATAACATTTCAAGTCTACCTATAATAAATACGAGTCAATTGTTGTTAACTTTTTGTGTTACATCACATATTGTTCAAGGATTATGCAATACTTGGCCAACATTTTCAAAGTTAAAATCTTGAAATGATTGCACTCGATCCTTATTATAAGAAAAAAGCCGGATCAATTTTTTTCCCTTTTTCTTTTGGAATTTTAAACTAACCGTAGTTCATAGGTAGAGTGTAGCCAAAAAGTGGCATAAAAGCTCTAGGTCTAGACTGCTTGTGGTGCACATGCATGCTGGCCAGCTTGTCCCTGCACGAGACATACTACATCCAGTCCAGGTACAAACTCTAAGGTGGATACACCAGATCGAGTATATAAAGGATGGATGAAACAAGAAGAATAGTAGCTGCGGCCAGCAGCTACCCCTCTATGGATGTCTCATCCAGAGACACGCAGCCCCACATCACACATGCGCACATCATCGCGTTGATCGAATCCGTGAAGAACGCCATGCAAAGGGAAATTATAATACTTGTTTAGACGCGTAGGATTGCTCAGTTTTGATAATTTAGTTTGATCTTGGGGGTGTTTAGTTCCTGAAAAAAGGGTGAAAAGTGAAGTGAAAAAGTCACATCGGATACTGTAGCGCTATGTAGCACTTTTCGTTTGTTTGTGGTAAACATTGTCATACCATGACCTAACTAGGCTCAAAAGATTCGTCTCGTCGTGTACATCAAAACCATGCAACTAGTTTTTTATTTACCCACGTTTAGTACTCCATGAATGAGGAGAGATATTTGATGTTATAGGTGAATAGTGAAGTTTGGAGAGAGAATTTTTAGAAGTTTGGTGATTTGATGGGAACTAAACAGGGCCCTTGAACTAAAGCATTTGGACTTTTAACCCGAATGGCCGAATGCTCAAATAGAAATATACAAATCAAGATTCCATTAAACATTTGCGGTTGGGTAGGTTTCTTAAATTGGAAATAAAACATGTCCAAATAGATTTTGAGTCCTAATCTTCTCATGATTGCATTTTCATAGTTATTTTCAAAATGACGTGGCGTGGGCACGAGAGCGAACAAAAATAGCAGCTTGCAAGCTGCCGCAGATGCAGGGATTGGTGGCAAGCTGTGGAGGTACTGTTGGCATAGACATGCATGACATGGTCGTGAGCACTCGAGCATGCGTTTGCACACCGAGAGGATAAATGACGAGGAGGAGGTGGAGCTGGTACGGACGCGGGAGAGATAGATAGGCACTTAGGCAGTCCATCAGGAGGACGATGAGGAACTGGAACTGGTATGGATGTGGGAGATAGACGTGCACTCTTAGGAGGAAGATCAGGAGAAGGAGCAGATATGCATGAAGTTGGATGTTGTGGACACGGATTAGGAGGAGCAGCAGACACAGTACATTTATGAGGATGAAACAACGTGAAGGAGGAGGAAAAGGATCGCAGTATTGTGGCAATGTCCTGTTCAAATATTTAGATTTTAAATTTATTAATTTAGTGCCTAAAAGGATCACAAGAGACATAGAGTGGGGCTGAATTGGCCTGTATCTGGAATTTATAATTTCGGACCTTTCGATATGGCACCGGATCTTCCAACGTATCATAAGTTTCAAAGGCTTATCTGAAGCTCTGACAGGGATATGGACTTTGTTTGATATTCAAATACGAACTTGATTATTTAGATTCCATTTGAATCAAAAGATGCATTGTGATACACAAAGTCAGCCGCACGTGATTTATGCGATGAAAACTTCATGATTACATAGATCGGACTAGAACACGCTCTATGCTGAGTTAGAATGAACTCAAGAACACGAGATCGCTGAAGTTCACTCCCAAAAGAAGCTAATTTTCATCAAGGTTCCTCGTAAGAGACATGATTGAGCCACCAACCCTATCCTCCCCTTAGGGCCCAAATACCAAGCTATGGTTACTTACTATGAATCCCTAGAGGGAATGATAATACAAACTTGCAGGGGGCAGCACACACGAGCCGATAGCGATCCAGCGACGCCTAGCCGTCTGGGAGGAAAAACTCCAAGAGTAACAAATGCAAATCAATAGACGGATTATGGAAATAGGTACCCCTGGGCCCATCATTAGTAGGAGAGACAATCGATCTGGACCCACATCTGATAAGGTTGTGGGCCGACCCTAAGGTGGCCCACAAGGAATCGCTAGTTTGCTGGACAAGATTGGTGGTAGCGCGACTAACAAAGTTTGCGGTCTACCAGGCAGATCAACAGTTCGCATATTTTTGGAAGATTAGTTGAAATCTAATTGGATATATTTCGTTGTTGTAATATATTAGGTTTAGATAGAAACTGACTTGTAAACCCTAGGCTATCGACCTATATAAGGCGTCCAATGTCATCCCCAGACGTGATGAAACCCATTTGTAACCACAAAGTTTGTCATAGCTTCCTGAAACTTTATGGAACACAAGCAATACAAACAACACCCAACACAAGATGTAGGGTATTATACTTCCAAGTAGCCTGAAGTTGTCTAAGCCTTGCATCCCGTGTTAAAATCAAGCTTACTAACTCGGCAAACCCTCTCCTACAAATCTACCACTTGGGAACCCGGCCCCCTTGTGGATTACCGGTTCTAAGGTCCGACACGGAGATACTTCAAGTGATCAACCAATGGAAGCCAATGCTCTCACACCTACAAATAATCTCTCACTCAAGTGCTCAACCCCTTCCACAATCAATCCAATGATTAGCTCTAGGACGGAGTGAGAGTGAGTATTCAGTGCTAGAGTGGTTATTTGGCTCGTGGTTGTTGAGTAGCAATGGTTGGACGAGGTGAGGTGTATAAATATCCACCCCTCCAACTAGCCGTTACTATGCAGTTATGTGGCCTGTCGGAACCTTCGATGTGATATCGGAACCTCTGAAATGCCTGGAGTTCTACGTACAAAAATCTTAGGTAGCGGAACCTCTGACCCTGGGTCAGAACCTCTCTAGAATATTTTTGGAAAGACTGGGCACCCCTGTCTATCATAACCTATAACGGACTTCCAACCGAACTTATAGGTAGTACAACTTCCAATCCCAAATCAGAAATTCCGATGACTTGTAAAATAGCACAACAAAGTGCATGTGTTCTTATCATTGTGTCTCTAGAGGCATCATAGAGTTAGTTATGAGCACCATGACATCTCCAGCCAATACAACACACATCGACCTTGATAGTACGACACACAAGGAAGTAACTGTTTTTGTACTGGTAGAAACCAGATAGGACATTTTTCCATTACTTCCTGAAAGTGGAATTATTCTTATGGATATTCATGAGATGTAATTGTTGATAAGAATATGTGCTCGATTGATTTAATATTGTGAAAGCAAACAAGTGGATGTGATCTCATATGACTAGAGTGGATAATGACAAGTAAATAGAAATGACAAATGAGACAAGAGATTATGCTTATGGATAGGTCTCATTTAGAAGAAGCTTGTCAAATAATATTGGAACAATTTGTGTGATGATATTGGATGTATCTCGGTTAGTTGAAGACATAGAGTTCAATATGGATTTCATGTGGATGCAAAGCAAAGCCTAACTTAAAGTGGCAAGATAGGATGAAAGTGATCAAACTAGATGGCTAGTGACGAGGTACTAAGCGAAGTAAAGGACAAGGTAGACTTGTGGCCGAGGAACTTTGCTAAGGCGAAGAAGCTAGTGTTGTGGTTTGATCCCTAGGCATTAATCAAGCCTTATCTAGTGAAGCAATGTAATGCATCCAATCATTGATGAATCATATGAAGAAGTGGGTTATGAATTTGGTGGATTCGTGATCATACACTTGGAAATTCTAAGTCACTAGCTCAAGTTGGATTTGCTCAAGCAAGAAAAGGATGTTGAAGCCCCTCAAGTTGATATTGATCAAATATGGCGTCAATGAAGACGTAAAAGCTCAAGTAGAGGCTTTATTTATTATTTGCAATCTTGAGTATAGGAATGTCGTACTATCAAGAGGGATGCAACATTAGATGTTTGACTACACACCAAAAAGTGCTTATAGGTCAACCCATGTGAGATAGCCTTTGTGAGGAGTGTTTTGAGACTAAGTGTGATGGCTGGTCCAAAACCGGTCTGACCGATTTTGAAAAGAGGTCTGACCGGTTTTGGTGTTCAAGGGTGTAACGGCTAGTTTTATTTGAAAACCGGTGTGACCGGTTTGGTAAACCGGTTTGACCGGTTTTCCAATGACATAACGACTAGTTTTTATGTGTGGGGTATTTATACCCCTTGGCCTTCTCCTTTGAAGGCTGCTGGTTCATTTGGTCCCTTGAGCGTCCAGAAGCCCTTGAAGCACCAGCAAGCTCTCCCCAAGCCTCTCTTTGTGAGATTGGTTTATATTTGTTCATATCTTTGGATTGGGTTGGGAGAGGGTTTGTGTGTGAGCAATAGAGAGCTAGAGAGCTAGCTAAACCTGTGAGGAGTGAATCCGTAGCTTAAGCACTCGTGGTTGAGGTCTAGCAACTTGTTGAAGCATTTGTTACTCTTGGCAGTGAAGCCTCCTATAGGGCTAGGCGTCGCCGGCGAGCCACCAAGGTTGTGGTGTGCCACAGATTGTTTGTGCAGGTGTGGTCTTGCCTCCGTCGGGGAAAAGATCAAGTTAGTGGAATCGAGGAGATAGCTCGACCTTTGGGTCACTAGGGGCTTCCTCAACGGAGACGTAGGATTCGCTGTGCTTTTGGGCAGCCTTTGGGCAAACAACGAATCTGAACTTCGGGAAACAACTCGCTGCGTCTCCAATTTGGTTTGCCTCACGATTTCCTTTCTAGCACATATATTTACTTCAGCTTCGATCTACTTGGTTGTGCTTGTCTTGTGTGCAGGGACTAGTTGGACCTGCTAGAAACCATCTACAAAAGAAGCTCACCAAGTTTCGTTTGTGCTAGAACTCGTATAGGGGGTTTACTTACATTGTTGTGGTTCTCAGTCAGAAACCAGTCTGACCGGTTTCCCAAACCGGTCTGACCGGTTTTGGTTCTGACTTGGTCATATTTCCAGCAAAAGTTGATCCGGAGTATCCAGAGGTGTTGCGGAGTCTCCGGTCTTAACCCCGGAGTATCCGGCATACCCTCGGAGCATCCGGAGTTGAACTGACAATTTGTTTTAAGTTTTGAAAAGTTGCAGAACCACCTATTCACCCCCCCTCTAGGTGACATCACAGTCCTTTCACTTCCAAACCCCTAGTACATGCACCAGCACGAGAGTGACATAGTGACATTATAGCAAGGCACGGTGAAAAGCAATATGCTGTTGTGATGTCAATGAAAGCCTCCACGAGCCTCCCATAGGCTGCAGCACCAGCCTTGCCGTGTCTTCCCGCACTATGAACGAAGCATTCATGTGCTTTCGATCCCCGCAGCTGCTGCAACCTTGGTTGGGGGGGAGGGGTTCACCACCGTAGCGACCAATAGGGCCCTGCATGCCCCAAGCTAACTCTGCGATGCTGCTAGCCCTTACTAGTGCGCTAGTGCATTCCCAATAGGAAAGCCGCTAGCTTTCGAGCTGAGGGGCAAGGGAGCGGCACCAGGGGTCGAAGACTTAGTGGAGGAGCTAATGCGAAATGGTGGCTGGCATGGGCTCAACGGTGGCCATGAAAGAAGGAAGACACGACATTAGAGCCCCCTATAAAATTCTGGTCTAGACAAGAGGCCGTTGATCCAGGCAGCTACTGTGGGTGAGGAGGAAGACTAGGGAAGAGCCCGCACTGGCTGTTGGAGCTCGGCGGCCATCGGGCAGCTAGAGAAATGGGAGGCACTGCAGGTTTGCGAGTGCATGGATCCGGGCAAGTTAGTGCTGGCGACGACGGTCGAGGGCACGATTAACAATCATCGAGGAGGAGGCAGTTGCGCCACGAGAGAGCATATCCATTTTGATGGAGTATAGGTCCTAGATTGGACTGGGGAATGGTAGATACATGCCAGTGGGGTATGGATCCATACTGGTGGACGGCGGATCCTGCAATGACTGGTTAGGGACCTTGCTTGTCTGCGACAAGGCTACCATATATCGACCGAGCGAGCACCAGAGCCAACAGAACCTATCCCCCTCCCCTGCACCACGCAACAGGTGACGATGGCCACCAACCAAGGATTTGGGCATCCGATGATAGAAAGGAGGGAGCCGCTGTAAAGAATTGCAGTTCAACACCCGAAACGCAGATTCAGTGACAGTGTCACACCCGGGTTTATACAGAAACCCGAATGCTGCCATATGTGTGCCCAAGAAGTCGACAGAACACATACAGCTTACAAATATGGAAATCATTGTACATATGCTCGGAATAAAAGAGTTTATATCAGAGTTTACCTAAATAAAACACAGCGGAAGTCTATTTACTAACTCTCAACTAGCGGAGCCGCAGTCCACAGGGGCACCGACTGGTTGACCACATCTTAGTAGTAAGGAAGATCTTCGAGGAAAATCATCAGCAGCAGTCTCATTCATTCCATCTGTTACCCGTCCGGGATTTTGTTGAATAATGGCAAGCGTAAGTAATTGTCTTACTTAGCAAGTATAACACGGGTATATGAAGGCTTAAAAGAAAGGCTTGATACGGCTGAACTGCATTAGCAATTTTAGTTGATTCATTTTAACAATTGACCAAATTACTACAGATAGATGAATCCTAGTTGTAAACCCAATTAATAAAGTATAAGTGACATTAAGCAATAAATAACTTCAACTTCTAATAAAAAAGGATCCAGGCTGCTCGTGACCTTGAGCAAGGCTATCATGATAGATTTACACTCTGCAGAGGTTTCACCCTATACCCACCGGTCGCGTAAAAGTTCATGGAACTTTGCACCCAACCACGCACATCTACACTTCCGAGGTGTGACTGCATAGGGACGCTACGAGGCTTTTCACCAGACACCCTAACAAGACAGTGGCCACTATGGTACTACACAAGCAGCATGGCCCAGGCACCGAGATTGACTGGCGCTCAGAGTCGCAACAATGAGGGGGTCAATGGCGTCCAAAGCGCAGGCAACGTATGCCAACAAAAATATAGAGCGCAACGTGCGGAGCTCCCGTACTCCAGGAACTCCCAACACTGGACTGTGTCTAACGAGACATAGCCGACAGGGCTACCGTCCTCGGTGGATCAAGACATACTCTCACAAGCGGTTCCCATAGCGCCTTTCGGTAACCACTGACAAGCTAGAGAAGTACAAGTTACTATTCCAAGACTAGAGCCATTATAGTTCCAGCGGTGGCGACAGGTTCCTGGGTTGCCGCTTTAAGAACCAGTCCTTACGGAGAGACACTAGGGCCAAGCACGAAGCGTACGCCCTAGCTCCCTAAACCATGTTGCTAAAAAGTAAGTTTTAACATCATCATTGTAGTGAACCATTAAGTCAAGATTAACAGATAAGCAAAGGTGACAGTAGCTGCGCCTAGCAAGGTTCTACCCATATGCATAAACCCAGGTAAATCAAGGTACAGGATAAACAAACTAGGTACAACCTTAGGGGTACAACAAATTAGACACATGCATATGGAATGAATTATTAAATGAGGGTGTATAGGTAGCAAGGATTGTCCCTGCTATACTTGCTTTTATCCAACACAGATAACTCTATATAGAATCTTCAACTCTTGCTCTTTTAATCTTCGATGCACTCAAACTGTGGTCCTTCGTCTCGTAGCCACCATCGAGCAATCGCACAAACATTCAACTACACAAGCAATCAAACAAGCACAACAACTAAGAACAGTACACCAATCAAAGGAAAAGCTTTAAAAGAACGCGCTAAAGGATAGGGCTTGGTTCTATGGTCACGTGAGTGCAAGAAACGCTGAAAACGGAGCTACGGTTGGAAAGATACCACTATCGATAGATTTCACTTTTATAATGAGATAAACGCTAGGTGCTTCATTTATTTTATTTATAAAATATATGTAAAGAGTATTTCAGAGAAATACCCCGTATTATATTTAGTTCAAATTGTATTTGTATGTGTAAAGCCGAAGTAAACTTAATTAAATTTTATTTATAATTGTTTATGTATAAATTATACCGATTAAACAAATCATTTTACAAAAGAAAGGTATGTGAATCATCTAATCGAGTAACTTTATTATTCATGTTCAACTAGTCATGTTATTATTATTGGAAATAAATTATAATAATATTATTCGTATTAATTTTATTTGTAAGCACCGAGGTATGTGCCTAAATTGCTTTTAATTGGAAAGGCTAGTTAAAGTAGGCATTAATTAAATTAATATTATTTTATAAAACCGATGTATAACTCTAGTTAAATAGTATTCTGAAAACATGATTAAATAGAATTAACCAAATTAATAAGTATTATAGAAAACCGATATATAAACCCTAATTTGCTTTTATTAGGAAAAGACATTTAAATAGATATTAATCAAATTAATTCCAAATTATAAATTATAAAAAGATTATATTATGATAGACATCAGTACTAATGCGTAGTTTAAGTTGATACGAACCTAACGTGACGAGAATGAGGTTAAACAGATCTAAAACGTGGATTCTATATGTTTTTAAAGGTTCCAGGGACCTAGTCGTAATTAACCGTAGACTCCGGGGGTTAGCTCGTAAGACTGCAAAGACTCAGGGGAATAGCCGCTGAGAATAGACGCTTCCTCGGGGTTAGATCTATAAAACAACGCGGCTTGGACTGGTTTGCAAGGATCTAACAAATCCAAGGGGGGTTTTCTGCAAGATTGCCAAGACACATAAATACATCTAAGAGTTACACCGTTTTGCAGGGGCCTAAGCGCAAAAGTGTCATCTTCAACCTTGAACCAGCACAGGGCTTCGCCGGCGGTCCTGTGCAGCTTGACTCGCCGGTGATCTGGTGGCCTAGGGTGGTAGAGAGCTAGCGCGTACGAGAGAGGAGAGAGAGGGGAACGCGAGGGGCTGCTCACCATCGGCAGAGACGGGCGGAGGCGGCCGGATTTGGCCCGCGGCGGAAGACAGTGGCCGGCGGCGTCGCTGCTCGTGGGTGGAGGGCCTCCGGCGACGTGGACTGGACGATGAGACGCGGCTCGACGAGGAGATCGTCGTGGTGGCGGCGCTCCTCGCCGGTGATGACCGAGGCGGCCTGAGTCCGATGAGGACGGCGGCGGCTCGGACCTTCCCGCGGGCGGCGAGCTCCGGCGACAGGACGCCGGCTTGAAGCTGTGGAGAAGCTCTAGCTAGGCGAGGGGAACGTCTTGGCGGCCTCGATTTGACCCATCGGGCAGCGAACGCGGCGGTTTTCCGGCAATGGCTGGCGGCGGCATTCGAATCTCGGCGGCGGTGCTGGCTTTTGGCGAGGCGGCGCTGCGCGAGGGAGGCGGCTAGGGCACGCGCGAGCTCGGGCGGGCGGCAATTTTTATAGGGCGCGGAGGAGCTTGGGCCCAGGCCCTCGGCGTGCGGGCCACGGTGGCGGCGGCGGCGGCGCGGCTCCGCCATTATCGGCAGGAGGTTGGGGATGACGCGCGGGCCCCGCGTGTCGGCGGCAAGGAGCGGAGGTGGGCTGGGCGAACGCGGGCAACTTGGGCCGGTGCTGAGGGATTGGGCCGAGCGGAGGCAGAACGGCCCAAGCGGCAGGGAGGGAAGGAGGGCGGCCAGGGTGGCGGGCTGGGCTGGCCAGCGGCTGGCTAGGCTGCGCGAGCTGGGCCGCGGGGAGAGTGAAGCGGAGTGGGCCGAGGCGGGGAAAAGAAAGAAAGGGGGAAAAACGGCCTGACGAAAGAGTTCAAGGGGTAAAAGTGAACCAGGGCTGCAACAACTTTTCTAGAGCTCCAAACAACGCAATTCAAATTCGAAATTAAATTAGATTTAAATTCTAATTTGAACTACACACAACCAAAACTCAATGCAACCAGCATGAATGCAACAAAAATGTTTCTAAGCCTTATATTTGATTTTAATTCTTAGAAATAATTCATTTTTCCTATATTAATTATGGGCACTTTCAATAAAAAAAGTAAATTAATTACTAAATTATTAAATTTTAAAATAGTGCAAATTTCGGGGTGTTACAGACAGCCATCCACGGGGCGACCAAGAGGACCGGCGGCCATGGATTGGGAGCTGAGGAGAGGGAGGGAAGGGAGAAGGAAGAGGAGGAAGATGAAGGAATAGGAGTTAGAGATGAGAGGTGGTGGGGCCACATCCGCCACCACCACCTTGTGGCGACGTTGTCCAAGGGGCTACTGGCGAGTGGCCGGCGTCCACGGGCTGTTGGTGGGTGGCACCCTCTAGTCGCCTAGGAGCGGACGACGCGAGGGCTATCTAGGGTAGGAAGAAATGTTTTAATAGATACATATCTTTTTTTAGTTTGCATCTAGATATAAATTATGTCTAGATACACAACAAAATAAAAATGCCAAAACAATCTACAATTTGGAACGTTGGGCTTGGAATATTATGGGTAGAGCACTACTCTTCATTATGTGCTGCATTAAAATTTATATGACAACGCATCCGGTGAAAACCAACCCCTCCGTGCAAACTTTGGAAACCACAATCTGATCCACACGATGGTGATCCAATTGGCCTCCCACCTTCCATGCATGTCTGTGTTCGTGTTTATATACATTAAAAAACAGTTTACTACGAACATGCTTGGTACATGCAAAGAAAAAGTCAAAGAGAAATACTATTTGATTTTTTTAGCACACGAGCAATATGATTTGATGGTTTGATGAGATGGATGGCGGAGTAACAATAGATCATTCCATCGCAATCTAACACTCCCTACATAGGACCCATTTCGGCGGTCCAGGCCTTGTACGGTGATCTGATCCATGTAACTACACCATCCGTCTCAAAATATAAGGACTTGTTGACTTTCAGACATCACGTTTGACTATCCGTTTTATTAAAAAAATTTATAAAAATATAAAACAAATAAATCACACTTGAAGTATACCTAGATGAAACAAGTAATAACAAAATCAATAGAATACTCCTAAAATTTTTGAATAAGACGGATGGTCAAACGTGATGTCTGAACGTCAACAAATCCTTGTATTTTGGAACGGAGGAAGTAGTAAGTATGGGACGTACGGGCATGGGGCGGTTCCACCACCATCATGATCCACGCATGTAAAACGATGAGGAGGCCGGAGCCCGGATGAGAACCCAAGGAGCCCCGTGCCGCGCGAGCTGCTGCTGGGCGGTTGCCGCTTTTGCCCCGTGCCGCGCCGTGCGTGCGCCTTTCCGATTCTTTCCACAAAA
This sequence comes from Echinochloa phyllopogon, assembly GCA_033239725.1. Lineage (NCBI taxonomy): Eukaryota > Viridiplantae > Streptophyta > Magnoliopsida > Poales > Poaceae > Echinochloa > Echinochloa phyllopogon. Next base: position 12,330,173 of record BTCW01000008.1, read on the forward strand.
GGTGAAAGGCCTGCCCCCGTCGATCTGCAGGTTCGCTCGCGCTGCCCTGGCCAGCCGCAGCGTGAGACAAGATGGCCAGCGGGCAGCGGCCACCTCGGTTCATCCACGGTTCCGATCATGGCTGCCTTGACCGTGGGCGTGGCCTTCCTGGAACCCGCGCCCTCATCCTTCGTTCTCACCGGTTTCATGCGGCCTTCTCTGCAATGCCCAGTGTAGGCCTCGGATTTATATGTGGCCGAGCAGATTTGGGGGCAAATTAAAAATGGAACGGGGATGGGGCGCAAACCGCAAGAAGCCATCATGCATGTGACGAACACACGGACGATATCATATGATGCAGGGTGGCCTTAGTGGCTTATCAGTAGGAGTCGAGGAGGGTAACGATCAACGGTATTCAGGCTTGTAGATTTGTGCCAGATCTTTAGTTTGTGATTGATTTTTCCTTTTACCACCAGAATTGAAAGGAACATATTGATAGTGCATTTTGTAAAAGGAAGCACGGACATGGAACCAAACAGATATAATGAAAATAAAAGGAAGTAAAGCAAGAACAAAACATGCGTGATCATGTCTCCAATCCGAAATGGCCCTGCTTCAGTATATCTGCAATGATCATTGTCCTTGTGTGAAAAAAACATGACCACTATTCCTAGAATCTCGAACCTGGTGAATGGGGTCCTGCTTCAACCACGAAACCGTTCTCACTCAAAAAAAGACGGTGCAAAGCAGAGCACAAGCGGGCTCGGCTCAGAGAAGAGCCCAATCCAGTTGCATTCCATTTCGGCCCATACCCTGCGTCAAATACTCACAGTATTCTCCGTAGCGGCTACTACGTGTCTCGTCACAATACGTAGTATACTCTGTACTACTACGTGGTACCATCTTACTCTGTATGCGTGCTACCGTATACTCCGTAGAAGATAACACGTACTATACATATGCTTGCTCCAGTCCCGGCCGATACGGGAACTCTTGTATTGGCAGAAGGGACCATGGATAATATTTAACTGAGGGATTACGAGGCCGGCTCTGGGCCCATGCAGCGGATCGGAGGCGACCGCCGGGGGCCCAAACTACAAGAATAACTCATATCCGCACCCCTCATATGCCTTGGTGCACTCAAGATTCGGTGCTAATGTAACGTTAGCACCGGGTGCGAAATTGGGACGTCCTCGGGAACCACCAACCGGTGCTAAAAGTCTCTTTTAGCACCGGTTGGTGTTACCAACCGCTGCTAAAGGCCCCGACCCTTTAGCACCAGGTCGTAACATCAACCCGGTGCTAAAGGGGGTGTCACATGCTACTACAAAACAAAAGAATCTTCTATCTCATCACATGTGCTTTGTAGATGAGATGGTTAGGTGGGTACGCGCGAGCCAAGAAGTCATGAGTTCGAATCCCCGCAGCAACGCACATATTTTTTGGCAAATGGACACACCTGGGTACCTTTAGCCTCGGAAACATAGCACCGCCGGGCTTTCCCAACCGGTGCTAATGTCTGTTTCTCCGGTAGTGGAGCAGGGGGGCCAACATCCAGACCGAATGGCATTGTAGGAAGTAGCAGAAATTAGGCCCCAGCCGGCCATCCGTGCAAAGACCGGATACGGATTCGGTGCCTTGTCACCGCGAGCCTTACCTGCGTATATCCGGCGTCGATCGTATCATCCAACGGCGGTAGGTGAGGCAGCCAAGCAGCTGCCAGGTCCTTATGAGTTGTGACTCCTTGCCACTGCTGTTGTTGTGCGTCTTTGTGAGTGCCATCACTGGTTATCTTTTTTTCTTTTTATATGGATTTCTAAAGATGGTAATTTGCACTTTGGTTTGAGTGGTGGTCTAAAAATCAAGATCATGAAATTAATCATTTAAGGAAGAGGTTTGAATTTTTATCAAAATTTAAATTGACATGTAATTGACAGTTGGTTATAGGGTTAACTAACTATAGTATTTTGGATAATCTGGCTTTTAAAAAGTACAAGTGAAATGGTCTATTCTTAGTTCAACAGTAGCACTTGTTGCTTTAGATTTAGTGGCTTGTCTAATGCCATGTATTTGTAATCTGGTGACTTGTAAGAATTGACATATGCTTGATAATTTTGTATTTTACATTATTTTATTAAATCTGAGTTGATAATTGGTAAAATTAAATTTAAATTCTGTTCTTACTATGTTATGTTTTTTGCTGCTATCTAATTGTCTTCTTTAGTTGAAATGTTGGTATGAAATAATCAAAGACTTTGAATGGTGTTTAAATGTTGAATGCAAGAAGGTAAGGCTCATGATGGCTCGCTCAAGGCAAGGTACTGAATCCGCGTCCGCAAAGGCCCAGGAGGCCAGGAAGCGGAACCGTTCCCCGATTGCCCGCGCATCACAGCGATGAGGCTCGTCGCGCTGATTGGAATTGTGTCGTGAATTGTGTGATTCGTCGATTCGTTTCCTACCGCCCCTGCCCTCATGCGCCTTGCCCCTGCCCTGTGGGGCTGCACGCCTGCACCTGCTGCCGGGTGCCGGCCTGCGCCCCTCGCCCCCTCCCGGCCTCCCGTGCCGCAGCGGCGCACGGCCCAACCCGCAGTGCTGGTGCTGCACTGCTGCTGCATGCGGCATCACTGACAGCTGATCTAAATTGCTAAAGTCTAAAGAGGTAATCACTAATGAGACAAAGTTAGATATCTATTAAGAATATCATATATTCAGTTCTAGATTCTAATTCCATTGGCACTTGTTTACTTTTCTGTATTGTCAGACAAAGTTATTAGATATTTAGTTCTAGATGTTGCCGTAGAAACCAATTGTCACGTGCTCAGAAATGGAAAAAAAATAAAACATGATGATCAAAATTAAAAGTACTAAAAAAATTATTTAAGGTCAACTATGTTAACAAAGATTGAATGGCTTGGCTATGTGTAGTATTGAGAAGGGTATTTTGGACAATATTGATCTTGATATTGTTCTTAATGATTTTGTATCTAGGAATGCTTAAAGGAGTCTTTTTTTAAAGGACTGAAGCAACAATTATTCAGGTAATCATACTCATTTTATTTTGCCACTCTTTTAGTTTGTATTATAGACATTGTTATTCAAAAACTATATGTCACAAGTACTTTTTTTTAGTCATGTTACTAGTTAAAGGGAATATTGGGTTCGCTCGGGGACCTTAAAATCATAGGTGGTGTTTAGATGTTGGATTTGGGAGGGTGAATTTGGGAGTATGATGTCACTTCGTAATCATTGCGTCACTGTAGCATTTCGTTTGTATTTGTGAAAAATTGTCCAAAAATTGATTAATTAGACTCAAAATGTTCGTCTCGCAGAGCACAACAAAACTGTGCAATTAGTTTTTGATTTCATCTACATTTACTACTGCATGCATGTTATGATATTTTGATGTGATGGGAAATCTTTTTTTTATATAGTAAATTTGGGTGTGGAATTTTGGAACTAAACAGGGCCATAGAGCCGGCCCCACGGAAAAGACTTGAGATTTGCCAATATTTGTAGGGCGAGGACAGCTATGAAAAATCTCACTGCACTTGTGAGGTCACTGTTGGAGAAATCAAAGACTAGGTACGTTGTTTGGTGTGAGCACAGTTGATCGTTATTGGGAGTTACAGCCAGCATTATTATTGGGCCCCTACTCAGTCAACTCCCAGGTCTTCTCCCCTCCCCAGTCAAGAGGCTCCAAGATAATTTGACCCCTTCATTGTTCTGCATCTTGTATCTCACTCGGCTTCCCCCACTCCTATCCTCTCCTGACCTCGCCTCATCCTGATCTCTTCAATCCGGCGACCATATGAAGGATTAATATTTTCAGGTTCGTGACTTTGATCTACTGCTGCTTACCCAGTGGAAATATTTTGGAAAGTTTGCATCAATTTACATTGCAGGTTGATCCCACCATCGCATCTATAACATCCGAGGACCTCAATCCTACGTCTTGGAAAGTATCTATTGTGTAGTCACGGTATAGAAGGACAGGAAGAAATTTGTTAACGAACATTTTTCACATGCCACTCACTCTACCAATGACTGAATATCCATATTTTGCCGTTCGGTCTGCAGATGGATTCTTGCACGAGGAGCATATATAGCATGGAAAATGTAGAGTATATGAAAATGCCATATGAACTATTGCAATCAATTACAGATAACTTCTCAGAGAAGCGACTTCTCGGTAGTGGCACGTTTGGAATGGTTTACAAGGTACGTTCACAATGTATTGATCTCAAATGCATAGCTATCCTACTGTTTACCCTGTACAGTTCATTGTCCATTGTCTGCCATACCTGAGTGGTTGTTTGGTTCAGATTGCAATATGAGGTACGTAAAGGGAAAATATAATGTATTTTGTCACCTTAAAGTATAGCAGGAAATATCTCATACGCTCTTGTTTGATTGCCTTTTAACTTTTTAAGGGAATCGAAACTCTTACATGTGTGTAAATAATTTCATTTCACATTGAGCAACAACTGAAAATAGGAACTGACAGAACTCAAAACAGGAAGTTGACTTACATCATACAAACTAAAAAACATATACAAACCGGTATTAACGAGAGATGTTGAACAGGGAACACATACAAATGGAAAAGAAATTGCTGTGAAGGTACTTCGTGGCATGGCTGCACTTGATGACAAGAATTTCATCAATGAATTCCAGAACCTTGCAAAACTGGATCATCAAAACATTGTACACTTATTAGGTTATTGCAATGAATCTGAATATCATGTTGCAGATCATGATGGAAGACCAGTTACTGCTGAAAAGCTGCATATGTCACTCTGCTTTGAATACATTGACAATGGGAGCCTTAACAATTATATTTCAGGTGATTAAGTTGATTCTCTTAGACACACGTGTAAGTCCATCATATAACGAATGATAAATTCTTCATGATTAATTTCATAGCATTCTTTTTTATGTCGCCTCTTTACAGATGAAAATCAGGGGCTTCATTGGCACATTCGTTACAAAATAATTAAGGGGATTTGTGAGGGTTTAAAACACCTGCATATGGGACTGGAGACCCCTGTATTGCATTTGGATTTAAAACCTCATAATATATTGCTAGATCAGGAAATGGTACCTAAAATTGCAGATTTTGGCTTATCAAGGATCATTGGTGATGAAAGAACAAGACAGACAATGAATAATATTGGTACAGGGTAAGCTCATGGGGTTGTGCCAAGACATCATTTGCTTCTATAGTTTATTTCATTGTAATTTGCTTTCAAACGGTTGAAGTTCCATGTGTATGTCATAATACTCCAGAGCTTTGTTTTCATGATATTGTAATTAGCTTTTCATCAATTAAACAATGGACAATTTTTAAATACGCTCCATTTTTTTATTTTTGTGTTTCCCATTCTTAATCAGATGTATAACAATCTTACTATCTTTGATGCCATGCAGTGGATATTTGCCACCCGAGTACACGAAATTTCAATTGCTCTCACCTGCGTTTGACATATTCAGCTTGGGTGTTATAATTACAAAGATAATGGTTGGAAAAGAACGCTACCACGATATTGCTGATTTGGCACCTCGGAAACTTGTTAAGCTTGTACGATATTTTCTTTTACTTTGTTTCACTCATTTACTTACTTTTTCTAATAAAACACTCCATTGAGTTTGATCTTTGAGGGCTTATCGTTCTGGTTCCATGCCAATTTTTTAGGTGCATAATAACTGGAAGAAGAGGCTTCTGGAAATAGTGAGGCCCAGATCACTGGAAGCATATTGCCAACAAGCGAAGGCATGCATTGAGGTAGCATCAAAATGTTTGGCGGAGGATCGACATGGAAGGCCTAAAATACAAGAAATCATCGATATATTAAACGGAACAGAAATGATTAACATACCATGGCAGATACAAGAGGTACATGGTCATGATATAGATATAAAATCTTCTACAACAATTTCATAACCTAGATTTACTTTGGTCTACAAAATTTCCATTGACCTTAATGCAGGGATAGGGTTTATTTTCCTATGTACAACAGTCTTTGTTGGCAGTAGGAAATCAAAACGACACTAGATGAAAAATTGAAAATAAAACCTAATCTCAACAAAACATAGGGTCTTTTCCATAAAATTTATCACCCTAATGTATGGCTATCATAATAAGAGTGGGTTTTGAGCCAAGTAATTAATTGTTATGCGGCTATGCGTGTGAAAACTCCACAAGACCTCAGCACCGAGGTATTATAATCCTAGCCGTCAGTTAAGGAGACATAGGGATGATGTTTGGATTGTCAACCACCAAAGTAGGAAACTAATAAATCTGGTTGATATTTCTGTACAGCATGCTTTAATTTTCTTTTCTTTTTGCAGCAAACTTTCTTCGTTGCTTTCCTAGGCTAGCCAATTCAACTCTCCCACCCTAGGTAGAACTTTTCACACCCAAGGGAGAAATAAAAGAAACCCCAAAGCCACAGCACAGCAATCCCAAACAACTACATTGTATTAGTTCTTCCTCTATATTCTAATTTGAAACATAGCTAGCTAAAAAACTTTGTAATATAGCTAGCTAAACATAGCTCTAAATTGGCAGACCATCGTCAACAAGATGCGGTATTAAACCTTCAACTTGACCCACCTCCTTGGCTCGACTAATCAAAACAGCCAACATATCAACAACAATATTGAACAATATCGAAGAAAGAGGATCTCCTTGTCGTACCCCTTTCTTTGTTTGGAAATAATGTCCAATGTTATCATTCACCTTGATCGCTACACTGCCCTTGGACATGACTTTATTGATCCACTCGCACCATGTGGGAGAGAATCCTTTCATCCTAAGGACTTGTTGAACGAAAGGCCATTTAATCTTGTCATATGTTTTTTTAAAGTCTAATTTCAGAATTACCCCATTTTTTTCTTCTTGTGTAGTTCATGAAGAGTTTCATGCAAAACCACAACACCTTGCATGATATATCGCCCCGGGATAAAAGCTGTTTGTGACGGGCATATTAACTTGTCTACCACTTTCAGGAGTCTGTTATTTAACACTTTTGTGACAATCTTAAAGCTAACATTTAGTAAACATATTGGTCTATACTGTTGAATTCTTGTGGCTTCCTCTTTCTTTGGTAATAATGTTATAACCCCAAAAGTAAGGTTGTGAATTGGTAACCTTCCAGCATGGAAATCATGAAACATAGGCATCAAATCTACTTTTATCATCTCCTAGAATGTTTGATAAAACTCAACTGGGAACCTATCCGGCCCCGGCGCTTTATTAGTCTCCATCTGAAAGATTGCAGCCTTAATTTCTTCCTCTCCGAATGGTCCCGTCATTATCTCATTCTCCTCCTCTGAAACCTGCGGTATATCGTCCCGGATTGTCTCGTCTAATGAGAAAGAATTAGGTAAATGAGGCCCAAAAAGTCCTTTGTAATATTCTGTTATATAGTTCTGAAGGTTGTCATCCCCAACAATAATCCCTTCATCCTGCTCGAGCTGTGCAATTTTAGTTTTTCTATGTTTGCCGTTAGCCACTAACTGAAAGTATTTTGTATTATCATCCCCTTTCAGCAACCTTGTTGTTTTGGAGCGTTGGAGCCAATAAATCTCTTCCTCCCTTAACAACTTAGTTAACTGCCCTTTTAGATGATTTCTAAATTCTACTTCAGGCTGCGAAAGCAGATAACAGTTTCTTCTTTGATGTCCAACGCATTTATCTTTTGTAAATATTCATACTTTAATTTTCTATCCTGTGAAACTTTATTTCTAGCCCAGCCTCTTAAGAAACTCTGAAGACGCCTAATATTATTTTGCCATCTGTCCATTGGGGTCCGACCTCTAGTTTTTGACTCCCATACCTCCCTTACCATGTCAAGAAATCCATCTCTCGTTAGCCACCCTAATTCGAACTTGAAATTTTTCGAGCTGCCCCGGCGTGATGGATCACCTGATCTTAACAAAAAGGGGGTGTGGTCTGAAATTTTTCGGGTCAAAGCCTGAACCGAGGCTAATGGGAATTTTAATTCCCATTCTGTAGAGACTAGAACACAATCAAGTTTCTCATACGTTGGGATTGCCGCATAGTTGGCCCATGTAAATTTCCTCCCAGTAATTTCAATCTCTCTCAAATTGAGGGTTTCAATTAGAGCATTGAAAAGAAGCGGCCATCTATCATTGTATCTCTCATTACTTTTTTTCCGAGGGACGGGACCAAAGGTAAATTATCAGAAGCACTAAAGCCGGCCTGGGTGTAATGAATCCTCAAGTGAATCACTTCTAAAATTGTGTACAGACTCTGCATTTGGACAGAAACAAGCTAACTCAAATTCCAAAATCCCTAAGCTGCCTCCAACATCACCAGCAAGACCTCACCTTAGCTCTCACCTTAATCTTTCTTATTATCCTACTATTGAGAAAAAATAACTCCAAAGAAGTTAACAGTGGCCTTCTTATGTTACAGGCTTGAGAATATAATTGCTCTTAACCTTGGTGCGCAGTTTCCGATGTTGGATATATAGAGGAGTTACAAAGGTAATTCAAAGTTTGCTGTTCCACACCTAGTTTACACACGAAGAACAGTACTAATTCAGTGATACTATCTACCCAAACAATTCAATTGATAGAAATGATGCAATCTTGGTGAGAGCAAGTATATAATATAATGATTCGTAAGTATCACCATCTGATGTGAAGTTCAACTAGACATATGAATAAGGAAAATCACAGTTTCTCATAAAGTACTAAGCTTATTTGGTTTCCAAAATATCCGTACACTAAACATGGTCTATAGTCATTGGATGAAATAAACCACCTTTCATATTTTTCTTTGTAAAATTATTCAAAATGGCAAGATATTTGCTAATATCCTCTAACAATAAATAAAACTCCCTTATATCTTTTTTGATGAAAAAACTCCCTTATATCCCTCAATTTAATTTCAAAATTGTTCATGTGAGTTTGCCTTGAATCCCCTCAACACATGACATTGATAGATATCCAGTAGTATATATGTCAAACTTCTCTTGTGGAACAAGAGAAGTGGTTTCAATGAGAATTTAGGTGTACTAGACACATATCTAATGTATAGATTGTTTGTTCACTTAAGTTTCACTAATTTGTTCATTTGCTCAAAACTTTACATGTCGTGCATATGTTTCCTTGTGGCCCATGCGAAATTTGAGACCAGGAATACTCTAATTTGTGTAGGATTGTTGTCGGATGCCACCAGGGAATAGCAATGATGGACATTCAATTTTCATCATGACTGAATTCCAAGCGAAGGACCCAATGATACTCTAATATATGCTCCATTCAGTTATTTGATCGTATAGTAACCAATGCGCTTCTAGTCACTCATAATCAGATGTAAAGAATTAGGGGAGAACATAATTTTTTTAATTCTGAAGTGGATTTCATGGATGGGGTGCAATAAACACTTGTAAATGTCTGTATAAACCGCTGGCAAAGCTTATGAGGCTATTTGGATAAGGCCTTGGCCAACTAGCATGGGCAAGGCGGCAAGGCAGCACCCTAAGCCGCGCCGTTGGACCACTTGCGTCCGCATGATGGGCTTTGGACCGGGGTGTATGAAGGCCCACATCACCCATGACAGACAGTCTCAATTACCCTTTGGACCCCTTTGCTTGGACTCCATTTTCTGTTCAATTATTTGTGGTTTAGTTTGGTATATATTAGCTACTATTTTAGAACATTTCTATAAAAAAGAAAAAAATATTTTAGTACTCTTACCTATTCATTTTGTCCACTTAACCCCTCAAAAAGTATAGACTCAATTTCCTCCCCCGAACTATTTCAGTTGGTATAATCTAACCTCCAGTGAGATTTATCTTTTCTTGTTTCTCCACCTATAAAATATGTTGAAATTCAAATTTTGTGAGGGGGATATATAATATGATGCTTTATGTTAGAAAAATATATTAAGAATTTTCCATAGATATTTTATAGATTAAGAATATTTAATAAAAAATTGATCATAGGGATACAATATTGCACAAAAAGTAATTAGAAAAAAATTATAATGTATTTTTCTGATATAGGGCATCATGTTATTAGTTATCTCTCAAGATTTAAACTTAAAATTCGACTTATACACAGAGGGAAAAAAGATAAATCTCATTAGGGATAGATTAGACCAACTAAAATAGTTAAGGGAGCTAAAATAAACCTAAATTTTGTTGAGGGGATAAGCAGATAAAGTAGATAGGTGACAGTAATAAATTAAACTTTTTCAAAAAAAAATTGCAGACATGTCCTTTACAATCATTAGTTACTGCAAGCTAGTTACTTATGCCTCCACCATTAACAGCTACTGTCTTACACCAAGCTATCCAAAATAGAATCGACAGAGAGATAGTGCCAGAAATACAAGGACAAGTTGTAACAAACACAAACATGAATTAAGCTGAGCACCGAAAGAAAAGCGACAATCTTTCACTAACAGCACAGCACAATGACATCAAAATTACAGAACTGAGACTGTCAAAGCCTCCTGGGCAGATATGATTAAGGGAAGTGTCTATTTTCCACACCTTGCATAGATGCAAACAGAGCAGCTAGCTTCACAAAATATTGCTGCCACAATCAGGATGGACAGGGATACTGTCATGCTAACATCACCAAAGGAACTCGTTACGGTCGATCCTAACTACACCAACAAAAGGGACTACCAGTCACAACTGTCAATTTACTAACCATCAAAACACACCTCACTACCTCGGAGCTCCTCCTTGGCAAGAATCTGCTTGATCCACAGCGCACGATGTTGTTCAGTCATTTCCAGGAACGCAGCTCCACGGCCCCTGCCCTCGGCAAGGTAGAAGAGCGCGGTCAGAAGCTGCTCCTGGGTGAAACCAGAGACCGCCATCACGGTGGGGTACAGGTCAGGGTGCGGTTCAACTGGAGCAGAAGCACGTATAGCAGATGCAAGCGCAGCAAGGGCCTTGTGGAGGGGAGCGAGCTGCTGGGTGCTGGCCCTCCGCCTCATCACCTTAAGGACGCACAATGATGCTGCTACAACAGTCAAAGCAGCACTATGAACGATTAGGCGTTGTCGATGAAGTTTGATCTGGTCCATCTGCAAAGGGGCAACTGAATTTCCAACAGCAGGTCACAGCAGGTCCATAAATTCCTGCACAAGAAAGAAACACTATGATTTTGTACATACGGATTCTATCGGAGATGTTCCAAGGAACAGATAATAGCTAACAGATGAGTTTGATGGTAGGGGCTCATTGGATGGGTATGCAAAAATGGAAATCCAACAAACTCGTTGCTCTAACATTCTCCGAAATATGCCATCTATACGCCGACTAAAATACCAACGAACTCCACAAGTATCAACAGGCTAGGCACATAAAAGCATTGTGAAATCTGAGGAATGCTGAAATACAACTGATTATAAGCTTGTTGAAAAACAACACTGCCAGTGGCATTCACAGAGTTTTACAGTGGGCGCTAACTCATCGCTATACCATCTATGACACACCAACAACTCTAACATAATGGATTCCAGAAATGCCAACATGCTAGGCGCATAAAAGCATTGAGAAATTTGCAGGATGCTGAAATACATCATAAGCTAGTTGTTGAAAAACAACACCGCAAGTAGCATTCTTACAGTTTAGAGCGGCATCGCAATGGATAGGGAAAAAAATGTCACATTGTTTCGTTCACACAAATCGTGCCTAGAAATCTCTGGAAATGTAATAGCATGCGAGCAATCAACACAGGTCATGGTGCCACAAACATCTAAAGTTGGGAGCACAAACAAAGGCACAGGGCCAAGTGAATAGCCAATGCTACCTTCACACATCACACATCCATGGAGGCATGGACTGCACTAAGCCATCAATCAGATCTGATGAAGCACATCAATCCATCTCCTGGGCTCTCATTATCTTGACCCAAATCCCAACTATAACCACGAGATATTTTCTAATCCAACCCGTCAATTGCAATGGTGGAATGAATGGTCAGCGGCGCGGCGCGTGAGAAATCCCCCGCCGGAATGTTTCGAGAGGTTTTATGGGTGGGCGATTTTTGTTTTCGCGGGTTCGAGAATTTGGTCCTCGAATTCCAATTCCCAGCTCTCACCGCCCAAATCTCGCGGTCTTTTCATTCCGCTAGCAACGAGAGGGAGAAAGATACGTCGCTTGATTAATGTATGGCCGTTTAGGAGGAGATAACCGGAAATCAGATTATGCGATTGCGCGCTCGGAGAGTTTGGTTGTGCCAAATAGGCTTTTGCGATTTCTTGCCTCTTCTTTATCCTTCGATCATGTTTTCTCTTTTTTTTTCTGGTGCCACTAAGTTAGAAAATTAAATGTTATAAAATATTTTTAAAACTATTGCATTAAAAAGGTAGTTTCAAATATATATATATATATATTTGCTGATGTGATTGTTTTGAAAATATTGACATGAAATCCCTCTTGAGATCGATTAGCTTAAAACTGTATTTATTTTCGTACAGATGACGGAAGCAACTTTTGCTCTCTCAATAAATGTCTAATTGTTTCGGCAGATTTCTCGAATAAGAAACCGATGGCAAAATGCCATGCCATTGCCACCACATCCTCGAAATGGTCTCTGACTGATATAGTTGAGATACATCCTGTGTCGTTCTGATAAGATTGAGCTTACCAATTCGGAGTCCAATGTCCCAACATGAAGCAGCTGCTGGGTCAATCAACTCATGATAAAAGGATGCATTGTGTGGGGGAGGCAGCAGGTTTGTGAGTTGCATTCCTTAGAACCCCGTCATTTTAGATATGCCTATCCCCTATCTATCTGTGATCACTTCATTTAGAAAATAATATATAGATTCATCAATCATGTCGCAACGGGAATTCATGTCATCATTCATCATCGGTTTTCAGGAATTGTTTTTGGGACCTACCAATTTTGGAGGCTAAGAAAGACATAGAAAATATTATTGGAAATACAAAAAATGATTTTAGCCGTTTCTAAGCATTTCCGAATGCACTGTTTTGGGCCTTTATTTTGCGGTGGTAGAACACTGTAGTGGGCCTGCTAACTGGCCCAAGCCAGTCCAAACAATGTCTCCCATACAATCAGTTGGTATTGATATTTACCAACTCTTTCCAAATTTGCATCTCTATGTTTTTTTTTGAAATACCAAGTACATAGTGAAAGGTGCAGTGATACTACATGAGAATGTTCATGAGCTACATACAAAAAAAACAAAATGGCATCAGTTCTAAAATCAATTTTGAGAAAACATATGACAAAGTGAAATGAGATTGCTATCAACAAATCTTATGAAAGAAACCTGGTGCAATTGGGTCCCCTTGCATTCACACAAGGTAGTAACATTGGGATTAAGGTCAAAATAAACAATTGGGATCTTTGATTGTGGTCAGATACAGGTCCAATAAATTTGGGTTCCCTTCTATATTTATTGTGGAAAATGTGGGCAAGTTTTCAATCAGTTAAAATGTTGTCTTGGTTGATGATTGTGGCCAGATACAGGTCCAACAATTTTGGGTTCCCTTCTATTTTTGCTATGAAAAATATGGGCAAGTTTGCAATCAGCTGAATTGTTTCCTTGGTTGATGATTGTGGCCAGATACTAGTCCAATAAATTCGGTTCCGTTCCATATTTTCTCTGGAAAATGTGGGCAAGTTTTTAGTCAGCTAAAATGTTTCCTTGCTTGATAGTTGTGGCCGGATACTTGTCCAATAATTTTGGGTTCCCTTCTATATTTGCCTTGGAAAATATGGGCAAGTTTTTAATCAGCTAAAATGTTACCTTGGTTGATGATTATGGCTGGATACAACACCAATAAATTCGGGTTCTATTCCATATTTGCTCTAAAAATGTGGTCAAGTTTTTAATCAGCTGAAATATTTTCTTGGTTGATGATTGTGGCCGGATATAGTTCCAATAATTGTGGGTTCCCTTCTATGTTTGCAGTGGAAACTATGGGCAAGTTTTCAATCAGATGAAATATTTTCTTGGTTGATGATTATGGCCGGATACATGTCCAATAATTTTGGGTTTCCTTCCATCTTTGTTGTGGAAAATGTGGGCAAGTTTTCAATAAGCTAATGCCACGTTACATCTGAAATTCCTTCTCCATTTATGTTTTTCTTCCTTATTTTCGATATTGGAGCGTGATTTTCACCTACAAAGTCGGAATTGATTCTGTGAATCCTTATTTATTTTTTAGGAAAAGTATTTAAAAGGAACATTATTTGTTTCCTTTGGTCGAGCTTATGTTGTTTGTTTCCTTTCATTGTTTCTTTGCTAGCGCCTATATATACATTGGTCCCTCTTTAGGTTGGTCGTTACCCACTAGCAAATGGTGGTCGGCACTCCTGTGTAGGACAAGTCAGGGTGGGCATTCGGTTCTTTCGGTTTCTTTGGGTCGGTTCTTTCGTTTTTTATAATATCGGTTTCTAGAAAATGAGAACCGAACTTGCGCCCTGGAACTGAGAAAACCAAGGATCGGTTAACTGAACTCTCGGTTCGGTCCCCGACCGAACAGAATAGACAGGAGGCAGGAAACAGAACGAGAGGGATATAAACCTGTGGACGGAAGAGAGGGGTCATGGGCTCATGGGGAAACAGGCCAGAAACTCACGCTTTGGGCCTTGGAAAGTATAGATGCAATTTGGTGGAGGTGGGCCACGTAATGATTTTGGGCTCCTGGCCTGTTTAGGCCTTTATTATACCGCTGCTGCTAGCTGTTGGATGAGAGGCTGGGCTGAAATTGAATACATCTCGGGTAGTTCGGGCACATCGGTTACCTGAGCTAAAAGACCGAAGGACCGATGTTCTCTTCGGTTTTCTACAAACAGGAACCGAACAAAATACCGGTTCTTTCGGTCTCGGTCTCGGTCTCGGTTAATTCAGGTTCGGTCATCGGTGTCGGGTTTTTGCCCACCCTGAAGGACAAGAGGTGGCGCTGCACCATACTTGTAAATTCCATTCCGGAGGTCATTCCGTTTTTGATCTTGGAACGGAACATTCCGGTACCGGCCGATACCGGTGTACCGTTCCGGACTTTATTATATAAAAAATATATGAATGTATATATACATAAATATTCATATAAATATATACTTACGGCATAATTATGCTTCATCACACTGACATTTTTAGTTTTTTACCAAACTCACATATTGAACGAGGCGTCATTTGGTTTTAGCCCGGTACCGAAATGAGCGGAACAGGCGTTTGACCCGGTATTGACCGGTATTGACCCGGTATTGACCAGAATTGACCGGTATTTGACCGGTATTGACCGGTATTGACCGGTATTTGACCCGGTACGGGATTTCAGTCCTTCTATACCGGTTTAGGCACCGGAACGGGGCATTCCGGCCATTCCGGCCAGTACCGGAATGGAATTTACAACCATGCGCTGCACTCCTTCACGTGGACGGCCGCACCTCCGGGCCATTAGCCACCCCATGAATGCCATCAGTCACGGTGAGGTTATCCTTTATTTCCTGTATGAATAGATGGATAAATTACTACACCAAGTACAGACATAGAGGATCCGTTATAGCATAGATTACCCCCTCGAAATCCTGTCCATCATTCATCGATCTCCTGTATGAATATTTTTTTATATGTTTCTTTATAAGAATATGTGGCGTTGATGTTGTATCAGGAATAAAAGCCAGCACACGAGGTCGTGTGCCACTCGGAGATGTTACAAATACTTCTATTTGGTGTCCTCAGCCGCTCAAGAGACAGTTCTGTTACAGCTACGGTAGTCGATATGGAGGAGTGGATAATTCTCAACCTAATCAGCGTCAGATCCAGAGTAAGTGGATTGTATGTAAATAACTTGTCATCCTTAATACCATAGTGGTTTATATTTTTTATTAACTTTTTAAATATAAACACCAAGTCGTGTGGCACTTGGACATGTGACCAATATTTTTATTCGTCATCCTCCTCGGCCTCTTAAGAGACAAAGATCCATTAAAAGTAGTGAAGTACGTGTAGGTGGAGATAATTGTCTTAATAATCAGCGTCAAACTCAAGGTAAACCACTTCAAATATTTTATACACGTAGTTTGATCCTCTGCGTTTGTCCATATTGATATATAGTTTATACTTGTGTAGGCTTGAATTTCTTGAATGTACAGAACAAAAGTGAAAAAACGAGGAAAGGATATGCAAACATGCCATCTAGTAAAAATGACATTGTCAAGGCTAAAAAAAAAGAAAATCCTACTGTTGTAGATTTTTTATTAATATATATATATATATATTATTTATTCTGATTTTTAAATTACATGCTTGCGGCACGTACATAGCTACTAATAGTGTAGCTTAAAAGTAAAAAAAAACATAAAATGCGTGGAGTCTACTAATATTAGGTGACGCATGGCACTACATGTTCTAACGGAGATAACATCAAATTTGCATCTCAAGATACACCGCGTGTGCGCATATATGATACGATGAGTCAATAACTAAAAAATAAATAGTAACGAAATCATTCTATATTTTAGTTGCACAGATATCTCAAGATGCATACACGGTAAGCACTGTTCAGACGGCCATGTGGCTCATAGATCAGTAGCTAATCATGCTCAACGCTAAACCAATTATTGTCTTTATTTATACAGGCGTTTCCAGCCGCTGGAGTGTCAAGGGAAACGGGAGAGGTAAAAGCGCGCATGCTCAAAGCAGTTGTGCGCGTCGGTTCAACGCGACTTTGTACTCCCCATCACATGACCTACCCCGTCCTTTCGATGTTCCGGATCCTCCTTCCTGGCGCATCAGTTTGCCGCGCAAATCCTGAAACCAACTGATCTCAGTCTCTGATCTTGCACATCCACGAAGAAAGCAACCTTTGATGCGAAAAATTGGTCCGACGACGATCGCTCGCTCGCACATACAAATACCTGGGAGATTTGCTTTACTCCAACACAGGTCCTAGCTTGTTGAGGTTCAGGGCATGCCAGTTAGTTTGACCATTCAACTAATAATAAGGTGAAGATAATCCTTTTGAACTGTGAATCAATCGTCCTCAACTGCACATCGTCTCAAGACGAGAAATTAACAAATGATAATGATGTTGGCTAGGGTCCCATGACACTGCACCGATAAAGCACCATAAATAAGCTATCGACTAGATGATAACGAAACATAGGCATCACCAGTAGTTTTATAATGATTGAGCAATCACTGAACTTTTTATCTTATCGCAAAAAGAATTAATCAACAAGCCGATAACAATTAATCTATCATCACCATCAATTGGATCAGACCTAACGAGACTTGTAATCATACTTGGCCGGGCCATCCTCTGTATAGTTCCGGATGTAATCTTGCAATTGCTGCTTTTCTCTTAATGAAAAAAAAGAGACAGCGGGCGATGAATTAAAAGCTACAAGCTGATGAATCTAGTTGTGACAAGATAAAAGTGCAACAAAACCTTTAATGCCAAGATAATAAACAATCAAAGCTAATCTGATACTTCAATTAAGGAAATCGATCTTTTATGAGCAACTAAGCACCAGACTTAAAAGATATAAAATGATGGATATTAAAAGGGCAAGATAATTATAACTCTATCAGATCTAGCAATAGATCAAATGATGCAGCCTTACAAGATATGATAAACAAGATATGATAAGAATCCAAAACGTAAAGGTAAACTCGAGACAAAGTTATAGCGATATGCCCGTAATTCAAGTGTACAACACCAAATAAAGACAAAGTTTGAGAGAAAACTAGAGATCAAGATGATGTAGCCTTGCTTGCGGAAGAACTCATCGAATACTACATTACTCCTACTCCTAGCTAGGGTCTGACGTTGAGCCAAGAGGAAAATTATATTAATTAATATGTTGTCAAGATATAAATTACAAGATCTGGTCATCTGTATAAATATTTATACTAAAAAAAGACTCCTAATCGGTTTCCACCAGTTAATCGTCACAAACTGCATATCTATCTAAAATTAAAGTAAATATATATTAAGATATATGGACAACTCAATTTTCCCCCTTTTGCAGAGTGTCACTCGATGAAGCTTCCTGTACAAACTCGTATCTTCATCAAGCACGGGTCACATGCAAATGTTCGTGCGCGGTCACGAGGACCTGCGCCCACAACCTCCAGCCTCATGCATTGATTATTCCTTACCATTCCACCTATGCATCACATGTGATTGAGTGGGTTTGAATTAACCCGTGGACACTCATTTAGTATCGGGCCAAGACACTGATTGATACTAAATATTACACTTTAGTATCGGCCGTTGTTATTGACTGGTAAAAAATGGTCGCAATTTTAGTACTGGTTTAAAACACCGACCGGTACTAAAATATGAATTTTAGTACTAGGTGGTATTTTGAGCCAGTAGTAACATGGCTCTATGGGCTTTTAAATTTACATCCGGTACTAAAATAGCTCATTGCTACCTTTAGTGGACCTTTTTATTCCTTGACTAATGTACGGGAGAAATATGAGTTTTTCTATTAGTGCAACCACCTGGCCGCCTGCTGGTGTTTCCGCTTCACCGTTTCTGCGCTTCACTACCGGAATCCTGCTGGTTGCCGTGTGCCAGCAACACACGGCAAATGCCGTATTACACACGGCAAAGGCTTTGCCGTGTGCCGCACACGGCAAATGACACACGACAACCAGCGGCCGGCAAAGCCGGTCTTTGCCGTGGGCCAAATGTCGGGCACACGGCAAAGCTTCGCCGAGTGCCAAAACAAACTCACGGCAAACAAGTTTTCAAAAAATAAAAAAAATCCACAAGCCGCATGCCCAGGCAGCCCCCTGCCGCCCACCCAACCGCGCCGGCGCCGCCGCCGCACGCCCACGCCGGCCAGAGTCGCAGCCTCGCTCGTCGCCGGCCACCCGTGCCGGCCGTTGCTCCGCCCGACCATGTTCCCCGCGCCGGCCGGGCCGCCGCCGTGGCCGCACCGGGCCGAGCCGCCGCGCCGGCCGCACTCGACGCGCCGGGGGCCGAGCCGCATAGCCGCCGCCGCCGGGCACCTTGGAGCGCCGCCGCCGCCCGGCGCCGCCGCCGTCCGGGGCCGCCGCCTTGGGGCCCCACCACCACGCCACCAGCGCCACCCGGCTCCGCCGCCGCTGCACGCATGCGCCGCCTACGCCAGTTGGCCTGTTCGCCGCCTGCCTGCCGCGCCGCGCAAGGACCGGGGCAGCGCCAGGCCGCCGCCCGCCCGGCCGCGCCGCGTCGAGGCCCCGCGCCCCTGCCTCCTCTGGCCCGGCCGCCGCCCGGCTGCGCCGCGCCGGGGCCGGGGCCGGGGCCGCGCCAGGCCGCCGTCCGCCCGACTGCGCCGCGCTGAGGCTCGCGCCCCTGCCTCCTCTGGCCAGGCCGCCGCCCGGCCGCGCTGCGCCGGGGCCGGGGCCGTGCCTGGCCACTGCCCGCGTGGGAGAGAGAGCCGAGAGAGAGGAGGGAGCCAGAGAGAGGAGGGAGACCGAGAGGATAAGGGGTGAGAGAGAGAGAGAGTTGGGTTGGTGTGAGGAGAGAGATGAGGGTGAGAGGGATTCGGTGTAAATGGTTTGGACCAACAGGGAGGCTCCATTTCTAGGGTATGGATCGCTGATGTGGCGAGCTGATGTGGCACATGTGCTTTCTCTTTGCTCTTTTATCCAAATTTTGTATGGTTAACAATTTCAAATGAAAAAGTTGTAAACTGCAAACATTTACATCTCTTCGAGACCAACAACTTTGATATAGAACATATTTACAGCCGAGGTCATTTGAAAATTTTAAAAATTCAAGATTTCGAATTAGATACATTATAAGGATATTTTAAAATATTAAACAATCTCAAATTAAAATATTGTCAACTACAAAGTTTTATATTTCATTGATACGTACAACTTTAATATATAAATTATTAACATTAGAGGTCATTTGAAAATTTTAAATTTTCAAATTTCAAATTAGATAACTTATAATAATAATTTAAGTTTCCAAACAATCTCAAATACAAAAATTGTCAACTACAAAGTTTCTTAACATTTAAAGATCTACAACTTTCATGTAGAGTGTTTTTCCATTCGAGGTTATTTAAAAATTCCGAATTTGAAATCTCATCTCTCTAATAGTTTTTACTACTACTAAAGAGAAACTTCTAAAGAGACATGTAAGATTTATGAACAAACTTCCTTTAACAATCTCAAATGAAAAACTGCTAGTAACAAAAATTATTCATCTTGATGAATTATACAACTTTGTAGTTCAAAATATTTTTATTTGAATTCGTTTAGGGGATCAAAATATGCTTTTAAACACCGTTTTACCGTGTGCCAAAAAGAAAACACACGGCAAAGTATGGCTTTGCCGTGTGTCAAAAAAAACACACGGCAAAGTATGTGTTTGCCGTGTGCCAAAATAAAACACACGGCAAACTAAAGATTTGCCGAGTGTTTTTTTTCGCCGTGTGTTTTTAGGAAACACACGGCAAACTCTATCTTTGCCGTGTGCCCGAGGGAATGCACACGGCAAACCCCCTGGCACACGGCTAAGATGGATTTTCCGGTAGTGCTTCATCATCTCTGTGGCCGTTGCCAGGTTGTCTATCTCGAGATCGGTTGCCTCCATGTTGTTCTATTATCTACGAGATGGTTGCCATATCGCTTTTGCATTGGGAGCTGAGGGGCCATCAACTATTCCTGTGTGTGCTCTTCACCTTCGCTATGGTCTACTCGCTAACTTCATGCGACCATATGCATGCTGCCAGCTAGGTCCCTTTGAGGTTCTTGTGTTGTTATGTGGTTTTGGTGTCATGATGCAGAGGCAAGAGTCTTGTACACGCAGTTGTTAAGAGTCTTTGAGAAAGGGGAGGATAAAAAGAAAGCCCAGAGCAGGTGGTTGTTTAGTGCGTGCCAATTGTGCTATCGAGGAGTAGAATATTTGCACTCCCGTCACCTACCTCTCTGAGACTTCTATTTCGAGATTATTATTGACGATGCACAAAGGCAGTCGTCAAGCCGGCCCAGCCAAGCATGGGCAAAGCTCCACCACGCGTGCGCCTATAAAAGTTCGATACCGCACCGCAAGTATGCACTCCGCTCAGCCAGCTCTCAGAGGCAACGCAATGTCAGGCGTGTGGGTGTTCAAGAACGGGGTAGTGAGGCTCGAAGTGAAACCAGAGCAGCCGGCGCCGGTCACGAGGAGGAAGGCGCTCGTGTACGTGCCGGCCGACGAGACGGTGGAGTCGCACGAGGCCCTGCAGCGGCGCCTGCTGGAGCTCGGCTGGGAGCTCTACAACGACAGCGTGAACCACAAAATCGTGCAGTTCCGCCACCCCGGCAACTTCGGCGGCGGCGGCCTGAACAACCTTATCACGCTGCCGGCCGACTTCGCGCTTGTCAACAGCCTGCACATGCACGACATCGCCGAGCGGAATCCGGACAAGTTCGAGGTCGTCAACATCGTCGTGGAGGTGGAGCTCCCGAGGAGGAAGAGGAAGGCGCTGCTGTACACGCCGGAGGGCTCGGTGGTGCGGTCGTATGCCGATCTGGAGGCGCTGCTGCGGGGGCTGGGCTGGGAGCGCTACTACGAGGACCCAGCCTCGTATCAGTTCCACCGCCGCGGCAGCCTGGACCTCATCTCGCTGCCCGCCGACTTCGCGAGCTTCGGCGCCGTGCACATGTACGACATCGTCGTCAAGAACCGGGCGCACTTCAGGGTCGTCGACATCTGACGCTTTGCTGGCTGTATCACGAACGCATTATGCAAACAGATTTTATAATTTTGTTACAATATATATACAACTCATCGGGTATGTGGAGGCTTCAAATATCACAATAACAAATCAGTGTTTCAACCTTTTACTTTCATGTATGCAACATCCACTACCAGAATGATCAACATCTGCACCGGGTGGGAAAGCCCTTTAGCACCGGGTTTCCCACCCGATGCAACTAATCCGAGGCTAAAGGGGTACCCCTTTAGCACCGGGTTGAATAACCGGTACTAAAGGGTCCATTTAGCACCGGGTGCAGCCACGACCCGGTGCTAAAGGGCCTGCCCCGCGGCGCCTTTAGCAGGGCCTTTAGCACCGGATCGTGACTGCACCCGATGCTAAAGGGCCTGCCTTTAGCACCGGTTGCAGTCACGACCTGGTGCTAAAGGCCCCGGATTTTTTTTTTGCTTTTTTCAGTAGCCATGCATGCACGTCTATATACGTGTATATACGTATATATTCTAATACGTGTATTCTAATGCGTATTCGACCGACTCTATATTCATATTAGCTGACATTTCATCAAAATAGAAGACATATATATTACAAAAGTAGATATTCATGCATGTCAACTCGAGTTATATATATTTAAACTGTATTTTCAACTTAATTAAGATTGACGACTTGTTGGACTGTCCGACACGTTCTCCTGTACTGGCGAGTGGAATTCTCCTCGGGGATTGACGACCTCGTCCCAGATCCATCCGACGAGCTGTTCTGCAATTGCGTCAATTCTTTCTAGCTCTAGAGACTCTTCCTTCAGGTTCAACATCTATAATTTACAAATAATTGAAAGATATTTAATCCGCCGAGTTGGAGACAATAATTGTGCACTTAATAATAATGGAAATGTGTTTATTATTACGTACCATAATATCGTGTTGTGTAAGCTTTTTATGTCCCCAATTCCACATGTAATCGCAAACATAGTATGCACATAAATTATTTCCCTTCCCCTGTTTGGCGCACTGTCAACCAAAAGAAATTAAGTAAAATTCATATAATATATTAGCCGAGGCCTACATGTACAAATTACTTGCTTACCGGAAAGCCAATGTTCAATTTTAGTGTTTCATGTTGAATACCCGGGTCTTCTTGACGAAATTGATTCCAGGCCCTGCGAACGAAAAAATTGAGTTAAGTCATTGCGAGTGTAAGGAGTGAATTAAGTAGGGGAAAATATACATCACCTTGTCATCATGTCCATGATGTTCTGTAGTTTTTCTTTTGGAGTGTGCAATGAATCAAAGACGTTCACGACACCCCGGTCAGGACACAATATTATTAGGAACCAGTGGAATCTGTATACATGTATACATTATAATCAGAAATGAAATAGTACACAGACAGTATAAGAAGAAGCCTGTGTATGTACTCACTCGATGTTGTACGGGATTAGTATGGAGTCGCAGTAATTTTGTTTCTTAATATACTTGTATAGGTTTCCATATGTTTCCTCAAGATTCATCAATATCATTTCTTCACTTATCCTTCGAGGATCCATGAAACCAACGTCATATATCCCGGATCTCCGACATTTTTGAATCTCCATTCTGCATATGTTAAGCAATAAATAAATCCTGCGTCAGCATAGATTGGAATTATTGTTTTTAAACACTGAATTATAAGCAACAACAAAGTACTTACAGTGTCCAACAGGTGATCAAATCCACGTCCATGGCGTCGCGGTGGTACAGCTCATATATATCCTTAAACCTCAGCCAGACCCAATCATCGTCACCATTGTAGAAATCGTTGTCCTTTATGCCTACTTTGATCATGCGCCGTTTATTCCTTCTTGATTATTCTAAGTACCACTCATGGAATCGGCGCATCTTCGTCTGTAGCTTGCTCTCCATTTCAGGAGGGACCATAGGCTCGCCAAGCTTAAACGGCCACTTCAACGTTGTGTTTACATGCACATCTTCTTCCCCCAGGACTTGCGCTCTGGTTAGTCCAGTCTCGGCCATTACTCGTTGCACGTTAATCTCGTCCAGAGATGGCAATGGACCCAAGGGCCGCTGAGGTTGCTCGCCGAGCTGAGGAACCTTTTTGGATGGGCCCGCCTCCTTATCTTCAGCCTTCCGCTTCCGGCGAGATTTCAGTAATGAGCGGTCATAGTCTGTTACTATTAATTCCTTCTGTTGACCCTTGCTCAAATTACCGAGGAATGACTTGACGACAGTGGGATCAAGCTTCGGCTCCGGCTCAGGTTTTTTCCTCCACTCGGCCATTTGCCTCTTTGTGTCTGCTTTGACCGAGGCTTCGAGCTCCTCTAGAGTCTTCTCACCAGCTCTTTTCTCTGGTGCGGGCTTCTCTCTGGTTTTCCACGCCTTATTCGCTAGTGGAGTGGGGGCAGAGGCTTTAGTGCGGCGTCCCCTCTTCGGCGGAGGGGGCGGAGACCTCCGCGGCGGAGGAGACGGAGACCTCTTCGGCGGAGGAGACGGGCTTGCATCAGGAGCTCCCGGAGAATCGTCATGATCCGGTGGATCTCTTGGAGACGATGGAAGTGACGGAGGCTTGTTGGTAGCCGCAGGTGTACCGGGTATGACGACGTCTGCCTTGCTCCATAGAATGATGCAGTGAGAACACTGACCGAGTTTTGTTTCTCCGTCACCTCCGGGGATGTCAAGTTCCAAGTCTTCCCAGTTGGTGACGACTTGCTCCACCTCAACAGGTACGTAACCATGTGGAATGTCATTGCAGTGCCATTTTTGCCCTTCTTCCACACGTTTGGTCATACCGTATGCGACCTGATAATTTAGTAGTCACAAAGAAAGTTAGTAAATGAATGGTATTTACGGTGAAATGTATGTAGTATGAACTAAGGTCGCATACGTACCACCACAGCTAAGTTCTTCTGCCTGACGACAAGCTCGCACACGGTCCGTTGAGTTATTTCATCCACGGTGTAACAGACCGCTTCGGCGGCCTGTGTGAAAGCGTGACTGCTTTGATATTGTTGTGGAGGGCTAATAAGGGCCGCATCTTGGAGAGGTGCATGCTCTGTGGAACCGGTCCCGCCTGCGGCTTGTTGGAGAGGTGCATGCTCTGTGGAACCGGTCCCGCCTGTGGCTTGTTGTATCTGCAGCCATGCTACCTTCATCCGTCGCTCCATCTCTGACTCCATTTCTTGGAGCTTTGAGCCCTGGGCGGCAACCGTTTGCTCTAGGTCCCTCACCCTCTGCTCATATTCGGCCTTCTTCCTCGAACGGCTCCTATAGGTGGCGGCGTGCTCTTGGAAACCTTTCTTCCATGAGATGCTTGTGCCTACGCCGCGCGTCCGTCCAGGATGCTCCTTGTTCCCTAAGGCATAGGTTAGCTCATCTCTGTCTCTATCAGCAACAAATTCTCCCCTCTCAGATGCCCCGAGGATATCGAGGAGACGCTGAGCTAGTTCTCGCAAGTCCTCGGGAAAAACTAAGGAGTCGTCGATTGGGCTTAGGGTGCCTCCATGACCATAGTACCAATGCTTGGTCCTTGTGGGCTAGTCATGTGTCGCTGGAGTGATGCCTCTAGCATATAGATCTTCTTCCATCTTCTCCCATTTAGCGATGCTTGCCTTGTAACCTCCCGAACCCATCTTATGAGAGTACTTCTTATTTGCGGCGTTTCCAGCGTTTCTAGCGCTAGCCGTTGCACCCTCTTTGGAGGTTTTGTACTCAAGGAATGCTTCTCACTCGTCATCAGTGATCTTCTTATACTTCTCAGTATCCGGGGCCTCTCCGGTTTTGAGAAAATGCGAGTACAACTTCTTCTTGAAATCCTGAAACAGAACTGCCATCTTCTTCATTGTCCAATCCCTCAGTTCTGCTTCATGAGTGCTAGGCCAGTCGAATATTGCCTTTAATTCCCTCCATAGCATCTCCTTCTCTGTATCGGGGAGCACGTACTCCTCAGTGGGGTCCGTGGACTTCCATTTTCTGATACTAATGGGCACATTGTCCCGTACAATTACCCCGCACTGAGATACAAATTTCTTGGCCACTTTTGGGGGCTCAACTGGCTCCCCGTCATCCTCCACTCGGGTGATGTGTAACTTGACATCCTTCAGCTTCTTCGTGGTCGATCGTTTTGATTTCTTAGCTCGACTTGTAGAAGCAGAGGTGGCTACACAAATTACATATATACGAGATGATATAGAGATGGTATACATAATTGACATGTACAATACAAATTTATGTTATCTATATACACACCTGACTAGACAAGGGCTCGTTACCGGCCCTTCAATAGTGCTGCCCTGGACACGTTCGCCCTGGACATTGGCGGCCCCTTCAACATTTTCGGCCCTTGCAACATTGTCGCCCTGGATATTGTCGTCCCTTCCAATGATCCCCAACACATCATCCATGGACATTGGTTGGGTTACAATATTGAAAAGTTGATTCGCAAAGAACGTGTCGTTGTCCTCTTGCATGGGTGGGACAGGGGTGTTGTTGTCCTCTTGCATGGGTGGGACGGGGTTGTTGTTGTCCGCCATCTATAGAATTAAAAATAATTGATAAGAAATATATACAAAGCATACATATTCCCAATATTTCTAACATTTTCGCTAAGGGGGTCGGTGCGTGAAAAACGGATTCGCCAAGGGGTTCGGGTGCGCGGTGTGAATTGATTCGCTAAGGGTTCGGGTACGTGACGCGAACGGGTTCGCTAAGGGGGTCGATGCGCGAAAAACGGATTCGCTAAGGGGTTCGGGTACGCGATAGAATTTCCGATAATAAACATTTTCGATAGTATACATTATACAAACATATAACATTTCCAATATACATTTAAATGAAGCACATATATTTCTAATATACATAGAATTAAAAATAATTGATAAGAAATATATACATTTAAATGAAGCACATATATTTCTAATATACATAGAATTTCCAATATACATTTAAATGAAGCATTTTCCAATATACATTTCAAACATATAACATTTCCAATATACATTTCAATGTAAATATCTCCAATACATTTAAATGAAGCATTTTCCAATATACATTTCAAACATATAACATTTCCAATATACATTTAAATGAAGCACATATATTTCTAATATACATAGAATTAAAAATAATTGATAAGAAATATATACATTTAAATGAAGCACATATATATCTAATATACATAGAATTTTCAATATACATTTAAATGAAGCATTTTCCAATATACATTTCAAACATATAACATTTCCAATATACATTTCAATGTAAATATCTCCAATACATTTAAATGAAGCATTTTTCCAGTATACATTTCAAACATATAACATTTCCAATATACATTTCAATGTAATTTCTAATATTTTCAATACATATAAAGCATATATATTTCTAATATTTCCAGTACAATGCATTTCCAATGTATGTGGTTAGCGAACGCGTTCGGCCAAGCGCATTTGGTTAGCGAACGCGTTCGCTAACCAAATGCGCATGGCCGAACACGTTCGCTAAGCAAATGTGCATGGCCGAACGGGTACCTGCACACACAAACACGTACACGGCACGAAGGCCGGCTCACAAACATGCACGCACGGCACGAAGGCCGGCTTCACAGAGGCTCACCGTGACGGGCGGCGGGCGACGGCGGCGCGGGGACGAGCGGCGGCGGTGGCGAGGGGACGAGGAGCGGCGCCGGCGCGGGGACGACGGGCGGCGCGGGGACGAGGGGCGCCGGCGCGGGGACGACGACGGCGGCGGGGACGACGGGCGGCGGCGGCGTGGGCGCGGCCGGGGACCACGGGTGGCGGCGGCGTGGGCGCGGGGACGACGGGCGCGGAGACGACGACGGCGGCGGGGACCACGGGTGACCACGGCCGGGCGGCGGGGACGACGGGCGCGGGGACGACGACGGCGGCGGGGACGACGGGCGGCGGCGGCTGAGGAGACGAGGCACCGGCGGTTTCGATCTGTGAGATGAGGGCGAAGTGAGGGAGGGGAGAGAAGTCCCCGGCCTATATAGGTCCCCCGCCTTTAGCACCGGGTGCAGCCACGACCCGGTGCTCAAGGCCCTTTAGCACCGGGTCCTGTACAGCACCCGGTGCTAAAGGCCCCCCCTTTAGCACGCCTTTAGCACCGGGTCTTCCCACCACCCGGTGCTAAAGGCCCTTTAGCACCGGGTCTTCTACAGCCGGTGCTAAAGGCCGTAACTGGCGCCAAACGAAAATTGGGGGCCTTTAGCACCGGATTTTAGATCAACCCGGTGCTAAAGGCCCCAAATTTTCGTTTGGCGCCAGTTTCCAAACCGGCCTTTAGCACCGGTGGCTACTATTTGGGAATCTTATAAATATAGTTTTTAATATATAGTTATTAATACTTGTTTTAATTCAGTTATTAATACCTATTAAAAATATATATTAAATAAGAAAATCTTATAAATTACTAGAAAATCAATATAAAATGCTAGAAAATCTTATAAATTAATAGAAAATCTTATAAATTACTAGAAAATCAATATAAAATGCTAGAAAATCTTATAAATTAATAGAAAATATTATAAATTACTAGAAAATCTTATAAATTACTAGAAAATCAATATAAAATGCTAGAAAATCTTATAAATTAATAGAAAATCTTATAAATTACTAGAAAATCTTATAAATTACTAGAAAATCTTATAAATTACTAGAAAATCTTATAAATTACTAGAAAATCAATATAAAATGCTAGAATGAATAAAAACAATCTTATAAATCAATAGAAAATGCAAATATAGTCATTACAAGTTGGGTGGAACATAAATGCAAATATAGTCATTACAAGTTGGGTGGAACATAGGTGGAACATAAATGCAAATATAGTCATTACAAGTTGGGTGGAACATAGTGCAATTAAATTACATGGCATCATCGTTTACTCGGACACTAATAAACTTCCTCTTTACAAATGTTCCTTGATTGTGATCACGCCGTAGATACGGTGTCTCCTCCGCCGCTAACAGGATGCTTGGGTCATCAGCCCTGAGAATGGAGGCCGGCCATCGAGCATATCATAATCTTCATCCGTCTTGTCCTCAACTCCTACGATTTTTCTCTTTCCAGGAAGAACTATATGACGCTTTGGCTTGTCTTGTGATGGGTCCAATTGCTTACCCCCACCTTTCTTATCCGCCCCTTTCTTCGGTCTGCTAGCTATGTCCTTCACATAAAAAACTTGTGTGACAGCTTTGGCCAGGACGAACGGTTCGTCTAGAAAGCCAATCTTGTTTAGGTCCACTAACGTCATTCCATAGCCCGCTTCAACTTTAACACCTCCTCCAGTCAGCTTCACCCATTGGCACTTGAACAGTTGGATCTTCAAAGGTCCGTACTCTAGTTCCCATATCTCCTCTATGATTCCATAGTATGAGTTTGTATTGCCATTGATGTCTGTCGCATCGATCCAGACACCACTGTTTTGGTTGGTGCTTTTCTTGTCCTGGGCTCTTGTGTAAAATGTATACCCATTGATGTCGTATCCTTGGAATGTCAAGATCGTGCTCGATGGACCTCTAGCTACAGAAGCTAGCTGCGCATCAATGCCCTCGACACCCATAAGACGTCTTCGCAACCAATCGGCGAAAGTACTATTGTGCAGACGCTGAATGAAGGCCGCAGACTTTGTTGAGTTTTCGTCCCTGAGAATCTGCATGTGCTCCTCGATGTACGGAGCAACTAAGGTTGATTGTTGCAAAACTGTGAGGTGCGCTTTACGAAATGTCTCAACATCCTTCATCACCATCGATCTTCTCCCTAGTGTGCCCTTTCCACCAAGTCTCCCCTCGTGATGGGATTCGGGCACACCAATCGGCATAAGATCGTCGACAAAGTCAACACAGAATTCAATGACCTCCTCTGTTTCGTATCCCTTAGCAATGCATCCTTCTGGACGAGAACGATTACGGACATACTTCTTTAGGACAGCGAAGATCCTCTCAAATGGGAACATGTTGTGTAGAAATACGGGGCCCAATATACGAATCTCTTTGACGAGGTGAACCAATAGATGTGTCATGATATTGAAGAAGGATGGTGGAAATATCATCTCAAAGCTGACAAGACATTGCACCACGTCGTTCTGTAGCTGATCTAAATGGTCTGGATTGATCACCTTCTGAGAAATTGCATTGAGGAATGCACATAGCTTCACAATGGCTTTCCGCACGTTAACTGGTAGCACACCCCTGAGTATGACGGGAAGCAGCTGTGTCATCAACACATGGCAGTCGTGAGACTTCAGGTTTGTGAACTTCTTCTCTTTCATATTTATTATTCCCTTAATATTGGAGGAGTAGCTAGACGGAACCTTGATACTGTTCAAGCATTCAAACATGCTTGCCTTCTCTTCTTTGCTGAGAGTGAAGCTGGCAGGACGCAAGTACTGGTGTCCTTTGTCTCTCTTTTCTGGATGTAGATCAGTCCGTTGCTTCAATCGTTTCAGCTCCTGACGTGCTTCCAGTGTATCTTTTGGCTTCCCATAAGTACCCAGGAAGCTTATCAAGTTCACGCAAAGATTCTTCGTCAGATGCATCACATCAATCGCGTTACGGACCTCTAAACGTTGCCAATAAGGTAGCTCCCAAAAGATAGACTTCTTCTTCCACATCGCGGCACGACCATCCTCGCCCGTCGGAGCAGCCTGGCGTCCGTCTCCCTTGCCAAACACCACGTGTAGGTCCTTCACCATATCAAATAGCTCTTCTCCACTCCGGTGTCTCGGCTTTGTACGGCGGTCAGCATTCCCGCCAAAATGCGCACATTTCTTTCGTAGCTCATGCTTCGCCGGAAGGAATCGACGGTGACCCATGTACACAACTTTACGACAATGTTTCAAATACATGCTTTCGGTTTCCTCTAAACAGTGAGTGCATGCTTTATATCCTTTGTTTGATTGTCCTGATAGGTTACTTAGTGCAGGCCAGTCGTTGATGCTTATGAAAAGCAGTGCTCGAAGGTCAAACTGCTCCTGCTTGTCCTCATCCCACATGCTAACACCTTCATTCTTCCACAGCTGCAAAAGTTCGTCAACCAATGGTCTTAGGTACACATCAATGCCGTTGCCAGGTTGCTTTGGGCCTTCGATGAGCACGGGCATCATAATGAACTTCCGCTTCATGCAGAGCCAGGGGGGGTAGGTTGTAGATACAAACAGTCACGGGCCAAGTGCTATGACTACTGCTCATTTCACCAAAAGGGTTCATGCCATCGGTACTTAAACCAAGCCTAACATTCCTCGCATCAGCATCAAACTCTGGGAATGCTCTGTCGATGTTCCTCCACTGGGATCCATCGGCGGGGTGTCTCAACATGCCATCCTGCTTACGTTCTTCTTTGTGCCAGCGCATCAGTTTGGCATGGTCTTTGTTCCTGAACAAACGCTTCAGACGGGGTATCAGAGGGAAATACCACATCACCTTCGCAGGGATTTTTTTCTTAGAACGCTCTCCCCCAACATCACCAGGGTCGTCCTGCCTGATCTTGTATCGTGCGTAGGTGCAAACCGGACAATGATCCAAGTGTTCGTACTGTCCGCGATAGAGGATACAGTCATTAGGACACGCATGTATCTTCTGCACCTCCAAACCGAGAGGGCAAACAACACGTTTTGCTTGATACGTCGTCGATGGCAATTTGTTACCCTCTGGAAGAATCTTCTTTACGAATTTCAGTAGCTCCTCGAAACCCTTATCAGTAACACCATTTGCTGCCTTCCACTGCAGAAGTTCAAGTGTGCTACCCAACTTCTTTAGCCCCTCTTTGCAATCTGGGTACAGGTCAGTCTTGTGGTCCTGCAACATGCGTTGTATCTTTTCAGTTCCTTATCATTGCCGCAGTCTTTCTCGGCATCACGCAACATTTGCCCGAGTCCATCAGTAGGTTCATTTTCCTGAGCAACATCTTCCTGAGCATCGCCTTCCCGAGCAACATCTTCCTCATCGGCATCACCCATTGCAGCATATGCAAATGAACCGTAGTATTGAGTCAATATCGGAATGTCGTCATCGGCCTCGTCTTCTTCATCTTCATCCATTAGAATTCTTCTTTCACCGTGCTTCGTCCAAACAGAATAATTCCTCATGAAACCGTGCCTCATCAAATGCACCTGAAGACAACCTCTTTGTTTGTACGATTGTATATTTTTACAATGGGTGCATGGGCAGAACATGAAACCGGACGGCGTCCTGTTAGCCTCGGCGGCATCGAGAAACGTCCTAAGGCCATCACGGAACGCCTGAGAGTGGGGGTCCCCGTACATCCATTGTCTATTCATCTGCATTATTAACCAATAAAAAATATACAATACAATTTAAAGATAAAAAAATTTAATATATAAATAAATACAAATTATAATATATATTCCATTATATAAATAAATTTCTAAAACTACATTACTATATGCATTAAATAAATAAATAAATAAACCTTCCGTTAAATAAATAAATAACTATTCTACCTTTTAATAAATAACTAATAATATATATTTCATTAAATTAATAAATAACTATTCCAACTTTTAATAAATAAACCTTATAACTATTCACAAGTCATACAAAACAAAATACTAACTAGCTTGCCTTCTCTCTCCATTTAAAACACAACATGAACACTCTCTCCACCATGAACTCAAGCTCTCTCCTCTCTCTCCTCCAAGAACACAAGCTCTCTCTAGCTAGCTTTACTTTGATTCACAAATCCCTCTATTTCTAAATCATAGAAGGATTACAAGCTAAATAAAACATTAGAGAATGAAAGAGTGTACCTTGTAGTGCTCCTTAGATGAGTAGAATCTTCACAAATTTTGAAAAAAATTTGGGCAGCACCTCCCCTCCCACGGCCGAGCAGCATAAACACAACGCCTAAGTGTTCAGCTGGCTCGGGCGGGGGAGGAAGAAGCCCCTATATTCAAACACATTAGCACCGGGTCGTGGCAAGACCCGGTGCTAATGTGCACCCTTTAGCACCGGGTGCAGCCAGCAACCGGTGCGAAATGGCCTCGGCACATTAGCACCGGTTGCTGGCTGCACCCGGTGCTAAAGGGAGCGCATTAGCACCGGGTCTTGCCACGACCCGGTGCTAATGTGTCCGCCCTGACACCCCGCAGCGCCGCCCCCGCTCCTAGGCATTGGACCCGGTGCTGAAGCCCCATCAGCACCGGGTCCAAAAATGGCCGAGGCGGAGGGGGCGGGCGGATGTGAAGTATTCTGGTAGTGATCATCAATATTCTGCATGTTTTTTTAAACACTTGGATGGTTTTGTTTTAGGAAGTTATTTGTTAAGAATTGCTATTTTGTTTGTGGCAATGGGCCGGGATACTGGATGTGTTCAGACTACAGTTGGTGTTGCAAAATTACTCTTCAAGTTTAATTTTAGGCCTTGCAGAAGACGGCAAAACTTTCTTTGAATGTGCATTTATTTTCTTGCAGAGTTATCCAGTTAATCTATTCAATCATAAAAACCTGTTGTGTGTGTGTCGCACTAAATAATTCAAAGTGCTAGGGAAGATTACCCACTCCGTCCTGAAGCATAAGGCGACAAGCCTTTAAAATTTGTCCTTCAATGCAAGACATTCTAGACTTATTTAATTTTTTTAATAAAGGATATAAATCCGATCTCCATATCCACAATTGGATATATCTAGACTTATTTAAATAAGCGTTCATTTAATTTTTCTTGGAATTATCGAGGTTAATTTGACTAATTGGGGGTGGCTCCCTATTATCCACAACAACTATCATGAAAACATCATCATCTTTAAAAAATGAAACAAAACTCTCCATGTTAACTTAGGATACATATGTATTTTGTCAATTTCTCTAATAGGTCATGAAATCTTTGAAGATGCCTTGTGTTTCAGGTATAAATTGTGTTCAAGGATTGAGGACGACGTAAGAGGTCTTAGATGGTATAGGACTTAGGATATGGTTGGGTGAGTAAATCCCGTCGATGTTTTTCATGTTTCAGGACGAGAGCCATTGACAGCAGCTCGCACGCGGCTGAATAGTTATTCTATTGACTGAGTCCACATTATTCTTGCACTTCTTTTTTTTAAGTGGCTAGACGATTTTCTTACCAGCTAACGCGACGATGGATTTTAGGTAAAGTTGGGGCAGGGTGGCTATACACTTTACTTTTACGCGGAGCGTACAAAATGCACCAACACGCAAATGCCAAAGAAGACTCGGCACGGACCTTGCGACCACTATCGCGTGCGCGCTCAGTCGATATAGTTGTTTAAGACGGCGTGATTGGTGAGCACATTAGAAAAATGTGCCCGAACTTTCTACTATGAGAGACGAAGACCGCCGAGAGGACAAACTGCGATACATTCTTCCCAGCAGATTGGCCTATGATCTCTCACAGTTTCAAAGATGTACAGAAATAAAATAATAATGAGGTATGATAAAATAATATAAGGTGGAAAACGTGTGAGTCGTCAGGATTAAAGGCATGTGAACACGCACTACCGGAGGTGCTAAAGGTGGGCACTAGCTAATTTTTTTTTTTTGCATATTTGCGTGTTGCGGGATTCGAACTCGGGATCTATTGGTCCGCGCGTAACCACCTAACCATCTCACCTACACAGTGCATGTGATAGGATAGAAGATGCACTCCTTTTAAAGTAGGATGCGACATCCCCTTTAGCACCGGGTGGTATTTACGAACCGGTGCGAAAGGGATTTTAGCACCGGGTGGTGTTACGACCCGGTGCTAAAGGGTGAGGGCCAACCGGTTGTTGTTCCCAACCGGTGCTAAAGCGTTTCCGGGGCACCCCAAATTTTGCACCCGGTGCTAATGCAACATTAGCACCGGGTCTTGAGTTCACCGAGGCGTACGAGGGGGGCGGATGTGAGTTTTTCTGGCAGTGACGTACATGATACTTAGGCTGTCCGCACTGGGCTATTGGGAGCCTTACGCCACCGCTCCTCCAGTACGCGATTACGTACGCAAGAGCTACAGTGGGGTATGGGAAAGCACACGGGAAAGTCCCGTTCCTCACGGGAACGTCAAATCTAGAGGAATGGCGGAGAGACGGTAAGCGCGGACATGGCGCGGCGCCCGCACGTCCCAACGCCTCGCCCCCTCGTGCGCAATGCTCCTTCGGCCGGCCACTGCTGTTCGTCGACGCCGAAGAAGAGAGAGGGATGGCCGTCAGATGAACTCCTCTGCCTCACCGCGACGCTGGAGAGGGAGCAGGGGAGGAGAGAACGCCTCCGGGCATGTAGGTTGGCCCCCATGCGAGCCCCTGTAGGCCGCACGCTGCAGAGGGAGAAGGGGGCGAGGGAAGTGGGCGGCGGCGCGGATGGGTCGAGGGAGGGGATGGGTCAGCGGCGGAGGGGAGGGGCGGCACCGGAGGGAGGGGAGGTGGCTCGCCGATAGCTTCCTCAGAGAGAGAAAGAGAGAGAGAGACATGTCCGGAGAGAGCGAGCGAGATACAAGGGGTTAGGAAAAAATGAGAGAAAGAAAAGAAAAATAAAAGAGAAAAAAGAAGAGAAAAAGAAGCAAATAAATCTTGAAATGGTAGTTATAGATGGTTGATTAAAAAGAAATGTGTTTGTTAAAGTAAGATGGTAATTGGAGATAGAATAAAATACGTGATAGTTGGTATAGAGAATGTGATATAAAGAATGACGGATGTGGGAAAATTGAATATAAAGGAGAGAATTTTGCTGATCAAAATATAATATTTCTTTTACAGGATGGATTTAGAGCATGACGAGTGCGGATAGCATTAAGAGTCGTTAAGAAATTGGTACATAAAAAGCAAGCAAAAA
The DNA here is from genome assembly GCA_033239725.1 of Echinochloa phyllopogon. Lineage (NCBI taxonomy): Eukaryota > Viridiplantae > Streptophyta > Magnoliopsida > Poales > Poaceae > Echinochloa > Echinochloa phyllopogon. The sequence goes on from BTCW01000008.1 coordinate 12,365,624, forward strand.
GCACGAGGATGTTTAGTGCACGCCACTTGTACAGTACCAGCAGGCAACCACTTCTGTGCTGTCGAGTTTTACTAGGTAGTCACTGAGGCTGCACAAAGCCAGAGCTGCAGCTTATATAAGCAGAGCAACGCAGTGGGCACCATGCCTGAATCGACCTCACAAAACAAGCAACCTGCTCAGCGCACTCAAAGCGATGCCACGCGCGTGGGTGTTGAAGAACGGGGTTACGAGTGCATCTCCAATGTACAGAAACACCCCCAGTTCTATAGATAGGTCCCACAATAATTTGATGTCTACTGATATATTGCCAGTAATGTATAGAACTAGAGGGTGGATCTGTAAACGGATCCCACGCCTCCACCTTCTCTCTTTCTCTCTCCCACTTTATTCATAGGACCTGGTTCTATACATGGGAGCGGGTTCCTTGTAGAATCAGTCTCACAATGGTAGGAACCTGGTTCCATAGGAGAGAGAAACCTATGAATCCAACATAGGACCGCCCATTGCGGACGCCCTGAGGCTCGAAGAGGAACCGGCACCGCCCACGAGGAGGAAGGCGCTCGTGTACGTGCCACCGGACGAGACGGTGTACGTCCTCTCACGATGCCCTGAAGCAGAGGCTGCTGGAGCTCGGATGGGAGCGCCACAACGACGGTGTGGATCCCGCCGTCGTGGAGTTCCGCCGCCACGGCACCGGCACCGGCGGTGGCATGGACCTCATCTCTCTGCCGGCCGACTTCGCACATGTCGACAGCCTGCAGATGCACGACATCGTCGAGAGGAACCCCGATCGTTTCAATGTCGTCGATGTCGCCGTCGACGACCCGCTCGCGACGAGGAGGGAGGCGCTGGTGTACATGCCGGAGGGCGAGGTGGTGGTGTCGTCGTACGCGGCGCTGCAGCGGCGGCTGCTGGAGATTGGCTGGGAGCGCTACTACGAGGGCCCTGCCCTCGTGCAGTTCCGCCGCCGCGACAGCTTGGACCTCATAGCTTTGCCTGCCGATTTTATGCGCTTCGGCGCAGTGCACATGTACGACATCGTTGCCAAGAACCCGGAGCGCTTCAGGGTCATCGAATTCTGACGCTGTGTGAAGTGTTGGTGTGGATGGAGCGCGGCCAAGGCCAAGTGAGGTGTGGTGTGGATGGAGCGCTTTGAGGACTTGTGGAAGGGCTGGGGAGTGTGTTTGTGTCTCATGTGAGATTGTTAGATTTGTGGGTACTTCGTCTGTCCGAAACAGAGGTTTGTTTGCAAATTACCATGTGTTCGAGTTTGCCGTTGCATATATAATAGAGAATTAATTACTCTATGTAATAACTTACATTTGTTTTTGATTCTTAATGACATAATGCTTGGTCTAAAACCAGCTCCCAATCGGAGCTGTCCTGGCTGTAGGAAATACATACCTTCACCGCATAAATAAACTCAATCACTACTACAACAGAAACAGTTTTTAGAAACGGGTCAAAACGTTTTTTAGGAGTATACTCCGCGCCCGCTCCTCAGGGCGCACCTACAAATCATTGATAATGGGAGCATGCACTGAGCTGCTCCGCAAATGCCATTTACAGGAACGGCCCGCCGCCTCGCCCGCACTCGCAGGGTCGCCTCGCCGGTGGCCTCGTCCACACCTTCAAATGGCATTTGCAGGGGTGGCTAAAGGTGAAGCCCACCCTAATAGATTGACTAAAAGAATTAAAAAAAAGCTCGCCTAGACGGTGCTACCTGCTGGCCCAACGAGTTCGGACCCAGCATCCACTACCAGAACAGTTGATATTTGCACCGGGTGGGAAATCCCTTTAGCATCGGGTTTACCACCCGGTGCTAAATATCCGAGGCTAAAGGGTGACCCCTTTAGTACCGGGTGGAATAACCGGTGCTAAAGGGTCCCTTTAGCACCGGTTGCAAACACCAACCGGTGCTAAAGGGCCTGTCACCGCAGCGGCGATGGCAGGGCGCGCCTTTAGCACCGGTTGGTGTCTGGAACCGGTGCTAAAGGCCCCAGATTTTTTTTTGCTTTTTTCAGTAGCCATGCATGCACGTATATACGTGTGTATATATATATTCTAATCTAATATGTGTATATCTAATATTCGGCCGACTCTATATTCATATTAGCTGTATATCAAATAGAAGACATATATATTACAAATAGAAGACATATATATTATAAAATATATATCGGACTCGAGTTATTGTTTAAACTGTATTTACAACTTAGGATGTTGCATGACTTTTTGAGCTTTCCGGCACGTCCTCCAATATTGGGACGTGGTTTTCTCCTCGGGGATTGACGACCTCGTCCCAGATCCATCCGACGAGCCGTTCTGAAATTGCGTCGATTCTTTCTTGCTCTAGACAGTCTTCCTTCAGCTTCAACATCTATAATTTACAAATAATTGAAAGATATTTCATCCGTCGAATTGGAGACAATAATTGTGCACTTAATAATAATGGAAATGTGTTTATTATTACTTACCATAATATCATGCCGTGTAATCTTTTATATCCCCAATTCCACATATAATCGCAAACATAGTATGCACATAAATTATTTTCCTTCCCCTGTTTGGCACACTGTCGACCAAAAGAAATTAAGTAAAATTCATATAATATATTAGCCGAGGCCTATATGTACAAATTACTTGTTTACCGGAAACATTACTTGCTTGCCCTGGACATTGGCGGCCCCTTCAACATTTTCGGGCCTTGCAACATTGTCGCCCTAGATATTGTCGTCCCTTCCAATGACCCCCAACACTTCATCCATGCTTAGGGGTTGGGTTACAATATTAAAAAGTTGATTCGCTAAGAACGTGTCGTTGTCCTCTTACATGGGTGGGACAGGGTTGTTGTTGTCCGCCATCTATAGAATTAAAAATAATTGATAAGCAATATATACAAAGCATACATATTCCCAATATTTCTAACATTTTCGCTAAGGGGGTCGGTGCGCGAAAAACGGATTCGCTAAGGGGTTCGGTGCACTTAGCGAACAGATTCGCTAAGGGGCTCGGGGTTTAGGGTAGGGGGTTCGGGGTCTAGGGTGGGGGTTTCGGGGTTTAGTGTTAGGGTTCCGGGGTTTAGTGTACGGGTTTTGAGGTTTTGGGGTTTCGGGGTTTAGGGTACGGGTTTCGTGATGCGACGTGGTTCGCTAAGGGTTCGGGCGTGACACGACGTGGTTCGATCGTTTGGGTTTCGGGTTCGCGAAGGATATATAACAAACATATAACATTTCCAATATATATTTGCAACATTTTTCAATACATATGAAGCATATATACTTCTAATAACATTTCCAAGCATTTTTCTAATATTTCCAATACAATGCATTTCCAATAAAATAAATGTTCAATATACATTTACAATATGCATTTCCAACAATTTCAACATATATTTCTAACTATATAACCAACATATAAAATATTTGCAATATTTTTCAATACACATGAAGCATATATATTTCTAATAACATTTCCAAGCATTTTTCTAATATTTCCAATACAATGCATCTCCAATAAAATAAATTTTTAATATACATTTCCAATATGCATTTCCAACAATTTCAACATATATTTCTAACTATATAACCAACATATAAAATATTTTTCTAACACTTTCTAACATAAATATTTCTAACACTTTCTAACATAAATATTTCTAAGATTTCTAACATAAATATTTCTAAGCACATTGCATGGCCGAACGGTTAGCGAACGCGTTCGGCCATGCACATTTGGTTCGTTCGCTAAGCAAATATGCATGGCCGAACGCGTTCGGCCATGCATCGTGTACCTGCACGCACGGCACGAAGGCCGGCTCACACACAACCACGCACGCCACAAGGCCGGCTCACACACAGCACGACACGAAGGCCAGCATCACAGGGGCCTCACCGCGACGGTGGACGACGGCGACGGCGAGGACGAAGAGGTGACGGCGGCGACGACCTCGAGGGCGACGGCGACGGAGAGGAGACGGGGACGGCGGCGACGACGAGCTCGAGGGCCGGCGGCGGCGCTGAGGGCCGGCGGGCCGACGACGGGTGGCGGGGGAGGATGGCGCGGCACGGCGCGGCAACGGGTGAGGACGGCGGCGTGGCGACGGGCGACCGCGGGGGAGGACGGCGGCGCTGAGGGCCAATGGGCCGACGACGGACGACGGGCGACGACGTGCGGCGGGGGAGGGCGGGCGGCGCGGCGATGGGCGACGGGCGAGCCGACGGCGGTGGCGCTGAGGGCCCGCGGCGGCGCAGAGGGGCGGCGGGGGAGGGCGGGCGGCGCGACGACGGTTGACGGCGGGGGTGGGCGTGGAGGCGGTGGAAGACGAAGTGCTGCGGCGGCGGTGGAAGATGGAAGTGCGGCGGCGCTTATATAGATGTGGCTCATTTAGCACGGGGTGCAACCACGACCCGGTGCTAAAGACCCTTTAGCACCGGGTCTATATAACACCCGGTGCTAAAGGCTCCACCTTTAGCACCGGGTCTTCCCCCCACCCGGTGCTAAATGGCCTTTAGCACCGGGTCTGCGACACCCGGTGCTAAAGGCTCCACCTTTAGCACCGGGTCTTCCCCCCACCCGGTGCTAAATGGCCTTTAGCACCGGGTGTCGCCCGGTGCTAAAGGCCATAACCGGCGCGAAACGAAATTTTGGGGGCCTTTAGCACTGGGTAAAAACCCGGTGCTAAAGGCCCCCAAATTTCATTTCGCGCCACTGCTCAAACTGGCCTTTAGCACCCGTGGCTACTATTCAGCAATATTAAATAGATTTATATTTATACACCTATTAATACTTGTTTTAATTCTAGTTATTTATATTTATACTACCTATTAATACTACTTTTTAATATATAGTTATTAATGCTATACCTATTAAAAATATATATTAAATATGAAAATTAATAGAAAATCAATATAAAATGCTAGAATTAATAACAAATCCTTGAAAATTAATAGAAACACTTAGAAATTAATAGAAAATAAATATAAAATGCTAGAATTAATAATAAATCCTTGAAAATTGATAGAAAAACTTAGAAATTAATGAAAAATAAATATAAAATGCTATAATTAATAACAAATCCTAGAAAATTAATGGTCTTAGGTACACATCAATGTCGTTGCCAGGTTGCTTTGGCCCTTCGATGAGCACTGACATCATAATGAACTTCCGCTTCATACAGAACCAGGGGGGTAGGTTGTAGATACAAACAGCCACGGGTCAAGTGCTATGACTACTGCTCATTTCACCAAAAGGGTTCATGCCATCGGTACTTAAACCAAGCCTAACATTCCTCGCATCACCATCAAACTCTAGGAATGCTCTGTCGATGTTCATCCACTGGGATCCATCGGCGGGGTGTCTCAACATGTCATCCTACTTACGTTCTTCTTTGTGCCAGCGCATCAGTTTGGCATGGTCCTTGTTCTTGAACAAACGCTTCAGACGGGGTATCAGAGGGAAATACCACATCACCCTCACAGGAATTTTTTCTTAGAACGCTCTCCCCCAACCTCACCAGGGTCGTCCCGCCTGATCTTGTATTGTGCGCAGCTACAAACCGGACAATGATCCAAGTGTTCGTACTGTCCGCGATAGAGGATACAGTCATTAGGACACGCATGTATCTTCTGCACCTCCAAACCGAGAGGGCAAACAACATGTTTTGCTTCGTACGTCGTCGATGGCAATTCGTTACCCTCTGGCAGAATCTTCTTCATGAGTTTCAGTAGCTCCTCGAAACCCTTATCAGTAACGCCATTTGTTTCCTTCCACTTCAGAAGTTCAAGTGTGCTACCCAACTTCTTAAGCCCCTCTTTGCAATCTGGGTATAGGTCAGTCTTGTGGTCCTGCAACATGCGCTTTATCTTTTTAAGTTCCTTATCATTGTCGTAGTCTTTCTCAGCATCACGCAACATTTGCCCGAGTCCATCAGTAGGGTCATTTTCCTGAGCACCATCTTCCTGAGCATCACCTTCCCGAGCAGCATCTTCCTGAGCATCGTCTTCCCGAGCAGCATCTTCCTCATCGGCATCACCCATTGCAGCATCTGCAAAGGAACCGTAGTATTGAGCCAATACCGGAATGTCGTCATCGGCCTCGTCTTCTTCATCTTCATCCATTAGAATTCCTCTTTCACCGTGCTTCATCCAAACAGAATAATTCCTCATGAAACTGTGCCTCATCAAATGCACCTGAAGACAACCTCTTTGTTTGTACGATTGTATATTTTGACAATTGGTGCATGGGCAGAACATGAAACCGGACGACGTCCTGTTAGCCTCGGCGGCATCGAGAAACGCCCTGAGGCCATCACGGAACGCCTGAGCGTGGTTGTCCCCGTACAGCCATTGTCTATTCATCTGCATTATTATCCAATAACAAATATATAATACAATATAAAGTTAATACAAATTTAATATATAAATAAATACAAATTATAATATATATTCCATTATATAAACACATTTCTAAAACTACATTACTATATTCATTAAATAAATAAATATACCTTCCCTTAAATAAATAAATAACTATTCCAACTTTTAATAAATAACCAATAATATATATTCCATGGAATTACTATTTTCATTTTCTAAAAACAAATATATCTTCCATTAAATTAATAAATAACTATTCCAACTTTTAATAAATAACTAATAAAATATATTTCATTGAATTACTATATTCATTTTCTAAAAACAAATACTAACTAGCTTGCCTTCTCTCTCCATTTAAAACACAACATGAACACACTCTCCACCATGAACTCAAGCTCCCCTCTCTCTTCTCCATGAAAACAAGCTCTCTAGCTAGCTTTATTTGATTCGCAAATTCCTTTATTTCTAAAGCATAGAAGGATTACAAGCTAAATAAAACATTAGAGAATGAAAGAGTGTACCTTGTAGTGCTCCTTAGATGAGTAGAATCTTCACAAATTTTGAAAAAAATTTGGGCAGCACCTCCCCTCCCCCGGCCGACGAGCAGCATGAACACAGCGCCTAAGTGTTCAGCGGGCTCGGTCGGGGGAGGAAGACGGTGCTATATACAGAAGACATTAGCACCGGGTTGTGGCAAGACCCGGTGCTAATGTGCACCAATTAGCACCGGTTGCAGCCAGCAACCGGTGCTAAATGGCCTCGGGCACATTAGCACCGGTTGCTGGCTGCAACCGGTGCTAAAAGGGTTGCATTAGCACCGGGTCTTGCCACGACGCGGTGCTAATGTGTCCGCCCTGACACCCCGCAGCGCCGCCCCCGCTCCTAGCCGTTGGAGTCGGTGCTGAAGCCCCATCAGCACCGGGTCCAAAAATGGCCGAGGCGGAGGGGGCGGGCGTTTGTCGAAGTTTCTGGTAGTGATCGCTCACTCATCTGATGATGCTGGCGTCCTCGAAGAAGATGTACCACGCACCAGCAGCGACCTTGACGCCGTTGTACCTGCTTAGCATGTCGCGGAGACGTGCACCATGCCACAGATGTGGACACAACGCCGAGGCTCCAATTGAAGTCCAGTGTTTGCCCGGGCATGTTTTGCGGGCGAGGTCATCCATGGTGAGGCGCGCCGGGCGACATTTCTCGAAGAAATAGAAAAAAATATCCACTTTGTCCGTTTAACCCACTCAACAAAATATAGGCAATTTTTAGATGACTTAGAGCATGATGCCCTATATTAGAAATATGTTATGATTTTTTTCATGATTTTTCAAGCAATTTTGTATACTTGCGATTGATTTCATATGAAATTATTCCAATCTATGAAAATTCTTAAAATATATTTCTAATATAAAGCATTATAAAAGTATTATATTCTAGGCAACCGCTAGGCAATTTTGCTAAGAGAACAATATATATAAAGTTTTATATTCTATATTTTCTCACAAAATTTGAATCGAAAACTGATCTTGTAGGTAAAGAAACAAAACAAAAAGATAAATCACGTTAGGCGGTAGATCGGACCAACTGAAATAGTTCGGGGGACTAAATTGAGCTTAAATTTTATTGAGAGGGTTAAGTGCACAAAATGGATAGGTAAAGGTAGTAAAACAGACTTTTTCCCTATTTCTTATATGTTCTAATATATTTATTAGGATATATAAATAGAACAAAAAAATAATAGGAAACAAAATCTTGGCCAAAATTTACTTTTTTCATTTCCTAACGAAAATGCAAAATTAGTGAAATTTTGCCGAATTTTTATTGAAAATTTTAACTATGCCTGCAACAATGGTAAAAGTCAGAATGGTAAAAGTCAGATAGCCAACTTTTCAGACAAAAGCCAAAATGTTACAGCTCAAACAAAAAGGCCCTAAGACTTTGAATGTTTGCAGGTACAAAAGCTATATGAATCGTAACATTTCCTCTGAATGGAGCTAGCCTTGGATAGTTGGATGTTATCGTACTGCTCTTGATGATCTGTGTTATTATTCAATTGTTTGGCACTACGGTTGTTCTCTGATATCACCGTTGGTTCGTATATAGGATGGTTGGGAGAGTAAAACCTGTTGACGATTTTTATGTTTCAGGGTATTTTAACAGCTTACACGCGGCTTACTAACTAATCTATTGACCCAAAATGCACATCGTGCTCGTGCGCGCTGAGTCTTTTCTTTTAAGTTAATATACATATACCTAAAATCTAACTAGAGAGGGCTCTCCGTTTAGAGCTATCGCGAGAGCCCTCCTAATCACCGTCTCTTTTACATCGGAGGCTCGCCCGCACGCGTCTCTACGTTGCTGTCGTGGTGGGTCCCATATATGGTCGAGGACTCCTATCGCTTCTAGAACGAGCCGACGAGGAGGGATGGGCTCCTCGTTTCTCCTCTCCATTTTCCCAATCTCGGTCCCCAATCCGGCGGAGGCCATGGGGCCAGAGGGCCCAATCCATTCCCGAGGGGCGGAGAAGTCGCGGGGCAGTGGATGCCGGCTCTATTCCCGAGGTGCGGAGGCGTCGTGGGGCAGCAGATCCCGGGGCGGAGGCGTGTCGCGAGGCACCGCATCCAGCAGCGGGAGCGCACTGGCGGCGGAGGCATGTCGCGAGGTAGTGGATCCAGGAGCGGGAGCGACGGGGGCGGAGGTCCAATCCAGATGGAGGCGTCGCGGTACCGGATCCAGGAGCGGGAGCGCACCTTTCCGCCTCGGCGGAGGCTACGGGGCGGAGGCGTCGCTGGGTAGCGAGAGCGCACCTCTCCACATCGGAGGCGACGGGGCGGAGGCCCGATCGATTCCCAGGGCGGAGGCATCACGTTGGTCGCGGATCCAGCAACGGGAGCCCACCTCTGCGCCTCGTGCAGCTGAGTTTGGGGGAGGCGGCGCACCACGGTGATAGGTGGAAGCGGAGGCCACCTGCTGCTTTTGTCGATGTGGTAAGGACCCTGTCATGTCTTTGTATTTGTAGGTATTCATACATCGATTTCATATGCTATTTGAATCATGTTTGACAAGTCAGAATAGGATTTGAATTTTGTTTCTGTAGTAACTGTTCTTTGAGATATGTTGTCGAACTAGTCTAGGGTTTACAGTTCATGTCATCTATTAGTCTACGTTTTAGTAATTACTCGATGTCAATTATCACCGTGACTAATTAAATAGTTCAAAAAGTAGACTATTGACTGAACTAGGTGCATAGTACATCTAATATAACCAGTCACTACATATTTGATTACTTAACACTTATTAGGCTAACATATCCACATCTTATTTGCAATTCCTTAAGTTTTTATTTTCTAATGATGCATGAGAAACTTTTTTCTGATCAGTTTATACTAGTTTAGTGCTGATCAGTTTATACTAGTTTACAACCTAAAAGATTACATACAAATTTGGTCTTCTATCATAATGTGATTGTTGAAGTAAAATTTTAGTTTATCCCTAATTTTTAAACATAGTAAGTAACTTATAAGATTTTTTTATGATACAAATATGCTCGACTTTAAACTTAGTAGGAAGTAAATTATCATATAATTAATGTTTGTCTTATAATCTAGCTATATATTTTATGTTCTCTTTTTTGATGCGAATTAGAAAGTAACATGTCACTACTTGTGTGTCTTTTTGAAGTAGCTTATCAGAGTTTTATATGATATAGAAAGTAATTTGTCACAGATTTCAACCATACAAAAAAGTAATTTTAAAGTTTTATTTTTGCTCCTATGTGATTTGGGAAGTAAATTATGTGACTGATCTTTATAGTTGGAATTTCTATATGAGTGTTGCACTATGTGCTTGCATGATTTATATTGCTTGTTTTTTTCTTTTTTTAGTGCCCCCACTGGTATTTTCTAGCTTTCTAGGTTGTGAGTGTTTATGTGTTAAGTGCATAGTGCAATCATATATAGCCTATTAGCTTGCACCTGTATGATTTGGTCACTTGTTCTTACTTTATGGCATGTGTGCATGTAGTATCTGATATTTTTTATTCGTGCCTCTTGTGACCGTTGTCTTGATCTGCCCCCCTTGCTTTGAAGGTAGAGTGATTTGCATTCCTTCTATCTCCTTTTTGCTGTGCTGGAATTTCTTTTTCTATTTAAGATAGTTGAGACCATAATTTACTTGTGACTTTTTTTGGGTTATATCTTTGTCAAGTCAGCGTATATGGGGCACTACATAACAAGCTGTACAAATATTAAACTGCTATATTCCATGTCCATACCTCCAATTTATAACTATTTTACTGGTATTGTGTTTTTTCCTTTCACCACCTAGGCTATCATTTAATTACTGTTGACGTGTAGTATACCAGGTCGACCAAAACCCCACTAGAGCTGATATGTGGTTAAAACCATAAGTTTATTTTTCCATTTTTCTTTTGTGACCCTATAATTCCCAATGTGGTGGCCTGGTGGTCTCGACACAACATTTTAGATGTAATGTTCTGTCATCATATTATTGTTTCAAGTAACTCAACTGTTCTGACCTATATATTTTTTTTCATGGTTTGTGAGGGAGTTCAACTATTTTTTTTCATCATTTGTGAGGGAGTTTTCAAAGAATCGAAGGTTCTCATTAAAAAATTACGTTTGTACTTGTGTGTGTGAATTTCGTGGCTTGAGAAGCTAACCTTTTATGGTGCTATTACGTGTCTCAATCTCATGTAGCATATCTTTTTTGCGAAGTCTTTCTTAGATGGTCCTCACTGGTAGTTGAAATTGGTTTAGATCTTTTTTTGGATAAATACTTCTAAATTATATGATAATCATAGCTTGAAAGGACATAGCTCATCCCCATTTCTAATGTAAATTAGTAGGAAGTAACTTATCACTACTAATTTGTCTTTAGAAAGTAACTTATCAGTGTTTTATATGATATAGAAAGTAACTTATTACTAATTTCAACCATGAAGAAAAGTAATTTTAATATAATTTTTCTCCTATGTGAATTAGGAGCTAACTTAAATGACTGGCCACTAGTAGTTCAATCATATTAGGCTAGTAGCTTGTCAGTCCTCTTTTTTGTTAGATTGTCAGTGTATGTTGTTCAGTTTTGTTACTATTAGTATATGATTAGATGATGTCTTATATCTTGTTCAGTGTTCTTTTACTGTTTGTGTATTTGAACCATGAGCAATTTCTATGCATTTAGCATGTTCTTTTTGGTGAATATGGTTGTTGAGTTGTGAAATCTTGGGTGACTTGACGGACTACAAACATGTGCTGATTTTATATTACAAGAAGTAACTCTTCACCAATTTTATATGACATAGGAAGTAACTTAGGATTAATATATGTGATACACTAAGTAACTTTTCTTCATCTTTTGCATTTCAGAATATGTAACTATTCTTTTCAATTTTTGTTACATTTTCTTCTTTACAATAGCTCCTATTTGTTTTAGCAATTAATAGATGCGATTTGTCACTATAGTTTTCAATTTCTGTATAAGTGATGCACTAAGTACCTGTATTGTTTGGTCATTTGTTTTTACTTAATCTTTTGTTCATGCAGTATTTGTTTTTGTCATTCGCGCCTCCGACAATAGCTGTTTGATCTACCTCTGCTTGAAAGTACCATGTTTCACATTCCCATCAGATTTCACTGTGTTGAATGTAGTTATGCTATTGCCCTGAAAGTCCCTTTTGCTGTAGATTTAGAGCATCTTTAACTGCTGTTGTTTGATCAATGCGATGAGCTGCCCCTGAGGCCTTGTAATTGATCAGTACTTGTGTGACAAAATCTGAGAAATATAACTGAAGTAGCACTTGACAAGCTAGCTCATCCCTTTCTAATGTTTCATATCTGAAGCAAGTTTTCAAAAAACTGCTCGAGTTTTAGCAAGAGCTGCCCAACCAGGTCGTATTGATTGGTTGAAAGGCCTAAAAGAAATATATCGATTAGGAAGTAACTTGTCACCACTTATGTGTTGTTAGGAAGTAACTTACCAGTGTTTTACAAGAGATAGAAAATAACTAGTTACTGATTTGAACTATAGAGAATAATTTTACTACTGTTGTGCTAGTAGTTCATATTATCTGACTATATTGCTCTTATTTGTCTTAGAAATTAATATATATGACTTGTTACTATGGTTTTGAATTTATGTATGAGTCTTGCACTATGTACCTGCATTATTTGGTCATTTGTTTTTACTTCATCTTTTTTTCATATAGTATCTGTTTTGGTCATTAGCGCCTCCAATAGTTGTTTGATCTGCTCCTGCTTGAAGGTACCATGTTTTGCATTCTCTTCACATTTCTTTGTGTTGAATGTAGTCATGCTACCGCCATCAATGTCCCTTTTGTTGTAGATTTAGAGCAACTTAAATTGATATTATTTGATCTATACTATTAGCCGCCCCAATGGCCTTGTGACTATGTAGTCAATACTTGGTAGAGTTTCTTTAGTAGCATTTGCACACAATATTGTACTCCCTGTGTTTTGTGAAGTAGTCCTATCAACCAAAGCTATACTTTCTTGTTCAAATAATAATTGGCTTGTACTTTTCTTTATTTTCTTGCTGCTCCAAATCACTCTCTGTTGTTGGACGTTTAGGTCAAAGAACCCCATCAATGAACCTGTACAACAAATAACTTTTTTGTCACAATAGAAATATGTGAATAGAGTAATTTATTCATCGAGAAAGTAACTTATGCATATAGGAGGTCAATATTCTAGGAAATGTAGTTGAACAGAATGTTATTTATGCACAAATGATACTGAGTTAAGTTATAAATGCAGGAAGTAACTTATGTATACAAGAAGTAATTATAAAAAAAGATAATTTATAGAATGTAACTTTTGTCATTTTGTAACTTTCTTTTTGCACTACATTCATATATTCTATTCTCTATTTTGGAAAATGAATGTAACATTCAGATATGCTTCTAGTTTTTTGTGCAGGCATCTGTCCTCACCATCTGTGTCCTATGTTTGTTTTTGCAGGCACATATTTGAACTTGAAGGCCAATACTAACACAAGGAAGTACAAATCCCTCTAAATTTCTGTTTCTGGTGAAGTTGCAAGCATGTGAAAGCAAGGCAGAAACAAACATGTTCACAGCACCATAGTTCTGAAATGAAAAGTAGCATGTTCACAACACCATGATTATGAAATGGATCTTTGTCTAGTTCTAAGATATTTTCTGTCAAACTGTCGTTGAAATTTGCAAGAAAAACAGGTCATACATGTACCTCCTTGTCCACCATGATGTTTTTTACTCCTATTTGATCTTCTGTTGATTTTTTTTGTCTGTATCAACTGATATCTGGGTGTCATCGCCTCCTGTTTCTCTGCGCTCTTTGAACGTTGTAAAGGTTTTTTTTTCTTTTTAGTTTTCTTTTTCTTTGTTTTTTGGGTCGGGGATGGATGGCCTTGGGCCTTCTCCTTTTTTTCGCGCTAATTTCCCGCACCCGTCTCGCTCCCGCGTGTGGCTGGCGGTAATTTTTCCCGCCCTGATTCGCGTCGTCGGGTGGAGGGGCCGGAGGCGGAACGTGGGTGGTGGCCATACTTTCCTCAAATAGATTCACCACACGTGGGATGGCCATATTTGGGGGCTCTCCAGATAAGACTATCTAGAGAGAGCTCTCCGTGTAGTCGCCTCCATACATATATTTGGCTACAACACATGTTGTTCCGTCACCACCCATATAGATCATGTTTTACCAGCTACCGCGTTGGATTCTTGGTGCAGTGTGGCTATATACTTTATTTTTACGCGGGGCATAGTGGTATAGAAAATGCACCAGCGCGCGCTAGCGGCCAACACGCAAATGCTCAACAAGACTCGGGACGGACCGTGCGAGCACTAGAGAAACGCGTGCAACAAAGACTCGGCCGATATAGTTGTTTAAGACGGCGTGATCGGTCACCGTGAGGGTGTGGCCGCCAAACTTTCTTCGGTGACTGGTCGCGGAAAAAGAAAAGAAAAACAAGTTAATTTCTTCAGTGACAAGACAGCAGAGTACGAACACCATTCTTCCCAGGACCGATCTGTGCGTGAACCCAAATGTCTTTTCGGTGCACATATGTTCCAGGGTGGAACTTGAATAGTTTGAAATGATGAGAGAAGGTCTCGGCCATGCATCCTGAATTCCTTGTATGTGGCACGATCGACAGAATGAATTAAGAACGACCCTCCTGTCATGGCAGCACGCATGGTGCAACCAAATTAAAATGCATGGTCGTTAGAAACATATTTTTGTCTGCATATGTCAAGAACAAAAATTTAAAACTACTTGACCCATCACTTGCCTTTTCCTCTCCGTCATTCGCGTCCGGTAGGTGAACGAACGCTACATCTCCTTGCGCGCCCCATTCTATATTTATTATCCGAAGCGCACCACCAGGCCGGGAAGCACCACGCCACGGTCGACCGTCCAATCCAATCGAGATCTCACTAACGTACTATAGACCCTATCTAGTTATCTAGCTGCAGCGGTGTCGTCGGAGCTCGAGAAGAAGTGGGTGTACCGCAACATGTCCGAAGGTACCCTAGAGCTGCAGCGGCCGCCGCCTGCAGCATCGGAGGCCGGCGGTGGGAGCCGCCGCGGGGAAGTACTCGTGTATGTGCCGACCGGCGAGAAGGTGGCGTCGCTGGCGGCGCTTGACCGGCGGCTGCTTGAGCTCGGCTGGGAGCGCTACTACGACAACCCGATGCAGCGCCTCGCGCAGTTCTGCCGCCCCGGCACCGCCGACCTGCTCTCGGTGCCCCGGCACTTCTCGTACCTCACCGCCGCCCACATGCGCGACGTGGTGAACATGAACGAGGGCCACTTCGAGGTCGTCGACGCACCACTCCCCCAGAGGAAGATCGGCTCGGTAAAATCTATGGGATCATCGGCTGCATATCTGAACTGCTGATGACATGGTGTTCGCCAAGAACATCGGAGCTAGTCGGATATATGGCGTGCGTGCAGTGCGTGTCCCTAGCTAGCTGCAGCGTACGTCCTTGTGTGTGGCAGCATATCTGGTGCTCGTACTCTTGGTTAGTCGTTGTGCGTGCGTGTTTATTTTATTTCTCACTCCGAGTGCTCATCAATCTGTCCACAGGCATATGTTCCGCTGGATTTGATGTTGTCGTTGTGTGTCCATATTATTACCACATGTATACTGAGATTGAACGTCTATGCGATCGATTGTCGTTCAAGTTTGCTTTAATTATCTCCGCCAACTAGTATAGATGATATGTTTAATGGCTGGTTGCTCGGGATAAATAAGAAACTTAAATTCATATACTAGCAGGTGCAAGTGCAGTTTGCTGGACGATTTGGTTATCTAGAAATGTTGTGGTATTTGACAAAGGCTTAGTGCCTTCATACTTGTAGGTACTCTTCGAAAGGACGTACTGGATTCGTTTCTGGTCACTGCTATAGAAGGAGGAGAGTCGCCTTGCATCTACCATCGGGTGCAGGAAACTTGAGTCTGTCGCCATGGAAGTCTTTGCCACTCATGGTTGAAGTTTTATCAATAGAATTGCCTCTTAGTTCATTTTAATGGCAATGTTTGAGAGCTTATTATTCAGTATGAACTTTCGGATTTTTGTTAATTACGTGGCTTATTTATGGTTTAAACTTGTAATAATGGACAACTTCATGTATCGATTTATGCAGCGGCTGGAATATTAATAAATATTTCCTTATCTAAAAAAATATATTTTTCGCCTCATAGTTTTTACCTTTTGGTTTTTTAAAGAGTCATCAGTAATCTAATCTAATTAACACATATATGCTTTGCATATTGGCAGCATATTGTTATATTTTAGGGTGGAGTACCCGGTGTAAAACTGAGAGGAACGAATGAAAATGTTTGTTGTAGGAGACCTTTACTGACTCGGATAGTGCTCGGTCCTGGACGTCCTTTAGTCTCGTGAGTCGTGACCTTTAGTTCCGGGTAATAACACTAACTAAAACAAAAAAAATCTTTTTAGTTCCAATTGGTATTAACCGAGATAAATATAGTGCATAGTGTCTGTTTTCAATATTGCCACTGCCAAGATAAATCCGTATTGCAGTGTCCTAGTTTTGTGCTTGGACAGGGATAAGGCGCAACCTGTCGCGCGGAGGCAAGAGCGCGCGACCCCCACGCTGCCGTCGTGTTGAGCCCCCACCGTCACTGCCTCCTCCGGCTCCGGAGGCCTCCACTGCCTCCGCAACTGCCTGCCACCGTGGCCGATGCTAACCTGTCGGTCGTGCTGTCCTCCGCATCTTTCTCTGCCCCCGCCGTCTCCACCACCGCCCGCTCCGGCGGCGTTCTGCCGCCTCCCACCGCCGCGGCCGATGCTAACCCGTCGGCTGTGGTGTTCTCCGCCGCCGGCACCGCCTATCGGAGGTCCTCCACCGCCACGGCTGGCGGCGTCCAATCCGTCCTTCTAGGTCCACCGGCCGCGATATCCCCGGCAACCCCGACCTCCCTAGCCCTAGGCCCTAACCCACCGCCGCCGCCTCCTCCTTCTGCGGCGCCACCGGATGCGGAATAGACTTAACGTTTGGGCTTGCACCAGACGGCGACAGGATGGGAGCGTAGGACAGCTCGCACATGGCTTATGATAATTCATTTATTGACCGAATGCTGATGGTGCGTGCATTTCATTATTTACAGTATTTGGCTACATTGGTCACCATGCCTTACCATCTAATCCTTTATACTTTTTACTTCAAATTAAATGCACCAGCGCTACTGGCCCACAAGTAAATGCTCATGTATCGGGCCAAGACGGTGTGATCGGCAACTTTCTTCTGAGATGAGGGCAGTGTGGACAAGCGGCATTCTTGTTAAGACTGATATGTGATCTCTGTGTCAACGATGTGTAAACCCAAATGACTTTTCGGTACAAAATTCTGAGCATCCTTTTTTCTCACAATGTTTAGAAACGCCCGTCGGCCGTACAGGAATGAAGTCCAACTATTCCAGCACGCTAACCAGCTCATGTAGTTTGTGTAGTATAATCACACCAACAGCAACATTGCTGCAAAACTACAGACGAATGAGCGAGGACCATGTTACAACTTACAACAAATTTCCGCATTTAGCATGTTATACAATAAAGTCGGGGCAGAAGATGAGCTATGGAATCACTCAGGATACAACAAAATTTCTGTGATTACGTTTTTACACCTAAGAATCTTCTACTAGGATACAAAAACAGGGTGGTATTATTACTTTCCACGTGATGTGCCAACCACGAATCTGCGGTAATCCTCTGCAAGTTTTTGGTAGAACTTGACATCAGACGGCTTTGTTTTGCTGATCGCGTACTCAAAATGCCTCATTGCTACTTCTTCCAACTCGAAATCCTCCTGTTGAAAAAGAATTTATCAGCAAACTTCTACTACCACCAGCTACCATATGTTACCTGAGTGGGAAAGAATGAGTAGCATACATCGAGTGCCGCAATAGCAGCTTCCCTGCAGATAAGCTTTATGTCCGCGCCGGTGTAGCATTTTGTGAGTCTAGCAAGTTCCTCTGGATTCACGTCAGAACCGCACGGTATGCTGCGTGTATGAATCTGGAAAATATCTGCACGGTCGGCTTCGTTTGGCAGTTGCACATCGAGCAGCCTGTCGAAACGCCCTAGAGCATACAATATTCATACAAAGTGAGACCAAATGGGTGTAGGAATCAGTATGTGTAAACCAAGCAATGCATTTAAGCCAAGAAAAATAGACCCAATGAACAACCTGGCCTCGTAAGGGCAGGATCAATTTTGTCAGGACGATTTGTAGCTGCAATAACAGTAACACCAACATTCTGTTCCAAACCTGTTGCCACGATAAAAAAATTAGGCATCAGCAAAATATAAGGACTAAAAGGATCTTCTAACTAGAAAATAAGTTGGATGGCAGGTCATCAACACATTCCAAAGTTCTCCCCAACCAAAACGTGCAGCTTCCTCAAATGGAAATATAAGTCGTGCATACGCCGATTAATTTAACTTGAACTAATAAGTTGATAGAAAAGGCTAGGCAATTTAGTTATATTTCAACGATATACAATATTAAAAGATAGTCCCATTATGGAGGATGTGGATGAGCAAAAGCAAAGCAGTGACCATTGACTGGGGACACCAGTAGAAATTTTGATGCTTGGCTTACATACAGTTGACAAAATACATACTGTTACTTTCAGTCTTAGCCCATCTAAACAGGGCCTTAGCGGCTAGTGTTGACAAAGAGATAAGCTAATAAGAATAAACCCTAAGGCACATTTTTGAAACAGATATGAACCATCGAAGAGGAATTTCCTAATGAAGTGATAAAACTCACCATCCATTTCCACCAGCAGCTGACTGAGGACCCTATCAGCAACAGACGTGCCATCATTTTCGTGCCCACGTGTCACTGCAAGTCCATCTATCTCATCGAAGAATAATATTGCTGGTGCATTAGCTCTCGCCTTTGCGAATAGCGATCTTACTGCTTTTTCGGAATCGCCAACCCATTTGCTGAAAAGTTGAGGACCCTTAACTGCAAGGAAGTTCAATTTTGCTTCAGAAGCTGCAGCACGAGCCATCAATGTCTTGCTGCAACCTGGTGGTCCCATCATAAGCAATCCTTTGGGGGG
The DNA here is from genome assembly GCA_033239725.1 of Echinochloa phyllopogon. Lineage (NCBI taxonomy): Eukaryota > Viridiplantae > Streptophyta > Magnoliopsida > Poales > Poaceae > Echinochloa > Echinochloa phyllopogon. Next base: position 12,384,610 of record BTCW01000008.1, read on the forward strand.
TTGGATCCCTAAATTTTTAAATGATTCTGGGCATTTCTGTGGCAATTGAATGGCTTCAATTAGCTGCTCTTTGACACTGGCTTGACCACCAACATCTTCCCAACGTACCTTGGGAAGCTCAAGCATTACCTGTACAGAAATATGGTTGAGCATTAGCTTTGTTTTTCCACAAGCCACATGTATATACTATTATACTCCTATATAGGAAGTAGGAACTATCATGATAGAAGCAAACAGTTACAGCCTTGGGTGGATAGAAGTGATACCTCACGCATTGCACTTGGTCGAACTTTCGTTTTAGCCTTCTTAAAGTCCTCAGTGTTTACTAACAGCTCATGTCTCACATCACAAGACTCACTACTGTTTATGTCATTACTATTTGTGCAGGGAGCATGATCCAATGACATGGTTGAGAAAGATGCTGATAATGAGCTTTCTTGATAGCCTGGACTCAAACTTTCTTTTGGGCTTATGTAACGGCGAAGAGCACACATTGCGGCCTCATTTCATAGTGCAGCTAGATCAGCACCCACAAATCCATGGGTCTCTTGGGCAATAGACTCAAGTTCATTATTTAGACAGTGATGAACTCCAGTTAGAAGGTGGTGAAGTATGTCCCTCCTCTGTCCAGGAGAAGGCACTCCTGCAACCCAGTTCAAAGACAACAGATAACAGTCAACTTGGTATTCAATATACCATTGGATAACCATGTTAATTCAACATTAGAATTCTACCTATTTCAATTTCTTTATCCAATCTTCCAGAACGTCGTAGTGCAGGATCAATACTATCAGGCCGATTAGTAGCAGCAATTAACAGAACACGATCACTAGGGCCTAATTCATCCATCAATTTTAACAGAGTGGCCACCATTCTAATCGATAACTCCTCGCCCCCTTGCTTCGTTGATGGAGCAATTGCATCCAATTCATCAATAAATATCTAAAAACAACAAAGGTACATGAGATAGATACATACTGTTACAATTGGCAACATGATCGATAAAAAATGTAAATGAGATAGCAATAAGCCAAATACATAGTATTGCTCCTTGCTAACTAAATATTTCAAACCTTATATAATCAGTGCCTAAAGATTTTAATATTTGACCTGAGATACATGCAATGTTTCAGAGAGGATGAATGAAACACCGTCGCAACAAAAACTTCATCCATAGGATTTATTTTCAACTATGTCAATATCAATTTAGATATGCAAACTTCACAAACAGAAACAATGTGTAGAGGACAGCGGAGGAGATGCTCCTAAATATGAGCAATGCAATGTTAATATAATCAAGTAAGCTGCTTCAGTACAACACTTTCTATACTCAAATATACATGCTTCAGGAATATAACGCTGGCTTCAACTGAATTTGTTCCTTGTATGCACAGTAAGCATTTTGCATTAAGAAGAGAGCAAAAGAATATAGTCAAGCATAGTGATTTGACAATTTGATGTGAAAAAATAGTGGAAGTAGTAACAAGTTAGGTTTAATGAACTTTAACAGATGTAATTTTATTACTTAAGAGTTGCAGCGAACATCAAGATATTAGGGCAGCCTGGGCTCAGCAATACAATGTTACTGTCCAAAAAAATTAATTTGCTAGTATCATTAAAAAAATGGTCATAAGATAAAAGTCAGTAAAAAGATTATTCTTTTTTCTAATACAAGGGGAGATTAATCTTTTTCTAATTCAAGGGGAGATTATAGTATTTCTCTTAAATCTCTTAAATAGGTAATTCTTCTATTTTCTTTTGCAGTTGACATGATAGTCAAGAAGCAACTGAGCATTTGAAGAAAATCTAACCACAGCAGGTGCAGCTTTCTTAGCTGAACTGAAAACATCATACAGAGATTGCTCACTTTCTCCATAATAATGACTAATGATCTCCGGTCCATTGATTGTAAAAAGATTGGCTCCTGCATCATAGGCACAGTACGAAGCAAGAGAGGTTTTCCCAGTTCCAGGTGGACCATAAAGAAGAATACCTTTGTATCTGAGAACATTCAGCATATATTACAAAATAGAATGAACAAATGTTATGTCAGAAAATACAGGGAAGTGATATCTGTTTATGCAAATACCTTGGCAAATCAATTTAGTCAGCCAGTGAAAATGAAATTATTCCTTTTAGTGTTGCCAACTCTTTAGATAACCCACCAAGCATTGGAGCATGATTAGAATCTTCGTTTTTTCTGTTATTACATTCATAAAGTTCCGATGGTAAATCTGGCTTATCTGAGCCAAGTTCCGATGGTAAATCTGGCTTATCTGAGCCAAGCATCCCTGTAGAAACTGAATCAAAGAGATGTATTTTTGTGGTTCTATCAACAAGGAATGGAACTATAGTTTCGCCCAAGTTGGCTGAATCTTCAGCGTCAAACAGTGTATTCCCTTTCTCAGACGAATCACCTTGAGCAGACCTACCAAATTCTGCGCCCATCACCACAAAGAAAGACAACTTTCCACAAATGGGGAGAGGAATGAAGTTCCCTTTTAGTAAGTATCTACCACTAAGCCACCGCGTAGCTGAAGTCTGCAACAATTCATTAACTTTCTCATCTGCTAATGCTGACCTCGCAGTGGTTGGATCCAGGCACATTGAAGAACCACTGTTGGATGCAAAATCTTGGGTTTCCTTCCTATGAAATGGAGTAAAAGGACTCTTCTGAGGTGTCTCCATAAGCATCTCATTTCTTTGAGGACGGTTGTCAGATTCTGACTGAATGCCACCAGAAGATCCAACCTCAGGTGGAACTAGGCCAAGATAAAGATTCTTACATTTTATTACCCGTAAAATATCGACATCGTCACTGTGCTTTGGGTCCTGAGATGTACATAAGGGGCTAATGAACAATGATCGACCAACTGAAGGGTATCCAAGAACACAAGCAAGATCCCAAGAGAGCTTGACGCCATTCTTTTGAACCTAGTAAGAAGACACCCAGCCAAATCATTATAAGTTCATCACTCAAAGCTTTTTGACAACAGAAGAGGAAAAATATAATAGACATACCTCACGTGAAGGGAAAACCGTGGCAACCACAAAGTTTCTCCCAGCTTCACCATTCAAAAGATCATTGTCCACATCAAGATCAAAGAATCTGTTGCATTCCTCAAATAAATTTCCTAGCGGGAATCCATCTAATTGGTCACTGCTTGAATAAATTAATGATACCTACAGATAAGGAAACACACCTCCACTTAATTATTCAAAAGAAAGACATAAGGAAGTAAATGTCATGTTTGTTCACCACGGAAACTCTGAAGTTGCTATCACAACCCTCAAAAAAAAAGAATAACACAACTGTATGCGCATTCCAATTTGGTATGTCATGCTGCCTGGAATTACTACCAATTACTAATTGTAAGTCAAATTGGAGCTCCCAATCACAATACAAATACAAATTTGAGCAACAAGCTGTAAATTCCTTGAACCGACTAGCTGACGCACAAAATGGGGAGTACAGGCAGGAGCTTACCGAGACGAGGCACCCGGGCCGCATCCCGGAGCCGACCATAGCTGCCTCGGAGAGCCAGAGCCTCCCAAAGCTGCCGCCGCTCGCGCCCCTCGGGGCCACTTCGGCGACGGTGACGGCGAAGCAGCCGTCGCCGCCGCGCGGCACGAGCGCCGGGAACCGCGCTGCGGCGGCGAGGCTGCTTGGTCGAAGCTTCCCTCGCCGTCGCCGCGGCCGCCGCCACTGCGGCCGCCGGGGTCACGGGAGGAACGGGAGGAAGGGGTCCGTGGGGGCGGCTGCGGCGACGCCGATGGCTGCCGCTTCTTCTTGCCCTTGGAAGGAGGCATGGTGGCGGCGGCGGCGGCTGGAAGGTGTGGTTTGGTACGGTAGGACGCCTGCTGCTGCCTGCTGGGCGCCTGCTGCCGCCTGGGGCGCGCCACCGCCTTGCTGCTGGCAGGAGCTGGCCGCCGCGCGCCTGCGCGCCGCCGCGCCGCCTAGGAGCGAGGGCGAGCCGCCGCGACACGGGGAGGGCGAGGGCGTCGGGGATCGCGACACGAGCCGCGACAGGGAGAGGGATGGGGAACTATTCGGAGATGGCCAGATGTGCTGGTGGTGGGGGGAGTTTGGGCCGTGTGGGCCTTCGGGAAGACGACGGGGGAGATGGCCAGATGGGCTTTTCGCCTTAACGGGCTATAATTGATGGAAAGAAATGCTATTTTTTGTTTTTTGTATATATATTTGGTATATACTATGTATACAATTTTTTTTGTCAAAAATAATGGGTATTCAACTGAATACCCATGAATACACGTGGGTCCGCCCCTGTTAGGACGGCTTCCCAAGACAACGGATGCGCGCGCCGGCGAGGCCGCAGGAGGATTCACTATCGGCTTTCATTTCTGCCACTCCCTGTTCGATGGCACTGGCTTCTGCACATTTATGCAAGCCGTAGGTGACCTCACTCGTGGCGAGGCCCTAGTTATTTGAACCAGACCGGTAATCAAACTGCTGGGTGCTCGGTTCAATGGTTCACTGGGTTGAGCCGTTGAACCGCCCGGTTCATAAGGGTCAAATAGGTTTAAGTTCGGTTGCCATAAACAAGTCACAACCTGATCTAGTGGTGAGTCCACTCACTGGGAAGCTACCGGACCAGGTTCGAACCCCTCACCCGGCGCTATTTTTCGTGATTTATTCCCACCGTGTGTCTGCCGCGCTAGAGTTGACTGTGTTCAATTGCATGCCGGTCTTTTAGGCGGACCGGCAGGGCTTCCGGTTCAACCGGCGCTATTTTTGGTGATTTATTCCGACCGTGTGTCTGTGCGCTGGAGTTGACTGTGTTGGCCGGTTTTCTCCGGTTTGATTGTTAAAAAATGGTCCGGTTTAGTGTAAAAATCGCCGGTCCGATCAGATATTCGCCGGTTCAATTGCATGCCAGTCTTTTAGGCGGACCGGACCGGCAGGGCCTCTGGTTTCCGGTTTTTCCGGTCCGGGCCGGTTCAACCGGCGCTAATTTTTGTGATTTATTCCGACCGTGTGTCTGTGCGCTGGAGTTGACTGTGTTGTCCGATTTTCTCCGGTTTGATTGTTAAAAAACCATCCGGTTTAGTGCAAAAACCGTCGGTCCGACCAGATATTCGCCGGTTCAATTGCATGCTGGTCTTTTAGGCGGACCGGACCGGCAGGGCCTCTGGTTTCCGGTTTTTCCGGTCGGACCGCCGGTCTGGGCCGGTTCAAATAACTAGGGGCGAGGCACAGCCGACGGTGTTCCCCGTGTGGGGCAGAGAGAAACTGACCGCGTGCCCTACCCTTCGTCACCCGTGGACATCTTGCATACGAGCCGCTAAGCGATGGCGACCTGACAATTCCACCCGGCGAAATGGTAGGCCGCTACTTCTTTTTCGAGCCGGCATAGATCTCCGCCTTGCGCAGCCGTGTCCCGTCAAGGCTCGCCCAGATCAGCACTGTAACAACCCTAAAAATTCCCTTAGAATGTGTTGAATGCAAAAATGTGAATTTAAAAAAAATTTGGTGAATTTTGTGCAAGACAACAAACATATAAGAGTGTCTTCTAATTGCCCCCTAAATTCCTAGGCAATTTAAATTCAAATTAAAAATTATTTGAAGTGCCAAGGACCAAATAGTGTGATTTGGTTTTTATTTGGCTTTATTGGATTTTGGTTGGTTTGAATTCAAATCTTATATTTGAATTCAAACACTAATTTAAACCTAACTAATTGTCAACCCTACCTAACTGCTAGTGGGCCTAAACTCCGAGCCAAAGTTCACCTAACCCCCTCGATCTTTCTTTCCCGAGTCAGCCAGCCACCCCGGCCCGTTCCCTCTTCCGGCCCGTCGCGGCCCAGTCGCCAGCCGCACCCCCCTCCCTTCCCCTTCTTTCGCTGACGCGTGGGCCTGCGCCACTGTACCCCCTTCTTCCTCCTCCCTCCTTCTCTCTCTGCCCCGACGAAAAGCAGAGAGGGGCCGCCGGCCGATCCCAGCGCCGCGTGTCCGCGAGCGCTCGAGCACCCTCATCCAGCCGTTTGAGCCCGAGGAACCCTAGCCTAGCTCCTATATAACCAACCCCCGGGGTCGTCTTCCTCCCCAAGCCTCCACCACCCCTTTGGGGTTTTCACCAGCCTGCGATCCGAGAGGGTGAGAGGAGAGGGAGCAGTCGAGGGTGTTGGGGAAGGTGGAGGAGCACCGGAGAAGAGGAAGAGGAAGCCGGAGCACCGCCCTCGTCGCCAAGCCGAAGCCGCCGTCGATGCTACCCGTGGAGCATCTTCATGGCATCAACAACCTACCCCGAGCTGCAGCGATCGACTACTTGCCCCTAGGTGAGCCACCCACGGAGACCCCCCTTCTTCCTCTCTGTTTCCGGCGGAGCGCCGCCGCGCGTGCTCGCCATGCCAAGCCAGCCCTTCTCTGTAGCTAGCCTTCGTGCTGCGTCTCATGTTTGCTGCAGGGCCCTCGTCGCCGCCGTGTAGGCTAGCTTTGCAACCCGCCATCGCCTTCCAGCAGCCGAGGCCGCCGCAGCCGAGCTCTGCTCGTCGCGCGCGCCAAGGCTGTGCCGCGGCCGTGGTGAACCCTGTGCCCGCGCACGCGCTCCTAGCCGTGTCCCAGCAGTCGCTGGTGACGATGCGCTTGCAAGCCGAGGCCTTTTCTGGCCGCGCGACCCTACCCCGTCGCGTGTCGCCACCGCTCGCCGGCCGCGCAGCCGCCTGCCTTCGTCGGGAGCTCGCACCGTGGGTCAAGCCCCACCTTTTTCTTGCCGATCGTGACCACCGCACCCTAGCTGACCTGAAGCACCCATCCTTGTGCCCAGCTGAGGCCCTGAGCCGCCTCGCCGGGTCGTCGCCGCCGAACTCCGGCCGCTTCGGCGCCGCTCGTGTGGGGAACGAGTCCGGCCTAGTCAAGGTTACCCTTTTTCCGGCTAAACCGAACCGCGAGCACCAAACCAAGCCTTAGCGCCACCTCTAGGACTTCGCCGACCCTTCTCCGGCCATCGCCGCCGGGCGCGAGCGCCGCCGGTCGCGCACCAGAGCACGCCGCGCGTCGCGCCGGCCGAGCCACACGCACGACCACACGTGCACGCCACACCTGTGGCCGCAGAAGATCCTGTGGCGGCCGCAAAGCGATCCCGTGCACCTGGTGCACCGTGGACGCGTCTCTCGGCTCACCGTGGACCGCGACCACCGAGCCGAGCCCCAGCCAACTCGCGGACGTGGGCCGCCAGCCCAGCCTTGTTGGGCCGGCCCATCTCATTCGGCCCAATTCCAGCCCAGTTACCTTTCTCTTTTTCTTTTTCTTTAACTGCGCTGACGTATGGGGCCCACATGTCATACACTGTGTGTCACTGACCGCTGGGGCCCACTGACCAGAGCCGACCGTTGACCGTTGACCCGTTGACCAGTCAACGCTGACGTCAGCAGGGCCCACTGCTGCCTAGGCGGACCCCACTGCTGACGTCAGCATGACGTCATGCTGACGTCAGCAGGCTAATTTCTGTCTGTTTTCTTTTTCGGAAATTATTTAATATTTTCAGAAAATGATTTAAACTTGTAAAATTCATAATAAATCAACCGTAGCTCAGAAAAATATGAAACCAGTTTCTATATTTTTCTAAAATCATGACCTACGTGTTAGTGTAGAGTTTGGTGTTCTTTGGGACTTCTTTCATCACTGTCTTGGTGTTTCTTGCTAGTAGTCGCGTCTTATTTTATTTTCCGCAACCCTAGGAGATCCGGAGAGCCAGGAGGTGTCTGACCACTACGACAACTGTTTTGACGAAGACGAAGACTTTTGCCCAGGTTCACGCCCGACCAATCTCTGAAATACCTATTAGACATGCCACTAGTATGCTAGCGCTTTACTTTACTCGCATGATAAACCTGCACTGCCTTTGTTAATATCCTGTTACCTTGCTACCTACTACTCACTTTATGGAATATGATATGCTATGCATGTGTTGGGTTGGTTGTGATTTGAACCTCTTGGCGTGAGTTGTGGGTGGTATGGGAGGTGTAGTGCAGCTAGGCGGTGTAAGCGAGTAATAACAACTCGATCGTTTGATCGGGGTGCTTGGGGACTGCACTCGGGCAGTCCCTACGGAGTACCTGTTGCGGGTACATGGTTCTTGGATATTGGTTACTTGAGGAGTTTGGACGGCTATACCTGTTATGGGTGTCGATTGCGGACCGTTGCGGCGGATCGCTTATGACGCTGATACTCGCTTTACCGACAATTAAGGACCGAGTCGAGTTTCGCCTTTGGACGTGGGAATACCGTGCTCACCATCTACCCAGTATGGGGAGGGTTCCAGCAAGCCTACTCTAATGCGGCGCCGAGACTGTAGGAGATTCGAGCTTGATATGTGTAAGGGGGACTCGTTGCGGCGTACTCTCCCTGATTTACCACGGCCCCCGACTGGCCCCGGTGGGAAGGTTTCACATCCCTGGGGCAGATGTTAGATCAGATGTTTCCCGAGCCCAGGGAGACAGGATTGGCGCCATTACTGTTTAGGGTCTTTGCTGTTGGCTGTGTCTCAGGTTGGTTGCGGACTAGCCTTGCAGCCCGGATGGATTCCTGGAGTGCCACCTCTGCAGAGTGTAAACTATACGTATAGCCGTGTCCACGGTTACGGACGACCCGCTTCTGATAAGTTCCGACTAGCATGGGAATCTGCTTTCTTACCTCATCCTTGATTTGGGTTATGAGAGATTGGTCCAGCGTTGCTGATGAGACAAGGTGGGGAGGGAGCTCACCGAGTCGACTAGTGAGCGAAAGGCGTTGGTGGATGATGTTTGCGGGAACCTGCTGTGGCAAGACGAGCCCGATGGGAATGTGAGGCTGATGGTTGGATTTGGGGAGGGGATGTGCTTGTGAGGAAAGGAGTTGGAGATGAGATGAATTTGGGTTATTGCTGCTGCTCGCATAGGAAAAACCCTGGCTTAAACCTTGATTATTTCTATACCTCAGAATAGGCCACTATAAAGCTTGCTTCATATTATGGTTGGTGACGTGAACCTGTCCCATTTCCTTGGGGACAGACTTTGGGTTCTCAGGTGAAGACCCCGACCACGTGTTCAACCAGGACGGGTGGTACGATTGAAGGGTGCGCGCTACGCTCAAGGATGCCTGTGGAGGAGTGGTCCCTGATGTTCTAGCTACCGCTGCGCAGCTGTTTCTTATTGTCGGTTTAGCCCAGAGGGCTTGTACCAGACGCTATGTTTTACATATATGTCATGTATTGGATCTTTTATCGTTGTATGGATGTGATATTCGACTGAGATGAGTTCTGTACGAGATAGCTGCTATTCCTGGGACTATCTCGAGGGTACAGGGAGTCGGATTCTCATCGTTGAGAATTCGGTTCGTTTCAGTTGGTATCAGAGCCATACTTGACCGTAGCGCGTAACCCTTAGATCAGAAACTTAGGACATAAGCTCTAACTGAGTCCTCTACTGTATATGAAACCCCTTGGACTATTTGAAAACTATATATAAGTACATCTCAACTATTTACAAAACTTTTACCCTTACCTTACCTTACTAACTTGCTAGCTTACTAACAACCCACTAACTGTCTGGCAGATGGAAGCAAGAGGACCAGCAGATGAACGACGGGAGATCAGGACCATAGGAGCAGACTGTGGAGGTTTGGCAGTGCTACTGAGGGAGGTGCTGCGTACAGTGGGGGTAGACGTGGACAACGTCTTCTACGAGGGCTGGACCTACGGCCCTGGCGAGGGAGTACACACCCGGTTGCAGATGGAAGTGCCCAATATCCCTGGACGGCCAAGGTCACTGATGCTACGGGCAGCAACCAGCGAGAGCACCTTCAGTCGGGCAGTGCAGACTATTGCCATGAGGATACTCCGACTTGCCACACTTGTGTACCAGAACCAGCTCAGCCACACCCGCTTCCGATACTTGCCGCGGGCTCTTGAAGATCTAGCTGACAGAGACGCAGTCAGCTTGCAGGCTCACGCAGCTGACCGAGAGCGGAACGTGACCCTGCGGACCTCAGTTCAGTGCATGATCGAGCAGGAGTACTTAAACATTGGCCTAGAAGAGAAAGTTGCCAAGCTAAGAGAGAAGGTATGGAAGCAAGACATCCAGCTGCTGGGGAAGGACAACAGGATCGCCTTACTTGAGGAGCGCCTCGAAGCTAAGGCAAGGGAAGTCAGAGCCCTGGAGTACGAAGCTTGCAACAACAGGCAGTTGGCAGGGCTAATCCGAGCAACTAACCATGCTCGAGATCTCTGTCTAGAAGATCAACTCACAGAGAAAGACAAAGCACTAGCAGCCAAGGAAGGAAGAAGAGATAGAAGGACTGAAGGAAGAAGTGTATTGGTTGGACAGTCGCAACTCAGAACTTCAAGAAGAGGTGGATAGCTACAAGGAGAAGAGTGGGCGAAACTACCAGCTGATGAAGCACTTGAGTCTTCAACAGATCATGGCAAAGGATGAAGCTCGAAGGACCCTTAGTAGTTGGGTGAGGTCAGACAGGAAGAGGGTGGCAGAGGTGATCACAGTGAATCAAGGACTTCTAGAGGAACGCAGAGTTGAACCCAGGACAGAGCACTACAGGGTCTCACCAAGCCGGGTTGAGCCGATACCACTACCTGAGGCTCGAACCCTTACCCCTGAGATGACAAGACTGAGACAAGAACTGGCACCCCTAGAGAAGCAGTTGGCAAGACCTGAGGTGGACACAGTGAGGTTGGCAGCGCGCCTCACGAACATTCTCCACGACGATAGACAGTGATCAAGCAGCAGACAGACTGAGGCTGTGAGGTTGGCAGCACGCCTCACAGGCACTTCCAGCAGCATGAGATGGATGCAGTAGGCAGTATCAGCAGATGTCAGCAGTGGTGATGAGACTTGTATCTATCTTCATGAGTAGATGTTTAGACTTGGTAGATCATGACCACCTTTTGGCTCAGGCACGATGTAGCATCCTCTTAGATGTACTGATCCTCAAGGTTCCAGGAGCTGGCCTCGTGATAGTACTCATGTCTTGGGTGTAATGCTGTTATGAATGATCGGTCTTTGTGGCTGTTCTTGCAGTTTTGTTGATGTTCATCTTGAGTGTACTCTAGTGTTGAGTCTATTTCATGTGTGCAGCTCCTACTCTAGTTTACGCTAACGTAACCATTACTGACCGCCACTATACCTGCTCTATGAAAAATACAGCAAGATGTCGATCCGAAGATCCAACCGACTGCTTGCACGTTTTGAGGAAGCTGAGCAAGAAGAGGCAACAGCGGCAGCTAGAGGCAGAGGACGTGGCAGAGGTCATGGTCGCGGAAGAGCAACAGCTACAGTTGGAGGCAGGGGCCGTGGACGCGCAGCAGGCATGCTCCAGCCCGAGGACAACGCACCAGGTAGAGGACAAGAAGTGGAGATGGAAGAGCCAGCATTGGAGCCTCAGCAGAACCAGCAGAACGACCAGCAACCACCGCCACCGCCTAACTTGGTAGAAGTAATGACTACTCAAACACAGCTGATGCAACAGATGACACAGACCAACACTCAGATGATGCAAGCTATGCAACAGATCCAGGGAAACAAGAACCAGAACCGTCAGGGACACCGTGAGGAAGACCTACAAAGGAAGATTGAAAGGTTCATCAGGCTGAAAGCACCCACCTTCGACTACTCGGACGAGCCACTCGACGCGCACGACTGGCTGCGCACCATCGAGACAAAGCTGGACCTGACAGACTACACTAAAGAGGAATGTGTGGCCCTTGCGGCGCACCAGCTTGAAGGCGCAGCGAAGGCGTGGTGGGAGAGCTACTGTGACTCTCACGCGAACCCTGCTCAGATCACCTGGCTAGAGTTTTGTGAAGCTTTCAAAGAGTACCACATCCCAGAACAAGTCATGGTGCACAAGGCAATGGAGTTCAGGACAATGACCGAAGGTGGTTTGTCTGTAGCTGAGTACGCTCGACACTTTGCTAAGATGTCGAGGTACGCTCCTGAAGACGTTAACACTGAAAAGAAGAAGCAGTTTTGGTTCCAGCGTGGCTTGCACAGAGGTCTGAGGACAGCACTCGCAGCGAGTTCACACAGGTCACTCAGAGAGCTGATCGACAGGGCTATCGCAGTTGAGAAGGAAAGAGTGGGTCTTGAAGATACTTGGCGAGAGAAGAAAAGAAAGGCTGAACAGATGCACAACCACAGACTGAGTCAGAGGCCGAGGAGTGGCCAGAGCAACATGCTCAGGAGAGGCTTTCAGCAGAGCAACAGCCAAGGAAGCTCAGGGTTCAACAGAAACAGCTACCAGGATAACCGAGGCAGTTACAGCAACAGCTTTGGCAGCAGAGGCAACAACTACAGCAGTTTTGGCAACAGAAACAACAGCTACTCCGGTCAGGGAAACCCCAACTGGAAGCCAAACAACACACCCAGAGTTGGCGGAGGGACCTCAGTAGTCTGCTTTGCTTGTGGGAAGCCCGGTCACAAGTCCTTTGACTGTCCGGAGAAGAAGAACAAACAAACCCCAGCCAAGGCACCGGCACCTGGAGGACAGGACAGGCAGCCAGCTACAGCGCAGAGGGGACGCCTCAACCACCTGACAGAGGAAGAGGCCGAGGACGCTCCCGACGTTGTGCTCGGTGAGTTTTTAGTAAATGGCATTCCAGCTTTGATACTGTTCGACTCTGGTGCAACTGGATCTTATATCTCGACAAAGTTTGTGAAAGAGCAGTCACCCCCAACAATACCTAAGGCTAGACCTATAGTCACTACTTCTCCCCTAGGAGAGCTTAGGTGCACCTTAGAGTGCCCAACAGTTAGTCTGATGGTAGGTGGGCAGGAGTTCGCAGGAGACCTGACAGTCCTGAAGTCAGACGGAATTGACGTGATACTGGGAATGGATTGGCTTACAGAGCACAAAGGGGTAATCAGTTGCTCGCCCAGAACAGTTGAGTTGACACACCCTAGCGGAGTCAAGGTAACAGTAGAGCCACAAAGAAGAAGAACAGGGAAGGGATCCAAAACATGTATTTTGAGACAGTTGGTATACTCTATCAAGAAAAAGACGATCGAAGAAGTGCCTGTAGTATGTGAGTACCCTGACGTGTTTCCCGAAGAGCTACCAGGACTACCACCTGACCGAGACGTAGAGTTCATAATCGAGCTGCAACCAGGCACAGGGCCCATTTCCAAGAGACCGTACATAATGTCAGTGGAAGAGCTGGAGGAACTCAAGAAGCAGCTGAAAGAGATGCTTGAAAGCGGGGTGATTCGACCAAGTGCATCCCCATGGGGATCGCCAGTGTTGTTTGTGAAGAAGAAAGATGGGTCAATGCACATGTGCGTAGACTATCGATCCCTGAACGCAGTGACGATCAAGAACAAGTACCCATTACCGCGGATTGATGACTTGCTAGATCAGTTGAAGAAAGCCAGGTACTTCAGTAAGATTGATCTGAGATCGGGATACCACCAGATGAAGATTAGAGAAGGTGACATTCCCAAGACAACCTTTGTGACTCGGTACGGGCAGTACGAGTTCACCATTGTGTCCTTCGGTTTGACCAATGCACCCGCATACTTCATGAACATGATGAACAAGGTATTCATGGAGGAACTAGACAAGTTCGTGGTGGTGTTCATCGACGACATACTGATCTACTCAGAAACAGCCGAAGAACATGAGGAGCACTTAAGGGTTGTACTAGAGAAGCTGAGGCAGCACCAACTCTACGGGAAGTTCAGCAAGTGTGAATTTTGGCTAGAGAAAGTAGCCTTTTTGGGTCACGTGCTGACAGCTGAGGGCGTAGCAGTAGACCCAGAAAAGATTGAGGCAGTAGCAGAATGGAAGCAGCCGAAGAGTGTCACGGAAATCCGAAGTTTTCTGGGTTTGGCAGGTTACTACAGAAGGTTCATTGAGAACTTCTCCAAGATTGCCAAGCCAATGACCGAACTACTCAAGAACAATGTACCGTTCGAGTGGACAGACAAGTGTGAAAGAAGTTTCCAAGAGCTCAAGCACAAACTCACTACAACGCCAGTATTGACCCTGCCAGATATTCGCAAGGATTTCGTAGTCTATTGCGATGCTTCGAGACAAGGTTTGGGATGTGTTGTAATGCAAGAGGGCAAGGTTGTTGCTTATGCATCAAGGCAGCTGAGGAAACATGAGGAAAACTACTCCACACATGATTTAGAACTGGCAGCAGTGGTACATGCATTGAAGATCTGGATGCACTACCTGATTGGCAACAAGTGTGATATCTACATGGATCACGAAAGCTTGAAGTATTTCTTCACCCAATCCGAACTGAACATGAGGCAGAGAAGGTGGTTAGAACTGATCAAAGATTACGACTTGGAGATACACTACCATCCTGGCAAAGCCAACGTAGTGGCAGATGCCTTGAGCCGAAAGAGTTATTGCAACAACTTGATGATAGAAGAAAGTCAGCCAGAACTAGCAAGGGAATTGTACATGCTGAAACTCGAGCTAGTAGAAGAAGGAAAACCCCAGGAAATGAGGGTGAAGTACAACCTAGAAGACCGAATCAAAGAAGCTCAAGGAAAGTGTCCAGAAATCCAAGAAGTAAAAGAGGATATCCAGCGAGGAGTGACACCTGACTTCCGAGTAGATGAAGCAGGGACAGTATGGCTGAAAGACCGTATTTGTGTACCGCAGGATAAGGAAATCAGGAGAACAATTCTCTCAGAGGCTCACGAGTCCAAGTACTCGATACACCCAGGATGCACCAAGATGTATCAAGACCTGAAGGATAAGTTCTGGTGGAAGAAAATGAGAGAGGACATAGCAGAGTATGCAGCCAAGTGCGACTCTTGTCGAAGAATCAAGGCAGAACATCAAAGGCCAGCAGGACTGCTGAAACCACTGGAAATTCCAATGTGGAAGTGGGAAGATATCAGCATGGACTTCGTGGTTGCCTACCTCGCACTCAAAAAGGGAATGATGCCGTTTGGGTTATAGTTGATCGGCTGACAAAGGTAGCCCACTTCATACTAGTCAAAGGCACATACCCAGTGAGCAAACTAGCAGAGCTATATATAGACAACATTCTCAAGCTGCATGAGACACCAAAAAGTATTGTGTCAGACATAGGACCACAATTCACAGCTCAGTTCTGGAAAAGCCTACATCAAGCCATCGGGACAACCTTGGAGTATAGCACAGCTTACCACCCTCAGACAGATGGGCAGACCGAAAGAGTGAACCAGATTCTTGAAGACTTGTTGAGGGCATGTGTTCTAGCTTACAGCACAGACTGGGAGAAGAGTCTATCTTATGCAGAATTTTCCTACAACAACAGCTACCAGGCCAGCCTGCAGATGTCCCCCTTTGAGGCACTATACGACAGAAAATGCAGAATGCCTCTAATGTGGTCAGAGGTGGGAGAAGAAACATTCTTTGGACCTGACATGATTGTAGAGGCAGAAGAAAATGTAGCCAAGATCCGAGAGCACCTGAAGGTAGCTCAGAGCCAACAAAATAGCTATGCGGATAAAAGGAGACGATATCTAGAGTTCGAAGTAGGGGACTTCGTTTACCTAAATATGTCGCCCCTCAGAGGGCATAAGAGATTCCAAGTGAAAGGGAAGCTAGCACCCCGTTTTGTGGGACCATATCAGATACTGGAGAGAATAGGAAAGCTAGCCTACAGGCTAGACCTACCAGAGAACCTAGCTGTAGTACACCCAGTGTTCTATCTATACCAGCTGAGGAAGTGTCTACGAGTACCAGAACATGAGGTCAAGACAAAGACATTAGACCTACAAGACACCTTGGAGTACCTCGAGTACCCAGAGAGGATACTAGACAGAGCAGTCAAAGAGACTCGAAACACAGCTATTCCGTTTTGCAAGGTGGAGTGGAGCAATCATTCCGAAAGGGAGGCTACATGAGAGAAGGAGTCAGTACTAAAAGAGAGATACCCCCACTTGTTTAAACCATAGGTACCCACAAATCTCGAGGACGAGATTCTTGTGAGGGGGGGGGAGACTATAACAACCCTAAAAATTCCCTTAGAATGTGTTGAATGAAAAAATGTGAATTTAAAAAAAATTTGGTGAATTTTGTGCAAGAAAACAAACATATAAGAGTGTCTTCTAATTGCTCCCTAAATTCCTAGGCAATTTAAATTCAAATTAAAAATTATTTGAAGTGCCAAGGACCAAATAGCGCGATTTGGTTTTTATTTGGCTTTATTGGATTTTGGTTGGTTTGAATTCAAATCTTATATTTGAATTCAACCACTAATTTAAACCTAACTAATTGTCAACCCTACCTAACTGCTAGTGGGCCTAATCTCCGAGCCAAAGTCCACCTAACCCCCTCGATCTTTCTTTCCCGAGTTAGCCAGCCACCCCAGCCCGTTCCCTCTTCCGGCACGTCGCGGCCCAGTCGCCAGCCGCACCCCCCTCCCTTCCCCTTCTTTCGCTGACGCGTGGGCCTGCGCCACTGTACCCCCTTGTTCCTCCTTCTCTCTCTGCCCCGACGAAAAGCAGAGAGGGGCCGTCGGCCAATCCCAGCGCCGAGCCAGCGGCCCGTCTCGATTGCGCCGCGTGTCCGCGGGCACTCGAGCACCCCCATCCAGCCGTTTGAGCCCCAGGAACCCTAGCCTAGCTCCTATATAACCGACCCCCGGGGTTGTCTTCCTCCCCAAGCTGCCGTCGCCCCTTTGGGGTTTTCACCAGCCTGCGATCCGAGAGGGTGAGAGGAGAGGGAGCAGTCGAGGGTGTTGGGGAAGGTGGAGGAGCACCGGAGAAGAGGAAGAGGAAGCCGGAGCACCGCCCTCGTCGCCAAGCCGAAGCCGCCGTCGACGCCGCCCGTGGAGGATCGCCAGGGAAGGTCGAGCCGGAGCTGATCGAGGGCGCGGGAGCGTCTTCACGGCATCAACAACCTACCCTGAGCTGCAGCGATCGACTACTTGCCCCTAGGTGAGCCACCCACGGAGACCCCCCCTTCTTCCTCTCTGTTTCCGGCGGAGCGCCGCCGCGCGTGCTCGCCATGCCAAGCCAGCCCTTCTCTGGAGCCAGCCTTCGTGCTGCATCTCATGTTTGCTGCAGGGCCCTCGTCGCCACCGCATAGGCTAGCTTTGCAACCCGCCGTCGCCTTCCAGCAGCCGAGGCTGCCGCGGCCGAGCTCTGCTCATCGCGCGCGCGCCAAGGCTATGCCGCGGCCGTGGTGAACCCCGTGCCCGCGCACGCGCTCCTAGCCGTGTCCCAGCAGTCGCTGGTGACGACGCGCTCACAAGCCGAGGCCTTTTCTGGCCGCGCGACCCTACCCCGTCGCGTGCCGCCGCCGCTCGCCGGCCGCGCAGCCGCCTGCCTTCGTCGGGAGCTCGCACCGTGGGTCAAGCCCCACCTTTTTCTTGCCGATCGTGACCACCGCACCCTAGCTGACCTGAAGCACCCTTCCTTGTGCCCAGCTGAGGCCCTGAGCCGCCTCGCCGGGTCGTCGCCGCCGAACTCCGGCCGCGCCGGCGCCGCTCGTGTGGGGAACGAGTCCGGCCTAGTCAAGGTTACCCTTTTTCCGGCCAAACCGAACCGCGAGCACCAAACCAAGCCTTAGCGCCACCTCTAGGACTTCGCCGACCCTTCTCTGGCCATCGCCGCCGGGCGCGAGCGCCGCCGTTCGCGCACCAGAGCGCGCCGCGCGTCGCGCCGGCCGAGCCACACGCACGACCACACGTGCACGCCACACCTGTGGCCGCAGAAGATCCCGTGGCGGCCGCAAACCGATCCCGTGCACCCGGTGCACCGTGGACCGCGACCCCCGAGCCGAGCCCCAGCCAACTCGCGAACGTGGGCCGCCAGCCCAGCCTTGTTGGGCCGGCCCATCTCATTCGGCCCAATTCCAGCCCAGCTACCTTTCTCTTTTTCTTTAACTGCGCTGACGTATGGGGCCCACATGTCATACACTGTGTGTCACTGACCGCTGGGGCCCACTGACCAGAGCCGACCGTTGACCCGTTGACCGTTGACCAGTCAACGTTGACGTCAGCAGGGCCCACTGCTGACGTCATCCTAGGCGGACCACACTGCTGACATCAGCAGGCTAATTTCTGTCTATTTTCTTTTTCGGAAATTATTTAATATTTTCAGAAAATGATGTAAACTTGTAAAATTCATAATAAATCAACCGTAGCTCAGAAAAATATGAAACAAGTTTCTATATTTTTCTAAAATCATGACCTACGCATTAGAGTTTGGTGTTCTTTGGGACTTCTTTCATTGCTGTCTTGGTGTTTCTTGCTAGTAGTCGCGTCTTATTTTATTTTCCGCGACCCTAGGAGATCCGGAGAGCCAGGAGGTGCCAGACCACTACGACAACTGCTTTGACGAAGACGAAGACTTTTGCCCAGGGCCACTATAAAGCTTGCTTCATATTACCCATCGTGAGAATGTGAGGCTGATGGTTGGATTTGGGGAGGGGATCTGCTTGTGAGAAAAGGAGTTGGAGATGAGATAAATTTGGGTTATTGCTGCTGCTCGCATAGGAAAAACCCTGGCTTAAACCTTGATTATTTCTGTTGACGTAAAATCCGCACCTCACGCCAAGCACACAGCAAGCCGAATTAGCTGGCTTCTGGCGTGGCCTGGGCTTTTGAATCCGGAAGCGTGCCAGTCAATTTTCCTGAAACTGACAAAGGGAGAAAAAGATATTTAGATGACACCTGGAACGTACCGGGTGATACCGGTCAGTTCCATATTTGCGGCTACGGAGCCAGCTTCGAACGACATATAGCTACAGAGAAGCTATCTGTCGACAATTAATGCATCATTCGGCAATCGGCAAGGCACGCGGGAAGCGCACTGCCGAATACGTGACGTAAGCATGACGAAAGATCGGCAGTCGATTGAATAAACATTACAACGCATATTCATAGCCGATTAACGAGGAGCAGAGCATGATAGATAAATAAAAGGGCGAAAAAACATGACCATAATTTCATAATAAACAAGAATGCATAGATCAAAAGCACTAGTCTACCGCATGTCTAGGTACTTTTCAACCCGTCGAGCATGAAACAAGCAAGTTAATCCACCGCATGATACGACTTGCTTAGAATCCCACCACCAACCAAGAATAGAGCAATCCACCGCATGATACACTCTAAACGTGGAAGGCTAAAAGCATCCTTTATTTAAAACAAAACCGTGAGCACGTTTCGCTCGTGGCGACGCTGCCGAATGCAGCTATATAGCCGAATCGGGTTCCATGAAGAAGGAACATGCTTCGCTGATGATGATAGATCTATCAGATCGAATCGAATTCTAATCCACCGGATGACTAGCTCTAAGACGACCCAAAAACCTGCATCCACCGCATGATACCCGGTTCTGTCAAGATCCACACAAGACCAACGAGCTTGAACCCGCAACACGTGGCAATCTAGATTGACTTCGAATTCGGCTATGGAAACGCAGTGCATTGTGAGCTAGAACCGAATCTAATCAATCTAGACTGGGCAAAAGAGTGTTGTAATGAATTAAACATAAAGGTAAAATCCAGAGCAACACATGGTAACTTAATGAATCTATCAGATCTTGCCAAAATCCAATAGAGCCGATAACTTGTTCCACGCTAAAACTTAGCCCACCGCATGGCTCATGCTCTAACAATAGAACCTTCCTGAACCAAAGCCTAAATCCACCGCATGATACTAGGCATGGTGCAGGGTTGCCGGTACTTACGGAGGTCGACGGATCGATGATTCCTCTCGAAGAACTCGACGACTCGACTAAGGGACTCGAAGTTGGCACGGGGCCGGTTTGTTGTATGATTGATTGATTGTTCTTTACAATTACCATGGGTCTATATTTATACCCAGATTTCGACACGACTCCTAATCGATTACGATTACATTTATTTATTTCCTAAAAAGATAATCGTCGGGGCACCGTATCCGTCTTGCATTCCAAGTTAAACCAGCCTTTTCCTTATGCTTGATCCACGTCATCACGCACTTCCCGAATGCCTTCCGCGGAACAGCTCTCTTGCCGAATGACGATGCGTTCCCGACCGCGGAACGTCTTTACCGAATGCTCTGGGGAAAAACTCCTTTGCCGAAAGATACCTTTTCAACGAATCCGGTCCACATGTCAGCCTCTTCCTGGCGCCAATTTTTGGTGTCAACACATGCCCCTTCAATTTCGGGATAAGAGGTAATTTTATCTCGGAATTGACCAGAAGCACTCAACATTCCCAAGTTAGTTCTGCTCGGCACCCGCTTCTCCTTTTGAAACTTCAGAGCTCTCATCCGGATCCGAACCCTAGGTCATCGACTTCCAAGATCCAATCTTCAAATGGCGGACCAAGATCTTACTCTCCAGGTAAACTTCAATCCCCTCAAGCACATTCGGTATTCTTCTTTCGATTTGCATCTTTAAATCTCTTCTCACCCCCTTCCATTCTTGATAGGCCCTAGCTGCCGAAATCCTCATTCCCGTTGAGGAAAAAGCTCCATCCTACTTCCTCGGCCCTGTAGGGGATTCAGATCCTTCCGAAATCATCGCGGCCGAATCTCAGAGGGTCCCTTTCAAGATTTCACTGACAAAACCTCATGAGTGGCAAGACGCCTTCAAGAACTGGCCTTTGCCCCCAATTGCCGGCTGGAGAAATTGGTACAAGAGGGTATCTGATGACAAAAGCCCCCAAACACAGAACTGGGATCATCTGCGTATCTCTCATTGCCTGGAGCTGTCATTAGCCGAAACACCAAAGAACGAGAACCTTCTGATTGCAGCTTGCCATTTTTGGTCCAATGGTGCAAATGCTTTTCTCTTCGGTCATGGCCCAATGTCTCCCACTTTGGCCGATGTCTACATGATGACCGGCCTGAACGTCACAGGAACCATACATCCATATGTCCACAAAGGTTCCTCCAAGCAGACAGGAGTAAAAACAGGGGTCGGATACAAGAGATACATCCAGAACTATATGTCTGATGGCCCTCTGACCGATGTTGAATACAGAGCCTTCCTGAACATGTGGCTATGCAGATCAGTCTTCTGTGGTAAAGCCAATGAGCCAACTCTGAATCATATCGTGATGGCTGAAGAGCTGGCTGCCGGAAAACTCATCCCACTCGGGAAATACCTCCTGGGGAGTGTCTACCATATGCTCAACCAAACCACCCAGCTGATGCATACCAGCAAGAAAATCCCATGTGTCAATGGTCCTTGGTGGTTTGTCCAAATGTGGCTGCAGTTGTACATGCACCAAATCGTCGCTATTGATCTCAACAGCCGAGACTTTCCTTCAATTAATTACAAAGAAGGAGAAACTCGGAGAACCAAAGGTTGTCAAACCTATGGAGAAGCTGCTTCCACTGTATCTATCAACAAGAACATCGGTGAACTGTTTGAGCTCTTCTTCAGAGGTTTTGCTCACCCTCTTTGGTTCCCATATTTGGACAACGACAACCTCACTCTCCCCTGCGAATTCAGCTTTGAGACTGGATGCACTGATGTACAATCTATAGCAATCTTCAATGCCTTCATCCAGCCCTGCATCTTGCCAGCCGAATTCTGTGGAGGAAGGCTGGTTCAAAGCACTTATGAATACTATCAGCCCAACATGATGGCTAGACAGTTGGGATGTGGCCAAGTGCCCCCTAGGCTATTTCTTCACGAATTTCTCAAGCCCAGGGAGATTGTCAAGGATTCCATAGAGACAAGAAGGATTTTCACTTACAAATGCTGTGGAACTATCTATGCACCTGAGCCTTTTGTGCCAATAATATCTGCCCATCCTTCTTTCACCCTTTGGTGGCAAGAACTTCATGAGCATATCTTCAACATGCCAATTCATCCCTTCTGTCTCGAGTTAATGTCTGATTATCAGCCAACTTCAGAGGTAATATGCTCATCCCTCATTTGTCTCAATAATATTAACCCCAATTGATTCTGATTCTGTCATCTTGCAGGATATAACACCTGCCCCTCTTGCCAGGGTGATCTCATACAAAGCTGCAGGCCCAATATCTGCTCTGGGGCACCAATCTCCTACCTTGGCTCAACTGATGGCTAGACAGGCTTCTCTAGATCCAACACTTACCAGACCATCAGTTGTCAAAAGAAAAACCCTCCTTTTAGCTGCTCCCTCAGTTGTAAAGAAGAAAAGAACAAGTAGCAAAATCAAGGTCAGAGCCTTCTTTCTTTAACTATAATGCTTTTGGTATTTTGCTCAGCTTTATCTCTTCTTGATTTCAGGCCAGAGAACAGCAGCTAGCAATCAGTACAGATCTTGCCGATACTTCATTGACTGGTAAAATTCCACCACTTCATCCTCTTAACTTCTTTTTCATCGGCATTCATTCTTTGTTAACTGCAGAACAATCCTCAATGGATCCAATCTTAGAGAGCTCTTCTTCTCATCACGATCCATCTTCAGCTTTGCAACTTCTTCCTCAATCAGAAGCATTATCTCCACCAAGGAATCTTCCAGCTTCTCCTCAGCAAGATACACAGATTCTTCCCATTGAGCCTGAGAGGCTTCCTTTCCCCACTCAGGAAGTCAGGGACGAGGTAAACATAATCATTCACGTTTTCTACTCTTTTATTTAGCAGATTATCACTAATTCGGCAAGACCTTCTTTCAGGAGAAACCCATTTCATCATCCAGCTATTCTTTCGCTGTGGATGACTTGGTTGCCGAACAAGGGGAAGAGACATCTTCTGGCCAAACTTTGTCAGAAGAAAATCAATCAAAGCTGAGAGATATCCTTGCTTTGCTGCACAAGAGCATCCAAGATCAAGTTAAAGATGCTGATCTCCTAAGGGATGTACTGGAATCCATTGACCAAGAGCTTCCTGATGATATCAAAATCTCTTTGGAACCAGTTTCTCATTTGATTCAACAATACGCTGCAGTAAAGCAGGCTCTGAAAAACCAATCTTCTCAACCAGCTCTGGAACAGAGGAGATCCATAGCCAAACAATCCGTGAAAGACCTGCATACTCAAGCTCAGAACAGCAAAGAATTACTGACCAAACTGGAATCTGAACTTGAAAATAAGAAGGTCAGGAAAGCTGCACTTGAAGCCGAATTGAGAGATCTATCGGCCGAAATCGAAGCTGATGAGAAGAAAATGGCTGAGCTTCCCAATTTGACAGAGAAGATACGAAAGGAAGCTTCAGCAGCTCTGACTGAAGAAAAACAACTCAAGGCAAAGCTTGCTGCTCTGGCTAGAACCCAAGAAGCTGACAAAAACTTATTAGAGAACATTAGCAATATGATATCGGATGCTAAAAATGTAATCTCAAAGCACTTGGGTTTGTAATTGTAACAAACAGTCGATAGCCGAATGCTTTATCAATCTTGCAATCTTGTCATTCCTTAACTCTGCTTTTCTCCATTGTGGATAACTCATTCGGCAAAGCTGGCTATAACAGTGTCAGACCCGAAAACGCTTCAAACACGACATAGCCGAATTTCACTCAGTCAAAACCGAACACGACTCAGCAAGAATCCCAAACGACATGGAAACCGATCGGTTGGAAAATCCTTTCCACCTTCCGAACTCCTTGGAATATGCACCACAATCTTCGGCCACGATCTCTTCGTTAGTTCCATAAATAAGAACCTTGAGCACTCCTAATCTTCCACCAAATCTTTCAACCCCAGCTCTCTGCTAGCCTGAGTCTCTTCCTCTTCCAGCACAGTAACCTCCAAGAAACCCTGATGTCTAACAACAGAAGACGTCCGGCTGTAGACGAAGCCGAAGGGAGTCACGCCGGCGCTCGTCGGAGGTGATGACCGTCTGCCTCTCCTTATCCTTTCCTCTAGATTTTGCCTTATTCTCAACTTCCTTTGTATTTTCAGGCCCATCCAATGGAACCCCGCCACTGCCTTGACTGCGGCTCCGGCTGCAGCGGGTGACTCTTCAGAGTCATCTAGCTGATCCCCAAGGCCTAACTGGGATCTGCCCTATTCGGATAGCGACACTCGCCGATTCAAGCAGGAACGTGACGACACTCGGCGTGAGCTGGAGGTCATCTCCAAACAAGCCGGGATCGCAGATCTGGAGTGGCAACACCAGCGCAAGCAGCTGCTCGAGACCATCGATGGTAATTCCTGCGGTTTGCTTTAATTTCAATCTGATTTTGGACTAAACCGCCATTGCTTCGTAATTCTACAGCTCGCGATGCCGAACTCGATCAGCTGAAGACATTAGTCGAGTCTCTGGCAAACAAGGTGAATGCTCCTGGGAACACGCCAGAAGCTCGCCTCGGTGCAGTGGCAAGCCGCATCGATGAGGTGGCCTCACATGGCATCCGTTTGGGCACTGCCGCAGGCCTAGTCGCCATGTCGACGCGCACCGGCGCTGACTACTCCAGGCTACCGCCCGGCTTCGCCAACGGCAATCCGGAGGAGATCGATGACATTGAGGCCTCCATAGATCGCCTTGATGCTCATGGCGCCGCCATTGCCGATTCCATTCATCCCCAGTCTGTTCTGAACAGGTTGTTTCATTAGTTTGTACTAGGGATTATGGAATTTCGGCAATAAAACTTATCTTTTGCAGTCTTTATGTGATGACTCTGCCAAATTCATTTTTTGTAATATATTTACACTAAGGGCAATACGCTCTGGCATTGGCCATTTCTTCTTCTGTCAATTTTTTGTTCTGAAGACGGCTCCTTCCCGAATACCGGCTGTTTCAGTCGTTCTGACATTAAATATTTCAATCAGCGATCAATCTCAATACTAGGATAATATTTCTTCAAGTATCTCCCATTGATAGCAGCAGCAAACTCCTCTCCTAGTAAAGTTTTCAGGATATATGCATTTCCAGGCACGCATCTGACCACTCTGAAAGGACCTTCCCAATTTGGAGACCACTTACCGAATGCACTGTATTTAGTTCCAATCGGCAATATTGCTTTCCAAACCAAATCTCCTTCTGCAAATTGCTTGACTTTCACCTTCTTGTTGTAATATTTAGCAACTCGCATTTTATTTTTCTCAATATTTTCCAAGGCCCTGAGACGAATCATATGCAAATCTTCTAATTCGTCCATCATTAAATCATTATAATCTTTTTTACTTAAATCTTTTTGCAACTTAATTCTCCTCGAGTCTGACTGCATTTCCCATGGCAAGATAGCATGATGTCCATATACCAATTCATAAGGAGACGTCTGTGTAGCTCCATGTGGAGCCATTCGGTAAGCCCATAAAGCCTCATTGAGTACCGAATGCCACTTTTTCGGCTTCTGATCAATCTTCTTCTGTATAATTTTAATCATAATCTTGTTAGAAGCCTCTGCCTGACCATTAGCTTGGGCATAATAAGGAGAAGAATTCAACAATTTGATGCCCATACTTTCAGCAAAATTTCTGAACTCTGAAGATGTAAACTGAGTTCCCTGATCTGTGGTGATCGTTTGAGGAATTCCAAATCTGTAAATGATATGTTCTTTAACAAATTCGACCATATTCTCTGATGTCACCTTCTTTAACGGAATCGCCTCAACCCACTTAGTAAAATAATCGGTTGCTAACAGCACAAACTTATGCCCCTTGCTAGATGGAGGATTTATTTGGCCAATCAAATCTATTCCCCATCCTCTGAATGGCCATGGCTTGATAATAGGATTCAGGACCGATGCTGGAACTCTTTGAATGTTTCCAAATCTCTGGCAATCTTGGCATCCTTTGTAATATTCAAAGCAGTCTTCTAGCATTGTGGGCCAATAGTACCCAGTCCTCCTAATAACCCATTTCATTCGGTAAGCCGATTGATGTGCTCCACACAGCCCATCATGCACTTCACTTATCAGCCTTTTTGCTTCTTCTTGATTTAAGCAATGTAACAGCACTCCATCCAAGGATTTATAATATAAATTATCATCAAGAAGAACAAACTTTAAAGCTTTATACCTGAGCTTTCTAGAAACTTTTCGGGATGGATTCTCCAGATAATCAACAATTTCTTTTCTCCAATCATCTTCTGCTAGATTACTCCCGAAAACATATACATCATTAGCAAAAACTTCTTGAAGCTCTCTATAACCCGAAGCACTTTGAGCTAATCTGTTCGCCTCTTCATTGTCTTTCCTAGGAATATGCCGTACAATTACTGACTGAAACTCCTTTAAGATTTGCTTGCATTCTTCATAGTAATTCCTTAAGACATCGTTTCTGCACTCATATTCGCCATTCAGTTGCCTTATGACTAGTTCCGAATCTCCAAAGATTTCAACCGCAATGGCCTTCGCTCCTCTCAAGTATTGAAGTCCTCTGAGCAACGCTTCATACTCGGCTTGATTACTCGGCTTGATTATTAGTGACAGTAGGTTGAATAGGAATAGCAAATTCAAATACCTCTCCTTTTGGCGAAATTAACAAAATACCTACTCCACCACCCTTGTCACATGAAGATCCATCGAAGAATAATACCCAAGGAGTAATTTCAAGCAGATTAGTCGATGAATCGCGATGCTCAGTAATGAAGTCAGCAATAACCTGTCCTTTAACAGCTTTTGCCGATTCAAACTTTAATTCAAACTCAGACAAGGCTAAAATCCATTTGCCAATCCTTCCGTTCAAAATTGGCATAGACAACATGTGCTTTATCACATCAAATTTTGAATACACAATGCATTCGGCATGTAGCAAGTAGTGCCGAAATTTTGTACAGGAGTAGTAAACACATAAACAAAGTTTCTCGGTAGCCGAATACCTTGTTTCGGGATCAAGCAATTTCCGGCTAAGGTATGCAACTACCCTCTCCTTTCCCTCAAATTCTTGTATGAGGGCCGATCCAATAGTTTGGGTATCGGCCGCCACGTACAACTTAAAAGGCTTGTTTAGCTGTGGAGGTACCAATATTTGTGGTTCTTTCATGTATTCCTTGATCTCATCAAAAGCCTTTTGTTGTTCGTCACCCCATACAAATTTCTGATCCTTCTTGACTTTTAGCAGTGAAGAGAAAGGTAACACCTTTTGCGATAAATTTGATATGAATCTTCTCACGAAATTAATCTTACCAAGCAATGACTGTAATTCCTTAAGATTAGTTGGAGGAGCAACTTCATCAATGGTTTTCATACTTTTCTTGCCAACTCCTATTCCTCCTTCATGCACCAAAAATCCCAGAAATTCTCCTGCCGAAACTCCAAAAGCACATTTATTTGGGTTCATCTTGAGCCCATGTTTCCTAGTGCACTCTAGAGTTTTCCTTATGTCGGCCAAATGTGCTTCATGATCCAATGACTTAATCACAACATCATCAATATATATTTCCACAATCTTGCCGATCAACTCATGAAAAATATAATTCATGGCTCTCTGATAAGTTGCACCAGCATTCTTTAAACCAAAAGTCATGACAACTCATTCAAACAACCCTATATGTCCTGGACATCTGAAAGCTGTTTTCGCTATATCTTCCAATGCCATAAAAATTTGATTGTACCCTGCATTACCATCCATGAAACTAATCACTTTATATCCAGCAGCAGCATCAACCAACGAGTCAGCAATAGGCATTGGATATCCATCCATGGGTGTAGCTCTGTTCAGATCTCTAAAGTCTATGCAAACTCTCATCTTCCCATTTTTCTTGTACACAGGAACAATATTAGAGATCCATTCTGCATATCTGCATGGCCGAATAAAATTTGCTGCTATTAATCTTTCCACTGATTCACCATGACTGGTTCTTTGCCCCACACTATCTCTGCTGCAGCTATCTCCTCACTATCTTCATACTCATCCCCTTGATCTGCTCTTTCAAGGAATTGGTTATATATGTCAGCTACATCATTATTTTTAGTAAATCTGGCATCTTTCTTGAAACCATATGCCTGGTTACTCATTAAGGCCAATCTGTGTGACAACTGGCCCAGATCATCAAACTCCATCCCGAATAGCTTTTCCCGAATGGCAGGCAGCATGCCAGCTATAGCCATACCAGCTAGCTGGTCACCAGGTATGTTTAGAGAAAAGCACATGCTCTTTGTTTCCCTAAATCTTCTGAGGAACTCCGTAGGTGTCTCATTATTCCTCTGCCTTAAGCTGGTCAAATCAACCAACTTTTTCTCGGTACTGCCGATGTAGTAATGAGCATGGAATTTCTGCTCCAGGTCTTTCCAAGTACAAATTGACTGAGCGGGCAAAGAAGCAAACCATGTAAAAGCTGGACCTGTCAGTGACAAAGGAAAGTATCTGATTCTAAAAGCCTCGTCCGCTGAAGCTTCTCCAAGCTGCATCAGATATCGAGCTATATGTTCCACAGTGCTAGTATCATCTTGTCCTGAGAACTTAGTAAACTCTGTAGGCACCTTGACTCTATTCGGCAATGATACCCTCTGGTACCATTCTGGGAAAGGAGACGAGTACATGTACCCCTGATTTTTAGGCTTCAGACCGAATTGATTTTGTAATACATCGGTCATCTTTTGCACCATGAGGTCAATATTGGTATCTTGATTCCCTGGTCTTCCAGCAGGCATTCCTGCAGTACCAACATACCCGGGATTCGGGAGAGCGTCGATAGCATTGTAATCCATGAACTCTGAATATCCGTTTCCATACACATCTCTTTGCAGCCTGTTGCTCAGAGGGGATATCTTATAGGCAGAAGCAGGTGGATTTCCCGTGGTGCCGAATGCCATATCACCATATGTACGAGGTTTCGGCAATGCATGCTGAAGCTCTTGCTGAATCGGCTGTCCATTCGTGTCTTTGGTTCCAGAAACTTCAGTTTCTTCAATACCTTTACCATGACGTTTTGGGACCGATGCTTGAATATTGAAATATGTTGGTCCACCAAGTTGTCCATGCACTTGCTCAAAAGGTTTATCCACGTGCTGACCAAAGATGTTGACCAATATGAGCCGAAAACTGTTCAGGAATGCGGCATTATGATTAGTCATTGTTTCTCCTAAAGCCTTGTACAACAAGCTAGAGAACTTCTCCCTTTCTTCCTCTTTAGTAAGATCAGATTGTCCCGGCAGAAGAACTCTTGGCAGATCTGACTTGAGAAACGGTGCACCACTCCTGTTTTTAGCAAAAGACAGCAAGCATTTCTTGATGAACTGATCTGCAGCAATCTTCACCATTTGTTGATGTTCATCAGACAATTCTTCAAAAGTGACATCCAGAATGTCTTTCAATTCAGGCATCTTCGAAGCTTGTGTCCCACCGGGCGTGCCAAAAAGTGTGTTGACGTAAAATCCGCACCTCACGCCAAGCACACAGCAAGCCGAATTAGCTGGCTTCTGGCGTGGCCCGGGCTTTTGAATCCGGAAGCGTGCCAGTCAATTTTCCTGAAACTGACAAAGGGAGAAAAAGATATTTAGATGACACCTGGAACGTACCGGGTGATACCGGTCAGTTCCATATTTGCGGCTACGGAGCCAGCTTCGAACGACATATAGCTACAGAGAAGCTATCTGTCGGCAATTAATGCATCATTCGGCAATCGGCAAGGCACGCGGGAAGCGCACTGCCGAATACGTGACGTAAGCATGACGAAAGATCGGCAGTCGACTGAATAAACATTACAACGCATATTCATAGCCGATTAACGAGGAGCAGAGCATGATAGATAAATAAAAGGGCGAAAAAACATGACCATAATTTCATAATAAACAAGAATGCATAGATCAAAAGCACTAGTCTACCGCATGTCTAGGTACTTTTCAACCCGTCGAGCATGAAACAAGCAAGTTAATCCACCGCATGATACGACTTGCTTAGAATCCCACCACCAACCAAGAATAGAGCAATCCACCACATGATACACTCTAAACGTGGAAGGCTAAAAGCATCCTTTATTTAAAACAAAACCGTGAGCACGTTTCGCTCGTGGCGACGCTGCCGAATGCAGCTATATAGCCGAATCGGGTTCCATGAAGAAGGAACATGCTTCGCTGATGATGATAGATCTATCAGATCGAATCGAATTCTAATCCACCGGATGACTAGCTCTAAGATGACCCAAAAACCTGCATCCACCGCATGATACCCGGTTCTGTCAAGATCCACACAAGACCAACGAGCTTGAACCCGCAACACGTGGCAATCTAGATTGACTTCGAATTCGGCTATGGAAACGTAGTGCATTGTGAGCTAGAACCGAATCTAATCAATCTAGACTGGGCAAAAGAGTGTGTAATGAATTAAACATAAAGGTAAAATCCAGAGCAACACATGGTAACTTAATGAATCTATTAGATCTTGCCAAAATCCAATAGAGCCGATAACTTGTTCCACGCTAAAACTTAGCCCACCGCATGGCTCATGCTCTAACAATAGAACCTTCCTGAACCAAAGCCTAAATCCACCGCATGATACTAGGCATGGTGCAGGGTTGCCGGTACTTACGGAGGTCGACGGATCGATGATTCCTCTCGAAGAACTCGACGACTCGACTAAGGGACTCGAAGTTGGCACAGGGCCGGTTTGTTGTATGATTGATTGATTGTTCTTTACAATTACCATGGGTCTATATTTATACCCAGGTTTCGACACGACTCCTAATCGATTACGATTACATTTATTTATTTCCTAAAAAGATAATCGTCGGGGCACCGTATCCGTCTTGCATTCCAAGTTAAACCAGCCTTTTCCTTATGCTTGATCCACGTCATCACGCACTTCCCGAATGCCTTCCGCGGAACAGCTCTCTTGCCGAATGACGATGCGTTCCCGACCGCGGAACGTCTTTACCGAATGCTCTGGGGAAAAACTCCTTTGCCGAATGATACCTTTTCAACGAATCCGGTCCACATGTCAGCCTCTTCCTGGCGCCAATTTTTGGTGTCAACAATTTCTATACCTCAGAATAGGACACTATAAAGCTTGCTTCATATTATGGTTGGTGACGTGAACCTGTCCCATTTCCTTGGGGACAGACTTTGGGTTCTCAGGTGAAGACCCCGACCACGAGTTCAACCAGGACGGGTGGTACGATTGAAGGTTGCGCGCTACGCTCAAGGATGCCTGTGGAGGAGTGGTCCCTGATGTTCTAGCTACCGCTGTGCAGCTGTTTCTTATTGTTGGTTTAGCCCAGAGGGCTTGTACCAGACGCTATGTTTTATATATATGTCATTTATTGGATCTTTTATCGTTGTATGGATGTGATATTCGACTGAGATGAGTTCTGTACGAGATAGCTGCTATTCCTGGGACTATCTCTAGGGTACAGGGAGTCGGATTCTCGTTGTTGAGAATTTGGTTCGTTTCAAGCACCGTCTTTGACCTGCTCGCGGCCGTGGTCTAGCGGTGCCGCACGGCCACGCTAGGTTACACCCCCGGCCAGCGCGTGCGCTTCATGTTCGCGAGCAACATTCGCCGCCTGCGTGGCGGGACCATCCCACGGGGCTACTACGGCTACGCAATCGTCGTCCCGGTGGCCGAGACCACCGCAGGCCAGAGAGCTGGCCGGCAGGAATGGCCTCGCTTACGCTCTCCGGCTGGTGCACAAGGCCAAGATCGAGGTCGACAACGATGGGTACGTGAGGTCGACGGTGGACCTGCTGTCGTGCCGGAAGTGGCCGCACCTGGTCGTGGACATGGCGACGTGCGTCGTGTCTGACATAACGTCCATCGGCAAGGCTAAGCTCGAGGTTGATGACGACGGGTACGTGAGGTCAACGGGGAACCTGCTGGCGTCCCGAAAGTGGCCGCACTTGGTCATGGAGATGGCGACGTGCGCCGTGTGTGACATAACGTCCATCGGGGAGGATACATTGGACTTCGGGTGGGGCAAATGAATCAGCGGTGGTGTGCCGATGGCAGGAGATATCGCCAACATGGTGTGGAGCTTTTTCATGAAGTGTAAGGACTGTTAGAGTGGCGCAGCGGAATCCGGCCCGGCCTGCTATACCCACGCGCCGATGCCCCATCGAGCCCAGGTCCACCGGAGCCACAACAAAGACCCAGCCTAACTCAACCCAAAAGACTAGTTTGATAGGTGAGCGCTGCCCCGGCCTTTTATGTCGTGCTCCACCCCCATCAATTTTTGATGTGGGACTAAACCTAACAATCTCCCCCGTCACGCATTGGGTCCAACTCTTCCATCACACACAACCCATGTGATCTCCCGGAAGACGTTATCCCAGTCCTCGAGTCCAACTCTCCAGTCATAACACCCGTGTGACCCTCCGGAAACGTTCACGGGCTCCCCCGTCACCATGTGACTCTATAGATTTTCCAGGTTTCCTGACCTTCGGCTCTGATACCACTTGCCATCCTCGACCTCCTCAACGCCAATCTTGTGACGCCATTGCCGCCGATGTCGACACTCCTCGACATATCGGGGGCCACCTGATAGTATCATCTTCTACATCTTGATCACCGGCTCTGAATACCAATGTTAGCTAAACTAGGATCAAAACACATGCGAACACGAGAAAGACACAAAGATTGTCGGGGCTGCAACTACTTAGCCTTTTCTCTTATCTTCTACTCTCACATTACAAAATTATATTACATGCCCTCGCTTATATAGTCCTGAGAGTACCTAACCGGCCAGATATACAAGCTCTCTTCATATACGATCTGGACTCCATACTCCTGCAGCATGAATACTCTTACCATACAAACTTAGGACATGCACTTCTACTTTAACACAGACATGCAAACAAACACCACACGTAAACTAATCCTACCTTAAACAATACTTGCCTAAAACAAGATTAAACCTAACATTCACCTCCTTAATCTTGTTATCTTCACCATCCGATCCAAGATGTCTGAATTCAGCAACACAAGCTCCTTTCATGCTGCACTGAATCCGTATCCGTTTCACTACCACGGAGTAGTCTGTCACGCCCAGTTTTAAGGACAAAACCGAACGCACGCTTTATGCATGCCCAGGATCAAATTCATGCATAAAGTGACATCATAAGTGAATAAAAGAACAATATCAATTACAAAGCGTATATTATTTACAAAATGACCAGAGGGTCTTAAAGAAAATTACACAATCATAAATCTAATCGTGACGGAGGGCTTCATCTTCCACAGGAACGTCGACCGGGGGTACGCCAGCCTAGAACTCCAGGTCTTCATGATCCAAGTCTTCGCTACCCTAATAAGGTCTATAGCAAGCGTAAGTGCACTTATGGTTGGCACTTATCAAGTGGGAGGGAGAATGTGACATGAAGTCTTAACAAAGGCTTTATTTGGTGGACTGCAAGGCTCAAATCAAATTTTATTAAAGCACCTAGAGATATTATAATGTGATAAGCTTCCCAAACTATCCATCTTAAGGTTCAACCTGAAACTAACTAAACCACAGTTAACCACCACTGTGATCCTCCCAACCAGCTAACCATGTGAGGGTCCAGGCCGCTCCTGACCGTGAGCATGACTGTTATAACAGTTTTACACTCTGCAGAGGTCGTACACTTTCACCATGAGTCGTGTCAACACCATTCGCTAGGGGCCGCTAAACCCCTCTCACATTTCCGAGATGTGAGTGCTACGCGATGCACTACGAGGCCTTTACATAGGTTCTCCAGCGCGGACTAACCGGGTTACGGCATGCCCTGGCTAACCAACGACACCCGAGGTTCCTTGCCGAACTCTTGGGAACACAACCCTCATTCAGCCCAGACAGCTTAGCCCCGTCCACTGGATTACCCTACTTAATTAGCCAAGACTGTTGCCCATACAGTTCTCATAGCTGCACTGTTGTCCTGGGTGGTCACTCCATAGATCAAACCTTAAGCTCGGCTCAGACAAAACCAACATAGCATTCCTCAAAAACCAAGCATCAAGCCCACTTGCCTGAGCCGCCTAGAGTTCCATGTTGCTAAAAAGATTACCAAGCCCACATTGCATAGTTCATTAGTCAATATTAAATTAACCCAACCATCCATTGTTGAGCAAAGCTAAGCAACAAAACTACCCAGATAGGTAACCTCTAAGGGCATCAAGGAATAATCATGAAATTCTAGTAAACAACCTAACATAGGATTCCCAACCAATTATGACATCTAATGCAAGCAATTATAAATAACAGGTGACATTGTGTTAAATAAATTCAATAGGTACAAGGAAAATGATCAAGGAACCACTTGCCTCAAAATAAAATTCAAGGTTCCCACTTGCTCTAAACGTTCCTCAACGCAAACAAATCAACTGCAAACAAGCATACATGTACAACTAAGAACAATACACCAAGCAGTAACAAAATAGTTTTCGAAACGTACTATAAGCTAACACTAGCTACAACGAACGCAAGGAAACAAGAAACGCTTAAAACGGAGCTACGGTTCAAAAGATAAATCTAGCGAACATTTGAATTGTATACAAAAGGAACAACTATATGTGTTGTATTTATTTTAATTTAATAAAGCATGTCTAAAGGATATTTCAAAGAAATAGCCATGTTCAAGTTACTCAAATTACTTTAATTCAAAAGCGAAATAAATCCTAGTCATATTTTATTTACAAGTATTTGCATATAGATTAAGCCATTTAATTAATTAACTTGAAACGAAAGACATGCATGATTATCTAATCGATTTATTTCATGTTTAGTGTTCAACTTACCAAGTTACAAATTAAAAATACATTTATGTTGCCATTATTCAAATTTATATGAATTTATCAAAAGCCGATGTATAGACCTAAACAATTTTATTTAGAAAGTAAGTTGAAAGGTAATTAATAAATTTTATAATTTATTTAATTTTATAAAACATGATCACTGTGAAGCTACGCCTTGTAATGATAGCCCACGCAAAAAGAGGACCATCGCAACAAGAACGAACAAAAACGGAGCTACGATGCAAAAGCTACAACCTAAAACGTGATTTAACTATTTTTTGGAATTTATTAACAACTAAAAGAATATTATTTAAGCTAAAACTATTTTTATAGCATTAACAAGGATTATAATATTTTTAGAATAAAATAAACTAATTTTTGACATCATATTAGCAATATATGACATCAACAAGGTATTTTATACAAAGATTAAATAGGTTTTACATTTTTATTAAATTACCAAGGGTATTTATATAATTTTCAGAAAGTTGTAAGGTCTATAATGCGAAATATACAAGGCTCAGTAAACAGTAGATGTAAAACCATGAAAATACAAGGATTCATATGCTATTTACACTGGCTAGGGGCCTATACATAAATAACTATAGAGAGCAGGGGCTAGCAGGGAATTTTACCTAGACTCAGAGAACAGCGCGCACAAAAACAAGGTTCTACGGGGGCCTGTGTGTAAAACTGTCAAGGTGGTCGGTTTGACCTGGTTTGACCGGTAAGCTGGGATTTAATCTCAGCCGTCTGGGCCGATCCAACGGTTCAGGGCACTCCGCTTGGCTTGGGTCGCCGGCAGACGCAGGGGCGGCGGCGCTGGGTCGGGTGCGGCGGCGGCTCGCCGGAGTTGGAGCGTATGGGAGCTACGGGGCACCAAATCACGCGCGGATTGGCCCTACAGAACAAGGAGGAGGCGGCGAACCTAATGCCGGTGTTCTCGTCGTCGATTTCTCGGCGTAGGCGGCTGTCC
The DNA here is from genome assembly GCA_033239725.1 of Echinochloa phyllopogon. Classification (NCBI taxonomy): domain Eukaryota; kingdom Viridiplantae; phylum Streptophyta; class Magnoliopsida; order Poales; family Poaceae; genus Echinochloa; species Echinochloa phyllopogon. The sequence continues at coordinate 12,420,063 of BTCW01000008.1, forward strand.
ACAACGCGGGGCGGACGGTGGCCACGGGCACTCGTGGGGGACGCGCTCGGGGCTTCGTTCTCGCGAGTCTGGGCGTGCAGGTGGCCTCCTGGTGTTCCTGCGCACGGGTAAGAAGAGGAGAGGGAGTGAGAGAGGGCGCCATGGTGGAGATCGAGGCCGGCGGAGGTTCTCACCGTGGCGGGCGGAGGTCGGCCAATTCGCCGGCGATGGCGGCTTGGCCGCTCCGTTGGCGGCACGAGGAGGCAAAGGGGGCGGCTAGGGGGGCTCTGTAGGGGGTTTTATCGGGGCCGGGCGCTCGGGCAGGCGTGGAATTTGGCCGCCGGCGTCTCGGCCTTGAATGGCCGGTAATGGCCATCACTGCCATTGATTCGTGCGGGTGAGCAGGGGGAAACGGGCGGGGGCAGGGGTGGCGGTGTCTGCGGAGTGGGGCCGAGCTGGCGCGCTCGCGAGCGGAGGTGAAGCGAAGGCGGCGGCGCGTCGGGCATCCGAGCGGAGCAGAGGAAGCAGAGGAGGGGGAGGGGAGAGGCTGACGAGCTGGGCCCACAGTGCAGCGAAAGAGAGGGGAGGGGGCGTTGGCGTCGCACAGGGGGTGAGAGAGGAAGATGGGCTGCCGGCTCGGTGGGCTCGGCCCAAGGGAAAAGGTAGAGGGGTGTGGGTTGGGCTGGAAAGGGGAAGGCTGGGCTGGTGCAGATTTGGCCCGGGTGGAGCGGTGGGCCGGAGAGGATTTGGCCCAAGTGTGGAGGTGGGTGGGGCTGCGGTTGGCTTTGGGCCAGGCCGGGTGGGGAGGATTTTGGACCATAAATGGCCTGTTGCCTTTGGTTTTAGGTTTTAGAATTTAGACTTAAGAAAAGAGAGAAAGAGAGAGGAAAAGAAAATGGACAAAGCCCTAAAATATTAATTGGCCCTTTAAATATATATTCCAGAAATTATTTAGTCCTTAAACTTAAACACACTAACGAAACTACTCGAATTTTTAAAAGTGTTTTGAAATCCACATTTTTCCAAACAAGAAAACTATGCAAGAGCATGCATGCATCAACCACCTTATTTTTATAACCTATATTAATTGAATTTAAATTTAGAAAATATTGTTTTACTTTAAATAATTGAGCATACTCTATTAAATTCTAACAAATGTTTAGAATTTTTTTTAAAAAAACCTTGCAAATTCAAAACTAGGGTGTTACATAGTCTTTAATGGTCACCACCATCACTGAGACATACTTGATCGTTACTCCCTTGTCCTTCCTTCAGATCTAGTTGTCTTCTCACCGTTGATCCTAACGGCAAAAAAGACTTCGACCACAACTAACATCGAACTTTTTCCCGACCACATGAAGTATACAATTTCCAATGAGATTACACTATGCCGATATCCGCCGGCTCTATAGCGCCACCAATCCCGATGATGAACCATATATAGCTTCGTCTGATCGTCTTGCTCCACCTAACAAGGACGATGTGGGACTAAACCTAACAAGGACGCCAATGGCGAGGACCACTGGCGGATCCATTCAGGGGCAAGCTGGGGCAGTTGCCCCAGCTAAAGTTGGGCTCCTGTCGGGCTGGCCCATCACTATTGTGGCCTGTGGCCCATTCGCCAGTAGCCCAGCACCGAGCGCCAGCAGCCAGGCATCACAAAAAAAAAACAACCACACGCCGGCACGGACACACCGCACGCAAGCCGCGAGCCCGCAAGCGAAGAAAGCCATAACCCTAGCGGTCGTGCTGCGGCGGAGGCGGCTCCGCCGCTCCGGTCTCCGGCGGGCGGCGGTCCGACCTTCGGGAGCGCCGAGCGCGGCAGGGGGCAGGCGTGCGGCGGCCGGCAGGGTGCGGGGCGGCGGGCGTCCGGCAGACCGGCAGGGCTGGCCTGAGGGCGTGCGGCGGCTGGCAGCAGGCAGCTCATGGAGGAAGATGGCGGGATGGCGCCGCCGGCGGCCGCTACCGGGGCAGGGCGTGGCCGAGGCTCTGGTGTAGGCCGTGGAATTGGAACGGCTCCAGCGGAATTGGTGGGAGTTGGCCAAGGCCGAGGGCAAGGAAGTGGCAGGCTAGTGCTCGGTCCCATTGGCAGCAGCAAGAAGACAAAGAAAAACGGTAATTCTTGATTTCTTGTGTGCCTTTGTGGCTGTGTCCATTGCTTAATGCCTGAATATCAGAATATGGTTAATCAAATTGAGCAAATTTTGTGCAGAATTGATGAATTATTTTACAAGTTTGGGTGCTAGTTCAAGGGGCAGCCGCCCAAGCACTCATGGAAGTGGGATTGGTACTAGTTCCACAGCTGGATTAGGAGAAGTTGTGCAGGAAAATGAAGTTGTCCCAAGTGTACAAGTAGAGCCACGAGAGGCACCACAGCCAGAGCCAGAGGCAGAACCTGAAGGTATTGGGCTTATCATGGAATTTAACCCTCATGTTCACGTTGTAGCTGATCCCGCTCTTAGAAAACCAATTGATCGATTTCATCCCAACATTCAGTCTGAGGTTAAGAGAGCATATCTATCGAGAGGACCCACCCAACCTATAGGACATAATTTTCCTCGCAATGATGGGAGAGTTTTTCAGTCACATTGGTTTTCGGATTATGATTGGTTAGAGTACAGTGTGTCGAAAGATGCAGCATTCTGTTTTTATTGCTTCCTCTTTAGGACAGAAGCCGACCGTGCACAATTTGGTCATGATGTTTTCACAAAAACAGGGTATAATGATTGGAAACATGCATATTGAGGATTGCCAGGACATGTTGGTTCAGTTTCTAGTTGCCACACCAATGCAAGATTATGTGCTGAAGATTTTGAAAATCAAAGGGCAGGTATTGTCCACAAAATAGATGCTAATACAAAGACAACAGAAGAGCTGTATGAAATTCATTTGACCGCTAGTCTAGATGTTGAAATGTTTCTTATTTCACAAGGCCATGCTTTTCGTGGGCATGATGAATCTGCCATTTCATTGAACAAGGGTAACTTCTTAGAAATGATTGATTGGTACAAAAAAAAAAGGATGAGAATGTCAGGCTTGCATTTGAAGAGTTATGTCAAAAAAATGCTGTCATGACTTCTCCGGAAGTTCAACATGACATGACACGAAGTTATGGAGAAGAGATTACTGAACTGATAAAGGAATAGATTGGGGATGGTTTGTTCTCGGTTCGAATTGATGAATCCCGCGATGTCTCAATAGCAGAACAAATGGTTGTGCTTGTGAGGTTAGTAGTTATTTCTGAATTTTACCATTTTACTATAGACAATTGTCATTGTTTTTTCAACACTAAGTAACTGTGATATTTGTGATGTGTTATGCAGGTTTGTGAACAAAAACGGAGAGGTTGTGCAAAGATTTCTTGGTCTTAAGCATGTCGAGGATACAACATCAAAAGCCCTAAAGAAAGCTTTGAGAGAGATTCTTGCTGCTCATGGATTACCTATTGCTAGGCTATGGGGACAAGGATATGATGGAGCTTCAAACATGAGAGGTGAATTTAATGGTTTGCAAAAACAGATCCGTGATGAGAACCCATATGCTTTCTATGTTCATTGCTTTGCCCATCAATTACAGTTGGTCATTGTTTCTATTGCAAAATGTTGCTCCTCTTTTGATGATTTCTTCAACTATGTTGGTCTAATTGTGACAAGTACTAGTGTTTCTTGCAAGCGGAAAGATAAATTAGAAGCAAAGCATCGAGAAACAATTTTTAGAGGTAGGGGACAACATCAAATGACAAACTTGGCTAGACCAGGAGATACAAGAAGGGGTTCTCATTTCATAACATTACCTCGTATTGAAACAATGTGGGATTCTGTGGTGCAAGTGTTATCCATGATTCATGAAGATGAACGTAATCCTGGTAGAGCTGGTGGTTTGGTTGGGAAAATGGAAAGGTTTTCATTTGTTTTAAATATGAAGTTGATGTTGAAAGTATTTCTCTTTACAAATGAGTTATCTCTCTTGTTGCAAAGAAAAGATCAAAACATTGTTGAAGCCATATTATTGCTTACTGATGTAAAAGAGCGTTTGATCAGATTGAGAAATGATGGTTGGGACACATTATTGGAAGAAGTGATACTATTTTGTGTTGAAAAAGAAATTCCAATACCAAATATGGATGAGGAAATACCAAGATTTGGCAGATCAAGGCTTGGTGGCAACTTAATCACACAAGAGCATTATTACCGTGTTGACACTTTTCTTGCTGCACTTGATGCTATTCTCTCAGAGATGGATCATCGCTTCAATGAGGTATCATCTGAGTTGCTCGTTTCTTTTGCTTGCCTTGATCCAAGAGAATCCTTCTCTAAGTTTGATGTTGAAAAGATTGCTCGGTTAACGGATATTTATGTGGAAGATTTCTCTATTAGTGATCGTGATCTTATAAGAGATCAACTTGAGACATATATTCTCCATGTGAGAAGAGTTGATGAGTTCAAATCTTGTCATGACCTTTCAAGTTTAGCTAAGACAATGGTTGCAATGAAAAGACATGAGACTTTTCCATTGGTCTATCGCCTTATTGAGTTAGCATTGATCCTACCTGTGGCAACATCATCAGTTGAAAGAGCCTTCTCGGCTATGCACATAATCAAGACAGATTTGCGCAATAAGAAGGGTGATGATTGGCTCAATGACTTGTTATTGTGTTACATTGAGAAAGAGATCTTCAGACGAGTTTGTATTGATAAAGTTAAGAAGAGGTTTCAAGTCATAAAAAATCGAAGAGTAAAGTTGCCAAAGAGCCCTAGACGTCGCCCTAGAGCTAGAGGTTCTTAGAACTTTGCTAGTGGTATGTATATTCTTAACATGTTAACCACCACTTGAGTTGAATCATGTGATCACTTTACTATTACTTGCTATTTGCTAATTGATGTCTTTATCCAATTTACAGGTTCATCTATGTCTTACTTTTTTTTGCATTTTACCATGTATTGGTGCAAGAACCATCAATTTTTTCTTCAAATTTGAGGTAATATCTCAACTTCGCTTTAAAATTGTGCGATTGCAATGTATGGATGCATTAATGCGATGTGAATTGCAATGTGCTTGATTTCGGTTCAGTCGGTCATTAAAAGTTTGCCCCAGCTAGTTTTTTTTCCTGGCTACGCCACTGGTGAGGACTGCATGGTGGTGCCTATGTTCTTACCTAGGGCGGCGATGGGCAGGTTTGCAACGCAGATCTCCGTTTGGTCCAAGGATCCAGGAAACAGCAAGGCCGCAATGAGCTCCCTCTAGTCTCTACTACGAACTTGATATCATACTGTGTAGTAACACTGTATTCGGAATAAAAAAACCATTCCTTTGTGGGTTGGTATATAGTACACTGTTTACGTAGAGTGTTATAAGCATGTTTGGTTGGCAGAACTTCAAAATCGATCACTTCCTGTAAAACGTAACAAAGAGGAAAGAGGTAAAATCGTTGGCAGCAACCTTTTCCAAACCAATGCTTCGATTTGATTGGGCGTTTGTATTTTTTATTAAACAAGGAAAAAATAGGAATAAATATTTGGATATCTATCTATATAATCTATACACCCCACTAAAAGTTATTAACTCCATTTCTCTTAACATGCAAGCTATCCACATCATGCCACGTCACCATCCACGTTATGCCACATCATCATCCACTACCATCTATATTTATGTCTTCCACCGATTTTCGGTGACTCGTAGCATCCGTGTATACAATTAATTAATTTTTGCGAGTACAATACTACAAAATTCCCACAGTAGAAATACATGGATGATCAATAATGTATAATATCGTTTGCAAAAGAATGTTACCATGCAATCACCTTAGTATTTCTACTTTCAAATTTCATCTTAAAATGATATATAATATCGTTGCAAAAGAATATTACCATATAATCACCTTAGTTTTTTTATTTTTAAATTTTTCCTTAAATTTTCGTTTAAAAAATTTCCGTGGCATTAGGTGACTATGCTCTGGTGTTTGCTTTGCTGGATCACGCATTAGGTGACTCACATATTGAGTGAAAACATGATCATTGGGACTAACGGTTTTATCTAGATGAATATTTATAAGTTTTATAGGTCCCAAGATTTGATTCCAAGCCATCCAAATGTAATGACTTAGAAATATTTTGGATTTCCAAAACATGGTCTTAGGACCCAAATGGTACTAAAACACCGGATGATGGCAAGATCAAAGAGATGATTTGGAACAAAGACTCGCGAAGAATCAAAAGAAGATTCTGCACCACTGATTCATTCGGTATGGACAAGTATTGCCACCAAATCAATTGGTGCCAGCAGTACACAACTAGAGAAGATGAATAGGGACACTGACTCATTCGGTGATGCTCTATAATCAACACCGAACCAGTCGGTGTGTAAAGGCAAGTTGAAGAACGTCTCTATAAAGACCGAAGCATTACACCGACTCAAACGGTGTAGACAAGGAGTAGCATCGAATCAGTCGGTGCTGCTAAGCCAGAAGACTGGTGGCTCTGGAAAGACCGATGCATTCGGTCAGGTCCATGGACGCAACACCGAATCAGTCGGTGTAGCACATGGGGCCTGGATTATAGCCATCCAACGGCTACCCAGAACAGTGACACCGATTCATTCGATGTGCACTACTTGGGGGCACCGAATCAGTCGGTGCTGGCAGAATTTCTGCCCATTGGAGCAAGAGCTAGTTCAAGTGTGCTAGAGCTTGAAAAAGTAGCAAGGAGCATCCAGAAGAGGCAAGGTGGTGACCTACTCAATCATAGGGAGATCCCATCGGCTATCCACAGAGTTACTTGACCGGGGAGCATGGTTTTCAATTCCAGTGAAAAATATTTTTGGGACCCAGCGATAAACATGAACTTTTGGGAATTTTGGGTACTGTAGCATTTTAATTTTTAGAAAAAATAATTAATTTGCACTAAAAACAAAATTTCAGAGATTTTTTTCATTCCAGTACCCAGCGATAAAATCGAAATTTTGTGTTTTTCGCGAAATTCCGGCCAAAATTGTGAACCATGCCGGGGAGCAAGGTCCTTGCGTGATTATTACCTTGAGAGGGGCTAGCTCCAACAATGAGGAATAGGGGAAGACATTGCTTTCTGATACCTCGGGATAAATCGCGTGCTGGAGTTTGCATTCTCTACACTCTTTACATTCTGCATCTTTTCTTGCACTACTTTCCGCATGTACTAGGGTGGAAAACTGTTGAGGGGTAGAAACACATAGAAAAACCTAGTCCACATTTAGATAGAAACTGGAATAGTTTTTTATGTGTGCTTGGAGCCTTAATTTTTTAAAAGTCTAATTCACCCACCTTCTTAGGGTGTCACGGTCCCTTCAAGATCTATTCAAGGTGATGGCAAATTTCTCTAGCAAGTTGAGTTTGGCCAGTTCTTGAGCGCGAAGGGGAGAAGATGATGATGATGATGATGCCATTTTTCTTTGAAATTTCACCATACCCCATCATCTACCTCATCTCTATCTTCTTCCTTTAGTGCTCGATCATGGCAGCATAACTGACTTTCCATCCGAGACATTAGTATCTGGCTTTCCATCAGGGACTAATCCAGGATGGACTTGAGTTCGGGACTATTGTGAGCATAACACCTTTATTAGTGATAAGATTTGATAGTGTCACAACAATTAGAGATAACACCTTTATCAACAGCGTTGATTCCTTTGCGAAGGCTACGAGGGTGTACAACACAAGTGATGGATATGTGTATTGTCCATGTACTGATTGTAAAACTAGAGCAGTTTCTTAACGTCAAGCAGATCTGACATCACTTGTTGTGTAGGTGTTTCATGGCAAACTATAGGATTTGTAACAAGCATGAGGAGGAAAGTGAGAATAAAACCACACAACAAATTGTCTGAGAGAAATTGCAGAAAATGTTCCAGGAGGCCACACATGAAATGGGACTTGAAACTAAGTGCGCAAATGTCCATGAATCATTCATGGGAAACGTCGATGAAACCATTGCTAAGACGTTAGCAGCAGATGATGTGGTGGATGGTATCAACCAGACAATACGTGATGGTGAGACAGGATGCCTCGATATGATAATTTAAAGAAACTATAACAAACAGGGAAGGTTATCAAAACTCTATTGTACCATGGATGCAGTATGTCCAAACATGAAGCTGACCTCTTACTATTAAAGTTGAAGTCAGCTAATGATCTGTCAGACATAGGCTTTGATTATTTGTTGAATCTTCTGCGGACGATGCTTCGAAGCCCCGGGCTGCCTAAAAACACATACTAAGTGTAGCAAATGATCTTGGAATGGGACTCAAGGTATAGAAAATCCATGCATGTCCAAATGATTGCATCTTTTATTGTGGCAACGACTATAAAGAATTATATTCACATGCCCAGTGTGCGAAGCTTCGAGGTACAAGTCTGAATCAGCTATACATATTAGAAATGATCGGAATAAATGACCTTCCACCAAGGTTGATATTTACCCACAATTTCTCGATTGAAACAGTTATCTGCTAATCTGAAGACATGGGATGAACAAGAGCATCTGAAAGATGGAAATCTTAGGCACTCAGTCCATTGTTTTGGTTTGTTCTATCTAGTCGTATTAGATTGATTCCATGCACCCAATTGCATTTACTCTTTAATTTTGTGTAGAACCTTGGGAATGTACTATAAAGCATTACCACGACATCATAGACCTTTTTGGAAACAATTCACTGTAGATCCTGTCCAATGGATTAAAAGGCAGCTGATGAGGAACAACCACTGTGGGTTCTATGTGATGCACTACATCCACTACTGCACTGGACATGACTTTTCCGCTATAGACAAAATGGTCTGTATGAATATAGCAATCTAACCATGTCTTCTGCTTTCTTAATGCATTTTTGCAACTATATGTTTATGAATTTTTGCTTTCCCAACTCGTGTTGCAGCAAAATGAAATAGGTTGCTGAAATAGGTACCTCAGAGATGCTTATCAACGAGTTAATTGCACTCCAAGCACAACTTGTAGGATTTCTGGTTGACCAGGTTGTGAATCCAAAAGGGGAGTTCAACATTATGAAGGTGAAAGATCTATTGGCATGAAACTTGTAAGATCTAGTGACATGGAATTTGTAATATGTTTGAAACATAAGCTGAACTTGATGTAAGATTCAGACGGTTTCATTGTTATGTTATATTACAATGCATTGTGCTTGTGATATGAGTCCTGGATATGTGTTGCTGTTGATATTGATATTAATTAATTATTATGCTATAGTTTTTGTGTAATATTTTGATATAAAAATGTAAAAATGTCATCACAACTGCTTTGAGACACGAATCGGCTGTGATGAGAGAACCATCACAAAGAAGCTAGCCAAGTTTGAAAACACTTAAGAGGGATGGGTATTGAAAGAGTCCAGTAGGAAGAAGTATAGTACCAAGCGGCAGGAAGCCTCGATTCGACTTAGCAGGTCGGTGTGCAGTGGACTTCGCACCTTTCAATTTTTCTTTGACTTATAGTGCTATCTTCCATCCGTTCCAGATCATAGATCTTCTTCTTGTAGAACGATAATTGGATTGATTCCTATAGTTCTCTATTTGCAAATTCATTTCTCAATAACGATCGTGGTCGGCACATCACAGATGGTTCGTGTAACAAACCGTTGTGATGAGACTTTCATCAAAACCAGTCCGTGATTCAAACCGGTCGTGATGGGACACTGGTTCGTGACACAAACCTGTTGTGATGATCCCCTCATCACAACCGGTTGAAAAGCGGTTGTGCCCAAAACCAGTTGTGATGACACTTTCGAACTGGGTGTGATGACCATACATAGATTAGTGATTTTCCTTACATGTAGGAGACCTATAACGTGTTGGTTCTTGCATTGAACATATAACGAGTAATGATTCGTTTGCCGCAGACCATTTTCTTGAAAGTTGTAATAGCGAAATTGCATTATTGGACATGCAGGATCGGTGGAGGATGGTCGGTGAGAGGTAGATCAGGATGGTACAGGATGATCATGTAGGTAGATCAAGAAGCTGGCTGGTGGCTTTGAGCCGTCGGGACTCGGGACTTCAGAGGGGAAAACAAAAGGACGATGACATGTAATTAATAACAAGCGCTAATAATTTATTTATGGAGCACGGGCAAATTAAAGTCAACAACCCTTCAATCTTACACCGTGTAGTAACTTACACGGAAAGCAGTAATAATGACATAAGAAAATTAAGATTGATACGCCATGATAGCAGTCTGAGTACTATATGTACTAGAGTAGACATGCTTAGTTATTGTTTGGTCAAAAACTCCGTTCTCCCTGTCCTACATCTTGCCAGCTGGTTGCCGCTTTTTTATTGTTTAACAACTAGTACTTGTGCGAGAATGAGTATTGGAGAACTGTCGTAGGAGAAACATGGCCTACGGTCGTACTACAAGTCTACAATTATTTGGGCAAAGGTCGTAGGAGAACTGTTCATGTTCCCTATCGGATTGACTTTTCAACAGACACGTACCTAGCTTCATCTATTTTTTATCGCCGTATACACACATACATATGCATAGGTGTTACTGCAAACCAAGCTAGGATCACGCCCAGCGCCCGGCCAGATCATGACCCCGCCGCCATAGTTGGGCGCCGTCGTCTGCGCCTTGGGCTTGCAGCAGGCCAGCACAGGTCGTAGTAGAGGTACTTGAGGTAGACGTTGCGGAACCCCGTGTCGCACGGATCGCCACAGGGCCTCCTGTGTGCCCTCGCCGTTGTTCCGGCCCCAGAACACGGCGAGCTGGCCGGTCTTCTTTGGCGTGCCCGTGGTCGCGGCCGGGCCGACGAGATCAGCGCGAAGGCGCGCCGGATGCATCCATGCATGGGGGGCATATGGGGGCAGTCGTCGTCCATGCGACCATGCCCTATATCGATCCAGATTCCAGAGTTCGTCGTCGTCGTCATCCATGTATGCATGGATGGTATCGCTGGAGTGTGGCTTTTATTAGTTTGAAGGTGCTGGACAGCTAGCTCGCTAGAATATGTCACGCATGCTTGGTCCTAGGGATAAAAACAATCGGCGAAGACGAAATCATTTCAACGCATACGATACTTGGCCGGTCAGAAGAAGTTTAATTACCATATATTTTCTAAATCAACTACATCTCATATCCGATTTTTTGAAAATACTTCTCACCTAAATAATTCATACACATCATACCCTCCACAAAGAACCCACATGTCGAGTGTAACGGTGGAAAAGACGTGAAAAATTCACATAAACAAGAAAAAACGATGTTTATAGAGAATTCACTACCAGAATAGTTGATTTCTCCACCGGGTGGGAAAGCCCTTTAGCACCGGGTTTCCCACCCGGTGCCACTAAACCGAGGCTAAAGGGTAAGCCCTTTAGCACCGGGTGGCATAACCGGTGCTAAAGGGTCCCTTTAGCACCGGTTGCAGCCAGCAACCGGTGCTAAAGGGCCTGCCACCGCAGCGGGGCTGGCAGGGCCTTTAGCACCGGTTGTTGTCTACGCCCGGTGCTAAAGGCCCTGGGTTTTGTTTTTTTTTCCTTTTTCAGTAGCCATGCATGCACGTGTATATATATATATATATATATATAGGAAAATTCCTTTCTACCATATATCGGTGGTAGCTACCTTCACCCGTGTATCTCATGTTAGAAGATGTATATGACCCAATGAAGAGTATGTACATGTAGTATATGATGATACTAGACTATCTGGGTGGTATGTAGGTTGAGTATGTAAGCATACTTTGAGTATGTGGACATATTAATTTCTATATACTAATATAATGATATAATCATAATAAAATTAAAAAATAGGGTTGTTTCTGAATTTTTTCGTGCAAGTCGCTTTGGAGTATCGTAGAATTAGTATACGAACATACTCAAACTGATAAATGAGTATGTAAACATACACACAATGGTATATTGATGGTGATGGTAGCTACAAGCGATGGTAGATAAAACTCATCCTATATATATATATATATATATATATATATATATTCTAATACGTGTATTCTAATGCGTATTCGGTCGACTCTATATTCATATTAGCTAGCTAGGCACTGTAATCAAATATATAAAAGACATATATATTATAAAATATATATCGGACTCGAGTTATATATTTAAACTGTAGTGCATGACTTGTTGAACTTTCCGGCACGTCCTCCACTGGGACGTGGAATTCTCCTCGGGGATTGACGACCTCGTCCCAGATCCATCCGACAAGCTGTTCTGAAATTGCGTCGATTCTTTCATGCTCTAGGCTCTCTTCCTTCAGCTTCAACATCTATAATTTACAAATAATTGAAAGATATTTAATCCACCGAGTTGGAGACAATAATTGTGCATTTAATAATAATGGAAATGTGTTTATTATTACGTACCATAATATCATGCTGAGTAGTCTTTTTATGTGCCCAATTCCACATGAAATCGCAAACATAGTATGCACATAAATTATTTCTCTTTTCCTGTTTGGCACACTGTCGACCAAAAGAAATTAAGTAAAATTCATATAATATATTAGCCGAGGCCTACATATAAAAATTACTTGCTTACCGGAAAGCCAGTCTTCCATGTCAGTGTTTCATGTTCAATACCGGGGTGGTCTTCACGAAATTGAACCCACGCCCCGCGAACAAAAAAACTGAGTTAAGTGATTGCGGGGGAAGGGCTGAATTAATCAGGGGAAATATACATCACCTTGTGATCGTGTCAATGATGTTCTGTAATTTATATGTTGGAGTGTTCAACGAATGAAAGACGTTGACGACACCCCGGTCAGGACACACTATGATTAGGAGCCAGTGGAATCTGTATACATGTATACATTAAAATGAGAAATGAAATATTCCATAGACACTATAAGTAGAAGCGTGTATATGTACTCACTCGATGTTGAACGGTATTAGTATGGAGTCGCAATAATGTTGTTTCTTAAGATACTTGTATAGGTTCTGATATGTTTCCTCAGGATTTACAATTATCATTTCTTCACTTATTCTTCTCGGATCCACGAAACCAACGTCATATATTCCTTCTCTCCGACATTTTTGAATCTCCATTCTGCATATGTTAAGCAATAAATAAAGGCCGCGTCAGCATAGATTAGAATTATTGTTTTCAAACTGTGAATCGTAAACAAGAACAAAGTACTTACAGTGTCCAACAGGTGATCAAATCTGTTAACACCAAAATTTAGCACCAGGAAGAGGCTGACGTGTGGGCCGGATTTGGTGGAAGGATACCATTCGGCTAAGGGGCTTTCTCTGAAGTATTCGGCAATAACGCTGTGCGGTCGGGAACGCGTCGTCATTCGGCAGAGGCATAGTTCCGCAGGCAAAAGCGGTAGCATTCGGGAAGGCGTGATGACGTGGAAAAACATAAGGAAAAGGCCGGTTCGAACAAGGAACGCAATATGGGCACGAAGATTCGTCATTTATTTTTAGAAACAAGTATTGTAGTCGTGTCCGACTAGGAGTTGTATCGAGACCTGGGTATAAATATAAACCCATGGCAGCTGTAAAAAGGGATCAAATCCAATCAATCAATACGACAAACCGGCCCCGTGCCAACATCGAGTCCTTTAGTCGAGTCGTCGAGTTCTTCGAGAGGAGTCATCGATCCGTCGACCTCCGTAAGTACCGGCAACCTTGTATCATGCTTAGTATCATGCGGTGGATTTAAGCTTTGATGCAAGTAGTCTTGTTACCATGCTTAGTATCATCCGGTGGATTTAAGTTGTGGTCTCAAGAAGGTTCCTCTGTTAGGTCATGAGCCATGCGGTGGGCTAAGATCTAGTATGGACCAAGTTATCGGCTCTGTTAGATTTCGGCAAGATCTAACAGATTCATTAAGTTACCCTGTGTTGCTTCGTTTTTACTCTGTGTTTAATTCATGCAACACTCCTTTGCCCAATCTAGGTCGGTTAGAATCGGCTCTACTTCATGATGCGATGACTTATCCCCTCATAGCCGAGTCCGAAACCGATCTAGGTTGCCACGTGTCGCGGGTTCGAACTTGTTGGTATCGTGTAGATCTTGACAGAACCGGGTATCATGCGGTAGATGCAGGTTTTTGGGTTGTCTTAGAGCTAATCATCCGGTGGATTAGAATTCGATTCGATCTGATAGATTTATCTTTATCGATTAAGTTTGTTCCTTCGCCGCGGACCCCGATTCGGCTAGGCAGCCGCATTCGGCAGTGCTCTCACGAGTGAACGTGTTCGTGGGTTTGCAGTGGACAATGAATGCTTTTAGCCTTTCATGATTAGGTTGTATCATGCGGTGGATTGATCTAATCTGATTGGTGGTGTGGCCTCAAACGAGTTGTATCATGCGGTGGATTAACTTGTTTGTTGCCATGCTTGACGGGTGCTGCTTTCGGCCTATGCATTCTTGTTTACTGTGGATTTATGATCATGCCTCACCCTTTATTTATTCTTATAACACGTCTGTCCTCGTTATTCGGTCATGAATATACTTTGCTCTCTTTGTTTATGTAAAGACCGATCTTACGTCATGCTGATGTTGTGCATTCGGCAGTGTGATTCTTACATGCTTCTACCGATTGCCGAATAATATTCTGAGTAACGACAGATAGCTTGTCCGTAGCTATATGTCTCTCGAGATTGGCTTCAATGCCGCAAATATGGAACTGTCTGGTCTCACCCGGCACGTTCCAGGTTTTGATCTAAACGTTTTTGTCCCTTTGTTAGTTTTCAGGCAAATTGACTGGCACGCTTCCGGATTCAAAAGCCCGGGCCACGTGTGAAGCTAGCTAATTCGGCTTGCTGTGTGCTTGGCGTGAGGTGCGGATTTTACGTCAACACACTTTTTGGCACGCCCGGTGGGACACACACAAGTTTTCAAGATGCCTGAGTTGAGCGACATCATGGACGTTACTTTGGAAGAATTGTCTGAAGAGCATCAACAGATGGTAAAGGCTGCTGCTGACCAATTCATTAACAAATGTTTACTGTCTTTCGCCAAGAACAGGAGTGGTGCACCGTTTCTCAAGTCCGATTTGCCAAGAGTTCTCCTTCCTGGGCAGTCTGATTTTACTAAAGAAGAAGAGAAGGAGAGATTCTCGGGCTTGTTATACAAAGCTTTGGGGGAAGCAATGACCAATCACAATGCTGCGTTCTTGAACAGTTTTCGGCATATAATGGTAAGCATTTTTGGTCAGCATGTGGATAAACCCTTCGAGCAGATACATGGGCAATTGGGCGGCCCGACATACTTCAATGTTCAAGCACAAGCTCAGAAGCCACATGGTAAAGGAAATGCTGATGAAACTGGAGGTTCTGGTACTAAAGATACAAATGGACAACCGATTCGGCAAGATCCTCAGCCTGCACTGCCGAAAACTCGCACATACGGTGATATGGCATTCGGCACCACAGGGAATCCGCCTGCTTCTGCTTACAAGATATCTCCCTTGAACAATAGGCTGCAAAGGGACATGTATGGAAACGGATATTCAGAGTTTATGGATTACAATGCTATCGACGCTCTCCCGAATCCAGGGTATGTCGGTACTGCAGGCATGCTTGATGGGAGACCAGGGAATCAAGATACCAGTATCGAACTCATGGTGCAAAAAATGACCGATGTATTGCAAAATCAATTCGGTCTGAAGCCTAAAAATCAGGGGTACATGTACTCATCTCCTTTCCCAGAATGGTACCAAAGGGTATCATTGCCGAATAGAGTCAAGGTTCCTACAGAATTCACCAAATTCTCGGGACAAGATGATACAAGTACTGTGGAACATATAGCTCGATATTTGATGCAGCTTGGAGAAGCTTCGGCAGATGAGGCTTTCAGAATCAGATACTTTCCTTTGTCACTGACGGGTCCAGCTTTTACATGGTTTGCTTCTTTGCCTGCTCAGTCGATTTGTACTTGGAAAGACCTGGAGCAGAAATTCCATGCTCATTACTACATTGGCAGTACCGAGAAAAAGTTGGTTGATTTGACCAGCTTAAGGCAGAGGAATAATGAAACACCTACGGAGTTCCTCAGGAGATTTAGGGAAACAAAGAGCATGTGCTTTTCTCTGAACATACCTGATGACCAGCTGGCTGGTATGGCTGTGGCTGGCATGCTGCCTGCCATTCGGGAGAAGCTATTCGGGATGGAATTTGATGATCTGAGCCAGTTGTCACACAGATTGGCCTTAATGAGTAACCAGGCATACGGTTTCAAGAAAGATGCCAGATTTGCTAAAATAATGATGTAGCTGACATCTATAACCAATTCCTTGAAAGAGCAGATCAAGAAGATGAGTATGAAGATAGCGAGGAGATAGCCGCAGCAGAGATAGTGTGGAGTAAAGAACCAGTCATGGTGAATCAGAGGTGGATTAAACAGAATAAGGGTACTGTTGACGTAAAATCCGCACCTCACGCCAAGCACACAGCAAGCCGAATTAGCTGGCTTCAAACGTGGCCCGGGCTTTTGAATCCGGAAGCGTGCCAGTCAGTTTGCCTGAAAACTAACAAAGGGACAAAAAAGTTTAGATCAAAACCTGGAACGTGCCGGGTGAGACCAGACAGTTCCATATTTGCGGCTACGGAGCCATTTTCGAACAACATATAGCTACAGAGAAGCTATCTGTCGGCAGTTAAATCCTCATTCGGCAATCGGCAAGGCACGCAATGAGCGCACTGCCGAATGCGTGACGTAAGCATGACGAAAGATCGGCTTTCAACCGAATGAGCATTATAACACATACTCATAGCCGATTAACGAGAAACAGAGCATGATGGATAAATAAAAGGGTGAAACATGATCATAAATTCGCAGTAAACAAGAAATGCATAGGCCGAAAGCAGCACCCGTCAAGCATGATAACAAAACAAGTTAATCCACCGCATGATACGACTTGTTTGAGACCACACCACTAATCAGATTAGACCAATCCACCGCATGATACAGTCTAACCATGAAAAGCTAAAAGCATTCAATGTTTAGTTACGAACCCACAACACAGTCACGAATTTACATTAAAAACAAGAATGCATAGGCCGAAAGCAGCACCCGTCAAGCATGGCAACGAACGAGTTAATCCACCGCATGATACAACTCGTTTGAGGCCACACCACCAATCAGATTAGATCAATCCACCGCATGATACAATCTAATCGTGAAAGGCTAAAAGCACTCATTGTCCAATGCAAACCCACGAACACACGTTCACTCGTGAGAGCACTACCGAATGCGGCTATTTAGCCGAATCGGGGTCCATGGCGAAGGAACAAGCCTAATCGGTAAAGATAAATCTATCAGATCGAATCGAATTCTAATCCACCGGATGATTAGCTCTAAGACGACCCAAAAACCTGCATCTACCGCGTGATACCCGGTTCTGTCAAGATCTACACGATGCCAACAAGCTTGAACCCGCGACACGTAGCAACCTAGATCGGTTTCGGATTCGGCTGTGAGGGGATACGTCGCAGCACCGTAAGGCAAAGCCGATTCTAGCCAATCTAGATTGGGCAAAGGTGTGTTGCATGAATTAAGCACATAGTAAAAACAGAGCAACACGGGGTAACTTAATGAATCCGTTAGATCTTGCCGAAATCTAACAGAGCCGATAACTTGGTCCATACTAGATCTTAGCCCACCGCATGGCTCATGACCTAACAGAGGAACCTTCTTGAGACCACAACTTAAATCCACCGGATGATACTAAGCATGGTAACAAGACTACTTGCATCAAAGCTTAAATCCACCGCATGATACTAAGCATGATACAAGGTTGCCGGTACTTACGGAGGTCGACGGATCGATGACTCCTCTCGAAGAACTCGACGACTCGACTAAAGGACTCGATGTTGGCACGGGGCCGGTTTGTTGTATGATTGATTGTGTTTTTTTTACAATTGCCATGGGTTTATATTTATACCCAGGTCTTGATACAACTCCTAGTCGGACACGACTACAATACTTGTTTCTAAAAATAAGTGACGAATCTTCGTGCCCATATTGCGTTCCTTATTCGATCCGGCCTTTTCCTTATATTGATCCACGTCATCATGTCTTCCCGAACGCTACCACTCTTCGCCTGCGGAACAATGCCTCTGCCGAATGATGACGCATTCCCGACCGCAGAGTATCTCTGCCGAACGTTTCAGAGAACACCCCTTAGCCGAATGACGACGCGTTCCCGACCGCAGAGCATCTTTGCCGAATGCTTCAGAAAAAACCCTTTAGCCGAATGGCATCCCTCCACCAAATCCGGCTCACATGTCAGCCTCTTCCTGGTGCTAATTTTTGGTGTCAACACATGCCCCTTCAATTTCGGGATAAAGGATACTTTTATCTCGGAATTGACCAGGAATCCCCAACATTTCCAGGCTGAGCCCGTTCGACATCCGTTTTCTGCTCCCCAAATCCTCAGAGTGCGTTCTCAAACTCAAACCCTAGTTCATCGAATCTTTCAAGCTCTGATCTTCAAATGGCGAACCAGGATCAAATTCTTCAAGTAAGTTCCGTTTTCTTCAATCATATTCGGCATTACTCTTTTCAAGCTGCATTTTGAATCCCCGAATCGCTCTTCTTCCGTCCTCAATAGGCTCTGACCACTGAAATCCTGACCCCTACGGAGGAGCAATCCGCATCTTTCTTCCTCGGCCCTTCAGGGAATCCAGATCCCTCCGAAATTATTGCGGCCGAGTCTCAAAGGATCCCTTTCAAAACTTCACTGTCGGGACCTCGCGAATGGCAGGATTCATTCAAAAACTGGCCTCTGCCCCCAATCGCTGGCTGGAGAAACTGGTACAAAAGGATTCTTGAAGATAAAAGCCCTCAGACGCAGAATTGGGACAGTCTTCGTATTTCTCATTGCTTGGAGCTATCTCTAGCCGAAACATCCAAGAATGAAAATCTCCTGATTGCAGCCTGTCACTTCTGGTCCAACGGCATGAACGCCTTTCTTTTTGGTCATGGACCAATGACTCCAACCCTGGCCGATGTTTACATGATAACCGGCCTGAACATTACAGGGACAACACACCCATATAGGTACAAAGGTTCTTCCAAACAGACAGGGGTGAAAACTGGAGTTGGCTATAAGAAATACATCCAGACTTATATGCACGATGGTCCTCTGTCTGATGTTGAATACAGGGCCTTTCTGAATATGTGGCTGTGCAGATTTGTTTTCTGTGGTAAAGCCAATGAGCCAACTCTGAATCACATAGTAATGGCCGAAGATTTGGCTGCGGGCACACTTATCCCTCTCGGGAAATATCTCTTGGGAAGTGTCTATCACATGCTCCATCAAACCATTTATCAGATGCACACCAACAAGAAAATTTTTTGCGTCAATGGTCCCTGGTGGTTCGTCCAGATGTGGCTGCAATTGTACATGCACCAAATTGTCTCCATTGACCTCAACAGCCGACACTTCCCCTCAGTCAATTACCAAGAAGCAGAAGCCCAGAGCACCAAAGGCTGTCAAACCTATGGGGAAGCAGCCTCCACTATTGCTATCAACAAGAGCATTGGAGAACTGTTTGAACTTTTCTTCAAAGGCTTTGCCAATCCCCTCTGGTTCCTATACTTGGACAATGACAGTCTCACTTTTCCTTGTGAATTCAGCTTCAAGACTGGATGCATAGATGCAGAGTCCACAGCAATTTTTAACACTTTTATTCGGCCTTGCATCTTACCAGCTGAATTTTGTGGAGGAAGGCTGGTTCAAAGTTCATATGAATATTACCAGCCGAATATAGTAGCCAGGCAATTAGGATGTGGCCAAGTGCCCCCAAGATTATTCTTTCATGAATTCCTCAAGCCTAGGCAGATCATCAAAGACTCCACAGAAACAAGAAGAATCTTTGATTATAAGTGTTGTGCAGCCATCTATCAAATCGAACCTTTTGTGCCAACAGCACTTGCTCATCCTTCTTTTATTCTTTGGTGGCAAGAAGTCCATGATCACATCTTTAATGTGCCAGTCCACCCTCTCTGCCTCGATTTGATGCCTGACTATCAGCCGAATTCAGAGGTAAACACGCTTACAATCCATTTGTTTTTCCACTGACATCCTCTTTCATCGACTTTTAACTCTGTTATCTTGCAGGACATAGTCCCTGCCCCTCTGGCCAGAACAATTGCATATAACACTGCAGGCCCAATATCTATTCTGCGGCATTACTCTCCTTCTTTGGCTCAAATAATGTCTAGGCCTGCCAACCTGGATCCAACTCTTGCTGCACCACCTGCTGTCAAGAGAAAAATTTCTTCTCTAACTGCCCCTTTATCTATGAAGAAGAAAAGAACAAGCAACAAAACAATTGCACAGGTCAAATTTCTTCTTCCTCGAGTAAAAAATGCTAATTCCATTCTGCTCATTTTCTACTCCTTTATGATTTCAGGCCAAATCACAGCAATTGGCCATTAGCACAGAACCTGCCGATGCTTCAGTAATCAGTAAAATTTCTCACCATCTTGTCCTTTAAAACTCTTTTCATCAGCACTAACTTTCTTTCAGTCACAGAGCAAGCTTCAGTGGATCCAATTTCGGAGAGCTCCTCTTTTCATCAAGAACCAGCTTCAGCTTTACCTGATGTACTTCAGCTAGAAGCCTCATCTCCACCCAAGAACTTTCCAAGCTCTCCTCAGCATGACATACCAGAACCTTTGCCTGAGCTTGAGCCGCCTTCTCTCTCTATCCAAGAGATCAGGAATGAGGTAGAGATAATTTCCCAGTCTCCTCAGTTCTTTATTCAATGGATAATCATTAATTCGGCAATATCTTTTTCCAGGAGAAAACAACTTCGTCACCTAGCTACTCATTTCCCTTGGATGATCTTGTTGCCGAACAAGCAGAGGAAATTTCTTCTAGTCAGACTTTATCAGAAGAAACCCAGGCAAAACTAAAGGAAATTTTCTCCTTTCTGCACAAAGACATCCAGGATCAAGTCAAGGATGCTGATCTTCTGAGAGATATGCTTGAGCCCATTGAACACAACCTTCCCGTTGACATTCAAGCTTCCTTGGAACCAATCTCTAAATTAGATCAACAATTTGCTGCAGTGAGACAGGCTCTGAAAGATCAATCTTTACAACCAGCTTTAGAGCAAAGAAGAGCCATAGCTAAGCAATCCTTGAAAGATCTGCATACTCAAGCTCAGAGTAACAAAGAATTGTCAGCTAGACTGCAGTCAACACTTGATCTGAAGAAGACCAGAAAAGCTGAACTAGAAGCCGAACTGAGGGTTCTGTCAGCCGAAATCGAAGCTGACGAGAAGAAATTAGCCGAACTCCCTGATCTGACAGAGAGGATACGAAAGGAAGCATCGGCAATTCTAACTGAAGATAAACAACTCAAAGCGAAGCTCTCTGCTCTGGAAAAAACCCAAGAAGCAGGCAAAAATCTTTTGGAGACCATTAATAGAATGATATCTGATGCCAAAGATGTAATCTCCAAGTACTTGGGTGTGTAGTTGTATTGAATATTTAATTAGCCGAATGTCTTACCGACTTTGTAGTCTCACCAATCTTTGCTTTCTCTCCATTGTGGGTAACTCATTCGGCAAAGTTGATTTTAATAGCATCAGACCCGAAAACGCCTCAACTATGACATAGCCGAATCTCATCCAGTCAAAGCCGAATACGACTCGATAAGAATCCCAAACGACATGAGAACCAATCGGCTGGAAAATCCTTTCCACCTTCCGAACTCTTCGGAATACGTGTCACGATCTTTGGCCACGATTTCCTCTGCGGGTTCTATAAATAAACACCCAGGCAGCCCACAGTTTCTTCACCAAGTTCTTCGCCTTCCAAGTTCTTGCCGGCCCAAGCCATTCTTTTCCCCATCCACAGTAATTCCGAGGAACTTCCAATGGCCGACAACAACAGGAGGCGCCCGGCCGCCGATGAGGCCGAAGGAAGTCGTGCCGGCGCTCGCCGCAGGTGATTAGCTGCTTGCTTCTCTCTGTTCTTCTCGAGATTTCCTCCCTCTTTCTTGACGAATCTCTTTGTTCTTTCAGGGTAATCCAATGGATTGCCGGCGCTGGTGCGCCAGTTGCAGCTCCAGCCGCTGCTCCTGCGGCATCTTCGAGTTCGTCCAATCGATCTCTCGAATCAGACGACTACCGCTACACGGACGGCGATGCTCGCCGATTCAAGGCGGAGCGCGACGACTCTCGTCGCGAGCTGGAGGCTATCTCCAAGCAAGCCGGGATTGCTGACCTCGAATGGCAGCACGAGCGCAAGCAACTGCTCGAAGTCATTGATGGTGAGTCCTGCAATCTGCTCAATCTCAATCTTGCCCCCCAACTGATATTATTCTGCTGCCCCTTTTGTAAACTTGCAGCGCGTGATGCTGAACTCGATCGACTGAAGGCGCTGGTGGATGAGCTGGTGAACAAGGTTAATGCTCCTGGGGACACACCAGAAGCTCGCCTCGGTGCGGTGGCGGGCCGCATCGATGAGGTGGCCTCGCACGGCATCCGTCTGGGTACTGCCGCAGGCCTAGTCGCCATGTCGACGCACACCAATACCGACTACTCCAGGCTACCGACCGGCTTCGCTAATGATAACCCGGAGGAGATCGACGACATCGAGGCCTCCATAGATCGCCTTGATGCTCATGGCGCCGCCATTGCCGATTCCATTCATCCCCAGTCCGTTTTGAACAGGCTATTCCATTAGTTTGTACTAGGGATTTATGGAATTTCGGCAATAAAACTTCTCTTTTGTGATCTTGCATGAACATCTGATGTAATATATTTTGTGCTAAGGGCAATACATTTAGTACTGGCCATTTTCCTTTTCTGTCAACATTTGTTCTGAAGGCGATTTCTTCCCGAATATCGGCTGTTCGGCAAATTAATATATTAATCACCGATCAATTTCAACACTGGGATAATACCTCTTCAAATATCTTCCATTTATAGCAGAAGCAAATTCTTTTCCCAATAATGTCTTCAAAATATATGCATTTCCAGGCACGCATCTAACCACTCTGAAAGGACCTTCCCAATTTGGAGACCACTTGTCGAATGCTGCATATTTGGTTCCAATCGGCAATATCGCTTTCCAAACTAGATCACCTTCTGTAAATTGCTTAATCTTCACCTTCTTGTTGTAGTATTTAGCAACTCGCATTTTGTTCTTCTCAACATTCTCCAAGGCCCTGAGACGAATCATATGCAAATCTTCTAATTCGTCCATCATTAAATCATTATAATCTTTAGAACTCAAATCCTTTTGCAACTTTATTCTCCTTGAGTCTAATTGTATTTCCCATGGCAAGATAGCATGATGCCCATACACCAACTCATAAGGAGACATCTGTGTAGCCCCATGTGGAGCCATTCGGTAAGCCCATAAAGCCTCATTGAGTACCGAATGCCACTTTCTCGGCTTCTGATCAATCTTCTTCTGTATAATTTTAATCATAATCTTGTTAGAAGCCTCTGCCTGACCATTAGCTTGGGCATAATAAGGAGAAGAATTTAACAATTTGATGCCCATACTTTCAGCAAAATCTTTGAACTCTGAAGATGTAAATTGAGCCCCTTGATCTGTGGTGATTGTTTGAGGAATCCCAAATCTGTAAATGATATGTTCTTTAACAAATTCAACCATATTCTCCGACGTCACCTTCTTTAATGGAATTGCCTCAACCCACTTGGTAAAATAATCGGTTGCCAAAAGCACAAACTTATGCCCCTTGCTAGATGGAGGGTTTATTTGGCCAATCAAATCTATTCCCCATCCTCTGAATGGCCATGGCTTGATAATGGGATTCAAAGCCGATGCTGGAACTCTCTGAATATTTCCAAATCTCTGACAGTCTTGACATCCCTTATAATATTCAAAACAATCTTCCAGCATTGTCGGCCAGTAATATCCAGTTCTTCTAATAACCCACTTCATTCGGTAGGCCGATTGATGTGCTCCACACAACCCATCATGTACTTCACTCATCAGCCTTTTTGCTTCTTCATGATTTAAGCAATGTAACAGCACTCCATCCAGGGATTTATAATACAAATTATCATCAAGAAGAACAAATTTTAAAGCTTTATACCTGAGCTTTCTAGAAACCTTTCGAGATGGATTCTCCAAATAATCGGCAATTTCTTTCCTCCAATCATCTTCTGCCAGATTATTCCCGAAAGCATATACATCATTAGCAAACACTTCTTGAAGCTCTCTATAACCTGATGCACTTTGGGCCAATCTATTTGCCTCTCCATTATTCCCTCTAGGAATGTGTTGTAGAATTACTGACCGAAAGCTCTTCAATATTTCTTTGCATTCTTCATAGTAATTCCTCAAGGTATCACTTTTGCACTCATATTCACCATTCAATTGTTTTATGACCAATTCTGAATCTCCAAAAATTTCAACCGCAATGGCCTTTGCTTCTTTCAAATATTGGAGCCCTTTGAGCAATGCCTCATACTCAGCTTGATTGTTAGTAACAGCAGATTGAATAGGAACAGCAAACTCAAATGTTTCTCCTTTGGGTGAAATTAATAAGATACCTGCTCCACCACCTTTGTTGCATGAAGATCCATCGAAGAATAACACCCAAGGAACAATGTTAAGCAAATTTATCGATGTATCATGATGTTCAGTAATGAAATCGGCAATAATCTGTCCCTTAACAGCCTTTGCCGATTCAAATCTTAATTCAAATTCAGACAAAGCTAAAATCCATTTGCCAATCCTTCCGTTCAAAATTGGCATAGACAACATGTGTTTTATCACATCAAACTTTGAATACACAATGCATTCGGCATGTAGTAAGTAATGCCGAAATTTTGTACAGGAGTAGTAAACACATAAGCAAAGTTTCTCTATAGCCGAATACCTTGTCTCTGGATCTAGTAACTTTCGGCTAAGGTATGCAACCACTCTTTCCTTCCCTTCAAATTCTTGAATGAGGGCCGATCCAATAGTTTGGGCATCGGCCGCCACGTACAACTTGAAAGGCTTGTTCAATTGTGGAGGCACCAATACTGGTGGCTTCTTCATGTACTCCTTTATTTCATCAAAAGCCTTCTGTTGTTCGTCACCCCATACAAACTTTTGATCCTTTTTTATTTTCAACAGTGAGGAAAAGGGTAACACCTTTTGTGACAAGTTTGATATGAACCTTCTCACAAAATTTATCTTGCCAAGCAGTGATTGTAACTCTTTAAGATTAGTTGGAGGAACAATTTCATCAATTGCCTTCATGCTTTTCTTACCAACTCCTATTCCTCCTTCATGTATCAAAAATCCCAGAAACTCTCCAGCCGAAACTCCAAAAGCACACTTGTTCGGGTTCATCTTAAGCCCATGTTTCCTGGTGCATTCTAGAGTTTTCCTTATGTCGGCCAAATGAGACTCATGATCCAATGACTTGATCACCACATCATCAATATATATTTCCACAATCTTGCCGATCAACTCATGAAAAATATAATTCATAGCCCTTTGATAAGTTGCACCGGCATTTTTCAATCCAAAGGTCATGACAACCCACTCAAACAACCCTATGTGTCCAGGACACCTGAAAGTTGTCTTTACTATATCTTCCAATGCCATATAAATCTGATTGTATCCTGCGTTACCGTCCATGAAACTGAGCACTTTGTATCCAGCAGCAGCATCAACCAATGAATCAGCAATAGGCATTGGGTATCCATCCATGGGTGTAGCCTTGTTTAGGTCTCTAAAATCTATGCAAACCCTCATCTTTCCATTTTTCTTATAGACAGGAACAATATTAGAGATCCAATCCGCGTATTTACATGGCCGAATGAAATTTGCATCTAGTAATCTTTCAATCTCCTTTTTCACATCGGCCAACACTTCTTCCTTGTAGATTTTTCGGGGTGGTTGCTTGTAAGGTCTGTATCCAGGTTTGATTGGCAACCGATGCTCAACAATAGAACGGTCTAGACCGGGCATTTCCGAATAATCCCAAGCAAAGCAGTCCTTGTATTCTTTTAACAATGTCACCAACTTTTCTTTGAAAACCGAATCCAAGTTAGCACTGATAAATGTCGGCCTTGGCTTGTCACCATCTCCAATGTCCACTTCTTCTAATTTATCGGCCGACACAAATCCACGTCCTAATTTTCCATCAGTTCCATCAATTGGATTTTCCATCAAAAATTACTATGAGAGCCGACTGCTTCGATCGGCTGCTGATCACTGCTGGCTGGTGCCACAGGACCTTCTCCCCAGTCTTTGCCTGAGAAACAATCTATGCCTTGATATTCCCAGAAAGCTGGTTCCATATTTGCCACGCTTATCGAATCATCTGCTTGGACAATCTCCACCTCATCATCTATCCACTGAATAAGCTGTTGATGCATAGTAGATGGAATACAACAATTTGCATGAATCCAATCTCTTCCAAGCAGCAAGCTATATGCCCCTTTGCCCTCAATGACAAAGAAAGTCGTAAGCAGAGTCTTGGACCCAATCATCAGATCAACGTGCACGCATCCCTTGGTGTCCGAAGGATTTCCAGCAAAATCATTTAGAATTATGCTCGTTGGTGTCAAATCTCTAAGGCCCATACCAAGCTTCCTGAATGTGGTATATGGCATTACATTGACAGCAGCTCCTCCATCGACAAACATCTTGGTCAATGGTTTGCCATTAACATATCCTTTCAAGTACAGTGGCTTCATGTGCCGATTCTGGGTTGGCTTCTCAAAAACAGCTTGTTTGTTCAGCATCAATTGTGCCATTAACCCAAATTGTTCGGCATCATCTATATCGGGCAATATCTCTTCCTGTACAATTTGGTTAGCTGGAGCCATGAATTCATTCGGCAGAAAACATACCATACATGTAGGAGCCGAATGACTATGTTCGTCAGGCCTGTCTTTTGGACGCCATATCGATTTCATCCTAGGCCTTGCTTGCTTTAATTCTTGATTCCTCAGGCGTTGGACTCTTCTCTTCTGACTCCTTCTTAAACCAGGTGGACACCACTGTCCTTTCTGCCAAACATACTCACGATCTTCTTCCTCATGACCAACCCATCTGTAATCAGCATGTCTCTTTCTCGGTTGATCATCAAAACGCCGATCATCACTAGGATGCATCCTACCAATTCTTTCATGGACAGATCGGCGATTGGCAACATTTTGCCTATGTTCGACATTCCCATTATTGCACTCAGGACAGTTATTCCTCGTAGGCAGCTTTAAACCCTCGTTCCAACAGTGTCTGAAGAATGCACACCCCCAATGCGCACGTTCCTGTTCTCGGACATATTCTTCTTGTTCTTCCTCAAACCTTTCTTCTTCGCGCCTTCTTTTCTCCTCCTCGTATTCATGCCTTCGAAAACGCTCCTTTTCTTGCTGACGCTGCCATTTGTTGAGAAGAATACGTGTAGTAACTCTAGGTTTAAAGGATTCTCCCACTTCAAATCGGCTATTCGGGAACCGAAGATCTTTCTGGCGAATCTGTTCAATTGTGATCTGCCGAGTGGGATCAACTGAACCATCCTGTCTTGCCTTTTTTGAAGTTAAAACTTTCAATTTTCCCTTTTCTCCAGATGGAACAGCATTTACCATATTAACCGAGAACCCGATCATATTCTGAGGGAAAGGGTTACTGTCCAGTTTCATCTTGTTGTCGAATTTCAGATGTCCTTCCTGGATAGCTTTCTGAATCTTCATCCTAAAGACTCTGCATTCATTAATGGAATGAGAATTTCTATCATGAAACCCACAGTACCTCTTATCTTTCACTCCATCAGACCGAAGCATAGAATGCCCCTCTGGCAATTTGATTCGGCCTTCTTTCACCAGGAACTCAAACAATTTGTCTGCCTTAGTCACATCAAAATCATATGTTCCCTTCATCTGTTTGATCCATCTTTGAGTCATTGTAACTGGTTCTTTGCTCCACACTATCTCTGCTGCGGCTATCTCCTCGCTATCTTCATACTCATCTTCTTGATCTGCTCTTTCAAGGAATTGGTTATAGATGTCAGCTACATCATTATTTTTAGCAAATCTGACATCTTTCTTGAAACCATATGCCTGGTTACTCATCAAGGCCAATCTGTGCGACAACTGGCCCAGATCATCAAACTCCATCCCGAACAGCTTCTCCCGAATGGCAGGCAGCATGCCAGCTACAGCCATACCAGCCAATTGATCATCAGGTATGTTCAGAGAAAAGCACATACTCTTTGTTTCCCTAAATCTCCTGAGGAACTCCGTAGGTGTTTCATTATTCCTCTGCCTTAAGCTGGTTAAATCAACCAACTTTTTCTCGGTACTGCCAATGTAGTAATGGGCATGGAATTTCTGCTCCAGGTCTTTCCATGTACAAATCGACTGAGCAGGCAAAGAAGCAAACCATGTGAAAGCTGGACCCGTTAGTGACAAAGGAAAGTATCTGATTCTAAAAGCCTCATCTGCCGAAGCCTCTCCAAGCTGCATCAGATATCGAGCTATATGTTCCACAGTACTTGTATCATCTTGTCCTGAGAATTTAGTAAACTCTGTAGGCACCTTGACTCTATTCGGCAATGATACCCTTTGGTACCATTCTGGGAAAGGAGACGAGTACATGTACCCCTGATTTTTAGGCTTCAGACCGAATTGATTTTGCAATACATCGGTCATTTTTTGCACCATGAGGTCAATACTGGTATCTTGATTCCCTGGTCTTCCAGCAAGCATGCCTGCAGTACCAACATATCCAGGATTCGGGAGAGCGTCGATAGCATTGTAATCCATAAACTCTGAATATCCGTTTCCATATAAATCCCTCTGCAGTCTGTTGTTCAAGGGAGATATCTTGTAAGCAGAAGCAGGCGGATTCCCTGTGGTGCCGAATGCCATATCACCATATGTGCGAGTTTTCAACAGTGCAGGCTGAGGATCTTGCCGAATCGGTTGTCCATTTGTATCTTTAGCACCAGAACCTCCAGTTTCTTCAGCATTTCCTTTACCATGTGGTTTCTGAACTGGTGCTTGAACATTGAAGTATGTCGGACCACCCAATTGCCCATGTATCTGCTCGAAGGGTTTATCCACATGCTGACCAAAAATGCTTACCATTATATGCCGAAAGCTGTTCAAGAACGCAGCATTGTGATTGGTCATTGCTTCCCCCAAAGCTTTGTATAACAAACCCGAGAATCTCTCCCTTTCTTCTTCTTCAGTAAAATCAGATTGCCCAGGAAGGAGAACTCTTGGCAAGTCGGATTTGAGAAACGGTGCACCACTCCTGTTCTTGGCGAAAGACAGTAAACATTTGTTAATGAATTGGCCAGCAGCAGCCTTTACCATCTGTTGATGTTCTTCAGACAACTCTTCCAAAGTGACATCCATGATGTCGCTCAAATCAGGCATCTTGAAAACTTGTGTGTGTCCCACTAGGCGTGCCAAAAAGTGTGTTGACGTAAAATCCGCACCTCACGCCAAGCACACAGCAAGCCGAATTAGCTGGCTTCAAACGTGGCCCGGGCTTTTGAATCCGGAAGCGTGCCAGTCAGTTTGCCTAAAAACTAACAAAGGGACAAAAAAGTTTAGATCAAAACCTGGAACGTGCCGGGTGAGACCAGACAGTTCCATATTTGCGGCTACGGAGCCATTTTCGAACAACATATAGCTACAGAGAAGCTATCTGTCGGCAGTTAAATCCTCATTCGGCAATCAGCAAGGCACGCAATGAGCGCACTGCCGAATGCGTGACGTAAGCATGACGAAAGATCGGCTTTCAACCGAATGAGCATTATAACACATACTCATAGCCGATTAACGAGAAACAGAGCATGATGGATAAATAAAAGGGTGAAACATGATCATAAATTCGCAGTAAAAAAGAAATGCATAGGCCGAAAGCAGCACCCGTCAAGCATGATAACAAAACAAGTTAATCCACCGCATGATACGACTTGTTTGAGACCACACCACTAATCAGATTAGACCAATCCACCGCATGATACAGTCTAACCATGAAAAGCTAAAAGCATTCAATGTTTAGTTACGAACCCACAACACAGTCACGAATTTACATTAAAAACAAGAATGCATAGGCCGAAAGCAGCACCCGTCAAGCATGGCAACGAACGAGTTAATCCACCGCATGATACAACTCGTTTGAGGCCACACCACCAATCAGATTAGATCAATCCACCGCATGATACAATCTAATCGTGAAAGGCTAAAAGCACTCATTGTCCAATGCAAACCCACGAACACACGTTCACTCGTGAGAGCACTACCGAATGCGGCTATTTAGCCGAATCGGGGTCCATGGCGAAGGAACAAGCCTAATCGGTAAAGATAAATCTATCAGATCGAATCGAATTCTAATCCACCGGATGATTAGCTCTAAGACGACCCAAAAACCTGCATCTACCGCGTGATACCCGGTTCTGTCAAGATCTACACGATGCCAACAAGCTTGAACCCGCGACACGTAGCAACCTAGATCGGTTTCGGATTCGGCTGTGAGGGGATACGTCGCAGCACCGTAAGGCAAAGCCGATTCTATCCAATCTAGATTGGGCAAAGGTGTGTTGCATGAATTAAGCACGTAGTAAAAACAGAGCAACACGGGGTAACTTAATGAATCCGTTAGATCTTGCCGAAATCTAACAGAGCCGATAACTTGGTCCATACTAGATCTTAGCCCACCGCATGGCTCATGACCTAACAGAGGAACCTTCTTGAGACCACAACTTAAATCCACCGGATGATACTAAGCATGGTAACAAGACTACTTGCATCAAAGCTTAAATCCACCGCATGATACTAAGCATGATACAAGGTTGCCGGTACTTACGGAGGTCGACGGATCGATGACTCCTCTCGAAGAACTCGACGACTCGACTAAAGGACTCGATGTTGGCACGGGGCCGGTTTGTTGTATGATTGATTGTGTTTTTTTTACAATTGCCATGGGTTTATATTTATACCCAGGTCTTGATACAACTCCTAGTCGGACACGATTACAATACTTGTTTCTAAAAATAAGTGACGAATCTTCGTGCCCATATTGCGTTCCTTATTCGATCCGGCCTTTTCCTTATATTGATCCACGTCATCATGTCTTCCCGAACGCTACCACTCTTCGCCTGTGGAACAATGCCTCTGCCGAATGATGACGCATTCCCGACCGCAGAGTATCTCTGCCGAACGTTTCAGAGAACACCCCTTAGCCGAATGACGACGCGTTCCCGACCGCAGAGCATCTTTGCCGAATGCTTCAGAAAAAACCCTTTAGCCGAATGGCATCCCTCCACCAAATCCGGCTCACATGTCAGCCTCTTCCTGGTGCTAATTTTTGGTGTCAACAGGTACCTATGATTTTGATGTAACTAAGGCAGATAAATTATTTGATTTTCTTGTAAAGGAAGGCCGAATCAAGCTACCAGAGGGGCATTCTATGCTTCGGCCTGATGGAGTGAAAGATAAGAGGTACTGTGGATTCCATGATAGAAATTCTCATTCCATCAATGAATGCAGGGTTTTTAGAGTGAGGATTCAGAAAGCTATCCAAGAAGGGCATTTGAAATTCGACAATAAGATGAAGTTGGACAGTAACCCGTTTCCTCAGAACATGGTTGGGTTCTCAATCAATATGGTGAGTACTGCCGAATCTGGAGAAAAGGAAAAAATGAGAGTCTTGACGTCAAAGAAAGCGAAGCAAAGTGGCTCAGTAGATCCTAATCGGCAAATCACGATCGAACAGATTCGCGAGGAAAGACCTCGCTTCCCGAATAGCCAATTTGAAATTGGGAATTCTTCTAAACCCAGAGTCACATCGCGTAT
The DNA here is from genome assembly GCA_033239725.1 of Echinochloa phyllopogon. Taxonomy (NCBI): domain Eukaryota; kingdom Viridiplantae; phylum Streptophyta; class Magnoliopsida; order Poales; family Poaceae; genus Echinochloa; species Echinochloa phyllopogon. Next base: position 12,451,802 of record BTCW01000008.1, read on the forward strand.
TCTCCTCAATAAGTGGCAGCGTCAGCAAGAAAAAGAGCGCTACCAGAGACGTGAATATGAGGAGGAGAAGAGAAGGCGCGAAAAAGAAAGGTTTGAGGAAGAACAAGAAGAATATGTCCGAGGACAAGAACGTGCACATTGGGATTGTATTTTCTTCAGACACTGTTGGAACGAGGGTTTAAAGCTGCCTACGTGGAATAACTGTCCTGAATGCAATAATGGATATGTCGAACATAGGCAAAATGTTGTCACTCGCCGATCCGTCCACGAAAGAATTGGAAGGGTACATCCTAGTGATGATCGGCGTCTAAAAATATATAAGAATGATGATCAACCAATGAAAAGACATGCTGATTATAGATGGGTTGATCATGAGGAAGAAGATCGTGAGTATGTTTGGCAGAAAGGACAGTGGTGTCCACCTGGTTTAAGAAGGAGCCAGAAGAGAAGAGTCCAACGCCTGAGGAATCAAGAATTGAAGCAAGCAGGAACCAGGATGAAATCAATATGGCGTCCAAAAGACAGGCCTGACGAATCGGGTCATTCGGCTCCTACATGCATGGCAAAGGGGCATACAGCTTGCTACTTGGAAGGGATTGGATTCATGCGAATTGCTGTATTCCATCTACTATGCATCAACAGCTTATTCAGTGGATAGATGATGAAGTGGAAATTGTCCCAGCAGATGATTCAATTAGCGTGGCTAATGTGGAACCGGCCTTCTGGGAATATCAAGGCATAGATTGCTTCTCAGGTAAGGACTGGGGAGAAGGTCCTGTTGAGCCAGTCAGCAGTGATCAACAGCCGATCAAAGCAGTCGGCTCTTTTAGCAATTTTTAATGGATAATCCAATCGATGGAACTGACGGGAAGCTAGGATATGGATTTGTGTCGGCTGATAAATTAGAAGAAGTAGACATTGGAGACGGTGACAAACCAAGGCCGATATTCATCAGTGCTAGCTTGAATTCGGTTTTCAGGGAGAAGTTGATTGAGTTGTTAAAAGAATACAAAGATTGCTTTGCTTGGGATTATTCGGAGATGCCTGGTTTAGATCGTTCCATTGTTGAGCATCGATTGCCGATCAAGCCTGGTTATAAACCTTACAAGAAACCACCCCGGAAAATCTACAAAGATGAAGTGTTGGCCGATGTGAAGAAGGAAGTGGAAAGATTAATAGCAGCAAATTTTATTCGGCCATGCAGATATGCAGAATGGATCTCTAATATTGTTCCTGTGTACAAGAAAAATGGGAAGATGAGAGTTTGCATAGATTTTAGAGATCTGAACAGAGCTACACCCATGGATGGATATCCAATGCCTGTTGCTGACTCGTTGGTTGATGCTGCTGCTGGATATAAAGTGATTAGTTTCATGGATGGTAACGCAGGGTACAATCAAATTTTTATGGCATTGGAAGATATAGCGAAAACGGCTTTCAGATGTCCAGGACATATAGGGTTGTTTGAATGGGTTGTCATGACGTTTGGTTTGAAGAATGCTGGTGCAACTTATCAGAGAGCTATGAATTATATTTTTCATGAGTTGATCGGCAAGATTGTGGAGATATATATCGATGATATCGTGATTAAGTCATTGGATCACGAAGCACATTTGGCCGACATAAGGAAAACTCTAGAATGCACTAGGAAACATGGGCTCAAAATGAACCCAAATAAATGTGCTTTTGGAGTTTCGGCAGGAGAATTTCTGGGATTTCTGGTGCATGAAGGAGGAATAGGAGTTGGCAGGAAAAGTATGAAAGCCATTGATGAAGTTGTTCCTCCAACTAATCTTAAGGAATTGCAGTCATTGCTTGGTAAGATCAATTTCGTAAGAAGATTCATATCAAACTTATCACAAAAGATATTGCCTTTCTCTTCACTGTTAAAGGTCAAGAAGGATCAGAAGTTTGTATGGGGCGACGAACAACAGAAGGCTTTCGATGAGATCAAGGAATACATGAAAGAACCACCAGTATTGGTACCTCCACAGCTAAACAAGCCTTTTAAGTTGTACGTGGAGGCCGATGCCCAAACTATTGGATCGGCCCTCATACAAGAATTCGAGGGAAAGGAAAGGGTAGTTGCATACCTTAGCCGAAAGTTGCTTGATCCCGAAACGAGGTATTCGGCTACTGAGAAGCTTTGTTTATGTGTTTACTACTCCTGTACAAAATTTCGGCACTACTTACTACATGCCGAATGCATTGTGTATTCAAAGTTTGATGTGATAAAACACATGTTGTCTATGCCGATTTTGAACGGAAGGATTGGCAAATGGATTTTAGCTTTGTCTGAATTTGAGTTAAGGTTTGAATCGGCAAAGGCTATTAAAGGACAGATTATTGCTGATTTCATTACTGAGCATCGTGATTTATCAGTTAATTCGCTTGAAATTGCTCCTTGGGTATTATTCTTCGATGGCTCTTCATGTGACAAAGGTGGTGGAGTAGGTATTTTGTTAATTTCACCCAGAGGAGAGGTATTTGAATTTGCTATTCCTATTCAACCTACTGTCACTAATAATCAAGCTGAGTATGAAGCGTTGCTCAGAGGACTTCAATACTTGAGAAGAGCAAAGGCCATTGCAGTTGAAATTTTTGGAGATTCAGAATTAGTCATAAGGCAACTGAATGGCGAATATGAGTGCAGAAACGATGTCTTAAGGAATTACTATGAAGAATGCAAGCAAATCTTAAAGGAGTTTCAGTCGGTAATTCTGCAGCATATTCCTAGGAGAGACAATGAAGAGGCAAACAGATTGGCTCAAAGTGCTTCGGGTTATAAAGAGCTTCAAGAAATTTTTGCTAATGATGTACATGCTTTCGGGAGTAATCTGGCAGAAGATGATTGGAGAAAAGAGATTGCCGATTATCTGGAGAATCCATCCCGAAAGGTTTCTAGAAAGCTCAGAAGCAAAAAGGCTGATGAGTGAAGTACATGATGGGTTGTGTGGAGCACATCAATCGGCCTACCGAATGAAATGGGTTATCAGGAGATCTGGGTACTATTGGCCTACAATGCTAGAAGACTGCTTTGAGTATTATAAGGGATGCCAAGATTGCCAGAGATTTGGAAACATTCAGAGAGTTCCAGCATCAGTTCTGAATCCTATTATCAAGTCATGGCCATTCAGAGGATGGGGAATAGATTTGATTGGCCAAATAAATCCTCCATCTAGCAAGGGGCATAAGTTTGTGCTTTTGGCAACCGATTATTTTACCAAGTGGGTTGAGGCAATTCCATTAAAGAAGGTGACATCGGAGAATATGGTTGAATTTGTTAAAGAACATATCATTTACAGATTTGGGATTCCACAAACAATCACCACAGATCAAGGGACTCAATTTACATCTTCAGAGTTCAGAGATTTTGCTGAGAATATGGGCATCAAATTGTTAAATTCTTCTCCTTATTATGCCCAAGCTAATGGTCAGGCAGAGGCTTCTAACAAGATTATGATTAAAATTATACAGAAGAAGATTGATCAGAAGCCGAGAAAGTGGCATTCGGTACTCAATGAGGCTTTATGGGCTTACCGAATGGCTCCACATGGGGCTATACAGACGTCTCCTTATGAGTTGGTGTATGGGCATCATGCTATCTTGCCATGGGAGATACAATTAGACTCAAGGAGAATAAAGTTGCAAAAGGATTTAAGTTCTAAAGATTATAAAGATTTAATGATGGACGAATTAGAAGATTTGCATATGATTCGTCTCAGGGCCTTGGAAAATGTTGAAAAGAATAAAATGCGAGTTGCTAAATATTACAACAAGAAGGTGAAAGTCAAGCAATTTGCAGAAGGAGATTTGGTTTGGAAAGCAATATTGCCGATTGGGACTAAATACAGTGCATTCGGTAAGTGGTCTCCAAACTGGGAAGGTCCTTTCAGAGTGACCAGATGCGTGCCTGGAAATGCATATATCCTGAAAACTTTGCTAGGAGAGGAGTTTACTGCTGCCATCAATGGGAGATACCTGAAGAAATATTATCCTAGTGTTGAGATTGATCGTTGATTGAAGTATTCAATGTCAGAACAATTGAGACAGCCGGCATTCGGGAAGGAGCCGTCTTCAGAACAAATGTTGACAGAAAAAGAAAATGGCCAGTACTGAATGTATTGCCCTTAGCACAAAATATGTTGCATCAGGAGTTCATACAAGATCACAAAAGATAAGTTTTATTGCCGAATCCCTAGTACAAACTACTGGAAGAGCCTATTCAAAACAGACTGGGGATGAATGGAATCGGCAATGGCAGCAATAATCTTGGGGTTCATACAACTTCTTGTTTCTGTGGAGTCTTTGATGATCTGCCTAGGCTTGAGGAATTCATGGAGAAATAATCTTGGGGGCACTTGGCCACATCCTAATTGCCTGGCTACTGTATTCGGCTGGTAATATTCATATGAACTTTGAACCAGCCTTCCTCCACAAAATTCGGCTGGTAAGATGCAAGGCCGAATGAAAGCGTTGAAAATTGCTGTGGACTCTACATCTATGCATCCAGTCTCGAAGCTGAATTCACAAGGGAAAGTGAGATTGTCATTGTCCATGTATGGGAACCAGAGGGGATTGGCAAAGCCTTTGAAGAAAAGTTCAAACAGTTCTCCAATGCTCTTATTGATTGCAATAGTGGAGGCTGCTTCCCCATAGGTTTGACAGCCTTTGGTGCTCTCGGCTTCTGCTTCCTGGTAATTGACCAAGGGGAACAGTCGGCTGTTGAGGTCAATGGGGACAATTTGGTGCATGTACAATTGCAGCCACATCTGGACGAACCACCAGGGACCATTGACGCAGGAAATTTTCTTGTTGGTATGCATCTGATAAATGGTTTGATGGAGCATGTGATAGACACTTCCCAAGAGATATTTCCCGAGAGGGATAAGTGTGCCTGCAGCCAAGTCTTCGGCCATTACTATGTGATTCAGAGTTGGCTCATTGGCTTTACCACAGAAAACAAATCTGCACAGCCACATATTCAGGAAGGCCCTATATTCAACGTCAGTCAGAGGACCATCATGCATGTAAGTCTGGATGTGTTTCTTATAACCGACTCCAGTCTTCACCCCTGTCTGTTTGGAAGAACCTTTGTACCTGTATGGGTGTGTTATCCCTGTGATGTTCAGGCCGGTTATCATGTAGACATCGGCCAGGGTTGGAGTCATTGGTCCGTGACCAAAAAGAAAAGCATTCATGCCATTGGACCAGAAGTGACAAGCTGCAATCAGGAGATTTTCATTCTTGGGTGTTTCGGCTAGAGATAGCTCCAAGCAATGAGAAATACGAAGATTGTCCCAATTCTGCGTCTGGGGGCTTTTATCTTCAAGAATCCTTTTGTACCAGTTTCTTCAGCCGGCGATTGGGGGCAGAGGCCAGTTCTTGAATGAATCTTGCCATTCGTGAGGTCTCGTCAGTGAAGTTTTGAAAGGGATCCTCTGAGACTCGGCCGCGATAATTTTGGAGGGATCTGGATTCCCTGAGGGGCCGAGGAAGAAAGATGCGGATTGCTCCTCAGTAGGGGTCAAGATTTCAGTGGTCAGAGCCTATCGAGAACAGAAGAAGAGCGATTCGGGAATTCAAAATGTGATTCGAAAAGAATAATGCCGAATGTGATTGAGGGAAACAAAACTTACTTGAAGAATTTGATCCTGGTTCGCCATTTGAAGATTGGAGCTTGAGAGATTCGACGAACTAGGGTTTTTGAGTTTGGAAACGCACTCTGAGGATTCGGAAGCGGAAAACGGATGTCAAAGCGGATTCAGCCTGGAGATGTTGGATTTCTGGTCAATTCCGAGATAAAAGCATCTTTTATCCCGAAATTGAAGGGGCATGTGTTAACACCAAAATTTAGCACCAGGAAGAGGCTGACGTGTGGGCCGGATTTGGTGGAAGGATACCATTCGGCTAAGGGGCTTTCTCTGAAGTATTCGGCAATAAGGCTGTGCGGTCGGGAACGCGTCGTCATTCGGCAGAGGCATAGTTCCGCAGGCAAAAGCGGTAGCATTCGGGAAGGCGTGATGACGTGGAAAAACATAAGGAAAAGGCCGGTTCGAACAAGGAACGCAATATGGGCACGAAGATTCGTCATTTATTTTTAGAAACAAGTATTGTAGTCGTGTCCGACTAGGAGTTGTATCGAGACCTGGGTATAAATATAAACCCATGGCAGCTGTAAAAAGGGATCAAATCCAATCAATCAATACAACAAACTGGCCCCGTGCCAACATCGAGTCCTTTAGTCGAGTCGTCGAGTTCTTCGAGAGGAGTCATCGATCCGTCGACCTCCGTAAGTACCGGCAACCTTGTATCATGCTTAGTATCATGCGGTGGATTTAAGCTTTGATGCAAGTAGTCTTGTTACCATGCTTAGTATCATCCGGTGTATTTAAGTTGTGGTCTCAAGAAGGTTCCTCTGTTAGGTCATGAGCCATGCGGTGGGCTAAGATCTAGTATGGACCAAGTTATCGGCTCTGTTAGATTTCGGCAAGATCTAACAGATTCATTAAGTTACCCTGTGTTGCTTCATTTTTACTCTGTGTTTAATTCATGCAACACTCCTTTGCCCAATCTAGGTCGGTTAGAATCGGCTCTACTTCACGATGCGATGACTTATCCCCTCATAGCCGAGTCCGAAACCGATCTAGGTTGCCACGTGTCGAGGGTTCGAACTTGTTGGTATCGTGTAGATCTTGACAGAACCGGGTATCATGCGGTAGATGCAGGTTTTTGGGTTGTCTTAGAGCTAATCATCCGGTGGATTAGAATTCGATTCGATCTGATAGATTTATCTTTATCGATTAAGTTTGTTCCTTCGCCGCGGACCCCGATTCGGCTAGGCAGCCGCATTCGGCAGTGCTCTCACGAGTGAACGTGTTCGTGGGTTTGCAGTGGACAATGAATGCTTTTAGCCTTTCATGATTAGGTTGTATCATGCGGTGGATTGATCTAATCTGATTGGTGGTGTGGCCTCAAACGAGTTATATCATGCGGTGGATTAACTTGTTTGTTGCCATGCTTGACGGGTGCTGCTTTCGGCCTATGCATTCTTGTTTACTGTGGATTTATGATCATGCCTCACCCTTTATTTATTCTTATAACACGTCTGTCCTCGTTATTCGGTCATGAATATACTTTGCTCTCTTTGTTTATGTAAAGACCGATCTTACGTCATGCTGATGTTGTGCATTCGGCAGTGTGATTCTTACATGCTTCTACCGATTGCCGAATAATATTCTGAGTAACGACAGATAGCTTGTCCGTAGCTATATGTCTCTCGAGATTGGCTTCAATGCTGCAAATATGGATCTATCTGGTCTCACCCGGCACGTTCCAGGTTTTGATCTAAACGTTTTTGTCCCTTTGTTAGTTTTCAGGCAAATTGACTGGCACGCTTCCGGATTCAAAAGCCCGGGCCACGTGTGAAGCTAGCTAATTCGGCTTGCTGTGTGCTTGGCGTGAGGTGCGGATTTTACGTCAACAAAATCCATGTCCATGGCGTCGCAGTGGTACAGCTCATATAAATCCTGAAACCTCAGCCAGACATAATCGTCGTCGCCATTGTAGAAATCCTGGTTCTTCACGGCTGCTTTGATCATGCGCCTTTTCCTTCTTGATTCTTCCAAATACCACTGATGGAATCGGCGCATCTTCATCTGTAGCTTGCACTCCATTTCAGGAGGGACCAAAGGCTCGCCAAGCCTAAACGGCCACTTTAACGTTGTGCTTAAAGGGACATCTTCTATCCCCAGGACTTGCTCTCTGGATAGTCCTGTCTCGGCCATTACTCATTGCACGTTAATCTCGTCCGGAGATGGCAATGGACCCAAGGACCGCTGAAGTTGCTCGCCGAGCTGAGGAACAGGTTTGGATGGGCCCGCCTCCTTATCTGCTGCCTTCCGCTTCCGGCGAGATTTCATTAATGAGCGGTCATAGTTTGTTACTATTACTTCCTTCTGTTGACCCTTGATCAAATTACCGAGGAATGACTTGACGACACTGGGGTCAAGCTTCGGCTCCGGCTCCGGTTTTTTCCTCCACTCGGCCATTTGCCTCTTTGTGTCTGCTTTCACCCAGGCTTCGAGCTCTTCTGGAGTCTTCTCAGCCGTTGTTTTCTCTGGTGTGGGCTTCTCTTTGGGTTTCCGCACCTTCTTCCCTGGTGGAGTGGGGGCGGAGGCTTTAGTGCGGCGCTGCCTCTTCGGCGGAGGGGACGGAGACCTCTGCGGCGGAGGAGGCAGGCTTGCATCAGGAGCTCCTAGAGAATCGTCCTGATCCGGTGGATCTCTTGGAGACGGGGGAGGTGACGGAGGCTTGTTGGTAGCCGCGGCTGTACTGGGTATGACGACGTCTGCCTTGCTCCATAGAATGATGCAGTGAGAACACTGACCGAGTTTTGTTTCTCCGTCACCTCCGGGGATGTCAAGTTCCAAGTCTTCCCACTTGGCAACAACCTTCTCCACCTCAACCGGTACGTAACCATGTGGAATGTCATTGCAATGCCATTTTTGCCCTTCTTCCACACATTTGGTCATACCGTATGCGACCTGAAAATTTAGTAGTCAGAAAGAAAGTTAGTAAATGAATGGTATTTACGGTGAAGTGTATGCAGTACGAACTAAAGTCGCATACGTACCACCACAGTTACGTTCTTCTGCCTGACGACAAGCTCGCACGCGGTCCGTTGAGTTATTTCATCCACGGGGTAACGGACCGGTTCGGCGGCATGTGTGGAAGCGTGACTGCTTTGATATTGTTGTGGAGGGCTAATAAGGGCCGCATCATTAGGATCCTGGAGAGGTGCATGCTCTGTGGAACCGGTCCCGCCTGCGACTTGTTGGAGAGGCCCATGCTCTGTGGAACCGGTCCCGCCTGTGGCTTGTTGTATCTGTAGCCATGCTACCTTCATCCGCTGCTCCATCTCTGACTCCATTTCCTGGATCCTTGAGCCCTGGGCGGCAACCGTTTGCTCTAGGTCCCTCACCCTCTGCTCATATTCGGCCTTCTTCCTCGAACGGCTCCTATAGGTGGCGGCGTCCTCTTTGAAACCTTTCTTCCATGAGGTGGTTGTGCCTACGTCGCGCGTCCGTCCAGGATGCTCCTTGTTCCCTAAGGCATAGGTTAGCTCAACTCTGTCTCTATCGGGAACAAATTCTCCCCTCTCAGATGCCCTAAGGATCTCGAGGAGACGCTGAGCTAGTTCTCGCAGGTCCTCGGGAAAAACTAAGGAGCCGTCGATTAGGCTTAGGGTGCCTCCATGACCATAGTACCAATGCTTGGACCGTGTGGGCCAGTCATGTGTCGCTGGAGTGATGCCTCTAGCATATAGATCTTCTTCCATCTTCTCCCATTTAGCGATGCTTCCCTTATAACCTCCCGAACCCATCTTATGGGAGTACTTCTTATTTGAGGCGTTGTCAGCGTTTCTAGCGCTAGCCGTTGCCCCCTCTTCGGAGGTTTTGTACTCCAGGAATGCTTCCCAATCATCAGCCTTGATCTTCTTATACTTCTCAGGATCCGGGGCCTCTCCGGTTTTGAGAAAATGCGAGTACAACTTCTTCTTGAAATCCTGAAACAGAACTGCCATCTTCTTCATTATCCAATCCCTCAGTTCCGCTTGATGAGTGCTAGGCCAGTCGAATATTCCCTTTAATTCCCTCCATAGCATCTCCTTCTCTGTATTGGGGAGCACGTACTCCTCAGAGGGGTCCGTGGACTTCCATTTTTTGATGCTAATGGGCACATTGTCCCGTACAATTACCCCGCACTGAGATACAAATTTCTTGGCCACTTTTGGGGGCTCAACTGGCTCCCCGTCATCCTCCACTCTAGTGATGTGAAACTTGACATCCTTCAGCTTCTTCATGGTCGATCGTTTTGATTTCTTAGATCGACTTGTAGAAGCAGAGGCGGCCTACACAAATTACATATATACGATACATATTTATGTTAGATATAGAGATGATATAGATAATTGACATATACATTACAAATTTATGTTATATATAAACACCTGACTAGACGAGGGCTCGTTACCGGCCCCTTCAACAGTGCTGCCTTGGACACGTTCACCCTGGACATTCTCGGCCCCTTCAACATTTTCGGCCCTCGCAACATTGTCGCCCTGGACATTCTTGGCCCCTTCAACATTGTCGTCCCTTCCAATGGCCCTCAACACTTCATCCATGCTTAGGGGTTGGCTTACAATATTAAAAAGTTGATTCGCTAAGAACGTGTCGTTGTCCTCTTGCATGGGTGGGACAGGCTTGTTGTTGTCTGCCATCTATAGAATTAAAAATAATTGATAAGCAACATATTCGCATAGGGGTTCGGTGCGCTTAGAGAACGGATTCGCTCAGGGGTTGAGGGTTCGGGCGTGACGCGACGTGGTTCGCTAAGGGGTCGGGCGTGACGCGACGTGGTTCGCTAAGGGGTCGGGCGTGACGCGACGTGGTTCGCTGAGGGGTCGGGTGTGACGCGACGTGGTTCAGGTTCGCGAAGGATATAACATTTCCAATATACATTTCAATGTAAATATTTCAATACATATGAAGCATTTCCAATAAAATAAATTTCTAATATTTTCTAATATTTTCAATACATATGAAGCATATATATTTCTAATATTTCCAATACAATACATTTCCGATAAAATAAATTTCTAATATTTTCTAATATTTTCAATACATATGAAGCATATATATTTCTAATATTTCCAATACAATACATTTCCGATAAAATAAATTTCTAACATTTTCTAATATTTTCAATACGTATGAACAAGTTCGGGGTTAGCGAACGCGTTCGGCCATGCGCATCTGGTTAGCGAATGCGTTCGCTAACCAGATGCACATGGCCGCGTTCGGCCATGCAGCGGGTACCTGCACACACACACAAGACAAGCACGCACGACACGAAGGCCGCGGCTCACATACAAGCACGCACGGCACGAAGGCCGGCTTCACAGGGGGCTCACCGATGGCGACGGGTTGCAGACCGGCGGCGGCGAGGGCGCGGGGACGACGACGAAGGCGCGGGCGGCGGCACGGGGACGTCGAGCGGCGGGGCGGAGGGCGGCGGCGGCGGGGACGGCGGGCGACGAGCGAGGTCGCGGGGACGACGACGGCGGCGTGGATGATGGCGGCGCGGTCTGACGATGGCGGCGGCGCGGCGTGGACGTGGGGACGACGGGCGGCGGCGGCGTGGGCGCGGGGCCGACGGGGCCGACGAGCGTCGATGGAGGCGCGGCCGCGGCGACGGGCGGCGGCGGCGTGGCCGCGCACGGGGACGACGACGGGCGGCGGCGGCGGCGGCGTGGCCGGGGACGACCGGGCGATGGGCGTGGACGGAGGCTCGGCCGCGGCGACGGGCGGCGGCGGCGGGACGAGCCTAGGTCGACGGCACGACGACGGGCGGCAGCGGCGGGGCGGCGTCGACGGCGGCGGAGGAGACCAGGGGGCGGCGGCGTCGACGGCGGCGGAGGAGACCAGGGGGCGGCGGCGTCGATTTGCTGGGAGGAGGGGGTGTCGATCTGGGCGAGGTGAGGGAGGAGAGAAGTGTGGGGAGGTTATATCCCCACTACCTTTAGCACCGGGTGTTGGCTAGACCCGGTGCTAAAGGCCCTTTAGCACCGGGTTGATCAAAGACCCAGTGCTAAAGGCATGAGCTTTAGAACCAGGTCTATCACACACCCGGTGCTAAAGGCCTTTAGCACCGGGTCTAGCCCACACCCGGTGCTAAAAGGGTGCCCAGAAGGCGGCAAACGAAATCTGGGCACCTTTAGCATCGGGTGTGGGCTAGACCCGGTGCTAAAGTTGCCCAGATTTCGTTTCCCGCCATCTGCAAACTCACATTTAGCACCGGGCGTGTTTATTATATTATTTCTATTTCAATTTATGCATTTCACCTTTTAGTACTTGTTTTAATGTTATATCAAAATATTTACTATAAGTTAATTAATGGAAAATTCTAGAAAATGCTAGAGTTAATAATAAATCCTAGAAAATTAATAGAAAATCTTATAAATCAATAGAAAATCAATATAAAATGGTAGAGTTAATAATAAATCCTAGAAAATTAATAGAAAATCATATAAATCAATAGAAAATCAATATAAAATGCTAAAATTAATAAGAAATCCTAGAAAATTAATAGAAAATCTTATAAATCAATAGAAAATCAATATAAAATGCTAGAATTAATAACAAATCCTAAAAAATTAATAGAAAATCTTAGAATATAGGTGGAACATATATAATTGCAAGTATAGTCATTACAACATAGGTGGAACATAGTGCAATGAAATTACATGGCATCATCGTTTACTCGGACACTAATAAACTTCCTCTTTACAAAAGTTCCTTGATTGTGATCACGCCGTAGATACGGTGTCTCCTCCGCCGCTAACAGGATGCTTGGGTCATCAGCCATCGAGAATGGAGGTAGGCCATCGAGCATATCATAATCTTCATCCGTCTTGTCCTCAACTCCTACGATTTTTCTCTTTCCAGGAAGGACTATATGACGCTTTGGCTCGTCTTGTGATGGGTCCAATTGCTTACCCCCACCTTTCTTATCCGCCCCTTTCTTCGGTCTGCTAGCCATGTACTTCACATAAAAAACTTGTGTGACAGCTTTGGCCAGGATGAACGGTTCGTCTAGAAAGCCAATCTTGTTTAGGTCCACTAACGTCATTCCATAGTCATCAACTTTAGCACCTCCTCCAGTCAGCTTCACCCATTGGCACTTGAACAGTGGGATCTTCAAAGGTCCATACTCTAGTTCTCATATCTCCTCTATGACTCCAAAGTATGAGTTTGTATTGCCATTGGTGTCTGTCGCGACGATCCGGACACCACTGTTTTGGTTGGTGCTTTTCTTGTCCTGGGCTCTTGTGTAAAATGTATACCCATTGATGTCGTATCCTTGGAATGTTAAGATCGTGCTCGATGGACCCCTAGCTACAAAAGCTAGCTGCGCATCAATGCCCTCGACACCCATAAGACGTTTTCGCAACCAAGCGACGAAAGTACTATTGTGCAGACGCTGAATGAAGGCCGCAGACTTTGTTGAGTTTTCGTCCCAGAGAATCTGCATGTGCTCCTCGATGTACGGAGCAACTAAGGTTGATTGTTGCAAAACTGTGAGGTGCGCTTTACTAAATGTCTCAATATCCTTGATCACCATTGATCTTCTCCCTAGTGTGCCCTTTCCACCAAGTCTTCCCTCGTGATGTGATTCGGGCACACCAATCGGCATAAGATCGTCGACAAAGTCAACACAGAATTCAATGACCTCCTCTGTTTCGTATCCCTTAGCAATGCATCCTTCTGGACGAGAACGATTACGGACATACTTCTTTAGGACAGCGAAGAACCTCTCAAAAGGGAACATGTTGTGTAGAAATACTGGGCCCAGTATACGAATCTCTTTGACGAGGTGAACCAATAGATGTGTCATGATATTGAAGAAGGATGGTGGAAATATCATCTCAAAGCTGACAAGACATTGCACCACGTCGATCTGTAGCTGATCTAAATGGTCTGGATTGATCACCTTCTGAGAAATTGCATTTAGGAATGCACATAGCTTCACAATGGCTTTCCGCACGTTAACTGGTAGCACACCCCTGAGTATGACGGGAAGCAGCTGTGTCATCAACACATGGCAGTCGTGAGACTTCAGGTTTGTGAACTTCTTCTCTTTCATATTTATTATTCCCTTAATATTGGAGGAGTAGCCAGAAGGAACCTTGATACTGTTCAAGCATTCAAACATGCTTGCCTTCTCTTCTTTGCTGAGAGTGAAGCTGGCAGGACGCAAGTACTGGCGTCCTTTATCTCTCTTTTCTGGATGTAGATCAATCCGTTGGTTCAAGCATTTCAGCTCCTGACGTGCTTCCAGTGTATCTTTTGGCTTCCCATAAGTACCCAGGAAGCTTATCAAGTTCATGCACAGATTCTTCGTCACATGCATCACATCAATCGCATTACGGACCTCTAAAAATTGCCAATAAGGTAGCTCCCAAAAGATAGACTTCTTCTTCCACATCGCGGCACGACCATCCTCGCCCGTCGGAGTAGCCTGGCTTCCGTCTCCCTTGCCAAACACCACGTGTAGGTCCTTGACCATATCAAATAGCTCTTCTCCACTCCAGTGTCTCGGCTTTGTACGGTGGTCAGCATTCCCGCCAAAATGCGCACATTTCTTTCGTAGCTCATGCTTCGTTGGAAGGAATCGACGATGACCCATGTACACAACCTTCCTACAATGTTTCAAATACATGCTTTCGGTTTCCTCTAAACAGTGAGTGCATGCTTTATATCCTTTGTTTGATTGTCCTGATAGGTTACTTAGTGCAGGCCAGTCGTTGATGCTTATGAAAAGCAGTGCTCGAAGGGCAAACTGTTCCTACTTGTCCTCATCCCACATGCTAACACCTTCATACTTCCACAACTGCAAAAGTTCATCAAATTGATGTCGTTGCCACGTTGCTTCGGCCCTTCGATGAGCACTGGCATCATAATGAACTTCCGCTTCATGTAGAGCCGGGGGGTAGGGTATAGATGCAAACAGTCACGGGCCAAGTGCTATGACTACTGCTCATTTCACCAAAAGAGTTCATGCCATCGGTAGTTAAACCAAGCCTAACATTCCTCGCATCAGCATCAAACTCTGGGAATGCTCTGTCGATGTTCCTCCACTGGGATCCATCGGCGGGGTGTCTCAACATGCCATCCTGCTTACGTGCTTCTTTGTGACAGCGCATCAGTTTGGCATGGTCCTTGTTCTTGAACAAACGCTTCAGACGGGGTATCAGAGGGAAATACCACATCACCTTCGCAGGGATTTTTTTCTTAGAACGCTCTCCCGCAACCTCACCAGAGTCATCCCGCCTGATCTTGTATCGTGCGCAGCTGCAAACCGGACAACGATCCAGTGTTCGTACTGTCCGCGATAGAGGATACAGTCATTAGGACACGCATGTATCTTCTGCACCTCCAAACCGAGAGGGCAAACAACATGTTTTGCTTCATACGTCGTCGATGGCAATTCGTTACCCTCTGGCAGAATCTTCTTCACGAGTTTTAGTAGCTCCTCGAAACCCTTATCAGTAACGTCATTTGCTGCCTTCCACAGCAGAAGTTCAAGTGTGCTACCTAACTTCTTAAGCCCCTCTTTGCAATCTGGGTACAGGTCAGTCTTGTGGTCCCGCAACATGCGCTGTATCTTTTTCAGTTCCTTATGATTGCCGCAGTCTTTCTCAGCATCACGCAACATTTGCCCGAGTCCATCGGTAGGGCTATTCTCCTGAGCACCATCATCCTGAGCATCACCTTCCCGAACAGCAACTTCCTCATCGGCATCACCCATTGCAGCATCTGCAAAGGAACCATAGTTTTGAGCCAACACCAGAATGTCGTCATTGGCCTCGTCTTCTTCATCTTTATCCATTAGAATTCCTCTTTCACCGTGCTTGGTCCAGACAGAATAATTACTCATGAAACCGTGCCTCATCAAATGCACCTGAAGAGCTCCTCTTTATTTGTGCGATTGTATATTTTCACAACGGGTGCATGGGCAGAACATGAAACCTGACGGTGTCCTGTTAGCCTCGGCGCCATTGAGAAACACCCTGAGGCCATCACGGAACGCCTGATCATGGTTGTCCCCGTACATCCATTGTCTATTCATCTGCATTATTAACCAACAACAAATATATAATACAATATAAAGTTAATACAAATTTAATATATAAATAAATACAATTTATAATATATATTCCATTATATAAACACATTTCTAAAACTACATTACTATATTCATTAAATAAATAAATATACCTTCCGTTAAATAAATAAATAACTATTCCAACTTTTAATAAATAACCAATAATATATATTACATGGAATTACTATATTAACTTTCTAAAAACAAATATACATTCCATTAAATTAATAAATAACTATTCCAACTTTTAATAAATAACTAATAAATAAAATACATAAGCCTTATAACTATTCACAAGTCATACATAAGTCATACAAAACAAAATACTAACTAGCTTGCCTTCTCTCTCCATTTAAAACACAACATGAACACTCTCTCTCCACCTTGAATTCAAGCTCCCTCCTCTCTCTCCTCCATGAACACAAGCTCTCTAGCTAGCTTTATTTGATTCACAAATTTCTCTATTTCTAAAGCATAGAACGATTACAAGCTAAATAAAACATTAGAGAATGAAAGAGTGTACCTTGTAGTGCTCCTTAGATGAGTAGAATCTTCACAAATTTTGAAAAAAAATTGGGCAGCACCTCCCCTTCTTCTCCCGGCTGAGCCAGCATGAACACAGCGCCAAGTGTTCAGCTGGCTCGGCCGGGGGAGGAAGAAGCCACTTTATACGAAAGGCATTAGCACCGGGTTGTGGCAAGACCCGGTGCTAATGTGCACCAATTAGCACCGGTTGCAGCCACCAACCGGTGCTAAATGGCCTCGGGCACATTAGCACCGGTTGCTGGCTGCAACCGGTGCTAAAAGTGGTGCATTAGCACCGGGTCTTTCTACGACCCGGTGCTAATGTGTCTGCCCTGACACATCGCAGCGCCGCCCCCGCTCCTAGCCGTTGGACCCGGTGCTGAAGCCCCATCAACACCGGGTCCAAAAATGGCCGAGGCGGAGGGGGCGGGCGGATGTTGAAGTTTTTGGTAGTGATTTCTAACGTTTTGACATTATTTATCTCACCATAAAATTTCTTTACTCACCTAATGTATCCACCGACCAAATACTCTAAAATAACCCTATAATAGGTAGCAAGTACGTATCACGCGGGTATATTTGCTAGTATTACATATGATAAATGCAATATATATAGATGTCACAAACATTAAAAATACAAAATTTTATGTTAGGTAAAATCGAAAACAATACAAAACAAAATTATTTTATTAGAGACACTATTTTGACCCCTATTTAGCTGCACGCGCTAGCCCAAAAAACTGATGCGTACGACAATTAATATCTATCTATCATCTATCTATACTATAAAGATCTAAAACTTTTGACAACCGATAGACTCACCAGTCATTGAAACATACACTACCCCTCCTAGCGACCCTACCTGTTAGGTCAAACATTTGACAACCGATGGACCCCACCAATCAATGAAACACTACCCCTCTTAGCGTCCCACCTGTGAGGTCTTTTTTCATCTAACCCTCCACCTCCCTTGCCTGTCCTTGCAGTATGGAATTATCGTGTTCGTAATCAACATGGTCACCGGCCAACTGCTATCAACTCTATGTTATGCAATTTTATTTTTCTATTAAACATATGTGTCACACGTGCATTCTTACTAGTACTAGTACATGTACTCGTGTTTGCTACAGCTCAAGCCCATATACCCTTATATTATCCACTATAATATTTATAATAGTTCTATAAAATTGTAATATGTTCTACACTATATACATCTTTTATGTTTTAATTAGACATTTAAAAGAGTTACAATTATAGCTTAATTTACATTAGATTAACTTAAATAAGTACTCCAGTATAATTTGTCTTGAAGATCTTAATTTTTATTTCAACTCCTCTAATAATATTTTATCCATTCAGTCAAAAAATAATATTTTTATCCTACTTTTCTATCCATCTCCGCTTGAAAAAAACTTTTTTTATCCACCAAGTTGTTTTATTTAGTTCTTTGGAATCATTGAAAAGCACAAAGGCATATCACTAGAATCACATCTCCTAACCTCAGTCCTCACCATCTGATTGCGTCAAAAAAGAAGAAGACGGTCCCCTAAATATTTCCTATAGCGAACACATAAAGTAATATGCGTCTATTTATGATTACAAATAGATAACTAATGATACGTGTAATGGGTTCAATCTCGGTCTTAGGATATTATGTGGGGCACGAATCCAAGATGATCGATTTTACTTAAAGCAACACAACATCGACGACACGCCCCGTCCTTCACCATAACTTAAAAGTCCAAGTATAAGTGTGTTTGGTATAATGCTAGATGCCACTGCAGGCTGCAGCCATGCTGCTGCTCTGGCTCTGGCCTATCCTCTGCCGCCTCACAGGTCACCGCGCTTGTTCCTTCCCCATTCGTCGATTTAGGCCTTGTTTAGTTCTAAAAAGCAACTCGCAAATTCACTATTCAAAAATAAGATTTCTAATCACATCAAAATGTCATAACATATATGAAGTATTAAATATAGATGAAATCAAAAACTAATTGTACAGTTTTATTGTACTCCGCAACACGAACATTTTGAGCCTAATTAATCATTTTTTGGACAATTTTTCATACATACGAACGAAATGCTACAGTGGCGTAATGATCACGAAGAGACTCCAAAAACTAAACAAGGCCTTTGGAAATCTGCAACGGAGCCCCAAATTCCAATCTACAGTACTCGCCAATTTCGTCAATCCTCGGCACCGCTCCTACTGCCATGGATCCGCAGCCACAAGGCTGTCTCTCTCCGATTCGATCCGATGCCCTTTTGCATGTCCATGTCTGGGTGTTACCCATGCGCCGCTGTCCGCCACCCACTGCCCCCATCGAACGTACTCCCCTCCATCTGCTTCCTTTTTGAGATTCATCAGGTGCATGCCGCCCTCTCAAGCTCCCCTCCGATCCATCTGCTGCTCAATCCACCAGTTTCAGCGGAAGCGACACCACCAGGCAACCATATATGGCATCTGCTGCTCAATCCATCAGTTGCAGTGAAGGCCACTATATATGTCATCGCTGCCGACGCTGGATGGTGGTGACCATCGACGTCGCTAGCTGCAGTAGTCGAGGAGTTGTGCTTCCCAGCTCGCATCCTCAAATCGTCATGGCCTTTGGTGCGGGCATTGCGGATCCAAGCACAACCCCCCTGTGAGCAAAGCAGAGTGGATCCAAAGACGACCTCAGCTCGTCTGACAGGGTGCTGGATCGCTGTATCTCTTCATGATCTTGATGTTGACTACTCCGAACCATTGAAAACGGAGCAAAACGTATGAGTTTTCTAAAATAGGAAAAAGTTTTATTTTCACCATCAAACTATCGCAGAAGTATGATTTTCAACCCTAAACTAGAAAACCGGACGCCAAGAGCCATTCAATTATCGAAACCGGACAAATTTAGCCCTTTGAGGGTTTCAAATGTGGTTTTCCGTTTTATTGACATTTAAAGAAAAGTGGTTTAACCTAACAAATTCATAACTAATTCATTTGAAACAAAAAAAATATGAAACAGTTACACAAATTTTACGAAAAATGTAACCTATATGTTGGTGCTCTTCTTGAGTTTTTTGCATCTTATTCTTCCTATTCCTAATGTTTTTACCAATGTTGATAAAGCACTAGGAACATAAACAAATAATATCCAAATGACTGCAAGTAGTGCACCAATAGAGGGGCTATATTTTCAGGAAAACAATGGTACTAGTTTGAAATAAATTACTTATGAATTTTATAAATTAAACCATTTTTTAATTTCCATAAAATAGAAAACACTTTGAAACCACCTAAATGACCAGATTTTCCCGGTTTTGATAGTTGGGTGGTCCTTAGTGTGTGGTTTGTAGGTTGAAAATTAGACTTTTGTGATTGTTGAAGGGTGTAAATCGGACTTTCCCTTTAAAATAATAGTGATGTTTGGTTCATAATTTGCAACGGTAACGCAAACGTAGCAACAAATTTCTGGAATTGTTTGGTTCCAAACCTGTGACGGTAACGGAGGCGGCACTTCCTTCCTTGCTCTGCCCAGGCATGTGTGTCTTTGAGGAGCAACGGGCCTAGTGGTGGCGGCGGCCCCTCCGGACGCTGATTCCGTTGGCGGCCAGGTACATGTACGTCTGTTATCTGTAGGACAGGGTTTGGGTCCTATCCAAAGGTTCATGCTGCTTGTGTAAACTCCAGGTCCACACCGGCGGGCAACGCCGCGCCAGAGCCACCGATGGCCCACGACCGACGATCTTTGGCGACACCCTCGGCATTCACATAGCACAAACCATGCTGTATAGTGTCGCTGAAGTTCAGAACTGTGGGCATGCTAGGGGACTGAGATTGAGTAACGTTGCTTCGTGACGGCACAATGCAACTTTAGGCCTCTCATCTACCCTACAACATGTATCCAACGGCTGAAATCATCCATAGGTGAAATCCAATCTCCTCAACGTTTTTTCTCCCACGGAGAGCACGGAGCAGGCGGGAGCGCTCCTTTTCCGCTGGCCGCGGCCGCTCTTTCACGCGCCTTCACGCCCCCAGGTGCGACGCCATCCGCGCCGCTCTTCCGCGCCGGGCGGCGCCTCCCTAGGCGTGACGCCCTCTGCGCCTTTGCCCGGCAGTCCGGCACGGCGTCCTCTGCGCCTCCACCCCCTCCCAAAAGCTTCTCGTGCGACACTGGTGGTAGAGGTCACACCGGCCGCGAGGGGAAGGAAGCGAGCCGCCGCCGCAGAGGTCTCCATCTCCCACGCCATGCTATCCCAGAGGAGAGGGAGGTGGACTGCTGGGCCACCATTGCCAGGACGTTGTCTGGGCGCCATCGTCGTCAGGGACGCCATCATCGGTAAGGCTTCTTTCTTTCTATTTGGGCACATTAGCATGTATGAATGTTTATAGATTTAGGTCAAATATCTATCAATTTGAGGTTGAGTGAACCATGAAAGGTTAATTTGTTCGATTTGGTAATGAGATTATCATCTGTTCTTGATGTTGGGTAACAGAACACATTTGTGCAATTTGTGAGTGTGGTACTGTGGCGGAAGGCAATGGCAGATGTTGACAAGGGGATACCTCAAATTGGTTTGAGGTTCAGAAATCCAGATGAGGCTTGGCAGTTTTGGGTAGCATATGGCGGTCGTAGAGGCTTTGATGTGAAGAAAAGGTACACAAATACAAGCAATTATGATCATAAGGTGACTTCATGCAGATATGTTTGTTCCAATGAGGGTTATCGGCGAAAAAAGCAAACTGATAAGGTGACCAAGTGTTTTAGAGCCGAAACAAGAACAGATTGCAAAGCTCGTATGAGTCTTATATTGGATCGAAATGATGGATATTATGAAGTCACTGATGTTGTGCTTGAACACAATCACTTACTTCACTTGCCGAAAACCCGTCACCTGATGGCATCCCAAAGGAAAATTTCAGAAGTACAAGCTTTTGAAATTGAGACCGCCGATGATTCTGGAATTAGACCGAAAGCTGCACATGAGTTGGCAATTCGTCAGGTTGGTGGACCACTTAACCTTAGTTACACTTGTCGTGATCGCAAAAATTATTTACAAAGCAAACGACAAAGAGAGTTGGCTTTTGCACAGGCTGGAAGCATGTTGAAATATTTTCATGATAAAATCGCCGAGAACCCATCATTTCAGTATGCTTTGCAGTTGGATTGTGATGAGCATATAACTAACATTTTCTGGGCTGATGCTAAAATGATCCTTGACTATGCATACTTTGGTGATGTGGTCACATTTGATACCACTTTTGGCACAAACAAAGAATATAGGCCATTTGGTGTATTTCTTGGGCTGAATCAATTCAGAGAAACCACTATTTTTGGTGATGTTCTTTTGTTTGATGAAACAGAAGACTCATTTGCATGGCTCTTTGAGACTTTTCTAGCAGCACATAATGGGAAGCAACCTAGAACTATCTATACGGATCAAGATGCAGCAATGGGAAAAGCTGTCTATCAAGATGCAGCAATGGGAAAAGCTGTCCATAGAGAGATGGACTAGAGAAGCTCGTAATGGATGTATACAAGATCGGCAAGGGAGGAATGTGGTAGAAAACACAAAGTTAGAGGCTCAACTTCGGTGCAAAAATCTGTCTCACAAATTTCTGAATTTAGCATATAAAGCAGCCAACTATCCAGATTGTTGTTTGTTGCTAGAAGAAGGACTTGACTTCTTGAGTGCACAATTGGAGGATAAACTTCAATTCAATGCATCTACTGCTACTGACATGAGTAACATGTGTAATGATCAAGAAAATATTGAGCCAAATGTGTACCAAAAAGATGAGTTGTTTAGTGCTGCATAATTGAAGAAAAAGGAGGTCAAGTCAAAAAATTCGAGAAGGAAAAAAACTTGGCTTGATAAATTACAGAAGGGCAAGCGCAATCCTACTAAACCTGCTGGACCAAAAAAAGGGGGGCCAAGGTATCTTCTCAACTTGCAAGCTAAAAATTTCTGCATGTAATTTTCATCCATTCCTAAAGCTAATTAGTTGTACTTTCATTAACAGAAACAAAAGCAAGATGATGGTGTACTTCCATTAAAGGAAATGGAGAATGGTGGCAGCCAAAAAGAAACAACTGTGGGGGGCAAGGAGTACAATGCTATTGACAATTTTACCCAACTTGTGACAGCTCCAATTTGTGAAAAATGATATTCTTCATGTTGACGATCTATTCTAGTATGTGCAAGTTGGCTAGGTAGTATTTTGGATAGGACTAGCTATAGTATTTTGTGGGCTAACTATAGTTTTGTGTCCTAATTGTACAAGTGAAATGGCCAAGCAAGTAGTAGCATTTGTTGCACCAGACTACCAATTTGAGTGATTCGTAGTGCCATGTATTGGTGATGTCCTATAAATGTCACTTTGAATGATTCAAAATGCATACTTTGTTTTATGTATTGTGTATGCTATCTCCAGTTGGAAACTTTGCATCTGCTAGGCTACATGCTAATTAATGTGTTATGTGGATTCAAAATTATTGTCACACTATGTGTGGATTTGCTAGGCAGAATGGCTGAAAGAACAGAAAAAATGTTCAGTCCATCATGTTTGCCTTCAGTCCATCAGGTTTGCCTTGGAAGGAACAGAAACCATCAGAAGCAAAGTTACAACGTGACGTCACGAAGCAAAGTTACTGAATCCCGGTCCCATGCTAGGGTGAGGGCAAGCTTGCCTCACTCTCCATCCCGATCTGAAGAACGTATTGGATCAGGGTTAGGAGAAGAGATTTGAAAGAAGAGGGACAACGAGGATGTGCGTGAAAGACGGGAAGAGGAAGAGCCCAAGAGGGAGATGAGGATGGATGGCTCACTCCGGCGAGGATGCGGTGGAAGCAGGTGGATCGTGGGAGGAGTGGAATCGAGGAGTCAGAAATGGCGCAATGAGGATATGATGTGTATCGCTGTATCGGATAATCTCGCAATGGGAGTGGTAACAATCTTCTACACGGTGTAACCACTAACCAGGGGCGGAGACAGGGGGCAGGGGTCTGGTCCCCCTTAATGGTCCCGTAACACTAGAGAGGACCCCAAAATATTCTCCTAATCACCAAGGATTAGCCTATTTGGACCCCTCAAAGACTCGCAATAACCCAGTAATCACCAAGACTCTGGCAGTCTGGCTCCCCGGCTCTGCTTGCCAAGATGCCGTGCAGCTGCGCAGTCCTCACAACTCACAAGCCAGGCGTCCGCTACTGGGGCTACAACCTGCAACACGTACGTCAATTGGTAAAGCCTGAAGCCTGATCAAGCCTGCAACTTGATGATTAGATTAATCAGGTGGGGAAGGACTTAACTAAATTAGTAACCAGTGGATAGTTGTTTTGTGATTAGATCGACTGATCCCTTTTATTTTTTGTTCTAAAATTTCATCAGTATGCATTTTCAAACTTTGTGGCACTGAATAAACAATGATTTCATCAAGATCTTCCAATTCTTTTGACCATGTTTTTTTATACATGTATGCCTGGCATGCACTAGTTGTGGTATATAATAACATAGCATTGACCGGTTTATTTACCACTCAGCTTATATAGTTCAGTTTGTGTGTTAGCTTTAGAATCTATATTAATTTATATGTTCAACAAACATATTATATAATCTAGGCTCCCTCAAGTATATAACCCTCTAAACTGCGCTTACTTTATGTTGGCTTAGATTTTCTTTTTTCTTCCAGGTCTACATAATTTTTGGAACCGCAAAGAGACCCGTAACATACAAGGATATAAATATGTAATGTATCAATATCATCTTACACTTTACCTAATCGAGCTAAGCTTTCGATTACACTTGGACCCCCCTATGCTCAAAGCCTGCCTCTGCCCCTGGCTGTAATTGATACCGCTGTGATTTGATTACAGGCCAGCCCAATCAAACATGAAGTAAGGGTAATAGATCTCTCTGTAAATGGATTATGACCAAAATTGCCGAACCAACAGTACCAAAAATTTGTTGTAAATAAAAACAAGGGTTTGATTGCTAGCAGCGAAATTTTCTGGACCGTAATATGGCGGGAAGGTTGATTTCCGTGTCGCCGCACCGATTTTTGCTGTGTACATTTTAAGCGCTGATGTTGTCATCGTTTCTTGACCCGTGTACATTTTAACCGTTGAGATGGCCTTGCTTTGGACACCCGAAAGATTCCATTGCCGAACAAGCTGAGCCATGTCAAAGTCAAACCCCCGTACGCCCTACGTACCATGTGCCTACGGGCCTACGGCCACGGAGGAATGCACAATTGCACATGGTAATAGTTGAGCTGTCGTCCACCACCGACGGCTAACATTAACGGGGGCTTCTTCCTGGTGGCAATTGGGTTCGCCAGTGGGCAAGAGAGATTTGTGAGATCAAGCTCGGCAGAAGAAGATTTGAAGCTATAGAAGTCGTTAATGATGACACAAGATCTAACGGTGATGTACATATGTTAGCTAAGATCGAGTTCGTTCTATATTGTAGACATATGTGGTTCCTAACATGGATAGTGTTTGTAATTTATATCCTCTGAATTAAATAGAGAGTGGAGTGTTTCTAAAAAGAATAATAAGTTGCAGGTCACCAGCCAGCCAGCCAGCGCATGTGGCTGCGATGTGCCAATGCTTATTTTACATCAGTGTATGCAAGTGACCATTCAATTTAGATGTTCCGGTCGGTGCGTAGGACAGCGGAAATAATCATGGGTAAATGACAAAATAAGTTATCGTATGAATATTTTCCCAAAACAAAAGGGTAAGACAGGCATTCTGCCCGCACGCCGAGCTTCTTTTCGCCGCAATGTGCCAATGTCCTTGGCGATTGACTATATAAGCTGATACTAATTTAGTAAGTGCATTTTTTTGTTTAGACATGCTAGTGCGTGGTCTAACTTCATCTTGTCAGTCAGATATGGCACAATACCAAAAGAATACCGAGTAAAATACATCAATTAATGTCCATAGACTTTCTTCCGTTGTCTAACTAAAATATCAAATTATTGATTTGCACCGGCCGTGACCCAAGACGACGCTGCAGATAGACAAATGGCCATGGATGGCGACATGCTTGCAGGGTCAAAATTCTCATTTATATACTATGGTTAGGTCTACCTTTTAGGAGAAGGCTAGTATATATTCATGCAAGTATACGTACGCACCAGTCTCCCCGCTGGTTTACGACCAAAGCAAGGACGCGGATTGCTAGCTGTTCAGCACCAGCAAACAAAGCCACCGCCTAGCCATATATGGATGGATGACGACGATTGACGAGGTCTCTGGATCGATAACCTTGGACAGTCATGCCCATGCATGCATCCGTACAAAGCCCTGCACGTTCATCAGTTCCCCTGTTTCTTTCTGTACATCCCTTGCTTCTTGAAAGGTCGAGCTCCAGCTCCCTGTTTCCCATCCATTCCACGGCGCGCAAGAAAACGTACACCCCACCGCTTCCTATATCTACCTACTACGGAGTACATCATATCTGTGTGCCAATATGCGAGCTATATATAGACCTCCCCAACGCTCCCAAAATCCCAACACCTGCACTGCATCCAAACACTACAATCTCCACTACAGCAACTACACCTTCACTTCACCATGGCGTTCCGACGCCGGCCGGCTTTCCTCCTCCCTCTCGCCGTGGCGCTCCTCGCCGCCGGCTGCCTCTCCGTCCCCGCCGCGGCCAGGAAGACCGGGCAGGTCACCGTGTTCTGGGGCCGGAACAAGGCCGAGGGCACCCTGCGCGAGGCCTGCGACACGGGGCTCTACACCACCGTGGTCATCTCCTTCTACAGCGTCTTCGGCCACGGCCGCTACTGGGGCGACCTCTCCGGCCACCGCCTCGACGGCGTCGGCGCCGACATCAAGCACTGCCAGTCGAAGAACATCCTCGTGCTCCTCTCCATCGGCGGCGACGCCCCGCCCGGCACCAACTCCTACTCCCTCCCGTCCTCGCAGTCCGCCGCCGACGTCGCCGACAACCTCTGGAACGCGCACCTCGGCGGGCGCCGCCGCGGCGTGTACCGCCCGTTCGGCGACGCCGCCGTCGACGGCATCGACTTCTACATCGACCAGGGCGGCCCCGCGCACTACGACGAGCTCGCCCGCCGCCTCGACGGCTACAACAACCGCGGCGGCGGCCCGAAGCGGGTGCGGCTGACGGCGACGCCGCGGTGCGGGTTCCCCGACCGCCGCCTGGACCGGGCGCTCCGGACGGGGCTCTTCGAGCGCATCCACGTCAGGTTCTACGGCAACGACACCTGCGCGCTGGGGCCCGGGGGGACGTACGGGGTGGCGGCGGCGTGGGACAAGTGGACGAAGGGGTACCCGAGGAGCCAGGTGTTCCTGGGGCTCGCCGCGGCGGAGAGCGGCGTGCCGGAGGGGGCGCAGGGGACCGTGGCCGTGTACCTCAAGTACCTGTACTACGACCTGCTGCCCAAGGTGCAGAAGGCGCAGAACTATGGCGGGGTCATGGTCTGGGAGAGGTACGCCGACAAGAAGAGGCAGTACAGCGGCGTCGTCCAGGGATGGGCGTGATCGCTGATCTCTATATATGTGTGTATGTGTGTGTGCGAATAAAACGTGGTCTGGTCCGTACAAGAATGATATGGATCGGGAACTGAAGTTGTCTGTTGTGTTGTACGGAGTAGTCATCATCAATCGAATAAGGAAGTGTCAATTATATATGAACATCACTTTCTCCTGCGATGCGATACGACCTCCAGCGGTGGCTGTGTCGGTGGTGTCTGGTGTGGACGACAGCTGGACTGTGGTGTACATGTCGCCTGTACAGGTGTATGCTTGCGGGCTTCTTCTCGCTGACGCGTGCGTGGCTCGGCTTGTTCGGCGACGGCAAAATCAGGCCCCCGTCGACGCTTATGTTATACACTGTGTATATGTATAAAATACAGCGTGACAGCATAACCATGAGACATTAGAAAAAATAATTTTATGATTGATATGCCATGATAGTCTATAATAGTATATTTTTTATATAGTATATATGTCGAGGAGTATATATATAACTTAGTTATTAAATAATTAGTCAAAAACTTGATTCTAGCTCCCCACCAGTGGGTTAGTCAGTGGCCACGAACGCAAGTGGGCTGAATTTGCTGTCTTGGGCCAGGAGGATTGAAGCACCACAGACACGAGCTGCAGCAGCAATATGTCCAATGTGCAAGAGAGGCTTTTTTTTCCATATGTATACATGTAAATGATCAGTGCTTGCAATTACACACGATCTCGTGACCATTTATTTTAGATTTAACGGTTGGTGCAACAGGATAGTGGAAAGGATTCATGGATTGACGGGAAAAAAATCAATGGTTTCGTTTCAAAATTAAAAAAAAATCAACGGTCGCATGAATAAATCGCACAAAAAATATTACGATAACCCATGTGGCCGTACATGTCGAGCTGCTTTTTTCCAGCAATGTACCAATGTCTTGGCGATCGACTAGAAACCGCCGATAAATGAGTTTACTTCCTAGGCGCATGTGCTCGCGTTCAATCTACACCTTCCGCTTCTCAAACATCTAGAACCTTCTAGCTAGTACTCCGTCCGTATCGAAATATTTGTCACCGTTGACTTTTTCTTACAACTTTGACCATTCGTCTTATTCAAAAAAATTATGCAAGTAACATCCATTTTGTTTGTCACATGCTTTACTATTGTACGTATTTTAAGCTTGACTTACCCTTTTTGTATATTTGCGGTAATTTTTTGAATACGATGAATGGTTAAAGTTGTAGGAAAAGTCAACGGCGACAAATATTTCGATACGGAGGGAGTACATTATTCTAGGACTCGTTTTGCTCCTGGATCTCTCAGTTTGGTTGATCGAATCAAGCAAGAACGTACCACACTAGTACTGTAGAATATGTTTCAATGCTGAGTGTTGTTGCTGCCACTTATTGCCCCGAACGAAGGACTTTCACCTACGATATGACCTCCCGCGCGGTGTTTGTGTCGGTGGTGTGGACGACAGTTGGACTGCGGTGCATACGTAAAAAAAGCAATCCTCCTCGCTGACGCGTGCGTGGCTCGGCTTGTTTGGCGACGGATTTCATCAGGCCCCACGTCGACGCTTATATGATGTCTCTGCGCCGGAGAAAAAAAAAAGTATCCAGTGTAACGGGCAAAAGACCTTACTATCCCTACGTAGCAATAATCTGACAACTGACATATTTGGGTGGACATGCCAATAATGTGCTATTTGTGGCTCACTGTACAACATCAATTTTTTACATTAAATAAATAAGTGCTCACATCCACCTTTTCACATTTAATCATGCAGTACAGTGTTTGGGCATAAACAAATCAAGGAGGCCAGCAAAACATGCATTTTATTTGGTGGCAAACACCACTCAACGCCAAAACGTACAATCCTATGCTCCATTTTTACATGTCTCAAAAGCACACCAAAATTTCAAACTATTAACCCAGCACCATTTTGATATCTATGCTTGTGGGAATAAAGCTTGGTAACCTTTTCGTTGCCTTTTCATTTCAACCATTCCCCTCTAATCCATCTTTCATGGCAATAGACTTGGCGCTTGATCTCAACAAGTCATGCTGCGCATGATGAGGATCATTATCCCTTGAAAGATGTAGTGGCCCAAGTTGAAGTTGGGGATGCTGACCATTTTGATCTCCACCCTGATCTTACTGATGAACAAGAAAAAAATTCATCAACGTAAACACTTTGGTCTCCATGCGGCGCCCCCTCCACCTCCCTCTCCCTCTCTCTCTCTCCCTCCGCGCGCGCCCATCCCTCTCCCTCTCCCACCAGCGCGTGGCCCTTCCCCTGCTCCCTCCGTGAGGGGGCAGGCCTTCGGCGGCGCATGAAGCGGCCGGATCCTGGCTCCCACCGTGGCGGGCGCGAACGGCGGGTGGCGGCCTCACGGCGGGGGCGGACCGGTCCCGGGCGGTGGCCGGCGCGCGCGGAAGGCCGCGGCGGATGCGAGCTTGGCGAAGATGGCGGCGGACGCGGCCACCGCGGTGCATGTGGCGGTGGCGACGGCCTCCCGGAGTCTGAGGCCGCCGCGGCGGACGTGGAGGCGAGGCGCGCGAGGTCGTAGTCGGAGCAGCACCTGGTGCGAAGCGCGGCGGCGGGACGGGCAGCGTTGCGGCAGCGGAGCGCGGCGGGCACCTCGGCGAGGACCTGACGGAGCGCCAGGAGCGTGTCACGGAAGCATCCACGTGCGTCGGCGAGGAGGAGGAGGTCGTCGAGGAGGCCAGCACAGTGTCCTCGGCCCAGGCGATGAGCATGTTGGCCGAGTCGTGCACTCCGAGGATGCTGCCTACGGGCGTGGATTTAGGCCGGGGCCGGCGATGGGCGGGCGAGGGCAAGGATCTCATCGGGCAGGTCCTGCATGTGTAGTCCCGCATGGCCACGACAGAGGGAGAGAGCGAGGCTGACATGCTCCCGGCGGCGCTGTACGAGAGAAAGGGGACGGGAGATGGGAGGAGGAAGAAGGAGATAAGGGGCATTTTGGTCATAATATTTGTATGAACATGTTGAAAGTGTAAGTAATGGCATATTTTGAAGAGTTTTGCAATTGTAATGGTACATCTACGATATCGTGAACAGTAATGGTATATCTCCGAAATGTAAAAATTGTAATGGAATATATCCAATTAACCCGCTCAAAAAAGGGCGGAGTAGTGTCATGGGCAGTCGGTTGGGCCGATTGGGCTAGGTCCATTAGGGTTAGGTTAGGGTTGAGAAAGCCTCTCTATATAAAGAGGGGAGATGTACCAATGAAGACAATGAGAATATCAGTCTATTAGGGTTAGCCCCTTCTATCCCTATCCTTGTGGTCTGGCTGCCGCCTACTGGCGAGGTCGGGCTGTTAGGGTTCAAGATCAACCGGATCTTTATAGGTGACAGATACACCATAACTTATAATAAGCTTCCAACATCTTCCTATAATAAGCTTCCAACATCTTCCTTTATGGCACGCAGCCTTACATAAAAGAAATATAAAAACATGCACCCTACACTACGTGTGTTTGGGGTTAATTCTGTTTGCCGTAACCATGGTCGACAATCAATCAGACAATATTTTATTACATTTGGTAATGCGTGGATTCAAAGTGAAGTATACATGTTGAACCAAGCACGACGAAGGCCTTAATGTGGGTGAAGCAGGATGCCTTAGTGAAGCTGTTAGAGTATAAAAACTGATACGCTAATTGAGCTATCAGCACAACATTCAATCAACGTGTGCTAATGGCATATTAATTGGTACAGATTGTTGAACAAGTCCTGATGAACATAGCTTAAAAGAAATAAAGTAACATGATGCGCCAGGTCCAACATAGAAATCAGAAGTTCTGATTCTGAACAATAATGCTACCAATTCTACATGTTCCAAGGATCCAATGCCTAACACTGACACAAGACACCAGCAGATTACCCACAAAGGGCGGCAAATATTGTTGCATCTAAAATTAGCGTTGCATTTCATAACAGTGAGAGATAGAAGATCCAACGACAGCCTGAATTTCCTTGCACGTGAAGTCAGAAACTAAAACCTGTAGGCAAAAAAAGAAAGGTGAAATAAATTCAGAGCCTGATGTAATATATTGAAGAAATTAAGTTTTAAAATATGTTATATATTATAAAAGAGGTAAAACACCTGTACAAAGACCCACACAAGTCCATAGAACATAAAACCGAAAACACTGGTAGGAGGCCGACAAGAAAAGTTACAAGAATGAACTTTATGAAGGTTTGATTCACTCAACAGGGGCATACAACTAATCATACCTAATGAGCTTTCCAGAAAAAGGTTGGACGCAAGACAAAAGTCAACATGTTGTGTTACAAGTTGAGTAATTCAGGTGTTTGAGATACTATTTGGAGCTAACCGCCAAGTTGACATATGGTCAGAACTCAGAACAACACAATTCAGGCATTTGTGTCCATTCCAAACAAATAAACAAGTCATACATTCAGAACTATAAGAAGTAAACAAACTACTTTATTGTCAATTCAATGCAGTTCAATGTAAATAATTATGTGTACAACTATGTGGATAGATGTTACCTCACAACAAAATGTCTATGCAGTGCACGGTGATGCCCAGGAAGATTATAATATTTCGAACTTATATGTATCCTACAACTAATTGATGCGTTATTGTGAGGTCATTTCATACAAGTTTTTATTCTTCATGTTAGTGTTCCCATTATGTGTATTTGTGTGATATGCTTGTGTTGATTTTACATTATTATTGTTTTGTCTTTTTGTTTATTGCACTATAAATAGTTTGTTGTCTGTAGCAACACACGGCCATGTCACCTATTTATATATACGATTCCCTGGAGAGTGGCCGGAGTCCTCGATGGAGACGGTTTGTTGTATACGTATACATGCTGCTTATATATAGGATGACAAAACACTGCGGCAAAACTTTTTGATAGACACGCTATTGTGGAGGGGGAATGCATATCGAAACAGGCTTCCAAAAGGCGTACAAAACAAGACTATGTTACCGTATCACTGGAAAAAGTATTTAAAATAGATACGCCTAGGAAGATAATGGAAATTTTTATAACCTTACACATAATGATAAACTTCTATAACCTTCGATCAGAGTTGTACGCTCTATTCCTTTTATTGATGTAATAACTACGATCTCAATAATATACTTATTCATATTTATATTTGATTCAATATTGTTATTGTCCCATTTATTCAGATGCGTATCACAATATAAATATTTTATTGCCCGTAGCAACACACGGGCGCTATCCTAGTGATTTAGTAAACCTGAAATTCTTTTCCTTAAACGCTGGCCCTTAGTGCAAAGTGCATCCCTGTACTGGCACGGGAGAGTGCGCCACTCTCTAGTAACTATGTACTCCAGAAGTAGCGTCAGCACCAAGCGAGCACGCAAGTCGGCATGCCTTCTGGAGCCAGCAGGAAGTCGAGGGTGTGCCAAAGGAGCTTCTTTCTTCTTTCTCAAGGGGAAGAGATTGCCAGGCTCAACAAGCCTAGTTTATGTTGAGTCTAAAAGCTGATAAGCTAATTGTGCTACCAGCACAACATTCAATCAACGTGTGCTAATGGGATATTAATTGGTACAGATTGCTGAACAAGTCCTCATGAACTTAGCTTAAAAGAAATAAAGTGACATGATGTGCCAGGTGCAACATAGAAATCAGAAATTCTGATTCTGAACAATTATGCTGCCAATTGCACATGTTCCTAGGATCCAATGCCTAACACTGATAAGCTAATTGAGCTACCAGCACAACATTCAATCAACGTGTGCTAATGGCATATTAATTGGTACAGATTGCTGAACAAGTCCTCATGAACTTAGCTTAAACGAAATAAAGTGACATGATGCACCAGGTCCAACATAGAAATCAGAAGTTCTGATTCTGAACAATTATGCTACCAATTCTACATGTTCCAAGGATCCAATGCCTAACACTGACACAAGACACCAGCAGATTACCCACAAAGGGCGGCAAATATTGTTGCATCTAAAATTAGCGTTGCATTTCATAACAGTGAGAGATAGAAGATCCAACGACAGCCTGAATTTCCTTGCACGTGAAGTCAGAAACTAAAACCTGTAGGCAAAAAAAGAAAGGTGAAATAAATTCAGAGCCTGATGTAATATATTGAAGAAATTAAGTTTTAAAATATGTTATATATTATAAAAGAGGTAAAACACATGTACAAAGACCCACAAAAGTCCATAGAACAGAAAACTGAAAACACTGGTAGGAGGCCGACACGAAAAGTTACAAAAATGAACTTTGTGAAGGTTTGATTCACTCAATAGGGGCATGCAACTAATCATACCTAATGAGCTTTCAGAAAAATGTTGGACGCAAGACAAAAGTCAACATATTGTGTTAAAAGTTGGGTAATGCAGGTGTTTGAGATACTATTTAGAACTAACTGCCAAGCTGAAATATAGTCAGAACTCAGAACAACACAATTCAGGCATTTGTGTCCATTCCAAACAAATAAACAAGTCATACATTCAGAACTATTCAAGAAGTAAACAAACTACTTTATTGTCAATTCAATGCAGTTCAATGTAAATTATCTTACGTATGTTAAATGTACACAGGAATTTGATAAGTTTGATAACTCTCTCATCAACTGCTTCACACTTGATTTTGACTATCTTAAGGTGTTCTGAAATTGCAGCTGATCGCACCACTGAACTATAGCTTCCTTCCATTTCTACTTTATGTTTAGGCTCCTGTAGTGAACAAGAAAACGTGGGAAAAACATGTTTTTGTAAGATCTCAGACATGTAATAATATGAAATGCAGTAGTTGCCAATTTATCAAGTGCTTACCTCAGAAAAGAATTGAAGAGTGAGATTCTCTAAATTTGGTGAGTGTTCGAGAATACAAGCTAATGGATGGAGGTCCTCAGGTACACACCAGTAATCATTGAGCAGCAAAGTACTTAACTTGTTAAATATAGGGCACCATCTCAAATCCCTTTTGAAAATAAACTGGACGAGGTTCAAACAAAACAAATGAGATAATCATCAGTTAATTTAAGTTGGTAGAAATGCATGCAAAAGGCAGGCCCAGCTGAGTTACATGAATTAATGTCTAGCAACAGTATAAATAGTGCAACATAAATAAGGAGCAGGACATAAAAAGTTACACTGAAAATGGGGTAAGTTATACCACATCATGTCTTGAAATTAGTGTCAAATTCTTAGCTTCAGATAAACCTTTTAGCAGCAAACTGTTGTTACCTCCATCGCCAATGTTATCAGAACCGTCACAACACTCACAATCACAATCTTGATGAGCATCCCATAGTCTATAGCAGATTTCATCACAGTCCAGGGTTATCCGAACAAATGCCTCAACTAATGATGGCATGCTCTCAAGGATGGGAGTCACCCAAACGTTATCTAGATATAGTGAAACCAGATTTGGGGCGCATATTCGAATGCGGAAATTCTCACATACTGGGGAATCTGTGATGCTCAGTCGTTTTAGGGAATCAGATGAGATTTTCTTGGCCAGTGCGAGATCACAAAACTCAAACACCAGATGTTCCAATGCTGGAAAACTGGAGAAGTTAAGGAAGCTGGTATGACACCGCACACCCCGAAGTTGTAGGCTCGTCAGGTGTTGGGAGACAAGAGGCAGGTCGTCCAGTGGAAGCCAGGGATCCTTATAGTTCTCCTGATGGAGGTGGAGCTTGAGCACCCAAACTTTGCACATTCCAGCATGCCGCAGCCAGAGGTTGACACGGGCCTCATGGCCGTAGAAGTCAAAAAACCTGAGCTCGCAAGTGTCGAGAGGTGAACCTCCATGGAATAGGAGGAGATGGTCCACAAACTCGCGGAGCTCGTTCAAAGGCACTGGTTCGTCCATGTCAAGGCACCTGAGCTCGCAGCAGCGACGGGGAGGGGGGTGGGGCGGCGCAGCAGCGACGCGAACGGTGCCCGATCCGTTCTACAGAACAGAGAGGATAGGGTTCAATCTCGTAAGAGCATCTCCAGCCGGGCCCTTAAACGGGCCTCTATTCCATGTTTTAGTCGGACAGTTGAGGCTCAATCGGGCCCCTAAACGGGCTACCATTTTGTGGAGGCGACCAAATTTTAGTTCAGAGCCCGTAGAACTTGAGGCCCTCTTTCCCACCGACACTTCTTTTTTTTTCCTCTCTTCTAAGGTTTGCACGCGACGGCTCGTGCGACGGCCGCCGCCGCCACCATCCCGCCTCGCCGTCGCCGTCGCCGCCCACCGATGGCCCCGTCGGAGCTGGTTGCGCCGCCCGTCGACGCTGCAGTAGCTCCCCCCCCCCCCCCCCCGCTGGTAGATCCGGGCCGCTGGAAGAATGACCGCCGGATTCGGCCTTCCAGGCCGACGGGGCGAGCCACGGGAGGCGCGGCGGTGGGGCGGGCTTCTAGGGGCTGCGACGCGACGGCGGGGAGGCGGGCTACCAGCAGGAGCGGCACGACATCTCCGGCGGGAAGGCCTTCCAGTAGGCGCGGCGGGGAGAGCCAAGGCCGGCGCCGGCGGCCATGCAGCAGGGTTGGCGGAGAGAGCCAAGGCCGGCGCCGGCGCCGCGCATGGCCTCCAGCGAAGCTCCACTCAAGTGCCGTCCTACCCCTACCCCGGACAGGATATTCTACACCTCGTTGATATCGGCTTTCGTGCGGAAGATGGTCTTGAGGAGGCTTTGCGGTGGTTCTCCATACATGATTTTCATGAATGAGGTCTAGCCGGAAGGCTGAACGTTTGGTTCCATAATAACGGCACTGGGGAACTCGAAGAGAATAATAGTAACGTTTTCATAGTAATATTTAAAAATTATTGGTTATGTCTAACCTTTCTCTATAGCACGTGCGGCGGCAGGCATGTGCCACTATACTAGTACTATTAAATCTCTACCTAATTATAAAGCAAGGATTGATTCCACGGTACCTAGGAGATTGATTTTGCGGTACGTCGCAAATTTACAAAAAACCCCCTATACTAAAAACACGAAAGCAATCCTATTTAAGTTTTCGTCCGTCGATCATACAATTTTTGTCCGTTCGCTCCACGGTCCGACGTAGGTTCCGTCTCCAACTCGTCCCTGTCGTCCGTCTATTCAAAAAACCCTCGATCAAGCTACACACGCTATGTTTCCATCCCTAACACGTACTACCCTTCCGATACAGATCACAAGCACAAGAACGGGCGGAGCCCAACAACAACCATGTCGTTGTGTCCGTCCGGCTGCTGGTCACATCGATCGTCGGATGCGTTCTCAAGCGTGCCCTCCATAGCATATATAATCAGTTTGATCGACCTCGCCCTTGGCGTCGCCCGTCTACATGGCGACGTGAACTTTTTTTATATACTTTTGGGGACGTGAACTTGAGGTACTTCTGAGTTCTGATAGACATAATGAGTGTTTGATGCAGCTACTAGCAGTTTTGATGTCCCTCGATATGTGCGTGTTGTATTACAATAAGCTTCAGAAGTAATATAGGAACTGGCCGTTTCGTGTATCTCTGCCTCTGCCTCCTCTCTGCAGTGTAGAGGAAAAATATATTTTTGCTTCTTCTTTTTTTTTTGTCAGGGTTGTTTGTTAGGTATACCTATCAATTATCGTGATGATACTCAGAGACCTATGCATGATTTGGAATTGTGCATCCTTGATTCAATCTTCTTTCTCCTCACTGAGCTACAGATGTGTTGATCACCAATATGATCTCACACGGACCAAACCAATAATACTTTCAAATATATATATCAGAGATGTATGTGGATGTACCTGGTGGCATCTGAATTGGAAGTTATATATAAGCACCCATTCATCGCTGCATGCTCATGGTTTATTTCCCAGGAAGGACTAGGCATATACAATTGTTGGATTTGATTTTGTGTCCAGGAACGCTCCTGCTAAAACCAAAAAATAATAATAAAGAGATCCAATAAATAATTGAATAAAAGGAAATATACTCCTATGGTCAAAATTCTATGGTTTCATAGATAACGCATACAGATCTATGAAGTGCAATGGAAATAATAATAGCAGAAATAAAAAAAGTTGAGTTTTAAAAGAATATAATAAAATTAGAACAAGATT
Source organism: Echinochloa phyllopogon (assembly GCA_033239725.1). Classification (NCBI taxonomy): domain Eukaryota; kingdom Viridiplantae; phylum Streptophyta; class Magnoliopsida; order Poales; family Poaceae; genus Echinochloa; species Echinochloa phyllopogon. Next base: position 12,488,607 of record BTCW01000008.1, read on the forward strand.
ATGTTTGTGTTCTCAAACAAAGCAAGAAAGTACTTCTATATCTCTCTTTTCTTATTGTTAACTTTTTAAGGATAACAGTGCAATATGCAATACAAATTTCTGTATAAATTAATAGAGACCAAATTAATGGTTTGTGCTTAGATTAGAGTTATCCGTATCAATATAAATGACCCGTAGCAACGCGCGGGCATGTTTGCTAGTCATTAATAAAGCAAATAAATAATCGCTATGACACTACACTCCAAGTCCAGTATTTATCCGTATCTGAATCCGTATTCGAACTACTCGTTTTATATTTGTATTCGTATCCAAATTCGATTTAAAATGTGGTAAATATTGCTATCCGAATTCGATTCTATGCGTATTTAATCCGAATCCATCCTGAATACTATCTGCTGTTACTATTGTATTGACACTATAAATCGATGACAGTGGTACAATATGCCTTAGCCATAGTACTTTTGGCACTGACTTATACTCTGTTTTTTTTGACGGGAGACTTATACTCTGTTTTCATCAGCGATCACCGATTTATGTGGTGAAGTATTTTGGATTATCTTGTTGTGGGTCTTCTTGTAGGCTATATTTTCCTTAATATCATCCCTCGTTATTTGGAGCACTTAGAAATATTGCGTATTTTACTAAGTCGTTTCTGTTAATAGTATTTGAATAGTTTTGCAATCAATTTTTTGGACCTATTAAACCTACAATACTAATTTTGACAAACTTCTTAGTCCCAAAAATCATATTCTCACTCAATTAACAAAATCACAATCAGTGGCCTATGACCAATTTCCCTACAAGAGGTACGTTACAGAATTTAGGATTTACTCCGTAGGCCCCAGTTCTTTTGACAAGAAATTTTTAGGTCTCGTTCACTCTCTCTGATCGCCATTTTGATCCATTAGAACTTCCAATGCAAGGACAGAGAAGAAGAATGAGGGTACTGGAGGTGAGGACTGAGGAGAGAACGGTACTGTGGTGGATCTGGGCATACGTATGAGCGAAAGCCGCGCAGTGTGGAAGGAGCGAGTTGGCGTTTGTATGCGCATGAAGGAATGGATCCGTACTAAGCCACTAACGTGAGAAAGAAGGAAAAATGGAACGGGTAGGATGCACACATTGGATTAAGAGAAATTAAAGCTCGTCCCAGCACTACCAGAATAATCGACATCCGCACACCCCTCCGCCTCGGTCATTTTTGGACCCGGTGCTGATGGGGCATCAGCACCGGGTCCAATGGCTAGGAGCAGGGCTGGACGCAGTCTTGACAGGAAAAAGCTTATTAGCACCGGATCGTAGCAAAACCCGGTGCTAAAAGTCTCCCATTAGCACCGGATGTAGCTACCACTCGGTGCTAAAGCTGTCGAAACATTTAGCACCGGTTGATAGATCCGACCGGTGCTAAGGAGCTCCCTACGGACAGCCACCCTCTTCTCCTTTTTCTATCTCCCTTCTGTCTTCTCCAATCTTATCCCTTCTCTTCTTTTCTTCTCCCTTCCTCTTCTCACTTCGTTTCTTGGTTCCCTCTCCAGCGGCGCGCTCGGGCGGACGGCGAGCGGCGGCGCTGCAGGCAGGTTGGCGGGCGGCGCTGCAGGCGCGCAGGGTAGGCGGCGCTGCAGGGTAGGCGGCGCTGGCTTGCAGGCGCGCAAGAAGGCAGGCTGGTTGGCGCGTTGGCCTGCAGGCGCACGGGCGGCGCAGGCAGCCGCGCCCGGGTGGGCGGCGCAAGAAGCCGCGCTCGTGCTGGTGGGCCGCGCGCAGGCAGGCGCTGTGCGGCCAGTGGTGCTGGATCTCGGGTAAGTGCTCGGCCTTCAATTCCCCTTCTCCCTCTTGTCCCTCTTGTGGATCCACCGACACAAGGGTAATTAATTTTTGCTGGTGACGCTGCGCAGGCTGCCCATCTCGTGCATCTGCCCCTGCTGCCTCTGCGTGATGGTGCTGTGAAAAGCTCCTAGTTGAAATTAATGAAGGTGCACGTGGTTGAAATTGAAATGCTGAGTGTTGAATCTTGAGTCTTGTAATTAAATTTCTCTGTTGGATCTCTAATGTTGTAATCCAAATTTCCCTGTTAGATCTTGGATATTGTAATCTAATTTGAGCTATCTACTCATCTCTTTCTTTCTCCTCTTATTTATCGGTCATCATCTTCTTTCCTTTTCTGTTCTTGAAGAACAAGAACAAAAACAAAAGTACATTCATGGCGTCTGGAAAAAATAAAAAAAAATCTAGGCCCACCGGTTATAGACACCAACCGGTGCTAAAGGCCCTGCCATCCCCGCTGTGGTGCCAGGGCCTTTAGCATCGGTTGGTGTCTAGGCCCGGTGCTAAAGGTTCCTTTTAGTACCGGTTATTCCACCCGGTGCTAAATGGCTACCCCTTTAGCTTCGGATATTTGGCACCGGTTGGGATACCCGGTGCTAAAGGGCTTTCCCAACCGGTGCTAAAATCGAGTTTTCTGGTAGTGCAGATTTGGTTTGAAATACAAATTTTACTTGGATACTAACAACTCCCAAGTCCCAAAAGATAAAGGAGGGCATTCCCGGCCAGTACTTCAGTACAAAGCTTAATTACTTATTATGGTCTCATTGTAATTAACACGCCCACATAATCTGGAGTACGTATACGTTCCGAGTTCTCCAGTAACTTGTCACTTCCCGGCGCCGGAGTGGCATCTGCTTTGTTTGCTTGCATACACCGCGGCCTGCGTTCATACAAATTCATTTAAATAAATTAAACGTTGAACAATCTTATTATCCAACCAAAAAAATTACTTACAGCAGATAAAATCTTGCTTAGATAACAGTCGCTCATACCAGGTAAACGTCGCGGTGCATTGCTCGGTCAATGGCCTCCAGCGATGCCTCCAGAAACACGGCGGCAAGGTGCTCATCATCCTCTCCATCCGCCGCCGCTGCCGCCGACGGCTGCAACATGAGATGCTTCACATCGCGCTTTACCTTGGACCACAGCTCCAGCCGCCGGTCGATCATCTGCATGTGGACGCAGTCGGCACAGCCCGCGGTGGTGTGCTCGACGTTCGCCGCCGCCGCCGCAGCCGTCGTCTGGGCTTGCAGCGGCAGCCTCTGCGCCTCCTCCAGCATGAGCCGCATCGCCGGCGTCAGGAACTCGGCGACCGCCTTCTCCGGCGAGCCCAAGCTGGTGGCCCGCTGCATCTGGTGGCTCGACACCCACGCGTAGACGTAGGCCACCGCCCCTGCCTCGAGGCTGCTCACCATGGCCTCCATTTCCTTCTCGAGGCCGCTCAGGTCGAGGCCGCCCCAGAACTGGTGGCATGCCCTGAACTCCTCCCACTTGAGTTGCAGCAGCTCTCCCGCACGCGCTCTGTCCTTGCTCATCAGCTCGCCGCCATGGATGAGGCCGGACACGACCTCCAGCAGCTCGAACCGGACGATGTGCTGCAGCACCACGGGGGAAGGGAGCAGGGCTTGCCGCCGCAGCCTACCGCCTAGCTCCGGCGACCTCTGGATGAACACCCCGTGCCCTTCGACGGTGATCGCCGGCGCGCCGAGGTGGTACTGGTTGCTGTGGCTGTACGAGTAGCCGACGGCGAGGAGGTGCTGCTCGGAGCGGTGGTGCTTGTCGCAGACGGAGAGGCCGCAGCCGCACTCCACTGAAGACGGCGGCGGCGGCGCAGCTGGCACGTTGAGGTGGACCACGAAATGCTTCGCCTCGCCGGCGTAGAGGACGCCGACGGCGACCTCGCATGCGGCGCCGCCGCAGCCGACGAAGCTGTCGTGTCCGCCGGAGTCGACGCGGTCTATGCGCACGCCGCTCAGCTCCGCGGCCTTGAGGACGACGCGCGTCTCGACGGCGGCGACGGTCGTGAGCCCGCCGAGGCACACGGCGAGGGCGCCGGGGATCTTGCCGAGTTTATCGTCGTCGACGAAGGAATAGGTGCCGTGAGACTCTTGAGCCAAGTAGAGCAGGAACTCGGGACCGTGCGCCGTGCCCAGGCCCAAGGTGTGCACGGGGTACCTGCTCAGAGCGTCTCCGATGATCTCGTGGCGCCGCTCGCTCTCGCTCCATGTGAACCCGCTCGTGTCCTCGCCGTCTGTGAGGACGACGACGAATCCAAGGCGGCTCCGGCCATCTCCCAGTCGCCCATCCAGGATCTGCAGTTGGATTATTCGATCCAGGATATAAAAACATTTGAGTTAATAGATCTGCAGTTGCATATCGGTAATAAGTAAATGACGCGACAGTACGAGTGACACATATGACAAACCTTCACCGCCTCCTCCAAGGCCGGCATGAGCGCGGTGCCGCCACGGGCCTCAAGCTGGTCCACAGCTCTCATGGCGTTTCTCCGGCCATCGCCGGACATGTACTGTAAGCCGCCGGAGCTAAGCTCCTTGACGGGTCGGTCGTTAAACGACACGACGGAGACTCGATCTCCGTCGCCAAGCTTCGCGACCATGAACTTGGCCGCCGCCTTCAGCACGTCCAACCTGGACAGCCTCTTCTCCGGCGCCGACGACGCTGCAGCCTGGTCGTTCATGCTGCCGCTGACGTCGAGCACGGCGACGACGTCGATGGGGGCGCGCGCCTCCGTATGCACCGCCGCCGGCGCCTCGACGCGCAGGAGCACCTGGAAGTCCTTGGTGGCCTGGCCCCATGGGATCTCAGGGAAGATCGGGGGTGGTGCTCACTTTCACCACCGTCTCCGCCGCCGCAGCGGTAGCCATCGACGTCTGCACACGCGTGATCGAATCGTTTAAACTCGCATATTAGCTATTAATAAAACAATTCATGAGTGGCAAGATTACACGAGCATATATATTCATACAGATTTTACCAGTGCGGAGAAGAAGCATGTGAGCAATAGATGCAGCAGGATCATGCCTCTGGTGATCTCCATCGTCTCGATCTGTAAGCAAACTGTGTTGGATGGAAGTAAACTTCATCTCTCCATGGCTTCATATATAGACTTGGTATATATGAAACACTTCTCCCATCAAGACTCCGGATTCCAGATTTCAAAATTAAATTCATAGAAAAATCATTTATTCATCAGTTGTGCATACATATATGCAGTTTACTAGAAATTATATATTTCACACAATTCAATGAGAAGTAACAATTCCGGGTGATGTATTTGATCGAGTTGTTGGTCGTAAGTTCGTAACAGCTAACAGGAATTATGAATATGCAGGCAGATAAAATGACAATCTTACCATCAACTAATTAATTTTGTTGAAGAGAAGCAGGTTAATACCGCAATTAAATAAAAAAAGGAAAAGCTTTGAAGATATAAGTTAAATTTCCCTAGAAGACACAGAACTAGTATTTCCAGGATTATGGAAGAGGTCAAAATTACTAGTTTTCGAATGAATTTGAGGGAATAAAGAGTTAGCTACACAATATTTCAATAAAAGGTGTTCATTTCTATTTCTTTAGATAGGCCTTTATTAGTATATCAATAAATCTACTTCCTCTATTCTAAATTATTCTAGATGGTTTGGTTTTAAATATATATAATAATTTTTTAAGTATAAAATTGTATATATTTAATGCATCATACAGGAGGGAGTATGATTGAACATACATGCCACGTACAGGAGACTATGCAGATGTCAGCGTGTAACTAGTACGAGCTAGACCACGGGTTTAATTACAAAAACAAAACTGATTGGAAAGATGCGACGCTCTTTCCATGCATGCACATCAATAGCTCTTCTCGTACAGCAGAGACATCATCGATGTTATGTAAGAAGAGTGACATAAGCGCACTTGAGACGAAGTTACGCTACTGTTATAAGTTATCGTGAGTCGTTGCTTGTAGTACGAGCATAATTGGTAATAGTGCTCGTCCCAGTGATACAAACCAATAATAATTTCTTGTGTTGCGGTTGTCTGTACCCTAAGTTAGGCCAAGAGTTTCAGCCAAAGCTCTGCAAATAATTTTTTAGATAAAAATGATTATTCTATCAAACAAGTCTCTGAAATGAACATGGCTGGTAGCAAAAAAGAAAAAGAAAAAAAGCTTCTTCTGGATCTATGAAGTGATTCTCCAACTTAATTTTGAGATTTTATACTATAAATGAAACATAATTACTCCCAAATAAAGAATAATTCTCAAAAATCAGCTTCAATAGAAAATCATAATCAGCTGAGTTCTACCAAATGAACCTCCAACTAACCAATGCATGTTTTTTTTTTCAAAAATGCATCGATGTTCTAGGTCTTTTCTGTTCCCAAACTGTACTGCTACTTCAATCCTAGTGTAATAGTATTTTCTACGTCCTTTTTAGTTACAGCCCTGGCCTCAGAACATATCCTTTATAGGTGCACGATAACATTTATCAATTTCACTTGTTTTGAGTTTGTTGGGCCGATGCTACTTAACCGTAATAGTAGGACAATCATCACAACCAGGGTCAGAGCTAGGATTTACACATAGAAGGGGGCCAAGCTGTTAAGAACCGACATTAATTTAATTCCAAATAGAATATGCTTTGATTGCTACTTATCAACATAATATGAAACATACTTTGAAGTAAGAATTAAGTGGCATGTCAAAATCTACAATGTTTAAATTCTTGAAAAATACAAGCTAGACATTCTTTAGAGAAGTCTTCTTCTTGAAAATAGTGGTCTTCACAGGCTTATTTTTCCCATTATTCTTGATGTAAGAGTTGTGCTTTTGAACCATGTTGGCGCTACGCTAGCGCTTTCCTTTCTCTGCAGCATCCTTAACCTGAGCCTTCTCTTCAACATCAAGAGACACTATTAGGTTTCAATTGATATGTCCTATCTTTTGATACTCATATATAGCTAAATGGACATATCTACAATCGGTTGTTTAGGGCATGTACAACAGTTAGACAGCTGCTGTCTTTTTGTTGTTATCTATGTAAAATAAGCTGATGTGGCCATCATTTAATGAGGAGAGAGAGGGTTGCAGTCTACTATCTCGTCTACTGCTTTGGCTCGTGCTCCTATGTAAAACAATAGTAACCAGGGTACGTATTAATTGTCACATAGACAGCTGAATAGACTGTTTATTGTAGAGCTGTCTATTTAGCTGTCTGCGTATGTTAAATAGACAACATCTGTCTAAACATGATTAGGGAGGGGCCACCGTGAATTGGAAATATAAACGGGACCATGATTTGAAAAATGCAAACACCATCATTTGTAAATACACGTACCACCGTTTGGAAATATATACACCATGGTCAGCAATGGTAAACACCGTTATTTGGAAAAAAGCACTGCCGTCCTCTAAGTACATTCACCATCGTTTCGAAATGTACCTACAAACCGTGGCCGAAATACGCACACATTGCGGAATATCGTTTTGAGGGTTCCTAAAGGTTAGTAACTACATGAAATCTATGATTAGGTAGGGGACACAGTGAATTGAAAATATAAACGACACCATGGTTAGAAGGATATATCCATGAAAAATTAACTTTGCCGCGCGTAAACAAACAAACACACGGCACTCAGGAGTTTTGCCGTGTATCAAATAGAAACGCACGGTAAACTCATAAAAATCCATAGAGTTTGTCGTGTGCTAGAAAAAACGCAAGACAAACAACGAATTTGCCGCGTGTAAAAAAACGCACGGCAAAGAACCTCTTTGCCGTGCGCCCGAACGGTAAACTTTCGACGGCAAATTCACGTTTTCCGGTAGTGAATGTGTTACTTTGCTCCGAAGCCTGCTACCAGATCGACGTCTGCGTCCCATCTGCGTCGTCCCATCCACAAAAGTCGTTAACACCGTACGGAAGTGCATGAAATTTCGAACGATATCTGCGTAAATTAGTCATGGTATATACGGTGTGCATCTTATTTTTTTTCTAAATCGGACGTGACAATAAATCCATAAATACTTGACCTTGACCCATGAATATTATACTAGTCAGATCCGACAAAATCTTGCACAGTCCTTTTGCTTTCCTTTCTACATAAAATTTAACGAGAGTTGAAATTTTACGTCTGTGTGAGAACGACAGGTTTTTTTTCGCTAGGAGGCTAAAACACGAACACGGTGAGGTCATCCATGTTATATAACCAGAGTGATATTGTTAGCACACTTTACATTGATCTGAACTACACTCAATTGTGTTTCAGTTATTATGAGTTATTGCTAAATAGTAATGAGAGCTTTAACAGTGGACTACCAACCATGCATGATGCCGCAGTTTGATCGACTCACAGAGTATTATTCGAAGTGTTAGCAATTCATGTTTCTCCCCAAGAGACACACCTTTGTCTACAGGAGAAGACGCTTTTACACAAGGATTAGGCAACTTTTATTTAGAACGCTGGGAATAGTATTTAGTACAGATATGTACTGTATTAGAATGTAGTTCATATTCGATCTACTAATAGCTTCTTTGAAGTTATGTATATATGCGTCGTTGTTGCGGTACGGCAATGATCCATTTCAATAGGCTACTGCTATTTGTTCTTACACGCGTGAAAGAGTGGCATGCACACCAGCAAGAAAATGAACTAGCTAAAGTTTGATTGATGTTGGGGATAGACTCCAAGTACGTACAAGAAATGTACAAGATAAAGTTCTACTAGGATTTATTCGATAATACAATTATAATCCAACTAAATATTCTATATTTTAACTTACTAGAAGACTTATTGTGTAGCCCTCGCCCCTATGGGAATGACTCAACATGAAACATAATGGCTAACAACTGAGTGGTACAATGCTATCCCCGATAAGATGTATTAATATATAGTCTTCTCCAGCAATGACCCTCTCATACAAATATGTTTCATTTTTTTGGGACAATATGAAACCCGCTTTGCAGTTCTTGGTCACAAAAGTGGTTTTGAAAGATTATGGATCTCGCTATTGTGTCTGCTGCCAAAATGCCTACTCATCATGTAACTCTCTAGCTGAATCTGAATTTGATGTAATATGGATATACTGCTGGGGGTAATCCCTGGGATTATGTCGTGGTTGTGGTTAGATCTTACATCTGTTGCCAATTTCAATCACACACACTACTTTCATGTGGTAGATATGAACTGACAAAAGTTTTCGGTCTTATCATTAGTGGTCTAGAATACTCGCCAATCAAACACTACCTAATAGGATATTATACTAACATTAGTGGTCTGAACTTATCGAAATCAATGTGTTTTCGGTCTTACCGTAAAGTTTCAGATTCAGCAATCAATCACTCTCAAGGACTCTCTCTTCGGTGAACCCGTGAACCGTCGATGTGCTACTAAATCCAAACGGTCAAACGGAGCTAGCGTTAGGATGGGGCATCGTCCACAGCATGCAGACAGCATTCCATGGAATGTGTTACTTTGCTCCGAAGCGTACCAGATCTCGACGTCTGCGTCCCATCCAAAACGTCGTTAACGCCCTACAGAGGTGCATATGAAATTTCGAGGAAAGAGAACGGTATCCGCGTTTGCTTCTAGCTGAGGAGTGCAGCTAATGTTAGTATTGGCGAGTGGAATTACCACCATGAAAAATAGCACTCCGTTTCAAATTACTCGTCTTATCTATAAATTAAGTCCAAGTATACGAAAGAAAAAAAACTCGACTATTGTGGAAGATTCCCACCAGGCTTTGTTCTAAGACGACATTATGCTTCGAACACAGGACAAATTTATAAAAAGATAAGTCATATTTAAAGTATATATGCTGAAATAAGAGTTCAGCGAAAAAATACATTGTCTAAATTTTTTAAAAATACGCATTGATTCTTTATTAGCGCATGGAGGGGGTACAAGTACTACCACAGTCGTTAATTCTTTACTTATTAACACTACTACCGTACACGGCTGGTGTCCGGGGACGGCGAGCTGGTGCTGGTCTGCTTGAGCGGCGGCGCAAGGCTGTCCATGTGAAAGAAAAAGAAATAGAGGGAGGTTTTTGTAAAATGCAAATATAAACGAAGGGGTATGGACCTATGGTGAATCACTTAAAAAGTTTATGGACCCAAAAATGCACTTTCAGAGTTGATGGACCTAAGTGATACCTCCTTACAAGTTGATGGACCCCTGGTGCATTTTACTCTAGAAAATGAGATTGCCTAATAGATAATTGGTCGGAGACCTTATTGGTTACGAACTCGAGATCCTATGCTACGACGAAGAGTTTGACGAAAAAACGCATAAAGTGGTTCAATGACGGGCGGGTCCGTTGGCTGTCAAAAGAGTTTGACGAAAAAAGAGCCTGACAAGTGGGGTCGTAGGAGGGGTAATGTTTGGCCGTCGAAAGTTTTGTATCTTTATAGTATATATATTTGGACTTTCTATTCTTAACTATTATTTGGACCTTTAATGAGATGACTTAGCAGGATAAAAGGAATAGCTAGCTAATTTTAGCTGAGTCACCGACTATCCAAATAGGACCAGCTTTAGCCAAAGCTGAAACCCTTCTAGCTAGTAAGTTAGTAACCATCCAGCTACAATAATTCCTGTGGATGGATACAAATGGTAGTGCATAGAAATATTGAGGTGAAGGATAAAATAAAGGTATAGGAAATGTAATTTTCAAGTTAATTACATATTTAACCTTCCACGGGTCCAGGGGGCATATGTGTCCTTATGACCTGTTTCAAATCATCGACCATATCCACATCACTTCAATCTCTACACATGCATTACAGCTAGAGCATCTCCAACCATATGCTGCAAAATTTGGCACTTTACCAATCTGGAAAGCTTATAAAATTTTCTACAACATTGCTGAATATCAGAATGTTCAATTCTAACGTTCTTAGGCAGCCTTCCCAAAAATCTTCCGTCTTTGAGCATTTGATCTTCCCTGACCAGCCTAGCCCGAGCTCTAGCATTTCCAACAAGAGTCATCGCCCTGTTTCTTCGCGACCTTCTTCAATTTCAAATTCTGCATGCGGTCCGGGTATTTTGGGAAAACCTCCGGCCCCTAATCTCGCTGGGAAATCTTGCTTCTGTTGCCTCTCCCCGTCTCATTTAATCGCGGCGTGCAGTCAACAGGTCCGGTGCAAATCCTGCTTCTCCTATGGACACATGGCTCGTTTTTTCCGTGCAAGGAAACCCCTGGCTTTTCGGCCGAAAGTAAGGGTGGGCCCAACAGATGCGGCGGCGCGGCGGAAGTGTTATTGACCTGCACCAACCGACCAGGTGGTGATCCTTCGTCTTCATCCTCAATCCCCCACTTCTCGCGCGCCCTCTCCGCCTTGCTCCAACCACCCGCAATCCCCACTGCCGCCACCATCACTCCACCACCTCCGATGGGGAACTTCTCCGTTGATCCTCGTCCTCATGCTCCTTCGGGCTTCGAGGTGGTGCCCCACGACCCGGCTGTCCCGCTGTGCCGCCTCTTCGCCTACATTGAGGGGGGGGGGGGGGTTCTTGAATAGTACAACGAGGACCTCACCATCGCCTTCTTGAAACCGGTCGTCTCCAAGCGGGACTTCACCAACATGTCGGCTTGTCTGAAAGACTTTTTCATCCACAGTGAGGGAGTCCATCTCACTGAGGTACAACCATCCCCCAACGGTGACGCTTTCGTTCAGTTTCATTCCCAAGTGGAGCGTGAGAGGTGCCTAGATCGTATCATCCAGTTTGTGCCAGACTATCAGTTGAGTTTCATCAAGCATGATGCTGAGATCAATGTGAGGAAAAGAGATCTAGACAGAGAGATTTGGATTATGATGATGCTCTTCCTGGGTGATGCTCGCAGCAACACTGCCATCTCAAAGGCGGTTGCTGGATTTCGTCTGCTAAGGTACTGGTATGACACCAACAACAATGCCAGAATCGTGGTCAAAGTGCACATGCATGATGATGCAGAAGTCCCCCATGATATAGTGATCTCAACAGGGCTTCCATCCAGAGTTTGTTCTTGGACTTTCCCTGTTTATGGGCTAAAGCACAGAGGTGTTGATGTGCTTGGTGTTGAAGATCACTTCCCTCCTGAAGGTGCCCTCCATACCGTTCCTGTGGATCCTCCCAGATGGATGGGCTTCAATGTCCAAGTAAATCACCCTGAAGGCTCTGTGGTTGATGGATCCAATGTGGTCTATGCTGCTGGTGGTGATGAGTCTATGTCTGAGGATGCCCCTGCTGTTGATGCGGTTCACCCTGAAGCATTTGTTGCCGAGGATTTACCTGTGGATGTTGCTGTTGGTGTTGAAGTTGCTCCTATGCCTTTGGAGATTGCCCTAGTTGCTTCCCCAGACTTGGTCGTTGTGGTCAAGATCCCTGCTGATGACAGTCCTAACGCAAAGGTGATGTCCCTTCGCAAATTCACTTCTCCAATTCCTGCTTCCATCTTTTTCTGCTTTCCATTCCATCTTTTAGTCTTTCAAATTGACTTGAGCACCCTACTCCCTGATTACATTGTTGATGATGATGTCCTCTTCTTCTTGGCCTCTATATGTGTGGATTAGGATGATCGTACCTCCTCTGTGTTTGGTCCGGCGCTTCCTCCCACCAGCCTGCCCCTGGTGCCATACGAGGACAGTGATGACGATGAAGACGTGGTGGAAATCAAGGGCCCTATCACTGCCTCCAGTCGCAAGCATCGTACACGCAAGATGAAGGAGCCCTTGGAAGCTTCTTTCCTGCGCCAGAGCAAGAGGCTTAACCCTGAGCTTGGAGGCTTCAGGGACCAAGCCAGTGCCCAGGAAGCTGAAGCAAACCCCTCCATCTACAAGTCGGTGGCCATGGAAGCTTCTTCTGCTCCTCGCTACCTATCCCTGGAGAACATTCAATGCATATCTTTGGAGTTCTGGCACTGTCTCGCTAAAAGTCTATTGTTTATAACTTTTTTATTTGAAATTATTTAGCCATCAAAAATTTCGTTACAAGCGCACAGAGAAGGGACATGTGGCCACGTAAGCGATCCACCCCTTCAAAATCGTGGCCTCTCATTGATCCAAGGGTCACCACGTGGATCAATCCCTCTCTCATGCAAATAAACCACCGGCCTTTCTCTTTCTTCCACCTCTCTCATCTCTCTCGTCTCTCTCTCCCTCTCACCGGCTGGCGCGCGGCGTGCCCTGGACGTGGCGCACGACATGCCCTGGACGTGGCGCGCGATCCCGGCCGGCGCAGCGGCTACAGCCATGGCCTGCGCATTGTCTAAGAGTTTTATTTCTCGTGTTTTTGAGTTCCTCGTTAGACATTGGTAGTAATCCATCATGTAAATATAGTTTAAGATCTATAGGAATAAAACGATCCACCTTTGCCTCCAACACTGGCCTCAGAGTCAATTTTCATAAGTCATTTTTGGTGCCAATCAACATTGATAGTGCAAGGGCGGATCAGATGGCATCAATCCTGGGGCTGTTAGGTTGGTCAAATGCCTTTCACCTACTTAGGTCTTCCATTGGGCACAACAAGACCACCTGTAAGTGAATTCATGCCCATCTTAACACGAATGGAGAGGAGACTGATGTGGCTCACTAATTTGTTGTCTTATGCTGGGAGGCTGGTCATGGTTAAATCAGTTCTTTCAGCTCTGCCCACCTTCTTTCTTTGCTCCCTGCAGATTCTTAAGCAGATAGACAAATACAGGAAGCATTGTTTATGGAATGGAGGTGATCTTACCAAGAAAGGAGGCTGCCTGGTGGCATGGAAGCATGCCTGTCGATCCAAAGAGGAAGGTGGCCTTGGTATAATTAATTTGAGAACTCAGAATGTAGCCTTGTTGCTTAAATTCTTGCATAAATTCTGTAACAAGGATAGCTTGCCCTGGGTTTAGCTCACCTGGTCCTGTCTATATACAGAAATGGAACCCCTCCTCATGCCATAACTTCAGTTGGCTCATTTTGGTGGAGAGATATTATGAAACTACCTGATAACTTCAAGATGATAGCCACATGCACAGTGCAACAGAGTGGTTGAAACAAACCGGATTCTCAACGACGAGAATCCGACTCCCTGTACTCTCGAGATAGTCCCAGGAATAGCAGCTATCTCGTACAGAACTCATCTTAGTCGAATATCACATCCATACAACGATAAAAGATCCATTACATGACATATATAAAACACAGCGGTCTGGTACAAGCCCTCTGGGCTAAATCGACAATAAGAAACAACTACGAAGCGGTAGCTAAATCATCTGGGTCCACTTCCCGCAGGCATCCTTGAGCATAGCGCGCACCCTTCAATCGTACCACCCGTCCTGGTTGAACTCGTGGTCGGGGTCTTCACCTGAGAACCCAAAGTTTGTCCCCAAGGAAATGGGACATGTTCACGTCACCAACCATAATATGAAGCAAGCTTTAAAGTGGCCTAATCTAAGGTATAGAAATAATCAAGGTTTAAGCCAGGTTTTTCCTATGCGAGCAGCAGCAATAAGCCAAATTCATATCATCACCAACTCCTTTCCTCACAAGCACATCCACTTCCCAAATCCGACCATCAGCCTCACTTTCACATCGGGCTCGTCCTGCCATAGCAGGTTTCCGCAAACATCATCGACCAACACCTTTCGCTCACTAGTCGACTCGGTGAGCTCCCTCCCCACCTTGTCTCATCAGCAACGCTGGACCAATCTCTCATAACCCAAACCAAGGATGAGGTAAGAAAGCAGATTCCCATGCTAGTCAGAACTTATCAGAAGCAGGTCGTCCGTAACCGTGGACACGACTATACATATAGTTTACACTCTGCAGAGGTGGCACTCCAGGAATCCATCCGGGCTGCAAGGCTAGTCCGCAACCAACCTGAGACACAGCCCACAGCAAAGACCCTAAACAGTAACGACGCCAATCCTGTCTCCCTGGGCTCGGGAAACATCTGATCTAACATCTGCCCCAGGGGTGTGAAACCTTTCCCACCGGGGCCAGTCGGGGGCTGTGGTAAATCGGGGAGAGTACGCCGCAACGAGTCCCCCTTACACATATCAAGCTCGAATCTCCTACAGTCTAGGCGCCGCACTAGAGTAGGCTTGCTGGAACCCTCCCCATTCTGGGTAGATGGTGAGCACGGTATTTGTTGGCACTCCTAACGGCCTACAGATAAACCCGCAAGCGGACGGATACCGATGTAGCTTTCACCCGGGAGTATTCCAAGGTATCGATTTCCACGGGGAACGAGAAGTGTACTAATCCTAAACTAAGTTGTCCTAGGTAGATGGAGTGGATGAATGAAATGGATGAGGTGGATGGCGACAACAAAGAGGAGTGATAGGAGGGTAGAGAGGGTACGAGTCCGGTAGAGGTATTCTACTGATTGATCGAGCAGATCAGACGATACAGATAGATACTTGCTTCGGGACAAGGGAACCGGTGGACACACAGAAAGGGATGAGAAGGGGTGCCACTATTTCCCAACTGGGGAATACTACGGACCGGAACTAACGTGATGGGCTACAAAGACCGGAAGGGCTGTCACCACTTTACGGCTACCACCTCCGTTGCGACGGGAATAAACTAAGTTAGTCTCAAGTATAGGCACCACGCCTACACTAGTCAACTAATACTTATCTCCTATAGAAAGATAAGCACCCAAGCTAAGCAACCAGTATACAGTTATACCAATCAACTAAGCATTGAACGAAGAACCAGCAAGCATATAAAAGTAAGAACTGAATGCTCAATTAATCAGAGAGAGATACAAGAGTTACCAGACAAGACCCGGATGTTACTCGAAGTGAAGTCGCATCCGTAGAGGTACAGCGGGAAGAGGGGCCGACACTTTGGCTCCTCTCCAGGACGCTCACCTCTCCTCTCTCCCTATCTCTACTGATACAAGTGGAGAACTAACAGTGCTTCGCCTGCACTCTACTCTTGTGTTGTGTGTTTTGCAGGTGAAACCGGGCCTCTATTTATAGCAGGGAAGGACGGTGGAGGCAAAGTAGCAGCCAAGGCAGCTGGGAGGCGGTGCCGGGCCGTTCGGGCGAAATCCCCGGTTCGGCCGAACTACCCAGTTCGCCCGAACCGGTGGATCCACCGCCTCAGCAGCCAAAGGCCAGGATCGCACCATGGAGGCGGTTCCTGCCTTCGGCCGAACGGGCCACTTCGGCCGAAGTGGGCCCGGCCCAGTACTGCACTGCCTCTGCTTTGCACACGTGTTTGTCCAGCTCCTGAGGTCGGTTGGTAGGTCGGTTCGCGTCTTGGGCTGGCCTGGAGGGCCTCCGGTGGACTCGTGGGCTCCGTCGGGTTGGATATGGGTCACCGGTCTTCTGGATATGGGTTGAGCCGGCCCAGAGTGGCGTGGTCGTGGTCCACAAGTCTTGCCCAACTAGGGGGGCAACCGGCCGAACGGAGTCGTTCGGCCGAAACGGCCATTTCTGACCCTTATAGCACGTGTTTCTCCATTTTGTACCTGCACAGAGGACAATCACCAAAACTTGTGCAAATAGTCAGTGATAAGCCCTATAGCTATGGTGTGTGTCTCCATTGTGTTTGTTTTATACTCGGTTGGAGGTCGGAAATCGGTCTGTAACGACCGCCAACAGTATTCCCACGTCCAAAGGTGGAACTCGACTCGGTCCTTAATTGTCGGTAAAGTGAATATCAGCGTCATAAGCGATCCGCTGCAACGGTCCGCAATCGGCACCCATAACATGTATAGCCGCCCAAACTCCTCAAGTAACCAAATATCCAAGAACCATGTACCCGCAACAGGTACTCCGTAGGGACTGCCCGAGTGCAGTCCCCAAGCACCCCGATCAAACGATCGAGTTGTTATTACTCGCTTACACCGTCTAGCTGCACTACACCTCTCATACCGCCCACAACTCACGCCAAGAGGATCAAATCACAACCATCCCAACACATGCATAGCATATTTCATATAGTGAGTAGTAGGTAGCAAGGTAAC
Source organism: Echinochloa phyllopogon (assembly GCA_033239725.1). NCBI lineage: Eukaryota > Viridiplantae > Streptophyta > Magnoliopsida > Poales > Poaceae > Echinochloa > Echinochloa phyllopogon. The sequence continues at coordinate 12,505,380 of BTCW01000008.1, forward strand.
AGGATGACAACAAAGGCAGTGCAGGTTTATCATGCGAGTAAAGTAAAGCGCTAGCATACTAGTTGCATGTCTAATAGGTAATTCAGAGATTGGTCGAGCGTGAACCTGGGTAGGCTTCTTCCTCCTCTTCAAAGCAGTTGCCAAGGTAGTCCGGCTCCTCCAGGTTCTCCGGAGCTCCTAGAGTCGCGGAGAGTAAAATAAGACGCGCCTACTGGCAATGAAACACCAAAACAGCGGGGAAAGAAGACCCAAGGAATAACAAACTCTACACTAACGCGTAGGTCATGATTTTAGAAAAATATAGAAACTGGTTTCATATTTTTCTGAGCTACGGTTGATTAATTATGAATTTTTTAAGTTTAAATCATTTTCTTAAAATATTAAATAATTTCTGAAAAAGAAAACAGACAGAAATTAGCCTGCTGACGTCATCATGACGTCATGCTGACGTCAGTAGTGGGGTCCGCCTAGGGTGACGTCAGCAGTGGGCCCTGCTGACGTTAGCGTCGACTTGGTCAACGGTCAACGGGTCAACGAGTCAACGGGTCAAGTCAGTCAGTGGGTCCCGCATGTCAGTGACTGCCAGAGTATGACAGGTGGGGCCCAGGCGTCAGCGTTGTTAATCAGAAAAAGAAAAAGGAAAACGATGGCTAGGCCGGAATTGGGCCGAAAGAGATGGCTGGGCCGAAATAGTTCAGGGGTGCAGACCAGACTTCAGCGCAAGATTTTGGCCCACGAACGCAGGGTTAAAAAGCTGGCGCGGTGGACTCAGTCCACCATGCGCCGAGTCAGGGGTTTACGGTGAACCAGGTTCATGGGATCTGGTGTGGCTGCTAGGATTCTCTGTGGCTGTGCGTGTGGCGTGCTGGTGTGGTCTCCGGTGTGGCTTCGGCCGCGGCACGACGCGGACGCGCACGGGGCGCTCCAGCGCACGACCGGCGGCGACGGCTTTGCGGCGAACAGCGGAAAAGAAGGCCGGTGAGGCTCAGAAACGGCGGCTATGGCTCAGCTAGGTACTCGCGGTCACGACCGGCGAGAAGAAGTGGAACGCTTGGCTGGTGTTTTGGTTTCCCGACGCGTGCGGCGGCGGTGCGGCTATGGCGCCACGGCGGCCGGCGACGCGCGGGTGGAAGATGGCTCGGAAACGGCTCGGCTGGGAAAGGCTCGCGCACGCGTGACACTAGCGAGTGCTGGAATGCGACGTCACGGCCCTGGTTGGGTGCGCATGCGCGGGCACATGGTTGTCCGTGGCCGCGTCACGGCCTCGGCGTTCGCGCGCGGCGAGCACAGCTCGGCCGCGGCGGCCTCGGGTGCAGATCATGGCGACGATGGTTTTGCGGGGTGAGACGGCGGCGCGACAAGGTCCTGCACAGGAGGATGGCCACGGCTCAAAGGCCGGGTCCCAGAGAAAGGCTAGCACGGCTGAGCGGTGGCGACTTGGCCGGAGACAGGGGAGAAGAAGGGGGTCAGCGTCGGCAGCTCACCCTGGGTCACGTTGTGGTTCGCTGTAGCTCGGGGACGACTCACGGTACGACGGCGATTCCTCGCGCTCCCACGAACAGCTCTACTCCGGCTTCGGCTTGGCGTCTCCACGGCGGCGGCGCGGTGCTCGGCGTCGGCTTCTCTTCTCTGCTTCCCCCTTCCCTCCTCTCACCCTCGGCTTCAACTTGGTGGTGAAAAAAACCCCGAAGGGCTGCGGCGGCTAGGGCTGGAAGCTGCCTCGGCGGGGGTATTAATAGGACGGCGGCCGCTAGGGCTCTGCGGCGTTGGATGGCTCATGATTTTGGGCGTCCGTGCCCTTTCCACGTGGCGGCATCACGACAGGCCGCGAGCGCTGCGACGGGATTGGCTTTGCGCTCACGGGTGCGGCGGCAGAGAGAGCAGAGCGGGCGCCAGCGAAAAGCAGAGAGGGAAGCGGTTGAGGAAGACGACACTGTGTCAGGGAGTCGCTGACAGGCGGGGCCCGCATGTCAGTTGGAGAAAGGGGACGCGGCGGCGACGCGGTGAAGCGGTTGGGCCGCTGCTGGGCCGGAAGGCTGGTCGGGCTGGTTTGGTTGGTTGGCTCGGGGAAAAGTCTGAGGAGCGAAAACAGACTTCGCGAAGAAGATTGGGCCCAGGGATGATAGATAGGTTTAATGTTAGTTTGAGTTAGCTTTTGTTTGAATTCAAATTTAGGATTTGAATTCAAATTTAGGATTTGAATTCAAACACAACCAAAAATCCAATAAAACCAAAATAACTCCAAATCACTACTATTTGGTCCTTAGCACGTCAAATTATTTTTAATTTAATTTAAATTTACCTAAGAGCAAAGGGAGCAATTAGAAGCAATCTTATATGTTGGTTTGCATGCACAACAATTCACCAAAAATTTTTAAATCCTCATTTTTGCATTCATCAAATCCTATGGGAAAATTTAGGATTCCTTGTGGGTCACCTCTAGGTCGGCCCACAACCTTGTCAGACGGGGCCCAAGTTAGCTGTTATCTCATCTAATAGCGGACCTAGTGGTACCCAGATCCCATAGACCTTTTCCCTATTGTGCCCATTCCACCAAGGCTCTCCTCATGATGTGATTCAGGCACCCAAATCGCCATAAGATATTTGACAAAGTCAACACATAATTCAGTGACCTACTATTTTTCGTATCCCTTAGCACTGCATCCTTTTGGATGATTACGTACATAGATTTCAGGACAACAAAGAACCTCTGAAAAGGGAATATGTTGTGTAAAAATACTGGGCCCAACATATGAATCTCTTTGTCGAGGTGAACAAATAGATGTGTCATAATGTTGAACAAGGAAGGTGGAAATATCATCTCAAAGCTGACAAGACTTTGGACCACGTCGTTCTATAGCCGATTTAAATGGTCTGGATTGATCACCTTATGAGAAATGGCATTTAGGAATGAACATAGCTTCACAATCGCTTTTCGCACATTAACTGGTACCACACCCTTGAGTACGATGGGAAGTGTAGGAAACGGGTACTACTAGGCCCACTATCAGAGGGGATATCAGCTAACTTGGTCCCACATCTAATAGGGTTGTGGGCCGACCTGGAGATGGCCCACAAGGAGTCTCAAACTTGTCGGACAAGTTTGATGGAGACGTAGCAAGTACGAGCCTTGATATACTCGGCACATTAAGTCCGGATATCCTTGGATATCTGTAGAAATCGACTCGGATACGATTTCCGGCTGTAATCTGGTAGGATTAGATGCAAACTGACTTGTAAACCCTAGGCTATCAGCTTATATAAGGCGTCCTGGGTTGACCCTTCGAAAGGAACCATCCATTGTAACCACAAAGCTCGGCATTGCTTCCTATAGCTTTGTCGAGCACAAAAAATAGAAACACCACCTGATACAGAACATACAATATAATATCTTCGAGTAGCCAGAACATGTCTAAACCTTGCATCTTGTGTCACCATCAAGTTGCTCGACTCGACGATCCTCGTCCTACAAATCAAGCACTTAGTTATCTCCCTGATGGATTGTCGGTCCTTAGGTTCGACGGTTGGCGCGCTAGGTATGTCTGATCATCAGGTTTTCTGTAGCAGGCTCGATGGCAGATCAAGCCAATGTCGTCTTCCCTACGAGTGCAACTCCAACTGGTAGCAACAGCGCATATCTCAGATTCGATCTGAGAACCCACCCGTATCCACCCAGTTTTCGGACTGTGATGAGTTTTAGATTGTGCACGATGACTACTTCAATTTGGCCACTAATCAAGCTAAGTATTTTTTTATTTTACTTTTTAGGGCTTTTATAGATCTCCGTGCATGTAGGCTTCGTATGACTTGGTTGGCTCCTAGGCTTGGGGGCTGGCATCCTGTGACCGCTTCGCATGCCTCGCTCGAGTTTGCTGGCTCTTAGGCTATAGAGCCGGGACCCGGCGACCACTCCGCATGTCTCGCCTGACTCAGCTGGCTTCCAGGCTCGGGAGCTTGCGCCCGGCGATCGCTCCACGAGCTTTGTCTGACTCGTCTGGCTCATAAGCTCGGGGGCTGGCAACCGGCGACTGTTTCATATGCCTCGCTTGACCTCTCTGGCTCCTAGGTTTGGGGGCTGGCACCCAGCAACCGCTCCACGTGGCTTACCCAACCTCGCTGGCTCCTAGGCTCGGGGGCTGGCGCCCGACGAATCCTCTACGTGGCTCGCCCGACCTCGTCAACAGGCTCGGGTGCTGGCACCCAGTGACCGCTTCGCACGTTTCTCCTGACTCGGCCCGCTCTTAGGTTTGGGGGTTGGCGCACCGACCGCTCTGCATGGCTCGCCCGACCTCGCCGACTCCTAGACTTGGGGCCTTGCACCTAGTGATCTCTCCGCGCTTTTCGCTTGACTCACACGGCTCCTAGCTTGGGGCCTGTCGCCCAGCTACAGCTCCACATGGCTTGACCGACCTGGCTGGCTGCAAGGCTCGGGGGCTTGCACCCGGCAACCGCTCCACGCGCTTTGCACGATTCGGACGGCTCTTCAGCTCGGGGGCTAGCATGTGGCGAATGCTTCACGTGGCTCGCCCGACCTCGCTGGCTGCTTGGCTCGGGGGCTGACGCCGGTGAGTGCTCCGTATGGCTCGCCCGAACTATTTGACTCCTAGGTTCGTGGGCTGGCACCCAGCAACCGTTCCACGCATTTCACCCAATTCTGCCGGCTCCTAGGCTCTGGGGCTGGCAACCGTCAACCCCTCCGCGTGGCTCCTAATGTGAAACCTCCTTCGAGCCTTTTTTTTGGAAAGGAATCAACCTCCGATTCTTCTACCGTGAAACCTCCTCTAGCCATTTTTTAACCACGTCTGTACACAATTATCTCGTATTGCTAATAGACATAGATTGGAGAGTTTTTCTCCATATAAATAAAAATCAACTATCCCAAAAATAATGTGCCTCTAGATTTAATGAGAGAGTGAGAGAGCGAATATAAAGTATTTTTAAAAGCGTTCACGTGACTGGTCTGTTTATCATGGCGCACTCAAGTGATACTGTCATTAGGGGTGGTAAAGGGCCCTGACTTTTATACTAGAAATTTTAAGGATCGGGCCGGATTAGGGCCGGGCCAAAATAATACTAGTTTTTGAGCTAAATTTTGTTAGGGCCAAGTTAGATTGTGAAGGAACAAACGGGCCATGATCCGTTACCACCCCTAACTATCATCCATAAATGTGCGGCACACACGTCAGTTCTTGCTAGTGTATATAATAACAATGAATTATAACAATATATCACGTGTTTAACAACATAGATAGTTTCAATTGACGAAATTTCGGTCTAGAAAAAAATCCGAACCCTACCGATAAACAATAAATTTGGGGAACTCCGGCAGTCCCGTCCCCGTGCGGGCTGTCCTGGTGCCGGAGGTCCAACCTTCACGCCGTCTCGCGTCTCCCGCTGCTGGACCTCCGATGCGCACCTCATCCGCGTCTCCATCCCCATATCCACAGGTATATGGCCGTCGTCTTTGCTCCCCCTACTGGAACATCACCTTACCATCGCCGCACTTCCACGGGGATGAATGCTGCCTCCTCCCATGGGTACGTGGCCCAGCTGATGGGTATGGTCGCCATGCCCGAGTCGAGAAGGCCGTCACTCTGTGCATATTTCTCATCTCAAATTGTTGCAGCAGCATGACAGTACATGGATAACAGAATGGTATTGATTTTTTCCAGGGTAAGGTGATGAATTGGGGTAGCGGATGAAGTTGCGGAACTTGCTGCATCTTATCGTCGAGGTGCTTAATCTCCTTCCTGATCAACGGCTTATGCTGATTTTGTTTGACTGTCTTGCCATGAGTGAAATGATGAATTATGACATTTATATTGTGATATCGCTCAAGACAATTAATACAAGGTTTGGGATTGGGAACTACTACTAAATGAATTCAAGGTTAGGGATTGTTAATGCACAGGTCTTTGATGGACAGGAGCTCCTGAATTAAAGGAACAACACCAAGAGGCGGTACCTGAAGAAGGATGGCAGTGTTTAGACCCTGTTTTGGTTCAAGGTGACTTTTTTTAGGTGACTTCTAGGGACTAAATTTTAGTCAGTTGTCATGTTTGGTTGTATGGACTTAAAGTGACTAATTGTAACTAGTTGGCCTGAATAAAGACCATACTACCCTTCATCCATTCCCCATCCGACGCAGCCGCCACCACCTCCTCCTCTACCTCCGCGAGCGAGCCCACGCCTAGGCACCGCCGCCAGATCCTCGACTGTTGGCCCGCCGCGCTCCATCGCCCGGCCACCGCTTGACGCCGAAGCCGGAGCCCGCCGTTGGGGAGCGTGAGGAGGAGTCTAAGCCGGCGCTGGCGGTGGAGGAGAAGCGGCGCGGGTGGAGAGGAGGGCAGGGGGCGGCGCGGCTGCAACCCATGGCCCCACCCCGTTCGCCGCCCTTCTCTTCCGCCGGTTCGGCATCTCCCCCGGCGTTGCCGTCGGCGAGGAGGCCTCCATCACCGATGACGTCGACGACGACGAAGGAGGCTCGGCTCGGCGCGGGTGGGAGGTGGTGGCCGTCATCGCCCGCGGCCGCCCGCCCACGACCGCAGCGGCGCTAGCCCGCCGCCGCCCGCCGGCGCGGGAGTGGAGGAGGCGAGGCGGCGGGGCGGCAAGGCTGCATGGGGAGAGGAGGAGGCGAGACGGGGGCCGGCGCGAGATGGAGGGGATTGCATCGGGTTGCGGGACGGGTGGGGGGTAGTGGGGGAAAAAGTCAATAGAAGTCCCAAGAAGTCACCAAAATGGATCTTATGGACTTATGGGGTAGGGACTAGAGTTTAGTCCTTTTTAGTCACCCAGTTTGGCATTTTTGGGACTAAAAGGGACTAAAGTTTAGGTGACTAAAAAAAGTCAGGGTAACCAAACAGGGCCTTAGTTCAGTCAATTGCAAAGTGCTTGTACTGTGCCTGTGGTTATGAAGTGCATACAACTATCTCCATTTAGATTTCAATGCGAATGAAATGTCAGTTAACCATGATCTTTTCATTTCCTTGCGCCTGACAAAAGACGGAGTGAAGTTAGCTTGTTAAAGTATTGTACTGCTCCAACGGTTGCCCAAGTGGATGAAATGACTGTACCGCACCACACCATATCTTTAAATGTATATGTTAGGTGTAGCCGCGCGCTGAAAATTATACTTTGTTTTTTCTTATAATTGAATTTATCCATAGATGCTTGGTCTTTTTTCCCTAAAAAGAGATGATTTGTCTATGCATTTGTGGAATGAAAAAACTATAAGATTTGACATCTAATATAACCAATTTTTTTTTGTATGTAAGTAGAATTGGGCAGTGGAGTATTTCACGGCTTATGGGAGGAAGAGTGCAAGCAAGTAAAGAACAAGCCAGCTCGTCTTGTTAACGCTCGGCTTGTTATAACTTATCTGATAATAACGAGCTAGTCCGCCTCAGCTTATTAAGGCTAGCGAGCTAAAAAAATTGAGTTTAGCTTGGTTTGTTTGGAGAGCTCGAACTACTTGTTTGGCTCACGAGCCGACCATCGTTCAACATTAATATCAAGATTAAAGATTATATTAATCAATATATAATTATTTATACATGTTAATAACATTTAAAACTATAGCTGATGATGATATTGTTAAAACAAATAAAGTCAATAGATTGAGATGACACAAATGTTATACGTATCACACAAACACATACAAAAGAAAACAAATTAATAAATAAGAATCAGTGCATCAAATAATTCTAATAGAACTTAAAGCAACACAAAACTATTCTACACGTTATTAGGAACACGCGAGCGCAAGAAACACTAAAACCAGAACTAAAACATGAAAGATATCCTAAAATCAATTTCTAGAGGCTTTACTGCGAGAAACCGAGGGCATATATATAATTTCACAAAAAATACGAGGGCTAACTTACAAAAACACTAGAATCTTCGGGATGCAAAACAATGGAAACAGGAGGGCCTATGCGTAAACCAGGGCATATATATGAATATATTTTGGATTGTGGGTTTATTACACTAAACCCAAGGGTGTTTCTACAAAAATGACTAGCGGGCGGCTACTGACCGGTAGCGGAGCCGTTTACTCAAGGTGGGAGTTTATCTGAATCGCCGGATCAAGATCAGGTGGCTAGGTGATGAGGACATCCTTGGGCACGATTTTTGGCCAGACGCACGACATTGTAGGCGGCAGCCGTGCACGTGATTTGGCCAGGCGCACAACAGTGTAGGCTGCAGCCGTGCACGTCCGAATTATCCCACCTCGCTTAGAGGAGGAGGAGGAAGCCACCTTAAAAGGGAGAGCCACCCTTCGTCTATCAGAGTAGTCTTGTAGGGAGATTGGGCCTTTCCTTGAATGGGTGTGCCTAAGAACTGTTGGGGACCGGGCAACGGGAGCGATGCACTGGCGGGGCGCGCTGGCAATCAGGTCTAGGAAGTTGTGCGCCGCACGCCGCCCGCACGATGGGGATGGCGAGGCCACCGCCGCCACGGGCTCGGACGCGGGCGAGTACCACCGCGACGACTGTGTGTTGCCATGTACCTCGGGAGGGGTGGCACCAGTGCTTCTGGGTTGGGTTGGCGCGCCACGCCGCGGCACGGCGGCTCAGCTGGCACACGGAAACGGAGGACGCGTCATCGAGCCGGCCGTTGAGCGTCCGCGCGCTCGCGTCCATCAGTGCCGAGAAGGCACTGGCGATACCTTCTAGCAGAGCTGCCGTGCACCTTCACGATCTTGACGTCATTCTCCTCTGATCCCCTCTCCACTGCCTCTACAAAAATAATCATAATAATCACAGCCGCACATCGTGATGTTCTTCCCTCGCGCCATGATATGACACCACACCATGATCATCGATCGATTGCTTCCAATAAGAGGTCAGGACGCAGGCTTCTGGCAATGGGAGGGCGTGGCCTGCCTGTGGGAGCCGGTTTGCCTGGCCGTGACCGACGCGGTCGGTGCCTGGATGTGGGAGCCGCTGACCTGGCCGTGACCTCACGGCACGGCCGTTGCTTGGCCGCGACCTTAGATGGAACGATCAGCGGCGCATAGTGAAACGATCACCGGTCAAGGGAAGAGGGTACCGATGCTGATGAGAAGGAAGAGGGTACTGATGCAATGATGCCGTCCACCAGGTCGACGGCCCTAAGATCGTACACCATGGCGGCGGCGGAGGAGACAGACGCACATCCTCTTAGGAGCTATATACTAAGAGTTTGAAAAGAGTTTGGAAAGTACCGGAGCTATTTTTTGGCAACGATGATTACCGACGTAATAATACTTACTTTCTTCACCGTGATTCGCTGTTCCTTTATGTATTACTAGCACATATGCCCGTGCGTTGCTACGGGTGAGTGCCACTCTGCATATATAAATAAATTTATACAACATACGTGAGAAATGATCATAGAAATGTGGCTTCATCTTATTATATGGTGATCTGAAATGAGCAAGCAATATGTTTGATGTTTGCACATAAACAAAGACATGGATAAAGTGTACCCGAAGAAAAGCAATTCATTTTTCATAGGCCACTGTTTATCAAGGGTCATATTGAAATGAATCGAGATTGATAAGGAGTTAGTTAATGATGTTTGAGCATGTACTTTTTTTGAGTGTCTATTTATTTTCGATTGGTATCTATGGATTGATCA